>OX596200.1:17468167-18760196 GCA_951394215.1 Glyphodes perspectalis | reverse complement strand
CGCGGCCGAAACGTCAAGCTGTTAGTACTCATGTACTACGTACATAATGCATATCGCGTTTAGTCCCGTCAGTAGGTATTATTATTTCTAGTGGTAAGATAATGCAACGCGAAAGTTTAAAATCATATACTTATTACCAAACATGCTTGAAAAGGGCCTCGAGGCCCCTTCAAGTCGAGGCGTTGGCCCACTTCGCCCACGCCTAGCTACCACTAATGTTTTGTATCAAAGGCTGACTTGACGCTTGTTGATGCTTTTTAAACCACGGATGAAAACTTCAGTCTATGTTTTATATTAGAGGCGGCAAATGGCTAACTAATTAGTCTGATGGTAAGTAAATATCGACGCCTTTGGGTAACTCCAGCAACAGAAGAATTATTATCAACACGTTAGCTGGGTGAATTTAAATTCTATGCAAGTTCTCGGCAGTCTAATCTAAGAGTTTTACTAAGGATGAGTGGCCGTAATCCAAATAGGACAGGAAGTGACCCTTTTTGTAGCTTGTGGCATAGTCTAGGGCAGCTACACTCAATGTGTGTTCCGCGGAACCCTGGGGTTCCGTAAAGCCTTTCTGGGGGTTCCACGAAAATTGGTACTGATCATAAATATCATAACTCCTGGGGGAAAATCCGTTAATAGTCGATTATTACAAACCCCCCCCCCCCCCCCACACACTGCCGCCCGCGCTGTTCTAGGGTCCCGTCAAATACTCCGCTTTTTAAAAGGTTCCATAGCATAAAAAGTTTGAAAAAATTAGGCTTCAGATTAATTACGGATATCAGGGATACGGAGTATACCCATTAGACCTTCCAGCGTTCTTAATCATCTTCAATGATGACGATTATTAAAGTCTAATCGCTACAACATGGCAATCTTCAGTTCCACTATCCAAATGGCAACCTAAACTATCCTGGCAGGTGGAGCTGTGGGCGAAGGCGACGGACAGCAACTTCAACACGCAGCCGGAGCGCTTCGACGACATCTGGAACATCCGCGGCATCCTCAGCAACGCCTACCACCGCGTCGCCGTCAAGCTGGCGCGCTGACCGACCGCCCGGGCCTACGTGCCGAGCGGACTCGCTGACTCGCTGACCCGCTCACCTACACGGAACTCGTGACGGATATGACAATGATACTCAAGTATGATTAGCTAGTTGAAAGTTTCCTGTTGAGGATGACACCCCTATCCTCACTATAATGCCAGTCTCAGTCAAAGTCAAAGTCAAAATACTCTTTATTTATATAGGTTTAAAACAAATACTTATAAATCGTCAATTCAACAAGAAAATCAACTATTAATATGAATCTACCACCAATTCGGAATTTTTCTTCTATCAAGAAGAAACCGGCAATAAAGTATGTTCTCGGTCCGATCTTATTCTAGTGAAGTCAGATTACGTTCACATTATACAACATTTCAACTAGATTAAACGCGACTGGAATGGGTTTCAAGCGAAACTTGACTGTAAGACTGGTTTTAGAGTCAAGCTGACCGCCCGCGCGGGTGACAAGCGCGTCTCGTAAGACCTTTTATGAATGGTAAAATCAGCGCGAAGTTTTTCACCATGAGACAGTAGACTACATAGGTGTGCATAGTGTCACGCTTACGCCGGCTAGTGAACCCTAATTCACGAGCCGGCGTAAGCGTGGCTCTGAAACCGACCTTACTAGATAGGATGAATACATTTCATCTATACTTATAATAAATCTGTAGAAAGGTTAATTCTGTACACGAAATATATTTTCAAAATAACGATTAGGGGGTGATTAGTGATCGATACTGATGCCAAAAATGCAATCAGTAAAATTTTTGTCTGTCTGTATGTTCCTATCCTACAATCAATAGGAGCAGAATAGTGAAGGGAAAGGTTGGAAAAACGGGAGAAGTTACTCCATTTTTTAAGCTTCCGTCGCGTGTGCAGCCTTAATGGTTAAAGTTACATAGAAATCATGTATGACGGAAATAGTCTTTATTATTATAAAGACTTAACCATAAACGCGGGTGACACCGCTGGCACAGCTAGTACTTTATATTATTTTACCACACAATATTGGACCGAAAACGATCAGTAAACAGCGCTATAGAGAAGATTAGGTAGGCCCTAAGTATAGCATCGCGTCAAATTTAACTTTGTCGAATAATTTACATGATGTAGGACTGCCCTTTTTTTAATTTGCCATAAAAGACTTTGAAGGCTTCAAATACCCGTCGTATTTGAAGCCTTCAAAGTCTTTCATTACTTAGAGTTTTCATGTAACTTGCTCTGATAAATCTGGCACAGAAAGTAGGTGAAATTATTCTGAAATTTAATCACATGTCTGAATTATACTAAAATATTATGGATTTATACTTGAGTATCGTTTTACATATGAGGAAAAATAACTAGAAACAAAACAATTGCCTGCCGAGCTCTGTAACAATATCAAAATGTGAGAACAAATAGCCTTGTTTAAGTTTGCTTAAAATTGTTTACATGTCTCAAAATAAGATTAGGAACTTACATAAATAAATAGTATATAAATTAACTTTCTCAGTACATACTATACATACATAGTACATATACTTTCTTTGGGACTAGTCATTTCAGCCGGAATTGTTTTAACAGTTTTTAATAGTCTGATTTTAAGATCAATGTTTTTTTTGTGCATGTACATATTTATACATTGAGATGTTTTAGCAGTGGTGCTTTAATAAATATTTTAATATTTTGATTTTTTTTAATAGTCCGATAAAAATTTGCAACGATAAGGCAAAATAGCACATATTTAGGAATATCATTAGGAAGTTTATTTACGAAACAGATGATCACATTTTCAAAGTGCCCATAATATTTGTCGAAGTATTAAATTTTATCTGACTGACAGTTGAAATGTCCTTTTTATCTGACTAATAGTTGAATAGCCCTTGAGTAAAAAGGTGCCCGTAGGAGCGGTGGTAGCTCAATGGTAAGGACACGCGCCTCTTAACCGAGGAGTGCGGGTTCAAACCCGGGCACGTACCTCTGGATTTTTCGAATCTATGTACGTATTTATATCACTAGCTCGACGATGAGGGAAAACATCGTGATGAAACCTGCAAATTCAAATAACTTTGGATTTGTAACCATAATCCAAAAATTGTCTGGTTCCCCTATCTTAGGGTTACGAAAGTCAGATCGGCAGTCGCTTCAATGTAATTACCAGACTTGCTACATCCTGGATCATGGTATAAGCGGACCCCGTCTAAGCACGGGTTATGTCCCGTGCTTAGACGGGGTCCGCTTATGCTCCTAGCATAAGCGGATATAAGATGATGATGATGATGATTAAAAAGGTGCCCGTCAAAATCTATTGTTTTATTAAAAGTAGGTATAAAACTATAAACTGACAAGACAATGTCAAATGTATATGATTTCGACGTGAAAAATAATTAAATTTAAGTGCCCATTTATTTAGAAAATATGTATTCTCTGTGTGCTGTTTTAATGGCTAAAAGCTACCGGGCTATGAAGGATAGTAGTTCTCAATATACAAGGCATACATATTTGCCTTTATTGAAATTTTGTTTATATAACTATAACTATGTAAAAAAAAACAAAATATATCTTATGTAACCTATTTAACGCTATAAGTAAATATTATGAATTTATTTTTATTTAATAAAACTGAACTTTATTTGAACTGGATTTTTTTTTGAGTTTAATAGAAAAAAAATGTATTTACTTATATAAGAACATATCGAACTCGGATTTTTCATCTGACCTGTTGGTCGAGTGGTCCAGAGACCCTGGCCACGAAATGAAGGGTCGCGGGTTCGAATCCCGCTAGGGGAAAATGTTTCATATGATGAACATGGACATTTGTACTCGAGTCATGGATGTTTATAAACGTATATAAGTATGTCTATCCGTTCACCTAGTATCCATGGCACAAGCTTAAGCTTAGTTTGGGACGAGGGAATCGGTGTCAGTCTGGATAATTTATTTTTACTTTTAACTGTAGGTACGTAGTATGTCATAATAATGGGAATATTTGACTCAATAAAAATTAAAGTGATTATATAATAGTTATATTGAAGTGACGTCAATATGTAATCAAATGGCTTATCATTTATTTTAGCGTTTAGAAGTTAACGTATACCTAACGTCTTGAATGATAGGTACTCCGCTTCGGATAACAATTAATATTATTTTAAAGAAAATAAATAAATTTTTTATTTATTTTCTTTGCTTTTTATAGGTATTTTTGTGTTTAACATACCTTTAATTTAGCTTCATGTATTACTCGCTAGTATTTAATCTTTCTAGAATTTTATACTTCTACTAAAGGATGCAAACTAGCATAGATATATACAGCATACTTGATGATAAGCCGTGATGATATTGCATTCTTGATACACATCGGTCGGAATACTTATTTAATACGTTTCCACATAAATAGTTCAAGTCTTGTTAATTCACATAAATAAATAAATAAATAAATAAATAAATAAATAAATAAATAAATAAATAAATAAATAAATAAATAAATAAATAAAAAAATTAATAAATAAATAAATAAATAAATAAATAAATAAATAAATAAATAAATAAATAAATAAATAAATAAATAAATAAATAAATAAATTAATTAATTAATTAATTAATTAATTCTTCAGACTGGCACACCAATTCCCTAGTCCCAAACTAAGCCCATAAGCTTGTGCTATGGATACTAGGTGAACGGATAGACATACTTAAATACGTTAATAAACATCCATGACTCGAGTACAAATATCCATGTTCATCACACGAAATATTTGCCCCTAGCGGGATTCGAACCCGCGACCCTCGGTTTCGTGACCAGGGTCTCTGACCACTCGACCAACGGGCCTGTCATACACACATAACACTTACGAAAACTACATTTAGGTACTCGTTATACCTATCGTTATTATTTTAAGTTGTTTCGCTTTATTGAATTATAAATTAGTTAAGTACCTAATTTAAAACAATAATTAGATATTGGTGTTAAATTTGTTAAGCTTTATAATCCTGCATATCAAAGTTCTGGTTCCCCCACAAATACAGATGAATTTGTAAGGTATTATCTAGCGAATACATTATCTTACACGCAGTGACGTAGGTACGTGACAAAGGGCCCTGGGGCAAAAATAAATTAGGGCCTATGGGCGTACGCAGCTTTTGCCCCCCCCCCCCCCCCCCCTTATACGGACACTTACATTTTTCTTCCTACGTTAGACAGAGTCAAATGAAACTCAAATGAAATGGTATGCTTCTCAGGTTTTAGGGGCCCCTAAAGTTTGTTGTTGCCCCTAAGTAGCTACGCCACTGCTTACGGACATGATGACAACCCAGGCTACTTAATAGGCATCCGTGACCACGCGTCTGATACGGATGTTTGCGAGATCAGCTATTGACTTCAAATGAAAGTTTTGTAATCTCCGTGACGTAATTCACATAATTATTAATTACTACTCATATGTAATAATGATAAATGAACTAATGAGCATCTCGTATGGGCTCGACTTATCAAGAACAACGTATCGCTCCGTTCATATTTAATTGTAATATTTTATCGCAAATATTACGGTATGTGTGTTAATGTCAACTTATTATCTTTAGTCAACAAAGCATTCCAAAGATCAAACCGGTTAGAAGTGAGTCCGCTCTCCGAACCAAAACATGTATTCGACTAGACGATTGTTAAAGCCGCTCTTTACGTACGAAAAATTGAATAACTATCGAAATATAGTGCAAAAACCTTTGCAGAACTACTTAAAATTGGATATAAATGGAGAAAACTTGAAATTCCCGTACGTGTGGCTACGGGATAACTGCCAGTGCGAACAGTGTTTCCATAAGTCTGCCAAAAGCAGAATATTAGATTGGACGAAATTCGACTTGAACATCAAACCCAAGAATGTTGTTAAAAGTGAGAATTCCGTGCAAATATCGTGGAGTGATGGACACTCGTCGGAGTATAGAATAAACTGGTTGAAGTTCAGGAGTTTCACGCAAGAGAACCAGCGAAGATACAGCAACGTGTTGTACAAGCCATCGAAAGTCACTTGGAACAATGAAACATTTAACACAGCTTTCACTAAACACGACTACAATGCTATCTTGAATTCAGATAACGCTCTATACGATTGGTTGTATAAACTATCAGTGTATGGTGTCGCGTTGATACAGAATACCCCAGATTCTGAAGACGCAGGAGACGCTATCGTGAAAAAGATTGGGTTCTCTAAACAGACGCATTACGGCGTCAAATTTGTAGTGGAAAATGTAGCTAATACTAGCAACGTGGCATACTTATCGAGCAATCTCCCGATGCACACTGACCTTCCGTACTACGAGTACTGTCCTGGAGTGAATCTATTGCACTGTCTAGTCCAAACTGAAAGTGTTGGAGGGGACAATCTGCTCTCAGACTGCCACTATATAGCAAATTACATGAAGGAACATCATCCAGACCAGTACAAAATCTTAACAGAAACCGAGGTGGAGTGGTCTGATGTTGGAACCGAAGCTGGGAACGAGTTCTTCAAACTCTACAGGGCGCCTGTCATTTGTCTCGACCGGAACGGAGAAATATTCAGGATAAACTTCTCTATACCGCAAAGGGGTAGTCATTTTCCTGGGCCGATAGAGAAAGTGGCGCGTTGGTATGAGGCCCATGGGTTGTTCTTCGAGCTGAATCGGCGCTTCGCGGCGAATTTCAAAACTAAAGCTGGTGATATACTGGTGTTTGACAATATCCGGTTGCTGCACGGCCGCAACGCGTATGAAGATAAGGACAATAACGTGAGGAAACTGATAGGTGCTTATGTGGACTGGGACGAAATATATTCGCGCCTGCGATGTTTGACTGTAAAATTGAAGACGGAAGATGGTATTTAGAATGTTACTAATCAATAAAGTTTCACTGATATTTTCTACTTACTTTTATTCTAATTCCTATTACTTCACCTTATCAAATAAATAGGTATTCAAATGAAAATTATAGATTTATACAAACAATATAACTAGGTATCTACCTACTACTGGTTAGGCATGAAATATTTAACAGAAAGTTATTAGATACAGTTAGAGTATGGAAACCACACTTTAACTGCTTAAACACTTTCAATGAAATTGAATAAAAGGCCAAAAGTTCGACCTTAAAATATAATATTGTTTAATGCCAGGAAAATTAGTAGATCTTCTCTGTACTGTAATATACCATAATCAATGTGGACACAACCATGAGCAAAAAAGCATAGTACCTTAAATCTATTTTTGGTACATATTTATAAAATGCATTTTTTAAATAATAAAGTCAAAATTTATTAATTTTTTGTTTTATATAAATTTTAAAGTACCCATAACTTTAGAATGTTTTTTTACTGTCGTCACCTCTTTCTATGATTCTTGTACATTCAGAATTTAAAGCAAATTCAAACAATAATTTACACTATTAGATGAATTATTATATGGTAGGTAGGTACCTAAAGTATATAAATAATAATTTCCATTTGATTTAAATAATGTATTCTTCTAGCTATAACTTATTACAAAAATATCACAGATGTAATTATTATTGATTTAGCACTTGCTGATTGACTAATCCATACATTTATATTAGTTATGTAATCAATCATTAATATAGCCTGCTGATTGATTATCTAATAAACATCCACTAATGAAAGCTTGGGCTTTAAGTATTTGCAATGTAGGTAGGTACATACAATAGTCGTAAATGCAATTTCAAATAGTACAGACATCACAACTCGATGTAAGTTTCTAACCTATAACTTCTAATAGGTAAACTCCTCAATGGCACAATATTCTCCATTTCCTTACTCTTTCCAGTCAGTTCCACCATAGGAAACTCTTCGAATTCCGGGTTAGTGGCCATTGCAACTGCTGTGGACTCATTTGTATGGATGTGTATAGAGAAGCTGGTGTCAGCAGGCAGGTCTTTAAATTGTTCAGTTGTCGACAAATTCAAGCAAAAAGCTCGTAAATTCTGCTCCACCTGAATTAAATAAGCGTCTGCAGTCTCATCGTAGTCTATGTTTTTGTGTATATCGAATACAAACTTCAAAATCGGATCATACGCGCCATTTGTCACAATGAACAGTACGCGACTAAGTTGGCCGTTTTTTAAGCATTCCCTGATAGTTTTTAGGCTCAAATCGATGTACTGCTTTATTTCTGGGTGGATGCAACTGTGGACGATGACGTTGTACTTTTTTCTCGTCTCAAAAACAGTTTTTGGGTAAACTGAAGCGAAGTAGAGGATGCTGTGAAATGCGACAGCTAGGAACTCTACTACGATGTCTTGGAAACAAGGATCCATTGTATATCAATCTTTCTGGAGTACATATATGTAAGTAAATAAACAAATATTAAGGATTTTAAGAGATAAGACGCTACTGTATTGTTCAAAATTAAAATAGAAGATAACTTCGCAAGGGCTTTTATAATCGACAGCAACCACAGACGAGTAACAGCAACTTGCTTCCTTGCTGTCAGCTCAGCATTCGGCAAATTTGTTTGACAATGACAAAGGGAGGCGTGTATTTGACATTTGAAAATGTCTGTCACAGATTATATGTAGCTAAAAAGCGTTTTGTTTCGTTTTAGGATTTCCTCCGTGTCCGCTAGCATACAATAGGAATGCGAAGTTATGGCATTTGTAGCATTTACATACATAGGTACTTCATAAGAAGGTAAGTTTAAAATAATTAAAAACCATCTGAAGTAACCACATCCTTTTTACCGCCTCTAGATTTACAAACCGTCATAAAAACCGTAGAGCTTTTATGAAAAGGATCCTAATACCTATTGAAGAGGCGAGTGAAGTGTGTATGGATTGTGCCATATGGCGTTCGGTTCTCTATGCCTACCCCGCTAGGAAAGTGGCGTGAAGTTTAGTATGCTAGTTAAAATTACAAAAGTTGAAGAGGCGAGTGAGGTGTGTAAGGATCGTGCCATATGGCGTTCGGTTCTCTCTGCCTACCCTAGTAAGTGGCGTGAAGCTTAGTTAGTTACTTACTTATTAAGTAGGTACCTGGTTGGATATTTTGTAATAGGTATCTAGTAGGGTTTTTCATAGGGAGTCAAGTAGGCCATAGGTACTCACTCTCAAACTTAAGGGAATCGGTAAGTAACCGCCGAGCAAAAGTTTCAATAGAAATTAGTATCCATACATTAAATTTCATCAGTTTTGGCTCCCGAAACGGCCGAACCTATTATGATGCTACTTTCACAGTTATATCTGGTGTTATTAGGAGTAACTTCAGTTTATTTTAGATAAATAATTACAGTTGCTTGCAACAGCTATTAAATAATAATTAAAAAAAACAGAGTAAAGCAACTTAAATACAATTTATTTATTTTGTAACAAATTAACTAGCAGTACTGTGCTCTACAGATGCAAATAAAACCATTCAATTATTTGTCTGGAATCGCATCCAACCCCTGAAACAATAAAATATACAAATTCAAATTCAAATTTAAAATATCTTTATTTATATGGGCTTCAAGAAAGCATTTATAAATATTCAATATACATAAAAAAAGGATAAGAACTAATACTACCACCGGTTGACCAAGCAATGACACAAATCTTAATTCAAATTTATTTTATTATTATTTATGAATATTGTTACTGATCTGAGAGCAGGAAAATATTTTTTAACAAATATTTATAAGGGAACATCCCCATATTATGTGAACTTTACTCCCCCACACCCCTAAATGGGTCACATAGTTAATACATTCTTCTGTAGAATGTATATTCTATAGAGGATTTTTTTATAAGTAAAAATTTGTAAAAGAGATAAAATAAAGCTCTGTTTAATCCCACACTCTAAAAGTGAAAAACATGTCGGCACACATTAATGTCTTTTGTTATTTAAATAATACATGGCCTTTTACCAGGCTGATTTAAAGCAGCAAATCGGGTTCCCACTACTGCATTCTAGCTACTTTATACTCACATTGACAACATAAGGGCTACCAGTGAGCCTCCTGTCACGCTGGTAATTGGCACGGTCCCATCTCTGAAGCAGGGTGCGCCTGTAATGCTACAACAAATTATTTCATTAACATCTTATCCTTGCTATATCCAAATTATGCCTTACTAGCTGTGCCCACAGTTTCACCCTTGTATTCCTTCTTCGATGTCCATTCGAACACTGAAAGTTTTTTTCAAATCGGACCAGTAGTTCTTGAGATTTGCGTGTTCAAGCAAACAAACAAACTCATACATACATAACATCACGCCCATAATCCCTAAGGGGTAGAGTCAAAGGGGCAGTAAGCCCCCTTAACTAAACTCTTCAGCTTTATAACATTTGTATAGATAAGTTTTAGGTAAGTATACCTACCATAAACTCTATTAAAAATATACCTATTGCATGTGCACATAGATCATTAAGATTATCATCATATAGATTAAAAAGATTGTATAGGTGAGAAGGTATACCTAATATGATTAGTAATGTTATTTTTTATTTCTGTGGTCTTGCAAATCAATGCATCACCAAGTAAAAATCAAAATAGAACATAGACAGAACGGGTCATTAGACAGCTGATGTTCTCCATAAGACAAGGTCATCTTCGATTTTTTAACTGTGGTAATATCACCCATATGAAGCTCGGCCCGTTCTGATGAAATTCACGAGTTTAGCCTCAGAGTTGTTACCTAACAGTTAGGTTAGTACAATTGTTTACTTACATTGCCTAAGGTCAAATTGTGAATGTGATATAGAGCCCATCCCGGCAAGCCCAGACCTGCCGTTATAATGAAGAAACTCGGCAAGATTTCGTACCACATATTTACAAGAAATCGCACAAAATATTCGGCGACAACTTTGTTTCACCGAATGACAGTTACCTGCATATTGCCAGTAAAGAATTTCAACTCCTACCATCAGTGTGACCAACCTGGTTGTAAAGGTAAGTTTTGTTTGTTCGAGTGTTGTATGCCAATTGATCTTACTGTTTAATTGCCATTGATTAAAAACACCATTCTTTAATTTTACATTGTTTTAATAGATTGATAACAAAAACTCCATATCTTATAGTGACATAAGTTGAAAAGTAATGACAATATAATTTTCTTTACGGCCAGAGACATTCTGACAAACAATAAATACATACTTCTTGCACTGACAACTGAACATACCGCCCACCATGCACAGAATGGGCATCTTTCCCGCCCACCATGACCCAACCTGACTCAATTTATAGTGGACTGTATACTGTGTTCAAAACGTTAAATATTAATAGGGTTAGACATGGTGGTGTAACAGATATACTAGGATAAGTTTGAGATAAACAATTGTTAGCAAGAAAATCAAGCGTTACATACTACAGTTAATAATATTAAAGACAAAACCTAACACTTAATAATATATAACAAAAGTATCAAAATAACAAAAACGACAACTGCTGTCAACAAACATAAATAAAAGGTACAGACTATTTATTAGGTGACTGGTAATACACACAACTTGACAATAGGTCTTTTGATTATTACATCTTTACATTTGAGACTCACAACCCTCGGAACATTGTCCAAATCCTTGTGTTTTTCGATGACAATACCCATTAGCCATCTCGCAGGTGGCAGATCGTCTTCCTTAATCAACACTACTTGACCTATTTCAGGCTCTGGTGTTTTGTTTGCCCACTTGTGCCGTTGTAAGAACTGAGTTAAATACTCGGTTGACCATCTACGCCAAAAATGTTGTACCATCCTTTGAATTAACTGCCAACGTTTAAGACAAGATATCGGCGAAGTCTCATAATTGTGGTCGGGTACTAACACCAAAGGCTCTCCTACCAGAAAATGTCCAGGCGTGAGAGGTATTGGATCTTGCGCATTCATATTTGTCACTGATAAGGGTCTAGAGTTAAGACATGCTTCTATTTGATATAAAAGGGTAGAAATCTCCTCGTACGTAAGTGTTTGTTCGCCAATCACCCGTCTCAGATGATGTTTTGTTGATTTTATCCCACTCTCCCAAAGTCCTCCGAAGTGTGGGGCCCGTGGTGGAATAAAATGCCACGTAGTGCCATTGTTTTTTTACTCATTATAAGTGTAACATTCACCTTTCCGTTTCATCCACAAAACTTGCATATACTGTGGCAGCGTAAGCTGCGTTAGAGGCGTCACAGAATCCGTGAATCTCCAGCGTGCTGTGGTTTTGGTTTATACACCGATTCACCGCGGCAGCCGAAAGTTGGTGAGTGTTTTAAGATCTCCCCGGTAAGTAAGCCAGTCATTTAAAAGCTTTGGTGGTAATTCCTCATCCCAACCAATTCCTGAAAGCCGAAGCTGCTGGGCTATTTTTGCTTTGATAATGGCTGGAGCTATCCAGCCCATAGGGTCGAATAATTTTGATATATCTAATATTACCTTTCTTTTTGATACAGGTTTGCTGACAGGTGGTAGCTGTACTTAACCGAATTTCATTATTGCTTGACCACTTTTGAAGCTCAAACCCCCCCCTGCTTAATAAATCTTTGGTTTCCTTACAGATTTATTTACTTTCCTGCAAAGTTTCGAAACCGGTGAGTAGATCATCTATGTAAAAACCTTTCAAGATTATTTCAGACGCTAATGGAAATTGATGACCTTAATCATACGCCACCTGCTGTAGAGACCTAACAGCTAAATAAGGGGCTGAAGCAGTACCAAAAGTGATTCGCAACATACGATACTGCTCAATCTGGTCACTTGTAGAAGTTCTCCAAACTAAACGCTGATAGTCCGTATCCTCGCCTGATACCTTCACTTGGCGGTACATTTTGACGATGTCGTCTACAATGCAAATAGGGTGCAATCTCCATCTCATGACCAAATGACGTAGATCCGATTGGAGAGTCGGCCCCACTATCAGTTCACTCGAGTGATATACCGTTATAGTCCCGACAAGAAGCATCAAATACTACTCTGAGTTTTGTTTAGTTCTCTCAGGTTTGAATACAGCATGATGAGGTAGGTATACACAGCCTGGTCTATTAATTTGAACTTGCGGTACTTTCTCCATATGACCGAGTGTTAAACACTCCTCAATAACGTCAGAGTACTGACCTTTTACTACTGGTGATTTCATCAAACGTCCTTTCTTGTGATAAAACTCGATTTACAGCTATCTCACGTGACTTACCAAATATGCACCTGGGAGTTTTCTTTTTAAATGGTAACTTAACTATATATCGCCCTAAAGAATCCCGTGTCGTCGTTTTATTGAAGAAATCTTCACATCGTTTCTCTTCAGTTGTGTATTGATTTGCGTTAAAAGAGAGGTTGTCCGATTCAATATCACAACATTTTTTAAGATTGAATTCTTCATTTTCAACAAGACTATGTAAGGTAAGTATGGGTTTGGAATTTGTCCCAGATAAACAGTTCTCAGAAATATTGCCAGACAAAATCCACCCTAGTTTGGTATTTTGTGCTATCGGACTTCCTGAGGGTCCCTTTGATACACCCTCGGCTAAGATCTGACAATATACATCTGCTCCCAATAGTAAATCGATTTTACCAGGTAAGTTGAACTTTGGGTCTGCCAACTTCATCTTCAAAAAGTTTTTCCATATTTGAAACTCAATTTTTCTTGCAGGTAGCACTGTTGTCAACTTGGTAAGCACATGAGCTTTTACCCTAATGAAAAACCTTGAGTCGTAGATAGAATGCAATTTGATATACACTACGTAGTTTGAATTGATCGATATGCCATCGTTACTACCTAACCCTGATATGACACTTTTGCTTTTTTCTTTTTTCGGTCCAAGTAGTTGAACTGCAGACTCCGTAATGAACGAAGCCTGTGATCCTTGGTCCAGCAAAGACCTAAGGGTCATGAAAGACCCTGAGTTAGTTTCACCATTCACTAACGCAGTTGCTAACAAAACTTGACTCTTGTTGTTAGAGAAACAAGTTGTAATGTTAGTTTCCTCGAACTCACCTGACGTTGTTGCTGTTGCCGCGACAACGTGGTTACTAACATCTAACGGTAAATTTGCTTGAGAATTGTTAGATGTTACGTTGGTATTGTTCGAATGCAATAACGAATGGTGCTTCCTTTTGCAAATTCGACATCTAGTGGGCAAACGACACGACATGACCGAATGATTTGCGCCTAAACAATTAAAGCACAAATTGGTAGATTGGACAAAGTCACGACGTGTTGGTAAGGTCTCATTTGCAAACTTTTTACAATTACCTAGCTTATGGTTATTATCGCTACAATAGGAACATGAAACAGATACATTATTTAAATTGTTAGAAATTGTATGATAGGACTGAGTATTCTTGGTAACTTTAGGATTCAAGAACTCAAGTGATCTAAATCTATGCTCTAGAAATTCTAAGAACTGGTCCAATATCGGTAATTCACAGGTTGTGATACTAATCTTAGCTTCCCATAGTTTACGAGATTCGTTATCTAACTTTAAAGACAAAACATAAATTACGATAATATCCCAGTTCTCTGTTTTAATGCCTACATTTCTCAAAGCACTTAGACACTCGTTTGTGGTATCGAAAAGTTCTTTAAGAGCACTTGAGCTTTCGTGTACAATATTTTTCTGACCGAAAAACTTCTTTAAAATACAGCTAGTTACATACTTTTTGTTATTGAACCTGTGATCCAAAAGCTCCCAACATATGGCGTAGTTGTCGCTCGTGATTGGTAAGTGTCGCAGCAGCTGCTCCGCCTCGCCGGTCAGGTAGCTCTTCAAGTAATGTAACTTCTGCACATCCTGTAAAGACTTATTGTTATGTATAAGTGATAAAAAGAGATCTCGAAAAGTCGTCCACTCTGCATATTTTCCGGAAAAGCTTGGTATGGTGATCTTGGGCAACTGTACACTGATCTGCTCCGTATCGCTTCGAGGTTCACAAAATACTGGTGCTTGTGAGACAGTGAACTTCTTTAAGCCTTCTTTTAACTCGGTTTTGTACTCTGTGTATAACTCTTCCGTGACACTGTAATGATCGTCTGCATAGTACTCCAACTTCTCATAATCGACTTCACTGTAGTCACCAATTAAAGTCTGATGTGTCGAATTAAATATCGTCCATTTTTGTTCCAAGTTATCTAACCTGGTCTCCAAATAACTTGAAGTTATTCTTGTCTTTGGAGACTTTTTAAAGTTGATGAAAGCCTTTTCAATACGGGTTTTTATGTCTTCTTGACCTCTTATTAATGAATTCATTTTGATTTTTTATGTTACGAATGCTTGAAATAATATCTAGTTCCGTAGTGCACAATCATTCTCCCATACTCACAGCTAGGTGTTTATGCTTTTTATGATGTTAATCCGGCCTCGAAGACCAATGTTTAATTGCCATTGATTAAAAACACCATTCTTTAATTTTACATTGTTTTAATAGATTGATAACAAAAACTCCATATCTTATAGTGACATAAGTTGAAAAGTAATGACAATATAATTTTCTTTACGGCCAGAGACATTCTGACAAACAATAAATACATACTTCTTGCACTGACAACTGAACACTTACATTTACCTTTGAAGAAAGCTTGAAGTGGCGTAGCGTGGGCTACTGTCACCCGGGGCGATTTACTAAATAGATCTTTAAAATTTGAACATTTATTTAAAATTTACCGCAAAAAATGCCGCCCGGGGTGGACCGCCCCCTTGTCCCTACTACGCCACGCCACTGCTTAAAGTTTTCTTCTTCAAATAAATTCGGTTCAATAATATTATGATATTATGATATCAATAATATTATGAACCGGGAGAAGGGCAAGAGGATGATGATGATGAATATTATGGGACACACAATAGTAGGATAAAGTTTATATATTATAAAATTCGTTGCGAAATTAACTCTGCTTCCTTAATACCTACAAGAAGCAGAGAACACGTCATGTTTATAGAAGGTTATTTTTTATTATAATCACTTGGTAGAAAAAAAGATACGTAAAGTACGGCTCAGAAGATTCCTATATAACTTTTAAATAAATACCTACATTTTCTATATTGAATTGTACCTATTCATTGTATTTAACTTATTACATATAACTTGAAAGGCTCTCTGACCCATGCCATATCAAGCACATAATGTATAAACATTGCAAGTTCTTACCATTACCAATAATCTACTGAGTTTGTTGTACAAATATGTTACTTACGTTGCCTAAAGCGAAGTAATGCATCCACCAAAGTCCAAGACCAGGTAGACCAATACTACCACATACAATAAATAGAGCGGGCAATATCTGGAACCACATAATTTCCCAAATTATAATGTATTTTCTAATTCAAAAATTTGTTGGAAATTTTCGACGTTTGGTGCGATTCGTAGACTGGATTGTTCTTTGTCAACGATGCAAATTAACAATTGTCACATTATGTCAATCATAGTTTTGTTTTCTTCTGTTTGATACATAGAAGGAGTATGATTAGGATGTAACTGCTATTATAATTATGTATTATACTAGTATTATAACATTACAAATACAATAGGTACATTTGCTCCTAACAGTGGTAGAACCAGAAAAATGCTTTTAATATTCATTCACAACAAATAGAATGGGCATCAAATCTCATACGACACATATTTTTAACTATAATTTCTAAAGTTTTGATTTTACGGGTCGCCCTAATTGATTGTTTGCACTTATGTCTTTAAATTTGATGTTAGTCATTGTAGTTTTTTAATCAATAACTGGCAAGCTTCGAAAACTTTATTATTATTATTTTATTTTAGCAACACTAAATATCGAATCATCAAAAATGGCAGACGTCCCTATCGACTGTGACTTCCCTGTTTGGGGATTATTACCGAAAAAAGAGACAGGTGTTGTCTCATTCCTGAATAAAAACCCAGATTATGATGGAAGGGACACTGTTATCGCTATTTTTGATTCCGGTGTGGACCCCGCGGCGGCCGGTCTCAAGGTAAAAAAAAAATGTCTTGTCACGATCATTCAGCGCCAACTTTTGTTGCCTTTGTAATTGATATTGACTAAATTGGTGGTTTTAGGTGACACCTGATGGTAAGACGAAGGTTATAGAGCGCTATGACTGCAGTGGGTGCGGGGACGTAGACACCAGCACGGTTATAAAGAAAGTTATTGACGGCTGCATTACCGGCCTGACCGGCCGAAAACTGAAGGTATTTTTTCTCGAATTTCACAGATTTTTAATCTCTTCATCATTTTCGTATTCGTTTTACCTTAAACCAGTGATGATTAGTCACTTTTTTGACGAATCCTGAGTCAGCTGGTGGGATCAATAAGGTCGTTGACTCTTGAACTGTCATGTTTCCACAGCTGTTTTGTGTCATCAGCAGTTTGTGTAAACTAATGACCTAGGTAGGTATATTTTATTTGCATAGATTTGCTAAAATTGTCTAATTATTTGCTAACAAATATGAAAAATATTTATTTGCACAATATTTACAATATCTAGCTAGGAGCATCCATGGCATTTCTTTTAAAATTATAATTTTGTTTACATTTGCTATCTTTTGAATTGTGATTGTGTATCATTATTCTTAACTATCATTTATGTACCTTGACAGGTATTTAAAGTTATCTAAATAATCTTTGTGTACATAAGAAGTACTTTATTTGCTTAGTCATCTATATAGTGTACATGAGTGATGTTACATATATCTGTATCTGCGGATATATATTTTTATGATCCAGCACATAACTAGTGTACATATAAAATCTGCTTTCCTTGTTGATATAGGATTTGTGTATTACAGAACTAATGTATAGATATTTGTAATTTTATTGAGAACATTTCAGACTGCATATTTTGTATAAAGTGACATTTCTATTTATAAGCACTGTTATTTGTAAAATGTATAATGTTTTAGAGTTAAGATGACACACACAGTGAATCTACCTAAATATAGTTGTGTTGCAATATTTTCCTTGATTTTGATGAGCATATTTATACATTTGATTTGCAGATCTGCATTAATTATATTGGCTAGTCTTGAAAATATTCATTAGACTTCGAAAAATTTAGTAGTTTAGCTTAAGATATATATAATATATCTTATATAATAAATATATAATCAAATACTGGCCACGTGTCACTGCGATAGAGACAAATACTGGCCACGTGTCACTGCGATAGAGAAGGATAGGTCTAATAATTATAATAGTGAATACTTCCTTGTTTCTATGATAGATACCAGAGACATGGAAGAATCCTACAGGAGCATGGCGGGTGGGCGTCCTTTACCCGTTCAGCTTATACCCGACAAAGCTGCGGGAACGTGTGCAGGAACATCGCAAGGAGCATTTGTTTGACGTCGCCCATAAGCCTGCATACGCTGAGGCTAATAAGAACCTTCAGGAGTTTGAGAGTGAGATATGTAAGCTATGATGTTTGTATTGAATTATTCTCATATGAGTCAGTTAAATAGTTTTGTGTTAATTCCAATTATGATTGGCATTTTCCTTTATTATTTCCTTCCTCCTTTTTTACTTAATTCATGCAGGAATATTTTTGCTGCAATCATTCAAAATAATCCCATTGCTCTGTTGCAATGTGAATGAAGGACAGACTAAAACTTTCAAATGTGTTATTATTAGTAAGAATTTTATAATTGATTCTAAGATTTTAAAATATTTTTTTTATTAAAACATCATTACAACAATATGGTGTTTTAATTAAATTCCGTAAATTTTGAATGAATTATCTTATTTTTATGTTGTTTGTAGATTTCTCAGGAAATTCTCTTCTGATAAGATTATTCAATTCAAACATAATTTGCATTCTAAAAAAACAATGTTTTTTACATGTATGGTAACTATATTTCAAGTATAGTTTAAGTTCATCTTTAAATTGCTTTGTTGCAGCATCAAAAGGGTCTAATTTGACCCATGATGAGAAGTTACTCAAGGAAGAGTTGGAGGCCAGGGTGGAGGTGTTGCAGAATCTAGAGAAGAAATACAATGACTTGGGGCCCACTTACGACTGTGTGCTTTTCCATGACGGGGATGTATGGAGGTAGGCGAGATTGTGTTATTATTTGCATAGTTGATCTTTATTTTTTGCAGCAAATACTTAACTCATTGTTTGCTGGTAGAAGGATTACTTCTAAGCCTTAATTATGTGTAATAGAGTACAAAACAATGATTAATTGTTTTAGTTATGTTATGGTGTTGAGTTATATTAGTCTTTTAAATGTGAAGATGTGTAACATAAGTAAGTAATTATATTGTGATTTTGAATAGATGCCAATACGCTTTAGTTAGCAATTCCGAAAAAAGATTCATAATAGGTGCCCTTGGTGGGTGATTTTTTCTTAAGAGTTAAAATGTTCATTAAATGATATCAAAATTATATGACCTGCAAAAATTTACTTACGATATTAGAACCTTATTTTGAGACTTGGATAAGTTGGTTGGACATTAGTATATTTCATAGAGTTTATGGCTCCCACACAAACTTCAAAGGCAAAAAGTGTATCTGATGGTAAGCAGTTACCTTGATACATTGTTTCTTTTGACAGAGCATGTATAGACACATCAGAGGAGGGGGAGCTCGCGTCGGGTGTTCTGCTGGGAGAGTACTCGGTGACCCACGAGCATGTGCACCTCACTCCGCTGGACGAGATGACGGTCAGCATCAACGTCCACGATGAAGGGCAGACTCTAGAGGTTGTTGGCATGTGCTGTGAGTATCTTAGAATCTTTGTTTGGACGGGGTGTGTGTTTTATTATTCTTGGGGTATACATATATTGGAATGGGTTTTATAATGAAGTAAAAAAATATTTAAACAAACATATTTTCAATTACCTCCTTGTAAAGTACTTTGGATTGTCAAAGTCAAAGTTAAAGTCAAAATATTATTTATTTATATAGGTTTCAAAGAAACACTTATAAATCGTCAAAAACAGTTGAAAGAGATGATTCTACCACCGGTTCGGAATGTTGCATCTACCGAGAAGAATCCGGCAAGAAACTCGGTAGTTACTCTTTTCAACAACAGTATTAACAAAGTTATAAGAATCATATTTACCTTGTCATTGTCAGCTAAAAAAAAACATGGTACAAGTACTAAAAGCCTGAGAATTACTAAGTTTGTATAATAATCCGTCAACTTATATGTAAATATGTTTGGAGGGACACATTAGAACTACATAGAGAGATGCTTGTTACCTATTATGTATTTTATTATTACTAAAAATGTAAACCTACATTTTTTTATCTCTCGTTACTCATTGCTTTGTCATTCTTAGTCAGGTAAGTAAGTCAGGCGATGAACGTTACACAACAATACCTGTCTCTGAAACTTTAATTACTTGCTGCTTGCTAATTGCTTCTTCTCGGTAGAATCAATGTTCCGAACGTGGCGGTAGTATTTTTTTTTTTATTATTATGACTATTCATAAGTGCTTTTGTGGAGCCTACATGATTAAAGATATTTCTATTTCTAAGTGTTATTGGTTTAGCACAGTTTAGCATTGAGAGTGTATAAATAGGTAATTTTGAAATGCGTACAATGCCCTTTTACATTTTGTATGTCGTTATTGGGTTGGGTGGGTTATCATGCTTTATAACGAAAATGACTTAGGATTTTTAATGTGATAATCATGGATGTTGCTTTCACTTGAGGGGGGGGCCATGGTATGATCGCTGGTAGAGTTTAGGGGTCTTCGTAAGCGTCATTAATATTTGGGGTCCGCTTAGTATAGAATAATGGGAGATATAAAATTATGTTTGACGGTCTTTACCTCGTACGCAAAAGAGGTGTAATTAAACCACCATGGGCGACTATAAAAAGTTTAAGCGAACCCCGATTAAGCAGAGTCATAATGCTAGGAAGATGACAGGAGAATTACTTTTTAACCGACTTAAAAAAAGGAGGGTCTCATTCAATCGATTTTTTTTTTTTATGACATACTGATTTATCATTGATCGATATTCCATTTATAAGGAGTCCGCGAGTCCTTAAATAATGTCGTTAAATCAAGGAGCCTATAAAAATCATATATAGTTAGTCTTTCAAAGAAACTACTGAGCTGAAGGATAAATTTACGCTACGCTGTCACCATAATAACACGACACTGCAATCTAAACAGACACCTACACAAAATAGGAGCCACCAACAGCCCCATATGCAGAGGCTGCATGATGGCGGAAGCAACACCAAATCATGTGTTACTCTGTAGCAGCGTGAGTGACACAAGGGCACGGCTAATAGGCAACCCTCCTTCGATGGAGGCTGCACTCAAACGTCCTAAAACCCTAATTACCTTCTGGACGGAAGTGGTTGGAATGATCATTGTAGCGTTATATTAACTAACTAACTAAACTTCACGCCACTTCCCTAGCGGGGTTATATTAACATTTACGCATAATGGCCCACTTACGAGGCTAAGCGCGGAAAACACATGTCTAACTAACTAACTAACGCTAATTAGGAGTCCGCCACAGAAAAATCAAAGTCACAGTCAAAATATTCTTTGTTTATACAGGTTTCAAAGAAACACTTATAAATCGTCAAAAACTATAGCTATAGAAATATGATTCTATCACCGGTAGAAATAAATATTGGGTAGTAAATATTGTGAAATACTAGTATAAGTGAGTGGAGCGGTGGTAGCTCAATGGTAAGGACACGCGCCTCTTAACCGAGGAGTGCGGGTTCAAACCCGGACACGTATCTCTGGATTTTTCAAATCTATGTACGTATTTATGCCACTAGCTCGACGGTGAGGGAAAACATCGTGATGAAACCTGCAAATTCAAATAACTTTGGATTTGTAACCATGATTCAAATTGTCTGGTTCCCCTATCTTAGGGTTACGAAGGTCAGATTGGCAGTCATTTCAATGTAATTACCAGACTCGCTTAATCCTGGATCATGGTCTAAGCGGACCCCGTCTAAGCACGGGACAAAGCGCTAGGAAGATGATGACTAGTATAAATGAGTTGTGTCGTCATGATCAGCCACCCACGGCACGCACGTGGCCGCGATCGCGTCCGGCTACTTCCCGGAGGCGCCGGAGCTGAACGGCGTGGCGCCGGGCGCGCGCGTGGTGTCGCTCACCATCGGCGACAGCCGCCTCGGCTCCATGGAGACGGGCGCGGCGCTCGTGCGCGCCTGCATCAAGGTCATGGACCTGTCCAAGCGCATCAAGATCGACGTCATCAACATGAGCTACGGGGAGCACGCGCATTGGGCTAATGCTGGGTGAGGATCTCTTTTAACGGATTATTCGTTTTTTTTTTATATATTGAGATTTCGCGGACTATTATTTATAGTGTTGCCCAAAGCAAGACACTTGCAGCGGTCTTGCACGTCGTCATCTTGCAGATTTAGTCTTGTTCTTGCTTAAATGTTGCTTGTTGCTTGGTCTTAACACAGGACCAAGCGACAAGCAACATTTGATCAAGAACAAGATTGAGTCTGCAAGATGACGACATGCAAGACCGCCGCAAGAGTCTTGCTTTGGGTAACACTAATTATTTATTATATATTGGGAATGAAACTAAGATTTATTCCATACACAAGTGGTGGACGTTGGAAATAATCTGAATATATTTTTTCCAAGGTTATTGTTCTAAGGATAAAATGCGCCAAAACTAAAACAATGTTGCAACATTTTCCTTTTAATGGTTTCAATAGTAGCACTTTGAAAATTGTTGATTTTGATTAACGGTCAAAATCGTAAGACAAAGGTATATCAATTTCGAAATTACGGTTCCACTTTCTTCAAGTTACGTAATTAATTAAAAATGTCCATTAATTACATAATTAATGGCTATTTTAAGTCTTTACTGAGATGATTCTCGTTGACTTGAAGAATATTACTCATTTAGCTAGTAGTTATTCGATCATTATACAACATTCAAATGTAAAAAAGATAACTTATTTGATACTGAACTGGCTCGATGGCTCATTCGGCAGTGATCCTGCCATTTGCACCAAGAATTGTGGGTTCGATTCCTACCCACGACAAACATTCGTGTGATAAATACTTGTGTTGTGCTGTGTCTGAGTGTTAATTAATAACTTATATGCTTACGAAGTTTAATTTAGAAGTATCCTTTTCCATAGAATTTCGTACAGATGTTTACTGACCCAATGTTCTTCACATCTCGTATTCTCATCTTACACACATACCTCGCTGTCTGCAGACGCGTGGGCGAAGTGATCTGCTCGGTGGTGAACCGTTACGGCGTGTCGTGGGTGGTGTCGGCCGGCAACCACGGGCCCGCGCTGTGCACCGTGGGCGCGCCGCCCGACATCGCGCAACCCATACTTATCGGTGAGACCATATGTATCATACACTAGTTGGTGCAATGTTATATAGCCTATATATATAGCCTTCCTCGATAAATTAACTATACAACACAAAAAATATTTTTCAATTAGAACCAGAAGTTTCTGAGAATCTCTTTATTTATTAGTAAGTAAGTATAGCATGACTGTATTAATTTTGGAATGTCGGTGTTGTATCGTTTAGGCGTGGGCGCGTACGTGTCCCCGGAGATGATGAGCGCGGCGTACTCGATGCGCGCGCGGCTCAGCGGCGGCGCCTTCAGCTGGAGCTCGCGCGGGCCCACCGCCGACGGCGCGCTCGGCGTCGCCGTCTGCGCGCCCGGCGGCGCCGTCACCTCCGTCGCCAGGTATGACGCGCGTGGCGTGCAGGTGATGAGCGCGGCGTACTCGATGCGCGCGCGGCTCAGCGGCGGCGCCTTCAGCTGGAGCTCGCGCGGGCCCACCGCCGACGGCGCGCTCGGCGTCGCCGTCTGCGCGCCCGGCGGCGCCGTCACCTCCGTCGCCAGGTATGACGCGCGTGGCGTGCAGGTGATGAGCGCGGCGTACTCGATGCGCGCGCGGCTCAGCGGCGGCGCCTTCAGCTGGAGCTCGCGCGGGCCCACCGCCGACGGCGCGCTCGGCGTCGCCGTCTGCGCGCCCGGCGGCGCCGTCACCTCCGTCGCCAGGTATGACGCGCGTGGCGTGCAGGTGATGAGCGCGGCGTACTCGATGCGCGCGCGGCTCAGCGGCGGCGCCTTCAGCTGGAGCTCGCGCGGGCCCACCGCCGACGGCGCGCTCGGCGTCGCCGTCTGCGCGCCCGGCGGCGCCGTCACCTCCGTCGCCAGGTATGACGCGCGTGGCGTGCAGGTGATGAGCGCGGCGTACTCGATGCGCGCGCGGCTCAGCGGCGGCGCCTTCAGCTGGAGCTCGCGCGGGCCCACCGCCGACGGCGCGCTCGGCGTCGCCGTCTGCGCGCCCGGCGGCGCCGTCACCTCCGTCGCCAGGTATGACGCGCGTGGCGTGCAGGTGATGAGCGCGGCGTACTCGATGCGCGCGCGGCTCAGCGGCGGCGCCTTCAGCTGGAGCTCGCGCGGGCCCACCGCCGACGGCGCGCTCGGCGTCGCCGTCTGCGCGCCCGGCGGCGCCGTCACCTCCGTCGCCAGGTATGACGCGCGTGGCGTGCAGGTGATGAGCGCGGCGTACTCGATGCGCGCGCGGCTCAGCGGCGGCGCCTTCAGCTGGAGCTCGCGCGGGCCCACCGCCGACGGCGCGCTCGGCGTCGCCGTCTGCGCGCCCGGCGGCGCCGTCACCTCCGTCGCCAGGTATGACGCGCGTGGCGTGCAGGTGATGAGCGCGGCGTACTCGATGCGCGCGCGGCTCAGCGGCGGCGCCTTCAGCTGGAGCTCGCGCGGGTATATCAGTATCTGTCTGAAGTTCCTGAATCCGAATTAGCCCATTTGAGTTAGCGATGATAAAGGGTCTACCATACGAACAATAGAGAATCTGTTAAGGTTGTAATTAAATTAACATGCGCTTTTTCATTTGGCAGGTTTACTCTAAGAAATTCACAACTCATGAACGGCACATCAATGGCGGCACCTCACGTCGCCGGCGTTGTAGGTGAGTTTCGAAATTTGTTCAAAATTCAACGTGTTTTCAGTGTGGCAATATCAATAATATCTTACATTTTGGTTTGATTTTCAGCTGCTTTGGTGTCTGGACTGAAAGCGAAGAACTTGCCATATTCGCCGTACTCCATTAAGCGAGCGTTAGAGAATTCAGCCACAAACCTTAGCCACGTCGAGCCCTGGGCGCAGGGGTGCGGGCTTGTCAACATTGAGAAGGTACAGTAGTGTATATTTTAAGCTTAACTTGACCAGCTTGACCATATTTAAATGTGCTTTATTAAAAGGAATAAGAAATCGTTAACATTGGTCATAAATTGGGGGAAATTGCTCAAGGCTTGATTCAGTTTTGAAATTGGACAATGACCAGTTCATATTATTTTATTGGTCCTTCGAGCCGGATAGTGTTAAAATATGTATTCTAATGGCCGTAAATTTTACTGTAACTTTCGCTTAAAATGTGTTTTTATCTATTTTCAGGCTTTCGAACTTCTAACCACATACCACGACCAGCCTGAGCGTGATGTGACCTTCAACATCCAATGCGGCACCACTAACGCCAAGGGTATACTCCTGCGACCCAAAATCGGCGATGTACCCAAAGATATCGGCATCACAATCGAACCACAGTTCCTTCAGGACCACAATGATGAAGAGAGTAAGTATTGATTCATATCTTTTTTTTTAATTTTTTTGCTACTGCCAAAATTAGATAAAGATACAAATTTGTAATGAAATGGGAAATAAAAATTCCTTTTTTATTTATGCCTTAAATGCACCATCCTTAAACGAAAGTGGAACAGTTTCTGCAAATCACAATGTTTGAACACAACTTGCCTTCATATGACAACACTTACTACTATGTTAATCTAATGGGAGGAATATTTCTATAAGGATTTTGAGTCTGCTAGACTGGATATATGAATTTATTTATAGCTATCCGGCTCGAAGGACCAACAAATTCTTTTGAGATTTACTCACTAAATGTATGGCTCAACAGTCTAGGTTAACGGAAATGTGGTGTTATGTGTTTTCCTACATGATCATGATGATTATAATGTTACCAATATTTGAAATCCTTGCCCCATACTTGTTTTGTTTGTTTTTTAATTTTAGGCCAACGGAATAGATCAAGTGTTGTTGAAAATGTTTTAACAAAAGTTCCTTGCTCATATTGCGAGGGTATGTTCTATTTTATTTTCTTATTGCAAAACAAATGATAAAAAATATACATTTAAAGAAAATATCATTTGTTTTACGTAAAGTAGATTTAGAGTACATTAGTTGAACATAATTATAGTAATTGGTAAAGAATACCAAATATAATAGTAGACATTTGGCTGTGGTATGTACTTCCGGCATAGTGTAGAATATAGTTTTGTATGGGATAGTAAATATTTTTTCGATGATAAAAATAAAGATTAACAATTATTGCACATGCGAATGATAAATATTTGGCAACGAAATTGTCGAGGAAGAGTTACGCCCAGTATCAGAATTAATATATGACAGTATTTTTTATGTAATAAAAACCGGCCAAGTGCCAGTCGGACTCACAAATAAAGAAAACTTTATTACATTTTTAAATGTCCATCTATTATGGCTTAATTAAATAATTTCGATGATGACGGACGGATAGACAACGGAGATTTAGTGATAGAGGACTTTATTGCCACCCTTTTGGTGTGCACCCTAAAGTATAATAAAAGACTGATCAGATTGGACACGATAATAAAGATTTTAATTAATCATATATATTGTTTATACTTGGCATTTCTAAAACATTTTCCCCAAGACCAATTACGCACGAGTGCCAAACAGATACAACAAAACCTATGTAGCTTATCGCGTGTTGCAGACAAGTCGATAATTCCGAAGCAGATCTCGTTCGGCATCCGGCTGGTGCTGACGTGCGACGCGCCCTGGGTCTCGCTGCCGACGTACCTCGACATGAGCAACGTGTCGCGCCCCCTCGCCGTGCGCGTCGACACGGCGGCGCTGCCTCACGGCGCACACTACGCGAGGTAACCTAGCCGCGACTTACCGCTAGCTAGACGTGAGCGACGCGTCGCGCCCTCCCTCCTACGTGTCACTTACTCATAGAGATTGCAATCTGGAAAACCGGGTCCGGTAATCTGGTGAGCCAGTGAAAGAGTTTTTGGTAAAAATATCAGTACCGTTGCTGCATCCGGAAAACCGAATCCTGTAATTCGGTGATTCCGGCAATCCGGTGGATCCGGCATCATTTTAATCCAGGCGGATCTAGTTGGCTTTCCATCGATTCGGCCGTTACTAGTAGGAAAGCTTTTCGAATGCACATTTTGACATTATCTGGCTCGACGGACCAATAAAATGAAAGTAATTATTGTGACAAACGAGGATACTTTCGAGAACGTAACGTTTGCAATCCCTATGAATATGTGAGTTGCAATCCCTGTTCGCCACATGAGACGCTAACGCGACCCCTTAGCATCCAGGCGTACGACGCGGCGTGCGTGGCGAAGGGCCCGGTGGCGCGCGTGCCGGTGTCGGTGCTGCAGCCGGCGCCGCTGCCGCGCGCGCCCGCCGCGCCGCTCATCGCCGTCGACAACGAGCTCTTCAAGCCGGCCACCATCAAGCGACACTTCGTCATTGGTGAGTGTGCATTGAACGCTGCACTCTTATATTGATTCGGATCTTGCGTTGAATGTTTACTGAATGTAGTAGTAGTGTGTAGTTTATCTTAACGACCGCTAAGAAATCTTTGTGTATTTTGTACTTGAATCGCCATCGCGTCATCTGTCATAGAAGAATAATCATGTGAAGGCATCCCCAGCCCCGGCGGACGCGACGTGGGGCGTGCTGCGCATCTCGACCGCCGACAAGGAGAAGACTGGCCGCTTCCTCGTGCACACCATGCAGATCCTGCCGCGCCGCAGCTGCCGCTGTCACGAGACACAGAAGATGATCAACGTCACCTCTGAGGCGGCTACCCAGCTGCCCTTCCAGGTTATGGTGAGTAGGACATCAGTAGCTTTTTAGGTATAATCAAGACTTGCTTCTGTGTTTGTTGAGACCTGGAATGGTAGGCTGGTGAAAGTCACGCTTACCCCGGCGCGGGTGGTAAGCGAGACAGGTCACGAGCTTGGTGTTGCCTTGAAATGTTTCATAGTGAAAAACTGCCCGCGCTGATTTCATATTTAAACACGGTCTTTCAAGACGCGCTTACTACCCGCTCGGGCGGTCAGCGCGACTCTGAAAACAGGCTAAAGTGTATTTTTAATCTTTGACACAATATTGTTTGTAGGGTGGCGTGACAATAGAAGTAGCGATAGCGAAGTACTGGGCGAACATAGGCGAGCTGGCGGTGAACTACTCAATCGAGTTTCACGGACTGAAGCCGGACTGCGGACCGCGGCTCGCCATAGCGGCCGCCGAGGGCGTGCGCGCCATCACGCTCACGGCGCTGCGCCTGCACGACGTGCAGCCGCACGCGCTGCTCAAGTACTCCGAGCCGGTCGTGAGGTAACTAGCTGACGCTGCTGCCGGACTGCGGGCGCGGCTCTCCATAGCGGCCGCCGAGGGCGTGCGCGCCATCACGCTCACGGCGCTGCGCCTGCACGACGTGCAGCCGCACGCGCTGCTCAAGTACTCCGAGCCGGTCGTGAGGTAACTAGCTGACGCTGCTGCCGGACTGCGGGCGCGGCTCGCCATAGCGGCCGCCGAGGGCGTGCGCGCCATCACGCTCACGGCGCTGCGCCTGCACGACGTGCAGCCGCACGCGCTGCTCAAGTACTCCGAGCCGGTCGTGAGGTAACTAGCTGACGCTGCTGCCGGACTGCGGGCGCGGCTCGCCATAGCGGCCGCCGAGGGCGTGCGCGCCATCACGCTCACGGCGCTGCGCCTGCACGACGTGCAGCCGCACGCGCTGCTCAAGTACTCCGAGCCGGTCGTGAGGTAACTAGCTGACGCTGCTGCCGGACTGCGGGCGCGGCTCGCCATAGCGGCCGCCGAGGGCGTGCGCGCCATCACGCTCACGGCGCTGCGCCTGCACGACGTGCAGCCGCACGCGCTGCTCAAGTACTCCGAGCCGGTCGTGAGGTAACTAGCTGACGCTGCTGCCGGACTGCGGGCGCGTCGCGCAAACGATATATTAAGATCTGATAATAGTTCAAAAAGCTAGAAAATTCACGATTTATGTTGTTATTCCGCAGACCTTCCGAATCAAAACTGACGCCGCTTACGGCCCGAGACGTGATCCCGCCCAGCAGACAAATCTACCAACTGGTCAATACATACAACTTCCACATAGCCAAAGCGACTGAGGTAAGATTGCAGATTCATACAAAACATACTAAATCGTTACCGCACAATAACTCGTTTTTTAGTTGTGCAGAATATAATCTAGATTGGAGAACTTTCATTGAGGAAACGTTATGTTCTTAAGTATTTTAAAAACCTTAGGAAAACTGCTAGTTTTGTCTGATCCTAAACATTCAATTGTGTTCCGCAGGTGTCGCCAATAGTCTCGCTGCTGTGTGACATGCTGTACGAGTCGGAGTTCGAGTCGCAGATGTGGATGCTGTACAACAGTTGCAAACAGCTCATGGCCGTCGGAGACGCGTATCCGTCCAAGGTTGGTGCTTATAACAAGTATATATTACATACTAGCGACCCGCCTCGACTTCACACCATGAGCACAAAATATTACCAGGCTGTTAAGGTTATGTTGTACGAATATATATAATGGCACTTTCACCGAGCAAGGTGTTATGTGCTAGGTTTCGGCCGGCAAGCTACTTGGCTAGTGGCCAGAATGAATTAGTCTTGCGATGTAAAACTTGAAGAATCTACGCTGGACGTTTAGTATTCAATCAACGTCACCCGTCGAGACCCTTCGATTTAGATCTATACTAATATCAATCTGTCCTTTGTTCCCAAGTACTCGGTGAAGCTGGAGAAAGGCGAGTACGTGCTGCGCCTGAACGTGCGCCACGAGAGCCGCGCGCTGCTCGAGCGGCTGCAGGAGCTGCCCGTGCTCATCCAGCAGCGGCTGCCGCAGCCCATCGCGCTCGACGTCTACTGCTCGCAGCACCAGGTGACCCCCGGCGGGCGGGCAGGCGGACCTTGTGCCGCCCACCACCATCTTGGCACTCCTGCCACCTTGAGAGAATTCCGAGATGCCTAAACTTGGCGGGAAAACCTTTGAACTGTGTGGTCCTTCGAGCCGGATATGAACCCGTTTTCAGTGAATTACTTATACTTTGTATGGTCCTTCGAGCTGGATGTTTGATTCGATTGCTGGATTTCTTATGGACATATCAATTCAAGATAAATGCCGGTAGCTAGAATAGTCTGGTAACGCTAAATTCAATACAATCCTTTGCATTTCATAGTTCTCTCCGCTCCATTTGCAGAATAGAATTATAAATACTGTTTATTTCGCAGGCACTGATAGGCGGCAAGAAGTTCAGCTCCGCCTCGCTCGCCAGCGGTAATGTGATGCCGCTATATTTCACTGCCGTGCCGTCAGATAAGTGAGTGTACATATTTGAAAAGTGTGACATTAATTTAGCGTAATGTATGTAATGTTGGGTGTTTTTTTGCCTTGTCGTTGTATTTTAACGCGAGCTGTTTTATTCTACTTACTAAATGACATGACACTTATTACAATAATTACACTTAAGGTGGCCTAAGTGAATGAGTGACTTTTTATTTCGTAACTTTAAAGGTCTCTTCCAGACATTTTCTTCGTTTTTAAACTGATTTCATTCCGCGTCTATTTTTTGGCAATAAATCTATAACTTCAAGACCAACATGTGGTACAAAAAATACATTTTATTTAATTTAAAATCTCGCTCGGTAGAAGCTACGGGCTACAGCTAGTATACTCCACACTTACCGCCATCTGACCCAGGATCAGCCGTTCGAACCTCACCATCGGGCACACGCTGACCGGCACGGTGACGTTCGCGAAGGACGAGCTGGGCCGCAAGGTGGACGCGTACAGCCTGCAGTACGTGGCGTGCGAGCCGCCCAAGCGGCCCGCCGCCAAGGACAAGGACAAGGGCAAGCCGCACGACGAGTACATGGAGGCCTACAGGGACCTCACCACCAGCTGGCTGCCCAAGCTCGGTCAGTACATACATACATACGTACGTACGTACGTACATACATACATACATAACATCACGCCCATAATCCCCGAAGAGGTAGACAGAGTCAAAGGGGCAGCTTTAACCACATTCAGCCAAAAATAAAACTGGGCTGGGCTATATGGAAAATTGTGAAAAAGTAGTGACAACTGGCTAGTTTGTCGCCTACAAAATCACATACCCAAAACCCGATATACCATTAGTCGCCTTTTACGATATGCTAGGTAAGAAACACAGTTGGCTCATTCTTTATAAGTCCCAGACCAACACGGGCTGGGTTATATGGAAATTTGTGTCAATTACATTCACATTAAACCGTTTCGCATGACTAAGTACGAGTCGGACTCGCGCACGATGATTTCCGTATCATTATCTATAAAAACGGCAAAAAAAATCATGGTTGGGAGCCTGTAATATCGCTCATACACCAGAATAACTTACAGGCTTTGTTTTATCGATGTACCATGCGAGCGCAGCCGCGGGCAGAAGCTAGTCTTTATAAGCCTATCGCTACGTCTGCTATCCGCCGAGTGTTCCATTATTTTGAACACAAATGATCGCCACTTGTTTCTGCATCTCGATGTCGCCCAATCTGTCGTGGTTAAATACAATATGTCACGTTAGTGTGTCTGTCGGCAGAGGGCGACAAGCTGGAGCAGGTGTACGAGGAGCTGCTGGAGAAGTTCCCGGGCTGCCTGGGCGCGCACGTCGCCTACCTGCACGGCATCGACCCGCCCACCGACCCCAAGAAGTTAGTCACTAGTCATTGGGTTTTTTTTCGGACAGCATCACATACATTGATCAGACTCCGAGCTAAGTAGCTTAAGCACTGATGTTATAGATTGTACAAACACATACTTAAATTAATCTTCTTCTCTTATATATAAAAATGAATTGCTGTTCGTTAGTCTCGCTAAAACTGGAGAATATCAGGACCGATTTGGCTGATTTTGGTTTCGAAATTTTTGCAATCTTCCAGGGAATGTTTGTACAGTACGAAAATATGGAAACATTGCGAGGAAAATAATAAATGAAAATCCGGGAAAGATGCATTACGAAGTGCGCCAGGACAGCTAGTATTAGATATTAATCTGATTTCTATATTTTTGTTCCGGTGCGAATTTTTGCGTTTGTTGTCGAATATGAACTGTTTGTGACGGTCAAAAAGCGAGATATAATAGTCATAAATATGATAGAACATTTTATGAACCAGCTTAATCGCTTGAAACTGTGCCTTTATAAAATGATTACTGCCAAAAAAATCCCTAATAAAAAAGCCCATAAATAATTTTCTAAAACTTTAGTTATTATTACATGTTAAAGTAATATCTATTTGTATTTTCTTTTTCTAAGGACATGTGACAAAGAGAGTGATGAGTATGAATGTTAGTGGATGGAGAGGAAGAGGAAGGCCAAATAAGAGATTAATGGATTCTGTGAATGATGATATGAGTGAAATGGGAGTGGATAGCTTGATGACGGCTGACCGGGACGTATGGAAGAGGAAGACATGCTGCGCCGACCCCAGATGAACTGGGAGAAGGGCAAGAGGATAATGATGAAAGTAATATATATTTAATATTTATTTATTCAGGTTACCACATGCCAATGAAGATCCAGATGTGACGACAGCGTGGTGTGAACAGCTTATTACAACTTCGGAGAAGGTACGCTTGTATTACTTGACTATAGTAAAGATATAGACCTGAGCTACGGGCTTGTTGCCGTACCCTTTAGGCTTGCAATGCAACGCAAGCGGTAAATAATTAAATAAATAAGTTAATTTTGTTCTTTCAGTCATTTAATCTACCAGTTCTAATAGGTTTCCACGACGCTCAAGTAAATCCACATTTAGCATCATGGGCTCCCCTACTATTAAGAGTAATGTCCTCCTAACCTATATCGGTCGCTGCGGCCAATCTCAACGAGCATTAGCCATCTGCGCAGGAGGTATTATAGTGCACAAGTGTGTGCGCAAACACAGGTGCACTCTCTATTCCTTCATTCTCATAGTCCGGTGAGACGGCAATCCGACATGACCGGAGAGAGGTCAGGCGCAGGACCAACGGCTTAACGTGCTTTCCGAGGCACGGGGGTGATTAAACCGCCAACTGACAACTGACTCCGGACTGTTACTGAGTAATTTCAATATTGAAATAACCAGCCACAAATTCTTGGTCCGACCCAGGATTTGAACCCGGGACCTCTTGGTCCTTAGGCAGCGCATGCTACCACTAGACCAACGAGGTAGTCGACATATTTAGAGTACCTAAGACACGTTGATATTTACATTTTTTCCTTTCGTTAACATCATGCTGTGTGATGCTGTATGTACGTATTTCGTTGCAGGTAATCAAGGCAATAGATCAAGACAAGCTATTGGCGTATCTGGGAATGAAGAACGATACGCGGAATGACGCGAATAAAATCAAACAGTAGGTGTTGGTGTATTCTGTGTTATAATCATCTTCCTAGCGTTATGTCCCGTGTTTAGACGGGGTCTTGGCCATGATCCAGGATTTAGCGAGTCTGGTAATTACATTGAAGCGACTGCCGATCTGACCTTCGTAACCCTAAGATAGGGGAACCAGACAATTTTTGGATCATGGTTACAAATCAAAAGTTGTTTGAATTTGCAGGTTTCATCACGATGTTTTCCCTCACCGCCGAGCTAGTGGTATAAATACGTACATAGATTTAAAAAATCCAGAGGTACGTGCCGGGTTTGAACCCGCACTCCTCGGTTAAGAGGCGCGTGTCCTTACCACGTCCTTACCTTATTGAGCTACCACCGCTCTATTATGGTGTATTCTGTATTATAATTTACGATAATAGCAAATTTTTCAATGATGTTGGTCATGTGATATCTCAGTATATGTGTTTGTTTCGATAGTAATTTTGCCAAATTTTTTGGCCGAGTATCTGAAAACGGTCGGTCGGACGGCATTGTAATTTTTTCGAGTAGTCTTTTGATGGTGCCTTGGAGTAAATAGCTTTTCCTGTGGAGTTCTCGCCCTTATCAATGAATTAATTTATAGGGATTACAATGTTCATCAATCGACTCTGTTATGATTGGATTAACTATGTACACCTTGTGGCGTCACCGGTAACGGGCGCCTGTGCAGGGATCAAGAGAAGCAGAAAACTATAGAGTATAGAGCCCTTTTCACGCGGCTGGCGCAATATTACGTTAACTCTAAGAGTATTGACCACACAGAGGCCGTAATATTACGTTACTTAACCTTGTCTAGAAACGGCGAGACCAATGAAAAAGATGATTCGAGTGCGGTAATTATAGACACAAAACGCTCGAAAAATACTTACTTAGTATAGCATTATGTATACGTATTGTGCTATCAGTGTTCTAAGCTTAACAAAGCTAAGCTTCTCGGTAGATGCAACATTCCTAACCGTTGGTAGAATCATATCTCTTAACTGTTTTTGACGATTTATAAGTATTTCTTTGAAACCTATATAAATAAAGAAATATTTTGACTTGGACTTTGACTTTAACTTTGAATAAAAATATTAATAGTCCCATGTCGTCAATAAAACCTTCCGTACAGAGTCGGCGTCATTTAATTAATAGTCCTGCATGGAAAGTGTTAGGACTTGCGATGGTAGGGACTCGTGCATGTTAGTGAACATTTACGATCGCCATAGCTGATTAGCGCGTGTGTGCGTGTGTGCAGGGAGCAGGAGAAGCAGAAGACGTACCTGGTGGAGGCGCTGAGCCGCAAGGGCACGGCGCTGTGCCGCCTGCACGCGCTCGCGCACAGCGCCGCCGCCAAGGAGAAGATCGCCGACGCGCTCGCCACCAACCTCGCCGACCTGCTCAAGTTCACCGACCTCAGCGACGCCAAGGTACGAGCCTCTTCGTTGATGTTACATTAGGTTTTTGCAGTTAGAAGACCTTCAGCGATGCTGAGGTATACTCGTTGTTCAACATCTTCCTAGCGTTACGCCCTGTGCTTAGACGGGGTCCACTTAGACCATGATCCAGGATTTAGCGAGTCTGGTAATTACAATAAAACGACTGCCGATCTGACCTTCGTAACCCTAAGATAGGGGAACCAGACAATTTTGGATCATGGTTACAAATCCAAAGTTGTTTAAATTTGCAGGTTTCATTACGATGTTTTCCCTTACCGTCGAGCTAGTGATAAATACGTACATAGATTTGTAAAATCTAGAGGTACGTGCCCGGGTTTGAACTCACACTCCTCGGTTAAGAGGCGCGTGTCCTTACCATTGAGCTACTACTGCTCAGGTATACTTGTTGTTATATCAGGTTTTTAATTAGGGAGCCGTTTCAATGACGCTCGATTGCGCACCGTCCACTGTGTTACAATAGGGTTTCGTAATTTGGGGATGACCTCAGCCCCCGCCTTATTGAGGTTTCCTGCTCCGGTTGCGTGACAGTTTATATATGTCAGCTGGTCATAATATCAGCTCATGCTGAATACTATATTGGCACTGGATGTCACCAAATTTTGTAATTTCGGGTCTTGTTGTTGACTTTTTCAATTAAAGTTTATTATAAGTAAGGAAAAAAATGAGACGTTCACCACACGTTATGCGGCACAGCAGGCTCATGTTGTAGTGAAATATCCTTACGAATAGTTTTTCTGTCGCATAACTAGTGCATTGAAACTTAGTTATATATTAGTTATGTAATTTACACTTACATAAAGTATTTGATATTAACTGGTATTTTAATTATATTACAAATATTTGTCCCATGGTCAGGGCCTAAAAAAGTATATGCCAACTGTGTCTCTTGCCTAGCATCTCGTAAAAGGTGACTAATGGTTTATGGGGTTTTGGGTATGTGATTGTGTAGGCGACGAGCTAGCCACTTGTCACTACTTTTCCACAATTTCCATCTTACCCAGCCCAATTTCGTTTTTGGCTGAATGTGGTTAAAGGGGCCTGCCGCCCCATTGACTGCCTACCCCTTCGGGGTTTATGGGCGTAATGTTATGTGTATGTGTGTGTGTAAGGTATTTTAGTCCCGCGGGAGGTATTCACAGTCGTGTGTGTGCAGGCGATCCACTACGGCGTGTGGCACTGCTTCACGCTGAAGCACTGGGGGCGCGCCATCAAGCTGCTGAACAAGATCCAGGAGGAGCGCGCCTCGCGCGACGCCGACGAGCGCGTGGCGCAGGCGTACGCGCGCCTGGGCTGGCCGCGCCTGGCGCGCCTCGCCGCCCGCGCGCTGCCCGTCAGGTACCCCGCCGCCTACCGCCCCTTCTGATCTGATGCGCCCGCACACCCGCACCCCCGCGTCACCCGGGTGCCGTCAGGCGCCGCCGGGTGCCGCCAGGTGCCGCCGGGTGTCATCAGGTGCCGCCAGGTGCCGCTAGATGTCGGCAGATGTCATTAGATGTTACCGGGTGTCGCTAGCTGCCGCTACATACCGCCAGGCGCTACTAATAGTGCCGATAGTGATTATAACATTGAAGTGTTAACAATAACTAACACATTGTAATAGTGTTGATGTTATGGCGTATATGCTCGCTTGTTGAGACCGTTACCTCAAATAGGTGTTTGATAATTATAAGCGCCAATTGTGTAAACCGGATCTGCCTCAACTTAATATAATATTTTAAACAAACAGCTTGCGCATATAATATCTAGGTAGTTTCTCTATAACATCATTTTTCAATCTGAGGATCTCAGATCTATTACATGTACATATATTTACAATGTGTTCCATCCCATTGCATTACTCTGCGGCACATAAAGGTGATGTAAATGATGCTGTATTAAATAGAGAAATATACTTACAGATATACCTTACAGTAATTATATTTACAGAGGATTTGGCTTATCAAAACACTAATTTTGAAAATAGTTCTATGTTGTGGCACTTCTATGTTATATTGTAATCGCTTTAGGCATTTAACAGTATTAGCAAAATGAGTTCATTTGTATATAATAGTAAGTACGGTTACGTTAAACAATAGTATATTACGTTATACAATAGTTACGATTATATGTGAAATGATTTTAAAGTTATAATTGTCCTAATGGTAATTCAGGGGTATAAGGTATAAGTCCAAGATAAAGGATTTAAAAATGTACCAATCAATTTAAATCAAATCAGGATTTGTCGAGCCGCTCTATCTAGTAGTGGGACCTTGGTCACAAACCCACAAGTCGCTGGTTTGAATTCGGTTAGGGACACATTTTTATGTGATGATGATGAAGTCATGGATGTTTATAAATTTATATATCCGTTGTCTGCTATATAAATCATATATATGCTTAGTTTGTGCTAATATTAATAATTATTGTTATTTATCGATTTTATTTCAACACTGTCGTGTACACTTGAAACTCGTCTTGCTAATATTCTTATATCTATGTGCAGCGAGCCTACTCCTGTCTGCTGGCTAGCCCCGTTCACTCACATTTTATCAAAATAATATTATTGTTTTTTTCCAATCATATATTGATCTGTAAGATTTTAAGTATTGTCAATGACAGCCTCTCATGACGGCGTAAGTAAAGAATATGCATTAGACATTATAAATTAAAATCATGTTTTGTTCTTTGCTGATGTTTTGTTTCACACATTTGTATCAGGAGTGAGCGGGACCTTGCCATGTTTAGAATACTATATGTGCTTGTGGACGCTTGGCTTTGAAAAACTAAGGCGGAGATTATAAAAAAAAATATCCGTATACTATATTGATTTGTGAATGGTGCAGTACTGCAGTAGAACCACTGATATAAGTTATACTATACTATGACATCGGCAACATTGGCTTATATGATCGCTTTAATATTGGATATTGAACTTTATGTCGTACAATTTAAAGTCTATAATAAAAAAAAAGCGAAAAGGAAAAGGCTCTCTAAGTTAATTTTACGGCTAATAGCTGGGTAGAAGATGATGAATATTAATCAATGAACACATTTTTTTCGTGAAAGTATAATAAATAAAATAATAATAATAAATATCCTTCAACATAACATGAATTGATCTGACTACGAGATAAGTACCTTTACTTATCTCGTAAAGGTACTTATCTCGTAGTCAGATCAATTTCAAAAATTGTTTCTAATATCCGTAACACAAGTGCTTAAGCAAGCACTTGTGTTACGGATATCAGAAACAACAGCGATATTACAAATACATACTTAAATATTAGATATTAACACCCAGACACAGAACAAACAAAAGTATTTGTCACACGAACGTTTGTCCTGGGTGGGGATCGAACCCACAAATCTTAGCGCATTGGGCAGGGTCACTACCGAATGCGCCATCGAGCCAGACATATATAGTGTAAATAAAACGCGTGATTTCAAATTTACAAAAATAATTTGTCAGTCCCTTATTTAAGTGGTTATACTGTATGTAATGTTCCTATTAGAATCACTTGTTGTCCAAAATTGTTTATATACGCAAGTGGAGGACTTTATGTCGGCCAAGCTTGTAGGGCCAAGTTTAGTACATACGTTCGTCAGATACGCACATTTGTAAATAGACACGGGTGCGCGCGAGTGGCGCCAAGTTCGGATTTCGCTTTCAATTGTCTAGTTGTGCTGTTACAGCGGGGTTTGGGTGTAAGAGTGAATAATTGTGTGTCAATAATTAGGGATTGCAATACTGGATCCAGTGACATGTGCTGGTACAATGCCGCTGGATTTCAATAAATATAAATAAATAAATAAAATATCACATACATTGATCTGACCCCGAGGTGTAGCTTAAGCACTTGTGTTACGGATATCAGAATCAACAGTGTTATTACAAATATACACTTAAATATGCAATATTAACACCCAGACACAGAACAAACACAAGTATTCATTATACGAATGTTTCTCCTGGGTGGGGATCGAACCCACAACTCTTTGGCGCATGGGGCAGGGTTACTACCGAATGAGCCATCGAGCCAGTCAAATCAATCACCACTGTGCATGATTGGAATGCTGGATCAAGCAATCTAGCTGCGCCCAGGGCAATTTTAGCTGCTATTCAGGGTTATGTATTGGATCCAGCACAAGAATCTGCTAGATTGCAATCCCTAACTGTAGTGTACGAGACATTGTAGACTAGATGTTAGATCTTCGTCTATGCATTCATTGGAATCTGCTAGAATCAAAAATCTTGAAAAACCGCAACTTTAGGCCAATTTACAAAAGCCAGCGAAGGGATAATACCATTTTGCAGATGGTTGTCTATCTAGAAATTAAAGTTCATCTATTTATAACCCTTAATATGCTTCCCTGAAATGTATTTATCTGGGAATATTTCATAGAACGTGGGTCCTAGCGGCCTTCTAACTACCTGGCTGCGGCTATGACTAGTGGGTAGCGGAGTGAGAGCGGTAGCCAGGGGCTTAGCTACTGCCGTATCAATTATACGGGGCCCCCGAAGTCCGTAAGAAAAATTATGAAAAACTTCAAAATTGATAAATCAGTTTGCCGAAAAAAAAGGGCAAGGAGAGTGTATATTTAATTTGCATTTGAATTGTTTGTTAAACATTATGAAAAAAGTGATAGATAATTATGATGAATAAATATTTCTATTAATTTTATGCAAACATTTTTTTTTCTTTTGTGAGAAATATTGACCCTTCATAAGGGCCTCCAAAAATGTATATGGGGCCCCGCCAAGGCACGCTACGCCACTGGCGGTAGCGGATGATAAAAGCGATGCCCTCGAGTACTCGATTTTCCAGTTTCTTTTGAAAGAGTTATGAGAATATTTCCTTTTTTTAAGATTATGTTTGCTCCAATGATCTTTAATAATACGTACACATGTATTATTCATTCTTATATTCGAACATTGTCAAATGGGGACAAGCAAGAGGCTTCTATTATCTTCTGTCTATTGATAGTGCAACCCTGTGGGAGAAATTAAGTTTAGTTCATGATAATTGGATGTATCATATGAATGCGTTACAAATTTTATTCTCTAGACTACGTAGTGTAAGTTAACCGATCGCTTATGTAATAATTTATGAATTTGGAAGTCACATTAAGAATGATACCACAGTACACATATAGGAAAATAGACCAACTTTAAGAGCAACAATTACTAGGTTCTCACCTTGTACTGTATGCTTAAAATCGATTATATGTGTTACATACATTAGTGGTGGGTATTCGAGCAATATTGAAGCCAACAAGAATTAGCCTTTGCTCCGGTAAGAAAATTTATAAGACACGGATATGGATATTGCATACCAATCACACCTCTTGCATTAGCTAAGTCTTGTACGTTTCAATCGGCGATTTAGCTAACCTATTTTCCTATATGTTTACTATGACGTTGAAATAATTACCAACTCGGCATTATTCACCATTGAACCAGCCGGGTAGTCAGTTGTTCCATATTATTGTCCCATTATGTGGCGAGAGCCCTCGGCGTTCATGTTTTATTTCGTGACAGGGTGCTCTTACTATTGTATGCTCAAAAACCCTTATCTTTATTGTGTGGCTTCAACAATCATGTTTGAATAACTTTACGGCAATTAGGCAGACGAGAGTCACGCTCGATTCTGGCGGTCGACTCGTGGCGGTATTAATTTGATTGTGTTTTCGTTAATATTAATGGTCTGTTGAAGTGTTTAGGTGGAGTTGGTGTAAAATACCTTATTGAAATGGCTGTTGCGTATTGACGCATTATTTAAAACGGGTGTTAGTTATTGGACAACACGCTTTATAAATATAGCCCATGGTATCTGAAGACGCAGTTAGCTTTAGCATACGTTGCAATCAATAGACCAATAGGCAAGATGACAAAAAAAAAACTGTTTAGTCCATCAGTTAGATAATAAAAAAATATTTAACACGTATTTTTTATTTATTTGGTAAACAAACATTGACGAAAATATAATGCATTCAATTTGACGTGTGACGTCACGCTTTTTAAAGTATTTACTTAATAGTGACGTCGCCAGTTTCCACTCCAAAACGTTGATGCTCTTTAAATTTGTGATTTTTTGTGAATTTGATAAATCGAAAAATATGTGTCTAGTATTTTTGTATAATCTAACTGACGGACTAAATAGAATTATAGTTTTTTAATGAAATGAAATGAAATGAAATTGTCTTTATTTACGTAGGCTTAAAAAAAGCACTTATAAATCGTCAGAATAAGATCAATATCTACCGGTTCAAAAAGTAGATTCTACCAAGAAGAAACCGGCAAGATACTCTTTTAAAATGCAGTCATCATCCCTATCATAGAAGCGTTATGTCGTGGTCCGTGATCCATTAGACCATGATCCAGGATTTAGCGAGTCTGGTAGTTACATTAAAGCGACTGCCGATCTGGCCTTCGTAACAACTAATAAGTTTATTCAACGCAGCGCGTTCGATCAACCAACTACCACTTATTTCGTTTATAAAATGGTTTGCTAAAACAAAAGTATTGAAAAATTTTATTTATGCATAATTTTGCTCATACCTATGTTGATTTTGTAGGTATATTATATGCCCAAGTCTATTGAAATTGGATATAACGGGTATTACCTGATGCCTACGATATATCCTTTCTAGGATACTCTTTAGATTCTAGTAGCTACTCTCGTCGTGACATAAAAAAAGTTATTCAATCACGGTTGATTGAACCAGTATTAAAATATACAAGATTACATTTTAATTACGGTGTTTCGTCATACGAAACTTCAGTCGGTGGCGAATGCAAAATAATTGCATAATACCGACCTTAAAATGCATGCGATTGTAAACCTTGTGTCGTACGACGGAAAACCGTATTTCGTTTGCGATCGAAAGTTGTTTTTTTTTTTACGTGAAATTATTATAATTTTTCAATTGTATTTTTTATTGTTTTAGTTCTAATTAACGCAATCTGAAACGACGACAACCTCATTAGTGTAATTCGTAAGAACTGAGAAAATAGCAATAATACCATAGATTGTTATCGATGGAGAAAACATTTACATATACACCATAATGGTATTGTTAGTACATCCCGAAATATTACCAGCTTGAAATAAAGCCAATTTGATGATGCAAGATGATACAATATGTCTGATGAAGATGCAGTATGATACAAGATGTCAGATCTTGGTTATATTTATTTAATACATCAGTGGGTAGCCTTAAATACCTAATAGTAGATACCTAGATAACACCTTAATAATAGAAATAATTCTGATAGAGCATAAATAACTCATATTGTAATATTACGTCTTATTTACTTACGTAAACGGAAGGTTCATTAACAGATAGACGTAAATATCAAATAATTATGATTTTTTCAGTATAATGTATAGTTTGGGATGTACTATTAATAATCTATATTTATTTATACGATATAATATACACATTTACAGCACTCGGTGAACCGGCTGCGGGAATAATGGGTCAATTAAAATACTGTATGTAGTTATAATTGATAAATGTAAAACAGATTTTTTACGGTGAATTGTTTAGTATATAATGCTACTTTTTATATTCATTAGTTTCATTAAGTACATGAAAGTACACTATTTTGAATATTCCGTGTTAAGTGGTAACTATATTTACAAATCATAGACTGATATCCGTCTCCCAGCTTACTACATTCATCGAGTATTTGATAAAAATCATTGACCCTGTTGAACTTATTAAGAAGCAGAAGTATTTTAAAATACACAGCAACAACAATATTTTAAGATTTTTAATGAAAAAGGATGAATATTATCTTAATTCATCATCTTCCTAGTGTTATGTCCCGTGTTTAGACGGGGTCCGCTTAGACTATGATCCAGGATTTAGCGAGTCTGGTAATTACATTGAAGCGACTGCCGGTCTGACCTTCGTTACCCTAAGATAGGGGAACCAGACAATTTTTGGATCATAGTTACAAATCCAAAGTTGTTTGAATTTGCAGGTTTCATTACGATGTTTTCCCTCACCGCTGAGCTAGTGGTATAAATACGTACATAGATTTGAAAAATCCAGAGGTACGTGCCGGGTTTGAACCCTGCACTCCTCGGTTAAGAGGCTCGTGTCCTTACCATTGAGCTACCACCGCTCTGAATATTATCTTAAATTATCAATACTAAAAACTAGAGGCCACATTTAATCCAACGAAAATATATTCCTCAATTCCAAAATATACATAAAGCATGATTTTGATCAATCCTATGAATGTAGTAAACTTGCAGCCGGATCTCGGGCTGTCTTAAACTGAGATGTGCCAGCGTGGTTGCAATGTGTTCGCTTTTAAACGTCGCTTTTAATACAAGTGCATTTTCATAAAAGCGTATTGATTAAATGTTTCTCTTTGGAATAAATATAAATCTATGTACTGTTAGACAATAACTGTCTTGCAAGCTGTTGGGTACGCCGGCCGTACCGTGTTAGAAATTATGACGTGCATCTTATTATATATTCAGTAGAGACGAAAATAACGTTCTATTGTCATCTCGATAGCACTCTATAATGTTAGAACGAGACGTATATAGAAGTGTTACCTACTTTCTGATGATGAAATTTGCTGTATACATTGAGGAGTGAGTGTTATTGTGTTGTTCAACATTATTCCCGCAGTCGGCACATAAATATGGATAAAACTTGTATTGTAGTCTACGCCAGTCAGTCGCACGTTGAATAATGAACTAATATTGTGCTTCGTGATTATGAATTATAGATTAATTTTTTAAGTGAATTGTTGATAAGGATGGAGAAAATAAATATTATATGATGAACACGTGTTTTTTTGTTTTAAAATTTATCATAAATAGCTGTGCCCGCGGTTTCCCCGCTCTAATGGTTCATGTTATATGGCCTTCCTCTTTTTTCCTGGAAAAATAACTGTACAACACAAAAATAATTTTTGATTTGCTTTGATTTTGTGTTTTTGACGAAGATACAATGCATTCAAGTTGCGCGTGACGTGACACATTCGTACAATTTTTAATAAATTGTGACGTCGCAAGCCCCAACTCTAAAACTTTGATGCACTTTATCTTTGTTAATTTGATAAAGCCAAATATATGTGTAGTATTTTTGTGTAATCTAACTGACAGACTAAATAGAATTTTACTTTTTTAATGCAGTCATCATTCCTATTGAACGAGTTATAGCTTTCGAAATAATGCCTACATAACAACTGCGAACATTTTTAAACTGATGACGCGACGTATGTAAACGGCGGAATCATACGAATTGCCTGCGACATAAATACAATATGATTATATACATATGTATTTATACCTATACATACATATTCAAATTTAAATTCTTTATTGCATGTCACATAATTAAAAAGTCTTTAAAGGGCAAGTACTTGTGACGCCCTGTAATAAGGGCATTGCAAAAAATCATAAAAACTAGAAAAATAACATAAACTGAATTTCCATAATAATGTGCAAATTAATTAATAATTTCGTTTATTGCACAAAAGGGACATACATACATTAAGGTACATCATTACAGTTGAATAGTGCTTAGAATACAATAACTTTAGTTACACAGAGGTTCCCAAACTAGGCAATGCCTGTATCTTGGTAAACCAATGAGAGTTTAAATTATTAAAAATAGAATTTCTTATTATATCTATTAGTGTGGTAGTATTATTTGTTCTTTTTTTTTGTATATTGACTATTTATAAGTGCTTTCTTGAAGCCTATATAAATAAAGATATTTTGAATTTGAATTATATGTAAGTCCTGGATGCAAACACTACTTTAAGAAAAAAATACAAAATAAAAAATGAGTAAAAATCAAGATAATACAAATAAGAGAAACATAAATTTATCAGATTTTCGGTGCTCGAATAGTCCAGTTTAAGTCCAAATTAACACAGCTTACACTATATTTCTTTACATATCATATGAGTTCTAGAAATGAGCAAGGTTTTTTTTTCGCTTGAAATAAATAGATATATTATTTTCTAGTTTTAACAGTTCTTTAATATGCTTATATATGTGCATACCTACATTTATCATTAGCAGTTACTCATCACCTAGCTATATGAAATACAGAATAAAATAAACACTTAGAAATAAAATTAGGCAAGCAAATCCTAATGTTAAGCTTTATTGTTACAAAAGGTGTTGGCTGACGAAATAAATTACCGAGTTTATTCGTTACAAACGCAAATTACACGTCGGCGCAGGAACGCGGATTGTAAATTACAAGAAAACGCCTTTCAGCTGCTAATAAATTAGACAATTTTAAGCGTAAACTGGGCTCACCTGCCCTAATGGCGGCGAGCGGCTGTTTTATGGGGCGCAGGCCCGTGATAGGTCTAATGTTTGGTGTCGCGGATACAGTACTATTCGTGACACGGATATTCGTATCCGTATACGGAACTTTGGTGGATCTTTATTCCTATTCGTATCTGCGGATATCCGGTTAAAGTTTGAGTATCCGTATTTGAAAATTTTGTGGAAAGGATCCACCAAATTTTCACTCGTATCAATATCCGCGGATATCTGTACTGAAAAATAGAATATCCGTATCTTTAACTCCGAATATCCGTATTGGAGTGGATCTTATAAATTAATAAAAACCTAAAAGCAGAACTCTAGATTTACCAACCTACCTTGAAAAAATTGTGATTTACCATGACTACCCAGGCAATATAAAATTAAAGCGAGAACTTCCTCGAATCTAGCTCAATCCGAGAAAAAGTTGTCCCCAAAGTCGCCAACTCGATATCCACGTAATAACCGCGGGGTATCTCTAGCCGGGTAATTGGTTTACTCCCGAGCACGGAATCCCGGGCATTAACAATTATCCGATCGTGAGACGCCCGATCCGATTCATTCGTCTCTGTAAATAGACCGGAGTTTTAATGGCTGGCTGTGCATTTACGGGCACTCTTGCAAAAATAGTGATGTTTCACTATACTATCAGACGAGTTTTTCTTGGTGGTTACTACACTTATGCTATGCTAAAAGAATGGCCATCACTTAGATACAACAAGTCGTATCATAGTACATAGTCAAAAGTCTAGCGCAGTCACTTCCAGAGATGAATAGAATACTTATAATTCCAATGTCGAATCACAAATTCCTAATCTTTTAATCCCTCTGATCTGATACTGTCCTTATGACATTATACATACTTACTTCATTTATAAATGAATACTCATTTATTTAATATTTATATAAATATAAATATCTACAAATTGCCTTTTTTCGGATAAATATAGATACCTATACCTACATTGCATTACAATTGTTCATATGAGGTATGGTGCTATATATCTAATTACTTATTCAATACTTACTTAATATTTATTTTAAATGTTCAAGAATTATGTTGAAATTATTATTGGTTAATAACATACAATAATATTATTATATTTTTCGACATCGGTAACATTATCGGCTTGCCCTTTGGCGGCCCCCCAGAATGCTTTCCAAGTTTTTCTGTTTCTGGCGTTTCTTTGTTATTTAACTTCTATTAAGTTAACGCCTGGTCGCCGAGCTGAGAACTAACTGCGCCGCTCACGTTTACAAAAGTAAACAGCACAAGTCCTTCTGTTATTTATCGCGAGCACACGGTTGTTCACTGAAACCAATTACCCATCTCTTTCGTGTAAGAATAATTTGTCCCAAGTGCACAAAACGGCGTTTTATGCCTCTGCTTCGGGTAGGGTTGTCGGATATGCTAGCAATGATAGAACAATCGAAATTATTTTTTTAATACAGTTGCTCAAAAAGTGGCATATTGCAGGGACGTATAGCGTTCGGGATGTGGGCTATTACATACTCGTGCTTTTTTTTTACCTTTCCCGAACTCGTGCGTTCTCTTTCCCAACTGTCAAAATAATGTCTATTAAAAAGAAAAAAACTGTACCAACGTTTTGTCATTGTTTATGTGAATTATAACTTTTATAAGAATTAAATGATGTGTTTTTATTATTTTATTAAATTGCTTCATTTTTTCGCAACTGTATTAAAAATAGTCGTTCAGTACACGTACAGAACCTTCATTGCAACTTGTTCCGACTGTCAACCCTCGCTTTCGGCTGCGCCGTGGCTGCGCCTCAGCTCGGGTAGACATTTGTCGGAACTCTTTGCAATGACAGCCTTTCCGTACCTACTTGTAATGAAATATACTATTTTAGTAGGTAATGTAGTACTACATTACCTACTAAAATAGTTAATAGTTAGCAAAGCTAGAAAAAAATTTACTTTCCACTATACATTTAAAAATAGCTTTTAAATAGCTGCTTTTCCTCTGGCTACAGATGTAGTGCCAAACATCTAAAAAAAATGAGGATTTGACAGGTTTTTCTCACCATATTAGTGCAAATCAAACCGGTTATGTTGGGAAAAGACAAGTTTTTTAGGCTAAAAATCCCTACCATAAAATAATAATTTTAACGTATTTGTGTTTTCTAAATTATTAACTTATATTAGATTCTTATAGTACTTTTAATGATCAAGCAAGGGGACAGAAGCAATTGATGTTAGGTTTATTCTGATTAGGCCTAGTAAAGCTAAGTGTTCAAAGGATGGTAGTAGCCCTGACTTCAGGCCGTGAAAGCGGAAGTTCGCCCTTATGTTTAGGGCACTCGTGGGCTGCCCTGGGCAACAGAAACGGCCCTACTAAAACAGCGAGAGACGAACGCCGGTGTAGGTAAACGGCGAATGTTTTACAGGGTTCCGTATTGGCAATGCAAATAGGGACCCCTGGTGAAACTTTGCTTATGAACCCGCAGTGCCTTATACAAGTAAGTAGTGGGTAATACATTTTGTATACTTGATTTGTAGGTAGGTAATCCTTACTTCTTCACCACATTGGGTACATAGGTTTAATAGGTATCGCAATTATAAATAATTATATTTAAATTTAATTCTAATATAATTATTTTCCATCCAACCCAGCTCACTGTCCCATGTTGGTCTGGGACTTAAAAAGAATACTTATGCCAACTGTGGTTCTTGCCTAGCATTTTCCATCTAACCCAGCCCGGCTTTATTTTCGGCTGAATGTGGTTGAAGGGGCATGCTGCCTCTTTGACTCTGCCTACCCATTCCGGGATTATGGGCGTGATTTATGTATGTATGTAAATTTAAAAATTATATTTCATTAATGATTGAGATTTAATTTAGTAGGTACATAGGTACGCTAAATGTTTCAACCATAAACTAAGACTTACTATTTTGCTGGTATATTGATGGATTCGTGGGTTGAGAACCTTTGTTTTGTCGCTGGTATTGCTAGCAAAAGCCAATTTTGGCACAGTTGTAGATTTACTTACAAACTAGCAACAGGTATAAGTCGGGGAATAGATTAAAGAGAGACTGAATTTGAATGCGTATTTCCTATTATAGTGAATTTATGTAGGTACCTACTATTTAATATTGATAGAATTAGCAATGAGTAAAATTTGTGTGTGTGACCTAAAAGTTTTGGTAAATTTAGGTTGAAAGAAAGAGTAATAAAGAAATTTGTGGTTGGAGCGACCAATGGTCACCGAATGTAGGTTAAAGTAGATAGACAGATTGTGCTGATAAGAAGGAAAAAGCACTCAAATTAATTTAAGTACCGAACCCTTGATGCCCGATTCGATCACGTCCACCAATTTTTCTTTTATGAACACAATATATTGCATTCGAAAACAATAAAATAGCCGGGTGGCTTTGTTCGCGAAATACGTGTGAAAATTTATGGTGTATAAATGGCAGAATGTTACCGATGTAATAAGTGATTGGGGGGTCCGTGCGCGCTGGAACAGTGAACTGACCCCTGAAATTTAACGAGCTTTCGAGTTACGAGCGCTTTTTGTGGGCACAACAAAGCTTCGGACACCGCTTGTTTTAGATCTCGTTTTGATATTTACGTGACACTCGTATATATGTAGCTAGAATTGGTTCGTGACTGGGTCCGTGTAGACTTACAATAGGGATGTTGATTGGCTAGTCAATTGAGATACTTTTTAAGAGCTGTCAAAACGAAATCACTTCATAGATTTTGTATGGGCTTGTCAACGTGTGACGTCACTAGTTTGTATAGTCAAATGACTTAATATTAAGCAGTTTTTGTACAATTAAAAATCTTAAACTCAATATGATACAAAATCAATAAGGCTTAACAGCATACTACGATAATTTCATTAATTTCTTTTTCAGAATTGATATTTCAACATTAAATATAAATGGTGTCAACATCCCAATTTAAGCTGACAACGTAAGGTTAATGTGATGTCTGATAACCTCACATAGATTGATCTGATTCCTAGTTAAGTAGCTAAAGCACTATGTGACAGACATCCGAATCATGAGTGGTCTCACATATATTGGTACCGACCTATACTAAGATATTAGATGCAGAATAAACACATTATATTTTTATTCATTAGACCTGCCACTCTTGGCGCATAGGATAGGGTCACTATAGAATATGTCAAAATGATTTAACTAACTAACTATAACTTCACTCCACTTCCCTAGCGGAGTAGGCAGAGAGATCCGAACGCCATATGGCACGATCATTACACACCTCACTCGCCCCTTCAACATGCATAATCCTTTTCAATTTTTTTTTAGTAGCTTTATCCCAGTATTAATATTGGGATATTCCACGCCCACACAAATATGGGAAAAAAAGTAATCCTTTAGATAGATAGATATATTCTTTATTGCACGAAAAACAGATACAGAAATAAGGATACAAACAAATATAATACAATTTAGGCGGTCTTATGGCTAGAGGCAATCTCTTCCAGACAACCTTCAGGTAGTGGAAAATAAGCTATCGAAAAGAGAGGGGTAGGGCCGTGCAGTAAACATATTACTTTGATAATTATAAAAGGGGATACAAAAGAAAGGATGATACAATACTTAAATAATTATACTTAAACATACAAACGTAAATACAACTGCGTAATTGTGTAAATATTAAATAGTATATACAAACACTTACAAAGCTACAATAAATAACTTAGATATACTTATACCAAAACTGTATCATGAGAAAAGCTCCAAACAACAGGAGATCTAATGTACTCTATCTGTACATTTCTATCCTATGTGTTAAGTTAGACCAATATCCTTTTAAGTAAGCAGTAGTGTGTAACAGAACTTTAGGAATTTAATTTCACAATGAGCGGATAGGCTCCACGTTATGAATTTATGACCACGAACTCATTTGTTTGGAACAAATTGTAATTTCCCACAGGAAATTCTGATAATACGAACTTACCTGACTAGTAGGTAACAAAAATGACTGAAGCTAAATTTTAAGCGTTTTCATTAGTTGTTATAATTACTTTTGGTTTGCTGTCGTTTTAGGTGTAAGTTTTTTTCAATTTCAGTCAAGGTATTGCTTTGAATATTTAGATGCAAACCAGAACGAACAGCATACAGAATGTGTAGTAAATTCAAATTCAAAATGTCTTTATTTACATAGCTTTAAAAAGACTTATTAGGCGAATCAATAAAGCCGTAAAACAGACAATCTCAGAAAGTTCGGCTCACAGCTCAACAGCTCCGATTTTAATGTTTTTTTTATTATTTTGTTGGTTATTATATGATTTTAAAAATCTGAAACCTTTTTGGGCGGGGATGGAATTATTTATATTGTAGGTATTAAATAACTTTTGATATGTATGTAGAAAAAATATTGTTTCTATCTTTTCCATTGAAATGGATGGGTATACCAAAATAGACCTATACAGAAAACAATAATGAACTGTGACTGACTAGATACTAAGCACGCGAAATTAACTTTGTTGTTTTAGTCTCTCGTATACCTACTATTTGTAGTTAGTAAATTCGTTTTTATTAATTACTAGCTGTGCCAGCGGTGTCACCCGCGTTTATGGTTAATATTATAAAGACTATTTCCGTCATACATGATTTCTATGTAACTTTAACCATTAAGGCTGCACACGCGACGGAAGCTTAAAAAATGGAGTAACTTCTCCGGTTTTCCCAACATTTCCCTTCACTACTCTGCTCCTATTGATTGTAGTGTGATGAAAAGTATACTATAACCTGCCCACGAGTATGAAGAATAATTGTACCAAGTTTCGTTAAAATCCGTCGAGTAGTTTTTGTTTCTATAAGGAACATACAGACAGAGAGACCTACAAAAATTTTACTGATTTCATTTTTGGCATCAGTATCGATCACTAATCACCCCCTGATGTTATTTTGAAAATATATTTAATGTACAGAATTGGCCTCTCTACAGATTTATTATAAGTATAGATTTTGTCTTTATAAGTATAACATAGTTTGTGGTAATAAGCATTTATTAAATTTAACTATACTTACTAATATTATTAAGAGGTAAAGTTCGTGAGTTTGTGAGGTTGTAGGGGGTAGTCTCTGGATCTAAGAAGCCGAATAAAAAAAATATTTTACCAATAGAGAGCTGGATGAGAGTAGCCGAAAATAGATCAGAGTGGCGAACATTTGGAGAGGCCTATGATGATGATGATGAAGAGAGCCACATACCTTGTGAGTGGCATAGGGTATATTTTATCCTCCTAATCGGATGAAACCGCGGGGCGCTGCTAGTTTATTTATTTAGAGACAACTTCATGAGGCGTATGTACGCTGTCAAGTTTGAACTTCAGCTCCCGAGGCGCTCCCGAACATTAACGAAAGGCAGAATCTTTGCATTTTAAACAGTGCCCGCTGAATTATTAATAGCGAGGGGGGGGGGGATAGGCCGGGAAATTGTGTTCCCACTTCTTAAAGCGGAGAGATCTCTTGTTGGCTGTTTGGGAAAATAGTTGTTTAGGCACTTACTGGGCTTAATGACTTAGGTATGGAAATCCTTTTGGTTCTTGCTGTAAATTTTGTTAAAATTGTGAAGATGAGGTTCCTTGATAAATTATATTTGTCGGCCATAGTATAGGCGTTTCTGACGTTGATTGAGCTTTTGACATCACGTCGTAATGTTCATTAAATAATAAATTCTATAAATTCTTCAGACTTATACACCAATCCCCTAGTTCCAAACTAAGCTTATAAGCTTGTACTATGGATACTAGGTGAACGGATAGACATACTTAAAAACGTTTATAAACATCCATGACTCGAGTACAAATATTCATGTTCATCACACGAAACATCTGCCCCTAGCGGGATTCGAACCCGCGACCCTTGGTTTCGTCGCCAGGGTCTCTGACCACTCGACCAACGGGCCAGTCGAATATTATTTACAAGTGAGAATACTCTTTGTAGATAGGTATCTATATATCATATACAACACCCATGACCTAGGCCACCATGTACACAGAACCTAGATCACCGGCCCTGACCCGGGATTTGAAACCGAGACCTCTTGGACCTTAGGCGGCGCATGCAACCACTACACCAACGGCAGTCGAACTGTCGAATCTGTCAGCTTTAATACTACTTATATTCTATTAGAAATTAATACGTAATGTACAAAAATTTTAAGGTCAGTTACGCTGGGGGATTCCAGCGGCAGCGAGCTGGTCAGAATCGCTGATCACTTCGATACCTTCGGGTGTCGCCGCCTCTCCCTCGATATTTACCTATTTACTGAATTCTTTGTATGTACCAGCAAGTTATTTTTATACAAATTCAAACCGTTTATCCTCGAAGTGCTACTGCAGTCCCTCTTTCGGCCCCTCCGAGTCCCCCAAGACCCGTCAATCTAACTGAACTCCCGGTGCCGGGGCGGAGGTCCCCTCTTTGATTTTAATTTTGACCTCCTGCCTTGGAATCACTCAGTTAGCCTAATCTGTAAAGCTGTAGCAAACCGTATGTATTCGGTACTGAGTAACGGGTGCGCCGTCTAGTACCGAGTAACGAAACGTTACTCATGAAAGCATTTCGTTACTCGCACTTTTCGTATTATGGGTACCGACACTGTTTCAGTTCGTATAAGTACCGTTGATGCGTGTATTGATACGTTTGCTGGTCGTATGTTCTACGCATGTACAGATACGCACTTATTCGGTAAATTCGAAACCATACGTTAAAAAAACGATGTTTGTTTAATAAGTATCATGATTCTTGCAATAAAATACTTTTATTTAATATGTTAAATGCTAACGATTTCCTTTAACAATTGCGCTATTCTAGGGTTAAATTTCGTTTTAAGGAAAGTATTTGTTTTTTTTTTAGAAATATGTTTTTGTTGTATTGATACGTTTAATTTCAGTCTTAAGAACAAAAGGTTTTTGTTGTTCTTTAAATTTTGTTTAAAATATGTTTTATTTCATATTTTATGTTTAATTTTTTTCTAAACAAAACAATTTCTGCTTTTTTTTTATTTATTGTCAATAAATAATTTTTGACACCGATTTGTTGCTTTTACATCGTACTGTACGCGTACGACTTGATTCGTTGCTCATATGATATGCGGTATTAGAAGTAACGAGTAACGTAACGATACGATAGTAACGAGTATTCATTGTTATAGTAACGAATACATACGGGTACGCTTTTTTTCGTTACTTTTACAACTCTACTAATCTGTCGTCAGAGGATTCTAAATCGCGATTTGGTTGTCGTAAGTCGACTTCATCTGCATTGCACGTTTTGACTCTGATATATACCTATTGGTTCGTAATTCTTCGAAGGTAGTAATGGTGACTTATAACACGGTGAAATGAATAAAGCTGATATTAAAGAGCCAATTTTGAAAGTATTACTTCCGGAGACACGTTTTAGTGTTATGTTATAGCGGTATGTTGAACTAAACACAGTTACTATTTACGCCTTAATAGGTTGTCTTAAATTAAAAACTGGAACTCTCAGGACTACGAAGTTTGATTCAGCCGGCTGCTTTAAACTCCGTAATTCTTAATTTTAAGAATGGACTTCGGACTAACGGACTCCGGACGCAGAGTAAAACAGATTTAAACACAGATTAAATTAATCGGAGCAAATCGTTAGTTCGCGGAAGCGCGGCGCCGGCGCTGGGAGACAAAACAGGCGATTTAATTAATAATTATGGTTCCGCTGAAGCGAGATATGGACAGGGTTGTCGATGTAGCTAGCGCTAAAACTGAACAGACAGGAATGGGAAACCTTCTTCCAAAAGTAATGTATAGAATAAAATAGAAATACTTATTTGGCACACATAATGAATTGTCAAGCAAGAAGAAGACAGGAAGACGCAGAAGTGCAAAGATTTCAATCCCTGCGCAATGAGGCCCGCGCTGTCTCTCTGATATAAAAGTACCCTCTATCAGTTCCCTGTTTCATTCCGTTACTGTTTGGGGTTGATTTGGACCAGGACGCTAAACTTGGCCTCAAATGACAGCAGAAGGTATGAGCTACACATAAAAAGCTGATTAAATAAGCTGGGTTTTACATACATACATACATAACATCACGCCTATAATCCCCGATTAGGTAGGCAGAGTTAAAATGGCAGCAGGCCCCTTAAACCACATTCAGCCAAAAAAATAAACTTGGCTAAGTTAGATGGCAACTCTGTGAAAAAGTAGAGACAAGTGGCTAGCTTGTGGCCTACACAATCATATACCCAAACCCATCAAACCCCATAAACCTTTAGTCGCCTTTTACGACATGCTAGTCTAAAAACACAGTGGGCACATTATTTCTAAGTTCCCGACCAACATAGAACCATGGGCTGGGTTAGATGGAAGTTTTTAAGTAGTGACAAGTGGCTAGCTCGTCGCCTACACAATCACATACCCAAAACCCCCATATACCATTAGTCGCCTTTTAGGACATGCTAGGCAAGAAACACAGTTGGCACATTCTTTTATAAATCCCAGACCAACTTGGTTTTTCACCATTTTATTTATCGATCTTTATCAACGAATAATAAATATTGCTGGGGTGATGCAGTTCAAGCCAAAACTTTTGGGTCGCTAAGCCAACAGAGTAAGTCAACAAATAAACTATGTATATACATCATCAGGGTGTATATTGATTTTAGCATTAATGTGTTGCAATACCACCGATAGCAATATATATTTTAATATACATACACTGTAATACGTACCAACTGGTTCCATAGTATTGTTGTACTGGTCTATCAATGGGCGATACTCATACATAATCTGTGGCGATACTAAACCGCATAGCTATTTCCAGTCATATAATGCCCGAAATTAGATCAAAGCAGAAGTAAATTTTTGACTAACCCGTTGGTCGAGTGGTCAGAGACCCTGGCCACGAAACCAAGGGTCGCGGGTTTGAATCCCGCTAGGGGCAAATATTTCGTGTGATGAACATGGATATTTGTACTCGAGTGATAAATGTTTATAAACGTATTTAAGTATGTCAATCCGTTTACCTAGTATCCATAGCACAAGCTTATAAGCTTAGTTTGGGACTCTAGGGAATTGGTGTGTCAGTCTGAAAAAAATATTATTATTATTATTAAATTTGGTATACCTAATGGTCGGCAGCCCTGGAGCGGATTATCGGCTCGTCTCCTCACAACAATATTATCACGTACAGCAGACACTGCGTCTTCCTTCCGCATCGCAAGTGCCATCTGTGGTGCGGAACGTGAACTATTGCTTTCACCACGTGCTATGGAGGTGGAGACATGTACAAAAATCTCTCTACAACGCCTTATGATAGTAAAGACTAGTTCTAATAAGCGTGACAACAGATGGCGTCACCTGAATTAGTGACGTCACGCTATATGTTCTACATCGCGCTGACGAAGTAATTCCCACCGCTCAGTAATCGGAAGGTTAGTCTTTTCACTTGCTGAAATAATTCCACTTTTTGACAACATGTATGTTATAGGAGAAACTTTGGTCAAATAGACCAAAGTCGGCATTCGTAGGCAGGTTACTTTTATTTAATATGCTTAATGTTTGCTTGGAATAAGCGGCTACAAAATTAGCTGAGCAATTTTAAAAGCATAAGCAGAATGAATATCCTTAGTTATTTATCATGATGACCGTACGTAATTCATAAAGTGTAAAGAATCAATAGAAGGAAGGGTTGGTAAAGCAATTTAAACATATAATCGTAGGGCGATACACATAATCTATGTCTACGTATAAAAAAAGTCAATGGAATTTAAAAGAGTGTTTCCCTTAAGATAATCACGTCACGCTTGAGGATACAATCGGCGAATGCGGGAGGCGTATTCCCGCGTTTCATTACGGCGAGATCTTCCTTAGGTTATTTGGTTACGCAACTCGGCACTCAGGGACGGATCGGTCTAATCATTTTGGGCTGCAACGCAGGTCCCGTAAATGTAATCAATAGCTAGAATCTTGAAGAGAAAAGAAAATGTTAACATGTGTAAAATTTTGTTAAGGCCGTTCCTACATCAAACATTTTTTTTTTGTCTGTGTATTTGTTTGTTGTAGGATATCCCTGAAACGTCTGAGCCAATTTGCCCCGTTTCTGCAGCGCATCGGGGATGTTTGCAGAATATCAAACTGATGGCTTTACGGCCATCATTCGCAAAAAAACTGTATCCCTGATCCGCAGGATGCGGGACGGCCAAAACAGCATCCTGATGACGTTGGCTGATAGGTACACCTCACAGCAGTGGAGGTGCCTGGTGCGGAAAGTTATCACAGAAACAAATTTCTTTGATAACTCTTAGCACACTCATATATAATTGATATACTTTAGTCGTAGATACTCACATAGCTATTAAGAATATCTACTAACAAACTATGGATTCATGTTGTCCGAAATAAAAGTTTATTTTAATTTTTTATGATAGCGCTTTTGCTGGTGATACAAGGAGTACCGAACTTAGGCTACTTTTACTGTAGAAAAAGGCAACAACCTTATAAATTATATTAGTCAGGGTATCTTTTGTCTTAACACTCTTAAAATTGGGACCAAACTACGATCACCATCGGGTCCGTCCGGTCCGTCCGCGATCCTCCCGGCTAATGGACCGATATATTGGTCGCACTGTCGCAGCGGGCATTCGTCAGGCGTCTGCCTTGACAAATAAAAGAATCGGTGCCGGCCGACTAGAAAATGCGAGTGACGCGTTTTTGTAGACGGCGAGTTGGGAAAATGAGAATTAGTTTTTTTGCTTGGTGCTTTCAACGTCTTGGTTACGATTGGCGACGCGACACGGGTTAAAGTTTGCAACAAATTAGTCAATTTAAATTATATTAAGACCTTAATATCAGTATTATAAATTGTATGTAATAAAGTAGCTAGTAATACTGTTATTATTTGTTATATTTTGACACAAGAGACTTTAACAGAATGTATGGCGTGATGTTAAAGTTAATCAACGCCATCTGTTGATACGCTTATCAAAACTATAGTATTGATCTTTTGTATCAGAACTGGCAAATCTTCCAAAGTTTGCATACTTGCTCACTGCATAAAAATGTATCGCAACACGGCGCAGCTTAGCCCCGGGAGAATTCGTAAAGAAATGCGCATGCTCTCTTTCTGCGCTTCCGTTTTTGCGCCATAGCGCAATTTAGGCATACCTAGAAACCTAATACAGGGTTCGAATCCCGCTAGGGACAAATGTTTTACGTGATGAACATGGACATTTGTATTTGAGTCATGGATATTTATAAACATATTTAAGTATATCTATCCGTTCACCTAGTATCCATAGCACAAGCACAAGCTTAGTTTGGAACTAGGGAATTGGTGTGTCAGTCTGAAGAATTTATTATTATTATAAATACATACTTAACTCTGCAACGTAGTGAGTAACTGTCATTCCGCGCATTCCATTTTGCTGCGCGAATGCACAATTCTGAGGTAACTGCAGAGAATTTGCGTCAACGCAAAGTCCTGAGCTGCCCGCGTCTAGTGTCCCTGTATATCCTGCAGCACGTCGCCGGTAACTCAATCCAAGGAAGCCGGCGACGTGGCACGCAAATGAGCAGGAAGCGGGCGACACCGCGCGTAAATCTTGTCGCGTCGCCGCAATCTCACCGGGAATCGGTGATGTTTAACTCAGTACATCCTTGCTGTAAGTAATCTATACTTATAATAAATCTGTAGAGAGGTCAATTCTGTACATGAAATATATTTTCAAAATAACTATCAGGGGGTGGTTAGTGATCGATACTGATGCCAAAAATGCAATCAGTAAAATTTTTGTCTGTCTGTCTGTCTGTCTGTCTGTATGTTCCTTATAGAAACAAAAACTACTCGACGGATTTTAACGAAACTTGGTACAATTATTCTTCATACTCCTGGGCAGGTTATAGTATACTTTTCATCACGCTACAATCAATAGGAGCAGAGTAGTGAAGGGAAATGTTGGGAAAACGGGAGAAGTTACTCCATTTTTTAAGCTTCCGTCGCGTGTGCAGCCTTAATGGTTAAAGTTACATAGAAATCATGTATGACGGAAATATTCTTTATAATATTAAACATAAACGCGGGTGACACCGCTGGCACAGCTAGTATAAAATAACTATACAGTAAATATAATGTAAGAGCAGTAACACATATCTACCGTTTATTGATATGTATATTTGCTATTTTAAAATGATATTTAGAGGTAGCTCAATGGTAAGGACACGCGCCTCTTAACCGAGGAATGCGGGTTCAAACGCGGGCACGTACCTCTGGATTATTCAAATATATATACGTATTTATACCACTAGCTCGACGGTGAGGTAAAACAACGTGATGAAACCTGCAAATTCAAACAACTTTGGATTTGTAACCATGATCCAAAAATTGTCTGGTTCCCCTATCTTAGGGTTACGAAGGTCAGATCGGCAGTCGCTTCAATGTAATTACCAGACTCGCTACATCCTGGATGCTGGTCTAAGCGGACCCCGTCTAAGCACGGGACATGACGCTAGGATGATTGTTCTATGTTGGTTTGGCACTTAAAAATAAAGTAATTCTAACTGTGTTCCTTGACTAGCATGTCGTAAAATGCAACTAATGGGATTATTCAGATCTATCATCTTTTCCCGTTAGAAAAACAGATCGGAAATAAAGTTGTGTTGGGCTTGTGATTATGTGTGTACGCGACGAGCTAGCCACTTGCTATTAATATGATTTTTCTTCCCTTTTTTTTTTCCCTTGAGTAACGCCCTAGGTACCTAAGGATAAAACTGCCTTCGTTTGCTTTAGGTAGGCGACTAGGGCCTGCTATCACTTTGACTCTGCCCACCCCTTCGGGGATTATGGGCGTGATTTTGTGTGTATGCGTCTCTTAAGCGAGGAATTTTATTCTCTTATTAGAAAGGTTGAGTTCCCGGCTCCTTAAGAGACAAGAGACAAGGATCTAAAGTGGTATATAATTAATAACTCAGCTCAGCTCAAGCCTGTTTCACCGTCAGCCCGATTTGATACCGGTACAGTCAGCCACAATGCTACCCGTCTGCGGCATAATCGGCGCCACGCTGCAGCCGACGATTCTATAAATTAATTCACTCTCGAGAGAGGATCGTGAACGGGACGGCATCGATAAGACGAGGTTGTAGCGTCGGAATTTTAACTGGCAAATACATTATTGCAGTTCCAACGGTTTGACTGGCTCGATGGCGCATTTGGTAGTGCCCTGCCCTATGCGCCAAAAGTTGTGGGTTCAATCCCCACCCAGGACAAACATTCGTGTAACGACTGTTTTTTTATTTTTCTAGTCCTTAGCAGGACCCAGGTGAATGTATTGGTCGTGCGATGCTTTCCCCTAACCCCAAATTAACAAATAACAATGTAGCGTAAGCACTTGTGTTACGGATATCAGAAACAAAAGGTATTACAAATATATACTTAAATATTAGATATTAACACCCAGACACAGAACAAACACAAGTATTGATCACACGAATGTTTGTCCTAGGTGGGCATTGAATCCACAACTGTAGGCGCATGGGGCATGTTCACTACCAAATGTGCCATCGAGCCAGTCAAAGAGCTAGTCAAGATGGAAACTAGGAAGAATTAAACTTAAAGACCATTAAAAAAACCTAACTTCTCTGGTGAAGAATATAACCACAAGATTTTAGAACCATAAGCGCTTATTGCATAAGGTTCTAATATCTTGTGGTCCCTCGACATCGATGTTCGCCGCCCCAACCCTCAATTATGGCAGTGCTAACTGCACTCGTCGGGGGATGATGAATAAGTCGCTTATCCTTTGTCTTGCTAACTAACTCTTGTCCACTTGTTTCAGTGCTAACCGTCTCGGAAGGTTTGTCTCGGATGCTACGGCACTTTCAGATAAAATTGTGTAATGAGTGAAGCGGTTTAAAGAGATATATGGTATAACTTACAATTAGAATAATCTATGATTTGTCCCATGTTGGTCGGGGACTTAAAAATAATGTGCCAACTGTGTTTTTTGCCTAGCATGTCGTAAAAGGCGACTAATGGTATATGAGGTTTTGGGTATGTGATTGTGTGGGCGACAGGCTAGCCACTTGTCACTACTTTTTCCCAATTTTCCACTAAACTCAGCCCAGTTTTGTTTTCGGCTGAATGTGCTTAAATGGGCCTGCTGCCCCTTTGACTCTGCCTACCCCTTTGGGGATTATTTATATTAAGTCAAAGATACTCAAGTACAATATAAGTAAGTTTAGTAAGTATTAAGTACAAGTAATAAAATTGCAAAAATGCCACTTTATAACTTGACAGACTATCACTTAGTAATTTAAAACAGTTACAAACCAAAAATAAAATAAAAAAAAAACAAATCACATCTTGTCTTATCTTTGCATAATGTCATAATTCCTCTACAGAATCAGTTAACAAATGTACAAATATGCGACATTAAATAAGAGCAATAAATCCCCATAAAAGTGAAACGAATGGAACTTCCGGTTCATTTGATAATGAACGCTAACACAATTAGCGCGTGACGACGTTCAACGTTTGCTCATTAGACGCGCAATTATAAGTCCGAAATGAGGCACCGGGGTGGGGGGGTAAATAGGCGCAATTACATGGGAGGGAAGAAATATTTTTAATTAATTATGAGATAGCGCACTCTCCCGGCTGTGGTGCGCTCGCATTGGCTGCGAGTCATGGAAAACTTGCGGGAGTTAAAAAATATACTAATTGGTAGTAAGTACGAAGTCGATATTCTTAGTATCCTAACTAATCCAATTATCAATGAGAAACGTTTTTTTTCTGTTTTCTTATCTGTGTGTATGTGAAAGACATCTTAATAACTTCTGATGAGAAATTTCTAATTTGATTCTCATGAATAAGATGTCGTTTTATTAGCTATTATAGTTTGGGTTAAGATTCGCTGGATACCCATGGTGGCCACCACTGAAGCGCCGTGGGTTTTAGAGGGTATAACCCAGCCTCTCCAGTCCTAGCTTAAGCGCTCAGGGAGTCCCAAACACGATGCTGTCTGTTAGGTCGCTAAAAGACAAGGTGTCGCAAAAAAAAATATTGATAGTTTTATGAAACAGTATGAACTGAGTTCAAAGATCCATACTGATTTGTAGAAGATTGAATTTGTTATTTACTTCGCTGGCACCGCTTGCTTTTGCAATAATATATCGGGTGCGATACACATTGTATTTGTAAACATTTAAAAGTGTTGCTCTTTGTGCGTTGATGTTGAATCAACGCATAAACAGCAACACTTTTAAATTGCTTCCTAACAATGTACAGGTATGCGTCACTCGCAAAAGCTTCTAGCTTGCGCCACGCCGTTAAGTGTGAACTGTGGAGTAACGAACCGGCCTCCTCGCAGTTAGATGGCTACTCTAAAATTTAATTAAACTATTTAATTAAACCCATACGCTCAAGTGACCTCTGTTGCCGTTTTTATGCACTTATGCGTTAATGAGCCGGGATAAAAACGGCGCTGCCGCGTTTTAATTGAATGGCGGCGTTTATTTTTACGGCGGGCGTTTTAACGGCTATCGGTTTAAAATTGAATCGTACGTTTCATTATAATGAGAAGAAATGGAACTTAAATTTAACCTTGAGTTGATTTTTCATTTGTTTTGATTACATTTTCAATTTAGGTAATGAAATAAAACTGCTTGACAATTAGTGAAAGGTAGTTATGGTGTTCTGAGACGCAAGGTCGATCGATTCTACAATAAATAAAGTCATTATGTAAAAAAAATGTGCCAACTATGTTCCTTGCCTAGCATGTCTTAGAAGGCGACTAATGGTTCGGGTGTTGGTTGTGTGATTGTGTTGGCGACGAGCTGGCCTCTTGTCATTACTTTTTCAGAATTTTCCATACGACCCAACGTAGTTTAATTTTTTTGGCTGAATGTGGTTAAAGGTTAAAGCTTGCCCATTAACTCTGCGCCTTCAGAGATTACAGGTATGATGATATATAAATATTATGAATATGAAATATTTCTTTTTATATTAAAAATGCAATTCGTTTTCGTACTTCAACATGTGAAGTGATTGTTGAGTGAAAATTATTTAAATATTTTGGATTTTAGGATATTGATTGTCAATCATTTATTGGCGAAAAACTTTTTATAAACGTCTTAACATAAAAATTATATATACAGTCAAATTGAAAACCTCCTCCTTTTTGAAGTTGTTTGAAAAACCGTGTATCATGAATGTTGAAGAAGCAAGTGAGGTGTGTAAGGATCGTGTCATATGGCGTTCGGTTCTCTCTGCCTACCCCGCTAGGGAAGTGGCATGAAGTTTAGTAAGTCAGTCTCTACAAAATCCTCCAAACGTCTTTTATCGATAAAAGATGGTAATTTAGTATTCGAAATTGAATAAGCTATGCATTTGACTCCAATCTATCGAAGTTTATACTTATAGCTGAACATTGTGGTGATGTGTTTTGTATTTTTTTTTAATTTAAAATTATGTATGTTACCACAATGTAGGTAGATTCTAATAAATCAATATTAAACCACAAAGCAGAGAGGTATAATTTAATTCCAGAAACAAGCAATATCACCAATATTGAATAATTCAACAACCGATTGTCATTGCGGGTGGGAGGCAACAAAAACTCCTCAGCATTCCCCGGGAGGGCAATAATTTATCTCCGATACATGGATACTTCGAGAGCGATCACAAAGAGCTATTACGTACAATAACCGTCGCAGATATATCACAGCCTAGGCATTTTAGGATTAGGCTCTAATCTAATCCTAACTAATATTACAAATGCGAATGTGATATTGTTTGGTTTTTACGCTTTCAAGCCTAAGCCAATGCTTTTACCAATGGGAAGTTATATTATAAGCGAATAACATAGGCTAAATTTTATTCCCGTATTCCCACGGGATTGGGAACTATGTAGGTGAAACCGTTGCTAGTACATAATAATATGAATATAGTATATATTTGTATGCTTCATCATCTTGTAAGTCCGTTGACTTATAGTAGGGGAGCCCAAGAGGGGATTTTGGGATTTACTCGAGCGCATCAGATTTATATAAGGGAGGATACCCTAAAAATTAATGAGTACCTCCAACCAGTATAAGCCTTTAATATAGAGGGATACTAAGGGAAACCCGTCAGATTAGTAAAAAAAGCTCGAGCGCGTCAGATTAAGTTAAGGGGGGTTAAATACTAGCTAATAAGTGTAAATCTTGCTAATCTGACGAGTTGAGCGTAACTTAAGGGGATGGGAGTAATTATTTTTCTCTGGTTTTTACCCCTTTCGCATGACCACCCGAATCATGCAAATCATCAGATTAATACATATTACATATCAGAGTCAAGTTGGAGCATGAAAAATATCAATACCCGACACGCTTGAGCATCGCTTTGCCACTATTTTTTATAAAAAAAAATAAAAAAATCCGTAGACGCTTCCCCCACCGCTAAAATTGAAAACATTATAGGACCATTTATTCTTCCAGTCATCTAATCTACCAATTCTAATAGGTGTCCACGACGCTCAAGTAAATCCACATTTAGCATCGTGGGCTCTATTAGAAGATACATACAAATATGGAACTAGGAACGCCTAGTCGAAGTTAGACTTGGAATATTTGCATTGTCGTAGATTTAGCGATACTAAGAACGATATTCAGATAGTCGGTTTTATTTACTAGATAACTGGTCTTTTCAATATCGTACGTTAGATGGAGGAACTAGAAACTAACCATGATCCAATATTTGTCTGGTTTCCTTATCTTAGGGTTACGAAGGTCACATCGGCAGTAGCTTTAATGTAATTACCAGAGTCTGGATCATGGTCTATTCGGACCTAATTGTTTCAGAAACCTGAAACATAGTTGACACATTACACTTCGTGCATTTGCTTCCTTCCGAGGTGTTCTCGCTCGTTGAGTACCGTGGGGGGGCAGGTGTGCGAAGTGGATTAGGCACCCGCTGAAAACCAGAGTCGTGGCTGCCGTAAGGTAGCACGCGACTCGAGCTGCGCGGGCGCCCTTTTGGCACACTCTGTTTTTCTGTTATTTGTATGTCTTTGTTGCTGTTAATTAATGTGTGTGTCAAATAAAGTAATTTCTTTCTTTCTTTTTTTTATTATTTTTAAGTTCCAGACCAACATGGGACAACATGTTACTACACATTGCCCCATAAACATTGTTTTAATACACCTATCAATTTTCCTTTCACCGTAATCGCAAATAAATAGATTCTATCGTAAAAACCATTTTAACTTTTTCATTTATTTATACGTATCCAGTGTCACGCAAACTGGTCCATTATGTACAGAATACAAGTCATAAATCAACGACTCTTCAGAAAACTTTCCTAGCACCATTCGAGCCGATAATTCTTTTCATTATTTATCACTGGGAGGTACAAAAACTTATTTTGCGAAATAAGAAAGAAGAAAAGAAAACTACCGAAAGCTTTTGAATCTATTTGGATGATCTCAGATTATCCGGAACATTCTAAAGTAACAAGGTTACAACGTGCTGACACCGGCTGTATCTTCTCATAGACTTTTTAGATTCTGTCCAAGTATATTTTACGGTCCATTTGGTTTGAATAGCGAGTATTAATTTGTTTTGGTAACTAACAACGCTTCGAGGATTCACCCACGCTAGACTTTAACTGTACATTTAAATAATGCACCCGTATGTTTTATAAAGGGTTCCGTCAAAGTTTACAGTAGGGATTCTTAGAAATATATCTGGCAGTTACAATTCTTTTCATACTCAATCCCAAGAGTGGATCGCTGATTGTAAGAATACTACTGTCATTAAGTTTGTGACTTGGTTAATTTTATATGTAGATAAAGATCATATACGATAAATTTGTCCCATGTTGCTCTGAGACTTAAAAATAATGTGCCAACTGTGTTTCTGACTGTGTAGGCGACGTGCCAGTTATCATTACTTCATCATAATTTTAAAAGTATCAGTATTAGATATTTTCTGCCCCTATGATTCTTCCAACCCCTTCTAGGATTACGGGCGTGATGATATTCACATTATTTTACTAAACTTACAGCTTTAGCCGCTTTAGTCAAAAGAAAAATTGCGTTTGGTTAGATGGAGAATTATGGAAAATAGTAATAAAACGGCTAACTTGCCACCTGCACAATAGGCAAGTTGACTCAAAAAAAAATAATTAGTCCATTATAGAGATTACAAAAAAATATTGCTTACGTATTTTTTCTTTTGTTCAGCAAACCAAAAATTACGAAGATACAGCGCGTTAAAGGTGCGCGTGACGTCACTTGTTCTGTATAATTTAAGTAACAAGTGATGTAAAAGCGCCCCACTCCAGATCTTTTAAGCGCTGTATCTTTGTTATTTTCCGAGCATTTGATAAAGCAAAAAATACGAACTCAATATTTTTTGATAATCTGACTAGCGGACTAAAAAAAATATTTTAGTCAACTAGCCTATTACAAAGCCAAATCTTAATACACTATTAATCAACTTATACGAAATGCTAGGATCACAGTTTATAGGTACATTCTTTTTAAATACCAGACGCAGAAGACTATCCTAAGTAAATTCACTATTGCAACCTACCACAAAATCAGCTGAACTAATTATTAGCCCAAAAACCACCTCATCACAGCTTGCGAACAGGGAAGCTTCGTATTTCCCCATTCCACCATGAATAACTTTTCATTGTGCGACGGATAGACAAACCATTATTTACTGGGCACAATGGGGGGGTAATGTGCCGGAAAATATGGCTATGCCCTAATTTTATATAGTGACCGGGGCGCGTAATGGCGAAAACTGTTTGACGCGCTGTATTGGCTTGTTTAGGGTACCGTATCCTAGGGGGCGCCACCTTCGACACGGAATCCTAAACAAGCCGTTACCAAGCCTCAGCTGTCGGTCCACCTGTCTTCTTGCCAGTGTGTTGTGATGCTGTTGTATCTCATTTATTGAGTGACCGGGGCGCGTAATGGCTGACACTGATTGATGTACCGGTGTACTGGTCCGTACCGGGGGCCTAGACATACCTACTGGGTACATAGATTTAGCGAGTTTGCGAATTATATTGAAATTACTGCCATCTGACTTTGGCATTCATTAGATTAAATTTGCATCTATTTCCATAGTTTGTTTGTACTTATAATATCTTAAGTGGAAGATTAAAAATGTTCTGTTCCTCTTTCTCAATGTATCTCACCGAAATACTTCCTCGTTTGATTTTTTTCGATATCTAATTGAAATCCTACTCCGTTTCATTTCGGTAGAATTCGTTCCCGGCCGTGCTAGCCGCCTAGCTCACTTGGAACTCTCCCAGATAGAGACGCTAAAAACTAGGCTCTACGTAACAGAAAGTTCGCCAGACGCCATCTGCTCGGATTCCTTTTAAATTGCGCGACTCGTGAAGAATGCTCTAGGTACATCTATATCTATATTTTTTTCTTAACTATCTATAACTATGGGTGTAATCTTGAGTAGAATATTGAATTTTCTACTGGCTTTATTTGCGTGGAGTTAAAGTCACTCACTCACTCAGAGTTTCTAATCAATGAAAATTGACATTGTTGAAGATTATCAATAATAATATTCTTTTATTTTTCATGCGCAGTTGTAGTTTGAGATTTTTTATGCATGTATGAATCAAAAAATGATATTTCCATGTGTAACTGTCAATTGAGAGTGTTATCATTTTCCTATCTTCCTAGCTATGTCCCGTGCTTAGTCAGGGTTGACTTAGACCATGATACAAGATTAAGCGAGTCTAGTAAAAACATTGACTGCCTGTCTGCTTACCGAACCCTTCCTTAGATGAAGTAACCAGACAAATTAGACCATGATTGCATAGCATCACGATGTTTTCCTTTCAACAAGTGAGGATACTAATCCGTACTTAGATTTGAATCCAGATCTGCAGATAATGCAGTAAAGCTTAGATAAATGCGAAGGGATGTTAACTCCATTTATATTTAATATTTAATTTTGAAATAAAAATTCCGTTAAATAAAGTATATCGTAGAATATTTTAAAAGCTTAGTGATTTTGAATTATACTTATTTAGTATATGATTTAAAATTTTACAAAAACCGCCTAATATTTAGTAAATTCACTTGAAAAACTAGTGACGTCATAATCCGACAAGCCCATACAAAATCTATGAAATTATCGCGTTTTGACACCTTTTGAAAAGTATCTCAATTGATTGACTTGTCAGTCAACATCCCTATTGTAATTTATGACTAAGCTATAAATGCAGTTTGTTAAAAAGTAATGTCCTCCTAACCGATATCGGTCACGGCGACCAATCTCAACGAAGATTAGCCAACTGCGCAGGAGATATTATAGTACATGGCCGGAGAGAAGTCAGTCGCAGGACGAACGGCCTAACGTGCTTTCCGAGGCACGGGGGTGATTAAACCGCCCACTACCTGACTGTTACTGAGTAATTTCATTATTAAATTAATCAGCCACAATTTTTGGAGGCGCACACTACCGTTAGACCAACGAGGCAGTCATATGTTGTTATAAAGTACACGTGGTCATCGACGAAGTTTCTTATAAAGCTATGTTACTTGTAGCCGTATAATTTGTTTCGTCGTTAAAACATTGCAACAACACATACAATGAAAATGTACACACGGGACAAACACAAAAGAATACAATAGCACGTGCGCACAGACCGAAATAGCGACGCAAAGAGAACCCGGAACAGAGCGAGAGTGCCCCACTCTGAGGGTTTTGTATGAACTTTATTATGTATGTAATTTGGCGTCATTATCACGCATCGTTTGAGATCACAACGTTATAGTCAGGTATTCTTGACATACGTTGTGGCTCGTGTCTAGACGAATTGAACCGCTATTTTAGATTTGGCGATTCTGGTAATTGTTTCGAAGCGAATATCGTTTGATTTTTGTAACCAGTTAATAAGGAAACCAGGCAAATTTGACTACGCATTCCCATGTTCGTCTTGGATTAAATATCACTATGTTCCTAGCCTAAGTTGTCACAAAATGCGACTGTTGTTGTTGTATTAAGTGTGGGTCTTTGATTATAAGCTTTTTCGAAATTTTCCATCTACTAACATCAAATTATTTAAATTTATTGGTTCTAATAGCTAGCTTGCCTTTGGACTCTGCCCTTCGGCAGTTGCTGACAGGATATTTTAAATAAAATTCTCCAAACTGACACACCAATTCCCTAGTCCCAAACTAAACTTGTGCTTGTGCTATGGATACTAGGTGAAGGGATAGACATACTTAAATATGTTTATAAACATCCATCCATGATTCAGGTACAAATGTCCATGTTCATCACACAAAACATTAATTTGCCTTAAGCGTTATTTGTACCCGCGACCCTCGGTTTGGCCATGGCCAGGGTCTCTGACCACTCGACCAACGATCAGTCGAGTCGACAACTAGCGATGCAATAATCTGGATTTAATAGAGGGTTTCTTCATCGCAGGTGTAACCCTAAACATTTAGAAGGCTCATTTAAACGGCTCCGAAATACACCCACGTTGCTTTGCATCTTTGTAGGCTCCATGAGGCCAACGTACTGATTGTTACTATTGTTTGCAGCAAGCCTGTAGGCTAAAGTGGAAATTGGTTGAAAGGCCTTATCGTATTCTGAGAGACTTACTTACTTTCTACATAGAACCAGCTTTTGTCCGGGGGTCGGCAGGTGTGGAGACATAAACGACTACAGACAGACAGACTTACAGTCGCATTTATAATATTCCTAAGGATGGAAGAAGTTTTTGTAGTTAAATACCCTCTTATCATGCAAAAAAATCTGATATCAAATTTACTTATATTTGTTTTGATATTAGGGGCTGTGCTGAACCAAATAGGCAATTAACGCTTCCAAGCTTACACAAGAAAAAAAAACCGTTCCTTTAAATTTTTTTATTTACTAAATACCTAGCCCTCTTCTGATCAGGTGTAGGCAAACAAAATATAATAAATATAAATATCCGACTACATCACATACATTGATCTGATTCCGAGCTTAAGCACTTGTGTTACGGATATCAGAATCAACAAATTTAAACTTAAATATTGGATATTAACACCCAGACACAGAACAAACACAAGTAATTCATCACTCGAATGTTTGTCCTGGGTAGGGATCGAACCCACAATTCTTGGCTCTTGGTAGGGCACTGCCGAATGCGCCATCGAGCCAGTCAAATAAAAAAACCCCAAATTCTTAAAAACTTGAATGGCCCGCCACTCCAGAATTCACAATGCCCAATTCATCTAATCAGTATACAATACCAAGCAAGGCCAGCCTGGAAGAATATGGCTAATGTGTGTCCCACGTCCCGAAGAGCGTGTAATATCCTAATAACTTGTCCTTCATTCCCTAACCTTCCAGCGCGTGACGACATCCAATCGCTGCGTGGTCTGCGGCACGCTCTCTGCATCCTAACGACCTCGTGTGGCCAGCCAGCAACTGACCGTAGAACGATTCAAGCCATTTACGGCTTCAGTTTATACAACGTTTTACAGGCCCGTTGGTTGATTGGTTAGAGACTCGGACCACGAAACCAAGTGTCGTAAATTCAAATCCCCGCTTGGGGCAAATGTTTCGTGTGATAAATATGGACATTTGTACTCGAGTCATGGATGTTTATAAACATATTTTAGTATGTCTATTCGTTCACCTAGTATCCATAGTACAATCTTATAGTTTGGAACTAGAATCAGTGTGTCAGTATCGAGAATTTATTTATTTATTTACATCTTCAGCTTGTACGTAAAACGTTATTTTTAGTATATACAAAACCTGAGCTACGGGACAAATACCTTCATATTATTTGGTAAAAATTTAATACGGTATAAAAATCAATCGATTCTATAGAAATAGAAATAGAAATATCTTTATTAACCGACTTCAAAAAAAAAGGAGGAGGTTCTCATTTCGACTGAATGTTTTTTCATGTAGGCTCCACAAAAGCACTTATGAATAGTCATAATAATACAAAATAAATATTCTACCGCCAGGTTCGGAACGTTGATTCTACCGAGAAGAACCGGCAAGAAACTCGGTAGATATAATTTCATTATAAGACTTATCGTATTGTATTTAATTATCACTATTTCGTAGAATAAGTGCTTTAGGTTTGACAAGCTCCATGGCGCATTCGGTAGTGACCCTGCCCCTTGTGCCAAGAGTTGTGGGTTCGATCCCCACCCAGAACAAACATTCGTGTGATGAATACTTGTGTTTGTTCTATGTCTGGGTGTTATTATATCCAATATTTAAGTATATATTTGTAATACCACTGTTGCTCCTGATATCCGTAACACAAGTGCTTAAGCTACTTATTTCGGAGTCAGATCAATGTATGTGATGGAATAAATGAATGATGAATGAATGAGGTTTGCAATGCTCACCTAAGTTACAAACATTTAAAGTGGTTCCTGTAAGCTATTATCCTTGATTTGTTTTCTAATGCACCGGGAACACTCCGTGTCGGGACACACCACGCAAGACTAGGAATGGGACGTGACGCGACTAAGGGATACGGGATTAAACAGGAAATCCGGGCAATGGTTTTCTCTGTTATGGAATTGCTGTTTGATTACCTCTGATTGGAAAATCTTAGACTGTATTCTAGTTTTTAACCGACTTCAAAAAAAAGGAGGAGGTCCTCAATTCGACTGAATTTTTTTTTTTTTTTTTTTTCAGTTTGTAGATTAATTAGCCTTTGCAAGGCTATACTAATATTATAAAGTTGAAGAGAGTTTGTTTGTATGCTTGAACGCGCTAATCTCAGAAACTACTGGTCCGATTTGAAAAATTATTTCAGTGTTAGATAGCCCATTTATCGAGGAAGGCTAGGCTATATAATCTTAACCATAAATTCGGGTAAAAGCGCGGGAACAGCTATACATTATATATTTATATGATGTTATAGACTGAGTCTCTCAAGCCTTTCACCTCCGGGTCCGCTACTGTCTGTAACCAAATCTTTGATTTTAGCTTAATCGTAGTAGGTTAACTAAGGAACAGACTATCAGATATATACATACTAATATCAAATTAAAGACCTTTTGTTCTTTAATCTGAGATACTAATGATAATTCTCCTTTTTATTTACTGCAGTTAGGTAAAAAATAAACAGGACATTATTTTTTTTAGTTTCAAAACGGACAATTAATTTTAACAAACCCGAAACTTTATACAATTCATAATGCGCACACAGTGCGCAAAGTCAAAAGATTGTACATACCATACTTATATTATAAAGAGAAATTTGTTTGTTTGTATTGAATAGGCTCCGAAACTACTGAACCGATTTGAAAAATTCTTGCACCAATAGAAAGTTACTTTATCAGCAAATAGCATAGGCTATATTTTATCCCCATATTTCTATAGGGACGGAAGCTTCGCAGGTGAAGCCGCGGGGCGCTGCTAGTCTGGAAATAAAGAGCACAAACGGCATTGTATTGTTATTTGGCTTTTATCTGAACGAATATCCATTGCTTTTCGTTCGACTTTTTATTTGAAAAGAACGCTTTCTGACAGGTTTATCGAATGAAAACGTGTAAATTATATCAAGATACGCGAGTGTTCATTCGCTCGGGCAATACGAGTACTCGTTAAGATGAGAAAACTGGGATATGATAGCTGCATATCGATATACACACGATGAATAAAAATGTATTTATTTTTATGTAACAATTTTTTTTACATTTTTGAATGTTATTATATAGTCAAAGTTTATTTACTTAGGTATTTGACTATAAGATGTAGATAAACATATAATTTCTTTGTTTGGCTACAAAGAAAGAAAAAAAAATCTGCTACTTTACATTTTCTTTGGTGAAATTGTTTGATAAGCTTAAATAGCTTATCTTTCTCAGTTGGCCAAAAATAAGATTAAGTTAGGTTGGATGGAAATTGTGGAAAACTTTAAAAAAAAAAACCGCCGAAAAAACTGAAAAGAAAAAATAATAAACCTTTTTTATTTAACTAATGTAAGTTGATCTAAGTATGTGTTTTAGTAATAATTTGTGTTTTTAATTAACCTTTATAACTAAGTTCATAAACTAATGTAAGTATACCCAAGTCATTTTGGGTCGACGTTTAACAATCATATAAATAAAATATATATATACGCGTCGACTTGAAATGAAATGAAATTATCTTTATTTGCGTAGGCTTAAATAAGCACTTATAAATCGTCAGTACATACAAATGAAAATTTACCACCAGATTAGTTAGTTACTTAGTTAGCATAGGCAGATCAATTATATTGCCTGGTAGTTTGTTAAATAATTTTATACATAACCCCCTAAATGAACTACTTGTCTTGTGAAGTCTTAGATACGGAACGGCAAGCTTGTATTTATTTCTTAATCCTAATGTATATTTTTATATGTATCTTAAATTGTACATAAAACTGTACTTTGTCTCCAGGGTCGGGAGTGAGCACTGGTTCTGTAACACAGGTTTGCATATCTATCACAGAAGTCAGGGGTTCCACAGCATATTTTTGTAAAATGTTTTATGTCAATAAATAAATTTATTATTATATTATATTTCGAGTATTAAAACGATGACTTGAGAACCTCCTCCGTTTTTTCCGGTTAAAATGTAGTGACAAGTGGCTAGCTCGTCGCCTATATAATCATAAACCAAACATCCAACACCCCATTAGTCGCCATTAACGATAGTCTAGTTAAGGAATAAATCTTTCGTTTTTAGTCCCAAAGCAACGAAGTTCTATTGAAATATTATCAAAAATCATCATACAAACCACAAAGGTTTGTCTCGACTGAACAGACGTCCCATAGTCATTGTCCTCAGTTACAATGGCAAGTCTATTCACTACAAATTCCCTTTACAACCCTATAAATCACCTGTGTACCGGGTTCCGCTCAATCCAGTCCAGTTTAGGGTTCCTCGGGGATAATCGGGGAGCCCCTAAAAATGAACGATTGCGGTCCATACCGTCTTATCCAGGTAAGGCGACCAAAAAACGTTGGACTTTCAAAAGTTGTTTGTTCCGAGGGTTAGTTGGGAATTTTTCACATAGCACGGGTCAGATGAGACTGGTCACCCAGATTTGGCCCGTTAAGGGAATTCAGTGAAATCGTGAAGGAATTTATAGGTGTCGTTATGATGAAATGTGATATTCGAAGCTAGCGGGTGAATTGAAAATGACGACTTGTTTCTATTTTTATAAAGTTTTATGAATATAAAGGATCTGACATAGGAGGAGCACTCCCGTGTCCGATCCTTTATAGTTCATATCTATACTAATATTATAAAGAGGAAAGATTTGTATTTTTGTATTTTTGTGTGTGTGTTTGTTTGTAATGAATAAACTCAAAAACTACTGGACCAATTTTAAAAATTATTTCACCATTAAAAAGCTACTTTATCAGCAAGTAACATAGGCTATATTTTATCCCCGTATTCCCACGGGAACGGGAACTGCGCGGGTAAAACCGCGGGGCACTGCTAGTGTCCTATATATTAGTAAATATTCACCCGTGTTTAGGGTCAATGTTATATAGCTTAGCCTTTCTCGATAAATGAACTATACAACAAAAAATATTTTTTCAAATCGGACCAGTCCTGAGATATGTTAAACACGCTATGTTTAAACAAACAAACAAACTCTTTGGCTTTATGTATTAGTACTAGCTGTGCTCGCGGTTTCACTCACGTTAATGGTTAAGGTTATAAAGCCTAAAGCCATCCTCGATGAATGGGATATCTAACACTGAAATATTATTTTTATTACACCAGAGTGCTTAGCCAAATGCGCGCCAGCGATTTGTTAAAGAACTTCGCTATCGCTCGTATCGCGCCACGAACTTGTTTGAAAAGAACTTCCCGATTTTTCCACCCGTATAAGTCTGTGGCGCGATACGATAGCGGAGTTCGTTATCGAAACGCTGATGGCGCGCATTTGGCTAAGCACCTGGTAGTTCCTGAGATTAGCGCGTTCAGGAACAAACAAACAAACTCTTCAGCTTTATAATATTAGTGAGTATAGATGGTATTGGTGGCTAGTTTTATCCCGTTCCACGTTTCTGAGATTTTATATAGGTTGAATACATTTGTATATAGTTTTGGAGATGAGACGCAATAACATGCCAGTTTTGATACGGTCATCGTTTCGCGTTATACGAAAGAGCGGTTACAATGTTTATGAGGAAATATCGTCGTAACATAAGTTGTTTTTCTTGTTTCTTTTTACTGTTTTTTTTTTATTGTTTATCTGTTACATGTATAATAAATTCTTGCAGCGTTACCAAATAAAATATGACGAGTTTTAAATTTTGTTTATATATTTAAATGTATCATTAACATTCATTATTTAATTTAAATGTATAAATAGTGAATTAAAGACAACAGTAAAAAGAGGTAAGTAGGTTAAGCACTTGTGTTACAGATATCAGAATCAACAGTGGTATTACAAATATATACTTAAGTATTGGATATTAACACCCAGACACAGAACAAACACAAGTATTTATCATACGAATATTTGTCCTGGGTGGGGATCGAACCCACAACTCTTGGCGCTTGGGGCAGGGTCACTACCGAATGCGCCATCGAGCCAGTCGATTTTTCCAAGAAAGCTTAAAATATTTATTATATTAATAAGGTATAAAAATTATTAACCGACATCAAAATAAAAGAGGAGGTTCTCAATTCGACTGAATTTTTTTTTTTAAAAAGCAAATATAAGTTTTCTGCCGCCTTTATGTGACGGTTTACTTTACAGTATTTATGGGTGAGAAAAAAAAATAAGTAAAACTATTATCTAAAAAGTTCACAAGTCATTTGCGAGTTACGACACTCAAATTATTATGTGTGCTTGTCCGAAAAAAATAGCATCATATTTACACAGCCTTTTCACACTCTCCTACATAATATACCTTTCACAAAAAATATTGCGTATGCACAAAAACTTTCATCACAAAACATTGCCAAGTTCATTGTAAACCCATTAGTACAGTTAGGTCCGCCTTAGCTCTAATTTTGAAGTAAACATTGGAAAGTACGGCATAACTTTCCTCCTATTAACACTCGGTTTAGCAACCACCCACTGTTACCACAGCAATGGACATCGTGCGAATGCCATATTTCAGCAAAAGGAACCGAGGGAACAGCACATGGATATAAAATAAAAAATATATATTTAAAAAAGTGATACTTATAATAAACAATATATTTTAAAAACTCGGAAACCGAATTTAGTTTTTTCAATAAAACAAACATCTACAAACAAGGAATCTTGAAGCCGCCCAAAAATAACTGACTTTACGACCAATTGGATAAAAAAAAAATGGCTTCCACTAATTCTGTGATTTTATCAATAATAATATTATGTTGTTATGTGGCTTATGGTGAATGTTATGACGAAAACGCAATAGAATCAAGAGGAAAGAAGAAAAAAATTGCTTTGTTTGGTAAGATGATATATTTTTTTAATTATCTATTGTCATTGATCCTTCAATTGTCTTTGCAAGATATTTTACTTTGGGAAGTGCTGAAATATTATAAACAAGGTAAAGTTAATTTGAATACACAGGAGTGTGCTTAGTTATCGAAGAAAAGAAAAGAACATATTTTATTGTGTCTATAGTCCATTTCACCAAAAAAGAGTTCCGTGACGTGTCAATACTCCTTTTCATGCATCGTACTTTTACGAATTAAATTATTCTGTTTAAAACTTATTTGACTTTATACGCTAATATCATTGTAAAAATATTTGATAATCTCCATTTATTAATGTAAACACGGTTTATCAATTTTCTTCATAAATTTATTACTCATTTAAATTTAGAAAATATATTGTATGAATTGCATACTACGGGACCTTTACGCTATATTTAATGTCATTCTTTAAGCTCAAAACTTAAACTTAATCCTTAACTTGTAGATTTTTTATTTACATAACATCACGCCCATAATCTCCGAAGGGGTAGGCAGAGTCAAAGGGACAGCAGGCCCCTTTAACTACATTCAGACAAAAATAAAACTGGGCTGGGTTAGATAGAAAATTGTAATATTTTTTATTTAAATAAATAAATATCACACTACATCACATACATTGATCTGACTCCGAGGTGAGTAGATTAAGGACTTGTGTTACGGATATCAGAATCAATAGTGGTATTGCAAATATATACTTAAATATTGGATATTAACACCCAGACACAGAACAAACACAAGTATTCATTATACGAATGGTTATCCTGGGTGGGGATTGAACCCACAACTCTTGGCGCATAGGGCAGGGTCACTACCAAATGCGCCATCGACCTTGTCGAAAATCATCGTCTATCTTATTTATAATACACAGCGGCACGTAGTTATATTATAATTGACTGATTTACTCATCCTTCACAATGAAACTTCACATAACATAAAAACATGATTTAACAGAAATTTTTAAAACCTATTGCCTATACTCGTGTAATATTACAAAGGATCATCTTAGTTATTAACATTTGTCACGAATAGGGATTCGACGGTGCTACCTTCAGTTTCCAAGCCACATTCCTTAACCCTTTTGCCAAGTAGTTTACCAAATATATCCTTCCATTCCAGTATACTTCGCGGACTTACTGATCAAGAAGTTATTCATAGTGAAGCTGATATACGCGTTCGTATTCTGGGTGGTGCTGCACAAGGCTGGCTACTTCCTGGGCTGGTTCGTGTCTTATCTGAAGGAGCAGAAGAGCCATGATCATCATGAAGTCTACCATCATCCTCATGAGTACCACGACCATGGATATGATAGCTACGGGCCTTATAGGAGGCAGCAGGAGTATTAGGTTTAGCATAAGTACTAATTCGGTTGTAGAGATCAAACAAAATAAATCAAAGATAAACATAGTTTATTTAAGACTAGCTTCTGCCCGCGACTTCGCTCGCGTGGTACACCGATGAAACATACCCTATATATTATTCGGGTGTATGAGCTATATTATTCTAAAGTTTTATTAAAATCCTTTCAGTAGTTTTTTTGTGAAAGAGTAACAAACATCCATCCATACATACAAACTTTCGCATTTATATTATTAGTAGGATAACATTTTATTGACGATAGTCCATTATTAATTGTATTTTTTTGTCATAATCAAACAGTTAAGGTCGTGACGTCATATTACTCTAGTGCCAAATAAAATCTATGGAAGCATTGTGTTTTGACAGTTGGTAAAAGTAATGGTTCGTTTGTTTATCCAAGTAAGTTAAAGAATTCTACATTTTTATTTGAAGTCCTGAAAAAAAATTACCAAATTTTCGCCAGTGAGTGACGGAAAAATTTCAGCTTTCGTGAAACAGGTTTTTTTGTGATAAAATACTAAAATGTTTTGGAAATCACTTTAGAATTTGATTTATGAAAATGGCACTGTTTTTTAAAAAAAGGAGGAGGTTCTCGATTCTATAATACTCATCACGTTGAAGCAAACCATCGCACATTTAATAAAAATAATTTATCTGTTAATTAAAATTGAGGATTAAAACTGGATATACAACCCAATATCTAAGAAATAATATTAGTCATACAGACATTTGAACGTTAGGTAGCTATTAAAGTTTGATGACTGAATGAGGAAGAGTGATTAATATTTATTTATTTATTATTGCTTTTAATTTATTATTGATGAATGTTATTTGTTCGTAATTTATAATTCAATGACGAACAGCAAGCGTGTTCGTTAAGTGAAATGTACCAATTTTTTATAACTTTTCTAATAAAAGACTGTTCGCATAATTTGTTTTGTTTCAATAGCTGTAGTTTGAGTTTGTTCGAGTGGGGCTCGGAACTTTTACTTTATTGTTGTACTAGTTATTGCTCCCGGCCCCACTTGCAATGCGACCAGGGACTCTAATGTGCCCTGTGTGGGATTTACTACGTGTGGGAGGCGGGTCACTTATTTTAATTAATAACTTGTTAAAATGTAAAGAACGTAAAGATATAGTCGCACTGTCAATTGAGCGAACTATTGAACTATCATGCGCAGAGCTTGAACAGTCTATTATTGTTTGTGCTTATAGACCTCCATCAGGGAATTATCACATTTTTGAATCCACTATGGAAGAGGTATTAAAAAAAGTAAGTAATTGTAATAAAAATATTATAATTTGTGGGGACTTTAATATTAATATTTTAGATGTATGTCAAAATACGGTAATGTTTTTCAATCTTTTTAAAAGTTTTGATTTACATCACTTGTTCTCACAGCCTACTAGAATTACACCTACATCAGCTACCTGTATAGACAATATTTTTAGTAATTGTAATGTCAATAATAAATCAATAATTAATTTTGTAAATTCTGATCATAGTGGACAAATTGTAACGTTGGAATACCGTCATGCCACCCCTTCATCAACTTTTACTTGTAGGCCAGTTACAGCCCATCGTGTGGACAGATTTAAGGAAAATGTGGGTAATAAAATTTCATTAATTCAGTTTAGGGATGCAGATATTAATGATTCATATAAAGCTCTTTTTAACGTAATTGATAAAGAATTTAAAAGTATTTTTACTAAAAGAACAGTCACTGTGGATAAGTCAAAAATTAAATTTAGTGACTGGGCCACAAAGGGCATTCACACTAGTAGACGTAGACTATTCGATCTATATGATATTAAGGCAAACTCAAACGACCTGAAAATAATCGAATACGTCAAGAATTATTCAAAATTATTTAAAAAAGTTTGTATAGTTGCAAAATCGATTTATATTAAAAACAAAATTGTAAATTCTAGTAATAAAATTAAAGCCACGTGGAATGTAATTAATAAAGAGACTTGTAAAAATAAAACAGAACATCACAAGCTCTCTTTAAAAATTGGTAATAAATATCTTAATTCAGACGATGAAGTGGCAAATGCCTTTGAAACCTACTTCTCTAGCATTCCAACTGCGATTACCTGCTCATTAAATTCTTGTCCGCGTCTTGCTCATTCCATCCTCAAATCTAACGTTGTTGAATGTAACACTCCATTTAATTTCCATCATATCAACGATATAACTATTCTAAAAACTTTTAGAGAACTTAACGTAAAAAAGACTGAGGATTTATGGGGAATTTCAATAGACTTATTAAAGCACATAATACAGTCTATTGCCCCTTTTTTAGCAGAACTTTTCAATAAATGTATAGACAATGGTCAATTTCCAAATTTAATGAAACATAGCAAAGTTATTCCATTATTTAAAACAGGTGATAGAAGTGACCCGTCCAACTATAGACCTATATCTATATTGCCAGCCCTAAGCAAGATTTTTGAAAAGATTATACTTACTCAGTTACTATCTCACTTTTCTTTAAATAACTTATTACATAAGAAACAGTTTGGATTCACCAGGGGTAAATCTACCACTGATGCAGGAATAACGCTTGTAAAACATATTATTGAGGCATGGGAGGGCAAGCAGGATGCTGTAGGAATTTTTTGTGATCTTTCTAAGGCCTTTGATTGCGTAGATCACCAGACTCTCTTGATTAAGCTAAGGCATTATGGTGTTTCAATTAACTCGCTTAATCTAATAAAGTCATACCTAAATGACCGACGTCAAGTAATAAATGTGAATGGAAGTAATTCTCCTGGCACCCCTTTAGCTATGGGAGTGCCCCAGGGATCAATATTGGGGCCCCTTCTCTTCCTGATATATATAAATGACCTGCCCTACTATACGAGGGACTTATGTGATACAGTATTATTTGCTGATGATACTTCTCTTATTTTTAAAATCGATAGACAGAAAGACAAGTTTGACGATGTAAATAATGCTCTCTCACAGATACTATATTGGTTTACAACCAATAATTTATTACTAAATGCCAAGAAAACCAAATGTATTAAATTTTCATTGCCCAATGTAAGGCAAATTGACACTAATATTATTATGAATAATGAACCTATTGAAGTTGTTAATTCTACTACGTTCCTTGGAATCACAATAGATTCAAAACTTCAATGGGCTCCCCATATTGCTGCCCTGGCAGGGAGACTTAGTTCAGCTGCATATGCGGGAGAAAAATAAGGAGTCTAACTGATATTGAAACGGCAAGGTTGGTATATTTCAGTTACTTTCACAGTGTGATGTCATATGGTCTGCTGCTGTGGGGATCTGCGGCCGATATTCAAGCCATTTTTATATTGCAGAAAAGAGCCATCAGGGCCATATACGGCCTCAGACCACGTGATTCACTTAGAGAAATATTTAAGGAAATCAATATTTTAACAATAGCCTCGCAGTTCATTCTGGACTGTATCATGTATGTGAACAAAAACATACACATGTTTGCTAAAAAATCAGATACACATACTTTTAACACTAGGAATAAACACAAGCTTGCTGTTCCAAGTTATAGACTTCATAGGAGTGGTAATTCTTTTATTGGTCTAAGTATCAAAATGTTTAATAAGCTGCCACAAAGTCTCACTGATCTACCTGAGCATAAGTTTAAATTATATATTAAAACTTGTTTGATTAAAAAGGGCTACTATAAGGTAGAAGATTATTTAAATGATAAGAATATATGGCCAGTCGCATAATGGGCTGTTCGTCTGCACTGATAGATTTAAATTGACAAAAAAAAAATATTGTAACTACATAATAGCTATTAAGTCTTGGCATTTAAAAGAGTAACTATCGAGTTTCTTGCCGGTTTCTTCTCGGTAGAATCTGCTGTTTGAACCGGTTTATATTTATATTTATTTTGTTCTGACGATTTATAAGTGCTTTTTGTAAGCCTATATAAATAAAGATCATTTCATTTCATTTCATTTCATTTACTTATTAAACCAGGTTAATAGTAGCCCTTATCACGCCCGCAATCCCTGAAGAGGTAGGCAGAGTCAAACGGACAGTTCATCTTCCTAGCGTCATGTCCCGTGCTTAAACAGGGTCCGCTTAGACCATGATCCAGGATTTAGCGAGTCTGGTAATTACATTGAAGCAACTCCCGATCAGTCTTTCGTAACCCTAAGATAGGGGAACCAGGCAATTTTTGGATCATAGTTACAAATCCAAAGTTGTTTAAATTTGCAGGTTTCATCACGATGTTTTCCCTCACTGTCGAGCTAGTGGTATAAATAGGTACATAGATTTGAAAAATCTAAAGGTACGTGCTCGGATTTGTACCGCACTTCTCGGTTAAGAGGCGCGTGTGAGCAGAGTCAAAGGGACGGTAGGGTTCTTTAATCACATTCAGCCAAAAATAAAACTGAGCGGGTCACGTGGCTAGCTCATCGCCTACACAATCATACACGCAAAACCTGATATACCATTAGTCACCTTATACGACATTCTAGGCAAGAAACACAGTTGGTAAACTCTTTTTAAGTCCCAGACCAACATGGGGCATTTTCATTGCATTCGTTCAAAAGAGCATCTTACAAGGTCGCAGCTGCAGCCACTGGTTTGATTAACAAGGGTGGTCTGTTGTTCATCGCCTCTATAGAAAGGGTTCCCTATAAAACTTTGAATAGAAAATCAATCACTGGTTGCCGCCCGCGGTTTCGCTTGAGATGAATTCAGTCTGCGAAGTAATGTTTTACATTTATTTACGGCGATCATATTTTAAATACTTTTATTTTTTTATTTTTTATTTAGCCATTTATATCCCACTGCTGGGTAAAGCAGTGGGATATATTTTTTGGGCGTTTAGGATATCTTTGTTGGTTTTGGTTGTGAGCCATCTTCGGAATCAATTCTATGTAATGGTGATGGTTCTTTGTATATAATAATTCCTATTTAATTAAGTAAGTACGAATGTAATTTGAGCAGTGGTAGCTCAAATGGTGGAAATATAGATTTATTACGCTAGCTCGGCGGTGAGGGAAAACATAGTGGATTTTTGAAAAAACCTAAAACAAATTTTGGAGTTGTTATCTTAAATTTAATTTTTTTTCCTTTGCACAGACTCTGTCGCGTGTCCTCTAGAATATTTTAATTGGTAAATAGAAAAGTAAAGAAGTTCAAGCATCATGACGTGACAGACAGACAAGCCAAATTTACTTTCGCATTTTTAAAATTGGTGAGGCGTGAGAATAAGTATATCAGAGTCAAAAGACCAATATCTAGATTTTCTTTGGTCGCATGACAAGGAAAGTAGTATATAATATGTAGTATATATACTGCTCCTGTCCCGTGTTAGTTGGGGACTAAAAAATAATGTGCCAACTGTGTCTCTTGCCTGGCATGTCGTAAAAGGCGACTAATGGTATATGGGGTTTTGGGTATGTGATTGTGTAGGCGACGAGCTAGCCATTTGTCACTACTTTTTCACAATTTTCCATCTAACCCAGCCCAGTTTTATTTTTAGTTGAGTGTGGTTAAAGGGGACTTCTGCCTATCCCTTGGGGGGGGTTATTGTATATTCGCCACAAAGTTAATTTGTCACAATAAAATGCATGTGTAAATTCGTCATAATTCTATTTTTGTGTAGTAAATTTACCGCACTCGTCTTTAGAATTGCAGCGAATTTACAATACCGTATAGGTAGGTACTTGTGACGAATTAACTTTAAATGTATTGAATGTTTTACATTGTGGCGTATTAACTTTGTGGCAAATGTACAATTACCCCTTCGGGGATTGCGGGCGTGATGTTATGCATGCATGTATATATACTGCAATACTCTCACTCATGCGTATTTAAACGAAAAAAATCGTAACGTACGCAGTAAGTCGGTGCTCGCGATCGGATCAGTCGCGTAAATAATGCTGCTAATGGATTGATCTGTAATCCGATCACTCCGATTAAAGCTATAGTGGAATTAACATTGCGGCTTTTTGTTTGTCCCTCGTTTGTGTTGGTAATTATGAAATTCCTGCTTATGTAAACTATTCGAAGTCACATACCTATGGCTTTTTAAGGTAAAATCTTAATCCTGGCAGGTTTGCGAAGCAAAAGAGGTACCTATCTAGCAATGACACACATTCTTAATCCTGTTCTTTAGTGGATTTTGTATATTTAAATTACTATTCTAATACAGAGAAGTTAACATAGATACCATAAAACTGCAATGTAAAATATTTCTTACTGTAAAGCGGACATAGTTATAATCCCAGCAGATTGCTAATGCGCTGGAACCTTGTCTAATTAACACCCACGTGACGTCACCCGCAATACTCGCTGGTCAGTTTTGCGAACGGTACTGAGTGTTCGATTACGTCACCAATATGGCGGACTTCACATCCATAATACCCGAAGAGGTAAGCAAAGTCAAAGGAGCAGCAGGCCCCTTTAACCACATTCAGCCAAAAACATAACGGGGCTGGGTTTAATGGAAAATCGTGAAAAAGTAGTGACAAGTGGCTAGCTCGTCGCCTACACAATCACACACCCAAAACCCGATATACCATTAGCCGCCTTTTACGACATGCTACACAAGGAACACAGTTGGCACATTCTTTCTAAGTCCCACACAATGAATGAACCCAGACTAACATGGAACTGTACAGCGTATATATAATAAACTTATTAGCGAACTAGCTGTGCCAGCGGTGTCACCCACGTTTATGGTTAATATTATAAAGACTATTTCCGTCATACATGATTTCTATGTAACTTTAACCATTAACTGCTCCCGTTTTCCCAACATTTCCCTTCACTACTCTGCTCCTATTGATTGTAGCGTGATGAAAATTATACTATAACCTGCCCAGGAGTATGAAGAATAATTGTACCAAGTTTCGTTAAAATCCATCGAGTAGTTTTTGTTTCTATAAGGAACATACAGACAGACAGACAGACAGACAAAAAATTTACTGATTGCATTTTTGGCATCAGTATCGATCACTAATCACCCCCTGATAGTTATTTTGTAAATATATTTCATGTACAGAATTGACCTCTCTACAGATTTATTATAAGTATAGATAGGTAAATTATTTAAAACTTTCGCGTTGCGTTATTATTAGAAATAACACTGACGGGACTAAATTCTTGCCACTCGATACTATTTCTAATCATTAGCGAATAGTTAATAATCTGTGAATTACTCGAAATAGCTTTACTAGCTAGTGCTGAAAATCATAAATGTATGTGGAATCAATAAACGTCCTCTTTTTTTTTAATAAATAACAACTACGTATCGACCTTGAAGAAGACAAACACATCAACAGAAAAATTTATTCGAATGTTCCAGAAACCCAAAGCGTGCACGAAAAGTAAGAAAATTTTGAAGATGTTGAAAATTTATGTGGATCCTATAAATAAAATTTCGCTTCACTTATCGACTACAATGAAGAAAAATTCTAAAGAGAAACTAAACATTTTTCTTTGAATTGGTCCGAAGTCTGTCATTATTTAAAATAGTTCACCTTTCGCTGCACTCGAGTTTCTGTCTATACAAATAATGAAATTGAAGTGTCTGTCTGTTAGTTATACTATAACAACCACTTATGTACAAATGCAACAGTACAGTACCTGTATGAAGAGACCATATTAAACCACTTAACTGTAAACTTTAAGTCAATGGAGACTTAAATTTTGGAATACTGAAATATATAAAAACGTTATTGTTTATAAAATATACTATAGAAGCTATTCATAGTTTACCCTCGATACTGTTATAACTAAATTAATAGCAAAAAACATTTTTTATGCTTTTGTCAGCTCGACAGTCCGTTTACAAGTTTATTAGGAGACTAGTCTCCAAAACTGATTTTGTGAGGAAATTTTACTAGTACAGTTGTAAAAAGTAGCTTATGCTACTTCCATTAAAATAAAGGAAGAAACAGGATCTCGCCCGCGTGTAAAACTAACAGTTTGTATAAAATTCCATGCAAAGACGCGGGGCAAAGGCTAAACTCATAAAGGAAAATATTCTGAAATTCCACGTTTCTTTCAACCACGTTCAATTGAGCCACAGTAAATTTTGTTTCGTCGGAGGCAGTCTCACAAACACCTGCAGATAATACCGGCGCTTATCACGCATTTGGCTGAGGCAAAGCCGAGCCTTAAACTCGCTTGTCTCCTTGTTTATGCTACCTGCTACTTGCACCGAAACTTTGTTGTAAGTTATTCCAACTGCGAGGATAATTTCTGTTTCAAAAAAGGCGTTTGAATTGGGTGCGGTATTTACGTTTTTAGTGGTAATTTTTTCTGACTGTAAGTTTTGAAACTTAATAAGAAGTTGAACTTTAAATTTCTTTTCCTTGCCACGAACATTCGCATTCGCCTCTATGGATAATGTATGGCGTCTCATATTCGTTTATGTGCTTTATAGTATTCGTTTTAGTAACACATTATTTATTTTGATATTAAATTGTAACTAGTTTCTGCCCGCAATTTCGCGTGGATTTCCAAATGAATCCACAGTTGAATTATACAGAATGAGAACACATTAATGAAATAAAAACTGTCCTGTGTTGATACAATATCTTTGTTTGTGTTCGTATAGGATTATTTACATGTAGTAAACCCAAGGAAACATTATATATACTCGTTACTTTATTCCATGTTGGCCTGGGACTTAAAAAGCATAGTATGTCGTAAAAGGCGACTAATGATATATCGGGTTCTGGGTATGTGGTTGTGTGACTTGTCGAATCAGTTTTATTTTTGGCTGAATGTGGTAAAATAGTACCAGTCTTGCTGCTCCTTTGACTCTGTTTACCCTTTCGGGGATTAAGGGCGTGATGTTATGTAAGTATATATGTATATTTTATTTGTGTTTCGTCTAGTTCCAGTACTTGTACAAATTAATTTGAAAATGAACATACATACATAACATAACGCCCATATTCCCTGAAGGGATAGGCAGAGTCAAAGGGGCAATAGGCCTCATTTACCACATTCAGCTAAAAACTAAACTGGGATGGGTTAGATGGATTAAAAAAGGAGTGACAAGTGGCTAGCTTGTCGCCTACACAATCACATACCCAAAACCCCATATACCATTAGTCGCCCTTTACGACATGCCAGGCAAGAAACACAGTTGGCACATTATTTTTAAGTCCCAGACCAACATGGGAAAATGGGCTGGTTTAGATGGAAAATTGTGAAAATTAACGGGTGGCCTAAACGTGGTCAATTGTATAACTAAAGCTTCCCTCACTTCAAAAGCTTGTTTTCATAGTGAAACATGAGTTTTTATCTCGTCAGAGTGATATGGCGCAATTATTTCCAAACCTTTCTGATATAACATCCGAACTCATAACTTAAAGTGCCATTACCATCACAGATAAATACCAGGTAGCTTGGTGTGCTGCGTGATTCGAATGCACGTGAATTTATAATATTTATGACAGATAATGTGATGATTTAAACCGCCCGTGAAATATCAGAATTAACTTATCTGTTGGAGAGTTGAGGTGAATATTTCATATTCATACTGTTGTTATGTTATGAGAGCGGTGGTAGCTTAATGGTAAGGATACGCGCCTCATTCATGACCGAGTATACCTCTTTATTTTTCAAACCTATGTATTTATACCACGAGCTCGGCGGTGAGGGAAAACATCGTGATAAACCGGCAAATTCAAACAACTTTGGATTTGTAACCATAGATAAAAAAATGTCTAGTTCCCCTTCCTTAGGGTTAGAAAGATCAGATCGGAAGTCGCTTCTATGTAATTACCAGACTCGCTAAATCGTGGACCATGGTCTAAACGGATCATGACTAAGCACGGGATATGAAGAAGAAGAGAAGAATAACATTCATCCATCCATCCGGATGGATAGATGTTTGTTACTCTTTCACCCAAATTGACTGAATGGATTTTAATGAAACTTAACAATAATATACCCGAATAACATATAGATTAGTTTTGTCGATGTACCACGCGAGCGGAGCCACGGGAAGAAGCCAGTTATATATACTTATATATATATTTCCGAGGCACAGAAGTGATTAAAACTCAAACCCGGGCCTTCTTGGTCCTTAGGAAGCACATGTTACAACTAGACCAACGAGACAGATAAGCTATTACTCTGGTGTTGTAGTGGTAATAACATAATTACTATCAGGTAACCGCTACCCTATCTGTAATATTCGTCTTTATTATGAAAATTATCATTGAAAATGATCATTAATTTAATATATTTCACAGCTTTCCATCCAACCAAGCCCACTGTCCCATGTTGGTCTGGAACTTAAAAAGAATATGTTAACTGTGGTTCTTGCCTAGCATGTCGTAAAAGGCGACTAATTGTACATCGGGTTTTGGGTGTTTGATTGTGTAGGCGACAGGTTAGCCGCTTGTCACTGCTTTTTCACAATTTTCCATCTAACCCAGCCCGGCTTTATCTTTGGCTGAATGTGATAGAAGGGGCATGCTGCCCCTTTGACTCTGCCTACCCCTTCGAGGATTAGGTATGGGTGTGATGTTATGTGTGTGTAGTATGAAAAATAAGGAAACACATTACTTTTATTTACTAAGAAGTAGGAAGTTTCTTGCAGTCCCCGTAATATCATGCGACGCGGGCCGGGGCGGGCGCGGTGCGCGCGGAATGCGGATATGACGTAAATTGTATTACGGCGGGGATTTTTTACGCAACCAGACGCGAATATGGGGATATTTGTGGTGAATATTTGCCTTTTATTTGTAGGGTTTTTAGCTTGGCGACGGTTCGTTACCGGTGTTGGATTGAGAGTACGCTGTACCAATTTTTACGATTAAAGTATTTGAAAAGGTTTGTCAATTGAACAACGAGCCTAAATTGGAACAGAGCTGGAACTGGTATAATTCACTGCTTATTACTTAGATTGACTAAAATCCTATTCAATTGTACGATAATAATTTGTACGATAATAATAAAAATTAAGACCTATATTAATAGCCGACAATTAAGGGAATTAACATAGAGCGGTGGTAGCTCAATGGTAAAGACACGCGCCTCTTAACCGAGGAGTGTGGGTTCAAACCCGGCACGTACCCCTTGATTTTTCAAATCTATGTACGTATTTATACCACTAGCTCGACGGTGAGGAAAAACATCGTGATGAAACCTGCAAATTCAAACAACTTTGGATTTGTAACCATGATCCAAAAATTGTCTGGTTTCCCTATCTTAGGGTTACGAAGGTCAGATCGGCAGTCGCTTCAATGTAATTACCAGACTCGCTAAATCCTGGATCATGATCTAAGCGGACCCCGTCTAAGCACGGGACATAACGCTAGGAAGATGAATTAAGGGAATTAACAGAAGCCCAAACGTAAACAAAGAAGGCACGAGCATCAGAAATATTCAACATTTTGAATCTTTCCCATTGCATGGAAGCGTAATCGCAGAAGTAAATCTACGCGGATAATTCCAGTATGAAAATACATTTTGGATCGCGAAATAAATGCTTTTAGTAAGGCTATCTCCGGCGAGTCCGGCGGGTCCATTACGCGACAATCTGCGAGTAATAAGGTCGCGAGCGCGCCCGCGGGATTAAACAGGATTTGAAGCGCAATCCCGGCGCGGATGGAAATGGACTATTTAGGAGTTGCACTTCGAGCACTTGTTGACTGAGCAATTTGAGAGAATGGCGGGGAAGAATATTTTTGGAGAATATAAAAAGCTGTTGTTGAGAAGGTGCCAAATATGAAACTAAGGCTATTTCTGGCAAAATTAAAGTGTAACTCTACTTATATAAATCGTCAAAGCCATAAATTGTTGTTTATACTGAAACCAAGGTATATTAATTAGCTCTAAATACATCCTGTTAGCTAAGTTGTGATAATTAGGTTCCTACTTAAAACAAACGCTTTTGAACTACCTACTCCATGTTGTATTCGGCGTTAGGTTATGTGATTACTGCTATTTCGCCTTTTCAAAATTTTCCATCTAACCCAGTTCAATTTTAGTTTTGTCTGAAAGTAGTTGCTGAGCGAACCATCTTGGGCTTTGCATAACACATTTTTACATAATTTTGAAACGTATAACATTCGCTTGAACTAAAATCATTTAATATAACAGCCGTTTAATATAACATTAACGTGATATAATAATTAAAACATAACATATATTTAGTATAATAACATTTAATATAACCTTCATTTATGATAACACTTTTTTTCAATAATATTTAAAACATATAATGCTGTGATGAAAAATTTAGGTAATTATTAAATATCTTTGCGGCTAAACCCAGCGTTTAACATAAATCTTCTCTTTTAAGATTGCTGGCGTGTCGATATGTAACTAAGTATCTGAGTTTAACATATCATAGACCCACACGGTATACCCAAACCATAGTCTTTTAAAATTAAATCCATATGTTTATGTATATTTTAAACCCGGGGGTAAGAATATCAACCCCCATATACATTACATGGCCCCGTGGGCGTCAGCGCTCCGCTCAGCACCAGGGCCGGATCTACCTTCTCATCTGCTTGATGCTTCTCATCTAAGTGTTACAAGAGTCAGACAGTTTTAGCAGGGCCGGATCTACCATATGGCTTTTAGGGCTTCAGCCCAGGGCCCCGTGGATTCAAGGGCCCCCAGCTAAGTCAAGTCAAAATAAAAAATAGACAATAATGAGAAAAAATCCATAATATTATTAAATTAAACAGATCGTACGGTTTGCAGCCCTGCGAATCCTGCGATTAATCAAACCTATTCAATTCATTTACCTAATTGAAGTCTACGTATACTTTGAGTAATTAGGTGGGCCCCTAAGTAGTATTAGTCCAGGGCCCCTAAACTCACGGTCCGGCCCTGCTCAGCACCACGCGCCACAAAAGCGTCAGCAATCATCGTTAAATTAAGTCACCGTATCGATACGCGCTGAGCGCCGACGTACAGACGCGTCAGTAGGCTTGCAGGGAGCTCAGCTGGTGACGTGTGACTGACGTGTCTGCGTGGCCTATGAGCTTACGAGGATTGTGTTCGGTAGGACATAGTTTAGTAAATCGCATTGACAATATATTTGTAGACAGGCCGCTGCGTAAATTGGTCACAAAATAATGCTTGTGTGGTGAATATGGTCATTTCTACCGGTTGCCTAGTTTCCATAGCTTAAGTTTAGAGCTAGGGAATGGTTGTGTCAGTCTGAAGAAATTATTGTTATTCCCCATATATCACACGTATTTTATGGACACGTGAGTGTCAGTTCCGCGTCAGCGATTATCGTTAAATTAAGTCACCATATCAATACACGCTGACCGCCAACGTACAGACGCGTCAGTAGGCTTACAAGGAGCTCAGCCGGTGACGTGGTGATGGATATGTCTGCGTGGGTGGCCTATGAGCTTATGAGGATTGTAGTGTTTTGCAATCGATAGTTTAACGGCCAAATCATCTGTACGATCGATAGGACTATCTATAGTATCGATAGTATCAATAGTATCGATAGTATAGATGTCTCTGTTAGTGCAATACTATCGGTAAATAGCAATATTATCGATTGTATCGATAGTTTCAATCGCCGCCAACCAATGCAATAGTATTGATTCTATCGATAGTTCATTGATTAGCAGCTATTGATACTATCGATAGTATTGCTGTTTACCGATAGTATTCACTATCGATTGTCTATCGATAGCCTATTGAACTATCGTCAACTATCGATAAGCTGTCGATAGCCTATTGAACTATCGTCAACTATCAATAAGCTGTCGATAGCCTATTGAACTATCGTCAACTATCGATAAGTTGTCGATAGCCTATTGAACTATCGTCAACTATCGATTAGCTGTCGATAGCCTATTGAACTATCGTCAACTATCGATAGGCTGTCAAAGGCAATCAATATTGGCCTATCAAGCGGCAACACAATTGGATTGTGTTACTTGGATGTCGATGCGGTGGAATATAATTAAGTGGATCGCATTGACGATTTATTTTCTGACAGGCAGCTTGTTAGAGTCATAGTACCAAACCCGTTTGGTGCAAATGTTCCAGTGGTGAAAGTCCACAGCTAAAGTATAATTTGCTTAGTTTGAAGCTGTGGTATGAAGCTATGGGATTAGTTAGTTTAGAGACTGTATTATCGACTGGTTCGATAGCGCATTTGGTAGTGACCCTGCTTCATGCGTCAAGAGTAGTGGGTTCGATCCCCACCCAGGACAAATATTCGTGTGATGGGTGCTTGTGTTTGTTCTGTATCTGAGCTTTATACATAACATGACAACATAATCCCCGAAGGGGTAAGCAGGGACAAAGTGGCAGCAGACCCCTTGAACCACATTCAGCTAGAAATAAAACCAGACTGGGTCAGACGAAAAATTGTGAAAAAGTAGTGACAAGTGGCTAGTTCGTCGCCACCATATAATCACACACCCAAAACCCGATATACCATTAGTCGCCTTTTACTGTCTGGGTGTTAATATCGAATATTTCAGTATGTTTTTGTAATACAACTCTTGGTTCTGATATCCGTAACACAAGTGCTTAAACTACTTACCTCGGAGTCAGATCAATGTATGTGATGTGTTCTAATATATATTATTTATTTATTTATTATTCTTATGCTAGTTTTTGCATACAATTTGCTCATTTAAGTATATTGAGTATGGATTAAGAGCGTATATAATTATTTAACATTCGCGAGTAAGTGTAGCATCTTCCATATAAGAGCGCATAGAAACCGCGTCGGTAGGCTTTCAACGAGCTTAGGCGGTGACGTGGCAACTGACAGGACTTCGTGTGTGGCCTAGGGGAGCTTATGAGGATTGTGTTACTGGGTGGATTCGATAGTTTAACGAAACGCGTTGTAGATCGCGATGGCGATTGTTTTGACTGGATTTGACGGTCTTTAATGTGCGAACATGGATGTTATTTTGTAATTGATTTGGGGCTCAGCTGCACTTACAGACCTTATACCACTACAGAGATCCCAAAACAAAGTCATTAAAACTTTATTTCAATATCCCTTCCACACACCAACTAATCAAATATATAAAAAAACTAAAATATTCAATTTATCCCGATTATATAAATTCAATACATGCATTTTGGTAAAAAAAATAATTACAAATTCAATTAAAAGTAACATAAAATTGCATATATAATAACCCTCACAACCTCAGAAACAAAATTAAAGTACAATTATTAGCACCTAGAACTAACTATGGAAAGACGACGGTACTGTTTGGGGGAGCACAGCTATACAATAAGCTACCAAACACCATAAAAGAGTGTGAAAGCGTAAATATGTTTAAAAATAAGCTAAAATTGTATTTAGAGTCGAATTCCGGCTAATTGTTTTATTATATTAAGTTAAATTTATATCTCATTGTAAATGAAATGTAATTTCGTATGAGAATAAAGATCTTTAAACCTAAACCTAATGAGCTGTGAAGTGATATGCTTATGAAATCGTCGAATAGATAATTTATAAATTCTTCAGACTGACACACCAATTCCCTAGTTCCAAACTAAGCTTATGCTTGTGCTATGGATACTAGGTGAACGGATAGACATACTTAAATACATTTATAAACATCCATGCCTAGAGTAGAAATGTCCATGTTATCACATGAAACATTTGCCCCTATCGAATGCACTATCGAACCAGTCAACTATATAAATACATCTATATTCACGTCGGCAATCTTCCAAAAAAGCATGCAAAGTCTATTCAGCCGAAAATTAATTTCAGTTGGGTTAGATGGAAAACAGTGGAAAAATGTGACAAGCTCATCGCCTAAATAATCACAAACCCTACACAAAATACACCATTAGTCGCCTTTTACGACATGCTAGGCCAGGAACACAGTTGGCGCGTTTTTTTTTAAATCCCAGATCAACATGGGATTGAGACTAAAGGTTTATCATAAACCTTTAAGTAAGCAAGGCATTCAAGTATAGGTTCACTGCAGATACCTACTTTCAAGGAAAGATTTTGCAGTACTTTGCAGAAGGGAGTCTCCCTTCTGCAATATCCTCAGCAGTCCTTCCCAAGCTGTTTTACGAGACGCGTAAACGGTTTATAATCGTGAGGTTTACTGCAGCCCTGCGTAGGATCAAATTGATGGCTCAAAATTTAATTTATCTAAATTATTCCAGATTGTCGTTACTTTGACTTTGAGCTGCAGCCGCCATTTTGAAAGATGGCTCGTATTACAGTTCAATTAAAAACAATTATGTTACATACAACACAAAATAACATAGCTGAAAGGATATAATCGTACTGAATATTATTATAAGGGTTAGCTAAGATTTCGAATTTTGCTAGAGATAAATTTTGGCGTGATGAACATATAACCCCTCACATAAATAAGATCGAACTATATGGATCGGAAGGAATTCATAGATATTATTTTTTTATTTTATTTATTTATCGCGCTAGGCTTGAGTAGTCATGCTCACTATGACGTCGCTGGGGTGGTGGCGTTATGTGGCGGGTCGTTACATTCCCTAAAATATGGTTGAGTGAAGCGATGGCTGACACGTACGTCATGCTTGGGAACAGGGGCCACCGTGAGGGGACTGGTCTGCTCTGGTCTGGTCAATTTAATTTAGTAAACATCATTATTTTATATTTTGGAGTTTGACAAGCCGACTTCATGACATGGTTCAGAGCATAGATTTAGAATTTTTTGCCTAAATCTATGGTTCAGAGGCAAATATGATTGTAAAAGATGTTGTTGAAAAGAGTAACTTCCGAGTTTCTAGCCTAGAGTCTACTAATACTACTAGAGTCTAATCTACTGTGGCGACCGCGCCACAATATAGTTAAGATTGTAGGAATTATTTGATTGATATATTGTAAAGAAAACATGAGAAACTTGGTGGTTATGAATAATTATTACGGAGCGATTAAATGTTACAAAGATGATGGATGACAGAGAGAAAGAAGCAGATCAGTGTCTATGAATTTTTGCACTTAGATGGCGCTAGTGTCGTAGGCATGCGTTCCTTTTCATTAGATTATAGCTCCAATAATACGTCAACCGATGAAGTTGATCGAACATGCAGAAACGCCATACAATCCTGCATCGCGCTAACGTCGTTATTCTTGCCGCTAAGTATTGTATAATATACCGAGACGGTTAGTCGGACCTAGGTCCCAGAGCGACACCTAGCTCGGCGGAGGTACTTCCACATTAGTGCGAGCGCGCAGCTCACACACCACTATAAATGTCCTCCTAACCGAGATCGTTCACGGCAGCCTATCTCCTCAACGAGGGTTAGCCAACTGCGCAGGAGATATTGTAGTGTAAAAATGTATTCACAAACAGAGGTGCAATCTCTGTTCCTTCACTCTAATAGTTCTGTGAGACGGCAATTCGAAATGACCGGAGAGAGATCAGGCGCAGGACCAACGGCTTAACGTGTTTTCCGAGGCTCGGGGTTGGTTAAACCGCCAACTCTTCTGACTTATTACTGAGTAATTTTAATATTGAAATACCCAGCCACAATATTTTGGCCCGACCCGGGATTTGAACCCGGGACCTCTTGGTCCTTAGGCAGCGCAGCTTCCACTAGACCAACGAGGCAGTCAAACTACACTACTATTTCTACTACTAAAGTATTTTTGTGGTATGCTCTCCATGCCAAGCTAACATATAGTTACACAAACTCACGTGCCTACAATTTATATGCGAACTTTTCCCCAGCGCTGCGTTCAGCCTTAAATACAGTAACGATCTTAATAGCAATACTTACTATAACGGGCTAATACAGTAGTAGCTTTAGTACTGAGACTACGACTTCAGTACATCTTGACTGTACTGTAAAAGGCATCCGTACGTCCCACCTTTATTAGTCGGTTTAATGCCGGCGGCACATAAATGGTGTAATGCCGAAACAGGAGTAATACGTCGTTACAGTCTGGGTGTAAACCTAGTTGCACCACGGCTACCATCAACCCGGAGAAGTACAGACAGCGAAGCGAATATGGAATACTATATTATTAACTAGCTGTGCCAGCGGTGTCGCGTTTATGGTTAATATTATAAAGACTATTTCCGTCATACATGATTTCTATGTAACTTTAACCATTAAGGCCGCACACGCGACGGAAGCTTAAGAAATGGAGTAACTTCTCCCGTTTTCCTAACATTTCCCTTCACTACTCTGCTCCTATTGATTGTAGCGTGATAAAAAGTATACTATAACCTGCCCAGGAGTATGAAGAATGATTGTACCAAGTTTCGTTAAAATCCGTCGAGTAGTTTTTGTTTCTATAAGGAACATACAGACAGACAAAAATTTTACTGATTGCATTTTTGGCATCAGTATCGATCACTAATCACCCCCTGATAGTTATTTTGAAAATATATTTCATGTACAGAATTGACCTCTCTACAGATTTATTATAAGTATAGATAGGTTCTTATAGTTAATAGACCTTAGCACAACTCTTGGTGTCCCCCCCGCCGGGGTCCTCGGTTTGTCGTACCGGGGGGGCTTAGTAGGCCCTGTCATGGCAGGGCTGAAGCGAAGAAAGACCCCGAGGTGAGCCGCGACTGCACGACTTGCATCCGGGCAGTTGCGGCGGTCCGGCCGTATACAGGCCCCTTGCGACCGGACCAGGGTTGCCGAGGAAGAGGAGGAGCTGAGTGTTGTCGTTGCTCGCCTCCCTATCCTCGGCAACCCGACAGGGGCGCGCTGGGTCGCGTCGTGGTGGGTCGCAGAGGGATCGAGCGTCTCGACGCTCTCCCTTTGCGACGACAGGGCTCTGCCCTCAATTTGGGTCGCCGGGCGGAAGGCGGCCCCTTTGGCGAGACGCTCTCCGCGTGCCCCTCTGGCTCAGCAGAAGGCACAGCGTGAGAGTGGGCCCACGACGCCGGTCACGGGGATGATCGGCGTCTGAATCCTGGGCGGAGTGGTTGAGACATGCTGGGTGGTCTGGCATGTCTCGACGCGCGCGTGTGCTCGGTGCTGTGCATCCCACGACTGTGTCGTGGGCTGCACAGCATCGACCGCCGCCGCGTGAGGTGGGCCGCGTAGCGCGGCAAGCGCACTACCGGAGGAGCTGTCGTATAGTCCCGACAGTGGGGATACAGGCTCCTCCGGAACTGCGCCACTGGAGGCCACCTTGGGGTTTAGTCGGTTCGAGTCCGACACACCGCCCTCTGGATCCCCGTCCGGAGGGTGACGGCTCGTGGGAGTTCCCCAAGTAAAAAAATAAAAAAAAACTCTTGGTGTACTGAATCATAGTATGTATTGTGTAATTATGTTTGCATTCTAATATAAATTCAAACAGACTATTTGATGTAGTAACATTTTTGGAGGTAGATGAAGAGAAACATCATCTTCATCATCTTCCTAGCGTTATGTCCCGTGCTTAGACGGGGTCCGCTTAGACCATGATCCAGGATTTAGCGAGTCTGGTAATTACATTGAAGTGACTGCCGATCTGACCTTCGTAACCTTAAGATAGGGAAACCAGACAATTTTTGGATTATGGTTACAAATCCAAAGTTGTTTGAATTTGCAGGTTTCATCACGATGTTTCCTCACCTCGAGCTAGTGGTATAAATACGTACATAGATTTGAAAAATCCAGGGGTACGTGCCCGGGTTTGAACCCGCATTCCTCGGTTAAGAGACGCGTGTCCTTTTCAATGAGCTTCCACCGCTACCATACCATACTCGCTAGATGAAGAGAAACAAGTGACAGTTTTTTTATTCATCATCACACCCACAATCCCTGATGGGGTCCCATAGTCATCTCAGAGTCCGGTGAGACGGCAATTCGACATGACTGGTGAGAGGTCAGGCGCAGGACCAACGGCTAAAAGTGCTTTCCGAGGCACGTGGGTGATTAAACCGACAACTTCCTAACTCCGGACTCTTAGTGAATAATTTCAATATTGAAATACCCAGGCATTGAAATAACGAGGCAGTATATTTACTGTGTGGCGTAACACTTAATAATAAACCTTTGGTCGTCTTTTACGATATGCTAGACAAGGAATACAGTTCATAAAATTTTTGCATGAAGTACTTTTAGCAACAATCCTAGCTATAATGACTGGACCGTTGGTCGAGTGGTCAGAGACCCTGGCCACCAAACCATGGGTCGTGGGTTCGAATCCCGCTAGGGGCAAATGTTTCGTGCGATGAACATGGACATTTGTACTCGAGTCATGGATGTTTATAAACGTATTTAAGTATGTCTATCCGTTCACCTAGTATCCATAGCACAAGCATAAGCTTAGTTTGAGACTAATGAATTGGTGTGTCAGTCTGAAGAATTTATTTTTTTATTTATAAATTAACCCACACCCGCTGAAATCTAGCATTCTGTGCACCAAAGCCTAACAGTACTGAGCTATCATGAATTTTGTAATAGTGGTGTATTCGTCCCAGCGTCGGCCGTTTCGCTCTATGATACTTTTACAGGCGCGGTTCGTTCAGCTGTAAACTTGGCCCCTATCTCTTAACGACCGCGTTTGTGGCCGTTTCTTCAATTCAACCGGAAAATTTAATGTAGCGTGCAACTTACAACAGGCGATTTATTTATTGACAATAAGTTTTTATGAAGCTTACCGCTAGTGGGAGATAACAGACGAACTTAGGCCGTTGAAACTAACTACTTTAATTTGTTTTCAGCATTCATTAGGAGATGCTTATTAGCCTCAGGGGTTGAATGTTGGAAAATGATGATGATAATGAAAATAAAAACCTTATATGTAGTATAACTTGGCAGTAAGCCTGTCTATCATTAAGATAATATATTTTTTTGTCTGTAATATTACGTAAATTAATTTAAGTTATTGCCTGCTGCCCCTTTGACTCTGCCTAGCTTCGGGATTGTGGGCGTGATTTTGTGTATGTATGTATTTTAAATTCTTAGGTATTACATATCCGAGGTATGTAACTAAATTGGATACTTTAAAACCCTCTCATTATTAAAAACATTAACAATCCCTTATTGGTACACACATAACATCACGCCCATAATCCCAGAAGGGGTAGGCAGAGTCAATGGGGCAGCAGCCCCCTTTAACCACATTCAGCCAAAAATAAAATTGGGCTGGGTTAGATGGAAAACAGTGAAAGGTAGTGCCAAGTGGCTAGCTCGTCGCCTACACAATCACATACCCAAAACCCCATATACCATTAGTCACATTTTACTACATGCTAGGCAAGAGACACAGTTGGCACATTATTTTTTAGTCCCCAACCAACATGGGACAGAACCTTATTGGTAATTACTTTAGATTAGATATTATATCCATCAGTCTGCTATCCCCTAAAGACATTCTGTTTACTGGTTAACAGACTGATGAATATAAATATCCGATTAGATCACATACATTGATCTGACTCCGAGGTAAGTAACTGAGGTACTTGTGTTACGGATATCAGAATCAACAGTGGTATTACAAATATATACTTAAATATTGGATATTATCACTCAAAACACGATTGTTTGTCCTGGATGGGGATCGAACCCATAACTCTTGGCGCGTGGGGTAGGGTCACTACCAAATGCGCCATCGAGCTTGTCAAACTTCTGACTGTTACAAGTGTTCATGGCAATATTTTCCAAAGTATTTCGTCCATTATTTTGAACGGCCTATTGAAAACGCGCAGTTGAAATTAATTGCCATTGGTAATTAAAGTGTATCACTCGTAACTGAAAGCGTATCGAGTTGCAATTCGAGTGTTTTAATCGCATCAGAAATGAATTTCTGTTGTCCTTGTTTAACATAAAAAAATGGAAAGAAACTCTCTATGTCGGTCTGTTACGTCTCTACTCTTAATCTACCGTTGCGATGAAATAGGGCAGGGGTAGTGAACCTTTTTAAACAAATATGCCAAAGTTTCGAAAATGTCTATATAATTGGTTCTTTGAGTGCACGGGGAGTAGTTAATGAGGATGTTATTGTCAATCATTGTTGATAAATTTGTGATCTTAAATAAAATACGTGCCCACCATTTTGTATAACGTGCCACCTATGGCACGCGTGCCAATGGTTCGCCATCCCTGAAATAGGGTATTTGCTTGTCTATAGCAGTTAAAATATGAAAAAATGTGTTAATGTCGATCCATACGAATACAAAATTATCTAAACGAACATTTCGCATATAAAATTAACAGTAATATTTGATTGATAGATAAAGTATTTCAGTACTTAGTGTAGTACTGCTATTTTATTTATCGATTTTACCTATAATGATATTTTTGGTTGAGTAGGCGATCTGTTTAGGCAGCTCAATGCGTCTTAGATTCTGACTACCCCTTCGGGGGTTGCAGGTTGATAGAAAATATGTATGTAGATATGTATGTACATTATGTCACCTTAAATGTAAATGTAATGTACACTATTTACCTCTCCAGGTTATAGGCTCGATAAATTAGATCTAAAGCTGCTTTGCATTGCAGTCGACAGGCCCGTTGGTCGAGTGGTCAGAGACCCTGGCGACGAAACCGAGGGTCGCCGGTTCGAATCTTGCGAGAGACAAATGTTTCGTGTGATAAACATATAAATTTGTACTCGAGTCATGGGTGTTTACAAAACGTATTAATCTAACCTAGTATCCATAGTATTATAAGCTTAGTTTAGAACTAGGGAATTGGTATGTCAGTGTGGAGAATTTATTATTAATCTTTCCTATATATTTAGCGAGCAACACAGTTTGACTATTTTTTTTATTATTGTTTTCTATACAACTGACAAATCTGCGTTGCTACTTGTACTATGAGTATACAAACATGGCTTTGACGCCGCTTTCTGTATAACCGCAGCCTCAAGCTTATTAAATTTCAAACCGATTTCAGCCAGAATTCCTAAGAAATCCCTTGAAACTCGTAAAATTCATGTGTATTTTAAACGAAATTGTTTATAAAACGAAGATATTTTTTTACGCGCTAAGGGGCCAGAGACTTTGTCATCAGAAGACAGGTATAGAATATCAGACAACATCACATACATTGATCTGACTCCGAGGTACTAGTGACGACTAGCTTAAGAACTTGTGTTACGGATATCAGAAACAGGCACGATCGTTACACACCTCACTTGCTTCTTCAACATTCATCATCTTCCTAGCGTTATGTCCCGTGTTTAGACGGGGTCCGCTTAGACTATGATCCAGGATTTAGCGAGTCTGGTAATTACATTGAAGCGACTGCCGATCTGACCTTCGTAACCCTAAGATAGTGGAACCAGACAAATTTTGGATCATGGTTACAAATCCAAAGTCGTTTGAATTTGCCGGTTTTATCACGATGTTTTCCCTCACCGTCGAGCTAGTGGTATAAATACGTACACATAGATTTGAAAAATCTAGAGGTACATGCCCGGGTTTGAACCCGCACTCCTCGGTTAAGAGGCGCGTGTCCTTACCATGCTTCTTCAACATTCATGAAACTAAAATTGTAGTATTTTTGTACTGGGTATGTGTTGTAGCCACTTGATTTATTGAAAGGGATTTTCTGGTTTGTTATGTCGACTTAAATCTATGAGACAATGGATATATGAGATATCTACATATTCGTATCTGGTCTAAATTCATTACAATTCTTATTAATTTTGTACGGGCGACAGGGCGACAGCCTCACGGCCCTAACGTGCCCTGTGCCGGCAGGTGTCGGCGGGGGCGACGCACCATGAAACCAATTTTAAGGTAAACGACACAGGCGCTCTGCCCGCGCGCCCGCTGCTGTCACCATGATTACCGCAAGTGGCGGGAATGTCCTAAAATAAAAACGTTTCTAACAAAAAAAAATAAAAGTTTTTTTTGTATTGGAGGCATAAATACTTTGGGTCGCTGAGCCTTATGGAGGAAGTAAGATTTTGTGGTTATTTCTACAGTTGGAAGGCTTTTTGCTGTGTGGATGAAACAACAAAAAATTATAGTATTTTATCTATAAGATATTTTATATTTGGATGTTACTTTGGTACTTTAAGTTGAAGCTTGTTGTTTAAGTTACTGTCTATTCTTTTTCATCTTTCTTATGGAACTCTATATTCAGAATTGAAAAACCAAGACACAGTTTTAAACCATGGAATATTGGTTACCCACGAATGGATGGTCTACCGAACGACAAGGATAATACATCAATACTTTTTTGAGTTCGAATGCTTTGTGTATGTATCTAGGTAAGCAAGTACATTAAGCATTTATCTACTATCATACATACATAACATCACGCCCATAATCCCAAAAGGGGTAGGCAGAGTCAAATGTGCAGTAGGCCCTTTAACCACATTTACCCAAAAATAAAACTGGGCTGTGTTAGATGAAAAATTGTGAAAAAGTAGTGACAAGTCGCTAGCTTGTTGCCTACATAATCACAAACTCAAAACCGGATATACCATTAGTCGTCTTTTATGACATGCAAGGCAAAAACCACAGTTGGCAGATTATTTTTAAGACCCAGACCAACATGGGACAAGGGGCTGGGTTAGTTACCTACTATCTAAATCAAATCCAAATAACTTCCACATAAGACAGAAAGACTTGTCCCAAGCAAGCACAACACGTGGCCACCCTAAAAAGGCACGGGCTTATAGAGTTTTATGTTCCGCGCGAGCGAATTCCGGCTTTATTATAAAGGATTCCGGCTCAGTCGCAGACACGCGTAGAGCTTGCTTGAGCACTGAGCGGCACTTTGATGTCGCACGGAGCCCTCACAAAGGGCTGAAGACGTTAGGCGATGCTCTAACTAAGCGTTAGTCTTGGCGTCATCATCATCCTAGCGTTTTATTTTCGTCATCATTATCGAGTTTGACTGGCTCGATGGCGCATTCGGTAGTGACCCTGCCCCATGCGCCAAGAGTTGTGGGTTCGATCCCCACCCAGGACAAATATTCGTATGATGAATACTTGTGTTTGTTCTGTGTCTGGGTGTTAAAATCCAATATTTAATTATATATTTGTAATACCACTGTTGATTCTGATATCTGTAACACAAGTGCTTAAGCTACTTACCTCGGAGTCAGAACATTGTATGTGATGTTGTCGGATATTTATTTATTTATATCCCGTGCTTATATGGGTACCATTAAGACCACGATCCAGGATTAAGCAAGTCTGGTAATTACATTGCAGCGACTGCCAATCTGACCTTCGTGACCTTTAGATAGGGGAACCAGACAATTTTTGGATCATGCGTATATAGATTTGAAAATCCAGAGGTACGTGCCCTCGGTTAAGAGGCGCGTGACCTTACCATTGAGCTTTCACCGCTCCTCCTGGTCACGGCGCGGGAATCGAACCTGCGGATCATGCGTTAAATGCATAATATAGACAATTACTAACTAACTAACTAAACTTCACGCGGGGTAGGCAGAGAGAACCGAACGCAATATGGCACGATCCTTACACACCTCATTCGCCTCTTCAACATTCATAATCCTTTTCATACAAGCTCTACGGTTTTTATGACTCCTAACATCACCATCTTTTAATTCACGATCAATCTAATCGTGGTAGGTGAGCCTGGGCCTTCCGCGGCTCCTACATCCTTCCACATTCGCATTGTATTGTATTGTACAATTGCACTAAGTAGTCATATATCTCTAACTGTCAACAAAATATCCCTTTTAAAACAGGGCTCCTTTGCCATGACCCCTTTTTACAAGGCCCTTGTGACCTTGTCAGAAGCGAAGCAAGCTGTACGTTCTATTCCTGGACGCATGTGTACTAAAACTTAAGTGCTCACGTGTTATATCCGATTATAATTCCAACCCAATCTCATTATCGGATGATTATGCTCTGGGAGGTGACTTGGCCTATCAAACATTAATATGTAATTTAATGTTGCTAGTTGAATCTTACTAATACTATCAACGCGAAAGTTTGTATGGTGGATGTGTGGATGTTTGTTACTCTTTCACGCAAAAAGTGCTGCATGGATTTTCATGAAACTTTACTATAGTATAGCCTATACATAAGAATAACACATAAGCTATGTTTCATCGATGTACCACGCGAGTAACGCCGCGGGCAGGCTAGTACTAAATATAATACTAAAATTCTGCTTACGTAATATTTATATGCCACTTCTTCGGGTTCAATAGACCAAATATTAATATGTTATTGGTTTTTGTGAATAATCATCGAAGATTTAAGAAAAACACGTCCGCTATTTCCAAAGGGGTAGAAATCGTTTATATCGATAAAGCTCCTTATTTCACATTTAAAACTAAGTTACGTAGGGTTATTTAAAAAAAAATTAATGAAGTATACCTACTTAGTTTTTTACTTAGTAAAAAATCATTTATTTTCCAAATGCCGGAGTATAGATTATTTTGAATTCTCAAACACAATTCTAGAACATTTAAAATAACTCTAAGCGTGTGAAACTGACTAAACTAGGGTGACCCTGTATTTCCGGACCCTAGAGTAACTGCTTTATAGTAATTCACAAGAAAATATAAGTAATTTAAAATGATATAGGTGTTACAGTTTTTTATAACACTTTCTTAACAACTTTTTTGTAAAATGGAACAAAAAATTATACAATATGGCCGCCAACGAAGTTGTTAGTTAAAGTTGGTACGTGTATAATAAGCACCGAATGCTTAACACCAACTTAACTTAGGTTCACGGGGAAACTTAAGTGTTTGTTGCACCATTGCAGCTGAAGTTGGAAAACTTCAAGTGGAGCATACTTAATTTTTTTACGCCCTCAACTTTGCCGGAACTTTTTAACTTCACTTAATATGTTACCGGTAAGTCGGGAACGTTGGTTTAAGAAATTGCGTAGTATTTGCAACTTATAATATTAGTTTGCAAGTTATAATATAGTTTAGTAGTAATAATATTAGTTCCTGTTTCCATCCAACCCAGCCCACTGTCCCATGTTGGTCTGGGACTTAAAAAGAATATGCCTACTGTGGTTCTTGCCTAGCATATCGTAAAAGGCGACTAATGGTATATCGGGTTATGGGTGTGTGATTATGTAGGCGACAGGTTAGCCGCTTGTCACTGCTTTTTCACGATTTTCCATCTAACCCAGCCCGGCTTTATTTTTGGCTGAATGTGGTTGAAGGGGCATGCTGCCCCTTTGACTCTGCCTACCCCTTCGGGGATTATGGGCGTGATGTTATGTATGTATGTATGTAAAAATACGCGGTATGCCCTAGACGACTTTTGCTTTTTAATCTTGTTTCACAGGCGAAAAGATTTAATTTTAGTTCTACATTGAAGGGAGTATTCCTTTCTCAAACAAAATTGCTCTTCAAAAGTGTACTAAGACAATTTTACGAGCTGAAGTAGGTCACCAAAATAATCTTCTCCTAAAATGAACCAACCGAGTCCGCCCCTAGCTCATTGATAGCTCACTGTTACATAATACGTTTACTAAATGAAACCGAATTTGAATAACAACTTTTTATTTAGACCATTAGGTGATTAAGTAGGATTTCCCTCAGAAAGAACCCATTTTGGATAAAACTAAATAAATATCCATTTAAATCTACTTAAAATATTCGTCTTATTTCGAATAAAAAGCCTCCTTTGCATTCACACTTTTTCCTAATCCATTAAGATGGGATCCCTTTGATGGGATTCATTCAAAAGTTCTAACGATCGAAATCTCAAAGGAACACAACTTATTTCACGTTACCAAGCTATAGATGATTACAACATAAATGTTTAAAGCCTCTTTATATATTACTTTCGTTTTCAAAACAATTCCAGCAGCTATTCTCATGTAAATAGCTTTCTTTCGAGGACGGTGAAATTTGAGGGAGTAAAATTTTAAACAAAATAACGTAAACACGCGAAACGGAACGCGTCAGTCGCACAAAGGACTCAATAATCGTTTCCTAACACGTACATTAGTCACAGAAATGGAAAAAGCGGCACCAATTTGGTTAACTGCTGAAAACAAAAGACAACTTTCCTCTTTAAAACAAATTTACATGCGCTACGTCGAAAACGAGTTCTTATTTATTGACTCGAGCCCTGGCTGAACGGTTCTGCGGGGCTAGAAGAAAAAAATCGAAAAGAAAATACTTTGACACGTGTCAAAAAGGGCGGGAACTCGCCATTTTGTTATTCCAACGTTCCGTTTCGAACTGAAAACTTTCTTTAAATAATGTTCAAGGCGGTTTTAGTTATTTTATCGTTGTTCGCGTGTTGTTTTTGTCTGGAAAATAACGAGTTGGAAGATGGGAGGGCGAAAAAGAAGAAGAGTCCCGCCAGGCTGTGGGGTGAGTGTTTAATCCTCTAATTAAATTTTAATTGAGGCAACGCCGAGTTGAGATCAAAACAATCATCGTATAATGTTACGAGTTGTTGGCCGACTTTTAATGCAGACTTGTGAAGGGCATAAAGTGTTTTACGACGGGCCCTACCTTTGTTTATGAAAGTAAATAATGCGGAGGTTTATTATGTCGCCATCTTACCTATATTAACGTGCTGCGCACGTTTTCAAATTAAATATATACCTAAGGTTTTTATTTAGAAACCTTTTATTAACGCTCGTTAAAATGAAACATCTCAGTTACTTGTAATAGCTCAGACTTTCGAATATTAACAAGAGGCATAATATATTAATTTTTCATTCGTCTTAATGTTTTTGTGGTTGATTTATTGTATGATAGATCAATGCTAAATACGAACCTCAATAAGAGGTTTGCATATTCAAACCGGGCACGTACGTAACATCACGCCCATAATCTCCGAAAGGGTAGGCAGAGTCAAAGGGGCAACAGGCCCCTTTAGCCACATTCAGCCAAAATTGAAACCGGGCTGGGTTAGATGGAAAATTGTGAAAAAGTAGTGACAAGTGGCTAGCTTGTCGCCTACACAATCTCATACTCAAAACCTGATTATATCACTAGTCGCCTTTTACGACATGCCAGGCGAGGTACACAATTGGCAGATTCTTTTTTAGTCCCAGACCAACATGGGAGTGTTATGGACTTTTTTCAAATCTTTTCATATTATCCTCTAAAATGATTATGAAGTACATACTTAAGACGCTGCCGTTCGTTCAGTAATTGAGAGTACCTTTTGATAAATAAAAAAGTTCTTCAGACTGATACACCAATTCCCTAGTTCCCAAGCTTAGCTTATGCTTGTGCAATGGATACTAGGTAAACGGATAGACATACTTAAATACGTTTATAAACATCCATAACTCGACTACAAATATCCATGTTTTTCACACGAAAACATTTGCCCCTAGCGGAAATCGAACCCGCGACCCTTGGTGTCGTGACCAGGATCTCTGAATACTCGACCAAAGCGTCAGTCGTACACAAATTTGAATGAGAAGTACATCTTGAGTTCGAACTTGCACCCCTTAGATAAAAGGCGCGTGTCCTTACTATTGAGCCACCATCCCATGATATCATGTAATGGCATACTATATGTATATGCGAGCACATACCGTAAGGTACGTTAGTATATACTCGTTTATGTTAATGTAAATGAAAGTAACATGTATGGAAAGTATTTCGTGACACTTAACCATCTTTAGACAGACGCGGGTCAATTCATGTCTTATGTAAGACAATCATTCAATTTATTCATAAAATTGAATGATTGTCTTAACAAATGTTTGTGTTCTACGCTACTATTGAAATTATGAAATGGAGATAGTTAGACACTTTTTGTTGCGAAAATAAATCTTGGTAGGGTCAATGGCTTTGTATGAGTAAGGCAAAACCGCGAAAATAGTCTGAGCTAAAATCTACTTACATTCTAATGTTACATACAGTCGACTGGCTCGATGGCGATACTTAAATATTGGATATTAACACCCAGACACAGAACAAACACAAGTATTCATCACACGAATGTTTGTCCTGGGTGGGGATTGAACCCACAACTCTTGGCCCATGGGGCAGGGTCACTACCGTCATCGAGCTTGTCAAAAAAACAAATTTAGTTTTTAGCTGAATGTGGTTATTATTCCTGTTTTGACCTACCACTTTGCCTATCCCTTTGGGGATTACGAACGTGGTTAATAATAATATGTATAAATATGTATGTAATCAATAAATATTCTCTTCCAGTGATGCTCCTGCTCCTCGTCCTGTCTAAGGTGGCGGTGGTCAAGGTGGTCTCCTTCCTGGTCTTCCTCGGCTTCTTCCAGAAGCTGTTCTCACTAGCCGGCATAGTTCTTAAGTACTTCCTGAATAGACCGAAGGCGGCCCCGCCAGCCCCAGGCCCGGTTTACGGCGCCCCTCAGGAGTACAACACGGTGGGGTACAGCTATGGACCCCCAGAGCACGAGGCTTTTGCAGACCATGAGAATTTGCCGAGTATAACGGAGCTAGGGGGGTCCTTAAATTGGTTGTGGAATAAACCTTAGTGGTGGATTTATTTCAACAAATAAGTGTTATGAAGACAAGATGAGCATTTAGGATAAGTTATTTATTGAAATTAAATTATTCCCTTTTTTATAACGAAGCATTTTAAATTTACCCCTAAGGATGTTGAGGTGAGGATGTTTCTTAGATTTCGAACCAAATCCTACTAATCCTACTAATATTATAAACGCGAAAGTTTGAGAGGATGTATGGATGTTTGTTACTGTTTCACACAAATACATAGTACTCCATTGATTTTAATTAAACTTTACAATAGTATAGCTCATACATTAGAATAACACATAAGTCATGTTTCATCGATGTACCACGCGAGCGACCCCGCAGGCAGAAGCTATTCATATATACAAATTAAAAATTAGTTATTTTTCACATGAATTTAGTTTTTTGGTTATATTTATATAAATATTGGATATTAACACCCAGAAACAGAACAAACACAAGTATTCATCATTCATACGAATGTTTGTCCTCACACACCCACAACTCTTGGCGCATCGAGCTAGTCATTATGTTTTGCTTCTAAAACTACAAAGTTTATTATAATTGAATGAAACTTTGAAGTTATCAAAAGGAGTACATTGTATCACTCCTGTAAATAAGAAACGAATCTCCATTCCCTTTGACAATCACAGTGGGATTATAAAACTAAAAACGGTATAATCAACAAGATTTAAGCAGAGGAGAGATCCAAGTTTTTAGTTTAAACCTAGTTACAATTTGTGGAGTGGCGCTGAAGAACTGCTGGTTAAATAAGCAGCAGCTCATTTGTATGCAGATGAGGTCGCCGCTGGAACACCTTGCTGTTTGCGTAATTAGGGGGTTAGGCCACAGTGCGCTTCACTAAACAGTAACTCGGCTTGATAAATAAACTAACAGCACCTCGCGGTTTTACCCGCGTAGTTCCCGATCCCGTGATAATACGGGGATAAAATATAGCCTATGCTACTTGCTGATAAAGTAGCTTTTCATTGGTGAAAGAGTTTATAAATCAGTCCAGTAGTTTCGGTGCCTATTCAATTTAAACAAACACACAATAAAATCTTTCTTTTATCATAATATTAGTGGTGTGATTAAAACCTAACTCTGAGTATGTTGATAATTTTTTTTTATATAACAATAAATATGTGGTATTATAGATAATCTTGGCTGCTGTAGTTCTAGACGTGATATATTATTATCAAGCAGTTCTTATGTTTTTTTTACAAATTAGCAAAAATTACATAGTTATTTTTGACAAGTGATTGAAATAATTAGTCAAATTGGCTTTGTTTTAACCACTTAAGGTAGCAAGGAAACACAAAGTATGATATTAAGTAGCATCGCAGATATTTTACAGGACCTTGAAACGCCAGACATATCACAAGTGTGTATACAACTATTGGTTCCACGAAGGAGGGATTTTGTATATTTTACATAAATAAATTAGCAAATATAATGTCCGCACACTGTAATATTGATGTGCTACTGTGTGTGGTACTGAAACATTGGTCTAGATAAATACCAGATTCTTTAATAACTATTTGTTTTCAGTGCCGGAATTGATCCTGCAGGGACGCGGTTTTATCAGAATTGTTCCAGAGGATCTCATAATATCGGTTTCAAACTGTCCGTAACTACATTGGCACGGAAACTACTTCCAAATCTAATGTTACCTCAAAACCAGCTTACTGTTCAAATCTTGTACTGTGTGATCTGTGCAGAGGTTTACAAATGATAATACCAACGGTTAGTTGAGCAACATAGCATCTTTGAGCTGAACTCGCTCTGTGCCGTTATAATCCCATCTTTTTACAAATACCTTTTTAAAACTCCACTCCTAACAGGTATGACATAGGCGAAGCACGCTCTTTAAAGGCAGGGTGCATTTTTAAATTCCATTCAAAGTAAAAGCATTTTTAGATCTTGTTGAGAGGAGAAAATGAAATTTGAAAGAGTCCTTTTATACAGAAAAGAAAGTTTGCTTCTACCTACGCGCATAAAATTAAACTCTCATTGTAATTGAAGTCAACCTAAATTTAAGTCGTTAATACAGATTCAACCAGCAACAAAAACTATTTATACAAACGAAAACCAAACTAATATCACGCCCTTAATCCCCGAAGGGGTAGGCAGAGTCAAAGGGGCAGCAAGCCCCTTTAACATATGCAGCCAATAACAAAACTGGGCTGGGTTAGATGGAAAATTGCGAAAAAGTGTTGACGAGTGGCTAGCTCTATTACACTTATTGGTATGAATAGTGTGCCTCATTGCAGTTGGTATAAGTCTCAACTAACCCATCACGTCGGGTTCGCCGCCGTTCACTGCGTACGGGACTGTGTGGAATGAGACGAAGATTGGTAGATGTCTAGTAGATGTCTTGTAGATGACTTGTAGATATCTGATTTATTTAACGTCGTATTACAGTTTATATAAATAGTATAATTATTAGTGCGAATTAACCAGTATGAGTATAATTAGTGCGAATCAACGACTTTAAAAAGGCTCCTTGTACGATTCATCCCGTGGGACGAACAGCTCGTGGGGCGAATTGACGAAAGACCTGGACCAATGGAAAGCTACATTGTTAGCGAGTAACATCATCTTCCTAGCGTTATGTCCCGTGCTTAGACGGGGTCCGCTTAGACCATGATCCAGGATTTAGCAAGTCTGGTAATTACATTGAAGCGACTGCCCATCTGACCTTCGTAACCCTAAGATAGGGGGACCAGACAATTGTTGGAACATGGTTACAAATCCAAAGTTATTTGAATTTGCAGGTTTCATCACGATGTTTTCTTTCACCGTCGAGCTAGTGGTATAAATACGTACATAGACTTGAAAAATCCAGAGGTACGTGCCCGGGTTTGAACCCGCACTCCTTGGTTAAGAGGCGCGTGTCCTTACCATTGAGCTACCACCGCTATTGGACCAATGGAAAGCTACATTGTCAGCGAGTAACATAAACTTTATAACATATCCGTACTCCTACGGGAATGGGAATGACGCAGGTCAAACCACGGGGCGCTGCTAGTTTTAAATATTATTAAAACACTTGTTTCTTAGTAGTAGTTTCATAAAGTCTCATTCATGTTGTATTTTTTGTCGTATTGCGTTCGTTCGCCTACCGCGCAATATAACCGAAGAATTGACAAGCTTGATGGCGCATTCGGTAGTGACCCTGCCCCATGCGCCAAGAGTTGTGGGTTCGATCCCCACCCAGGACAAATATTCGTATGATGAATACTTGTGATTTTGTTCTATGTCTGAGTGTTAATATCCAATATTTAAGTATATATTTGTAATACCACTGTTGTTTCTGATATCCGTAACACAAGTGCTTAAGGTACTTACCTCGGAGTCAAATCAATGTATGTGATGTAGTCTGATATTTAAATTTAAATTTAATTTAAAAATTTAAATTTACAGTTATGGTATATGACAAGGTACTTGGTACATATGTGGTAGAGAGATGGTCATGTAGGTGCTACTCAATGTTTCAACCGAAATGGAGGTACCAGCGGTACTTAGCCGCTCTGAGTTGGGTCATTTGTGTAATCTGGTGCCGTTGTTGTTAGCAATAGCTAGATTGAAGGGTAACCCTTCAACAGGTTAAATAGAGGATATTTCGCTATATACAACATTATTGTCCCATGTTGGTCTGGGACTTGGTCAATGTTGATCTGGGACAAAAAAAAAGAATGTGCCAACTGTAGTTCTTGCCTAGCATGTCGTAAAAGGCGACTAAGGGTGTATCGGGTTTTTTGGTGTGTGATTGTGTAGACGACAGGTTAGCCGCTTGTCACTGCTTATTCACAATTTTCATCTAACCCAGCCCGGCTTTATTGTTGGCTAAATGTGGTTGAAGGGGCATGCTGCCCCTTTGACTCTGCCTACCCCTTCGGGGATTATGGGCGTGATGTTATGTATGTATGCATGTAATAACATTTGTACAACCTCTTAGAGAGTAAGTCTACTTATTAACAGACTTAAAAAAAAAGGATGAGGTTCTCAATTCGACTGTTTTTTTAATTTCTTGTATACATCTAACAGCCGATGGTGAAATACGTCTGTCCAGTAGTAAAAAGTCATTGTAGTCTGCGGACATTTACAACAACATCAGCGGTATCACAATTAGTTGCCGACCTTATTCCTTTTAGAAGAAATCCTGTAGCAACTATAGCCTTTATATGTAGCTATAATGTCTAGGAATATCCTATATTAAGCAAGGTTAATGTGTGGTCACACTAGTCGTTAGTGGGACTAAAGCAGTCGTCAGTGCGGCTAATCGTGTTCATTGGCTGGACTGTAACTGCAGATCACATTTAAATGATACACCCTACACGCTTGTATCACTATCGGATATGTAACTTCTATAGTAGAGGATCTACATCCACTTAGCTTTATCATGTCTGGTCAGTCACATATATTTTAGATTTCGTACAGACTTGACACAGACAGATGTCGCTACAGGCATCATTTAGACCGATTAAAAACGAGATTTAAATATAAATAAAAATTTTGAGAGATAAAACCAAATAAAAACGTTATTATTTCACTTTAAAAAAATAATTTTTCATAAAATTTGTTATTTACGTCATTTCTTAGAGAATGTATTAAATTTAGGTGTAAAACATGAATATAAAATATTTTCTTCAAAAACAAACCAAAATATTATTTGTTTTAAAGCCATAAATTTTACAAAAATATATACGGTCGAATTGAGAACCTCGTCCTATTTTGAAGTCGGATGAAAATAAGATATGCCGATTCCCGGCCTGGAAGTGGAACATTGGGTATGTCTTATTTAATTCATTATTCACTAGCTGTACCCCCAGTTAGACCCGCGTTTACGATTAATGTTATATAGCCTATAGCTTTCCTTGATAAATGGGCTATCTAACACCAAAGTATTTTTCGAATCGGACCAGTAGTTTCTAAGATTAACGCGTTCAAGTAATCAAAAAAACAAACTCTTCCACTTTATAATATTAGTAAACTAGCGGCCTGCCCCGGCTTCGAACGGGTAGACTTTTATTTTTAAACATTTTTGTATGGGAGTACAGAAAGTGTTGTTTTTAGACTTATTCAAGCAATTTTTAAAATTTTCCTCTTCGTAAAAACCATCCTCGTACTACAAGGAATATTCTAAAAAAAAAGCGAAATCGTTTCAGCTGTTCTTAAGATTTGCGCTTAGCAACACATTGAGCGATTCATTTATATATTATAGAAGATAGTATAGATTTATAATATTAATATAGATTATTTTATGTTTCCTATCACCTGCGAAATGTATGTTATTTCCTGTTACGTGAAAGAAAATACTATGATAATAATACAAAACAAAAAAATATACTTTATCCTTTGTTATACTCACTTTGAAAACTTAATCCGTTGCAAGTAGGTACTCTCTGTTGCACTTTCAAACACCCGTATTTTATTTTATAAATGTTTTATAGCAGACTTTGCACAACTGGTTATTAATAAAAGTGCAGGGAACTAATGTAATAACTTAATTAGCATACCATTAGTTCTAAGCAGGCAATCAAGCCAGCCTCGGAAGTGCTCCAACTAACTCCATTTTTCATATAAACCACTAGCTACAAAGGCAAACAACTTCAGAGCGGTTTATGAATAAGGCGGTCAAGTGTGAAACAGGCAGGAGCTCCGTACATTTTAACTTGTTAAGTAAAAAAGTGTTATGAGTTCAATCTGTGTATGTCTGAGGCACTATATCCGACTACATAATCAGACTACATCACATACATTGATCTGACTCCGAGGTAAGTAGCTTAAGCACTTGTGTTACGGATATTAGAAGCAACAGTGGTATTACAAATATATACTTACTTAAATATTAGATATTAACATCCAGACACAGAACATACACAAGTATTCATCACACGAATGTTTGTCCTGGGTGGGGATTGAACCCACAACTCTTGGCACAATTTTTGTAAGCAAATAAAGAAAATTTTGATTAAAAAAAAAAAAAAAAAACAACCCTTGGCGCAAGGGGTAGGGTCACTACCGAATGCGCCATCGAGCCAGTCTAATTTAATATTTTGAAGTTAACACACGATAAAATACCTCATAACATACACAGACATAACTTATTTCGGCCTCTAAGCTAACGAAGCCATTCTATTGGAAAGGAAAAGTAGGAAAAATCCTCATAGTATAAAGCATTTTCTCCACTCGCATCTAAGTTTTAAACTTCATATTCATGTCTACGGAAGTTGGAAGAACGTACTAATATAGGATTGCCGTAAGAACTCCGATTTAGAACTTAGCACTTGCAAAACTCAATTACTAAGTTAATCTTAAGTTAGGAACAAAGTAAATGAAAAGTTAAAGTATAATGTAAACTAAACAATAAGTGTATCTACTGTTAAACACACTTACCTCGGAGTCAGATCATTGCATGTGATGAAGTCTGATATTTATTTATTTTATTTACATTGAATTGGACTTTTCGATTGGCCGAAAAAAAATTAAAACGATGAATTTTGGCACGGACACAGTTATGAAACTGAGAAAAAGCTAATTTATAAGTTAGGAAAATGCGTAGACCACACAAAACATATGATTAAGTCTTTGTAACAGACAAATAGGGATGATGACTGCATTAAAAACTATACATCTATTTAGTCCGTCAGTTAGATTATACAAAAATACTAGACACATATTTTTCGCTTTATCAAATTACCAAAAAATAACAAAGATAAAGAGCATCAAAGTTTTGGAGTGGGGGCTTGCGACGTCACTATTTAGTAAAAATTGTACAAAAGCGTGACGTCACGCGCAACTTAAATGCATTGTATCTTCGTCAATGTTTGTTCGACAAATAAATAAATGAATACGTTTTTTTTTTATTTTTTTATAATCTAACTGACGAACTAAACATAATTTTTTAGTCATCTAGCCTATTTTTTTCGGTCCGGTGGGGAAAATCTACTGTTATTCCATTAGCACCAACTAGCAAGTCTTAAAGTGGAAAGAAATAAAGCATTTTTACCGGAACTGCAGATATGTCCAATAAGGAAAAGTACTGAAACACGTAATTAGCGACATTTGTTCCTTTTTTTCGAGACTTGATTGACGTTAAAAGTACGAAGCCAGAGTTTTGATTAATAGGAGTAGCTGACTAAGTTTCTGCATCGGCCGGAGGTAGACGATTAAAAATGTATTTTTGAAAACTAATTAGCTAGAAGGTTGTCAGAATATAGCTAGGTTTTATAGCTTTTTTAGCCAAGAACAGTTTAAAGGCGTTTCATGATTGCAGCTTAATTTTTTAGGCTAGGACACTGATTATTGAACTCGGAACTACTTTATTATTATACTACAGTTATTCACGATATTCACTTCCATCATTAATTCATAATCATAGGCTGTAACCTCGATAGGCATTTCCTCTCACGTACGCTAAGGCTGTGCCCTGAACTCCATGCCAAGGTTACACCTCTGGTGATGCGACTGACAAATAGGCTTCAGTACATACTCGTACATACACATATTATATCATCCATCACACTCGCGATCCCCGAAAGAAGTGGCATATAGTCAAAGGATCAGCAAGCACCGTTCGATGGAAAATTGTACAAAAGTACTGACAAGTGGCTAGAACTTCGCTTACACACTGTCAAACTCGTTACCCGATACATTAGTCGCCTTTTACGACATGCTGCATGAAAGAGCAGTGGTAGGTCAATCGTAAGGACACGCGCCTCTTAACCAAAGAGTGTGGGTAACCCGGGCACGTACCTCTGGATTTTTCAAATCTATGTACGTATTTATACCACTAGCTCGACGGTGAGAGAAAACATCGTGATAAAACTTGCAAATTCAAAGAGCTTTGGATTTTTAACCATGATCCAAAAATTGTCTGGTGCCCCATCTTAGAGTTTCGAAAGTCAGATCGGTAGTCGCTTCAATGTAATTACCAGACTCGCTAAATCCTGGATCATGGTCTAAGCGGACCCCGTCTAAGCTCGGGACATAACGCTAGGAAGATGATGAGGCAAGGACATCTTTTCATTACCAGACCAACATGGGACTAGGTATTCACGTGTGTATACAAATTACATTTTGTCTCCACATACATACATACATACATAACATCACGCCCATAATCCCCGAAGGGGTAGGCAGAGTCAAAGGGGCAGCAAGCCCCTTCAACCACATTCAGCCAAAAATAGAGCCGGGCTGGGTTAGATGGAAAATTGTGAAAAAGCAGTGACAAGCGGCTAACCTGTCGCCTACACAATCACACACCCAAAACCCGATATACCATTAGTCGCCTTTTACGACATGCTAGGCAAGAACCACAGTTGGCACATTCTTTTAAAGTCCCAGACCAACATGGGACAGTGGGCTGGGTTGGATGGAAAGCTGTGAAAAAGGAGTGACAAGTGGCTAGCTCGTCGCCTACTTAGACACATACCCAAAAGCCCGTAAACCGTTAGTCGCCTTTTACGACATGCTAGGCAAGAACCACAGTTGGAACATTCTTTTTTTTTGTCCCAGGTCAACATGGGCCAAGTCCCAGACCAACATGGGACAAATTTGGTCTACATTTATAATAATAGTGAGATCTAAATAAAGTACCGCTATAAAAGACTACAGTCCCATTGAAATGTATTCATATCTGTTTCTAGCTTCATGAGGATGCCGCGTGCGAGCTGCGCGAGCGGAGCCGACGTTAACTACGCATATTCTTGAATTCAAATCTTGCCTGGGCCGTGAGTGGAAGTCGAGCGAAATCGCATGCAAAGCCTAGTCGTGCATGAAGCGTTAGGGGAAGTTTCTTCGCCGTACGTGTTGGTTGTGTGGTAGTGATGTTTTTAATAAGGACGTTTTGGTTCTTGTCAATATTTTATTTTCTATATTTTATCATCATTTAGGCATCGGAACTGCGGGGAATTGGCTGTTATTCTTTTCGGATTAAAAAGTACCTTAGGATTCAGATTGACATAACGTTTTTCATGTCAATCAATTTAGCGTAGCTTCCTTAACAATTAGTATAATGGAGGTAGGCCTGATGATTTATAAAAGAGATTGATAGATTTGTATTTATCGAGAAAGATCTCAATATATTATATATGTTTTAAAATATATATAATATATTTGCAGAAATGTATACTATATGATGTACAACCATGATATATCTAGGATCAATTTAAGCAAAAAAAATTAATTGGCGAGATGGAAAATTCTTTAAAGTAGCTATATATAAAGTGTCTAGTTCACCACGTACGCAATGGGGTAATTTACTCAAAAAAAAATATATATATTCCGTAACTTATATCATCAAAAAATATTGGATACGTATTTTTTGCTTTTTTCTAATACATGAAAGATTACAAAGATACAGTGCTTTAAAGACGCCATGTGGTACTTTAACGCGCTGTATCTTCATCATTATTAGTTTGTTGAACAATATATAAAATACGTAAGCAATATTTTTTTATAATCTCAATAGTGGACTATACAAAATATTCGAATTAAATAGCCTATTCTATAAGGAATATATCGTTAGTTGCCTTTTCTTTTTAAGTCCTAGATCAATGCGAAGCATAACAGCTTATTTATACATTATTAGAAAGGTAATAATTTACTGAAAAATTTAAGTCACTTAACGAACCTGAAAAGCATGTTTGTTAATCAGAGAAATCATCATTTTAATCTTCCTAGCGTTCTGTCCCGTGTTTAGACGGGGTCCGCTTAGACCATGATCCAGGTTTAGCGAGTCTGGTAATTACATTGAAGCGACTATCGATCTGACCTTCGTAACCCTAAGATAGGGGAACCAGACAATTTTTGGATCATGGTTACAAATCCAAAGTTGTTTGAATTTGCAGGTTTCATCACGACGTTTTCCTTCACCGTCGAGCTAGTGGTATAAATACGTACATAGACTTGAAAAATCCAGAGGTACGTGCCCGGGTTTGAACCCGCACTCCTCGGTTAAGAGGCGCGTGTCCTTACCATTGAGCTACCACCGCTAATTAAAAAATTGTTGATCAGAGAAAATAATCTGATAAATTTATTTTTCAGACATGACACGAAACGCCCAATATACCCACACTCCCGCAACACACAACAACAGCGCACAAGCGGCCCCGGGCGCGTATCGCCTGCGTTTTTCATAAAACGAATCCAATTATTTACATACATCTATTGTCGAGTGCGCACATGTTACTTACATCTCGCTAATAGGGCTTGGGGAGGGTTCCGTCGGATAATGTTATATCTTTATATCCTTGTGATTTAATCTACAGGCTTCCGTGGATAAATAACTCGGTTAAGTGTAAGAAGATTGATAGAAAATGTCGATTTTGTTAAAAAAAAAAAAGGAAAACCGTTACGCCTAGGACACAGTCTAGGACTATTGTAAAAGCAAACTTCTGTTATGAACGGTACTTATAATGTTAGGACGAAAGAGATAAGTTTTAGCTAAAGTTAATTTAAGAAAAGATCTTGAAAATTTGCCGTTGAAATTCTAATAGTTATTGCTTGATTTAATTTATCCATTTGTGTAATTGCGCCTAATATTACTGTGGATATGTCAATTTGTTTTTTCAAAATTTGTTAGCTATGTACTACTTAACCGAAAAATAAAAAAATTGTTATCCCTCACTCGGTACGATATAGAATGTTGCGCTATGGCTATTTGAGCTAACCCAAAGAGATGACGAAGCGCGTTGCGTCCGAGTTACACAGCCGACAGTTTGTGCTTTTAACTCATATTTAACTCATTTCATTTCATATCTAATTTGGTGACTTAATTTTTTTAGTCCAGTAGTTAGATTTTCAACACGTGACGTCACGCGGAACTTTAACGCGCTGTATCTTCGTGGTTTTTGGTTCCCTGAACGAATTAGAAAATACGTAAGCAATATTTTTTTTGTTATCTCAATAATGGGCTATAAAAAAAATTGTATCAACTAGCCTATTAGTTGCAATTTCAGAAAGGACCCCTAAATGCGAATGTGTCCTTACAATTCTTTCCACGCGTTCGCTTCAAATCTTACCCGGTAATAGGCACAAATAATTTATCTCGTTACTGTTATCTGCGCGGCTTATTTCAGTTATTTAGAAACGCTTACAAGTGTAGATATTTATACTCCAAATTGTAGTAATTGGTGAGCTTATTATAAGTGTGCTGACACTTTTCCTTATCAATTTCGTAAACCATTAGTGGAAACGTCGAGATGGCAATTTAGATTAATTACGTATGAAGTATGTAAATGGAAATGGGGAGATAAATATTGACGGGACGATGTAGTAAATAAATAAGCAAAAATAACTTTTTTTTTTTAATTTTCCTTCTAACTCAACTCAATGCTATTGCTTCTTGGATTCTGCCTACCTCTCCGAAGATAGCAGACGTGGTGGTATGCATGCTGCTCTCCTGGAACTGGTGTGTCAAGGTACCTGCTGGTCCATTTACTATATCAATAAAATTGTGTTTCCTCTCAGACCAAAAAATATTGTATGCCGATAAAAAGCTGCATAACGTCCATGTATGTATGTATAAAGAAACACTTTCTCACGAATTTTTAATTAATCCAGGACTTTTATTATAGATTCAATATACTCTGTCTGCCTCTTCGAATTGTCAGCGTAATGGTTTGTATCAATGTAAAAACGACCATTCCATACTTTACTTACGTGATTAAGGATTATATTTTAAAATGATTTATATCATAATTTTTAACTGTCTGATGGAGAGATGAATATTTAGCTCTTAAAAAAATAATTTCTATATTATTCTCAGCAACTATTTGCTGATTTTTTTTTCTGAGTAACCCAATTTCAATTAAACTCATGCCCACTATCTATAGCTGACATCTGCATTATGTATAAACTTTCCAAAAATATGGCTCGATAGGTGAAAGGTTAATGCCCTTCGTCCCTGACCTTCAGCTCGCATCTTCGCCTCCGCCAATGCTGATCAAATATCGTAAGACGTCAGCATTCCGTCCCTTTGTGTCAGTACGTGTCGCGATCATCGATAGCGATGATCAATGGCTCTGGCGTCCGTCACGATGAATTAATAAAGCTATTATTTCTGCTGTATAATGCAGTCTTTCATGTGGAGATAATTACAGGTTTTAGGTGGCAGTTATTATTTAAGAGTGTGAAATTGTTATAGAGTGTGAAAGTTCATGTTTGTTAACATGGTGGTAAGTTGGATTTTGGTAGATTAGACTTGATAGCTAATATGGTTTACCATAAGGCAATTTTGTTCCAATAATTTATTTAATCCTTAAATAAACAGAAATTTGAAATTATAATGTGATTAGAGGTTTTTGGAATTAGGTAGAGAACTTACGAGTAGTTGCACAGGTTTTGAACAATTTATCTTTAGTGTTTCAAATACTAAAAGTAGGTCTGCATTAATCTATACTTATAATAAATCTGTAGAGAGGTCAATTCTGTACATGAAATATATTTTCAAAATAACTATCAGGGGGTGATTAGTGATCGATACTGATGCCAAAAATGCAATCAGTAAAATGTTTGTCTGTCTGTCTGTCTGTCTGTATGTTCCTTATAGAAACAAAAACTACTCGACGGATTTTAACGAAACTTGGTACAATTATTCTTCATACTCCTGGGCAGGTTATAGTATACTTTTCATCACGCTACAATCAATAGGAGCAGAGTAGTGGAGGGAAAAGTTGGGAAAACGGGAGATGTTACTCCATTTTTTAAGCTTCCGTCGCGTGTGCAGCCTTAATGGTTAAAGTTACATATAAATCATGTATGACGGAAATAGTCTTTATAATATTAACCATAAACGCGGGTGACGCCGCTGGCACAGCTAGTTAATAATAAATGTCCAAATACATCACATAGATTGATCTGACTCCGAGGTAAGCGCTTGTGTCACTGATATCGAATATATACTTTAATATCAGATATTAACAGACACAGAACAAACACAAATATTCATCACACGAATGTTTTTCTTGGGTGGCGAGCGAACCCACAACTCTTGGCGCATAGGGCAGGGTCACTATCAAATGCGCCATCGAGCCAGTCAAATATTGGATAATAGTGGATATTGTGTCCGTCAAAACATCCATGTCTTTATAACAACGCCCAAATAGTTACCTAAAGGCAAATTCACTCATTTTGACCGATTTGACGACAAGCCGAGTTGCGAAAGTTGTCAAAAGACGCTCTTTCTCTGACAGCATGAAAGAGCAAAAATGTAGGAATAAACTATTCATGTTGCGTGACGTGTGATGCCCATTGTTACCTGGGGAAAACTTGATTTGCTTTGTTGAATGTTAAAGTCTTATTTTAACTTAGTTTCTTTATGGAGAGGTATTCTCAGAATAACGCTTCGAAAAACAGGGATGTTGACTGGCTAGTCAATTAAGATACTATTTAAGAGTTGTCAAAACGAAATCACTTCATAGATTTTGTATGAGCTTGTCAACGTGTGACGTCACTATTTTGTATAGTCAACTGACCTAATATTAAGCAGTTTTTGTAAAATTAAAAATCGTAGACTCAATATGATTGAAAATCAATAAGGCTTAACAGCATACTACGATACTTTCTTTTTCAGAATTGATATTTCAAAATTATATATAAATGGTGTCAACATCCCAATTATCTGTGGCAAAAAAGTGATGGCAGCTCTAAGTTTAAGGTCTTACATACGAGGCTATTGTGATCTCTGTCTACCCCCATGTGAGAAAGGCGTGACATTATGTATGTATTATCCAGGACAATTTCATCCAACTGGATCTAGCATCATGTGTTGTATAAAGCAAAAATGCCGCTGGATTAAAATTCCTAGTAAACTAAGGATTGCAATCCAGTGGGTGGGTTTAAAGCAATACTTTCGTATATACCTACTTACATATATGCATAATATTGTTTTAAACCCACGAAACCCAGCGTATTGGTTCTTATATTCTTTGGAATAAATGTCAAAGTGTTTTTTGTTGAGAGCTACTTCTATTACATAGGTGTTTAGTCAATACCTATGAATATTTCACGTCTAAGTACGTATTTACATCACTACGTCAGCTATTGGAAAATATCGTGCACATTGATGTAAGTGGATTTGTAACCATGATCTAATTTGTCTGGTTTCATCGTTTGAGGGTAAAGGTAACGAAGGTTAAATGCTAAATATAGCATATAGCAACTTTATGGGAAAACTAAGCTATAATTCTTTGTAAAAAAAAAAATCTTGGGAAATGGTGCAACACTACGTGATTAGATTTTTTCTTAAACATTAATTTGTAATGTTTTTTAATCAAAATTAGATATTATGGTTAGACCTTTTAGCAGGAGCTATTTATTTGGCAGGATTCCCGAGAAAAAAAAAATATTCAGACACAGTCTGTAAGGCTGTATGCTTATATGTGAGAAGTCTTACAAAAGGAACACAAAACGTCCATTCTGCCGGATCTCGAGAGCGCTCGCGAGTTGAACTGCAGAAATAAAGTATTCAAGGCGTCAGTCGGTCGCTGTCCATTGTTGGTCTCCACGAATACAGATCAAGGGAACGTTGACTCTTTTCTTCTGGGCATTTACTGTGTTATGGTATTTTGTGTACGCTTTTGGTATATAAGATACAAGAACGGTAAAACCAGACAGTTCTATTTATAACTGATGTGAAATAAAAAACCTGAAGACTGTAGCAATTCATGCCGTGTCACGGTTATTGACTTTGATTGTGAATGCGAAGCGAAGGGCGTCGGCCCAAATTTCGGTTCCTCTGGATTTTTAAATCGAAATGATTTATACATTCTTTCGGCCGTGAGGAATGAAGCACAACGCTAGTATAAAACCGTGATATTATTTGTTTTGCTATCCCGGTGTTCAATACAAAGGTCAGAGGATAGTCGATTTAATGTACATACATACATACATAACATCACACTCTCAATCCCTGAAGAGGTAGGTGAAAGAGGCAGCAGGCACCTTTAACCACATTTTGCCAATAATAAAAATGGCCTGAGTTAGATGGAAAATTGTGATAAAGAAGTGGCCAGCTCAAAATTGCGTACCCAAAACCCAATATATCATTAGTCGCTTTTTACGACATGGTAGGCAAGGAATACAGTTGGAGCATCATTTTAAGTCCTGGATCAACATCGATTTAATATAATAATTAGAAGAGCTAAAACTAGGAACTTAGGAATCTAAGAACTCGGAATATAACATAACGCAATAAAGACTAGAGGTAAGGTACCTATGTACGTACCTACCTCTATGTATATAAAAATTAACCCCTATTTCTCCTGGTCACGCTATAACTTGATAACGGCTTTATTTCGCAAATTCTTTTTTAGTTTTGTTTGTTATTGTCAGGTGAAGGTTTTTATAAAGACTAGCAGTGCCCCGCGGTTTCACCCGCATAGTTTTCATTCCTGTGGGAATATGGGGATAAAATATAGCCTATGTTACTTTCGGATAATGCAGCTTTTCAATGATAAAAGAATTTTTGAAATCGGCACAGTAGTTTTGGAGTTTATTCATTACAAACATACACATACACGAAAATACAAAAATATAAATCTGTCTGACTTTATGATATTAGTATAGAAAAAAATAAAAAAGTTGCGCGGAAAATTAAAAAAGAAAGGGTTTTAAAAATCTGAGAACGAGGCGTTACGAAGTGCGCCGGGGCAGCTAGTATGTTATAGATACTAGTAAAATGTCACTTGAGATCCAAAAGTTTTAATCGCAAACGTTTAAAGGCTTACCTTATGTAATAATTGGTGAAATCATTACCCAAAATGGAAGACATTGTGGCAGACAGATCGGCTAATATTAGGACAGCTGGATTAATTCCCTTAATCACGGAGCTATCAGGACTAGTTCATCAGCCATCAAAATGGAACAGACATTATGGCTCTTACGAACATCACATACGAAGTGATGGGGCAAAGTCGATTTTATAAGTGTTAAGGTAATTGGGCAATATTGTTGATTTGATTCCAGTGGCATTTTACTATGAAAATGCAGATTTCAGATTGCAGAGGTAGAATTGACGAACGTGTTGCAAACCCATATTAACATTTTTTTTGTATTAATTCGTACATTAAATACATTACATCAACTAGCTTCTAGCGTTAGATCATCTATCTATTAATACTTTTAAATAAAAACTTTTGCATATCTTTTAAATCGACTCTTTCATCACGATTCGTTTTGACTGTAACGCTTTTTAAATATAAATTAATAACAGGTAAAAGTTGTGGGTACATCGTAGTCGTTGGATATGATATTACTTGCAATCTTGGTAGGGTAAAAACATTTTAGGTCGCAAATATATAAGTCTAGTAAGTAAATCGTAGTCGTATGATAATATCACTTGCAATCTTTACCCTGCCAAGGGGCAGGGGAAATACATTTTAGGTCACGAATATATTTGCTTGACAATATTAATACCGTGGGTTCTTTGCGTAAAATATCAATTCAAGTGGTTTTAATGTAGCCTAGTTATCGATATTAAGATGTCACGTCCCTACCGAAGCCGTATCGCGAGACTCGTAAACGCGAACTGCTCATTATTTCCAAATTTAACGATGATTGCCCACACGTTGGCGCTATTTCACGATATTAGACGATGCGACTACACCCGCGTTCAAAAAACAAACTGGAGCCTACGCACGAAGCGGCTCGCTTGAATGGAAACGGAACTTACATGACAACGTATAGATACCTACTTTAAAACATCAATGATTTAATTAGTAGTCCCATGCTGGTCTGGGATAAGTCCCAGACCAGCATGAGACGAGATCAATATGGGCTAAGGCCCATGTTGATCTAGGACAAAAAAAAAGAATGTGCCAACTGTGGTTCTTGCGTAGCATGTCGTAAAAGGCGACTTATGGTTGACGGGCTTTTGGGTATGTGACTGAGTAGGCAACGAGCTAGCCACTCGTCACTCCTTTTTCACAGCTTTCCATTTAACCCAGCCTACTGACACATGTTGGTCTGGGACTTAAAAAGAAGATGCCAACTGTGGTTCTTATCTAGCATGTCGTAAAAGGCGACTAATGGTATATCAAGTTTTAGGTGTGTGATTGTGTAGGCGACAGGTTAGCCGCTTTTCACTGCTTTTTCACAATTTTCCATCTAACCCAGCCCGGCTTTATTTTTAGCTGAATGTGGTTGAAGGGACATGCTGCCCCTTTGACTCTACCTACCCCTTAGGGGATTATGGGCGTGATGTTATGATAATGATGATGATGATGCTGCTATAGGCTATATAACATCATCTTCCTAGCGTTATGTCCCGTGTTTAGACGGGGTCCGCTTAGACCATGATCCAGGATTTAGCGAGTCTGGTAATTACATTGAAGCGACTGCCGGTCTGACCTTTGTAACCCTAAGGTAGGCGTACCAGACAATTTTTGGATCATCGTTACAAATCCAAAATTGTTTGAATTTGCAGGTTTCATCACGATGTTTTCCTTCACCGTCGAGCAAGTGGTATAAATACGTATATAGATTTGAAAAATCCATAGGTACGTGCCCCGGTTTGAACCTGCACTCCTCGGTTAGGAGGCGCATGTCCTTACCATTGAGCTATCTTACTACTAGTACGTGAATTTCTCTCCGCATTTTTCCGCATTTCATTAGTTCAGAGGATTTCTCTCCACGCTTGAGTACTTTTCATGTGTTTCTGATATAGATTCTTGATATTATCGTTTCAGAAGATGTGAAGTCTATTGTCTAATGGCATATTTACAGTGATACCTGTTTGTTTGTTATGATAAGATAAATAAGTTTGTTCAGTATAAAATTTATAAATACAAATTCAACGCCAAAGATTTCTAGCGAAAACGCTGAAATTTTCCAAACACGAGCAAAATGTGGAGCTATTTTAACAAGTTCCAATAAATTTTCGCGAACCAATGGACTTATCAAAATGATTGTTTGTGTACCACTTAGAGTGCTTACCTATTTGAACGGTAATGAACGTAAGAGGATTACTTACATCTAAATGTTTTGTGCGTAGAAGAAAATTCTTTTCGGCCAAAGAAAATATTTAATTTAATGTGATTATGAGCATCACATTAATTTGATATTTTCTCTGACATACTTTTGGGGATATGGAAAAGTTCGTGTTTATTTTCGGGGTTTACGCAGGGAGGCGACGTTTGCCCTAGACTGTAAATATTTGTTGATAAGTGTTATTTTAATGTATTGCCATGTCTTATTTTTCAAGCGAATAATTTTGCTTGCCTAGTTACACTGATACGACCTCTCTTACTTATATGAACTTTGAAATTGGATCATGGTTGCAAATACATGGCGATTTAAATTAGCAGTTTTCTTCACTGTTGAGCTATCACTATGCACTCATATTTCACAGAAAAAATCACAAAATTTATCCAACCGCGCAAATGTTCGATTTAACAATATTTGCCAAATAGCCAATTTCGGCAATACTACATAACAGTTCTCTAAGATAACAATTGTTAGCAGAATGTAATATATGACACACAATAATGCCAGCATCCGCGAGCCAGTAACTCTCTATGGTTGCGTGCGGGAAAATTTGTCGATGTAACAGTTTCTAACGCTTGAACACTTTCGCGGGCCGATTGTCACATAATTAACACTTCAGGACCAGCGTATCGTGATGCCACGACTCAATCATTATAAGTTCGGCTCCGGAGCGGCGATCGTCTCTGAAAAAAATAGATAAAATACTTAGTTGCTGTAAAAAAAAAGAAAAAAGTGACGGACGTTTTTTAAGCCACGTGAAAATAGTAATGTTACGAGTAGTCGAAAAGAAACAGTTTTTTTAAAAAAGGTGTGAAAATAAATACAGAACTGAACTTGTCGGTGAAAATTGTGAACGTATTTTGTAATTGTTTGTTGTATTCGCTATGAAAAACTAAACGTTAGTTTGAATAAATATAAATAAATCAGTTATGTAAAGATAAAATATACCAGAACCTTCATTAATGTTAACTGTATTATTAAAAAAATAGTACGCAGATTATCAAATCGTTAAATTTATTTATAACTTGTGACATAAATAAAAAGTGTCAAAGCGATTCAAAATCAGCCGCCATAAGCCGCCATCTTTGCGTGTTTTTTCTCACGTACGCTGTCAGAGGAATCGAACGCATTAAGCCAAAATGAACGCCCTAATCTTATTTCTGTCGGTTGCATTATGTTCGCTCGCCGAATGTCATGTTGGTGAAGCATCCACAGATATTGAGCCCAGAGGCAAAGGAAAATATGCGTTGCTCAGTGAGTATCAGATTTTTTATTTATTTCCATCTCGTAAAACGTAATCGCTTTGCGGTCTCCATATCCCCGTATTGAGAAATGGAACGTCTGCATTTTATTGAGATCCATTTTTTTCTTTGTCTGACGTTTTTATATTATACCGTTAATGAATACAAATAAGGAAAGATATACAATTTATTAAGGTGGTTTAAGAGCTTGTCTGTATCTTAAAAGCAAAATTTTGTAAAACCCATTGCAAATGCAGTTTTTTAAAGGAGTTCTATAGATGGAATTCTCTCAAAATGGCTAAATTTCTCTTAAACTCTCTAAAAAACGAAGATATGGATATTAAGTAAAAAAAAATATTTTTTTTACCTTATATACACTCAGATCAATGATCTGAGTATATATATATCTTAGTTTAACTTGATTTACCATATATTTAATATCGTTAACATATCCTAATATTTAAGATCGGTGTCACTTGGACATAAATTTATACTAAGTTGTTTCAAAAAGTGAGAGTTCCCGGACGCAATCATAGAGTAATGAGGTAGGTATATTGTCGTATTAACGCTGTTTCTATGATTATGAACTTTTAATGCTAATTGAAATTAATAATAACTGTTATTAAATGAAACTGATAGACGTTTAATCGTTATAATGACTCTCTTGTGTAATCTTGAGTAACTAGTAACTTGAACCAATCGTAGCCAGTTTTCTAAAATGAAATTATAAATAACCCTAAAAAAGCTATATATAAATCTAAAGTTAATGTAAGGGAAACATCATTTGACATTTAACCCCGTTGTATTCAGATATTATCTGGAATAAACAGATAGACAGAATGATAGGAAAAGAAAAAATGCAATTTTTTTTTATAGTAAGTTTCTCATTCTGGTCTGGCGCTTACAAATAATGCGTTAACTGTGCTCCTTGTCTAGCATGTCGTAAAGGACAACTAATGGTATATCGGGTTTTGGGTATGTGATTGTGTAGGCGACGAGCTAGCCACTTTTAACTACTTTTTCACAATTCTTTATCTAACCCAGCCCATTGTCCCATGTTAGTCTGGGACTTAAAAAGAATGTGCCAATTGTGTTCCTTGCCTAGCATGTCGTAAAAGGCGGCTAATGGTATATGGTGTGTGATGTGTAGGCGCCGAGCTATCTACTGTCTTTTCACAATTTTCCATCTAACCTGGGCTGAGTTTTATTTTTTGGCTGAATGTGGTTAAGACGGCTAGCTGCCCCTTTGACTCTGCCTACCCCTTCGGGGAATACGGGCGTGGTAATATGCATGTTCATGTATGTTTACTGGAGAGCGGTGTTCAAGAGCGGTGGTAGCTCAATGGTAAGGACACGCGCCTCTTAACCGAGGAGTGCGGGTTCAAACCCGGGCATGTACCTCTAGATTTTAAAAATCTATGTACATATTTATACCACTAGCTCGACGGTGAGGGAAAACATCGTGATGAAACCTGCAAATTCAAACAACTTTGAATTTGTAACCATGATCCAAAAATTGTCTGGTTCCCCTATCTTAGGGTTACGAAGGTCAGATCGGCAGTCGCTTCAATGTAATTACCAGACTCGCTAAATCCTGGATCATGGTCTAAGCGGACCCCGTCTAAGCACGGGACATAACGCTAGGATGATGATGATGATGTATGTTTACTGGTACTTTTACGTGCATTTAGTATTCATTTGTTATTTTGACTTTACAAAACTTTCACTTAAATTTTATTTCTCTGTCTAAATGAAACGCGAAAGTTTAACATAGTAAATTACTCGCTGTAAATGAAATACAAGAAGATATTATTAGATTTCTCGCCTTGAAGGCGTGTTGCCTTGGTAAGGCTAATGCCTCGAATGGCTTGAATGAGGCAAATTGAAATACGTCTGTTTAAGATTTTCCGTTAAGATTCGCATTTTATGGTTTCCGTCTGCGAAAGGAGTTAGGTGAGAAATGAGAGAATTTCATTACGTTACGGCCAGCCGGCGTTGGCTAGAAATGAAATATTATTAGTTTGCGTTTGGAGAGATTAGAAGTTGAAATCTTCACTAAGCCTTTGGGTTTTTCTAACTATCTTCACGCCATTTCCCTGCTGAACCTGTCGAACCATGTGCCGTAATCAGGGCTGGATCTGCCATATGGCTTTTAGGGCTTCAGCCCAGGGCCCCGTGGTTTCAAGGGGCCCCAAGCTAAATCAAGTCAAAGTCAAAAATATACGATAATGCGAAAAAATCCATAATTTTATTAAATTAAACAGATCGTACGGTTTGCAGCCCTGCGAATCCTGCGATTAATCAAAACTATTCAATTAATTTACTTAATTCAAGTCTACGTCTTATACTTTGAGTAATTAGGCGGGCCCCTAAGTAGTATTAGCCCAGGGCCCCCTAAACTCACGGTCCGGCCCTGGCCGTACACGGTTCTTTCACACCTCACCCGCTTCTTTGACTTATAACTGTTCGTATACGCTCTACGGTTCTTATGACATCAACTTCTGCTGAAAGACAATCGGTCTTGTAAGCGATTTCGTATTTGTGGCTCAGTGGCTATCGACTGGAACTCACTTGCCGGGCGTATTGGTTTAATTCCGAGTACATATTACCAAAATTTTTAAAAAACATCGTTTTGTGAGGTAAAGGCTGTTACAAACAAACAAAAATAATTCAAAAATAATTGAAATAACAATTTGAGTCAGACGAACAAGTATAAATAAATGTTTTTTTTTTAATATTATATTATTAATATTATTGACGAAGAATTTAATGCTATTATATTTTTGTGTAGTAAATGATATGTTATATGTAGTGAACAAAACATTTTTAATTTTTATTTTGTTCATAACGATTAATAGAAAATAAACTGCATTTCAATTTCGCTGTTCATATTTTTTATAAAAACAGTATTTGACAGCTTCCAAAAATAGCAATACAAAGGGCTGTCGAATACTCTATTTATAAACAACATACTAACACTTATATTAATAGTGTTTAGTTGAAAAACTTAGACAAGTTTGTTTGTTTGTTGCAGCCAATCTGGCGATTCTGTTGGCAGTCAAAGTGGGCCTTTACAAAGTGTTCTTAGGCATCGCCCTAATCCTTGCCCTTATGAAGGCCCTGGTCGTGATGGCGTGGACCGTGGCAATCTCTAAATACGCCCCTGATCTTTGGACCAAATTCTACAATACGGACAACTTGAATTCGCAGTACGAGAAATTTGTTGAACACATTGAGAAGAGGCCGGGTTCTGGACCGGATCCGTATAGGGGCTGGTTGGATTATTTTAAACGGCAGGGAAAATAGGTGTGTAAAATTCTTTTCGAATGCGTAATCTTAATGTTTTATAACTGGAAATAAGCCAAACATAACATAACATAACATCACGCCCATAATCCCCGAAGGGGTAGGCAGAGTCAAAGGATGCCCTTTCAACCACATTCAATTACATTCAAATCAAATCGAATCAAATCAAATCGTTTATTTCAATACAGGTTTAACATATATTATGCATGATTTCTCCCTTTAAGCTAGTAAGAAGCCTGTAGTGGGAGAGATCGCTCTTGCCAGATTTTAAACCTGTACTAAGGTATTTACAATTTAAATAAGAGAAACAATAAAACAAATGAATGAAATCTTACAGTTGCTAATTATGTGTGCCAGTTTAGTTTAAATAATATGAAAATTATAATAATACATGCAAAGATATATAATTATATTAAGTAAAGTTAAATAAAATTAATGATAAATGATATATAAAAACAACTTATTAGCGTTATGTGTTGTTCTCCATCAGGGGTCTGTTTATACCATGTTCTTCAGGATCATTAGCGAATCTGGCCCCCACATTCCTAGCGCTTCAGGTGTTGCAGGTGTTGTGGTAAAATGCAATGTTATGCATGAATCCATGAATAACTATCTTCTTAGCCTAACGTTCTGTTTTTACATCGGGTCTGCTTAGACCATACTGGATCAGGATCCAGGATGGTCACATTAATCCTTGGATAAAGCTAGTCTGGTAACTACATTGAAACGGCTGTCACTGACATAAACGGTGGAACCATAATCTGATCCATCTAGTTGCATCATGGTAACGTGCCCACACTATGTGTACAAATCAGTCATCAGAATTATATAATTTCAAAACCTTTCTCTCTTTGTTCACAGTTCACTTCTTCTACGTGGTGGCAACGAAACTATTCATCTTAAAGATAGTCTACGGCATTATATTCTACATCTTACTGACCAAAGGTTGGCACTTCATCCTATGGTTCATGCAGTACCTCAAGAAAAAGGAACACCATGTGGAGTACATAGATCATGAGTATCACGGACATCACGACCATCACATTCATCATGACCACTACGAGCAGCCCCATCACGGTTATGGCCCGGGACCTTATCAGGGATATAACGCGTATCAGAATTATGATAAAAAAGGATACGTTTATGGTCCTGGGGACAAGAAAAAGGTTTACGATGCTGACGGCTCTTATGCTGTAAAAACTCCCATTATTTTGGTAAATTAAGCGATTTGACTATTGAGCATTGTTGTCTTTGAGTTTATATGGTTCATTAATACGACCACACGAACTTTGCGGTGTATGGTTTATTGAGTTAGATCATGGATGGATATTTTTTAAGTTTAGATAATACTAACTCAAAAATGTTACTCACAAAGTGATTAGTGAAGTCAATAGGCTTATTTGCCAAAAAATATATTAAATAATTTTAAAATTGAATGTGGTAACCATTTGTAAAAAAGTAAGCAATAAATGGAGTAGCTAGATCCGCAATCAATAGTAGGTACTTATTATAAAGTGGGTATAAAAAAAAAAGATTCCATAATTTTTTACAGCAATGCAAATGTCGTATTATAACTTTTACAAAATGGTTGAAACTTTCATGAAATAGTGTTTTAAAATAATAAGGTGTTATGAAGAAATTTTGTCTTGGAATTGTTTATAATAAACTAGAGGCCTATGTTATTTGGCGATAAGGTAGAATTCTAATGGTGTAAGAGTTTTGAAATCGGTTCAGTAGTTTTTTTATTCGTGACAAGCAAACTAATCTTTGCTCTTTATAATATTAGTATGGATTAAGTAGTTACACCTTTTTCGCCGTGTGGCGCAATTTTTAGCTAACTCAGATAGTAAATATCCGACGACATCACATATATTGATCTGAATGAGGTAAGTAGCTTCAGCACTTGTGTTACGGTTATCAGAATCAACAGTGGTATTACAAATATATACTTAAATATTGGATATTAACACTATGACACAGAACAAACACAAGTATTCATCACACGAATGTTTGCCCTGGAAGGGGATAGAACTCACAACTCTTATCGCTTGGGGCAGGGTCACTACCAAATGTACTATCGAGCCAGTTAGAGAGCCGGCACAATGACCTGCGCTATGTAGTTAAAGCGAACATTTTCGCTGAGCAACGGCACCAACTCGTATCACAAGTGCCATCACTTACCATAAAAGTGCAGCCGTTCGCTTTAAAAGGCGTTAAATACTGCATAATGCAACGTTTCCAAATAGCCGGCGTTTTGACCGCGGTTGACTCCAGACAGTAGGAACTGAGAACAGGAACAAGAAAACGTTTTCACTCTTCTGGAATGGGTCTGAAATTAAAATATAAGTACATAGATTATCTCGCCCGTATTTCCTGTAAGGCTAGTTCAAGTCTAAGGAATAAAAAACTCCATTAACCACTTTAGCTAAAAATAAAATCGAGTTGGGTTAAATAGAAAATTGTGAAAAGTGGCAAGTGGCTAAGCTCGTTGCCCACTTAATCACAAACTCAGTACCCAACATGTTGTACTTAATTCCCAATAACCAATCCATTGGGTCTTTCTTTAAAATTTACCACAAGATTCTAGTTACAGTTACTATAAGGTAGATTTAAAAGAAAGCGCATAAAATAAATTATTAAGGAGAAATTGACGACTTTTGCACAATTTCAGAGCTAATAAATCACTTTTTACGTTTCTCTCGATATATTTTTATGATATATATTCAAGTATTTTTATTTTTATTACCAATGTATTTGTGCAGTTTTTATTTATTACCTATTGTATATATGTATTGTATTTGTTAAAAATATTAAGTATTTTCTATTCATTCTCTTGAAATAGTTGTTTTTTTTTGTTATGTTATCATGGTAAACAAGTTATTCCTAGACACAATTTGTTTAAAATCACATATTGTTTAAGATATTTTATAATTCATCAATTGCATTATATTTTTTTATTTAACATTCAAAATAACTGTCAACGAGAATAACAATTAAGGTCCTTGAATATCAAGTCTTTAATTTAGTTTAAATAATTATAACAATCTTAAGTAGACTATAGATTAATTTATTTACCTTATTACTTCTTGTAAATATTCCATTTAGCGTAAATTATTTATTACCTAGTCTTTTTGTACATATTTAAAAATTAAGCCTATTTATTCTAATATTAATGTATGTATGTAATGCTAATAGTAAAATCTAATAGTAATGTATGTAATGCGAGTTTGTAGCGAGATTTAGCATATAACACATTACTTACATACTCGTATATCATGTAAACGTTTACTGCAAGCGATATTGTAATAGCCAAAATGAAATATTAAAAGATGTTAATTATAAGTCATCAAGTTTTCTTATTGTGATCGTGTTATAATTGTCGCATTGCACTGTTTTAATTTTGCAACAATTTTTTTAATTTATAGGTGACTAGCTTTTGCTCGTGGCGTTGCTCGCGTGGTACATCGATGAAACATAGCTTGTGTTATTCTAATGTATAAGCTATACTTTTGTAAAGTTTCATTAAAATCCATGCATGTACTTTTTGCGTGAAAGAATAACAAACATTCTAATATACATTCTTACATACAAACTTTCGCGTTTATAATTTGATTCGCATTGATTTCTTATTGTGCTGATTCTGTTGCGGTAGGAGTATCTTTTTAGATGAAATCGGGGTAAAGCCGTCCTCAAGCTTGTGCGTTTCGTTCGATTGCCGGGAGTTCCCGGAGGGTTAGACTATGCGATAGAAAACATTGCGCAAGCGTGCTCTTCTCAGGTTTCAATCCAGAGGTAAGTACTTGACCGGGTTTGAACTTTAAATTAGCATCCCTCGTGTATGAGGCGTATGTCCTAACTATTGTGGTATCACCGTCCAAGATTCCTTTGTCTAAGGGTTAGTATTTAAAGTCCGATGGTAGTCGCTTCAATCACGGACCGTGGTAAAATATAATCTCCACTATAGTATCTATATGCTATAGTGGGGATTATATATAAAAACCGGCCAAGTGCGAGTCGGGCTCGCACACGAAGGGTTCTATACCATTGTCTTTACATAAATTAAATATTCTGTGAATATTTCAAGCGTCTACCTGTTGCCGTCATTAATATCGACCCAAAAACGGCACTAAAATGACGTTTGTAGTATGGGAGACCCCCTTAAATATTTTTTTTTCTGTTTTTAGTATTTGTTGTTGCGGCAACAGAAATACATCATTTGTGAAAATTTCAAGTGTCTAGCTATCACGGTTCATGAGATACAGCCTGGTCGACAGACAGACAGACAGGACAGCGGAGTCTTAGTAATCCTGTTTTTACCCTTTGGGTACTGAACCCCTAAAAATATCTCTGACGTCCATGATGCGAGAAGAATAGTGGGTGACATTGGAGGAGCAGACCTTCCCGGAGGTATGCCTATTATCTAATTCTCTGTCATCAATCTATTAAAAGCGATCAGCTCCGATGGGACGAGGGGACTAGGTGTAAGGTCAGGTATCCATTACATATTGCAAATCCAAGAATAATTGTACAACAACATAACATGACGCCCATGATCCCCGATGGGGTAGGCAGAATCAAAGAGGCAGCACGGCCCTTTAACCACATTCAGCCAGAAACAAAACTGGGTTGGGTAAGATGGAAATTTGTTAAAAGTAGTGACAAGTGGCTAGCTCGTCGCCTACACAATCACATACCCAAAACCCGATATACCATTAGTCGCCTTTTACGACATACTAGGCAAGAAACACAGTTGGCAGATTCTTTTTAATCCCCGCCCATGGGACAAGTAAAGTATAATATAAATCTTCAAAGTAGAATAATTGTATCGCTTGCAAATGAGCTTCTATGTGGACGACAGACCTCAGAAATTATTCAATCAGTATTGAATTTAAGAAATCTCTGTATCCGTCTATTGTGTTCAATTTCAGTAAGTTACACTCAACTGTAAAAGTGTAAATGAATTAGAAATACTTTAACATATAGACCTTAAATGTCCAATATAGTAGAATGTTTCCAGCGAATGAAAAAAATCGATTTCGGTTAATTATATGTTTATGTATATGTGGCCTTATGGCTTTAATGAGCAACGAACATACAAACTTTAAAATTTATTGTTAACTATATAGCGATTGTTAATGCGCAGAATTGATGGAGATAAATTATGGTTTCCAGACTTATCAAATACCTACCTAAATTAATAGCGTTGGTATCAGATGGAATTTTCAAAGGTACGAGATGCCACTTGCTGTAATGTTTTTAATGCAAAGCTATAACTTGACTACATTCACAGGCCCGTTGGTCGAGTGTTCAGAGACCCTGGCCACGAAATCAAGGGTCGCGGGTTAGAACCTTGCTAGGAGCAAATTTTCGGTTTCGTGTGATGAACATAGACATTTGTAGTCGAGTCATGGATGTTTTATAAACGTATCTAAGTATCTCTATCCGTTCACCTAGTATTTATAGTACAACCTTATAAGCTTAGTTTGGAGCTAGGGAATTGGTGTGTCAGTCAGGAGAATTTATTCATTTATTTATAATTAGTGAAAGCTAGCAAGAAGCGATGGAACCTCATTAGACGGAGCACCTTTGTCTCTTCAAGGGCAAGAGCTCAAGGACATCTAAATCTGTCTCCCAAAGATAAGAGTCTCAAAGATGCGAAATGGAATAATCCTAGGGGATGTCTGAATTATTGCAACCTCGAGCCGGCATTAGTGTGGTGGCCACGAAAATGAGGCCACTTTGCAGCTTAAGAAATTTAAGTAATGGATTATTGGGAAAGCGTTTTATACTTTATATTTTAAAATATTCTTTAAATTAAGTTATGCCGTTGTGAAGCCACATCTGTGCGTGCTTGTATAATCTCAGCGACTTTGAAATTAGCTGAGGTTCAAGTTAATAAACTTGGCTTATTTTTACAGAGCATCAGAAGTTGCTAAGTTAGGCACTATATTAGACATTCAAACCAACTTATTGCTTTCAAGTATATCGATTTCGAGATCTAAATTAGACCTATCTACGCATTCCAGTGATATCAGATTTTTTTTCTTTAGAAAAGTTTCAGACTAAATTTAACACGCTGTGATATGACAGTGTTTCAGGCTAAGACTAAAGAAAATAAGAAAATCAGATATCACTGGTATGCGTAGATAGGTCTTATTTGTACGAATAGATAACTTTTTTCTATCGATAAATAATATTTTGTATAGGTTTTTTTGTTGCTTATTAACAAGAATATGTACACACATTTTATACTCCATGTGGATGAAAGTTGACCGCTCTTCGATGCAATACACGAAAAGCCACGTTATATGAAGAATAGTACTAGTTGAATATTTATGATCGAAGTTTGAACGCAGCTGATAAGCAATGTAAATTTGATTGATGCAAAATGGAAATGTTGGCTCTTAGACCAATTCAGATTTTCTCTTGATTTCACCGCTTCAAATAAAGTTGGGAATCTCGCATTGTAATCATGTTATAATATTGATTTATTGGTTCAACATGTTCAAATGTCTAGGTATGCATATAGATCAAGAAAGTAACAAGTCGCTACCAAAAGTTTCTTAGATTCATACATACTTACGTAACATCACGGCTGTAGAATTTTATTTTTTGGCAGAATGTTGTTTTGGTGACTACAGTTTCTTATAAAATATGCATACATACATACATACATAAAATCACGCCCATAATCCCCGAAGGGGTAGGCATAGTCAAAGGGGCAGTAGGCCCCTTTAACCACATTCAGCCAAAAATAAAACTGAGCTCGGTTAGATAGAACATTGTGAAAAAGTAGTGACAAGTGGCTAGCTTGTCGCCTACACAATCACATACCCAAAACCCGATATACCATTAGTCGCCTTTTAGGATATGCCAGATAAGAAACACAGTTGGTACATTATTTTTAAGTCCCAGACCAACACGGGACTAACTTATATTATCAAATATAAGTTAATTTAAAAGAGAGGAGCAAGCAAATTAAGCATTAATAAATTATGGACACGCAAGCACTGTGTCATTTCACGGTGGATTAGCGTTGCGCGAGCACCTAACATAGAGGCGTTTAACGGTACATCCCAGGGGTTTAGTCGGTATACCTCTACCATCTTGAGCGGAGCAGGATCCTCCTATTGGCTCAAGGACCCCGGGAGTCCGACACACCCCGCTGTTCCCCTTGGTTTCAGCGGAACGGTGCGTAACACATTCCACTGGGTCAACAAAAAAAACATGGACCGTGTCGTATGGCCCCTGGTTCACTCTGCCAACTCCGGAAACTCCGGATCTTAGTTAATTTGGGTAAATAAAAGTTTGATAGGTACCTGCACCGGGAAAAACAGGTGTAAACTTTGACAAGTTCGATGGCACATTCGGTAGTGACCCTACCCCATGCACCAAGAGTTATGGGTTCGATCCCCACACAGGAGAAACATTCGTGTAATGAATACTTGTGTTTGTTCTGTGTCTGAGTGTTAATATCCAATATTAAAGTATATATTTGTAATACCACTGTTGATTCTGATATCCGTAACACGAGTGCTTAAGCTACGTAGCTCGGAGTCTGGTCAATGTATGTGATGTAGTCTGATATTTATTTATTTATTTAAAAAATGAGACTAGCTTAGCGTCTGATTCACCAACATCAAATCGCTGATCATCTACAGTAGCAGGAAGACAAGTACGAAGGTGTGTGACGTAATCCCAGTAGGGCTTAACCCTGAGCTAAGATTCCATCGGTCCCTTATCAAAACTGAGTGCTAATGCGATTACGCTATCCTGGATTTGAGCTGCGGGAAGCTGGCGGAGGATACAGGCTACGGTCACTGCTTGCAAGGGAGGCTGTGGTTGTTTAATGGGTTTTTTAGGTAACTTTTGGTACCTTTTAGTAACTGTATTATCATTTAGTATCTTTTGGTAACTTTTAGTGACTTTTATTAACGTAGAGTAACTTTTAGTCACTTTTATTAACGTAGAGTATCTTTTAGTCACTTTTAGTAACGTAGAGTAACTTTTAGTGACTTTTCGTAACTTTTCGTAACTTTTAGTGATATACAAAAACACAAAGCTGATAAGTGCTCTGCAATAAGAGAGTTCTAATATGAGAGGACTTTAGTCAAAATTGACACGAATGTCGATGAACGGCAATAGATATCTTTTGTTTGAATGTCATACAAGGATTATAGGTGTCATAGTAGGTTAGTTTAATAGGCTTTCAAGTCTTAACTACTCACCCGATCACAATGATATTATGTATTAAACAGACAGCGTTACTAATAGTTAGTTGAGATACTCAATAAAATAGATACTAACTAATTGTTGTATTAGTTATAAATATAAATATAACATTTGGGTTAGTTGCGTTATTCCCCAGTTGAAATTTCACCCAAAATCGACCATTTGCAGTTTTACCCGAAACCCCTTTTAGTTGCAGTTTCACCCGATTCCTAAGGTAAGTAACTTAAGCACTTATGTTACGGATACCAGAATCAACAGTGGTATTTTACAAATATATATATAAATATTAACACCCAGACATAGAATAAACACAAGTATTTATCACACGAATGTTTGTCCTGGGTGGTGATCGAACTCACAACTCTCGGTGCATAGGGCAGGATCACTGCCGAATGCGCCATCGAGCCAAAAAAGTTATGATTGCATAAAATAATAGTATAAGAAATTGTTAGTCTCCGTCCTCATCACATCTATATACGTGCCTACCTCTTCGGGGATTATGGGGGTGATGTTATGTATGTATATACATATATGTAGTGTGCAGAATATTTCCGCGGTTGACTCAGCAAATTAAACACGTTTCCTGGTGTCAATATGTGGTTTATTATTCAATAAACTTTTATACATTAAAATATTTTCTTTCACACGACATTCCAACGTCCGTCATCCGCCATTCATCTCACATTCCTTTTTCAAATATCTTCCGTCTCTCTTACTCTACTACGTTCCTTCTTACACACTTCACATCATTCCGTTCTACGTATCTGTCATACATTATCTATCAATCCTACATTATATTTTCTAAACACTTGAGCCCAATAGTCCCTTCGCACTTGACAGCGGCGCCCAGCGCTAACGACCTCATCCGAAACTATTCCGTTATACACCAATAACAGCAGACATTGTAATTTTATCGCAGCTAAAACTAATTGTGACTATTAACTAAGCTGTAAATGCGAATATGGGTTTGTTTGTGTTCTGCTTTATGTAGCAACTAAGTAATGTTTGGGTATGTGGGAGTAATGACGGGAGAGTATGTTGTCTAAAATTCGCACAAACTGTTTTCAGCCCTTATTCTGTTATTTATTTATTTAAGGTACACCAACAGCAATACATGTATAATAATCGCAAAAAATCAGTGCTTAGGTAGGTTATATTCTAAAATGTTTGCCAATAGGGTGAAATAAAATGAAAAGGTATTTATTTACGTAGGCTTCATCATTCTTTTCGTAGGTATGAGATCAATATCTACCGGTAAAAAAGTAGATTTTACCGAGAAGAAACCGGCAAGAAAATCGATAGGTACCTACTGTTTTTAAAATGCCAAGTCTTAATAACTATTACTTACAATTTCTTAATCAATGTTAATTTTACTATAGCACTTTATACCTGAATAATTATGTTAAATAGGTTCAACCTACTATTAAAATACTGAATATCATGTTTCAAAAATGAATTTAATAATATCATTTGTAATAAATACATTTTAAAAATTTACAAATAGCCCGTAATCTTCACGTGACTAAAAACGTCGTTGTGTCATTACGTCTGTTGGTCGACTTTTCAGTCAGTCAGTCCGTTCAACTTATTGTCTAAAATTCTCACCTAAGTTTGACAGAATGTGATTTTTATCTACTAAATCGATCCGAATATGACGTCATTTCGGCATTATAGTAGTCCATGTAAACTGAAACGTCAACTCGTAGCGTTTCCTTTTATATTTAAATTAAACTACTTTACTTACAAAAAAGTAATTTTTATGTTAATTTTGTGCCTACATACATTGTGAAAGTTTCCAAAATTTGTAAAAGACCCTATTATAGGTATACACAGCGTTCCCCATAATGTAGCAAATTATATCAAACAATTATCTAATATATTAAACAATTAGTATTAAACTTACAAACTAAACACATAGCAGATTTATTTAGATATCTATTGACGGAACACTAGGAGGCTGAAAGCAACTTATAATTTTTTTCTTAAATATTCTAGAAGAGTCATTATAAATGTCGATATTGGGTATTTTGTTCAAAACTTCATTGTACTCTTTGCAAATTCTGGCTGTTCGTCAAGACCCTTCAAACATAACATCACGCCTATAATCCCCAAAGGGGTAGGACCCTGCGACCCCTTTGGCTCTGCTTACCGTGATGTAATGTATGAATGTATGTATGTAAATTATAGTTCCCGAGGATGTAGGAGAGAGTTTCTGTAATACTGAATTCTACAAGAGATGTAAAGATGCAAATAATTGACGTTGAACAATACTATCGGGCATTAGGGGCGTGATGTTATGTATGTATGTATAAATAACGCATATTTATGAAGGTATTTTTCCTACTTCTGTTGCAATCTTGGTGAGTGTGGATAATTCGAGACCTAGAAGTAATAAATATTTCTAGTATTGTATCACACTCATGTATTACGAAACTATTTCATTTACACGTTAGATTAAAACAATATTTGATAAATTTTCACGCTATGGAATGCATGATTAGAATTGTAAGTAAAAATCAAAATGAAATTCACATTCAACCAACACACAGCATTATGTATTCAAAACTAATTTTAAAAGCGAAGGCTGAATGAATTGAAATTGGATTCTATTGAATATTAAAAATATGAATAAAACGGTTTGAACAATTTAGCTTTTGAATACCAATTCATAAACTTCACAGTCCGTTGGTGCAATGTACTGTACTGCACAATGTAATGTACAAAGGGCGCGGGTTCGATCCCCGTCTAGCCACAAAATATTGTTGATTGTAGGTACTGGTGCTTCGGGTTTAAATTGCATCCTCGTTGATTTTGTCTTTCATAAAAGCTCTTAAGCTATATATATAGGTACCTAAAATACCTTTAGAATATTGCCTTCGGAACGCATGTAAGTATTTATATATTGAGCTTCTGCAACTGAAATTATCACTGATTTTATGGTTTTTGTTAATCACATGTTAAGTACATGTGCACTTTACACGTTATCCAAAATCAACAAGCATATAGAAAAAAATATCTAAGATACAAAGTTTATTTTAAACCTATCAAGTAAGTAAAGACAATAGCTTAATTATACTTTATGAGTTTGTTGCTGTCAACATTGCTATAGGCGCTTGAGGCATGATACCTTTGTTAGAGTTAGGTTTGGATGGATGGTATTAACAATAACCATAAATATCCTCCTAACCAAATTGGGTTACGGCAGCCAATCTGAACGACGAGTAGCCTACTACGCAGCAGATTTTATAGTACACAATCATCTTCCTAGCGTTATGTCCCGTTCTTAGACGGGATCCGGTTAGACCATGATCCAGGATTTAGCGATAGCGATATAGCTGGTAATAACATTGAAGCGACTGCCGATCTAACCTTCGTAACTCTAAGATAGGGGGAACCAGACAATTTTGGGGTCATGGTTACAAATCCAAAGTTGTTTGAATTCGCAGGATTCATTACGATGTTTTCCCTCACCGTCGAGTTAGTGGTATAAATACGTACGTAGATTGGAAAATCCAGAGGTACATACCCAGATTTGAACCCGCACTCCTTGGTTAAGAGGCGCGTGTCCTTACCATTGAGCTACCACCGCTCCCATTTTATAGTACACAAGTATGTGCGTAAGCACAGGTACACTCTGTATAGTTCGGTGAGACGGCAACCCAACTGACCGGAGAGAGATCAGGTGCAAAACCAATAGCGTACTTTCCGAGGTATGAGGGTGACCGCTAATTTCCTGATTCCCAGCTGGTACTGAGTAAATTTAATATTCAACCATAAATTTGACTCGCCCGGGATTTCGAACCTAGATCTGTCGGTTTTACTCGCACGATGTCGAACCTTGGAAGGTCTTCTTGGTTGACTGTGTCGTCGCCATAATGGACGTGACATCACAATGGGTGACAAACACCTTGGTTCCTGATATCGTCATTGCAAATCCTTAGAATTTGGGTCAATGAATGAAACACGGCAGCTGGAAAACCACCACTTTACGCCAGTTTCCTCGAATATTTCCTATTATTGTGCATATGGTTATTGCACGTAGTTACTTAATGTTCAGCTACTTATCAACTGTTTGTTACACCACACGTTCGCACGACCGTGAGAACTACGCTTTTCCACATAACATTACGTGTTTAATTACAATTCCCTGGCGATTTTTTCGAAGATTTGAACAATAATATGGTACTTATGCAAACATCTCTATAAGGTTTATTTGACTAGCTTCTGCCCGCGGCTTCGCTTGCGTGGTACATCGATGAAACATAGCCTATATGTTATTCGGCTGTATGAGCTATATTATTCTAAAGTTTTATTAAAATCCATTCAGTAGTTTTTTTGTGAAAGAGTAACAAACATTCATCCATACATACAAACTTTCGCATTTATAATATTACAAACATAACATCACGCCCACAATTCCCGAAGGGGTAGGCAGAGTTGAAGGGGCAGCATGCCCCTCCAACCACATTCAGCCAAAAATAAAGCCGGGCTGGGTTAGATGGAAAATTGTGAAAAAGCAGTGACAAGCGGCTAACCTGTCGCCTACACAATCACACACACAAAACACGATATACCATTGATCGCCTTTTACGACATGGTACACAAGAACCACAGTTGGCATATTATTTTTAAGTCCAGGCTCAACATGGGACAGTGGGCTGGGTTGGATGGAAAGCTGTGAAAAAGGCGTGACAAGTGAGTAAGTCGTCGCGTACTCAGTCACATACCCAAAAGCCCGTAAACCATTAGTCACCTTTTACGACATGCTATGCAAGAACCACAGTTGGCACATTCTTTTTTTTTGTTGTCCCAGATCAACATGGGCCAAGTCCCAGACCAACATGGGACAAATATAAGTAGGATTATACATACATATCAACACGCCCGTAATTGCCGAAGGGGTATTCGATTATGGCCTTAATACACATTCAGGCAACCAATTGCGCCGGGTTAACTGGCGAATTGTGTAAAAGGAATTACAAGTGGCTAGCTCGTCGCTTGCATTTTATTTATTTTACTAGTTGCATTTTACGACAAGCTAGACGAGAAACACAGTTGGCACATTATTTTTGTGCCTTAGACATGACATGGGCTTTTACAGTGTAAGGTAGTCCAATATGTTTTCTGAAATATTTGACTGGCCCGTTGGTTGAGTGGTCAGAGACCCTGGCCACAAAACCAACAGTCGGTTCGAATCCCGCTAGGGGCAAATGTTTCGTGTGATGAACATGGACATTTGTACCCGAGTCATGGATGTTTATAAACGTATTTAAGTATATCCGCTCGCTTAGTAGCCATAGTACAAGCATATAGAAGTAGTTAGGCTATAAACTTCTTAGTCTCCTTAGTAGAACTAAATAAGCACAGTACTTAGCTGCGCCGAAGTATTGGCAATATTTTGTATCTATAATTATTTATCAAACGCATTTAATTGCATTACGAATTAATTAGTTACATGTATGCATGGTCTATGATTAGCGATTTCGTTCGCGTACAATTTATCGGAAATATATATTCTTTAGTACGGTTAATCTGTTCCTAAAATAAAAGCCTTTTTCTAAAATAAAACTATTTGTAACAACAAATAGTTTTTTATCTTTATTCTAACCCTGCCTATTGTCCCGTGTTGGTCTGGGACTTAAAAATATTGTGTCAATTGTGTTTCTTGCCTAGCATGTCGTAAAAGGCGACTAATGGCATTTTGGGTTTTGATTATGTGATTGTGTAGGCGACAAACTAGCTACTACTTTTTCATAAATTTCCATTTAACCAAGCCAGTTTTATTTTTGGCTGAATTTGGTTAAAAGGGCCTGCGGCCCCTTCGACTCTGCCTACCCTTTCGGGGGTTAAGGGCGTCATCACGATGTTATGCATGTATGTAATAGTTTTTTATTATTTTCACCTATCTACCAGTAAAAGTTTCGTCGAAGTCGGTACAGCCATTTCCAGAAACTAGACCGAACAAGCACATAAACTTGTAACAAGCCTTTAAAAATTGCATAAAGATATTTTTATTGAATTATCAGTAAATTTGTATAAAACAAAACGTCAAAATTTAATAAACACGTCTGCAACATTATCATATTTGTTTTAAAGTGATGTTTGAAAAATTATTGAAGTAGTAAATTTTTATACGAATAGATAAACAACCTCTATACATCAACGGCAGAATAAAGCCTGAGTTAGCCATCATCATAAAAATTATAGTGCCATAAAGCGAAATATTACCAGACATTACTCCTTGTTCATATAGCGAAATGAAACGAAAAGATACGGCTTACAATAAAAAACATCTTTATTCATAAAACAAACAACCTTTAATAAATCTCACGGAACAACATACCGCTACGCAGCTTCACAGAATGGCCTGCATATTATGTCACTAGAAACTCCGAGATTAAAGCTTCATTCAGTCTTTTCAACGGCACCAATGTCTTCAAATCACTCGTCGGCTTCTATTAACGCGTAATCCAAGCCGTTGCCCTCGCCACCCTTCGTCACTTCGTTGTCTTTGACCACTTTAGTCGTGGTCTTCAACTCCTTCTTCCTGATCTTCCCGTGAATTGTGGTCGCTTCAGACTCCAACTGCTCCAATGGTGTCGCCGATGTGGTCGCTGGAGGAAGCTCCTTCTTCTCCGTAGTTACTTCCTTGACTTCTTCCTTCTTCTCTGTAGTAGCCTCTTCCTTGATAGGACTCTCCGTTTTTTCTGGCAGCCTGACCTCAATAGGCACCTCTCGCTCCGGCGGCGGCGGCGGCAGCTCGTGTTTTGGCGCCGAAATGCTCAATATCCCGTTCTCCTTCAGAACCGCTATCACTTCCTCCTGCTTACTTCCCAGCGGAAGCACGAATCGCTGAACGAAGTGATTCGCCATGAACCTGTTGTCATTATTGGCCTCCTTGTGTTTGCCTTCCACGAGAATGTACCGGTTCTTCACTTTGACCCTCAGTTCGTCTGGCTTGAACCTCTTAACGTTCATATTGATCTCGAATTTCTTGTCATCAGACAATATTTGGGGCTCCTCAAGATTTTCTTCGGCGTCAATGGCGGCAGCGGCTTTGATGAGCTGGTTCCATGGCCACAGGTAATGATAAGCAAGTGTGTGAGTTATATGCTTATCTAGGGCTGCAAATGGGTCTTCTATCCTGTGGCGTCTGGCTTCGTTGCAGGACGCAGCGCTGATCAGCGCGAGAAGCAGCAATCCGTACTTGTACATCGTCGTTTGTTTGTCTCGATTCACTTGCTGTATTCGCTTTCGTAATACGTATGGTCGCGGCGAGCGGCGCGGGGTCTTATATAGTGTCGGTCGCCGTTCGAGAATGTACTCCGGTTTGTTTCATTGATGATGGCTGCAGCATGCAGGTGCGCTCAACACTGCCGCGAAAGTGTTGACAAACATGACTCATTGTTGACTCGCGAGTTTGTTTTGGATGCAAACGGCCGGTTTACATAACGGCGGTTCCGCTGCGGATTCGGGGAAATGTTAATTTTGTACAAGACAGGTTTTCTGTTTGGCGTAATTTAAAATGTTTAAGGGGATTTTCCTAGTTGTGTTAATTAATTTTGTTTATTTTTAGATACTTGTTTGATGAAAAACGTTACGGGGTGATTTTTTCTCCAGTGTCATGTTTCTCATTATCGACGATTGGTAAATTTTCCTCATTAATAAAGCGGATTGTGCTAAAGAATCACAACAAAGTACCAAAAAGATTAAATATATCTATGAACTGACTTTCACATCCTTTTAAGGTTATAAACTCGTACTTTTAATAAACAACAAATAAAGACGAACGACGTTTAAATTACCTGCCATTTTTTTCAGATTGTGTATAACATGGTTATATTGGTAATTTAGCTTTAAACATATTATGGCATCTATAAAAATAATCATCTAGTTCCATATTGTCGAGTAAACAACTTTTGCATTATTACCTAACACCTTTATTACTCCTATGACATAACAGTTATAGTTGGCGACTCCTGGCTGCGCTCGCGCGGCCATCGACCGCTGTGTGCGTGTACCGTTAGCAGCGCCACTGGGTCAGCGGGATTTAGGTAGTTTTGCTTTGTTTAGGTAGCGCCAGGTGAAATCAACAGTCGCATTGTGCTTTTTGGGCTCGATAAGTGGCTAATAATATGGTGTGAAATAGTGTCATGTGTTATCAACAATTTCGGGCGGCGATTGGATTCGGAAATTAAGGCGCACGCGCATATGTGGAGGTTGGAGTTTGAGGATTTAGACCAAATATATTTATTTTCCTTTTTATGTTTTGAAAATTTCTGTTGTAGATACCCAATGGCTTTAGGTTAAAGATAAGGGGAGAGTGGGGTAGACGACGTATTTTACGGAAACTATTGAAATATAATTTTGCTTTTTGGTATTAATGATAACAAATAGCTGATTTTTAAATGGAAATATTTCGTTGAGAACATCTTAAACTGCACTTAAGTATGGCTTAACGTATAAACTGAATTAAGGGCGATAATTTCTTTAATTTGATGTATATTCTCATTAAGTATACATTAATAGTGAGGTGTGTAAGGATCGTGCCATATGGCGTTCGGTTCTCTCTGCCTACCCCGCTAGGGAAGTGGCGTGAAGTTTAGTTAGTTAGTTAGTTAGTATATTTAACCGAGTATAGGACTGGGGTAATTGAGACAACAGTTGGTATAAGTCTAACTTTAATAAAACATATTCACAGCTTATATATCTCTCAATCTGTTAGTGTATGCTTACTCATGATATATTTACTACGTGGAGTACGTGCTGTATTTCACTACGTGCGGCAATGCGGCACAGTACTCCCCCCTTATTAAAAAAATAATATTAATAAAAAAATAAAAAAAAACATTATAAAAATTGGAACAAAATTGCGACGCTTATATACATGGCTAACTGCAACGGAATTTTACTACTGGTTTAACTAATCTTCCTGATCTCGTTGTGTACGTGTTTTTTTCAGTATCCTTAATAGTTACGTGATCGTGTTCGCTATCCATGATAAATGCCGGTTTCAGTCTATCTATTGATATCAGAGATTCTTTATCTCTGACCTTAATTAAAAATGCTTTTTCCATTCTTTTGATGACTGGAAATGGACCTTCGTATGGAGGACATAAACTTTTACGAATTCTGTCGCAGCGGATAAAAACATGAGAACATTTGTTCATTTCTGGATGGATAAAAATTGTTTGATTGCATTTCCGACGTTTCGGAATAGAAATCATCTTGTCTATGTTTCTCTGGATATTCCTTACAAACTCTTCGTGAGTATGGTGTAATTTAGGTTCCTCAAAGAATTCGCCTGGAAGTTTAATCGACGAGCCATAAACCATTTCCGATGCGCTGAATCCTGTATCATCGCGAACACAGCTTCTTAATCCTAATAAAACTGTAGGTAACTCTCTCACCCAATTGCAATCGGCGTTTCTTGCCATCAGTGCTGCTTTTAACGTTCTATGAAATCTTTCGACCATTCCGTTTGATTGAGGATGATAAGGGGTGGTTCTAATTTTATGAATGCCTAAGAATGTTGAAAGTGCTCCAAAAGTTGCTGATTCGAATTGACGTCCTTGATCCGTAGTGATACGTGACGGGCACCCAAATCTCGAGATCCATCCTTCGTAAACAGTTTGTGCGATTGTTTCCGCCGTAATATTATCTACCGGAAATGCTTCTGGCCATGACGTACAACGATCAATTATTGTAACTATGTATCGTTTGCCTTGTGAGGTCGGCAATGGTCCGACTATATCGATGTGAATGTGATCAAAACGCTGCGCAGGCAAAAAGGTTCCGACCGGCGATTTTGTATGCTTATGCACTTTCGACTTTTGACAAGATAAGCAAGTTTTGCACCAGCTGTTTATGTCTTTATTCATCCCAGTCCATACATATTTCTGGGTTATTAATTTTCTAGTTGTACGTGTGCCTGGGTGACTTAATCCATGGATGACATCGAATACTTCCTTTCGAAACCTCGAAGGCAGATAGGGTCTAGCATTTCCCGTGGACATATCGCACATAATTGTCAGTTTCGACCCAGGCAAACATTTGGTTTTAAAATGCAATTTGGGATTCTTTTTAAGTTGTAATAGCTCTCTATCGTCACGTTGGAATTTTGCTATCTCTTCGAAATTAATAGGCGAAGGAAAATCGATCTGTTCTATTGTACGTGATAATGTGTCAGCAACAACATTGTCACGTCCGCTAATATGTTTAATATTAGTGCTATATTGCGATATAAAATCTAATTGGCGAACTCTTCGCGGCGTATCGCTAACAGATGGTTTTTTTGAAAATGCGTATATTAGTGGACGGTGATCTGTATATATAGTAAATTCTCTTCCTTCGATTAATCTTTGAAAATGTCTCACTGCCAAGTAAATGCTCAATAATTCTCTGTCAAACGTTGAGTACTTCTTATGAGTGTCACTTAATTTTTGTGAAAAAAATCCTAACGGACACCATTTCCGTCCATTTCTTTGCTGTAGAACTGCGCCGACGCAAGACGCGCTGGCGTCTGTCATAAGTGCAAGCTCGGCATTCTGGGACGGATGGGCTGTTAGCACAGCATGTTTTATGCTATCTTTGCATTTTTCGTAGGCTCTTTCGGCTTGTTGCGACCAAGCTATGGGAGTATTATCGTTCTTCTTGGAATTCTTTAAATATTCGTTTAGGATGTTCTGGTGTTCAGCGGCTTGTGGTAAGTTATTTCTATAAAAATTAACCATGCCTAAAAATCTTCTTAGCTCCTTAATTGTCCTTGGCTTAGGGAATTCGCTGATAGCTTGATACTTCTCCTCAGTTGGGCGGATTCCTTGGCTCGTTACTCGATAACCTAAGAAATCTAATTCGCTCTGCAGGAATTTACATTTTTCTAAGTTAATTGTAATCCCATTTTCATATAACTTCTTGAATACCCTTTCTATGTGTTGGAGTCCAGTTTTTCTATCTGGAGAGCTTATTAATAAATCATCGCAATAAACAAAAACAAAATCTAACTCTCTGAACATAGAGTCCATAAACCGTTGAAAGGTCTGACCAGAATTGCGAAGACCAAACGGCATTCTTGGAAATTCAAACAGACCAAAAGGTGTAATAATCGCTGTTTTTTCCACTTCCTCTACTGGAATGCAATGATAGGCTTTGTTTCTCTTATATTATTCTTGCTTATAACCGATATGTTTGCTCCCGTATCGATTAAAAACCTCATACCACTTTTTCGGTCGGTAATAATGAGGCGGTTACTAGGAGAGATAGCACAGGTTTCCGCCGTTGACTGTGCTAATCTTAGTTTCCCTGGTTCTTAGGAATATAGGCTTGTTTCCAATCGCATGGTTTATTACATCGATACGCGTACTTTCCAAACTTGCGATGAAAGTGACATAACGTACGTGATCTTGACTCTGACCTCGGCCTATAATAACTGCGATAATTGCTGCGTTGACTATTCCTGCGTTCTTGTTTAACTGCACATAATTCCAATTGTATTTGCTTCAGCTGCGTCAGCACGTCTTCCATAGTTTGATCGTGACATTTGTTTGCGCCGACGTCAACTGTTGAGACTTCATTTATTTTTGCATTCACTATTATTTTGTCGGCAATCTGGCTCATTTTATCTAAGTCCGACGAATCTGTGACAGCCAGCACAGAGGTTACTGAAACTGGTAATAATCTGAGCCACAATATTTTGATGGTCTTTTCATCAACTATATCACGACCCAATTCTCGCATTCGGCGCAAAAGGTGTGAGGCCTTCTGATCTCCAAGATCTAAACCAGTCAGTAATTTCTGCATGCGTTGTTGCTCGGATTCCTCAAAACAGCTGATTAATCGCTCTTTAATTAATGCATACTTGCCGGATGTTGGAGGGCTCGTTATTATGTCGCTGACCAGCATGATCTCTTCTTTACTTAACTTGGAGACGACCATGGAGAACTTGTAGTCTTCACCTTGCTTTTGTGGTGTGATGACTGTTTCAAACTGGGCGAACCAAAGACGAGGCTGATCCTTCCAGAAGTCCGGGATGCGTGATGTGACGGCGATGCTGGAAGCAACTTCTTGTGGTGCACTGGAACACGATGATTTGCACGGAGATGCCATTTTGTTGTTCTGTCGGGGTCACCACTTTAACCGAGTATAGGACTGGGGTAATTGAGACAACAGTTGGTATAAGTCTAACTTTAATAAAACATATTCACAGCTTATATATCTCTCAATCTGTTAGTGTATGCTTACTCATGATATATTTACTACGTGGAGTACGTGCTGTATTTCACTACGTGCGGCAATGCGGCACAGTATACATTAATATACATACAACAATATGCTTATTACTATTTCCATTAAAACATTTAGCATGTTAGAATTATTATTACTAATATATTATGTCATGATTGAAATTTTTAAATTATTGCTTAATTCATAACAAAACTTGGAAGAAAGTACACTCACGTGCATGGAAAGTAATAAAAATCAAAATATTTTTATTGTGCTGACGCTATCTAATATTGCGAACTACAACTCTTATTACCATAAGGTTGAAAGTGCAAGCCCTACACAGAACAAATTCTACTTTACTAACCTAATCTTAAGTCTCAAATTTGTTTATTAAAAATATTACATATATCGAACAGTTCTGGAACAAATTGATTTATGGAAACGGTACAGCGTATTCGTTCTGAAAATGTAAATAAATATTCGTATCTGCGTCCTGAGGCTTACAGTTGCAAATCGCTTGTGGTGGTAGTATCTAATGCTGTTTTCTGGAATGTTCCACGTATTTCGAAGTAAAACAGTAAACAAACGTACGCAACAGGTAGGCGTGCGTATAGGGTACACTAATTTGTTAGGGGAAAATGGGGTAACGTGACAAGCAACCGCTTGGAACAAATTGATGGTGACACTCCTTGTATTGTGCCATTAAATTTGGAGCAAGATGTTATTTTGTTAACAATTTATCAAGGACATTCCCGTAGACCCGTAGTTTTTTTTTTTTATAAAATTATGTAAAATTTAAATGTCAGTACTTTATATACCTATGAAAGATCTTTTAAAAATAAGTTGGTCACGTTATATGCTTTTGATTTGATGATGTCATATAATAAATACTCAATTTTCCGATGCTGACCGTACTTCAAAAACATAATGGCATCTTACGAGGAAAATTGCGCAAATTATTCATGCGAAAACTATTGCTATTGTACCTCATTATTGCTCACTTGTTTTTAATTTATCCGTAGAGGAATCTAATTAATAAACGTTGGTTAAACGAAGGATGAAAATCATTTAGTTTTTGTGTTTATTATTCCTATTTATGTTTACGCTCGCATATAAAAGATATATTATAACCCTGGTAAATTAAGATAGAAATTTTAGAACTTAATAAAAATGTTGACATTTAACAATACGTTTATATTCAATTAAAACTGATCAGTTGCTTTTAAGCTTGTACTAAATTGTAATTTATAGATATAAAGATGATAGACTCTGAATCTTGCCGAAAATATATATATATTTTTTTGTAAAATAAAGATAACGATAATAATTCAACTTATTACTACATAGGAGTACTTTACAACTTTTTCAAGGCTTCGTGTAATCGGAACTTAAAATATTTAAAGCAAGATTTCAATCAAAATATTATTTAAACTAACGTATTCAATTATTCATAATACTTGCGTCAAAAAAAAATTCTAAAGAATATAGTATATTTCAGCTCCCAGTATATTATGAACTGCTACCTCCAGTTAATCGAAGATAGACAAATAAGAAAATATACTTTAGCATGTAAGACACACGCAGATAGCAAAGGTCTCTGTCATTGTCAGTAGTTTGGTCGACAATTAAAGGCAGTAAGATGCACTTCACCTACGATGGATATTGGATATTATGTCAATGCAAGACTTTAGACACCTGTGTTAGCAATTTTTTTTGTACAAATCAATACTCTACGCATGTTATGAGACTCAGTATGGCGTTACAATCACCAACGCTCGATTAGCTAATAAGTCATTTGTTATATAGCTGTAGAGTTTCTAAATAAATAGTACATGGGTCGGTTTGTGCAGCGCGAGTGTCGGAGTCATCCGCTCTAATACCCGCATGTTATCTCAGGCTTAATCTAAAGGAGATATCGAGAGTTAGAATGCCAGGGTAAGATCACGAAATCAAATCAATTCATATGTTTATTCACTCCCTAAGTGTGCAAAGTGCTTATTGCCCGTTTGGATATTGCAAATTTATAGATCTTTTTATGAATATTAGTTTGAATCATTTATAATAGGTTATAGGTATTATCTATTAAGTGCAATGAATACTGATATTCATTGCACATATTTGTGAACTTTAATAAATTGCCAAGTATACATATATGGAAGTGCGTTTTATTTCATTATACGCAAGTATATCAGTTATTGAGATTATTTGAGATTCATTTAAGTTATAGAATTAAAAAAATCAGATAATATTAAAGCTTCAAGCATTACTGTCTGAGCTAGGCCTACAAAGGTTCAATTGAAGTAATGTCCCCCATCTCCCCAATTGGGGCAGCAAACGGGAAAGAATTGAATGATTGCAGAAATTACTGGCCACATACGCTGTATCCGTGGGTACTCGCGCCACGGCCGCTCGCTAACATATTCTTTCTAGAACATGGAACACAAGTCTACATCACTCGTAAGTGCTGCCTGGCTCGATGGCGCGTTCGGTAGTGAAGTGATTCTGCCCCAAGCGTCAAGAGTTGTGGGTGCAATCCTCACCCAGGCAAACATTCGTATGATGAATACTTGTGTTTGTTCTGTGTCTGGGTGTTATTATCCAATATTTAAATATATATTTGTAATACTACTAATGATTCTGATATCCGTAACACAAGTGCTTAAGCTACTTATCTCAGAGTCGGATCAATGTATGTGATGTAGTCTGATATTTATTTATTATTTAAGTGCCTATAGGTCTATTACTATAATACTCTAATTTAACGTGTACTAGATACATACATACTAAGACACTCGTAATCCCCGAAGGGGTAGGCGGAGTACAAGCAGAAAAATACATAATTTTTTTTAAACTTTAAATATTGACTTTAATGAATGTTTTTTTTTATTTTCTGCATAGTGCTTACCTGTATTAAATGGAAAATAAGGGAACGAACTGGTAGCTCAAAGTTCAGGACGTAACTGATATGTGAGAGATGTTGATCTAATCCTCGCCAGCTGGCTCAATCTCTTTATTTTTTTTCTTTTGAAACGGTAAGAGGAAATAATATCTACAGACAAATCTTAACATTCAAATAACTGTGGATTTGTAACCATAATCCATTTTTTTATCTATTCCTCTGTATAAGGATTAGCAAGGTCGGATGGCAGTCGCCTTATACAACAACTACACTCGTTTTAGCGTCATAGATCTAGGTGAAAATTATAAATGGGTATAAAGAAATATGTTTTTGCTAATTTTTACATATTTTTGCATGCGAAAATCTAGCCGCTAGTCAACAATTTATCTAATCAGTAAACTTTCAGTGATTCGAATGACTGTTAGCGACTGTACCATTTGGGGTAAGTTCGGAGGCCCGCGGCCATCTTGGACACTTTCAACTGGAGTTTAATAGTTTCCACGCAAAAGAAACAAAGAAGTATCACTCTGCTGGGTACTGGTGCGCGCAGAAGTGATCGGTCACAGTTTGAAATTGTTTGGAAAACTGCTTTCTAGTTTGCTGAAAAATGTAGATTCTAGCTGATTTTCACGGCTTCGCCCGAGTGGAATTCAATCTGTTACAGATACTCTAACCTACGTATCACGTGCTATATCAAATTACCCGGGATAAAAATTATAAGATACTTATGGTACCTTAGAATTAAAACTGTGGTTGTTCCAAATTTCTTGCCTTTGTATTGATTTTGTGTTGATAATATAACATGCCTTTGCCCAGTCTCCACTTGCGAAGAGTTCCGTTTGGTTCAGACTAATATCATAAATTTCTAGGTCTCTTGAATTAAATTCCAGGATGTAACTAGCCTGTAGCTTTTGAGGGTAAAAACTTTTGGCGTTTTTGACTGCCTCGTTGGTCTAGTGGTACCATGCGCCGCCTAAGGACCAAGAGGTCCCGGGTTCAAATCCCGGGTCGGGCCAAAAATTTGTGGCTGGGTATTTCAATACCGAAATTACTCAGTAACAGCCCGGAGTCAGGAAGTTGGCGGTTTAATCACCCCCGTGCCTCGGAACGCACGTTAAGCCGTTGGTCCTGCGCTTGACCTCTCTCCGGTCATGTCGAATTGCCGTCTATGTGTCACCGGACTATGAGAGTGAAGGAATAGAGAGTGTTTGCGCACCTGTGTTTGCGCACACACTTGTGCACTATAATATCTCCTGCGCAGTTGGCTAATCCTCGTTGAGATTGGCCGCCGTGACCGATATCGGTTAGGAGGACATTATTAAATTCGTCGTAAGCACATATTTATGAATGTCGCAATAAGAAAAATACAATCACCAGTTTTCTAGAAATATCACTCCATTTGGCATTGAAATGCTAACAAAAGTGTTACGAATGAGGTTGATTAAATAAAACGTCTTTGAGTGTTTGCACATTTGCTGAGGATAGACATTTGTATTGCGCAAATGTTTATGATTCAATAACTTTTGTATCAGTTGTGCCGAGTATTTGCTTATTTATCGTGAAGAGAGCAGTGTAATATAGAGATAAGATACTCGGTAGGATAGTGGTTTTTGCAATAGGCTACTAATATTAGCTAATATGTTTGTCAGAGAGGTATTTTGACCCCAAACATAATTTAACTATTTGTAAACTTTGGTTTAAAGTCAGAATAGCTAAATGGCGCGTACTATAGTCCGGTCGCTTTAAGAATGCAATCTTGACAGCGATCGAATGGTCGATGTAACTTTGAACTGGCAAACAATTTACGTAAAAAATTCTTATATCTTTTATTTACCTTATTAACGAGTGATAACATTCAGAAATTAAATAATTTTTCTTTTTATTTATTAACGTTTTAAATAAAATTAATTTAAAAAATAGGTACATACATACATAACATCACGCCCATAATCCCCGAAGGGGTAGGCAGAGTCAAAGGGGCAGCATGCCCCTTCAACCACATTTAGCCAAAAACAAAGTCGGGCTGGGTTAGATGGAAAATTGTGAAAAAAATAGTTGTGGGCTACATTTCATGTAAAATAAATAAAAATACAATAGTTCTAATCCAAACTGTTTCAATATTATGTCAATTATTTGTTTATGTAGTGTTGCCCCAACAAAACTTGCGAAAATAATTGTCGTGATATCAGTGATTTAAAACAAAATTTTGAAAAAATAAATGTTTAGATTATATTGTTTAGTTCTAGAATAATATTTCTTAAATCTACGACTGCGTCAAATCAAAATTAAATTAGACTCCAATTCGCTTCTTTTTGATGTGTTTTTTAATATAAATTTTCCGATTTAAATAAATCAATTTCAATTTCTTTCCCTTCGCTATACGTATTAAGAAATTACAATTCAATTCAATGAATCATTTATCCATTCACAATTTACAGTGTTTAAAATATAATTCCTATAAAAAATAACAAAAACGATATTAAATTTAATGAACATGCTTAATGAATGCAATAAATATCAACGATAATTCATATTATTTATTGCACATCACTAGTCATGACCAACTGTCAGGTGTCTGGATAGCAAAAATAGAAGCTATTTTGCCACCGTCTTTTTTAACTAAGACTTTATGTTGTTTGGGAATAAGAGCTATGTTATTCTAAAGTTCTATTAAAATCCATTCCGTAGATTTTGTGTGAAAGGGTCACAAATATCCATGCATTCATACAAATACTCGCGTTTATAATAAGTATATTATGACTCACAAAAATTGTCGTAATTTTATATGATATCAAAATACGCGTGGAATATGTAAAAACAATAATGATTTTGTATGCTATTAGGGTAGGTATTTGATAGGCAATTACTGACTTTGCGTGAATTATTAAAATGACTTCTTAATAAAATGGGTTTATTGCTTGTGACGTCATATCTTTGTAAAGTAACACTGAGTAATTAAATGTTATAATTTGTTGAAATTGAAATATGACACTCGCGCATCGTATCTAATGTTGAGTTCCAACAGCTACTTTAATCTGTGTTCCTGTTGTCCCCATTGACGCTGTCCCCATTGAATGGGGACAGCGGAACTGTATAAAAATTTATCAAATGTATTCCTGTTATCCCCATTGGCCGTGTCCCTGTTAATGGGGACAACGGAATTCAATAAAATGATTTAAATTAATGCCCGGTGTCCCCACAGACGTATTTTTAAATGAGATTAGCGGAATTTAATAAGATTAAGAAAATAAATATTTTCATTGGCGTTGAAGTTCTACGGCGAATTCGATCTAATGATATTATTATAGCAACAATATTAAACCTCCTAAGTTCAGATTACCTCATTCCATAAATAAGCCCATTATGGCAACTCATACGATATTTTAAAAGATCGCTTTTCCACTCGTCTGTCCTCCGACGCGAACCATTGCCAGGAGAAAGTAAATGTTGTGAAAGCAATCGTCTAGAGTTCGATTCTGGGTAGCGGTTGAGGAAAATAAGAAGGTATACCCTAGTATTGCTTCGGCTCTGATAGGTAAAAGCCGTATTAGTGTAGAATTACCAAGAATACTCTATTGGGATGTTCGAAATTGTAAATATTTTTGAAATTATAGTAAAATTATATTATATTTTTGAATTGCGAAAAAAGTGACCTGAGCTTGTCCCCTACATAATCAAGAACTCAATATAATATTAGATATTTATAACCATGGACTAGTAAAAAAAGAAGGATTCCGCGCCACTAACTAGACATTGAAGTTCCTCAGGTGCTCCCACATGACACGCAACTTAACACATTGACATAATAAGCGCTCCAAATGACAGATATCTGGTATCCATAAGTATCTCACACATATACGCATACATACATACACATAAACGTGGCTTTACGCTATAGTATGAAAGCGTAGAGTCCTTCTTTTTTAACTAGTCCGTGTTTTAAATATACTAGGCGAGGAACACTTTCTTTTTAACTTCGAATATAACTCTCAGTATTGAATTACATGGAGATTACGGCTATAAAAAGAAAGAAATAACATTTATGGAACGCACAATTGTCAATACATACACAGGAAAACGAAATTTGACAAAGGACAAAATAGAACAAAAAAGGAAAATCAGTAAAAAAAAAAAGTAACAGATTGGCGCCAAAAGGTAGGTATCTTAGTTAAAAATAAACAGCTTTATACGCTACGGGCCATCGAACTGCGTCATATTGTTACGAGTACTCGGTAATTGGTGTAAAGTCGTAAAGTTGCGATTATTAAACCGTGCCATCGTATCGTAACAGCTAAATGTAAACAATTTGCGGATCGCACGAATATGTTTCGTGTCGTTCTAACGTTGAATATAATAATAGGCGAAGCGCCTAAAAAATATGTTAAGTCCGTCAATAAGATTAAAAAAAAATATTGAACACGTATTTTTTTATTTATTTGTCAAACACACACTGACGAAGATACCGCGTATTCAAGTTGCGCGTGACGTCACACTTACAGATAGCGCGCGAGTTGAATGCAGTCGAGGCCTGAGAAGTGACATACCTGAGTTCTGCATTTAACTCGCGCGCTATCTGTAGGTACAATTTTTACTTGAAAGTGACGTCACAAGCCCCTACTCCAAAACTTTGATGCTCTTTATCTTTGTAATTTTTTGTTAACTTGATAAAGTAAAAAATATGTGTTTTGTATTTTTGTATAATCTAACTGACGGACTAAATTGAATGATAGTTTTTTGATCCAGTATTCATCCCTATTACATACTAGCTTTGTAGGTTAAAGGGGCTAGCTGCCCCTTTGACTCGGCCTACCCTTTTGGTATGACGGTGGTGATAATGGAGGTCCTGGGTACATTAGTAATTTAATATGTTTGTAGGTAATAAATCGATGATCCTCCTCGGGGCCCTCTAGATTAAGGGGGCCACGTGCCCAAGATGCCCAATGGAAAAGAGGGGATTGTATAATTTGTATGTATGTCTTTCTTTTGCAGCTTCACATGTGTGATGTTGGATGTGGTAGCCTGTCGGTAGCGCTGGTAGGCTAATGGTAAGCTCATGCGCGTCACATTCAAGGGATACTCGTTCGAACTCAGGGATACCAGGTATTTTTAAATCTATTTTATTTTATTTATACCACTCGCTTATCAGTGAGTTAAAACATTGTGACTAAATCTGCAGGATGTGTGTAAACCAAGATCAAAATTGTCTGGTTTCCCTCGACTTCATGGGACGTCCTAGAACATGGAGTCTTGGATCACGAGATGGGAAGTCCGAGATCATCTGGTCTGTTCTGGTCTAAGCGGAACCCGATATATAACTTTCATCTCAAAGCTGTGTTCTCGTTGGAAAATATCCTGGATAACATTCATGTTTAGTTTAATAACTCTGAGCCAGCTATGACGCAGAGATACAGGTTCTGTTACGGGTAACTGGTCTATAAAGTGGAAAATTTAATGGCGTTTCGAACTTGACCGAGAAAGTGGTTGTGAGTAACTTTCTTTATAATAAAGTTATACTCGTTACTTTAAAGTACATTCCCTAATTACATCCAGAGAAGTTAATCAATAACAAGTAACAATTCGATTGTAAACAAATGTTATTATTAGTATTTTAAACGTTTAAAGATATTATAAATAAGATACACAATATGATCAAATTAACTTGAATATTTCACTTACATAGATATATGCTTAACAGTATATTTATCTATGTAGGATTGGTAGATGATGTATGACAGATACGTAGAACGGAATGATGTGAAGTGTGTAAGAAGGAACGTAGTTAGTAAGAGAAACGGAAGATATTTGGAAAAGGAATGTGAGACGAATGGCGGACAACATATGGTGAAAGACGTGTGGAAGAAAATATTTTATTGTTTACTAGCTGTGCCAGCGGTGTCACCCGCGTTTATGGTTAATATTATAAAGACTATTTCCGTCATACATGATTTCTATGTAACTTTAACCATTAAAGCTGCACACGCGACGGAAGCTTAAAAAATGGAGTAACTTCTCCCGTTTTCCCAACATTTCCCCTCTCTACTCTGCTCCTATTGATTGTAGCGTGAAGAAAAGTATACTATAACCTGCCCAGGAGTATGAAAAATAATTGTACCAAGTTTCGTTAAAATCCGACGAGTAGTTTTTGTTTCTATAAGGAACATACAGACAGACAGACAGACAGACAGACAGACAAAAATTTTACTGATTGCATTTTTGGCATCAGTATCGATCACTAATCACCCCCTGATAGTTATATTGAAAATATATTTCATGTACAGAATTGACCTCTCTACAGATTAATTATAAGTATAGACAAGCTAAAAGAAGAATAAACCACGTGTTAGTACCAGGAATCGTGTTTCATTTGCTGTGAGTCAACCGCGGATATATTCTGCACACTATCTATGTGGGTGTTGAGAGAAATGGAACGTAAGGCGAATGAACGAAAGATTGAGATACCACGAATGAGTGAAGGAACGAGAGACGCAGAGTCTGCTAGAAACGACGAAAGCATTAAGACGTACCTAAGACGAACGACGCTGTTAATAATTATTTTATTGTATTTTATCAAAACAAGAATTCACCGTGAAGAGTTTCAGTTTTCTTCAAACCCCTATAACCCTACATTTATATATATTATATATATTTCACTTCGACCGTACATGTTTTTACTAAATCAAGAGCGGATAGTCACTGTTTTTTAAAGTAACCAAAAATGTGGCTTCTTTTATTCGGATCTAATTAAAAAAATAGATTTATACCTCAATCATATAATTTGGATAAGTTAATTTTGTTATCTTCCGTATCCTCCACGGCATATTTTTTTAACGGGAGTACAAAGTTTTTACTCAGATGAATTAATGCCAGCCCAATAATTAACGACATCGCTTTCTGAACTCTAAACATTTATCTCAGGTCTCCTATTCCCAAAATTACTTTTATATTAAAACAACCAATTAAGCCTTAATAAAGCGTTTCGTTATCTTAGCAAGGAAACAGAGATAATAAAAGTGGGAGGAATCCCACGGTGAATGATGATTTATGAGGTCGGTGTCGGCCCGATATTTTGTTCTGCCCGGTGATATTATATATACAGTTATATCATGTACCTATATATAGCTGTATATATAATATCACCGGGCAGAACGAAATAACGGGTCGATAGTATACGGTGATGTACAGGATGGAAACAAATATGTGCCATTAATGTGATTTATTGAACGAAATACCGAATAGGATAAGCTTCAAGAAGTAATATCGAGAACATCATTTGGAATTACTTTTGGCCTTCATATCCAAATATGAAGGCCTGTTTCATAAGAGTATTAGTCTTAATCTACAGCATTTGTTGAGAAATATTGTGATATACATAACTTTATGGTATATTTAAGTCCATGAAATGGATAGCGCCACTATTTATATAAACATTAGCTGTGCGCGCGGTTTTACCTGCGTTTATGATTAATTTTGTATAGCCTACAGCCTTCCTCGATAAATGGGCTATCTAACATTGAAGTAATTTTTCAAATCGGACCAGTAGTTCCTGAGATTAGCGCGTTCAAGAAAACAAACAAACAAATTCTTCAGCTCTATAATATATATTATTAGTATATAAGTAAATATAGATATTGCTTAATTGTTCCCTTTACTTTAATTATAATATTGAATAAGGAGTTTATAATGAGTATATTATATTCGTATTGAATTATTATAATAAGTATAATCATTAACAAACTCAGCATTAAGCATGAAGTAACAATTTGATGAAATAAATTTTGCACAATTCAAATAAAATTAAACTAAATAGTACCTACATAAAGATAACAGACTTAAATCCTTTTACCATTAAATGCCTAGTCTCATACCGCGACCATTTTGGACCCCAACTCTTTATCAGTAAGTGAGAGCTGTATATAAAGTTTTATTTGTTTAAATATATAACCGGTGCTTATAATGTGTTCACTTATCCGCATATCGCATTGCAGCCTCCACAATATTATTTATGTAAATTAATTAAATTATGTTAGTCCCATGTTGATCTAGAACAAAAAATAAGAATGCGCCAACTGTGGTTCTTGCCTAGCATGTTGTAAAAGGCGACTAATGGTTTACGGGCTTTTGGGTATGTGACTGAGTAGGCGACGAGCTAGCCACTTGTCACTCCTTTTTCACAGTTTTCCATCCAACCCAGCCCACTGTCCCATGTTGGTCTGGGACTTAAAAAGAATATGCCAACTATGGTTCTTGCCAAGCATGTCGTAAAAGGCGACTAATGGTATATCGGGTTTTGGGTATGTGATTGTGTTAGCCGCTTGTCACTGCTTTTTCACAATTTTCCCTCACCGCCGAGCTAGTGGTATAAATACGTACATAGACTTGAAAAATCCAGAGGTACGTGCCCGGGTTTGAACCCGCACTCCTCGATTAAGAGGCGCGTGTCCTTATCTTTGAGCTACCACAGCTCATTTTACGACATGTTAGGAAAGAAACACAGTTGGCACTTTATTTTTAAGTCCCAGACGAATAAGGGATAGTCCCATTCATACATACTACTTCTAGGCTGCATTCAGTACACAATCTCGTCCATAGCGGTATATTCTGACTACTAAACAGCTCCCACATATCACAGGTAATGTGTGTTAGTTTTTATGGTGTCGTTGCCCAGCCCGCAGTAATACGCCGTAACCATCAGACGCGGCTGGTAATTGGGGGGGGGGGGGGAGGTTAAAAGCGATGGATGTTATAAGGGACGTTTCGCGGGCCATCCCGAAAGATCTCAACCTGAATGGTTGAGTAGCCTTGCTTTATATAGGGAATATTTTAGTGAAAAATATTTCAGTCATTTAACGCATTTATTGAAGAACTAGCAGCGCCCCGCGGTTTCACCCGCATAGTTGCCGTTCTGGTGGAATATGGGGATAAAATATAGCCTATGTTACTTCCGGTTAATGTAGATTTCCAATGGTGAAAGAATTTTAGGAATCGGTATAGTAGATTTTGAGTTTATTAATTACAAACATACACACACACACACAAATACAAAAATACAAATCTTTCCTCTTTATAATATTAGTTTAGAAGTATAGAAGTATAGATATAGATAAATATAAATAAAATACTAAAGGTGAAAACAGAACTAAGATTTATCAAAAGACCAACGAGATATAACAGTTTTAAACAAATATATTTACGTCTCGCACGAAAACGAAAAAAAAAGGTTCTATGAACGTTGTATGGCGCCTGTGGCATTTGACGTCACATGCCACATCGGATCTCCCTGTCTTCTTACCGACAACTTTAAATCTTTATTAATTACTTGGTTAATAATCAATATCCAAAAAAAATTGTTTACCTGTGCTTTAGTAGATTTAAACAAATAAGTTTTAAAAATCATGCATATTCCCTATTGGCAGTTGACAGACATTGTGATGTACTTATTCAAAGTCAAAGTCGAAGTCAAAATATACTTTATTTATATAGGTTTCAAGGAAACACTTATTAATCGTCAAATACTGGTAAAGCCACAGCTTTATGATTCTACCACTGGTTCGGAATGTTGTATCTACCGAGAAGAATCCGGCTAGAAACTCATTAGTAACTAGACGTTGCCCGCGAATTCGTGCACACGAAATTTAACCCATAAACAGCCGAATCTTTTGATTGTGTTGGCCTAGAAGCAGACAGACAGACTTCAAGGTAATTTCATAAGAGTTCCCTTTTACCTTTTGTGGTACGACACCCAAAATACAAAGCCTGGCGATATCTAACAATATAACTCGTCCACCAGAAAGACATTTGGTGCCTCGTCCGTCCGATGACGTTAGCTCGCGACCTTTGCGAGACATTTGCTCCCTAAATTCGGCGCAGCCTTGGCCGAGTGGCTGTCTGGGGTAAGGTATAGCTCATATTACTCAGACCGTCTTGGTAATGTTATTATTATAGACGGGACACAAGGTTATGCGTCCTAGATACACGGAAGGGAGCGTATTTCTACTACCATGTATCAGTTACCAACTAAAGTGAACGCAGTTTGTCTGCTGTATAAAAAAAGCATTTACCGGTGCTGCTGTGGCGACTCTCGGGTTGCTGCAACACATGCTGAGGCTCGCACCTTGTTGGCTGTAACTCAATGTATGTTCCTGTCTCATATGTCTGTATTATTTAATCTATACTTATAATAAATCTGTAGAGAGGTTAATTCTGTACATGAAATATATTTTCAAAATAACTATCAGGGGGTGATTAGTGATCGATACTGATGCCAAAAATGCAATCAGTGAAATTTTTGTCTGTCTGCCTGTCTGTATGTTCCTTATAGAAACAAAAACTACTCGACGGATTTTAACGAAACTTGGTACAATTATTCTTCATACTCCTGGGCAGGTGTGCAGCCTTAATGGTTAAAGTTACATAGAAATCATGTATGACGGAAATAGTCTTTATAATATTGACCATAAACGCAGGTGACACCGCTGGCACAGCTAGTAGTCAATAAATGTTTTCTATTTCTATTTCTATTTAATTTTTAGTTAGTTACGGAAAAAGAACAAGCGGTCACTATATATACATAGATTAGTGGTCCAAATAATGACTACATTCAACCAATCAAAATAGAAATTTGACTATGCGATACAAGCTAGAACAAGTCTTCTGATAGTTTTAATCCTAAGGTCCTGACGATCATAAACCACGATTTGGCGTATAAAAGGGCTTTTGCTGTATTTGTAACAATTTATACAATGTAGGTACATCCATAAAACTTTACTTGATACAACTAGTCAGTAAATGTACTCAAAAATAGCTCGAAGGTTGGTTGGTTGGTTGGTTACTTGAGGGTTTTTATTTAACAAGTTCCAATCCTCAGACTTTGGATATTAACAAACCATTTAAGGCTACATACTACCTATTAAGGCTAAAATAGAGCGGTGGAAGCTTAGTGGCGCCTCATAACTGAGAGCTGCGGGTTCAAACCTGAGCACGCACCTCTGGTTTTTATCAAATCTATTGACGTATTTATACCACTAGCTCGGCGGTGAGGAAAAACATCATGATGAAACCTGCAAATTTAAACAACTTTGGATTTGTAACCATGATCCAAACATTGTCTGGTTCCCTTATCTTAGGGTTACGAAGTTCAAATCGGCAGTCGCTTCAGTGTAATTAACCAGACTCGCTAAATCTAAGAAGATGATGAAGATGATGACTATTAAGGGTAAAAATAGCCCGAAACAACTACATTCAATAATACAAATAAATATCTTTCAGTTAGCAACCAAAATCTGCTCAGCTCGAATCGCCAGCGATTTCCGAAGGGCTAAGCGACTCAGCCGCACGCGCAAAACGAACGGGCAGCCACTGTGGCCCACTGGACCAAATAATGACTCCATCGGCCCCTTTAAAGTGATCTGCACATACGATCCGGATAGTGATGTGTGAGGGTGCGTTATATCGATGTTACGTGATTATTTTTTTACTTTTATTTGTCGGACTAGCTGTGTCCGCGGTTTCAATTGAACTTATGGTAAAAGTGTCATAGCGTGAGCCGTAGCCTATAGTTTTAATCGATAATTGGACTTTTCAACACAAAAATATTTGTTAAATATAAAGGGCCTCCTGCCTCTTTGACTCTGTCTATCACTTCGGGGATTATGGGCGTGATGTATGTTTTAAATATTTCTTTAATTCGGACCAGTAGTCTCTGAGATTGGCGCTTTAGCTTAGATTACTACCTTATTACTACTAACTACCTACTACTGCCTACTTCTTTCTTTGTGCCCGGAGTCGCCAGAGACTCTATAGTGTATTCTAAAGAACCTTATACTTTTTTATGGTTAAATAGTAACCTATTCCCTTTATCAGAGTCCAAAACTTATGCGAGCCAAATTTCGTCACAATCGTTTAAGTAAACTAGGCGTGAAGACGTAACGGATTGAGAAAAGCAACTTCCTTTGTAAATATTATACCGGAGAACCAGACTTTGATAATGACTACATAACTTAATCATCGGCATGTGCAGGTCTGCTCGCCATTTTTCCTTCACCGCCAAGCCAGAGGTATAAATAATTTCGTGCGAGTAAAGTTAGTTATTTAACTCCAAGTTATGAGAAACACCTGTTTCATTGACTGTGAAAAGCGAATAAAATTATACTGCTCTTTTGGTTATAAAAGCTGAAAAACTTTATAAAATATAAAATGCACATCCGGACAGTCGTATTTAATTATCCACCTCAGAATATCGAGAATCATCCTCCGTGCCAGACGCCAGCTGAGCTAATTTTCGCATAAAACCTATCTAGTGCAGAGAAATATAGTAATATAAATATCGAACCTTGCTTATCGAATTATTTTTGACTGGCTCGATGGCTCATTCGGTAATGATCCTGCCCCATGCGCCAAGAGTTGTGGGTTCGATCCCCACCCAGGACAAACATTCGTATGATGAAAACTTCTGTTTGTGTTGTGTCTGGGTGTTAATATCCAATATTTAAATTAAAATTTAAACATAACAAAACACAACATAACATCACGCCCATAATCCCCGAAGGGGTAGGCAGAGTCGAAGGGGCAGCAAGCCCCTTCAACCACATTCAGCCAAAATTAAATTTAACAGTGATATATTAGTAATACCACTGTTGGTTCTGATATCCGTAACATAAGTGTTTAACATAATAACGTAAGTGCTTAAACTACTTACCTCGGAGTCAGATCAATGTATGTGATGTAGTCTGATATATATTTATTTTACCTTTAACAAAATAAAAGGTGACCTTCAACAATAAAAAACAATTTCTTCCCTTGTGTTCACCTTTTGACAAAAATAGCATAGTAATTATTTATAGCTCATAATAACAACATGTATAATTCAAACTATGCAACTTGAGCTGGAAAATAACTTGCTTCAAATTAAAGTAGTTAGTATCCGGAATAAGCATCGCAAAAAAAAATCTTAAGAGAATTTTTACTTTCAACATCCAAAGTGCCTTTCATATTTTACATAAAATGTTTTTAGTGGGATTATTTTTTCTATAAAATATTCATGTAATAAACTACCGATATGTACAAGGCGCATCACTATAAAGGATACGGGATAGATCGGAATAGTGGAATAGCGGTCAGGATTTACGGGGCATCGGAAATTCCGGAACCGCTATACGGAAGCTAAGTTAGCCTTTAGGATGCTCCGGCGTGGCCGGTATTAACCAGTTTATTCGTAAGTGGAGTTAGGTACAGGCTGCTGTACTAATAGGGGGAATGGAGGTAAGCACTGGAACTTGCTAAGTAATATGACCTCGTGTATGGTTAGACCAAATTATGTTTGGCCAGATAATGGATTTGGGATTTTGCTTGAAGTGTAAGCCAGGTGTTGCCTAAAGACTAGAGCATAGTGTTGTTCACAAAAGCTTTACAAAGGTATTTTGTCATCGGTGAAGTCGGCATTTCACATGAGATTCCTCTGTTATTGCAAAATTCTATGGCTACGGTGTCCTTACCATCGGGGAAGCCATATGCTTGTTTTTTTTCATATTTATGCTGCAACGAGATTTTATAACAAAACCTTCGCTTACTAAAAACTTGATTCCATCAAATAAGAATGTGTGTTTTTGTGTCTTTGATCTATTTTAACGCAGTCATTTCTATGTCATCATCTTCCTAGTGTTATCTCCCGTGCTTAGACGGGGTCTGCTTAAACCATACCGCCGTCATATCTATGTATTTTCATAAATAGACGCTTAAAAATATAATAGCAAGTGTATTCTGTAACTTGCAAGTGCCTAAATTGTGAAGGGAAAATAAACATATATTTTTTTTTTTATATTATAGTAACCTTCGACTACGAAGCCGACTCACAATCGCCGACTCCAATTTCACAACAAGGTGAAGTGGAATCAGTATGCTGCTCTACATAAATATTGACTTCAGCATTATTTATTTCCAGGCTTCCTCCATTTTCCGCAATGATAATGTGATGATTGATTCACCGAAACATCTCATAAAAACCATCAATAATTCATCTGTCCATTGCAAATTATAATAATGCTCACTGTTATATACCCTGCTTCCAAAATAAGGGGAAAATTCCGGAAATTATTGTCGATTGTCTATTATGTAAATTGGATCTGAATTCGGCGCGGTATTGTGGGGTCTACTTCTTGCTTTCAATGGTACATTAAGTATAATTTCACCGGATTGTATATCTGTACGTATTTTAATATTAATGGAATCTGTCCTTATTACCATTTTTGTGTGGCCTTAGATTTATTAAGGAATTCGAATGGCACGACGAAAAAATACCTTCTAGCGATTTTTAATATCATTTATGATCTATAAAGATATATATGTAGGAAAACATTTGCTTATATCATGCGTTCCAGGTACTATGTTCTTCCACCCACTTGTATAGTACGCGTCTCCATGGTCGCCAAACAAGGATGGTCTCGCATCCCTGGCCATCATTGTCTGCCTCCCCACTAGTAGATAGAGAGTGGAGCTGGCTAAGGCCGTTAATGATGATGCTGTGGTAGTATTTACCTTGGATCTCACAGTATCATCACTTGGGCTGACGCAAGTTACAGAGAGCATACCTTCCGTTTGTTTAAGCCACTCCATTTTGTTAGAGGGTCCTCTGATCCTGACCTCTAAGAATTCTACGACGAATTCCCCCGACGGCATGATGGTCTCTAATGCAAACCTCTATTGTAGGTACTATTGGCCCATCCTACCATTTTTTGTTATGGAGTACCATGAAGTACCCTTGCAGCACTTAAGCCTGTCTGATAGTAAGCAGTCACCATAGGCTATGGATATTTAAAACAACAAAACATACTGCGTGCACAAAAAGGATATTTCTACACATATCGGTTTCCTTTGATAAGCGGTAGTAGCTCAATGGTAAGGACACGCGCCTCTTAACCGAGGGAAGCGGGTTAAAACCAGGCATGTACCTCTGGATTTTTCAAATCTATGTACGTATTTATACCACTAGCTCGGCGGTGAGGAAAAACATACATACATAACATCACGCCCATAATCCCCGAAGTTTTGTTTTTGGCTAAATGTAGTTAAAGGAGCCTGCTGCCCTTTTGACACTGCCTACCCCTTTGGGGATTATGGGCGTGATTTTATGTATATATGTTTTTCCTCAACGCCGAGCTAGTGGTAAATTAAAATAAATTACAGTTGCCTGACAAGATTTTTCTTAGAAACTACATTATGTGGTTTTTCAAAAGGTGTTACAGAAACATCGGTGCAGTCGCAATGCACTTCTGATAGAAGTATCTGGTATTGTAAAATTCTACGGTGACCACCATTAGATGGACCGTAAATGCTTGTTTCCCACCTTAGTAGTATAAAGAATCATCACGTAATTTGAATCAATAAAAAATCAATCGTAAATTTTACTCTGACTCTGAGACTATTGAAGTTTATCCCAATCATTTAAAACGTAACATCCGTATGCAACATTGTGGGAAGCAACTTCAACCTCACGCATCCCGGTAAGCTTTTTAGCGCAAATAGGGAGGTGTTTTATTGTTATTTACACGTCGATAGCACAACAAATAACTGTATATCAGCAACTCGCTAAAGGATCTCGTAGCGAGAGCCGTAAAACGGCCTACGTTAAAACGATTAGGCGGAATATCTCCCCGCGGGGCACACAGTTAGCGGTTAAGCTGTCGATCGCTTGTCTGGCGGTCCGTGATACATTAGCTTTTGCTCTTGGCTTCGCTCGCTTCTAATTTTGTTTCTTCATACAATCTTTGAACCTTCATTCAATCCTCTTAGGGGAAAATTTTGGAAAATCCTTTCTTGGCGAAGGTCTACAATATAATAACTATCTGCGTGCCAAATTTCGGCGCTATCTGTTAAGTGGTTTAAGCTGTGCCGATAGATCAGCCAGTCTTACTGACTGGCTGATCTATCGGCACAGCTAGCCTTTAAAAAAAAAGTGCATGCATACAACAGCACCACAAACAATGTCACCTATTCCAAGTCACCCTGTATACAGATGTCGAATAGTGTAGGCAATAGAAAAAATGTATTGAAATTTATGCTCAAGTTTATGATACTATATATGGCGGTGGTAGCTTAATAGTAAGTTCAAGTACCTCATGTGCGAGTAGTGTTGCTTCAAACCATGGCACTCACGTCCGGACTTTGAGTCCAATATCGAGTAAATTCGAAGTACAAACATGCATATTGCACTCGCAGTAGCATAATGCTGAGGCAGGGATCCAATTGGCGCCAATTTGCTTTCCTTTTTCTTTTTTTTTTACTGGTTTTCCTCTTTATGTATTAACAATTGTGCGTCCAATAAATGTTATTCCTTTTTTTCTTTATTTCTATTGCACCATTATATTCAAAACTGTGCAAGAAATTTAGTGGTAATGAGATTGTTTTTAAAAAACGGCATTCTCTGGGAACGCATAATAAAGATATTCTATTATATAAAGACGGCATGTATTATTTAATAAATAGGTCCTATCCACGACAGGCTATAAAAGTGTTTTGGAAGAAAATAAAACTGAAAATCAAGGTTTCTATATCGTGGGCTCCGTTCCATCACAAATTTTGTTATAAAATCACATAGTATTATGTAAATATTATAAATTATACAATTTAGTCATGTGTACTAAATTGTACTGTTTTTATTATGTGTGAGTAACAAGCCAATTTTTTTTATTATAGAAACGTGATTTTTTTCTGTTAACGGTATACTGACTAAGCCTCTGGGATGTTCTGTTTACGCTTTTACAAAATAGTCCGGTCAATTCAGACCAAACATTTAATTATTTAGATTAGAACAAGTTTACTCATTTTCAGCTGGATGTTAATTACTAGCTGGACTTTAAGATGTCCACAGGATTTTATAGTCTTTAACAACCGTGTATTCTATGACCATCTTTCGTTCTCATCGGAGAGAAAGGAAGGATTCTTGGTAGATATTTTGGTCACATGGCTTGAGGTTTGCCTGAAAATTAATTTGATGTAAATAAATCTACACCAATCACTGGATCGACCAAACTCGCTACCTTCATGGCCCAGGCTAATCGAATCGCAGTCTGTAAAGCTATTTACTCTAACTATAGGTACGGTGGGCTCCATTTATGTAGAAATAAATAGGCACTAATGGAAACCCTTCTTATTACAGGTAATTCATTTCGGTGAAGCACTGGGAGAATCGATTCCAGTCCAATCTGTCTGATTGGCTGGTCGCCTTGCTGTGGTTGGAAGTCGTGAATAAACGATTGAGAAGTATCCCGGTACACTGGGGACTGTGTGCTTATTAAATACTAGTCCAGGACGAGATGAGCCCTGGAATTATCGAGCTTGTTTCAGTTGAGTAGGATATACTGAAAAAAGGTTGGTGATCCCTGCATTGGTAAATAAAATAGATTGAAAATACTATAGCATATTGGTCTGGGCCTCAAAAAATATTGTATTAACTGTCTTCCTCGCCTAAGATGTCGTAAAAGTCAAATAGGTTTGTTGAGAGTTGGGTTTGTAAATATGTAGGCGATGAGCACAATGTAACAATTTTGTAGTTAACAATGTTGCTTAATTAACTTATCACCACTTTCTGTGTCTTCTTTTATGGGATTGTAAGTGTGATGGGATGTATATGTATAAACAAATTGAGCAAATCAAATCTTCAGCTCCACTCTAATCTTGTGCTATCAATAGGTATGACTTATCCAACAAGAGACTTAAATAAGTTTGAATAAATCACGTCTCAATTCTCGAGTACCAATAACCAAGCTAATCACGACGCCCTTGCGGGATACGAGCCCACAGCATTTGGCTCGTAATCATTATTTCTATCAAACTCCAGACCAATGGTTCAAACTGACTCCAAACCGTTTTCCTAGTTCTCATAGTTGAACTTCATCATCATCATCTTCCTAGCGTTATGTCCCGTGTTTAGACGGGGTCCGCTTAGACCATGATCCAGGATTTAGCGAGTCTGGTAATTACATTGAAGCGACTGCCGATCTGACCTTCGTAACCCTAAGATAGGGGAACCAGACAATTGTTGGATCATGGTTACAAATCCAAAGTTGTTTGAATTTGCAGGTTTCATCACGATGTTTTCCCTCACCGTTGAGCTAGTGGTATAAATACGTACATAGATTTAAAAAATCCAGAGGTACATGCCCGGGTTTGAACCCGCACTTCTCGGTTAAGAGGCGCGTGTCCTTACCATTGAGCTACCACCGCTCGTTGAACTTGCACGTGGATTTTTCCTTATGCTCTACCTAACTGCTTCCAACAGTTTATTCGAGCGATGCTAGTTCGACGGTGTCAAGTAACGGTTCTTTCTAGGAATGATGTTTTATTAATGCAAGTGACTGCACTTGCAAAGCAGAAATAATTTTACTGCAGACTACTGAGTCTGCAGTCAAATTGTTTCTGTTTTATGACGGCACGAATTTTTATTAAAATTTTATGAGAAGCGGTTGAAGTATTTTTAATCTTTTTTTTCATGAACGATATATAAGGATTACAAGAAATTGCCATGTGGGTTTGGAAAATTCAGTCGTGCCTCGCGGCCTGGTTTGAACCCATAACGACGACTATGTGAGGCACGTATCCATAGCATTGGGCTACAATCGCTCTTCACTAAATTATATGTTTTACAATGCGCTGATGAAAGTTTGGTATTCTCGCTGATAAGTTGATATTCAGTGAATTAAGTCGCTTAGTATAACCTTGGTCCCTAAGCACATAACGCCTTACCGATATTATGGTAGTACTTTTTTTTTATATTTATAAGTAGCGGTGGTAGCTCAATGGTAAGCATGTCCTTACCATTGAGCTACCACCGCTACCGCCTCTTAACCGAGGAATGCGGGTATAAAACCTCTGGATTTTTAAAATTTACGTATTTATACCACTAGCTCGACGGTGAAGGAAAACATCGTGATGAAACCTGCAAATTCAAACAACTTTGGTGTAACCATGACCCAAAAATTGTCTGGTTCCCCTTCCGCTATCTTAGGGTTACGAAGGTCAGATTGGCAGTCGCATAAATGTAATTACCAGACTCGCTAAATCCTGGATCATGGTCTAAATGGACCCCGTCTAAGCACGGGACATAACGCTAGGAAGAAGATAAGTATTCTAAATAAATCAAAAATCTCTAAGCCAATAGAAGTACAAAATCCAGACAAACTCCCGCAGGCAATGTCACTTAACCGAAACTTCATCTAGATCCTGTTGAAGGGTAAGCCTTGTCCTGTTTTATATTCGGATTACTTTGGGGATTAAGTTTAAAACATTTATGAAGTGGAAAATACAGTGTTGATAATGCCGTTGGTATACTTTGTGTGCTGAGTGGGCTAGTTTAAATTTAAATTTGATCGCCATTTTGTTAAGTTTACTTATACTTGGGACATGTGGTCTTGTTCCGCAGTGTTTGGGCTTGTTAATATTAATACTATTCTAGAAGGTATGGAAATAAGTATAAGCTTTAGCCAGTGACTTCTTCTGCGCCGACTTTATAACTAAGGCAATATTTTTTTTCTGGAATTATTTAATTTTTTATTGTTATTTCTTACTTCAAGATTTAATTTTTAATATCGTAAATATATATAAAGATGTGTTATTGGTTTAAGCTAATACGGTTAAATGTTATTTACATACCTACTTAAGTTTCTTTACGCAAATACAGACTGTTGATGTGTTTAGCCCAGAAGTCAAATCAAAATGAATCGATTCCGCACATTTCCTTTATCTCTAGTTCCTAATTGGGATATGAAGATAATAAAACATCATAGCGATGGTTGGTACATTAAAAGTTGGAATCAAAACAAGACAGATGCTACTTTCTGTTCCGGAAAAAAATAGGTATAGTTGCCATAAGGCACACGATAAGTCTCTGTAACAGGCTGATTAGTAAACAAGCCGGCAAAATGTACAATAAAAAAAACGTGATATGACGTCATCATCAAAATTATACTTTTTTTACACATTATGCAGTCTCATTTCGCTTCACAGATAAGACGCACGTGCAGCCAAGCTGCCGCTATTTGGCAGCGGCGGGTGTTTACAGCGCACTTGGCGTTAATAAGAGATCATGAGACGATGGTGCTGGCCAGTTGTCGCGGTACACTGATAGGCGGCGCGCCAATCGCATCGCAAAAATGCATCCGAGCTTTAACAAAATACGACGTACCTATATCGTTAAAACTCGAATACATTTTTGAGATAGCGAGGCGGTCAGCGGTGTTGGGAATGCGAGTTTGTGGTTTTTGGCTCGATATTGGAGCGGTGGTAGCTCAATGGTAAGGGTATATATACCTTACATGAGGAGAGCTGGCTTAACAGTTGGCTTTATTTTACAAATTAAAGTACAGATTTATTTTACTAGTGCCTCTATCTAAGTGCGAAGATCACTTGGCAGTTGCTTTAATGTATTAACCAGCATCGTTTAATTCAGGATTATGGTTTAAGCGTAGTTCTACCAGTACCGAGTTTGACATTAAAAAGATAGTTAAAAAATCATCATCTCATTTGCTTGCGTCCAGGCCTAAATAACACCCCTCGTATGAGAAATGCGTATTCACCATTGAACTAACGTTCTCAGCTCAGGTTAAACACAAATACAACATAGGTTCTATTGACAACCTTAAATGGATACCTAAGCTTCAGTAGTCACAATACAAGACAGATGTCCCAATACAGACCTGTTTCAACAGCTCCGCTCAATGACGTCAGCAACCTGGATCCATTCAAGCTACCTTGGGGACAAAGCGGAGATTGATGCTGTATCGAGTTTAGGTAATGGCACTGGCGGTCTTCCAACGCTATTCGTCTTTGAATTGCTATATGTGCTATTGAATAGAACTAATAATTTTGGAAGCTATGTCCTAACTTGTTTGGTCTGAGTAATTAATTTCATATGGAAGTCGTTTCGGAATGATTGCTAGATGCGATTTGATTATAAATATTCTATGTAGCGTTATATTTCGTAATTAAATTGTATTCTTGTTTCTTACTTATAAAAATGTATTTTATTACTTATAAATTCATCTCATGTTAGTCTGGGACATAAAAAGAATTTGCCAACTTGTTGCCTACCATGTCGTAAAAGGCGACTGATGGTATATAGGGTTTTGGGTATGTGATTGTGTAGGCGACGAGCTAGCCACTTGTCACTGCTTTTTCACTATTTTCATCTAACCCAGCCCATTGTCCCGTGTTGGTCTGGGACTTAAAAATAATGTGCCAATTGTGTTTCTTGCCTAACATAAGGCGACTAATGGTATATCGGGTTTAGGGTATGTGATTGTGTAGGCGATAAGCTAGCCACTTGTCACTATTTTTTCACATTTTTTCATCTAACCCAGCCCAGTCTGCTGAAAGAAGTTAAAGGGGCCTGCTGTCCCTTTGACTCTGCCTACCCCTTCGGGAATTGTAAGCGTGATGTTTGTTTGGATAAAAAACCCTTCTTATTATGTGGGTATTAATGTACAGTTTACAATGATGTCTGGGTAAGTCAATTAGACTTTATGGTAATATATTTAATATTTTTATACTTTAATCAATGAAAGAATTAGAGCGGTGGTAGCTCAATGGTAAGGACACGCGCCTCTTAACCGAGGAGTGCGGGTTCAAACCCCGGCATGTACCTCTAGATTTTAAAAAATCTATGTACATATTTATACCACTAGCTCGACGGTGAGGGAAAACATCGTGATGAAACCTACAAATTCAAACAACTTTGAATTTGTAACCATGATCCAAAAATTGTCTGGTTCCCCTATCTTAGGGTTACGAAGGTCAGACCGGCAGTCGCTTCAATGTAATTACCAGACTCGCTAAATCCTGGATCATGGTCTAAGCGGACCCCGTCTAAGCACGGGACATAACGCTAGGAAGATGATGAATCAATGAAAGAATTTGCACTATTATAAGGTCTATGATTTGGGCCAATTTTGTGTTTATTTGTAGTATTAAAATCAATCAATCAATCAATCATCTGCAAGTGAAGTTCAGTTAGTTAGTTAGTTATCTGTAAGTTTATATAAACATACGTGATACAATCCAAAATGTATTCAGAAGCTAGTGTTTACTAGTTACTGTGTTGTAATAATGCATCGTGACTTCGCACGAAGCTTTCTTCAAAACGCTTTCAAACATCAAAAGCTGCATTTAACTAATTAGAATAACGCTGAATCCAAATGTAATAAACAACTTAGTGATTCGGCGTTTCTAATTCAAACAATTCAACTTTGACCCGAAACGAATAAACATGAACCGTCGATAAATATTAGTGGGCCGGCCTTTAGCGAACTGACTAGACAAAATATTTAAACAGTTTATTAAAGTAGCTTCAGGCGCTAGCAAATACCTCGTTTGCAACCGAGTGGAGAACTGACTTGCGATTTTGGTTTTGTTTTCAGAGGTCAGGGAAGAAAAGTGACCTTCCGTCTGATGTTTAATCGGAGCTGTAGGACTGGATGATGTTTATAAAGTCGTTGTTGGTTCAAATTGGCACGAATCATCATCATCTTAGCGAACGACTAATTCAGTTAATTATATCATATCGACGATGAAGTGACAATACCTCCTAACTGTAGATATGCTAATTTACAGGAGAATGAAAAACCATCCAATTTTTAGGTTTTGTTCATAAGCACCCATTCAGCACTTATAGTGCTGGATTATTATAATACACGGATGTTATAATAATTCCAAGTCGCATGATAGTTAAACTAAAAAATTGAGTTTGAAAATGCGAGATTCGAAATTGCTCTTACAATTTCTGATCCAGTCCGAAATCTGGATTAAAATCTGGCATGTAGCCAAATGAGAAATTCTTTGGTTTTTTAGCTTGCAAAACACAAAGGCAGGTATCTCATGCATCCAATCAGAGGTGGAGTTAGTTCCATTAGATCTACGCGCTGCATCTTAAAATACGAAGCCTGTGACGCTCCAGTATAGTTGTAGATGTCACGTTTTTGAAATACGTCACGTTTGTAGATTCACCTGGTTAGTTTTTACTGGATGCTGAAGAGTTTGGGGGGGGGGGGATTTGCTGAAGGTAACTAAATAGAGAGTACTGTCGGTCTAATTCAATGTAGTTATGATATTATCAATTTCTTTGTTTATTTCAGCGCAAAATAATTGCCCTTGGTTTTTGTAGAATTACCTCTTCACATCCACGAAATGCAACGGTTGATTGTTAATTTGTAATTCATTTAAATATTTACTCTTGTCTTCTGTGGAGGAGCAGTGGTACCTCAATGGTAAAGACACGCTCTCTTAACCTATGTGTGCGGGTTCAAACCCGGGCAAGTACCTTTAAATTTTTCAAATCTATGTATGTATTTGTAGGCTAGTTCGGTGGTGAGGGAAACCATTGTAATGAAACCTGCACATTCCAGCAACTATAGATGTGTAACCATGATCCAAAAATTGTCTAGTTCCCCTATCTTAGGGTTACGAAGGTCAGATCACCAGTCGCTTCAATTACCAGGCTCGCTAATTCCTGGATTATGGTCTAAGCGGACCCCGACTAAGCACCGGACATAACGCTAGGAGGGTGATTTATTCTTGTTTTCTGTTCAAGATACAAAATGGTATAAAGAAATCAATTGGATCTCGTTCTTTTGATATTCTTGAAAAATAAATAAATTGTTGAATAGCTCATTTATAAAATTATTAAAAGCAAGAAATCAAACACAATACATATATACTGTCTTGCATCAGTTGAAAGCATTTATTTTCATCTTTAGGTAAATGCATATAATATAAAAAAGTAACATCTTACACGAAAGCGCGTTAAAAAAGATCCGCAAATGCAATCCGAAAGTATGCACCGCGACTAATCTGCACGCAAATTGAAAAGCCGTTCCTGAAGGAGCACCCGGGAATATATTACCGACCGCCATTCGTCTTTTTAACCAATTGCCGGGAACCTGTTAGTTTTATAGACCGCGTTCTTTCAAGTGGGCTGAAAAAATAGGACGCTGTGAAGGTTTAATTTAAGTAATGGTGAGACGAAGAGTGATGTAAATTTTTGCCTTAAAGTTTTTCTTTGTGGCCTTGTTGTAGCGTTTTAAAAAAGTGATTGGGCTAAAGCCACTTTCACCTAATGATGAAATTGTTTCGAAATTTCAGATACATATGTAATTAGTAACACATTAATGTGGGGACGTCCACATTAAAATCCTGATTCACTAAGAAAAATACAATGTCGATACTAAATGATTTAGAAATAGGGCAATAAGATGATGATGAAAATAAAAGCCCCAACTCATTTATGAAACCAAGTAACGTATAATATTTATCCTAGCCAATTGATTTCCAGCCCTTTTCCTGATCTTCAATGCTAACGGTAACGAAGGAATTTGATGATGCTGCAGTACCAGTAAAGGTGTATCTTAAACAGTCCTGCGAATGCTAGCTATGGGATTTCGTATCTCAGTAGTGGGAAAACTGTTACCCTTACATCCTCCACTAAGAACTATTAGCTACAAAATGGTGAAGGGTGTTGGTACATTTTCCAGCAACCCAAGTAGCTTGACATATTGGCTGGCTCAATGGAGCATTCGGTAGTGACCCTGCCCCATGCGCCAAGAGTTGTGGGTTCAATTCCCACCCAGGACAAACATTCGTATGATGAATACTTATGTTTGTTCTGTGTCTGGGTGTTAATATCCAATATTTAAGTATGTATTTGTAATACCACTGTTGATTCTGATATCCGTAACACAAGTGCTTAAGCTACTTACCTCGGAGTCAGATCAATATATGTGATGTCGTCGGATATTTATTTATTTATTTTATTTATTATATTTGTTGCTGATATAGATCTTCCGAACTCATGGTTTTTTAACAACGTATAAGTGTATTGGTTAAGAAATTAAGCACTGATTTGTAATGAAATAAACGCAGCTTTTTGCACAGTTAAGAAGAATGCTAACTAACTAACTTAACTGCACGACACTTCCCTAGCGGGGTAGGCTGAGAGAACCGAACATCATATGGCACGATCCTTACACACCTCACTCGCCTCTTCAACATTCATGATCCTTTTCATACAAGCTCTACGGTTTTTATGACTCCTACCATCGCCTTCTGTTAATACACGACCAATCTGGTCGTGGTAGGAGAGCCTGAGCCTCCCGCGGCTCCTACAGCTTTCGTAGAATTATACCTTTAATAGAATGCTTCTAAACGAAACAGAAATAACTACTGTTAAGCTTTTTGTGTGTGTTTCAAAAACCTTCCCCAGATCAAGTACCCACTAATAGGACCTAGTTACTAACAAAAATCAAGATACTTTGCACAAATTTGAGCAAGCAGCAGTCTCTGCAAGTACTGAGGATGCAAAAGTGCATTCGTTAGTGGGTGCATGCACGCTGAACACACGAGATCTCGTGTATATTTTAATTAAAAGCCTTCAGCAAGAAAGCATCTCGTTAAAATGTACTTTTGAACATTTCCTCGAAATTATAATAGAACATTTTTGTCCGGTAAAGCGTCAGTAGAAGTCGACTTCTAAAGGCAGACCAACATGGGACAATAGTGTTCTCTATTTTATAACTAGCTGTGCCCGTGGTTTTATCCGAGTTTTAGTTAATGCTGTGTAGCATAAATAGCCTTCTTCGATAAATGGGCTATTCAACACTGAGGTAGTTCCTAAGATTAGCGCGTTCAAGTAAACAAACTCGTTTGCCTTTTCTCAAAGAGATTACTTTATATGAAAGCGTCTATAAAGATTTTTTACATGATCATACCTACCTACTATCAGGCCTGCAATTCCTGAAGGGGTGGACATAGTTTAAAGGAGCAATAAAATTCCTAAGCCACATATTAGCCAAAAAGATAATTGAGTTGGGCTAGAATAAAAATTATGATAAACTAGCTAGATTGTCGCCCACTTAATCACAAACCCAATACCTATACTTGATTAGTCGCCTTTTACGACATATAAGGCAAGGAATTCACACAATGGGGATGTTGAGTAGCAAGTCAATTGAGATACTTTTTAAATGCTGTCAAAACGCAATCACTTCATAGATTTTACATTGGCTTGTCAACATATGACGTCACTAGTTCGTGTAGTCAACTGACTTAATATTAAGCAGTTTTTGTAAAATAAAAAATCGTTGACTCGGTATAATTCAAAATCAATAAGGTTTTACAAGATACTCTTTTTTTACGGAATTGATTTTTCAAAATTGAATATAAATGGTGTCAACATTGGTTGTTCGTTTTGACTCCTAGACCAACATGAAACACTATCATAATTAAATTAAATTTTAACAAAAATAAAAACCGACTTCAAAAAACCGCAAAAAAGGTTTATAAAAAACACAAGTAAAAACTGCCTTAATAGCTATTTAAATGTCTAAACACTAAAAAGTATAAAATAAATTCTTTCGACTACTTCGATGAAAGTATTAATCTTTAACACGTATTTAAATATTTACAATAATCAGTTAGTTTTGGAGTCGATAACGAGCCTTTAATGTTTAAAGAATTACTTTAAACTACTAATCTTCAAAGAGTTATACCTTTCATCATCAGCCAAGCAACATAACATGATGAGTACGAGACGCAAATACTGGAATCGTTTTAGAAAAAATAAATAAAACACTTAACATGTCGTTAAAATTTAAGAGTGGCCCTCGTTTTCATGGAATCCCATCACTAGACCAAGACTTGGTGAAATTGAGACTATCTCGAAAATAACACTCAATATGGCCCTATAATATTGAAAGAATTATCCACGAACTTCTAATCGTTAAGGAGTTACACCTTCCATCATCAGCTCAGCAACATGAGATTATGAATACCAGACGTAAATACCTGAATTGTTTTAGAAAATAACTAAAATAGATATTCGCGCCTATAATACTTAAGGGTTTCCCTCGATTTGCCTAAGATTCCTTCATCAGATCCAGATGCGGTACCAATAGGACCAACTCCAGGATATACCCTTTTGAATAAAAAAAAGAACTCTAAAAATCGTCTTACAATTCTCGACGATATCAATATTTAAAGAATCATAAACTAATTCCTAATCGTTAAGGATTTGTACCTTCCATCATCAGCTCACCAACATAAGATGATAAGTACCATGCGTAAATACTTGAACAATCTTAGAAAATGTCTAAAACACATTGTACGTGCCTATAAAGTTTGAGGGTTGCCCTCGAGATCCTGACTTGGTGGCAATGGGACCAACTCGGGAGTAAACCCTTTCGATTAAAAAAAAAATTTGGAAATCGGTTAACAATTCTCAGAGATATCGAGTAACATACATACAAAAAAAAAAACATTCAGTCAAATTGAGAACCTCCTCCTTTTTTTTTTAAGTCGGTTAACAAAATAGGAAACATATATTTTAAAATACGTCTTTATTACAATAAATTGCCCTTTTATATTCCTGGAATTTCGCAAACAACGCAAAATAATTGTTAGGAATTAGACGTTTAAATTTCCTTACTTCCTTTCCTTATTTGTCGAATAAGGAAGTAAAATTTAAATATCTATTTATAGGTCCATGTAACCTTTTGGATCCCGCTGTTTTCTATTTTTAGCGCCATCATCAAATGTCATATTTACCCATCTCATGACTGGACATCTGACATCCCTTTTGTATTTAGTAATATAGTGTGAAATATTTTTGTACAATGATTGATAAAGGTTAATATTTGTATTTATATTATTTGCTTCAAGAACATGAATGAAATTGATTCTACAGAATACTTATAAAGATATTTGAAATGTCATCTACAATAAAATATATTTATTACTCTTTCACGCAAAAACTGCTTAAGGTATTCAGAGAAAATTTTAAATTTAGCAGATAGATATTTTTTTTTTTACCCGGAGCAATGCATTACACATACCACCTTACCTCGGGGGGGCGAGATGGAGTCTTGGCTTTTGCCCTGTCCCGGTAAACAGGACCTACTAAAGCCCCCTCGGTACGGGAAACCGATAGATCTTCCTGGACCTAATTTAACCTATAGAAATCCCAGAGTAATAGACACTTTCCAAAGTTCCGAAGTTATGGTACAATATTACATGCCATAAAGAACGTAAGCTATATAGTTTTAAACTTTTTTAAAAGAGCAGAGGTTGTGTTGTTTAAAAAATATAATATTTCTAGCTCAGATTAAACAGTCGTCTAGATACCCCGGGGGAATTGGTACGTCCCGTTTATGAGGAAAATAGCGCGTTTAATACCCGCTCCGGCGAGTTGTATAAAGTTTAAGTAAGAGCGCTATTTAAAGATATCGCTTTCTCGGTCGTAAAGGAAAACGCGAGGAAACATGCACGCGGGATAACTTTGGATTTTTAATACTTCAGGATAATCAAGGTGAAAATAACCACTAGCGATGTGGCATGCAACTGCACATCATATTGGAGACTTCTATATCTACAATATTATAAAATAGGAAAGTTTTGTATGTATGTAACGAATAAACTCAAAAACTACTGGACCGATTTCAAAAGTTCTTTCACTATTAGAATGCTACATTATCCCTGATTAAATTATGCTATGGAATATTTTGAAATAAAAAAAATTTAGGTTAGAAATAAATATCCGTACGTGCGAAGCGGGGGCGGGCCGCTAGTTTAAGATATTGATGAGTGAGATAAGATTTATCCGATTAATAAAAATTTTTTTTTTTTTACTTTTTTAATTATTAAAAGTACCAAATAAAGTAAAAATAAACTTTAATTTACTTTAATTTAATTCGCTCAGTAGTATTTTTTATAAAAAGTAACCATCCATCCATTCACACACATCAGAGATAAAATGTCACTTAAGTAAATAAAATGTTCCAATGCAGAGTTAATTATATTCTTACTTATATAAACAAACAAAGTGAATGAAATTAAATACGTAGAACAAGTGAGTATTATTAACAAGTATTAAGTAACATGCAACAACGCGAATAACAACATTAAATTCAAAATTCCTCAATGAAAAATCGCCCAGAGTCAGAGTTTCATTCCGCACATTCATTCAAAGCTTTGTCCTTTTACCCTGTCCTATATCAAACAAATAAAGGCAAATTAATTATAGGTGCCCCAACGTTTCGGAGAAGGGCCGCCCTCGGCCTTGCCATACATTACGGAGTCACGCGGCGAACGCGGACAGCCTTTGGAAACGCGAATCGCCCTGATAAATGCTATCAGCCCGCCCGCAAATATCAATCAAACCCTCATCGGTGCCGGGTGTTGGACAAGGGATAAGCTTTCGATATCTTAGATCTATGAATGGATGTTGAAATATTATTATGAACGTTTTTAATTAGAGTGTATTTTAAACGTTTGAGTTTTAAAACGGAGGTTTGTAGGAAGAAAAGTGGTATTTTAACTTATTTTAACTAATATTCAAGTCAAAAAAGGGGTATCTCAAGGTTGTATTTCAGAGCCTTTTATTTATTTCTTTTTCTCAAAAAAATAATTTGGACAAATGCAAATTTTAATTTGAACAAGGTTACGATACAATTAATTTTTCAGTCTTTGTAATAGAAATATATTTTGGAATAGTACATTCTTGTACTATTATAGGATTTAATAGTATTTCAAACAGCAAATCGCTTATCAGCTACGATTTAGGTCTTAGGTTACATTCTTAGGAACGTAAATACTAATACGGTTTTAGGTTAACGTTTTAGCTGAAACATCAAAATGTGTATGAGGCCCAGATAGGCAAGTATTTGAGGGATCCCTTTGTGCGCGGAAACCACAGGCCTCCGTGCGGTTCCACAATCTCGTGCCTTTAAATAGTTTCTGGGAAACGTAGGCGTTTTTATATTTGGGGCTATTAAATTCACTTAATATTATAGCAATCCCAATTCAAATTTGGATGAATGACTTAGTTAAACAGGATCTGAAATCAGAGCAAAGGATGTGTTGGACTCTTTGGTTGCTTTGACTGGCTCGATGGCGTATTCGGAGTGACCCCATGCGGCAAAAGTTGTGGGTTCGATCCCCACCACCTAGGATAAACATTCGTGTGATGAATACTTGTGTTGTTTCTGTGTCTGGGTGTTAATATCCAATATTTAAGCATGTATTTGTAATATAACTGTTCTGATATCCGTAACACAAATGCTTAAGCTATATACTTACCTCGAAGTTAGATCAATGTATGTGATGTCGTCGGCTATTCATTTAATTATTTATTTATTTATTTGGTATAGTGGAGGGACGGATATTTTCCAAGATGGTGGATGGAAGTTAAGTCCCGGTGTAACAGTCTGATGTCTTCTTCACCAAGCGTGTATTCGACTTCCATTGTTCTCCGTCTATTGGGGTACACTCCACCCAAGATCATGGTCGGAGGGGTATTACCAACTGTAATTTGCATACATCTACATACATACATATATAAAATCACATACATATATGACTGGCCCGTTGGTCGAGTGGTCAGAGACCCTGGCCACGAAACCAAGGGTCGCGGGTTCGAATTCCGCTAGGGGCAAATACTTCGTGTGATGAACATGGATATTTGTACTCGAGTCATGGATGTTTATAAACGTATTTAAGTATGTCTGTCCGTTCACCTAGTATCAATAGCACAAGCTTATAAGCTTAGTTTGGGACTAGGGAATTGGTGTGCCAGTCTGAAGAATTTTATTTATTTATTTTATTTATATTCAGCCAAAAACAAAACTGGGCTGAGTTAGATGGAAAATTTTGAGAAAGTGACAAGTGGCTAGTTTGTCCCCTACACAATCCCATACCCAAAACCCGATATACCATTAGTCACCTTTTACGATATGCTAGACAAGAAATACAGTTGGCATATTATTTTTAAATCCCAGACCAACATGAGACTTACATAATCGGTACATATCTATCTTGGATAAACGCCTACAAGATTGCTACCGCAATAGTCACCATACACAAGGTTAAAGTTACTATTAGTATCACAGGAATACACAAAGGTTACACATATCCTATTATTATCCTATTATATCCTATTATATATACACAATTCCTATTGAGGATTCTAAAATCTGTTTTACAGTTACATATAAAACGAGACAATAAAACACCTGTCTCGAGGTATTGACTGAGCAACATTGTTACACGGAACAATTTGAAGTCAACATGTTATGGAGCAAGTTTTAGTTTTGTGTTGATTAAGTTCTGAACTGTTATTGGAGATTGACCAAGTCAGGGACCAAGTTACATTTAGCTCATACACCTTGTATAAATTGTATTGAAAAGAGTAACTACCGAGTTTCTTGCCGGATTCTTCTCGGTAAATACAACATTCCGAACCGGTGGTAGAATCATATAGCTGTGGCTTTACCTGTATTTGACGATTTATAAGTGTTTCCTTGAAACCTATATGAATAAAGAATATTGTGACTTTGACTTTGACTTTGAGCTGAGCTGTGTTGGATTTGTAGCCTTCCATCGCTCATAACCAGGGCCCTCTTTAACCGATTGGAGCCCTGGGCAGATTAAGATAATAATTTTTTTGTTGGTAGTTTATAAATATCAGTGTTAAATTTTATCGACTGGCTCGATGGCGTATTTGGTAGTGACCCTGCCCTATGCGCTAAGAGTTGTGGGTTCGATCCCCACCCAAAAATTCGTATAATGAATACTTGTGTTTGTTCTGTGTCTGGGTATTAATATCGAATATTTATTTTTTGTCATACCACTGTTGAATCTGATATCCGTAACACAAGTGCTTAAAGCTACTTAGCTCGGAGTCAGATCAATGAATGTGATGCTGTGGGATATTTATTTATTATTTATTATTATTATTATTAGTCTTGAACTTCAACCTCTCGATCATGGGGCCTGCTTATAACGCGTAATTAATAATACACGTCCAAATAACAAACATACGAACACGCAAATCGACCAACTCTCACATTTTAACATACGACCGCAATCCCCGAAGTGGTAGCTAGAGTTAAAGAAACAGCCAGCACCTTTCACCTCTTTTAGCCAAGAATAAAACCGGGTTAGATGGAAAATTGTGAAAAAGTAGTGTCAAGTGGCTAGCTCGTCGCCTACACAATCACATACCCAAAACCCCATATACCATTAGTCGCCTTTTACGACATGCTAAGCAAGAGACACAGTTGGCACATTATTTATTAGTCCCCAACTAACATGGGACAGACTACTATTAAACTTTGCGTTATAAAAAGAAAAAAAATACGCAAAGATATTTTCACTTTAATTATTTGCTACCGCTTGTTCTCTTGACATGGGGTGCCCTTTCGAATCCTTCACCCAAAACCCTTAAATTGCCAAATCATTCCAATTATCGCGGCCCGAGGGGGTTTTTATTAGGCGCCGCGCGGTTTTTAAATTAAAATATTTTTCTGTTATGAATGACACATTAGATGCGGGTGCGTGCAGGCTTGGCGGCGTTAGGTATTTTGAATTTTGACTTTTGAGATGATGTGTTAAGGTTTAATATCAGGACTTTTGAAGAGGCAAAGATTTTTTCTAAACATCAAGTCTAATTTTTAGTCGGGGTCCGCTTGTATCATTCAGGATATAGGGAATATCATAGTGTTTATTGCCTTGAAGCGACTGGCATCTGATCCTTCATAAATAACTTGTTAACAGTAATAGTATTAATAATAATAAATATTAGACTACATACATCACATACATTGATCTGACTCCTAGGTAAATAGAACACTAGTTTGAGTATGCAGGTTTCCTTTCGAAATACAATGTTTTTCAGACGTCCAAATTAGTACATAAATCAATTACGTATAGAAGTACATCATCTTCCTAGCGTTATGTCCCGTGCTTAGACAGGGTCCGCTTAGACCATGATCCAGGATTTAGCGAGTCTGGAATTTACATTGAAGCGACTGCCGAACTGACCTTCGTAACCCTAAGATAGGGGAACCAGACAATTTTTGGATCATGGTTACAAATCCAAAATTGTTTGAATTTGCAGGTTTCATCACGATGTTTTCCCTCACCGTCGAGCTAGTGGTATAAATACGTACATAGATTTTGAAAAATGCAGAGGTACGTGCCCGGGTTTGAACCCGCACTCCTCGGTTAAGAGGCGCGTGTCCTCACTATTGAGCTACCACCGCTCCTTCGTACGTACTACGTATAGAAGTACAGTGATACGTTAATTACAATTAAATAAGAAGTACTTATTTAATAACGATAGATTACACATGGGATACGTTTGTCCTTTAAAGAATCATATATTTCCTTGAAATGAAAACAATATATGTAAGATTACATGAACAAAGCCGAGGATTCTAAATGGATGTGACTTTAAACATTAGCAGGATTACAGGTTTTTACAAGTATCACTTTTATTTCTATTCCATTAACGTCTGCAATTTATAATCTACCTTATCTCCGCACAAATAAAAGCAGTCCGTTCGGGGACTTCAATAATCCTTTTATGGATCACTTCGAGGGCTCGTCAAAACCCAATTTCGATTATCGTCCCGTTGAAACTTGAAATTTTCCAAAATTTCATTGGACATTAAAATATTCATCCGCCGATTGAAGTTTAGGATCAAGAGTCTCGACTTTTCAGACGCTTGAGTGTAATCTTCCACAAATTGATACCAGATGTGACAAGCTAGTCAGACGCGAAAGATTAGTGTTCTGTATAGCCATCATCAAAAGATGTTATAAGTATATAGTAGATACATACATAACATCACGCCCATAATCCCCGAAGGGGTAGGCAGAGTCAAAAGGGCAGCAGGCCCCTTTAACTACATTCAGCCAAATATAAAACAAGGCTGGGTCGGATGTAAAATTGTAAAATCGTAGTGACAAGTGACTAGTTCGTCGCCTCCGTAATCACATACCCAAAACTTAAAAAATAGTCACCTTTTACGACATGCTAGGCAAGAAATACAGTTGGCACATTATTTTTGAGTCCCAGACCAGCATGGGACAATGGGCTGGGTTAGATGGAAAATTGTGAAAAGGTAGTGACAAGTTGCTAAATCGTCGTCTACACAATCACATACCAAAAACCCCATATACCATTAGTCGCCTTTTACGATATACTAGGCAAGAAACACAGTTGGCACATTCTTTTTAATTCCCAGATCAACATGGGACTAATAAGTATATAAGTATATAGGTACGTATATAAGTGGTGATTTCTAATGTACGGATGCAATTTAATTATTGCTTATAAGTTATAGTTATTCCTTTGTTGTTAATTTACCTAATCTACGAATAAATATTTATCACACATGTGAAATCAGAAAATGTCCAATCCTTCAAGCTAATCTGTCCTCCCAATTTCGCTCTCTGCTCCTAAATCTTCGGAGGTACAGAGGAAATCCCTCTCCGCTGGCTGGCCGCCGTTGACGTTTCCAATTAGTCGCCAGAGGGCCGACAAAAGGGCTCGATTAGTTTAGCAAACACTGGGCCTCCTGCTGAGGTGCTTGGGAAAAGTCGGGGTGTCTAATTGGTTTCCATTAAAAATCTTTTATTAGGTTACTTTTGACAGACCTGTTGTTGGTCAGAGTCCGTGATAGTGCAAAAGATTTGATTCCCGGTTAGAGAAAAAGAGTTGTTATTGAGAAAAATATTTGTGTCAGTTAAAGGTGTTGTGAAACTTCGTTGATTATTGTTTTGTAATGTCGAAGCTACCTCATTTGGAATAGGAATTTGGTCTTGACCACCTGATTCGCGGCTCCACACTTAGCATACGACTATATGGTACTGTTGTTGATACTAGGTAATACTTAGACATATGTAAGTACCTAACATAGCAATGCTTATAACGTTCATAATTTGAGCACAAATGGCGGACATTTGGTCACCTAGTGGTATTGTTAACGACTAGTCTAAACTGCAATCTCATTAAAAGCTTAGTCAGCTGATGGACGTTATCTGTTAAGATGAGTTTGATAGTTATACCGTTTTGTTTCTAATATTACGCTGTTAAAATTGACACTAACGTTATCATGAATGCAACGAGGGTTGCTACTGTATCTGACAGCTTCAACACCAAACCCAGAAAGGGACCTCACTCATCATCAACGCAAAACTAATGCAAGTCCCGAAGGGGGGGGGGGGGTGTCCTCACGGTGTGGGAACCGGAACCCTTTTCAATAATTTTTTCCCTTTTGTAATAATTGACTTTTACCACTCCTTGCTGATGGAAAGCCGGCCCTTGATTGGTTAGACATTAATTGATTTCCGATGATAAAACGCTTCCGTCGAAGTGCTGAAGGCCCTAACCCGCTAAGATGTCCGCCCTTGCGATGGGCATTTCAGTGTTGCCAAGTTAAGGGCCCTTTGCTAGGAAATCTTTGGGAGTTTTACTGAGCGTGACAGTTTCATAGAAAATAAATAATAATAAATATATTAATTTTATCTGTGTCTAGAAGTGAAACTAGTCCTAGTAGTGAAAGTATTCGCATACTAGGAGTAAGCTTGTATAAATACATAGAAGCTAACACGAACTATTGTATCGAAGTACATGATTGTTAGTTAATTACTATAGAATATTTTTAAAAGAATTGAAAAATAGGATTATATTATCTACAAGACGTAAAACGTATTTTACGTAATTAAATCATCTTTACTTTATATAGGCTTCTAAGAGCATATACACTTTTTAAAGCTCATGTCTCACTTCACACTATTACATTTTATAGTTAATCTACATAGGTAATAAATACAATGTGCACAATTTGAGCAAGTTCTCAAAAGCTGTAGACTTCGGTAATAATTATTAATAAAATAAAATGTACCGTAGGAGCGATGATTTTTTAAATTGGCAACACAGAAGGCATTGGTAGGTACCGATTAAACCGTTTTCCTCGAGTTTGAAGATTTTTGTTTTCTTAGATAATGGTGAGAAAAAGGAATGCTGAGAATTCTTTTAATCAACGACTCTCATTCAGAATGTAATGGAATGTGAACGGTTGTTGCAAGGAAAGGGATTGCAGATCTTTCTCGAAGTTTAAAGGCAGTTGAATGGCATTTGATGCTTTTCGATTTAGGAATGTATTAGTCGAAATTGTATTGACTGTCATTTGTTTAGTCTTGTCAAATAGCCTTGCGGTGTCGGGCGCGAGTGGCGCGGGTTCGATGCACCGAGACAACGAGTGGTTGATATCATCATCATCATCATCATCATCATCAGCCTGTTGCAGTCCACTGCTGGACATAGGCCTCTCCAAATGTTCGCCACTCTGATATGAAACTGGGATTTTAAAATTTTTTTTTTTTTTTTAAATATCAGACTACATCACATACATTGATCTGACTCCGAGGTAAGTAGCTTAAAAGCACTTGTGTTACGGATATCAGAAACAACAGTGGTATTACAAATATATACTTAAATATTAGATATTAACACCCAGACACAGAACAAACACAAGTATTCATCATACGAATATTTGTCCTGGGGGATCAAACCCACAACTCTTGGCGCATGGGGCAGGGTCACTACCGAATGCGCCATCGAGCTTGTCATTTGAAGCGGGTTTGGGTGGTTGTGGTACTATAACTGAACTAGCTTCTGCCCGCGGCCTTGCTCGCGTGGTACATCGATAAATAGTCTATGTTATTCGAGTGTACAAGCTATATTATTGTACAGTTTCATTAAAATCTATTCACTAGTTTTTGCGTGAAAGAGTAACAAATATCCATACATCCTCATAAACTCACACACTCACTTTTACACACACACAATGTCATGTACGAACTTAAACTCGTAATTAGTCCTTTTATTTTTTTATCCCTAATAACTTTATATAACATAGGCTAGATATTCTTATTATTGTTACTAGGTAAACTTGTATTTTTCTCACCAACTCCGAACCCGCCGTTAACTCACCTGTAATACAACTGGTTCCTGCGATACAGGCCTAGAGTCTAGTGCAGCGGCCGCTGTTCAAATCTCGTGGTTCCTACATTATTCTTTTTAAATATAATTTTAATTTAATTTTAAATTTAATTTTAATTTAAAATTTAGCAAGTAAGCAATTATTGTAAAATAGGAACAAACCTTATTGTAAATAAATATTTTTCATTTTCATTTCACTTTCGCGTTTATAATATTAGTAGGATTTGGTGTCTAGAATACGATTGCAATGCATGTGATGTTGTCTGATTTTGTTTTTATTTTTATCACAGTTCTTACCTATTTTCAATTGTCTGCAAATGTTAATCGTCTGATAAAGTATCATTTTACGTAGGAAACAGACAATAGCATTTTAAAAGCATCCACATTTTAACTTTTTTTTTATTTTGTCGCGGGGAAATACGTTACGCAATCGGGAGTTACGTCTGCGGAGCGGAGGCTTGAGAGGATCGTCCTCCCGACTTCGCTCCGCCGCTTCCTTCTGCGAGATGACGTCTTCGCAGAAGTAAGCGGTTGCCGCCCAGGCCCTTTCGTTCCGGAGCATTTCCTCTACTATTTTGGGGAGCGAAAGGTTTGACCTCACTGCAATCCACATTTTAACTAACTTGACTATGTATTATATTGTATCCAACTATTTATTGTTGAAGTCAGGCCTTGGAAAAGCATTGTGAAAGTTTCACAGTAAGTACCATTCTAAGGTTTATACTTATTATTTATACGTGTAAATGGTTGCAGATCTATTTTATCAGGCAACATATATATAGCGATCATGGATCGTGGATTTAGCGAGTCGTTAAAGTAATGCAGCTGCCATTTGATCTTCGTAGTCGTTAGATTAAATTATATAAATGAATAAATAATAAATTCTCCAGACTGACATACCAATTCCCGAGTTCCAAACTAAGCTTATAAGCTTGCGCTATGGATACTTGGTGAATGGATAGACATATAAAAATACTATATACATCCATGACTCGAGTAAAAATAGTGGGATTCGAACTCGTGACCCTCGGTTTCGTCACCACTCAAACAACGGGCCAGTCCATAGATATATTCACAGTTATTGAATGTGCAGGTTTATTTATGATGATTTCTCTCATGTCTGCCTACCCCCATGGGAAAAAGGCATGACATTATGTATGTATGTAGGTATGTATTTCTCTCATCGAAGAGCCGGTGGTATAAATGCATCCTTAAGCTTGAAAAACCCGACCAGGTTTAAATAAACCAACTTACCAGAATGTCACTGAAGAAACATCATCGACGGGCTCGAGTGCGCATTCGGTAGTGACCCTGCCCCATGCGCCAAGAGTTGTGGGTTCGATCCCCACCTAGGACAAACATTCGTGTGATGAATGCTTGTGTTTTTTCTGTGACTGGGTGTTTATAATAAATTTAAAGTATATATTTGTAATACCACTGTTGTTTCTGATATCCGTAACACAAGTGCTTGAGCTACTTACCTCGGAGACAGATCGATGTATGTGATGTCGTCGGATATTTATTTTATTTATCATTTCCCATTGTGTTTGGGCAGTGATGATGCTAAGAGTTAAAGATCTGGCAGGGTCAAGTAAACAACAGACTTCAATGTTCTAATCTATATTTAAGTAGGTACGCCGGCTGCAAGCTGCATCGGGCCGATATAACCGCAGTCTTCGGCATTGGATGCACCGACCCACAAATGAAATATTCTAGTGAACTTCCAGAACTGGTATCTAGCTAAAATCAAATGTAAAATATAGGCCAAGTTTACCTGTAACACAAATATTGGAGCTAACTGAAACTTATTTGTGGTAAGTTAAAAAGTAAATCAAAGTCGACTTTTACCAAAACGTTTGAACTGACAGCCCAATATTTTTGGCTTTATTGACTAGATTATAGACTAACGCGAATGAGGATAAGATTTTTACAAAAATAAAATATAGGTATCATTACTTTCATCTAAATGCCATACTTTAAATACTGGTTTAGATAATTGTGTAACTACTGCAATGTTTGACTAGTACATTGAAAAATATACCTAATATAAAATTTTATTGCCACTTAGTGTTATACAAGGTGGTTCATTAATATTGTACTTAATCACTTAGTCGCACTTTTCGAGTATTGTAATACCTAAAGGGCAATAAAACTATATGACTCTTATTATCTACCATCGTGATGTTAGCTGTTAATATAAGAGAAAATTAAATACTGCGTTCCCAAGCTTACTTGTCAAACTTCTATTTTAAATTCGTACAAATAACAATAATGTCACAGATCGACTTGGCCTATGTTTCACAGTTAATTTTTTGCCGCAGTTTATAATTAAACAATGCAACAAATTGATTGTTGGCAGAAGAAATTAATAGAATACCGCATGTTTTTGTTAAATAAACAATAACAGCTAGATAAAAGCGTTAATTAATCAATCGAATAGCCAATTTAAACTGTTAAAAACACCATATAATCCCAGCTCACTGTGCTAGATAAACCCCGCTAACGATTTATTTGGCTAACAATCCCCAACCAATACTGTCGCAAACAATTAGCAAACATTGTAGTCATCTAATCGAAGGTTTAATCTGTATCGCTAGTGTAACTTTGATTTCAAAATAAATCAATCATTTTGAATTTATATTTTTTGCTATTCTTGAATAAATTATAAGGTTCGTGTATTGAAATTGAAGTTGACGAAGTTTTGCTTTACAAGTCTCTAGAATCATAATCCTCAATAAGAATGAGCTTTCACGTTACGATTAAGTATTTAGACTAAAGTTCTTCATTAAAATTACTACAGGCTTAACCAATTACATGATAACATACATATCTAATAATTTATTGCATAATTTTTAGGTAATCTACACCTATTGTTATCTATTTAACACTTAAAATATTTCTCCTAAAATACATACATATATAACATCAATAAAACTGGGCTGGGTTAGATGAAAAATTGTGAAGAAGTAATGACTAGTGGCTAGCTCGTCGTCTACACATACCCAAAACCACATATACCATTAGTCGCCTTTGATGACATGCTAGGCAAGAAACACCGTTCGCACATACATTTTTAGTCCCAGACCGATATGGGCCTACTAAAATATTTTCTGGAATGTACTATGAATGAACAACGTTTTCCCTACTTCTTAGGCATCTTCTCTATGTCAAAGCTAAATCACGCCTATATTTTGAACAAATGTATTTTCATCATTATCTAACATCAATTCCAAATTAAACTAGGTCGCATAAACCTCACATAATTTTATTACAAATAAATTAACTATACAAACTGTTACAACGGACCCCGACCGCAGAGAATAACAAATTGAACACATTAAGTCCGACACCACTTTACCTAAACTTTCCGCGTTACAATTTAACAAGTATCGCCCTACAAAGGATCCCGAATAGTTCTAGGATTGTTAGGCTACTTCTTCAAGGGCATGTCTCCAATGTCCCTTTGTGGAATATACACCCTCTCAAATAGTTCTCCCATCCTTTCCCCATCGAGACAATATCCGGCTATCACGCTGTCTTCACCCAAAGATTTATTGGTACCAATCAAATTATCGACCTTATTGCCGTTTAGTAGAGCAGATATTTCGCTATCGTAACTCTGATTCATTTGATTCGCGTTCCTGTTTTGATTTTGCATAGTTTTGCCGGAGAATTGGCTGCGGTTTGTTCCTTGCGAGCCATTCGTATAATTCTCGTTGCGAACGCCACAGGCTGCGTGTAGTATCGATTCTATCGCCATCTGGTCCTGCACTCTTCTTTGTATCGCGGTCGCCTGCATGTTGCCAACGATTTCTTTGTATTTGCTCTCTAGTTTGTTCAGCGCCGCATTCAGTTCGGTCTGGTTTTCATCAGCCGCGTCATTAATGACCTGCGCTCTCTGCCTGACAAGTTGCAACTGTAAAGAACACTCTGCCAAATGTTTCTCTCTCTGCATGTGCGCCAACTTCGCTTCGTACACTCGTGCACATTTCGTTTTCGACTTTTCCATTTTGTTGAGACGTTTCTCTAATTGCTCAGCTTTGTATCTCATACTGTCATTGCTCGTGTCTTCGTTTGGTTTTTCTAAGAATTTGTTTATCACTCCTTGTAAGTGACTCTTCTGATCATCGTTCAAGTTTCGCAATCGAGCGATTTCATTGTCTTTTGCATTGATTATCTGTTCTTTCTCAGATATAATTCTATCTTTAGCCATAATAACTTCTTGCTTTTCGCAATTTAACTTTGTTTGTATATTTTCTATCATCATTTCGTAGTGTTGCTTTACATCTCCAATTTTCTTCTCGTAAACTTCTTTTGTTTCTTCTCTTGTTGCCGTTTTAGTTTTTATTATATCCATTTTGTGGCATGCCTCAATTTCTTCTATCTCATGTTTTTTCATTTCTTCGAAATTATCAAGTTTTTCTTGTAATAGATCAATGGTCTGAATTAGTAAGTTCCTTGAATCTTGTACTTCTTGCAATTTTGTTTTTAGAGAATTTATTGTAGTATTACTCTCTTTGATAAGGTAACAACCACTTGTACAGGTATCAACTTTGGCTACACTCTCATCAGTATCATCACCAGATTTGGCTTTCAACTCTTGCCTCAACACTTCTAGTTCCTTTTGCAAAAGCATATTTTGAGTTTTGATTTCACGTAGTTTCATCACCAGATTATTCGCTCTGTATTTATATTCTTCACATGATACTTTATAAGGCTCATATTCTCTCCGCATATCAGGGCAATTATAACAAATCAATGTCTGTTTATGGGACGGACCTTCAATCCCTTTGTTGTCTGATTCTTCATTGTTGACGAATGGTTTGTTACTAACACAATCAAATTCATTATCTTGCGAATGGTTATCTGTGTCTGAAGTTGGAAGCTTCTTGTTATTAAATATAACTTTAGTATTGTCTTCTTCGGAATTGATTATAATATACTCGATCTCATTTGATGATTCATCACTGTCTAATTCGTCAGTGAGAGGTGAGAGTTCTTGTTTTGATGGAAAACGCAGAAATGGTTCGTCAAGTATACCTTTAGCTAATTGATAGCATAAAGCAAAAACATACTTGTTTCGTAGATTTTTCTCATTCTCCTGACAATTAGAGAGCCTTTGAATCCAGGCCTTACAAATCTCAATGACATCTTGGTCCAACAACTGTTCCAGATATGGTCGCATTATTTGCAAATAACGTTTAAATTCTATATCAAGACTGGTATTATCATCACTTTCATCCATTACTGCGGTGTAAATAAAATTTTAATATATCCAAGTATTTTCTTTATAAAAACAAAGACATTTTAAAATAATTTCAGTGCCAAATTGACAACAGTAATCAAAATGACAGTTTTAATACTTTTAATTTTATTTAAAAAGAAATATTGTGAAGGTTTGATATACATAATGTACATGGGTTAAATACATTGAACTATTATTACGTTAAATATGTGACCTTAAAGTATTTCGTAATGTTTGTCTAAACCATAGGTTCCCAACCGTTTTTGGATTACCGCCGCGTTTATAAGAAAAAAAAAACATCCAACGACCCCCTTTACATATTATACCAATTTCATATATCTGTATATTATTATCTATTAATAATAAACAAATTAAATTAGTTATCTCCATTATAATCGGGCAACTCGTTGTCGTGGCTGAGGGATAAACTTCTTAGACGGCTAGATACGATGTTTTTTTCCTAAAAATAGAAACAAGTAATTTATTATGTTAAATTTCTTATTAAGCAGTACGACGCGACCGTCCCCGTAACGGTCACCGTATAATAAAATAGCCCCCATTAGCCTTTTGGGCCTGCTATCGCCCCTTCGAAGAACTCTAGCGTCCACTAGGGGGCGGTACCGCCCCAGTTGGGAACCTATGGTCTACACCATCGATACTTTAACACTTATATTATAAATAGGAAAGATTTATAATTGTAACTAACTTTTAAACTTCACCAGCACTTCCCTAGCGGGGTAGGCAGAAGTAGCCGAATGCCATATGGCACGATCCTTACACATGTAACTTGCTTATACAACATTATTATAATTATTTATTTATCATTCTCATAACGAATAAACTCGAAAACTACTGGACCGATTTCACACATTTTTTCACTGAGTAACACAGGTTATATTTAAATTCATAGACAAAGTATATTTATGTATATTGGATAATTTGGATATTTTTTGAAGTTCAAGTTGGATAAGGAAATCTTTACATTTACCATATAATATCTCTTTTTTTAGTAAAAAGTTAGTAAAAAATAAAAATTATACATATCATCACGCTCGCATTCCCTGAAGGGGTAGTCAGGTATTACTCCTTCTTAAAGTGCGTCTTTCAAATGTTGTTATTCTATCAGCCTCAGAATAATAATAAAAGTATATGTCCAATTATTTACGATGACACTTAGTTACTTCTCCCCACGTGACATTACAAAAGGCTTATAATAGATATTCCCGTCAGACCGGAAGGGGCCTTAATGCGCTTACAGGCGACCGGGTTTGCGCTCCCTCTAATAGCCTCTAAGCCGATTCAGAATTGAAACTTATTATAGTATGCCGCCGAGCGGTGGTAGCTCAATGGTAAGGACACGCGCCTCTTAGCCGAGGAGTGCGGGTTCAAACCCGAACATGTACCTCTAGATTTTTAAAATATATGTACATATTTATACCACTAGCTCGACGGTGAGGGAAAACAACAATTTGTAACCATGATCCAAAAATTGTCTGGTTCCCCCATCTTAGGGTTACGAAGGTCAGATCGGCAGTCGCTTCAATGTGACTCGCTAAATCCTGGATCATGGTCTCAGCGGACCCCGTCCAAGCACGGGACATAACGCTAGGAAGATGATGATATAGTATGCCGCATCTCTCATGCGTCTCCACTAAGTGACTTCGTGGTTCTTTGTTATAAGATTGGAGGTTGTGAAGCAAAAACTTCTTGTCCACACTAACTTATCATTACGTCCAAAGGGGTAGGGCAGAGTGCAAGGAGTAATAAAACTCCTTAAACTGCATCTAGCCAAATAACATTGAGTTGGTTTAGTTGGAAAAATGTGAAAAGTGACAAGTGGCTATCCTATATAATCACAAGCCCTATAGCGAATATACACCAATAGTCGCCTTTTAAGACGTGTTATGGAAGAAACACAGTTGGTACATTTTTGGGTCCCACACCAACATGAGACCTGACCTACCATCACTATAAGTGTATAAACAAAAATAAGTATAACATATTACACTCAAACTTTACACCCGCCCCCAAAAAATCCTGCAACACCCCCGATCGTAAAACGCGGTAACTTTAAAGCGATTCCAAGCTGTCTCATGATGCATCTGTTTATCCCTGTTTGCAGCAATAACGGCAGCAATGTTGAACTCTCAGTGCATCGAGCGAGTTTGAGTTTTATGTCATGAATGGGAAAGTCGCGTTTTGTATTGTGCAAACGGCAATAAAGATAGGTCCGAGATTATTTTTACGAGAAGATTATGGGAGCGAGTAATTTTATCTTTACGGCTAAGTTGACGGTCTAGTTCAGTGGTTCTCAAAACTGGTGAACGCGACGTTAATAGAGTTGGAGTCCGCTTGCACTACAATCCTGGATCGAGTGAGTCTGAAAAGAAGCGGTTAAGAACTTAACTCGAGAATCCTAAGATAGAGGTATAAAACCGATTGATCCATGGCTATTTAATTGTGCTAGTATCCTCACAATCCTATCTTAAAATCTTTTAACTGCTTGTAGAAGTGTGCTCTTCAGATTGTGCAATCTTTTGCACTTGTAAACGGCAACTAAAATTTATTTACCGTTTCTGTTCCTTCTGTGATAGCTACGGAAATGTTTGAGGAGCAGTGACCTAGTTAAATCTGTTCAGTTACGGTTTGTGTGCAGTTCCCATTTGGAAGACTGTCGGGATTATGTTTTGATGGCGCAATGGATTGCGATAGAGAAATATTGTGGACGGACAATGGAGCAAGTTATTAGAAATGTTCCGTTATGTTCCACTTCGTTTGTACGGTGAGCAACAAAAGTATTTGGACACTTTGTTCATAAGGAATCTTCTTGTTTCTAGCGTTTTATCATGTCCTTAGTCGGGATCCTCTTAGAGCTTTCGAAAGTCTGGTAATTAATTACATTGAACCAATTGTCGATTAAAGATCTTCGTACGTCCTAGATAGTCAATTCAAAACCTGGTTACACATTCATAGTTGTCTAAATGTGCAGGTTTCATCATGACGTTTCCATGCGATCCCCTGACTTCAATCGAGAAGCAAAGGACCGTACACGCCTAATAATAATATCAGACTACATCACATTCCTACATTTATCTAACTCTGAGGTAAGTAACTTAAGCACTTCTGCTACGGATATCAGAAACAACAGCGGTATTACAAATATATACTTAAATATTCGATTTTAGTACTCAGACACAGAACAAACACAAGTATTCATCACACGAATATTTGCCCTGTGTAGGGATCGAATCCACAACTCTTGGGGCAGGGTTACTACCGAATGCGCCATTGAGCTTTTCAAGGAATAAACTACTCAATTGTACCATTCTACTCGGTTGAGAGGTAAAAAAATACGATAAAAAGTTAGTTTTATTACTAAATTAACCAACTGAAACCACGTCGAAACCACTAGCTACAAACCGCGCCATAAATCTGTCCCGTTATGGCCGCGTTAAACGCAATCGGGATTCATGTCGGGACATGATGTTCCGCTGCATAATGTACTGTGTAGAGCCGGCTTAATGTCCCAAGATTACTCTATGAATGGTGTACGTGTTGGGTTTTAAATAAATATTAGATAACATTACATACATTGATTTGATTCCAAAGTAGCTTAAGCACTTGTGTTACGGATTTTGACTGGCACGTTAGTCGAGTGGTCCGACACCCTGGCCACGAAACCAAGGGTCGCGATTCGAATCCCGCTAGGAACAAATGTTTCGTGTGATGAACATGGACATTTGTATTCGAGTCATGGATGTTTATAAACGTATTTAAGTATGTCTATCCGTTCACTTAATATCCATAGCACAAGCATAAGAGCATCAAAGTTTTGGAACATGTGAAGTCTCTTTAAATTAAAAATTTTACCTAGGTGTAACGTAAATGCTCTGTATCGTCGTATCAGTGTTTGTTTGACAAATAAATAAATCAAAATACAAGTTAAATCTTTTTTTATATAATCCAACTGACGGACTAAACAGAATTTTATAGTCGCCTTGCCTATTATGCTCTCACGTATTAACAGTGCAACAAACACGGATTAGGTAGCACCAGATACTAGGGATTAAAATCCATAGTCAGTTTTATTAAACAAAAGGGTAGCTACCGTGTTGTGTAAAATACAGTGCACGTCAAAACGAATTTCCCAGGCGAATGGAAGTCATCGATGCATAGCGACGTGTCGCAGATGCGAGACCACTATTGCGAGGTCAATGCCCTCTAGTTTAGTAATAACAGAGCTTGTTCTATAGAGTAGAAGTGAAGTGAAGTAATGGAATGAACTTTGATATGAGCTTCAAGAAGAATTATCAATGAAAGAATTGATTTATTGTTCTATTAATTTTCTCTTGACAATTTCACTGCCGTTTACATTTCGTAGTCGAATCATTTTATTTGGCATAAAAATGTCAGATACTGCTTTTTCTCACATCACTTGTATTGTTGATAGTAAACTTATACTATTATAGCTATTTAGAAATAAGATAGACTTGTATGCGTAAAAATTAAATTAAGCTTATCATATATTATATGATTATTTTAAAGTTTAAATTAAAAATACTGAAATGTAGGTATACATATTTAGAAATGATCACGAAACGCAAAAAAAATGGGAGATGTTACATCTGATGAATGAATAAATAGTAAATGAATTAATGGTATTATCACAGCTAATATGACCTTAAGCCGCCACCACACAAGACATTACGAACCAACACGATGTCCGGACATGAATCCGGTATTGCGTTTAAATCTGCGCAACGCGCGAAAGCGATTTATTGCCATGTAACGAGCGCGTACATTTGTCTTGATAACTGCTTTGAGGATGTAATAAGAATCTGTTTGAATATTTAGTCGCATTAAGGGATTGATAATATTATTAATAATTGGGATTGATAATAATTTTAATAAAAATATTTTTAATTACATACGAAGAAGAAAATATGCTTTCGTTAGAAGTAGAAGCAACATTCCGAACCGGTGGTAGATTCATATTATTAGTTGATTTTCCTATTGAATTGACGATTTATAAGTGTTTGTTTCAAACTTATATAAATAAAGAGTACCTATTTTGATTTTGACTTTGACTTTGACTTAAATTATTATTTTTCCAAAAAAAAAATACATAATATCATTTGTTAGGTGGTATTGTAAATATTGATTTAACAGTTAAGAAAGCAGTTAATTGATTTATTTATACTGGCAGATTTCACCTGATGATGGCTAAGAACTGGAAAACGCCAGAAAATGATGGATAAACATGTATTTGTGGTAAAACAGTTTCTGCAAAGGTAAGGCTTTATTTTCTCCAGGATAGTAATATATATTTTTTTAAATAACGATACAGTTATTGATCATTACCAGAAGCAGCCATATTTTCACCACAAACAAGTAATCATAATAAAAGCATAACACTTAACCTATACGAGTTCACTGTACAATAAACACGTCACAGTGTTGAAGCATACATAGGTATAACAAAGCAATTAACTTACGTATAAATAAATAAATAAAATAACTTGAACATATTTTCGTCATAGAGTTACTGGCAAACGAGTACACTATATAACATAAGAGCATGTTTACGTTCAAACTAAGAAAAATAAGATACTTCAAAGTGCAGTTTGTTATTTAACAAATCCCTGCAGATCCTCTCATGCTCCCAGCTTGTTTACAGCTATGAACGATATTAACAGCATTCTTATTAAATGAAGCAACGAATAATTAAGTCTAGACAGGAGCGATTTGTAGTTGTCTTGGAAACTAAAGGAAATTGAATCGAAGGTAAGTGTTTCACTCTAATTGCTCGCTGTAATCGGAATAACAGTGTTATTGTCAGGAAATTTATTAGAGAGATTTAGTTATACAATACAAATATAAGTAAGTAGGTGGTAGGCATTACAGATATATTTTATAGAAAATGGTTTCTAGCACCGATTCTTAATGGAAATTATGTGGAAAATCATTAACAAAATCAATGACAATTGACTTTATAAAAATTAAAGTCACGCCGTCTTCTTTCGTGTAAGATAAAACCTTTTTCTAGAAAGAATAGCTTTATTACTACTAACTACACAACTACTAACATTTTAAAACTAATACAGTATTTATTTTTGTATTTTTGGCGTACTATAAAACCAATTACTATTGCTTCAATTAAATGTGCGTATAAGTTAGCTCCGAAAACCGCAAACATCATCGCTAACATCGTAGCAAATTTTGACGTTCAATTCGAACAGTACGTAAATTAAGGCCGCTACACACGGTACACAAGGCAGCGGGACACGCGTCCCAAGTCCCGTGCGGCGTCCCGCTCGACCGTAACGTGCGGAACCGATTTATTGCTCTGTTCCAAGCATGCACATTCGTCTCGGTAATTGCCTGCGGAATGTACCTAGTAAGGAGAAATACTTCGCGTTAATCTAAGGCTAGAATAAGATTAAATCGCTGTTTATAGGACTAGTCGGTTCGTGGTAATTGTGACTTAATTACGTATCAGTGTGGAGGAAAATTTTAGTTTGTAAAGGATGTGGTGGTTTCTATGGCGTCACGAGATAGATTTAAGACTTTAGTTTCAGACGACGTAATAGAATTGTCCACGCGTACCCTAGAAAGTGCTAACAAAGCTATTCCCGCCGATAAACCCGCCAATTTCAGGCCGGCAGGACGAATGGTCAGAGGCTTTGGCCGTGAAACCTGTATTGCAGGTTAGAATCCCGCTAGGGGCAAATTTTTTGTGTGATAGACATGGACATTTGTACTCGTGTCATGGATGTTATAGACGTATTTACGTATATCTGTCTATTTACTAAGTATCCATAGCATAAGCTTAAGCTTAGTTTGGAACTAGGGAATTAGTATGTAACTCTGGAGACAAAAAAAAAAGGCAGTTAGTTGAAACATAGATCCCGGGCACACTTCATCTTGCAAGGAGCTTTAACTGTTAGTGTAAATATTCATGTTACATATTATAAGAAAATTTTTGAGTTGACTCAATAAATATTGATGGTAATTTCGATGTGTTTTATTAGTTTAATGGTACATTTTGCGCATTGATTTTGAGGCCAGTAATATTTATATTATAATTTTTTTGTTCGGTATTTTATCAATTTCTTTACAGGAAAAAACTTGAAACTGCACAGAATACCGAAAACTAAGGCAGCCACCATAAAGTATATTTATACCGGGGCACTTTATGACACAGCAGGAAAAGGGACCAGCCCCAATTTGTCGCGTGGGGGGAGGTTAGGGCGATAGCGATACGAGCCCGGCTCGTACGTGACCGGTGGGGCGCCCTTTTGCCTTGCCAAGGGATTCTCCGATAAAGACAACCTGGCCTTTTTAATGATCCCTTTCATATACTGACGAGTGAAAATAAAAAGCGGATTATTTTATTTGTGTATTATCGCTTTTTACTTTCCTACGGCAAAACTAAAAGGACGAGAGTAATTTTGGAAATCAAAGGCTGTGGCATAGTTACGGTTTTAGCAATAAATGTATTTTTGATTGTATTTAAGTATTTTCCACCCTAATACCTTAATACTCACTTATCAGACTTTGTTGGATAAAGAGACGATTCATTATTCATTATTGCGTGGGTAACTTGGCTCTATAATATCAAACTTTAACAAAACGAAAACCATTGTATTGTATTGTTATAATTGCGGTTTAGTTAAAATAAAGTTATTGATTCTTCTATTTGTACGACAGCTACTATAGTAATTGAATGTTTGTTAATCAGTCACGGCAAACGCAAAGAGTAGATCTCAGCTGTTTCAGCCAAGATTTTAGGAAAATGGATCCCGTACTAGCAAATATTCACACGAACCGTCACCAAGTGTCTCAAAGCACGACTATTCTATAAGACGCCATTTGCAACCCACAGATCAATTCCCTATTTCCCTACCGAAAACCTAACCCAAAAACGCGTCGTTCGTCAAGTCCACGCGTGCCCCAAACAAGATTACGAGGCCCCATATCCTGAAAACAGGTTGCTTCTAAATCTCCCTTAAATAATATCACTCGGTCTAAATAGCTATTGGCGGGGTGATCCCATCGGCCTCACAGCAATCCATTTTGCGGCTTCACTACTATGATTTAGAGTCGATACTGGGCTGACAGCCGCAAAGTTGTGGTTATTTTCGGCTCAACGTATTTGTTTTGAAGTATATATTACTTGGGATAGGCTAAGCTGCGAAAAAGCAGCGGGAGCCATTTTTTTTTACTCGAATGAGGCCTTGAAGTAAAATTGAAGCCAAGATACATTGCTGAAAAATTGTAGGCTTATTAATTGATAGCAGCGCCCCACGGTTGCACCCACGTAGTTCCCGTTCTTGTGGGAATACGGGGATAAAATGTAGCCTATGTTACGCGCTGATAAAGTAGCTTCCCATTGGTGAAAGAATTTTCCAAATCGAAACAGAAGTTTCGGAGTCTATTCAATACAAACAAACAATCAAATCTTTCCTCTGGCCATATTCTCGCTCAAGGAGTTCGTCTGACAATTTACCTTTAGTGATATAATTTTTTTTAAGAAATAATAAGTGGTAAAATATATAGTTTTTGATAGTACAACACCAAACATTGTAATATGTCAAATGGATTTGTACCCCATTTTCAAGATACTTATTAATATTTTAAGAAGGACTTTTTTTATTGACTTGATCATCGTATTTTCACGGTGCACCCAAGACGCCAGTCTCCATGAGGTCTGGACTTGAGAAATATTACCATTCTGCATAAAAGACATATTTTGGAGATATTTTATCATTAGCGATATAAAAGGCGACTTCAAACATCAACACAGAGTTTGGCCACCCAGAGAAGAAAAAATAATTCTTAATACGTTAACGATGACGACCATTAGATATCATTAAGGAAGCTTACAAGCTTACTTTATGGCTGGTTTCCCTCATACCCTAATCCTAACTCATCACAATTGTCCTCAGAGAATAAACGAGCATGAGATATATAACCTGTCATCCGGGACACAGAGGGACGGGACATTAGTTCGATGACAGATGAAGTCGATTAGGGAAGGTGTCCTAGTTCTGTAAGCCGTGTAAATTGAAGATGACGAATTTGTTTGTAACTATCGGGTAACAAAGTTAATTACCTATGCAAATAAGCCCTAGTAAGGGCAATATATGACCTTTATTTATTGTAGGATGTTGGTGGTTGCGCAAGAAACGTGCACAAAATCCAAGAGATGTTGGCTTAAATTCGAGACTCTAGGTGTAGAAGCTATGTATTTTATTTTGATAACTCTCGAAATTTTATCCACTAGCCCAGTGACAAAGGGAAATATCGCGAGGAAATAATAATAATAATGTCCTCCTAACCGATATCGGTTACGGCGGCCCATCTCAACGAGCATTAGCCATCTCCGCAGGAGATATTATAAGTGCACAAGTGTGTGCGCTAACACAGGTGCACTCTCTATTCCTTTATTCCCATAGTTCGGTGAGACGGCAATCTGACATGACCGGAGAGAGGTCAGGCGCAGGACTAACGGCTTAACGTGCTTTCCGAGGCCTGATTATACCGCCAACTTCCTGACTCCGGACTGTTACTGAGTAATTCCAATATTGAAAAAACCAGCCACAAATTCTTGGTCCGACCTGGGATTTGAACCCGGGACCTCTTGGTCCTTAGGCAGCGCATGCTACCACTAGACTAACGAGGCAGTTAGGAAATCGCGAGGAAAACTGCATTTTTTTTATAATCATGCGTAATTTTGTTTTAAAAATGACTAAGAATGTGAAATACTTACTAATATTATAAAGCTGAAGAGTATATTTGTTTGTTTTCTTGAGCGCGCTAATCTTAGGAACTACTCTGGTCCGATTTGAAACATTCTTTCAGTGTTAGATAGCCAATTTATCGAGGCCATAAACGTGGTTAAAACCGCACAGCTAGTCCTAATGCAATGCTATCCGGAATTACATCAGAATTTTTATTTCTTAAAAATAAATCTTACATAGACATGTGTATATACATTTAATTTTACTATGTACCAGTATAGCCTAGAATGGTCAATACTAGTAAAACTATTTGCACCCTACAGAAGTTTCTAAAGAAATATATTACCAACTACGCCGCCAAAGAAATATTTTTTCAGCCAGATTCAAAAACTTTCACTCGCCGACGGTTCAGATAATATTTTTTCGCGTTTTTTGTCGGAATAGCTATTGAATTTCCCATTATTTATCTTGGCATAGTGCATCTGGCGCACGTTTCAATGTGGACTTTGTGCTGTTGACATAAGGTTTGAAAACGATAATAGAATCTGATATGCGGAATATTAGCTGAGGCACACATTTGCTTTTTCTATTGTCGAGTTTTTAGAAAAAGTGAGTTGATCATATTGGATATTTCCTCAATGGAATGATTTATCTGATTCACTATGAGCTTTTCAGATAACGAGCAAATTATATATCTGTCTCATGTTAGTATTGTACCTACTCAAAAATATTGTAAGTACCACTTGCAATGCTTGCTTAGTATTTCGTGTAAGGCGACTAATAGTGTACTGTGTATTAGTTTGTGATAACGTAGGTTAAGAGTTAGCCTTCATAGCTCACTAGCTAAGAAGAATCAGTCGCTGTTTATCTTATATCTTATGACTATGTCTTTAATAAACAATAATACAATACGTTTTGTACCTCACTTGCAATCCCCGAAGGGATAGGGAGAATTAAAGGGGAGCTCCTTCAACCACGTTCAGCAAAAATAAAACAAGTGAATTAAACACTCATATTTTTTCTCGATGCCGAAAAATATCTGCGGACTCTCGGTCCACAACAGGCGTAGTCAAACCAACAATTCACCGGATCCGCTGAGCCGAACACACATTAGTGTCAGATGCAAATGAGTGACCATAAATCGCCATCACACATGTCATCCACAAACTAACTTATCTAGTCAACAGCCAGTGATTTGAGTATTTGAACTGAACTGATTTAGCGACCAAACGCGTTGCTTAGGAACTTTTTATTGGGTCCGTTGATTAATTAAATTGTTTTAGTGTTCGAAAAAGGTGCGTGAGATATCTTCATTATTGCCGATTGAACAGAAGTACCTATTCCTAAAAGTGCTTAAGCTGCTTAATTTTGAAATCAAATGTACTGTACTACTACAACAATTATATTAGTATAAAAGGGAACAGTATTTTATATGCATTTTAATTATATCTAGCCTTTATATTATACAAAAATTTTTGTGCAAAAAATTATTGATCCTACGGGACTAAATAAACGTTTCACCTTAAACCCTGGCCACAAAACCGAAGGCCGGGTCCGAATTCTGCTGTGGGAAAATATTCGCGTGAAGAACATTCATATTCCAGACAGAACAATAAGCGTTTCTGCATCCAAAAGTATTGCATCTTGCTGCTACCTAAATTATTAGTACAGGAACAAATGTGCATGGTCGTTACAGGCAGTGTATCGGGTTGCGTTACGAGCGGGGTGTACACAATAGTGTTCTGTCCCGTGTGCACATGTGATGCACCGTGTAAAGCCGCCTTAATATATTGCGCTTGGAAAATGTATGAGTTTATGGGCTATTGTAGCCAAGCGCTGGTTTGATTCATCATGGGATAGTCCAAACAAGTAAATGATAACACTTCATGGATTATCATGTAAAGTAGCAGTATATAACCGTACTGTTATGATAGGCCAACTTGCCAACAAAAAGTACTTTCAAGAGTTTAATAGATATAGTAAGTTGTAAAACCATGAACTTATTTCCTATGTTTGTACATAAATTTTTAAATATTTCTTTTTTCATAAGACTTGTAGTTTTGCCGGAAATCGAGATAAACCGTTTTTTACCCTTAAAAACTCACCCCCTTCCCCTTCCCGACCTCAGGTCACCCGTAAATTATTTTTCCCCTCATTTTTGTAATATTTTCTACCTTTTCTAATGGGTTTCATCCTACTATATTTTTTTTTTCACTTTTTACCATTTTCAAAATTATCGACCCTGGTCTATATAGACCACACAAAAGGAAACTAAAACCCATTTCGCTAACTCAATTCAGTTCAGTTCACTAGGTCTCAAGTTTCTCTGCAGCCCTTTGAACTAGACCCCCAGAAATTCAGTTAAACTATAAATAAGTTTCGAAGGAATATGTTCCGTGTGTGTTCTCGCAACTCGGAAGGTCTTCGTAAATACAGATTCGTTAATACAACTTTTTGAGTTGGTGTTACAGTACGAATGTCCACTGAAAGAGATAATTTTACTGCTATAAAATATTATATTTTATACGTATACAATACTAGCTGTGCCCACGGTTTCACTTGCGTTTATAACACACAACATAATATCACGCCCATAATCCCCGAAGGGGAAGGCAGAGTCAAAGGGGCAGCATGCCCTTTAGACCACATTCAGCCAAAAACAAAATCGGGCTGGGTTAGATGGAAAATTGTGAAAAAGCAGGGACAAGCGGCTAACCCGTCGCATTTTACGACATGCTAGGCAAGAACCACAGTTGGCATATTCTTTTTAAGTCCCAGGCCAATATAGGACAGTGAGCTTGCGTTTATGTTAAGTGTTATATACATTTTGGATAAATGGGCTATCTAACCCTAAAATATTTTTTTTAAATCGGACCATTAGTTTCTGACATTAGCGCATTCAAGCAAACAAACAAACAAACTCTTCAGCTTTATAATGTTAGTAAGTAAGTAAGTATAGAAGCGGTAGTGGCCAAGAATAGTAGGTATGTGGCCGAAAAAGTGGAAAAGGCCCCTAATAGGAATAAGTGCTGCGTCTAATCTAATACACGTATTTAAAAAATCTGAGAGGGGGTGGTGTTACTCAGTAGTAGGCGTTTAGAACTCCTTCTGGACCAGATGCCTAGAGGGTCTTGGATAAGTAGATATTATGTAATTGTAAAATCGCATCGCTTTCATAGGATTCGATCCCTACAACTATTACATACGAGTGGGCTTCAGAAAAAGGGTAAAACTTGTCGGAGGGCGAGGGTCGCGAAGTTGCCCCTACCTGGTCCGGGAACTTCGGCCAAGAATTAGGCTGCTGTAAACATCCACTGTACTCTCGGCTTAGGCAGTTGGAGCAAACATATTTTGGTGAGAATAGAAATGAAAGTTGCAAAGATTAAGTTTGTGTTTAGGATATTGGAATCTGTGTTTTTTTTGCTGAGCCCAACTTTAAGAATACGTGTATGATGCTTGCACCATCGATAGGAATTACGTAACAAATACACGTGAATCTAATATTTTAAATGCGAACTTATTTCTATCAGTGAACTTTTTACGCCTTCAGTGGAGTGATTGTGATGAAATTTGTAAAGCCAAAGGTTTGAATCCTAAATTAGGCATACCTAAACTTCACGTCCGAAGTCCCCGATGTGGTAGGCAGAGTCAAAGAGACAGCAGGCCCGTTAAACCACATTCAGCCAAAAATAAAACTAAATATCCTAAAGTAGGTATGATGAAGATATCTAAGAATACGAAATATGAGTTTTTTAACATAATAAAAAAATATACTTATTGCGCGTCGTGTGACAACTTCTGTGTAACGTATCAATTAAAATGTGATAAGACAAAGCTGGTGCGTTGAATATAAATATTTATCACTGCAGTGCAGTTATGAAAAAGTGTATTAAAATCTGTGTGTGACCTGTATAACTATTGCTAAAATGAATATTTCATCTGATTTAAAATAATAGTTTGGTACCTACAGCATGTTGTTTGACGTAACACTTGCTATTCATTTTGAATAGGCGTTTTAATACAATCTAATAATAATGATATACGATAACATGTGTCATCTTTGTAAAACCACAACTAAAAATAAAAAGGACAAGTGACACGATTATTATTGTAATTATCATCATCATCAAAATCGTGGAAGGATGTAGGAGCCGCGGAAGGCCCAGGCTCACCTACCATGACCAGATTGGTCGTGTATTAACAGAAATTGATGTCAGGATTCATACAAACCGTAGGGCTTGTATGATAAGGATCATGAATGTTGAAGAGGCGAGTGAGGTGTGTCCGGATTGTGCCATATGGCGTTCGGTTCTCTCCTACCCCGCTAGGGAAGTGGCGTGAAGTTTAGTTAATTATAACATCTTCATAATTTTTCAGGTTATCCAACTCCTTGGGCTCTCCTTTGGCTTCTTCTACTTAGGGGATAGCAGAAGTGATAGTTTGTATCATCATTATCGGGGTACATTCATCCTCTACTGGACATAACTGGACATAGGCCTCTGCGCAACGCTACGATAAAAAAAAATCATTAGATAGAAGTTTCACGGTGAGATAGGGAAAATAATAGTCTAAAGGGCCAGGTCAAAAGAAGGCTACCCTCATCCGACGAACATGCTCAAAAAGATTAATGAATGTGGAAGAAGCGAAAGGTGTGCATATTGTTAGCAAATGGAAGCATCTTAGCTCTCTCATGGGAAAAGGCGTGACTTGTATGTCTTTAGTAAAGAGATTGCTTGATGTGAATTGTTAAATATAGATAGAAGGGTAGTAGACACCATCCATTTTAACGTCCTTTTTAAAAAATCACCACGAAACGAAAAGGTAAATATAAAATAAATAAATAAATATCCGACAACATCACATACATTGATCTGAGTCCGAGGTAAGTACGAGTAGCTTAAGCGCTTGTGTTACGGATATCAGAATCAACAGTGGTATTACAAATATATACTTAAATATTGGATATTAACACCCAGACACAGAACAAACACAAGTATTCATCATACGAATGTTTGTCCTGGGGATTCAACCCACGACTCTTCGCGCATAGGGCAGGGTCACTACCAAAGGCGCTATCTAGCCAGTTTAATTATTTACTACCTATAACTTACCAAATTTAATCTGAATTAGTTATGTGGCTTAGCCTTTTATATTGAACAAGCGGACTTAATAAGATTAGTGAGGTAATTTCGTATTTATTATAATACCTACACATATGTTGAAACTTCTTATTACTGAGGATGTAATTAACATCAAACATACATGACATGCACATCATCACGTCCGTAATCCTCCAAGGGGTAGGCAAAGTCAAAGGGGCAGCTAGCCTCTTAATCGTGACAAGTAGTTAGCTTGTCGCCTTCACAATCACACACCCAAAACCCTATATTAGTCGCCTTTTACGACATGCTAGGCAAGGAAAACAGTTGGAACATTATTTTTAAGTCCCAGACTAACACGGGACTTATGGTGTGGATAATTAACATCGAGATTTAATAACAAGCACGTTTTTTTATATACCTAATTTAATTAAATTACATTCAAAACAGGCGTTCTTGTGCTTTCGACATTGAAAATGTTTAAGAATAAATAATATATAATAAATAAAACTAGTTTCAACAACAAATTGTTAAGGTCGACTGCCCAATTGTTTAGTTTTCATAAACAAACACATTTAATAAAGCCATGTTCTCAACAAAATAACTATTTCTATTAAACAAAACACCGTTCATCCCAAATTGTTTTAAATCAATAGAAGTTCTTGATCGGCCCCGAATGTTATTAACGGAACAATTAACCCGGCTGGTCAATAGAGTCGATAATTGTTTAGTGTTTATCGTTTGAGCCTTTAGACGCAAGTGGGGCGTTTTCAATTACCCTCAAAGGATTGTACCTAATACCTATTTCCGAATTCATTCTTGGTACTCCATTTAGTACGAAATGATAAAATACGTGGTGTGTTACAGAAAAAAGTTGGGCTGAATTTGGTTAAAGGGGCCTGCTGCCCCTTTGACTCTGCCTACCCCTTCGGGGGTTACGGGCGTGATGTTATGTTAGTTTGTTTGATTTTTGTATTACAGAAAAGGCCTTGGTAGATATTAGACGCAAGTAACACACCTTCAACCCACCCAGCCCACTGGCCCATGTTGGTCTGGGACTTGGAAAGAATGTGCCAACTGTGGTTCTTGCCTAGCATGTCGTAAACAACGACTAATGGTATATCAGGTTTTGGGTGTGTGATTGTGTGGGCGACGGGTTAGCCGCTTGTCACTGCTTTTTCACAATTTTCTATCTAACCCAGCCCGGATCTATTTTTGGCTGTATGTGGTTGAAGGGGCTTGCTGCCCCTTTGACTCTGCCTACCCCTTCGGGGATTATGGGCGTGATGTTATGTATGTATGTAACACACCTTCAAAGTAAGAATATAAATAGACTTGAATATTGCTTGTTACCTACAAATATAGAAAACTAGCTTCTGCCCGCGGCGTTGCTCGCGTGGTACATCGATGAGACATAGCGTATGTGTTATTCTAATGTATAAGCTATACTATTGTAAAGTTTCATTGAAATCAATGCAGTACTTTTAGCGTGAAAGAGTAACAAACATCTACACATTCATTCATCCATACTAACTTTCGCGTTTATAATATTAGTAAGATTAACATTTTAGAGGGATCGTGGGTCGTGACCCAGTATCTACACGTTCAGTGGCGGATTTACAATCTTGGCCACCCTAGGCCTCAGGCCACAATTCTCAGTACTAAAGCGTCATCACTTAATTTTTATCACGATTGGCCGCCTCTAATATCTGGCCGCCCTAGGCCCGGGCCTACTGGGCCTTAGGGTGAATCCGCCACTGTACACGTTACTATCAGCTGTGAATATTTTTACGCGGTATTTTTTCTTATAATACATACATGCATATTACCAGACCTGCAATCCCTAAACAGGTACGCAGAGCCAAAAGGGCAGCGAGCCCCTTTAACTTTTGGGCTAAATATGAAATTGAGTTGGGTCATTTGGGAAATTCCGTCAAATGGCTAGCCCGTCGCCTACGTTACAAACCCTACTTAAATGCACCATTAGTCGCCTTTTACGACATACTAGGAGAGGAAAACAGTTGGTACATTCTTTTCAAGTCCAACATGGGACAAAGAGGACATCGCACTTTTAATAACCCTCCTCTCTTTAATGATGATAGCCGCTACGCCGCAATAAAGGGCAAAACTTTAAAACTATTTCTTTGTAAATAAAATTGCGATTTCAGCCGAGAGCCCAATAAAGTTGATGAATAAAGTTAAGGAGCGAGTTTTTATTGGGTTATGATTCGAAGGAGTTTTTGTATAATGCTAATGACTTTACAGTTTAAAGTTCTCTTCGCTCGGTTAAGATGTAGGAATATTTTTAAAAAAATTTGCATTTCAGTAAGATGTAACTAAAATTCAAAGCCTTGATAAAATTTTTATTGAATTTATTTTTCGTATTTAAAATCATAAATTGTTTTTGCGTCGATGTTTTTATGATTTGTCTTAATAAATAATTACTGGTATAAACCCGTCAAAATATAGGCAATACGTTTTTGAAGTAATAATACTTCCTAATTTATAAAATTAAGTTTATTAAATTTAACTTAACTGACATTATAATATTTTAATAAAAAAAGGAATGAAATTTACCAGTCAGTCTGGGACTTAAAAATAATATGCCAACTGTGTTCCTTGCCTAGAATGTTCTAAAAGGCGGGGCTGTGTTTCTCGCTTATTAGAGATAATACTAACGGGACTAAACGACCTGGTGACCTTGTAACAAGCGATGCGCAAGCATTTTAATAGGTCATATATATTGGGAGCGGTGGTAGCTCAATGGTAAGGACACGTGCCTCTTAACCGAGGAGTGCGGGTTCAAACCCGGGCATGTACCTCTAGATTTTAAAAAATCTATGTACATATTTATACCACTAGCTCGACGGTGAGGGGAAAACATCGTGATGAAACCTGCAAATTCAAACAACTTTGAATTTGTAACCATGATCCAAAAATTGTCTGGTTCCCCTATCTTAGGGTTACGAAGGTCAGATCGGCAGTCGCTTCAATGTAATTACCAGACTCGCTAAATCCTGGATCATGGTCTAAGCGGACCCCGTCTAAGCACGGGACGTAACGCTAGGAAGATGATATATGAAGTAGGCCAAGTTGTAAGTTCCCGCGGATCATACAACTTGGTATCAAAAAAATCCTACGTGGATGGAGTCAGTATAATTTGAACAGTATTAATTCCTTGTAATTATTTTGTAAAACAACTCGGGACAATTTTCCAAATGAAAAGTTAGGTCCGGCCCTGTAAACACGACGGCTCTAAATAACAAACTGTAACTGTAATTTCAAAATAATTATTCCGGCTAAGAAGTCGGTTATTTCGTTAATTCCGCCATTTTAGGGCTGTCATACACAAAGTTTTGACAGTAAACTGTTTTGTATGTATAATATAAATAAAGTTTTTTTGTAAAACAACGATGTAATATAAGCATTTTTTAATGAAATATTAAAGGTGTATATTAAAGGGTCCGCCGTTTTCCTTAAATTTTTTTTTTTTAATTTATTTTTGAAAGTATACAAAAATACAATCCAAGTATTCTCCATTAATAACCACTACTATTTACTATTTTTTGGCAGCATTCAGATACGAGGTTGAAAGAACACCACATACTTTAATGCTATTTCATACTAGATCCAATTCTTAGTGTCTTCAAATGACGCTAAATGCTGCTTAGGCAGGTAATGTGCCATCAACCGGAAATGTTCGATTCGTTCCGTAATCAACCAACATTCGGATAGGACAGTTTCTTTTTATTTTATTTTTAGCGATTTTTGAGAATACAACATTAACAATTTCAAAGGAATGTTCAGAAAAATATTTTAAATTTCTCATCCTAATGTAGTAATCGCAAATATAATTTATGCTAAAAGTGCTATATTCAGCGGTAACTAGATTGCCTGCCACTTTAACGCAGAGATATTCATGAATACAATTTGATTCCTGCGGCAGCGAAATAAAAAGTTGTATACGTGTATCAGGGATATATACAAGAAATATATATTTGTGCGGGGGTAGCTCAATGGCACGTGCCTCTTATACGAGGGTTGAAAGCCGGCCATATACCTCTGAAATAGAAATAGAAATAGAAATAGAAATATCTTTATTCATGTAGGCTCCACAAAAGCACTTATGAATAGTCATAATAATACAAAATAAATATTCTACCGCCAGAATTTTCAAAATCTATGAACGTATTCATCTAGATCGGCGGTGAGGGAAAACACTGTCTTGAAACCTGCACATTTCAACAACTATTGATGTGTAACCATTATCCGAATTGTCAGGTTCCCCTTATTTAAGGGTTACGGAGGTCAGATTGGCAGTCGCTTATATGTAATTACAAGACTCGCTAAATCCTGGATCATGGTCAGAGCCTAACTAAGCACGGGAAATAATGCTAGGAGGATTATGATTGAGGAATATATAGAACAAAAACGGGTTCATATAAATTGTAATTGTGGTGAACATAAGAGTAGGTAATTGGCTAATAGCTGTAATGACTTGCTAATTACTTTAAGTTATACGATAAGCAACGTGACTCGCAGTAAGCATTTGCATATTTTTACATACAAAAATATATTTTTAAGCAAGTCAGTATTTTGAGAGGCAATTGTAAATTTTTTGAATCGGGTCGCGCTATGTAGGGAAATGAAAAACATTTATCTAGATATCACGAAAAATATTTGTATTTAGGTACTTTAACAGTACGTAGTTCAGCTCTTTTTAACCGGCTTCAAAACTTACTGATTATTGTAAATATTTAAATACATGTTAAAGTTTAATACTTTCATCTAAGCAGTCGAAAGAATTTATTTTATACTTTTTAGGTATTTAAATAGTTATTTAGGCAGGTTCTTTTCATTTCATTTGTTTTTTTCATACAACCTTATTTTCGTGTTTTTTCCCTAAAGATTTTCTGCGGGTTTTTTTTGAAGGTGGTTTTTATTTTTGTTAAAAAATTTTGAACTGCGCATTGTTAATAAGGCACAAAGTTTTGGACTTTATAACAAACTAAAAACCTAGTTGTTACAAAGTCCATAACGTATGGAGGGCATATGTGTCCAATCATATGAAATGTTTTAATGTATTTTTAATTCATCTGATAAAGATGATGATATTTCGGAGTTAAAACCATAAATCACAACTTTATTAACGAGCGAATTAGTTACGGGTTTTGAAATTAGAATAAAATTAGCACGAAGAGGGCCAACATAAAAATATATATCACTAAAACCACAATGAATTTGGATAAGTGAAACCTTTTTCTACCGAATAAAAATCAGTCTTTCAAACGATTTCGCTCGTTGTCAACCCTACCGGTTGCTATCAAGTGTCTCTGTATCTCTATTTAATTAAATTAGCATAATATACGACATTATAAATCCAGAATAATGGAAAGTTACGCTCCCTTGGTAATTTAAATTTAACGTTTCTTCGAGTTTTAGATTAGCTTATTTCCCTACTAAGTAAATATAATGAATCGTTAGGGTTATGGGCGGTATTAACGGAGTGCCTTTAATGGTATTTATCAATAAATAAAGGTTTTTCTCGAAGTTTCGAAATAAAAAATAGGTATGAATATATTTAATTTTTACCGTTTGTGAGTTAGCTGCCACAGTATTTTGAAGCTTTGAAAAATCAGTCATCTGACTGAAAATATACAGGCTTTGATTGAAGTATGTAAATAAAAATAAATATTTATTTATGATTGCCTCTTGTTATGAACTGAGTAATTCTTAAGGCTCTATGTAAAGATTGATGTTTCTAAGAGACAACTAAATTCTATTTTTTAGTTAGATAGTTAATTTTCTGTAAAATAATTATTTATATGTAAGTACCATATTTTTTTTTTGGCATTGTCATCATTAGTGTTAGGACTCGCATACATAAGTACTGGTTCGGACTGGGTACGTCAATCTACTCAGGCACGGCTGTTACAAGCTCAAATAACGGGTGTATTTTAATTCCCCTTTTACCGGAAAGCGGGAAATTTATGCAAACGTCTACTAAATACCTAACTTAATTTTAAAGTCACAGACATATGTCATGTTTATTACGTGACATACCCAATTGTGACAAAAAGTACCAAAAACCTAATTTTTTGCTGGTTGTTTATTAATAGGTACTATTTTTGTCATAACAATGCCAGCAAGTAGTCTTTACAATCGTAGAAACACTAACACATTACAAACTTGATCTGACTCCGAAGTAAGTAGCTTAAGCACTTGTGTTACGGATATCAGAATCAACAGTGGTATTACAAATATCATCTTCCTAGCGTTATGTCCCGTGCTTAGACGGGGTCCGCTTAGACCATGATCCAGGATTTAGCGAGTCTGGTAATCACATTGAAGCGACTGCCGATCTGACCTTCGTAACCCTAAGATAGGGGAACCAGACAATTTTTGGATCATGGTTACAAATCCAAAGTTGTTTGAATTTGCAGGTTTCATCACGATGTTTTCCCTCACCGTCGAGCTAGTGGTATAAATATGTACATAGATTTTTTAAAATCTAGAGGTACATGCCCGGGTTTGAACCCGCACTCCTCGGTTAAGAGTCGCGTGTCCTTACCATTGAGCTACCACCGCTCTTAAGTGGTATTACAAATATATACTTAAATATTGGATATTAACACTCAGACGCAGAACAAACACAAGTATTCATCATACGAATTTTTGTCCTGGGTGGCGATCGAACCCACAACTCTTTGCACATGGGGCAGGGTCATTACCGAATGCGCCATCGAGCCAGTCGAATTATACCGTCATTAAATCATTTGGTTGTTTCATAAAATATCTATATCTATTTAAATGTTGAATAAAACAAATCTTGAAGTTGGGTGCTTAGCCAAATGCGCGCCAGCAATTCCATAACGAACTTCGCTAACGCTCGTATCGCGCCACAGACTTATTCAGGTGGACAAATCGGGAACTAACTCAAGTTTGTGGCGCGATGCGAGCGGTAGCGAAGTTCGTTATGGAATCGCTGGCGCGTATTTGGCTAAGCATCTTCGCCAGGGACTTTAAATATGACTAATGTACCAAATCGAACAGCTTACGCGATAGGCTAGCCACTTGACGCTACTTTTTTGGAATAGAAAATCTAACATAACACAATTTTATTTTTGGCAACAGTGGTTCAAGAGGCTTCCTGCTTCTGGACTCTGCCTACCTCTTCAAAGCTTGCGCCGTAGTGGTAGTTAAGTAGAAGTTGCAAACTGCATAACATCCTATAGGTAACATAAAAAAAAACGGCCAAGTGCGAGTCGGACTCGCGCACAAAGAGTTCGGTACCAATATCGAGCAAAAAAGCCATTAAAATCACGTTTGTTGTGTGGGAGCCCCCCTTAAATATTTATTTTATTCTGTTTTTAGTATTTTCTGATATAGGAGTAACAGAAATACATCATTTGTGAAAATTTCAAGTGTCTAGCTATCACGGTTCATGAGATACAGTCGGTGTCAGACGAACGGACGGACTGACAGCGGAGCCTTAGTAATAGTGTCCCGTTTTTACTTTTTAGGTACGGAACCCTAATAACAGCAATAAGTCTTTGTCCTATCGCATCGTAAGTAAACCACTTACAAGCTTTTATGAGAAACAAATTTCTTTAAACCCAAACCACGTAGGTGTAAACAATACAAAACTATTCACCCGGGCAGACCCGGGCCAGCCAAACAATCGAACTGACTACTGGCTTTGTTCCAACGAATTGTGCTTCCTGCGGGACCTAACCTTTGCGCTGTGCTTTCGAGCTATTGTGGGCTAAGTAAGGTTGATACCTTACTTAGAACACAATATAGCAGCGGGTTCGCTACTAAGGGATTTACATAGTTAAGTTAGTAGCATTGTTTGAAGACATTAGTATTGTTCAATGAATTTCTGCTGTTGGGTGCAAGTGCTACGAGAAAATTTAATGTCGGAATATCCTACTATCCTATTAATATTATAAATGCGAAAGTTTGTGAGGATGTATGGATTACAATACAGTGAAATGCAGCCGATAATCGGCTGGCTCGATAGCGCATTCAGTGACCCGGCCCCATGCGCCAAGAGTTGTAGGTTCGACCCCAACCAGAACAAACATTCGTGTGAGAAATACTTGTGTTTGTTCTGAGTCTGGGTGTTAATATCTAATTTTTAAGTATATATTTGTAATACACTGTTGATTCTGATACCCGTAACATAAGTGCTTACCTCGGAGTCAGATCAATGTATGTGATGTAGTCTGATATTTTATTTATTTATTAATAGGCACCTCCAATTATTTGATTATTTTAGAAAGTTTTTGCAATATTTTAAAAACGTATATGGTGTGCGAAATAGACCAGTCTACATAGAACAAATTTGTTATTATAATTACTTTTTTACCAATTACCTTGTCAATTGTCATGTCGCCCGCATTATTAGGTAAAAAACAAATTCAAACGAGTTTTATCTTAATATGCCCATTCAAATACATAGGTATTAAACGGTGGTTCAAGCTGAGGAAACGTGACTCATTATTAATAAATAAATAAATCCACACCAATTCCCTAGTTCCAAACTAAGCATCTAAGCTTGTCCTATGGATACTAGGTGAACGGATAGACATACTTAAATCCGTTTATAAACAACCATGACTCGAGTAAAAATGACCATGTTTATCACACGAAACGTTTGCCCCTAGCGGGATTCGAAACCGCGACAATCGGTTTTGCCCCTGACCACTGTCTGGCCTGTCATCAGCAAGGGGTTTAAATCTTCGATCGGATATACTATGTTATTTAAATGTACAAACATACATACATAACATCACGCCCATAATCCCCGAAAGGGTAGGCAGAGTCAAAGGGGCAACAGGCCCCTTTAACCACATTCAGCCAAAAATAAAACTGGGCTGGGTTAGATGGAAAATGTAGACACGTATTTATCAACTGTAGGTATGGGAACCTATATCACTTGCTCGTCAGTAAGAGCAAGCAACGTAAAGAGGATCTGCACGATCAAATACCCTATGAATGTGTAATCACTAATCAATATGTAATTAGTCTGGTTCTTTCGTCAAACAATTGTGAACGCCAAGTAAAAACTAGACTTGCTGAATCCAGGAGCATAATCTGAAACAGAGTCCGACTAAGAACGGGGATAAAGTTAGGAATATATTATAAATAAATAAAATGAATATCAGACTACGTCACATACATTGATCTGACTCCGAGGTAAGTAGCTTAAGCACTTGTGTTACGGATATCAGAAATAACAGTTGTATTACAAATATATACTAGAATATTCAATAGTACACCCTGACACAGAAGAAACACAACTATTCATCATACGAATGTTTGTTCGGGGTGGGGATTGAACCCACAAGTCTTGGAGCATGGGGCAGGGTCACTACCGAATGAGCCATCGAGTCAGTCAAATATTCAGAATATTATGATATAGTTAAAGGTCCACCAGCCACTAATGAGGTAATACTAACTTTAATGTCTACTGCTGACTATTTGTATTAAAGTGCTCGGTATTTTATAAGATTTCTGTAATTTACTTTTATTTTATGATACTATCTCCGCTTAGTTACGCTATCTGGCTAATAATTTTAACAATAACGGACGTTTCGTCCGTTATATTGTTAAAATTGTGTATTCAAATATCCTTAATATCTATCTCATCATCTTCCTAGCGTTATGTCCCGTGCTTAGACGGGGTCTGCTTAGACTATGATCCAGGATTTAGCGAGTGTGGTAATTACCTTGAAGCGACTGCCGGTCTGACATTCGTAACCCTAAGATAGGGGAACTAGACAATTTTTGGATCATGGTTACAAATCCAAAGTTGTTTGAATTTGCAGGTTTCATCACGATGTTTTCCTTCACCGTTGAGCTAGTGGTATAAATACGTACATAGATTTTAAAAATCCAGAGATACGTGCCCGGGTTTGAACCCGCACTCCTCGGTTAAGAGGCGGGTGTCCTTACCATTGAGCTACCTGTACCTGTACTGTGTATGTATTTATACCACTAGCTCGACGGTGAGGGAAAACATTGTAATGAAACCTGCAAAATTCAAATAACTTTGGATTTGTTGTAACCATGATCAAAAAAATTTCTGGTTCCCCTATCTTAGGGTTACGAAGGTCAGATAGGCAGTCGCTTCAATGTAATTACCAGACTTGCTAAATCCTGGATCATGGTGTAAACGGACCCCGTCTAAGCACGGGACATAACGCTAGGAAGAAGAAGATACTGTAGTTAATACGTTTAAAGCCTTTTACTCTTCATGCATCTAGGTATTTGTTGCGGTCCGTAGACGATTGAGTTTTTGTATCGCTTTTATTACCCACATAATTAACGGAGGAAGCGACTTTATTGTTTTCCGGAACAAAACGAGACCTTAATTATAATTCGGTACAGTCATCTCCGCGGTTTCGACACGGCTAATAAACGAAATTTTGTAGGCTGACCGACGACGAGCGATCGAGTTGTGCTGAATTTAATGGTGATGATTAGTGAGTAATTTAAATTTTAATGTAGATTACTACTAAAGCTATCCCATTTTAGGATTTAAATATAACGTGACAACCAATATATCAATAAATGCGACTAATGGTGTATTTGAATTGTCTTGTTTTGTCTTTTTACAATTTTCCGTTTAACCCAATTCGACTTTATATTTGATTAAGTGTGGAAAGTATGTCCCATGTTGGTCTGGGACGTAAAAAGAATGTGCCGACTGTGTTACTTGCCTAGCATGTCGTAAAAGGCGACAACTGGTATATGTAGTTTTTGGGTATGTGATTGCGTAGGCGACAAGCTAGCCACTTGCCACAATTTTCCATCTATCCCGGTCCAGTTTTATTTCTTGGCTGAATGTGGTTGACAGGTCTTGCTGCCCTTTGACTCTGCCTACCTTCGAGGATTATGCACGTGTCAAAGTCAAAGTCAAAGTCAAAGTCAAAGTCAAAATATCTTTATTTACGTAGGCCTCAAAAAAGCACTTGTGAATCGTCAAGTAAGTACATAGTAGAACAATTTGAATCTACCACCGGTTCGGAATGTCGCATCTACCGAGAAGAAACCGGCAAGAAACTCGGTAGTTACTCTTTTCAATGCCAGATTGAATATAAAAATTAAAATTTACAGATTAAGTTAATATGAATACCAAGTCATACAGTTAATGTTCGTCAAAGATTCAGCCGAGTATTATCAGAAGTAAAAGGTAAACCAGAGCAGACCAGCCTCTAAAGGTGGCACCTGTTCACAAGTATGATGTATGTGTCAGCCATCGTTTCACTCGACCATATTTGAGGGAATGTAACGACCCGTCACATAACGCCACCACCCCCGAAGCAATTGAGTGAGCATGACTACTCAAGCTTCCCTATCATTATTATAAGAAAGTTGAAAACTAAACAAAACAACAAAAAATTCTTATCAGAATTCATTAAATGTACGAGATGGTGTACAGTTTATAACAATAAAAATTAATTCCAGACTGTTTTATCATTAAGATAATCGTCAGTCGTGTAAAAGCCCTTTCTTAACAAGGTATTCTTTATTCGTTGTTTGAACTGCGCAAGGCGTGATGTTATGTATGTAAGTGTGGATAGCGCTGCTTGCTACTCTGATACAATACAATGCGGTTTTTTGTAAAGCGGTTGTAGTTTAGTGGATTGACACGGCGCTTAATACACGAGGGAGTTGGTTCAAATCTGTGTATGTGTTTTTGGATCTTCAAGAATCTGTAGGTATATGGGTTTTCAATATAGGCAACGAGGAAGAAAAATATTAACAAATATTGCAGGTGAATAATTAGTATGTTTTTAATATTTGTCATTTGATTTCATACCTTAATCAGCAAGTATATCTTAGCAGAAACTTCAAATTGACGAATGATAAATATACTTTATTCTTGTCAAAGCTTAAAACACCCTATTCAGTGATAAGAGCCAGTCGTTTTCCCAACAAATGCACTAACCAGCATTGTTGTCGGTTCGAATCCCGACAATAATGGTAGCGTTTTTGTTAAAGCCGACAATAGTGTTGTCCGCAATTGTATTAGGTATCGATACGATCGTAATCTTGAAAAATTACAACATTACCGCTAACTTAAACTCAGCATGAGTTTAAGTTAACGGTTAATTTACGGTATTAAGTTATTAATCGAAGCTTACTATCGATAGAAGTTGTGCTATTATTTTTTTTAACCAATACATCGAAATGTATATAATAAGTATCGTTGACATTTAAACCTCTTGGGGTTTCATTTCCATCAATTTCGCATATAAAATAGGTTTTATCAATAGCTTTTTATGTATTTCATTGCTGTTTCATGATTTATATACAGGGTATTCCTCTTGTAGAAGCAGGTTCATGACATAATCGGGGCTAAACCAAGTTGCTTAATACACACGCGTGAATTACTTCCAAGGCTTAAAACATTGGTAATACTAATTTTGAATTCTAAATAATAATATCCGACATGCACATTGGTACTAAGTACAATGTTGAGTATCGCGTAGTCTATAATAACTTTATAAAGAGGAAAGAGTATTGGCGTGATGTTATGTATGTATGTATGTATGTATAAAGAGGAAAGATTTGATTGTTTGTTTGAATCAAATAGGCTCCGAGACTACTGGAACGATTTAAAATAATTATAACACCAATAGAAAGCTACTTTATCAGCAAGTAACATAGGCTATATTTTATACCCGTACTCCCACGGGAACGGGAACTACGCAGGTGAAACTGCGGAGCACTGCTATAGTTTATATTAGATTATCTTAGATAGTATTAAAGCAATCGAATATCGATATCAACATATCATATTGCTCTAATTAATACTATCGATATTTTTCAAGGTCCACCTTTAAACAACACTAGCAGACGAGCGCTTCAACCAACTCTGACGATAACGTTATAATGAAAGCATTTGTACTGGATGCCGACCGTTCAGAGTAAATTATTGTCGGTTTGTAAAAAAACGCTTCAAGTAATTTTTTCATAGCTTGCGGTCTTATATCCGTGTTTTAACTTAGAGAGCCTATGGGTTAGTAGAGAGTAGGGTCCTAAGATAAGGTAAGATAGTAGGGTGTTCAAATAGTTATTTGTTATCAATGCAGACTGGCCCACTGGCCGAGTGGTCAGAGACCCTGGCCACGAAACCAAGGGTCACGGGTTCGAATCCCGCTAGGGGCAAATGTTTAGTGTTCTGAACATAGACATTTGTACTCGAGTCATGGATGTTTATAAACGTGTTAAAGTATGTCTATCCGTTTACTTAGTATCCATAGTACAAGCATAAGCATTAGAACTAGGAGATTGGTGTGTCAGTCAGAAAAAAAAAATATTTATTTATAGTTTATTTGTAGTGAGGATTCAAACTAATGAGGATCAACTAGCTCGAAGCCACTAATGATCTGAATTTTGTAACTTTAAGATAGTACATATACATAACTTCACGCCCGCAATCCCCAAAGGGGTAGTCAGAGTCAGAGACAGCAGGCCCCTTTAACCACTTTCAGCTAAAAATAAAACAGGGTTAGATCGTAGTAGATAAATAAAGTTACAGACAATTTTGATTATGGCTAGCAATTTATTAATAGAAAATTAATATTGGTCATTTCCTGTTTTGCTTTAATTTTTCACTTCAATTTAATTCTTATTGGGAATCATTAAATACTCATACCTACCGTCTAGTCATTCAACATGCTTTTCAGAGCATAGAAGGCCTTGGGTATATGAGATTAAATTTCATAATAATGACCATCCATTTCACACTAATGATCACCTATTCAATTACCCATTGCAATGTGAATACTGTATTATTACGAAAAATTTAGCAACTACTAAATCGCATATATAGCCACGCGCAATAATATGTATCGAAGTCTGTTTGACTCATGATCTTATATTAATTAAACTATGGAAACTATTGTCATAAGTAAAAAAAAAAGTCTTAGAATCTAAGTAGGTTTTGCTAAGCAGATGGACCGCAGGCTTAATAAAAAAAAGTATTAGCTAAGGTAATTAGAATACTGACCTAGCCATGAATAGACTATAGTTGTTAGAGTTAATACACCTACATATGTTTTGAATTTATTATTATACTAATCAAATCTAAGAAGGTACTTAGATCTAACCTAGAGGTGCAAGGTCATACAAAAGGTCCAACTAATAAGCTATCGAACTTGAAGTTAATATTAAACTAATTACTATCAAGAAAAAAACAATTAAAAGAAAAGAAAAGGATACACAATAATATTTTGACTGGCCCGTTGGTCGAGTGGTCGAGTAAGAGACCCTGGCCACGAAGCCGAGGGTCGCGGGTTCGAATGCTAGGGGTAAATGTTTTGTGTGATTAACATAGACATTTGTAATCAAGTCATGGATGTTTATAAACGTATTTAAGTATGTCTATTCGTTTACCTAGTATCCATAGTACAAGCATAAGCTTAGTTTGGAACTTGGGAATTGGTGTGTCAGTCTGAAGTATTTATTTGTGAATATCCTTCTAAACATTCCCCATAAAACTTCGTAGGCGTATTTCGTAGCGCATAGTCGCTATAGTTCGGGGGCCCTTAACTGCGTACAGATGCAGTCAGCTTGATGTTAGAATGACGAGCCGCTTCCTTCAATCGGCTGTTTTTATCAACCGACTGAATCTTGAAACCTAATATCAACACAAGGTTATTAATACAATGGACTAAAATATTAAAGTTAATTATAAGGTTTTGAATTAAATTAAAACTTTTAATCTTCTATCCAACTACCTTATCCTATTCAATTTATTCAGTTCTAGATTCTGAAGGTTAATTTTAAGGTTCTGCCCAGGGTACCCAGCCACTCATTTGGTAGGTAGGTACTTTGAGGGACCTCAACTATGTACTTACAACAAAACTAAGAGAAGCAGGGCGATAGCGAGGGGGGGAGGCTTGTGGGGCAATCCCCTGGATATGAGCGATAGCAGAGTTCGTTATGAAATCGCTGGCACGCATTTGGCTAAGCACCCAGAACTGATATAGTCATAATTTTACTTTTGCTCTATCTATAATGACAGCTGCCCTACCTTTAATTCATGTCTCGCTATGGCCCTAAGGAGAAGGTGTGGTATCGAGGTTTGACATCTGATGGGTATTTAGTGTATGGTATATTTTTCGATCGCCCTACGGTCCTAGTAAAGAAATAAATTTTTAACAATTTTTTTTTTAAATAATCGACGAGCTAAGAAGCTTAAGCACTTGTGTTACAGATATCAGAGTCAACAGTGGTATTACAAATATATTCTTAAATATTAAATATTCACTCCCAGACACAGAACAAACACAAGTATTCATCACACGAATGTTTGTCCTGGGTGGATCGAACCCATAATTTATAATTCTAGACGCATAGGGCAGGATCACTACCGAATGCGCCATCGAGCTAGTCATATATTAATCAAGACTAGCATCATTCTCATTCCCTTTTTCTTTTCATTAAAAAACATTCAATTCCCATTATTAAACAGGATGACCTTTTACTCAAAGGCTTCCTGCCTGTAGAAGGAAACCGAATGCTATTAATTTATCGGGAGAGAAAACTATATAGTGATTCGTTTTTTTTTATAACATTAAGCCCGTCACCCCCAAAGGGGCAGACAAAGTCAATGGGGTAGCAAGCCCCTTTAACCACATTCAGCCAAGAATAAACCTAGGCTGGGTTAGATGGAAAATTGTAAAAAAGTAGTGACAAGTGGCTAGTTCATCGCCTACAATCACGTACGCAAAACCACATATACCATTAGTCGTCTTTTACGTCATGTTAGGCAAAAAACACAGTTGGCATATTATTTTTTAGACCCCGACCAACATGGGACATGGTACCTAAATTGAAAGTCTCATACCAACATGGGACAGGGATAGTGATTCGTGATGATATGAAACGAAGATATTAACTATATTTATGAAATCACGACTTTTACGCACGATTTGATAATAGGTATGTTTTCAACGTCATTATTTTTTTAAGTACCGAGAATACATTTTCCGTTCTGTAAAAACCGATCCCAAGAATCATTATCCTTTTCAAACTGGTTGCAATTTGTAAATTGGTTTCTGCAGATAAATTAACATTTATGTATGTATCTTTATAAATGAATTGCTGTTCGATTGTCTCGCTAAAACTTGAGAACGGCTAGGCCGATTTTGCCGATTTTAGATTTGAAATACTTATAATCCTCCAGAAAAGGTTTTTTTTTTCTTTTTTTTCTAAATTCATAATTAATTAATTTTAAAATTTTGAGTATTAGGGTTCGTGAACAAAGTTGAACTTTATGAAGAAATGTAAAGGCTAGAGATTTGATTTCCTGCAAATGGATACAGGTGGTCCAGGAAAGGTTTGTTCGGTAAGAAAATTTGGAAACATTGCGAGGAAAATAATAAAAAAAAATAAAAAAAAACGGGACGTTACAAGGTGCGCCGAGTCAGCTAGTGCTGTATAAAATCATCTTTGTAGCGTTTTGTCCCTTACTTTACACAAATATTACTTAATATACATAATTACTTAACCTAAAATTTTAAAAGGATGTAATATTAAAACAAATAAACATTTATTCTATTCTATTCTATATTGTCGAGCGCTTCATCTTACCCAGCCCAGTTTTGTTTTTGGCTCAATGTGGTTAAAAGGGCCTGTTGTCTCTTTGACTCTGCCTATCCCTTCGGGGATTGTGGGTGTGATGCTATGTATGTATGTGTAGAAAAAAGTTAAGTTATTGCGGTATACCAGTCTCACCGACAGAATGGAAATTTTGATACAGTATACCGACTAATAAAAAGTCATCGTCGCATTTAGAAATATCTAATAATGGATTATTACATAATCTGCGTTATGTAAAAGGTTAAACATAAAATAGGTACGTATGACAAGAGTTTTATAATCCTTCTAATAATATAAATTATTTATTATGATTCATAGTAGAAACTAGTGGAATAGTTACATTAAATAAACAAAGCTTGATGCATTTAGCAGAACTGTGTTCCGTATTAAAATGAGAAAGGGGATTGTTATAAGTAAAAGCGGTTTCTGTTTAATCCAACGAGGTTCTAAACTGGGTCAGGTCTCTTTTATTATGGAAATACTAAGTATTTAGCATTTGTTTCCAGTTTCGCTCCAGAAAAAGGAATGTTAATTGTCACGTCAGCGAATATGTTTATAACAACTATCAACATAACATCGCATATTTAGAATCTCATCAAAAACAATTTCTTGTTAAATGTTGCCATATGATCTCGATCTATGGCTCGAACTTGTCAATCAGATCTCAAGTACAGCCAAACTTCTAACCCTACACACCCTAACTCTACAAGCCCTAACTTCACCCACTCTTTACTTTAGTCAAACTATGTGGCTTGGCCATTTCGTTTCTAGGTAAAAAACCACATATGCATGGTCGATCTAATTTGAAAAGGTTTTGAGAGAAGAACTGGCTTGCAATTTGATCGCGTAATTAATAATAAATATCCGACTACATCACATACATTGATCTGACTCCGAGGTAAGTGCTTGAGCGAGCACTTGTGTTACGGATATCAGAATCAACAGTAGCATTACAAATATATACTTAAATATTGGATATTAACACCCAGACACAGAACAAACACAAGTACTCATCACACGAATGTTTGTCCTGAGTGGAGATCGAACCCACAATTTTTGGCGCATGGGGCAGGGTCACTTCCGCATGCGCCATCGAGCTTGTCAAAATTAATAAATAGTACAAATCGGTGGGTTAAAAATCGATTCCGATTTGATCGATTTATACTACTAGTTAGATCACGATGAAACCTGCACATTCAGAGGAAAGTGCATCCATATCTGCTTCCCCTGTCTAGGGCTAAAGAAAGCAGTCGATTGATTTATAACAGTTCACTAAATCCAAAATCGTTCAATACCTTGACTATAAAGGGTATATTATAGTAGAAAGACCGAGCATGATATTTAGTTAATAGCTAGCAAAGTCATAATAGAAAACGATATTGCAAAAACGTAAAAAACAGTTTCTAACATTGCAGAAGTGCGCTCTAAAACTAATTTGCGTTTATGGCAAGCATTGTAGATAGGTAATTATGGCTTGCGTCACTCCTATGTACCTAGCATAACCTATTTACATTTATCAATCATATCGCGATCACCATAAAGTTCGAAATCATTTACCTGAACGCAGGAAAAACCCGTTCAAAGATTATTCACCAACATGGTGGTACTGACGTATATTTGTTAGGTCGTTTTTTCATGCTAGGTATGTTATTTTACTCAATGCAAAAATGGACAACGTTAATAAATAACGTGTGACCTTGTGATAAGAGGTCTAATTATTGGTGTTTTCCAACTTAAGTAGGTTGGTTACTTAGCTAACTTGGGTTACAAAAAGGAAGGTGCATGTACAACCCGGCGGATATATCTGCGATCCAGGCCTAATGACGTCATGCGTCGGCGCTTACGTTGGCAATTGTCGTTTGTATAAATTGACATATCACAGTTTTTCGGGATGGTTAATACTGTGGTACTCTGTGTTATGAATTGTCAGCTTAGTGTCTTTTCAACCTTTGTACTACTTAGCATTATAAACTTTGAAAGGCTTATGTGATATGTATTTAATTTTAAGCTAATAATGTGCTATATAGAGCTGTTTGTTTCTTTATATAACCCCACAACAGGCCTACAGGCCTCAGGCATACACAACCATCCAGCAATACTAATGCATATTTGCTTATCTAACTTGGGAATTGGTTCAGAGTTTCTGATTAACATTTCAGGATTACAATTATAAAGTTTGACCTCTGGGGCGCACAAAACAAGGCAAACAGTTCCAAGTTAAAATTAATACTGCAGGATACTTGATAATCTGTTTGTTACGTGCCAACATCACTGTCTTATTGATAATAACTATTTTAATAAAGGCCTTCAAGAGATTTGTTTAATTGCCTAAAGATAGACGAGTAAGTATTTACTCATAATTGAAAACAGGTTCTTGTGTGAATGTTTCAAACTTTGTTTAATTTTGTGGATTTTTCCTAAGTGGTTTACTGTCATTTTATTATTTGTATTCAATTAATCTATACTTATAATAAATCTGTATAGAGGTCAATTCTGTACATGAAATATATTTTCAAAATAACTATCAGGGGGTGATTAGTGATCGATACTGATGCCAAAAATGCAATCAGTAAAATTTTTGTCTGTCTGTCTGTCTGTATGTTCCATATAGAAACAAAAACTACTCGACGGATTTTAACAAAACTTAGTACAATTATACTTCATACTCCTGGGCAGGTTAAAGTATACTTTTCATCACGCTACAATCAATAGGAGCAGAGTAGTGAAGGGAAATGTTGGGAAAACGGGAGAAGTTACTCCATTTTTTAAGCTTCCGTCGCGTGTGCAGCCTTAATGGTTAAAATTACATATAAATCATGTATGACGGAAATAGTCTTTATAATATTAACCATAAACGCGGGTGACACCGCTGGCACAGCTAGTTTTTCACTATTTTATATTTGCAACCTTTCGTTGTAGTTTTTAAGCATTTTCGGTGTCATTTGGCATTTGCACCGATTCACGCGTGCGAGTCCTTTAGTATCGCTAGTGCTTATGATTAGAGCTCCAGTGATTACTTATCATCGTGAAGCATTTGCTCGTTTTCCATCTCTCTCATACAAAAATACTTGATTTTTTAGGTGTATACCTAAATATTATATCCTAACTCATATTATAAATAATAAATAAATATCAGTAAGTGGCTTAAGCACTAGTGTTACGGATATCAGAATCAACAGTGGTATTACAAATATATATGTCGGCATGACAGCGACGTCATTGTACACCGGTGTAGCAAAACAAGTCGAGTAGAGCGGGGCGGCGGGGAGCGCTCGGTGGCGTGATCGGTGCACGTGGTGTTTTGCTACACCGGTGTACAATGACGTCGCTGTCATGCCGACATATACTTAAATATTTAATATTAACACCCAGGCACAGAACAAATACAAGTATTTACAGTCCAATACAAATGTAAGTTTGTTTCTTGTTTACGCGAGTGAAACTTTGGGGCGCTGTTAGCTATGTATAACACGATAAGTGTACTATTTTTAAAACTTATAAGTTGTTATATCAACAGAGACGGAACTTAAATGTCAAGTACAACTGACTCTAAATTGGGGTACTCTCCATATACGAGTGAATGCTAAAAGGTATCTAACTTGATTGCTAAGTTTAGATATAGTGTATGTGTACGCTTAAGTAGTTGCTAATTTATGAGTTGCAAGTTTACAATAATTGTTAGAGTTGAAGCTGTAGTGTCAACGTAAACCAAGATGACTGTTAATATTGACTCAAATATTGAATGTCCTTAATACATTTGTTTTGATTTAGCATTGAGAAGACGTCAATTTTTGGTATGATTTCCTTTGTACTTAGAAATAGAAAACTATTTGTCCCATGTTGGTCTGGGATTTGGCCCATGTTGATCAGGGACAAAAAAAAATTGTGCCAACTGTGGCTCTTGCCTAGCATGTCGTAAAAGGCGACTAATGGTTTACGTGCTTTTGGGTATGTGCCTAAGTAGGCGACGAGCTAGCCACTTGTCACTCCTTTTTCACAGCTTTACATCCAAGCCAGCCCACTGTCCCATGTTGGTCTGGGACTTTAAAAGAATATGCCAACTGTGGTTCTTGCCTAGCATGTCGTAAAAGGCGACTAATGGTATATCGGGTTTTGGGTGTGTGATTGTGTAGGCGACAGGTTAGCCGCTGCTTTTTCACAATTTTCCATCTAACCCAGCCCGGCTTTATTTTTGGCTGAATGTGGTTGAAGGGGCATGCTGCCCCTTTGACTCAGGTAGAGTCAAAGGGGCAGCACGCCCATTCGGGGATTATGGGCGTGATGTTATGTATGTGTATTTGTGTCGAAACTGTAATAAAAATGAAAACTTAACTTAACTTAAACTTACGTTGGGCTCAGTGACTTTTATTACAAGAGCTAAGTCTAACAGAGGACAAGTATAGGCTGATTATGATGATAATTTATCAACTCGGATCACAGGCCTACGGCCCATTTCGGACGAGTTGAGAATGTCAAAAATAATTTGACTAGCTCGATGGCTCATGCGTTAGTGACCCTACCCCATGCGCCACGAGTTGTGGGTTCGATCCCCACCCAGGTCAAACATTTGTGTGATGAATACTTGTGCTTGTTCTGTGTCTGGATGTTAATATTGAATATTTATGTTTATATTTGTAATACCACTGTTGATTCTGATATCCGTAATACAAGTGCTTAAGCTAGTCCTCGGAGTCAGATCACTGTATGTGATGTAGTCTGATATTTATTTATTTATTTAATTGATACAAATACTTACAAGTTTAAATTACATAAACCTGACCATATAATAAGTAGGTAACTTTAAAACTTGTGTTATAGAATGCCCTTTCAGGGAAAAATATTGACAGTCTGATTAGTGCAAGAAATAAAAAAGACAAGTACCTACCTACAAATTATATAAGGACCTATACCTTACGTTTATATTCAAAACTCAAGAACGTCATGAAAACTGCAATGAGAAATAAAATTATGATACCTTACATAAAAACAAAAATTGCCTAAATCTACTTTTTTTCAATTTTTCATCCAACCCAGCCCATTGTCCCATGTTAGTCTGGGACTTAAAAAAAATGTGCCAAATGTGTTTTTTGCCTAGCATGTCGTAAAAGTCGACTAATGGTATATGGGATTGTAGGTATGTGATTGTTTAGGCGACAAGCTAGTCACTTGTCACTACTTTTTCACAATTTTCCATCTAACCCAGCCCAGTTTTGTTTTTGGCTGAATGTGGTTAAAGGGACCTGCTGCCCCTTTGACTCTGCCTACCCCTCCGGGGATTATGGGTGATGTTAAGTGTGTATGTAAATCTTTAAGTTCTAAACTTATTTAGTCAAAATTACTACTTCCATTAATACTGCCTTCTACCAACGTACGCCCAAAAATAGGCTCACAAAGAAACCGCAATATTTTCCTCAAAACTGAAGACTTAGGTCTGTTCGATAACATATTACTTCCCCTGTTATTAAATTTACAGGTGTAATTAAAAATTACGTGGAGCCCGCTACGCGATGTACAAAATTTATAAGGTAAAGAGCATGCTTCGCGAATTGATATGAAGTATATATAAACATGAATATACAATTTATATGAAGTGTACATATGTGCGTAAATGGTTAGGGGAGCGGGACCCACGAGCGTTTAATTATTTCGATGCTTTTAATTAGTCCTGGATACGAGGCCCGGACGCGTTTTATAAATTTAGGAATGGGAAATGAGTAATGTCATAATTTTGTTTTGTTTCATTTATGTTCTATCTACTTTGATAACTGGCGAGACTAGAAAATATAATTACCCGCAGAAACGTTGATGAAGAATTCTAATTCTTGTCTTTCTCCCTACCGTCACGTCTATTATTCATTTCAGCGAATCCGTCTGTAAGGGTAGGCCTGGTGACCTGTAACAGAGGTTATTTTAAACCTATCATAGGCACTAGTGTTGCCGCTCTATAGGCCAATATAGATTTTCACTACTTAGACTATTGGTAGACAATCCGACCGAATAGACTATCGATAGTACAAAACTATTAATAGTATCGATACTATCGATAGTCTATACGATATTGAAGAGCAATACTATCTATAGTATCAATACTTTCGTTTGCTCATTAGTTGGTAGCGATCGAAACTATCGATAGTATTGCTATTTACCGATAGTATTACACTAACAGAGACAGTGATACTATCGATACTATCGATTGTTTTATCCATCGTATAGACGATTTGGCCGTTAAACTATCGATTGCAAAACTTGAAATAATTTTAACTTAAATATAAGTCCTGTTGTTATGAGGAAATAAATATCTTATCTTATCTTAATTCCTCGCGAGAGAAAAACTTTAGGGGCCCCTAAAGATTTTATTTGTTATCATATGTCAGAATCTAAATCCGCAGATCAAGAAGCAATAAAGCTTCTGATCTTCTGAAATCCTGAAAAGCCATACTCGTATGTCGTATTTTTCATGTCCTCGAGTTAGCAAGTATAAGCCTTTACTACGAGCAGCGAGTATTACCTATCTTGACAACACTGTCATGAGATTTGTGTAACACTAAAACCTAGGAAAATAAATAAGGACGATGACTGCATTCAAAAACTATAATTCTATTTAGTCCGTCAGTTAGATTATACAAAAATTCTAGACACATATTTTTTGCTTTATCAAATGAACAAAAAATCAAAATCACAAAGATAAAGAGCACCTATGTTTTGGAGTAGGGGCTTGCGACGTCACTATTTATTTAGAAAACATTTTACGAAAGCGTGACGTAACGCGCAACTGGAATTCATTGTATCTTGGACAAATAAATAAAAAAATACGAGTTCAATATTTTATAATCTAACTCGGACTACATAGATTTTTTAGTCATCTTACATATTAGACCCATGAAAGCATGCATATCCATAGTTAAATTGAATATATTGCAAGTTTCATTACGATGTTTTTCCTCACCACCAAACTAGTGGTATAAATACGTACATTGATTTGAAAAATCTATAGGTACGTGCCCGGGTTTCAATCCGCACCCCTCGGTTATGAGGCGCGTGTCAATACTATTGAGCTACCGCCGCTCAATAATAATTCCCTACTTAGATTTCAGAAATACTCTCGCCTGAAGGAGCCGTGTGTACACTGATTAAAATAGGTATGTATGGCCACTCATTGACTCAAATATCTTAACATTTTCCAACAATTCGAAAACTCATTACCAAACACTTAAATAATTATCTCTCGTTTCCTTCCTTCTATGGTTTTTCTAAGCAAATGAAAAATACGTGACTCACTTAGCATTTCGGAGCGTAGGTACCTACGTGATGGCGTTGCGATCTTATTCACATGCCTGATTCATGCATGAGTGAGTCGTTATCGTCTCAATAATGTTCTTTTAATATATATATATATTAGGTATAGAAGTATGGAAATAACCCGCAGCCTATACTGGTTTTTAATTGGATAGGTAATATATTTTTCCGACTAGCTCATAATTTTTTGGCTTTAGAAGTCTAGATTAAGGATATGCTTGTGTTCTGAATACTGGAGACAAACTTTAAATAAATAAGATGTGTAAATAGAGTTTTTTTGTAATTTCAAATACTATTATTACTAATGGAATATCTATGAAATTTTATACAGTACATACATATGTTACTGTAAAAGCCCGTATATTGGTCAATCTTAGGTTTTACTAGTAAATCTTAGGATTTACCGACATGAGTTGGTAAATGTAAACATTTCTAGGTTAGGTTATATTTTGGGTTAGTTAGGTTAGGTTTATTAACCTGATTAAAGAAATACCTTACCTAACCTAACCTATAATATAATCTAATCTTAGTTAGGTTTGGTTAGGTAAAATTTTCCAAGTAAAGAATCCTAAGATTTACTAAGTAAATGGTGGTAAAAGTTCGAATTGTACACCTGTTCGGACTTTTACCGTTAAGAGTTGGTAAATCTTAGGTTTTACTGGAAAATCTTAAAATTTACCATAGTTCGAGCTATTACAGCAACACATATACACATAACATCACGCTCATAATCCCCGAAGAGGTAGGCAGAGTCAAAGGGGCAGCAGGCTGTACATAAAGGAAATAGATTTTGCACGTCTCGTTGATTCGGGTATGTCGTTGATTAAACTTCCACTGTCATATATCTGGCTTACGAGGAGTAACTTAGGCTATTATTATTTTCCAAAATAAATTAGAGATCCCAAAAAAAAATTAATTAAATTTATCATTTATGAGTTGAATGTAGGTAATTGCGTTTTTACAAACATTTATCCCTACCAGAATTTGAATCCGCAATCTTTGATTTCATAGTAGGTGTCTCTTATTATTAATCTGGCTGAACAATCTACAAGTCTGTATATAAGTTTGTGTGTATTTTCAGAATTTATTTTTAGATTAAGCAAAATATGAGTAGGTACATATGAGTAACATTTTGTCTTGTCATCTTAAGTGGGAGTCTTGAAGTGGGTTGACAAACAATATACACTCATGAAGACGACAATAACTGAGCGGTGGTAGCTCAATGGTTAGGACACGCGCCTCTTAACCGAGGAGTGTGGGTTCAAACCCGGGCACGTACCTCTGGATTTTTCAAGTCTATGTACGTATTTATACCACTAGCTCGACGTGAAGGAAAACATCGTGATGAAACCTGCAAATTCAAACAACTTTGGATTTGTAACCATGATCCAAAATTTGTCTGGTTCCCCTATCTTAGGGTTACGAAGGTCAGATCGGCAGTCGCTTCAATGTAATTACCAGACTCGCTAAATCCTGGATCATGGTCTAAGCGGACCCCGTCTAAGCACGGGACATGACGCTAGGAAGATGATGAAGAAGACAATAACTCTTAAAGCCGTTTCAATTGCCTTCATACTGATGCCTGCCATACTCGAAAGACTATGCAAAGTTCAAGGACCAACGAATTTGTTTGACCATATAAAATAGGGATGTTGACTGGCTAGTCAATCGAGATACTTTTTAAGAGCTGTCAAAACGAAATGACTTCACAGTTTTTGTATGGCCTTCTCAACGTGTGACGTCACTAGTTTGTATAGTCAACTGATTTAATATTAAGCAGTTTTTGTAAAATTAAAAATCTTAGACTCAATATGATTGAAAATCAATAAGGCTTAACAGCATACTACGATACTTTTTTTTTTCAGAATTGATATTTCAAAATTAAATATAAATGGTGTCGACATCCCAATTGAGATGGGTTGGATGGAAAATTTACTCTTCCCTCAGTGAGTATTACGAAATGAAAATATGTATGAAATTAGCTAATGAACGTAGTTTATTTACGAAAAATTATAATACTTACTCACATATTTTTACTAAGTTATTTTTCAATATAAATATGTTTTATGGTATTCTTTTAAACGTTAAATTTATTGTTATCGATATTAAAATATTTTTCTGCTATTGTAATGGTTATGAATAAGGCGGAAATTATTCAAGTCACCTTCGTTGTACTGACTCATAAAAGTAGTAATGTGAAAATTTTGAACAATGGTACTAAAACAGTATGACGATGAAAGTGTGTAATGTGAACACGTCGCGTTCTTGATAAGGCAAGCTTTGTCAGTTTTCCTTAAGATCTCATCATACCTATACGTATAATACTAGGTAATATTATATCCGTAGTTTAGTTTTTGTAGTATTCAACCCACAAAGTAATGATTCACAGAATCTGTTTATTTTTATGATAAATTAGCCCCATATTTTTGTATTGTATTCAAATTAAGATCTTAAATGTCTTTATTTATGTAAGCTCCGAAAAAGTACTTATATATTATTCTTTTTACATTAGGCCAGTAATCCCAGGGGATCAGAGTCCAAAGGGCAGTAAAGCCCTACTCAGCCAAAAACAAAACTGGCTGGGTTGGATGGACTTATATTATTAAGTTTACAAAAATCATTAAAGCAACGTGAATCTAACACCGGTTCGGAATGTTGATTCCAACAAGAAGAACCCGGCAGGAAACTCGGTAGTTACTCTTTACAGCGTCAACATATACAGATAGCGCGCGAGTTGAATGCAGTCGGGGCCTGAGACGAGACATACCTGAGCTCTGCATTCAACTCGCGCGCTATCTGTACACGGATACTTATAACAGGATACTTTATTTGACAGGCCCATTGGTCGATTGGTCAGAATTCCTGGCCACGAAACCAAGGGTCGCGGGTTCGAATCCCGCTAGGGAAAATGTTTCGTGTGATGAACATGGACATTTGTACTCGAGTCATGGATGTTTATAAACGTATTTAAGTATATCTATCCGTTCACCTAGTATCCATAACACATGCTGCTAAGCTTAGTTTGGAACTAGGGAATTGGTGTGTCAGTCTAAAGATTTTATTTTAATTATAAAATATAGGTACCTACGCTTTTTATAAATTCTATAATTACCGACTTGAAAGTAAAATAGTTAGTAGCAGAGATTTATAAAGTAATTAGATCATCAAGTAATATGACTCAAAGATTCCCACAGACGCTCGACGAAAGACAAGCATTTCCGAGATGTGTACAGAAAGACAGACAAACATTCAGACGGGTCTATTGTGCTTTGTCAAACATCAGCTGATTCACCTCTTGTACGCAGGTATTATTGGAATATTGTCTAGATAAAAAGTCTTTTACAATTATTTTTGGTAATTAATTAAACAGCGTTTATGATAAATTTTGACTATGCTGCTTATAATAGCATAAATATTTTTTATGAAAGTTATTTGCTAATTTAAAAAATATTACAAAATATATTGACTGATTTGTCCCATGTTGGTCTGGGACTTAATTTAAAACTTAAAATAATGTGCTAACTGTGTTTCTTGCCTAGCCTCGTAAAAGGCAACTAATGATACATGGGGTTTTGGGTGTGTGATTGTGTATTCGACAAGCTAGCTACTTGTCTCTTCATTTTCACAATTTCCATCTAACCCGGCCCAGTTTTATTTTCGGCTGAATATGGTTAAAGGGACCTGCTGCCCCTTTGACTCTGCCTACCCCTTCGGGGATTATAGGCGTGATATTAACTCCGTATCTCGTTTGTTAATTGGTTCAAAATCTTATCTGAAAGAAAACGAAAAAACAAGATAACCTAATGTTAAAATCTACTGTAGAAGCCAACATTTTTGAATTATTGTTATATTGAGATAGTTGAATTATTAGAAGCTCAAATTTCTGGCGCGTAGGTCATTTCCAGAGAATCTGCCTGAAAATATTTTGTGTGTGTCAACAAGCATGCTATATTTCGAGAGAGATCTCGCACTAACATTATTAATCTAATATATAAAATTTCCATGTCACAATGTTAGTTACCGTACTCCTCCGAAACGGCTTTACCGATTTTGATAAAAATTTGTGTGCTTATTGGGTAGGTCTGAGAATCGGCTAACATCTATTTTTCATACCCCTAAGTGTTAAGGGTGGTCCACCTCAAAGCTATAACTTGAGAACGGCTTTACCGATTTTGCTAATTCTTTTTAGTTGTGTTTGGTATTGTCAAGTGAAGGTCCTTATGAAAGAAAAAAATAAAAAAAGATGCGTGGAAAATTCAAAAAATAGGTAGATATTGAAAATCCGAGAACGGGGCGTTACGAAGTACGCCGGGTCAGCTAGTATTAATATATGTATAACAGAAATAACAAGAGTAAGGCTAAGTGGTAACAACATATGCCTCTTACGCGAGGGGTGTTGATTTAAGGCTGGGGTACTATTTCGAATTGGTCAAATTTCAGTGTGTACGAGTAATTACACTATTAGCTCTGGGGTGAAAGAAAGAAAGAACATATTTCGATGAAATGTATATCTTAAATGCTGCGCTCATTTGTTATTATAATTTTACATTAATCCCATTGTAACATTTTTTGTCTGTAGTTTAATTATTTTAACTTAAACCGTATGTTACCAATGTTGTGCTCGCTTATAATTGACATGTACATCAGAACAATATATAATATTACAGTGTACAACTGTAAATGCTTAATGTATGAGTTGTTAGTGAGACTTAATAAATAAATAAATAAACTCATTTAAGTACATAATAATAAATTAAATTTCCTAAACCTAAAATACGCATTAATAGCTATTTTAGGTAAGCCATGATTTTCTGCGGTATAATGGTTTGTAAGATCAAATCGCTATAGCTTTTATGTAATAATTAGACTTGATTAGGACTATCAAGTGGTCTATCATGTATCTATCATGTATCATGTAGTCATGTAGTCCGGATACTCACAATTTCTTCATACCCCGTTAGAGAATAGATGTAAAGAGGTACATTATTAGTCTATCAGTTAGATAATTATTTGTCCTTTCACATACATAATCACTAAAGAACATACTTCACGTCAACGTTCTGTAGTAGGGCGTTTTGACGTCACAAAACGGCAACTTTGTTAGACGTCACGCGAACATTTTGACTGGCTTGATGGGCCCTTCGGTAGTGACCGTACCCCATGTGCCAAAGTTGTGGGTTCGATCCCCACCCAGGACAAACATTTGTGTGATGAATACTTGTGTTTGTTCTGTGTCTGGGTATATTTAATATATATTTGTAATACCACTGTTGATTCTGACTTCTGTAACACAAGTGCTTAAGCTACTTGCCTTGGAGTCAGATGAATGTATGTGATGTAGTCTGTTATTTATTTATTTATTTTTATAACACAGTATTGAAAATTGTATAATTATTGCACATAAAAAAACAATACTTATACAATAGTTTTAAGTAATATAACTAACGAGCGAAAATATTTTGAATCAACTAGCCTACGTTACGATAGTCGTTCGTAGGGAAGTCATATAGATACATGTATTAATTAAGCAATTTGAATACAATAATAGTCAATTGTAACTACAGCTACATGTAAAAAGAAACGATAAGCAAATTGAAGAGACATGTTTTCATTGAATAATTTTTGCGTCTGAAACTTTAGAAAATCGTTTTATTGTGAATGTCCAAACAAATGTTATATCGAGATTGCTGGAAGTATTTTGGAAGCAGAATTGTCCCCATGGCGCTTCCATTTGAGCGAGGGGTAGGGGCTTAATGGGTATACCCCAGCCACTCACCATCTTTGGCCGGAGGGGGAGGGGGGGGGGGGGGGGGCTCTGATCAAGAGGCCCATGGGAGTCCAACATACCACTCTGCCCCCGGATAGAGTGAAGGAGCGTAACGCATTCCCGTGACAAAAAAAAAAAAGGTAGTGGCTCATACAATAAAATAGTCATGGATAATGATGCCAAGTTCAGCGGGTAACATTTCGGGATGTATGGTAAATTTGAGGGACCTAATATTTTTTTGGGATAAAAATAATAATACCCAATCCTTGGATTTAAACGTTAGGCATGCCAAATTTTATCACAATCTGTTAAATTTTTTTTATAAACAGCCAAAAAAGCGAGTAAAAAAATTCAGTCGAATTGAGAACCTCCTCCTTTTTTTTTAAGACGGTTAAAAATTTTGAATTTATTTAAGTAAAAGTTTGTACTAACTAATTTGTCGTCACATTCATCAATGACACTTTATATGTAATAAGTATAACAAAATGATCCACGTACTTATCAAATGGAAAATTACCTCGTATAAACAGGCAGAGTCGGGAAAAAATTTATGTTTATTAACTTACGCGACATAATCAGAGAAGGTAGCTATTTGTTTTCATTTTACATCGGCTGATTCAGTCTATAAGATCACGTAGAAATAATACAGATCGTGAGGAAGAAAAATGAGCTAATTTAGCGATGTTTGAAGAGAACTCTAGAAGCCGGCTTGAAGGTCACGAGATGTTTGTCAAAGAGTATGTTGTTTTGGTGGCGGTTGCAGAAGGGACACTTCTTTGATGTAGCTTAGTGTACTTGACAAAATACTTTTAAGTTTTATATTCTAGGAATAGACGAAGAATTTTTAAAACTAGGACTTATATAAGAGGCTCCCGTATTTTATATTAAAATTAAAACTAACTAACTAACTAAACTTCACGCCACTTCCCTAGCGGGGTAGGCAGAGAGAACCGAACGGTAAAAATTAAAAGAGGTAGATAAATAAATAAGACAATAAATTGAAGACAAACATTAGATATAGACATGAGAAAAGTAGGGATTTATGAAAGGAAAAGAGAACATAATAAAGTTTTTAAAGGAATAGAAATAATAAAAAAATATAATGTTTTGTATTTGAAGGTATAAAATATAGTGGGAGTAAATCAGTTTTAATAGAATTTATGACATGTACGTATTTCTTAAAATATACTCCCAAGTTTCCCATTTCTCGTAACAAATTTACCTTTCAGTTATTACTAATATTATAATAATGGCCTAACTTAAAGTTTTGACGATTGTATTTTATTAATCAAATGTTTATTCTTGGTGTAAAATGTCTCTCTTCTCTCGCCATACGGTTACACTATTACGGAAATGATTGGATTTTTAATCCTACTTATATATAAAAAAAACTAGAAATCAACAGAAACCATTACCAAAGCAAGAAACACATTAAAAACATAGGGTATTTGTATCTATAATTGTGCTTCAAACATTTTCTGCCTAACGCCCCTTCTGCGCGCTACTCACGAACCGGCCGGCGTCCGCGCGGCCAGCGATGCGCTTACGCACGCCCCCCTCTATATAGCCTTCTCGTTCCCCGCCGAGCGCAGTCCACGCACCCACTCCGTCGAGAGCACACGCCGCCATGTTCGCTCTGCGCCTAGTAGCGCTCGCCGCCGTGATCGCAGCGGTAGCTGCTTCCCCCACAGACAAGCCCGTCCCGAGACCCATCACCACCATCACAGACGTAGACGTCGACGATGCGCCCTGGTTCAGCTTCCCGCTCTTCGGCAACCTCTTCGCCCCCCTATGGCGTCTCTTCCCGAGCTTCGCAGACATCGGCCCCAGAATCGTCGCTGACGACAAGAAGTTCCAAGTCATCGTCAACGTGAAAGATTACAAGAAGGAAGACTTGAAGGTGAAGATCAAGAAGGATCTGATCTTCGTGCAGGGGTCGCACGAAGCGAAACAGGACGACAGAGATATCTACGCCAGCCAGTTCTTCCACACATACTCCCTGCCGGTCAACTCCAGCGCGTCTGCTGTTACTGCTGAGCTGTCGAACGATGGCTTCTTGGTGATCAATGCGCCAATCGATGGTGCATCTGAAAAGCCGAAAGAAGAAGACAGAGAGGTCCCGATAGTGGAGACAGGTGCTCCGTTAGCTAAAGAGGAATCGACCACCGCTGCTGTTTCTACCACGGAAGATGACAGGAAGGAGCCGACGACGACGCCTTCTGACATCGCCGACGTCACTGGCCAGGACAAAAAGGACAACGAGAACGAAATTCCGCTTTAAAGTGATATAGATTTAAGTATTTAATTATAACGCAGTATTGTAATAAATATTTTTTTATTTAAAGTCAGTGTTTCGTTTCGCTCGGCTGCTGCGTTGAATGCAGAAATGCAGGCGACGGGTGTACCGGGAACAATGGGTCTTTGTTTACGTAGTAGCGATGTTTGAATATGAATGTTATTTTCTTAGAAGTGTGCTAGCAGGTACGTGTATGTATTAGAATAAATTAGAAATGATCGGCTTGCTTTCCGGACCGATAGGTAGGTATTTACAAATCAGAATTTCTTTTACGATCGACGTATCGAGTTTCGGTTTCGAGTGGGTTTTATTGGCGGATTCCGCAATTTATAGTGTAAATAACGTTTGTTTTTATAAAGCATTAAATAACAAATCATAATAACTTTAGTAAATTTACACAATACTAGTTCCGCGGTAATTTTTAATTATTTAACTAATTATGCAGTCTAACATTGGCTAATAAACTATAGAACGAAAAAACACAAACGACTAGTCGATTAAAATGTAAGAAATTAAAAATATTTCACAAATCAATTCTTTTTTCATATGAGAAAGTTGAGATGTTAAAATAAAACAAAAAATAAAAATTATATACACATACTTACGTAGGAAAAGATGAAGACTAATTTGAAAGCATAATAGTCATATACCTACTCCTTTGCGTTTTACCGAAGTGGTTTATAATTGAGGAAACGAAGCAAAGAACGGGAAGATGATAATTCGTTAATATTGCTGCAGTTGGGGATTCCCGGCTGCTAGTATGCAAATTATATTTATTATAGCCATGTACCTACTATGTCTAGGTGAATATTCTAAAGTTATTCTGAGTCGAAGGAAGATATGCATATCCTTTTTATAAAAATATAATAAGGACGTACAAAATTAGCGACTGTTAAAATTGATGCGAAATTTCGCATGCATAAATTTGTATTATTGCATGTGAAATGTTATATTCAAATTATTATGATTAAGGTTTTTCTAACACTTATTAGTATAATAAAAAAATACGAATGTGTTATTTTTATTATTATGTGGAAAAATCCTCTAGCTCTTTGAGTAGGTAATATGTTAATTAGCATTAATACGATACCTAATTGGCGCACGTATAAGTACTAAATCAAAACAAAGCCTTGATGTTGATCGAATCAATTGATTTGTTACGTCATTTTACTCGGTAGTTTTTATACGATGTTAGAGATGTTTTTGTTTACAATTTCAATTATTCGCATCGTGGTTTTACTACTTCTGGTAACAATGAATGTTTCGTTAAATATCTGGAATGAAATGAAACGAATATCATAAAATTATCTTTATCTATAACTAACTAACTAACTAAACTTCACGCCACTTCCCTAGCGGGGTAGGCAGAGAGAACCGAACGCCATATGGCACGATCCTTACACATCTTTATTTATATAGGTTTTATAAGGCAAAATACGGGTAGTACTATTTTATTACATACTTAAAATAATATAATATAATAATAATAATAAATTTTACAGACTGGCACACAAATTCCCATGTTCAAAACTACGCTTGAAGCTAGTTATATAGATACTAGGTGAACGGGTAGACATAATTAAATACGTTTTTAAACATCCATGACTCGAGTACAAATGTCCATGTTCATCACACGAAATATTTGCCCCTAGCGGGATTCGAAACCCGCGACACTCGTAGCCAGGGGTCTCTGACCACTCGACCAACGGGCCTGTCAAAATATATCCCATGTAGTTCCATATTGGTCTGGGACTTAAAAATAATGTGCCAACTGTGTTTCTTGTCTAGCATGTAGTCAGAGGTGACAATGGTATATTGGGTTTTGGTTATGTCATTGTGTAGGGGAAGAACTAGTTTTCACAATTTCCCATCTAATCCAGCCTAATTAATTTTTTGCCTAAATGTGGTATAGGGCCTTGCTTTGACTCTGTCTTACCTTTCGAGGATTATGGACGTGATGTTATGTGTAGGTATGTAAAATATTCCTATAAGCTACAATTTCTTAATCGATGCACGTAAAACTTGACTGGTTCGATGGCGCATTCGGAAGTGACCTTAACCCATGCGCCAAGAAATGTGGTTTCAACCCCCACCTAGGACAAACATTCGTGTGATGAATACTTGTATTTGTTCTGTATCTGGGTGTTAATCTCATTTTTAAGTATGTATTTGCAATACCACGGTTGATTTTGATATCTGTAATACAAGTGCTTAAGCTACTTACCTCGGAGTCAGATCGATGTACATGATGCCGTCGGATATTTATTAAAATAATATATTATATATCACACTCTTGTTTAACGCCAGATACGTTTTAATTAAAAGCAAATTAATGAGTCACACAGCTACATTTGTGTTAGTTACTGAATATTTTAAACTCAGACTAATTGAAGTCTGAAACACTAATTACTTGCAAGCTAGCAATGTTTCTAGATGCATTTTAGGAATAATTTCGTTGCATGTTTAGTTATGCATCAAATTACATTACAGGCCGAGGACGAGTGGTCAGAGGCCCTGGCCACGAAACCGAGGGTCACGGGTACGAATCTCGCTAGGAGCAAATGTTTCGTGTAAAGGACATTTGTACTCGAGTCATGGATGTTTATAAATGTATTTAAGTATGTCTATCCGTTCAACTAGTATCCATAGTAAAAGCTTATAGCTTAGTTTGGAACTAGGGAATTGGTGTGTCAGTCTGGAGAATTAATTGATTAATTAATTATTAACATTTATTTATTTATTTATTTATTTATTTATCATAAACTTACAACTATCCTTACAGGTAACTTAACCTAATGCGATAGCGTGGCGAGTCTAATTATACTGTACTAACCTGGTAACTAAGAATACTTAGCGTCACTCTTGCGAATTCACTCATGGTGCACGAAAAGATGTCCGCCGTTTCATGGTTAAATCACATCAATCACATATTTAAGTATGTTTATCCGTTCAACTTGTATCCATAGGAAAAGCTTTTAGCTTAGTTTGGAACAAGGGAATTGGTGTGTCAGTCTGGAGAATTAATTAATTATTTATTCGATCAAGTGATTACGGTGTGAGAACGTTATAGGCAATTAGATTGGATAAATTCACATGTATAATGGGTGTAGGTACGAATATCTTTAAAATCGACATACATTTTAAAGTGTAATGCAATTTTCCATGACATCTAACTCAATTTTTTTGACTGGCCCGTTGGTCGAGTGGTCAGTGACCCTGGCTACGAAACCAAGGGTCGCAGGTTCGAATCCCGCTAGGGGCAAATGTTTCGTGTGATGAACATTGACATTTGTACTCGAGTCATGGATGTTTATAAACGTATTTAAGTATGTCTATCCGTTCGCCTAGTATCCATAGTACAAGTATAAGCTTAGTTTGGAACTAGGGAATTGGTGTGTCAGTCTGGAGAATTTATTTATTATTTATTTATTTAATATTTGGCTTAACGTGGTTGACATAACTTGCTCTTTGGACTCTGTCCACCCTTTCAGGAATTACGGGTGTAATTATGTATTACTAGCTGTGCCAACGGTGTCACCCGCGTTTATGGTTAATATTATAAAGACTATTTCCGTCATACATGATTTCTTCTATGTAACTTTAACCATTAAGGCGGCACACGCGACGGAAGCTTAAAAAATGGAGTAACTTCTCCTGTTTTCTCAACATTTCCCTTCACTACTCTGCTCCTATTGATTGTAGCGTGATGAAAAGTAAACTATAACCTGCCCAGGAGTATGAAGAATAATTGTACCAAGTTTCGTTAAAATCCGTCGCGTAGTTTTTGTTTCTATAAGGAACATACAGACAGGCAGACAGACAGACAGACATAAATTTTACTGATTGCATTTTTGGCATCAGTATCGATCACTAATCACCCCCTGATAGTTATTTTGAAAATATATTTCATGTACAGAATTAACCTATCTACAGATTTATTATAAGTATAGATTATTGTAAATTCATACATATCATCATGCCTACATTCCCCGAAGGGGTAGGCAGAGTCAATGGGGCAGCAAGCCATTTAGCCAAAAAATAAAACTGGGCTGGTTTAGATGGAAATTTGTGAAAAAGTAAGTAGGGACAAGTGGCTAGCTCGTTGCCTCCTACATTATCATACACCCAAAATCCGATATACCGTTAGTCACCTTTTACGACATGCTAGCCAAGAAACACAGTTGGCACATTGTTTTTAAGTCCCACACCAACATAGGATTATTATCTCCTCGCCATAATATGTACATTTCTTAAGTACATCGTTCTTTGACCTGAAGTAATGATTCGTTTAAAGCTGACAAACATTTATGAATCAAATGTGAGTCATAACTTGTTTCATACTCGGCTTATTTGTTTTCCGACATACTATTTCATTCGGTTTTAAGAGATTAGTTAAGGCAAGATTAAAAATTTACAACACAAACCTGATACCAGTATTAACATACACGCACGCAATCTCCGAAGGGGTAGGCATAAACCAAAGGGGCAATATGCTCTAACCCATATTCAGCCAAAAATAAAATCGAGTTAGGTTAGATGGAAAATTGTGAAAAAGTCACTTTGTCGCTTGTCGCCAAACCCGTTTTTGCGCCGTGGGTTGTTGCCGATCGGCAACAACTCGTTTAGTCACTCGCCTACGTTCACGGCATTCACACGCGTAAGCGCCATGAAATTCACGGCGTTTACGACGTTTTGGTCGCGAGAAAAATGTTCTCTATGAGCGATCTAGCGCTGCGTGTTTTAATAGCTTAATTAGACGACAATTGTTAGTTTTAGCGCTGCAAATGCTGAAACACGCTCAGTCCATGCTTCGTGATATTTTTGTTTGACATAGCTTCTATAAACGTAGTAATAATAGCTCAATAGTTTGACCTCTGCGCACGCGGCCGCCAGCGCATGTGTGACCAAACGTTAATGGCGGCTGGATATGTGAGCCTTGACATTTCTCCCGTTTCCGTGGGAAATTCGACAGATGTCATAAAATGACGATTCTACCTATTATGCTATAACAATGGCTATTTATATCTTACTTGGTTTGATAGGAGATTCTTGTTATAACAGCAGAGGTGATAGATTTGAATCCGCTATGGAAGATTCATACATACACGCATACATAGATACTGTTACATCTGCAATCCCCTAAGGGGCAGAGTCGAAGGAACTGTAAACTTCTTGAGTAAATAAGTTCTTCAGACTTACACACCAATTCCCTAGCTCCATACTAAGCTATAAGCTAGCCTATGGATACTAGGTGAACGGATAGACATACTTAAATATGTTTATAAACATCCATGATTCGAGTACAAATGTCCATGTGCATCACACGAAACAGTTGCCCCTAGCAGGATTTAAGCCCGCAACCCTTGGTTCCGTGGCCAGGGTCTCTGACCACTCGACCAATGGGCCTGTCAAATTAAATGATCAACATTTCTTGCCTTAAACGATATTTTACGCAAGGAACATATTTGGTACTTTTTTTTAATCAAACCAACATGGGTAATTTTTCAATTATTTTCTAGACCTTTTACATAACATCACACCCATAATCATCGAAGAGGCAGGCAAAGTCAAAGAGGCAGCAAGTATTTTTCAAGTTATTTTTGTCAGTAAGTATGTGGCTAAAAAAAAGCCACATTGAGACGAAAATAAAACTGGGCATGGTTAGGCGAAAAATGTTGTAAAAAGAAAATATATACCTTTTTTATACAACTAGCAGCGCCCTGTGATTTTGCCTGCGTTCCCATTCCCGTGGGCATAGAGGGATAAAATATAGCCTTTGTTACTGGCTGATTAATAAGCTTTTCATTAGTTAAAGCACTGTTTAAATCGGACCAGTAGTTTCGGAGCTTATTCAACGCAAACAAACAATCTAATCTTTCCTCTTCATAATATTAGTATGATAACTTATATATATAATTTATATTACCTTTATCCTTATCTATCTAACCGACCTAAACACGTCGTAAATTAGTATTCATCGCTAGTTCCCTGCTGATTATAATTCCATGCGTCAGAATTATAGCGAAACTAAGTTGGTAACTTGTAATGGCATTACATCCAAAACAGTTAAGTTTAGTGGTTATGAAACTTGTACGTAGTGATTAAGATCTACATATGTTGCTGAATGTATAGTAAAGCTAGTCAAGTAATTATAATTAAAGCTTTGGTTAAATCTTTGTAGAAATTTAAAAGACAGTTTTAAATATACAAACGAATTTAAAAATAATATCTTCCTAACCGAATTTGGCGGCCAATCTATCTCGACAAGGATTAGCCAACTACGCAGAAGATATTGAAATGAAATGTAATAATATGAAATGAAATCAGGCGCAGGACCATCGGCTTAACGTGCTTTCCAGAACGGGGGTGACTCCAGGCTGTTACTGAGTAATTTCAATATGGAAATTACTAGGCATATTTTTTTGGCCCGAACCTGAGACCTCTTGCTCCTTAGACGGCGCATGCTATCACTAGATTAACAACGCGGTAACAGGTAATGATGATTGGAATATTATAGCAATTGACAACCTTCAATTATAAGCGACACATAAACATATAAGACTTATTTAGACGGATTCGCTAATACATCAACAAGATGGCTACCACATTATTTCCATATTTTATGATAATATTAATTAATAATATTTATGTATATGCCATCAGTTGACGACTCATAAATTAGATACATTAAGACGAAAATGAATTATATTAATATTACTCAACAATTATCAGTCAACAGCGAAATGTACCAGATTTCTAATGAGAAAACAGAACTATGGCGCGTTTCATGGTTAAAACAATTGTTGTGAAAGAAGACAAATTGCTATTTAATTTCTATATAACTAGTATTGTTGAGCCTAAAACTTTACACACTTTGAACATTGATAAAATTAATTTAGAATTTTCTCAATTTTCCATCTAACCCAGCCCAGTTTTATTTTTGGCTGAACGTGTTTAAAGGGGCTTGTGGTCCCTTAAAATTTTCCTACCCCTTCAGGCATTACGGGTGTAGTGTTATGTATATATAAAGTAGATATCAAGAAAATCGATTCCGTAACAGAAACTAACAAATAATTATATATTGATCATTTTGTTATGTATCATAGCCATTTCTCAAAAAGGACATTTCGCAACAGGAAATTTTGCCTAAGAAGTAGAACATTAATTAATAATTATGCGTCACAAAACTATGGCTTGCACCGCAATGACTATTCTTTAATCAGATCACGTGTTTAAATGTACAGTCACTATGCTTTCAAAGGAAACGATGAAGGCGAAATAATGTTTTGCGACTTATGTCATTCATACGAAAAACTAACTAACTAAACTTCACACCACTGCCCTAGCGGGGTAGGCAGAGAGAACCGAACGCCATAATTATGGCACGATTCTTACACACGGTGGTATTATTATCATTCATATGAGAAGAAGCTTTGTATCATAAACCCATAAAACCATTTGTGAACAATTTGTGTTGGACAGAAGAACCAGGAAAATGAATCAAAGCCGTAGTCAAAATACTCATTACTAGCTGTTTCCCGCGACTTCGCCCGCGTAGACTAATATTTCTGTATCCTACTGAGCATTTTTCTGGGATAGAAAGTAGCCTATATGTTATACCAGACAACAATCTATCTGAGTGGCAAATTTCATTCATATCCGTTCAGCAGTTTTTGCGTGATGAAGTAACAAACATACACACACACACTCTCACACTTTTGACTTTATAAATTAGTGTGATTTTGTATATAGGTTTGAAACAAACACATAAAAGGAACTAATCATGGTAACACATCGTTAATTTTTTGAATTCCATGTTACTTAACGACCCTTACCGCCAAACTAGAGGAAGGACGTTTATGAGTTTTCAGATCAGGTGCGCATGCGACATATCTACCTCTTATTTTTATGTAGGTAACTAGTATCTGCCCGCGGCTTCATTCGCGTGGAACAAAGCCTATATGCTCTTCGGATGTATGAGCTATATCATAGAGAGTAATAAACATCAGTCAAACAAACATCAAAGTTTTATAAGTAATATGAGTAAGATATCGTTGATTACCATGTTATTTGTTACTGGTCTAATAATTGCTGTAAATTTAGAAAATCTATTTCCAGCCTCAATGAATGCGTAACACCTCTCAAGGTCATTACTATTATTATGCACTAACCCACCGGGCATCAGCGAGTCATATGCGCTGCGTGGGCGCAGGTAACTGGCTACGACTTTGTTATCTAACTGATTTTATTGATCTACTCTACTTTACTGCGGTAATAAAAGCATGCTACTGTACAAATATTTATAACATATTTGCATACTTACTATAATTTTGTCTGTAATAGATCTACTTAGTATAGTTATCATAGATTTTTTTTGATACTTTAAATGTGAAAGGTTTTCATATTAAACAACTCGACCGATAGCGATGCAAATTGGTGTTCTTAAAAATGTATTTCTAAAAAAAGCATACGATACAAATAACAAAAAAAAAAAAAACTGTGAGACGCACAATTACATCTCTGTAACAGAGTGCTGCCCCATTGAACACAATTCAGGGTCATTGCTGTGATTATGATGCACTAATCCACCGGGCATCAGCGACTGGGCGCGCTGCGTGGGCGCAGGTCTAGCTCCGAAGCGATTACCTAACCGATGTTTACGGTCAGTTTATTAGGTCTACGGTATTGTACTTTTACAATGCTACTGTGGGGATTTTTGTAATGTGCTTGCATACTTTGCGCAATATGGCACGATAACATTAACATTCATAAACCTTTTCATACAAGCTCCACGGTAATTATGACTCCTAACACTACCTTCCGACTTCCGTTAACACACGACCAATCCGGTCGCGCTAGATGAGTCGAAAGCCTTTCGCGATTTCTGCTTCCTTCCACTTTCGTATTTTATATTTGCTTAGAATTTTTCGGCATCTATTCTTTCCACATGTCCGAACCATCGGAACATGTTAACTCCGACGCTCTCTTTCTGATCAACTAAATTACATACAATTTTTTCGAGGTCACCTTCTCAGAAAATCATAAAGACACCCACCATACAGATTCAGTCAAGTGTGAAAACCACAAGTAATCCTAAAAGAAACTGGTAATAAGGTTAAGATTGAGACTTAAGGAATAACTTTTTGGAGTTAAAAAAAAATCGGGTTTGGGTGTGTGATTGTGTAGGCGACGAGCTAGCCACTTGTCACTACTTTTTCACAACTTTCCATCTAACCCAGCCCATTTATTTTTGGATAAATGTGGTTAAGGGGGCTAGTAGCCCCTTTGACTCTGCTTACCCCTTCGGGGATTATGGGCGTGATGTAATGTACATATATATATGTATCTTTTAAGTAAATATTTTTTGTAAACCTAAATGTGTATTGTGATCAAGTTGGTCGGGGACTAACAAATAATGTGCCATCTGTGTCTCTTGCCTAGCATGTCGTAAAAGGCGACTAATGGTTTATGGAGTTTTGGGTATGTGATTGTGCAGGCGACAAGCTAGCCACTTGCCACTACTTTTTCACAATTTCCATTTAACACAGTCCAGCCTAGTTTTGTTTTTGGCTGAATGTGGTTAAAGGGGCCTGCTGCCTCTTTGACTCTGCCTACCCCTTCGGGGATTATGGGTGTGATCTTACATGTATTACATGTACTTAGGTTAAATGTGTATGTAGCATATACTGTTTTGTTATAACACATAATATTTCTTAATTTTTCAGCTTTTTTTCTTACGTCATCATTCCGGGTGGCGGATAGGTATGATTTTCTGAAAAGGTAACATCTTATATATATGTATATTATATATATATATATATACTCGTATATTATGTGTGTACTCAGAACACCTTTTCCTTATCCATGTTCAACTTCACAGAGAGGAACTGACATTGTCAACACCATTTCAAAACAGGTGAGCTGACATCCTCATGTTGCTAAACACGAGTGCATCCCTCAATACAATCAACGACCCGTTGCGGTTGCTGCACATGCACAATGCACATGCCCATTTATTATGTTACAACTGCATAAAATTGCCTGGCTATCGCATATAACAGTTACTGGGTCAATCAATTTGTTCCTTTTTAATTTTAAAGTTAACGTCCCATGTAACGACGTTCAATCAGGATGTAGGAAGAATGTATTAATGGTGTTCATACTTAGCGTCTTCTTATTAACTACAGTTTTATTTAGTCTGGTAAATACAATAAAGCAACACTGGCATTCTGATCCTCGTAAATTTTGGGTAGGGGAACCAGACTTTTGGATTATGGTTACACAACTATAGTTGTTTGAACTTAAAGGTTTTATCACAATTTTTTCACTTACCGCCGAGTTAGTGGTATAAATATCCGACGACGACATCCGACATACATTGATCTGACTCCGAGGTAAGTAGCTTAAGCACTTGTGTTACGGATATCAGAAACAACAGTGGTATTACAAATATATACTTAAATATTGGATATTAACACCCAGACACAGAACAAACACAAGTATTCATCAAACGAATCTTTGTCCTGGGTGGGGATCGAATCCACAACTCTTGGCGCATGGGGCAGGGTCACTACCGAATGCGCCATCGAGCCAGTCATAAATACGAGTTGAGTTACGTGCTGGTTTTGAACCCACACTCTTCGTATATGAGGCGCGTGTCCATAACATTGAACTACCACCACTTGACTCTTGTTACTTACCTAGCATGTTGTAAAAGCGATTAATGGGGTATTGGGTAAAAAGTATATGGGGTTTTGGGTATGTGATCCTGTAGGCGACAAGCTAGCTACTTGTCACTACTTCTCCACAATTTTCCATCTAACCCAGCCCAGTTTTATTTTTGGCTAAATGTGATTAAAGGGCCTGCTTTCCCCAACTCTGCCTACCCCTTTGGGGATTATGGGCATGGTGTTAGGTATAAGGTTTGTGGTTGTGTAGTTGGTTAGAAGTGGTTACAGTCGCTTGCTGCTCATTGCGCTCTGCTTACCCCTACGGGGTTGTGGGTGCGTAAGTATTTATGGCTATTTTAATAATTTTGATGACAGGCCGGTAGGTACTGTGGTTAAAGACTCTGGCCGTGAATACAAATGTCGCGGGTTTAGTGTTAGAGGCAAATTTTGAAATAAATGTTCATTTGAAACTTTTGCTTTGTGATCAGGTGGGAGCCTGATGACCTGATGTACAGGCATCTTATATGCTTAGTTCAGGCATCAGTCTTCCACATAGCAATGGTTTTAAAATAAAGTTTGGAATATTAGATGTAATTTATATTGCTTTGTGGAAGAAATAAATAAATTTTGAATTTTTGAATTTTTTTTGAAAAATTTTGAAATCTTTTGCTTTGTGATCCGAGTACACTTAACCATGTCGGCATATGTATTCGAGTATCGCTTATAAACGTATGTTAAAAAATTAGGCTGTTGTTTTAGTGTCTATATCGGAAGGATAGCTTCAGTAGCTTAATAAAGAGCATATGGTTGGAGTCATTGTGGATTAGTTTATAAAAATATTTTTTGCAGTTATTTTTAAATTTAACAATGTTAGAAATGTTGTGTGATAAAAAATTTACGATCGTAGAATACCTATTATCTTCTAGATTTTTGAATCTATATATAATAAATAAATTCTCCAGACTGACACACCAATTCCCTAGTCCCAAACTATGCTTAAGTTTGTACTATGAATACTAGGTGAACGGATAGACATACTTAAATACGTTTATAAACATCCATGACTCGAGTACAAATGTCCATGTTTATCGCACGAAACATTTGCCCCTAGTGGCATTCGAACCCGCGACCCTTGGTTTTGTGGCCAGGTTCTCTGACCACTCGACCGACGGGCCAGTGAACGCAATAAAACTATTGTCATAATACTATTACGATTACATAAAAGGAATCGAGATAAAAAAATCGTAATTTTATGGCTTCTGAGCTTTTTAAAGAATTTCGGTAAAATAATTTGAGAATCGTTTTCGGATGTTCGGGCCAAGGCTTTCGGAGTTCCAACACGAACAAATATATGTACAGCGAGCATCATAAGTACTGCGTACATGTACCCCGAATGGTTATGCATCATAATAAATGCAGTTGAGAGCAATTCAATAGGTTACGTATTAACGTTTTATGACATTACGGTTAGAGTCAAGTTATGATTAGGTATAGTTTACCACTTTTCACAATGTTTCATCTAATCCTAGATTTTTGGCTAAATACAGCTTAAAGATAAAGAGCTCATTGTTCTTTGGACTTTGCCTACCCTGTTGACTCAAAACATTTTAATAGACCAAAAAAATATAGCTCATCTATTTTTTATTTTAAAACAAATAATTACGAAGATACATTAAAGTACCGCGTGACGTTATTTGTTCTGTATAATTTTAGGAACAAGTAATGTAAAAGTGCCCCACTGCAGATCTTTGAAGCGCTGTACCTTTGTTATTTTTCGAGTATTTATTCGTTCATTCCTTGGGATCTATCAATTTTCCGATAAAAAGCAAGACTTACCTTCCCATCCCTTCCCATGCGTGAAAAATGTCTGCTCACTTATTTGGTTGAAATTATCAATGCATTACATATCATGAATGTTAAGGAAAATACAGGAAAAATAAAAGAATAGCAACTTAATCGACTCAATCAATCTCCTGACGATTAATTCTATTATGATCGGCTTTGCAAATGTGAATTGAAATTGATCAATTAAACAATTAGCTGCTGCAAGATTTACACATATTTAATTGAATGGTAATTATACTACTATATTGTCAATATTTCAGTGACTAATCGTTTTCTTTTAAAATGCTTTGATTTGATTGTTTGTTTGTGTTGAATAAGCTCCGAAACTACTGGACCGATTCGAAAAAATATTTCACCAAATGAAAAGCTACTTTATCAGCGAGTAACATAGGCTTTATTTTATCCTCATATTCCGGGAACTACGCGGGTGAAACCGCGGGGCCTTGCTAGTATGAAAAATATTGCAATCAATCGACCACTTTTTTCCTGTTCATAGACAGACATAGGCACTCAAGTTTTTACAAATTCTGAAATCCTAATGAATTGCATTATTGGTTAAATGTGTTAAACGAGCTTACTGTTTTCTGCCTACTCCTTCAGGGACTTTCAGAGCATGTTGGCCGGAGGTGATTTGTGGAAGCGAAGTCTATGCCGAGTCACCCACACTTCACCTCCTCTCAGGCGATGAGGGGTACCGCGGCGTTTTAGTGGGTATACCCCGGCCACTTCCATCTTTTCCGGAGCAGGGGCCTCTACTCAAGGGCCCCGGAAGTCCCACACACCACCCTGCCCCCCCGGGTAGGTTGACGGTGAGTAATGCATTTCAGCGCGTCAAAAAAAAAATGAGCATGTTGTACATACATATAATGTCTTATCGAAATTCTTGACTTTTTTCTAAATCCCAATTGCAATAGTTCCTACATAAATAAAGTAAACACATCGAATTTTCGTTTATAAAAAAAATTTTACTTCAGATTAACTTTAAGTGGTCACCATTTTTTTGCACTGAAGCGTACATTGTTTGTGCAGTAAGATTGCCAGTGGCATTGACCTTGCGAAGCCGGTTTTGTCGCGAAGGAAACACCTGAGGTTCACGACTCAATAAGATTCAATATGAGTAAGTCATCTCAGGGAACATTGAGATTTAAACAGCTTATTATTAGCTTTGCTTATTATAACTTCTTAGCTTATGAATTACGTAAAAAAACCTTAGGATTTGAATTAAAAACACGATTACTTTTGGTTATGTCAGGTCCGTGTCTGATGAGACTACAACCAGGATTGTAATCTCATGCATAGAGTCTCAGGTACCTATATACCTAGTCTATTTATCATACTAAGTAATATTACAAAAAGGAATGATTTGCATATATGTTTGTTTTTTTTATTAAATAGGTTCCAAAACTACTGGGCCGATTTGAATAATTCATTCACCAATAAAAAGCTAATTTATCGGTAAGTAACATAGGCTATATTTTATTCTTGTTTTCCAATGAGAACGGTAACTACGCGGGTAAAACCGTGGGGCGCTGCTAGTCAAATATAAGCAACTACCACTTGGCTTTGTAACCTTTAGACGGGGAAAGTAAAGAAATTAGATAATGGTTAAATCCTTAGCGAGGTTTCTTCACGATATCCGTATCGCCGAGCTATGTATTTAAACTTAAGAGCATAGGTTTTAATAATCTAGACGAAGTTTCATGTCCTTTTTTTTTTTTTTTACGTGAGGAATGCATTTACGCACCGTCCAAGTAAACCTAGGTTCGGCCTACGAGGGATGTGTCGGGCTCAGAGGCGGGGAAAGCACTCTACTACCGACTAAACCTCACGGTGGTCATTCTTCGGGCGTTGGCGCAGATTCCGGGCTCCCCACTCGGGACTCTACGCGAAATCTACATCTACGCCGCTGCCGATCCATGCGGCCCGTCTCGAGGGAGAGGCAACCTCGCCCCCAGAACACCTCGCGGTGCTTATGACGGCACAGACCACAGTGTCACCCCATCCTATTTAACGGACGAGGATCCACGTGTCGTCATCTTCTCAGGGGCTGCTTAACGAAGTGAATGCAGGCCCCCCCGCAAACACTCCACAGCCCCAAAGGCCCTTTTAGTCGCCTCCTACGACAGGCAGGGATACCACAGGAGTATTCGGAGCCCCCCTGTAGGGCGCGAAGTTTCATGTCCTAACTTAACCCAGCACCCCCTAAGATTTGGTATCATTACCATTAGATAGTTACTACTTTATATACTTTGTACTACATAATTTAACCTACTTATTATAAAAGTCTAATTAAAAAAAAATACTTGATTAATGTGAAAGGTGTTACAAATACGGTATTTGTAACACCTTTTAGTTCATGGTAACCATGAACTAAAAAGGAAGACTGAGTAGTAGAAGCACATTTTTGTTATTGCAAATACCGCGCAACTATCTTCATAAGGTGATAAGTATATTACCTTTCTGTTAAATCTAGTTATACTGTGTCGCAAACATAATTTTTGCAACCAAGATCAAAGGTAATATTGGGAGAAAAATATAGCCCGGAAGATGACTCCATAAATGGTTTTGGGTATCAATGGCTGTTGTCGGGTAAAACCCGCTTGTTTTAAATTGTAATGCTATAAAATGTTATTTTATTTAAACTTCTTTTTGTACCCTAAATATGCTCCATATATATCTATACTTTGACTGGCCTGTTTGGCCGAGTGGTCAGAGATCCTGGCCACGAAACCTAGGGTCTCGGGTTCGAATCCCGCTAGGGGCAAACGTTTCGTGTGATGAAAATAGACATTTGTATTCGAGTCATGGATGTTTATAAACGTATTTAAGTATTTCTATCCGTTCGCCTAGTATCCATAGTACAAGTAAGCTTAGTTTGGAACTAGGGAATTGGTGTGTCAGTCTGGAGAATTTATTTATTTATTTATTCTTTATACTAATATTTTAAAGAGCTTGTATGTATCGAATAGGCTCCGAAACTACTGAAACGATTTAAATTATTCTTACACTAATGGAAAGCTATTTTATCAGCGCGTAACATAGGCCATATTTTATCCCCATATTCTTACGGGAACGGGAACTACGCGGGTGAAACCGCGGGCGCTGCTAGTTGATTAATAAACTACTGATTTAGTAGGACTTAATGATAATGGATTAACAAATAAAACATATATTTAACATCACACCCATATTGCGCTCACATTCTCAAGGGATAGGCAGAGCCTTTTGGCCAAAATACTCAGTTGGGTTAGACGAAAAATTATGAAAATATAGTGACAAGTGTTTACCTCATTGCCCCCAATATAAAAAACCCATTAATACCCTAAACACCATTATTTACCCTTACGCCATGCTAGGCAGAGAACACAGTGTGTCTGTTCTTTTTGAGTTTCAGAATAACACGGGAAGTTTGTTTTTAGACCTTCAACCAAAGATAGATTATATTAAAATCGCTTAAAGGCTACGGTGACCGCCTACGCCAGTTCACCACCTTCTGATTTAACAAAATGCCAGCGAAATTTCACCCTAGTAGTATGCAGTCCTGGTATTAATAAAATACTAGAGGAATTTCACCTGTGTTGTCTAGTATTCATGAGCGGGACTAGAGTACCGTATCAGGCCCAACACATTCGTGATTAGTGCGGCGCGTGTTAGCGTTTATTACGCCAGGTGATTGGCGCCGCGCCAGGGTTACGGTAGGCTGAACAATTGAGCTTTATAATGAATTTATCTATTTATGTACTTAAGGTTCAATAGCGGTGGTAGCTCAATGATAAGGACACGCGCCTCTTAACCGAGGAGTGCGAGTTCAAACCCGGGCACGTACCTCTGGATTTTTAAAGTCTATATACGTATTTATACCACTAGCTCGACGGTGAAGGAAAACATCGTGATGAAACCTGCAAATTCAAACAACTTTGGATTTGTAACCATGATCCAAAAATTGTCTGGTTCCCCTATCTTAGGATTACGAGGGTCAAATCGGCACTCGCTTCAATGTAATTACCATACTCGCTAAATCCTGGATCATGGTCTAAGCGGACCCCGTCTAAGCGGACCCCATCTAAGCATGGGGCATAACGCTAGGAAGATGATGTACTTGTGGTTCAAAGTCTTTATTTATTTCTCTCAAATAATTACAAAGATAATTCACTTACCAAGAAACACATATTCTTATCATAATAACAACATAATGAGCGTACTAACATAGGTTAAAATTATCGACTAACAGGTACAGATTAATAAACAAAGAAATTGTGGGGTACATCGCAATACACTCAACCAAGCCACCACGGATATAACGAGCGCAGAAAACCTTACCTTCGAAAATAAAATATAGCCGAATATGTAACCTAATATAGGTTACAGATTCGGTCTTCGATCGATTCGATCTTCTCCTTTAGTTAAGTATGCGAGTGTAGCAATGATTTAGTTTGACCAGGTGTGCTTAATTAGAAGGAACTGCTTTTTTTGGTTAAGCTGGAAGTCACTTTAATCATGGACCAAGCGGACCCCGGCTCCGGAATTGCAAATAATCCGCCGATTTTCAAACATCTAAATATGGTTTCCACGTGGTTAAATAGGAAACGACGTAGGAAAACTTACTCACAAATAAACACTCATAAGAGTTCTTCTGATGTTTAAAACCAGAAACCTTACAATAATGTAGTGCTATAAATATAAGGAGACCATAGCTGGGTATGTGACTGAGTAGGCGACGAGCTAGCCACTTGTCACTCCTTTTTTCGCAGCTTTCCATCCATCCCAGCTCATTGTCCCATGTTAGTCTGGGACTTAAAAAGAATATACCAACTGTGGTCCTTGCCTAGCATGTCGTAAAAGGCGACTAATGGTATATCGGGTTTTGGGTGTGTGATTGTGTAGGCGACAGGTTAGCCGCTTGTCACTGCTTTTTCACAATTTTCCATCTAACCCAGCCCGGCTTTAATTTTGGCTGAATGTGGTTGAAGGAGCATGCTGCCCCTTTGACTCTGCCTACCCCTTCGGGGATAGGCGTGATGTTATGTATGTATGTATGTAAGAAAAGAACAAAAACATTATTGTTGAAAATTCGACCAAAAAGCGCTTAACCATCACGAGAAGCGACCGCAAAAATGTGCCCATATAATTTCCCAGAGATATATATCATTGCGTCCTGCAAATTAAAAGAGCTGCATTCTGGCAGCCGGCCAAGCCGCGAAGCCTCACGCCTGGCACTAAATTAGAAACCTGTTTAGCGGAAATGTGAACAATTTTGGGCTACATTTTGGACGCGGGCTACAACGCTCGGAGCTGTTGAGCGTGTAACTGAATGTTGGGCTGGATGGATGGCTGGATTCTGTGTTGAAGGTGTGGTGGAAAATTTAGGATAAGAACTAGAAGACAATAAATTAATTGTGCAATTTTCTATGTATCCCAGCTCAGTGTTATTTTTGACTAATTGTGGTTTAAAAAACTTACTGCTCTTACCTCTACCCCTATTAGGATTACCTACGTGATAATATGTATGTATAATACATGTAATTTTTTTTATTAGAAATATTCGTAAATCGAAGACATTCGAATAAAAAATAATATTATGTTCTGTAAAAGGAGCAATGAAAAAGATTTATATCATTAATGACGGATTGCTTAAATGGCACTTCATATTTGTGCTATTAAGTGTAAAAATACAAATCAGATCAATAAAAATAGATATAGAGGAATATGTATATTATATATTTAATCTGATCTCATAAAATATATCTATTTTAAAATAAGATTGTACAGAATTGGTTCAGTCTATAATGTACACTATAAAAATGATCCAAAAAAGGTATAGGTACTAAAATGCTTCCAATAATGTTCCCAAACAGATAAACAATCATCTCATAAATAAATAATCACCCTACACTCCTGCACTACTGTAAAATGAGATTTTAATGAATTTACAGACCCTCTAAGATCAGATAAGAGGATCGTTTAAGGCTAAGACGCGGCACGAAAGCGAATATAAGAGGCGAGGACACAATGAGCTCGGAGTGACGGCGGTAGATTACACGCGGGTGAGAATTTCCTCTCAGCCGGTCTGAGGAGGACCGTTATGGCTTGTACAGAGTGCAGTCTATTGATCGTAAATCAGGAGTTGGTTATAATCGTTTTTGCCATTTTTTGGTAGGACGTATGTATGAAAAAATGTTCTAATAATTTTACGTATGTACTGCAATAAGTAATTATGAAAACATAATCACAATGAGGTTTTTCAAAAATTCAAAAACCACCAGATGGTATGAGGGAATCTCGTGTTCTTATGACTGTCACTATTGGCTCCTTGTTGACAGCATGTCAGTTTGGTCTGACAACTAACCAAAAGAATTATTAATACTATAATGATAGATTGATAACTATCAAATGCTCTTTCTCTCTCAAGTCACTTCTTGCTTATGATACACCATCTATTTAAAATTCTCACATATTAGATAAATAAATAATTATACACTTTTTTATTTCTGTCTTTTATTTGTACAATGATGTGTCAACATAGTTAGGATTTCAATCTGGCTGTAAACTTGAGTTACAATATGTTTAATACTTAAGTGATTGTTATCTGTTTTGTTGTCCAAATAAATAAATAAATAAATAAATGAGGAGGGTGACAAAGCCGCAAGTCACAGTTACGCCATCTTTTGGATGTTTTAATACAAAAAACCCTCATTGATCGAATATTTTAACAAATATAACAGATTTTACTGAATAGATTACTGTAAATGGTAAGAAATATACCTCTTAATATTATTTATATCTTAATTATACATTTTCTAGTCAGGTTATTAAAGTCAAGTCAATCACGCTTATAGCAGATCGTTTATAATGTCCCCCCCGCTGGGGTCTTCGGTTTGGCGTACCGGGGGGGCTTAGTAGGCCCTGGTGCAGGACAGGGCCGAAGCTAAGAGAGACCCCGAGGTGAGCTGCGACTGCTCGGCATTTCCCACCGAGCAGTTGCGGCACCGGCCGCAGCCCCTTGCGGCCGGACTAGGATTGCCGAGGAAGAGGAGGAGCTGAGTGTGTCGTTGCTCGCCTCCCTATCCTCGGCAACCCAACAGGGGCGCGCTGGGTCGCGCTGTTCCTCTCCCTCTGCGACGACAGGGCTAAGCCCTCAATCTGGGTCGCCGGGAGGAAGGCGGCCCCTTCGACGAGGCGCTCTCCGCGTGCCCCTCTGGCTTAGCAGAGGGCACAGCGCGAGAGTGGGCCCACGACGCCGGTCACGGGGATGATCGGCGTCTGAATCCTGGGCGGAGTGGTTGAGACATGCTGGGTGGCCTGGCATGTCTCGACGCGCGCGCGTGCTCGGTGCTGTGCATCCGACGACTGTTGTCGTGGGCTGCACAGCATCGACCATCGCCGCGCGAGGTGGGCCGCGTAGCGCGGCACGCGCATAACCGGAGGAGCAGTCGTATAGTCCCGACAGTGGGGATACAGGCTCCTCCGGGACTGCGCCGCTGGAGGCCACGTTGGGGTTTTAGTCGGTTCGAGTCCGACACACCGCCCTCTGCTTCCCCGAGCAGAGGGTGACGGCTCGTGGGAGTTTCCCCAACTAAAAAAAAAAAAAAAAAAAAAAAGATCGTTTATAATGTAATTTAAGATCATCAATCAAGGAAATTATATCGGATTTTTAATAACCTACTGTGAAATAAAACTATAATTTTGAAATATTGTAGTTGATATTATTATAATCTTTATTTCTAAACGAGCGACAAAGCAATATACCTATTGAAAAATAATTTTATGTAAATTGTTCGCATAAAGGATGTTATTAAGAGATCAAAATCAAGCGATTGACATAACATGTTACCTATTACGCATGCGTTCTCAATTATTTCTAAAACCGGCTGTCAAGGTCATTTGAGATTAGCGGTTGATTTTTTTGACATGCAGTATTGTGTTCGTTAATCTTTGCTATCATGTCGTACCAACATATAAACAGTCTCAATCAATGACTATTATATTATAGTATGACTGGCCCGTTGGTCAAATGGTCAAAGACCCTGGCCACGAAGTAGTAGCGGGTTCGAATCCCACTAGGGGCAAATGTTTCGTGTGATGAACATGGACATTTTTACCTGAGTCATGATGTTTTTTTATACGTATTTAAGTATGTCTATCCGTTCACATAGTGTCCACAGCACAAGCGTAAGCTTGGTTTGGAACTAGGGAATTGGTGTGCGTCAGTCTGGAGATTTTATATTTTTTTAAAACCATATTTGACCAGAAAGATAATTGAGCTGGGTTAGACGGAAACTGCGAGAAGGTAGTGATATATGTGGAAAGCCCGCCGCCGCAGATCCGAAATCACCTTAATTCGCCTGCCAGGCAAGGAACACACTTGATATTCTTTCTTAGTCCCAGGTCAACATAGATATATACAATTTATTTTTTATTATTACTTCAGCTTTATAGTTATGTGACATGAAATGAGTAACTTGCGTAATACCCATCTCATAATATCATAATGTTTACGTAAGTCCACGTTAAACAAGATTCCCCATGTTTATTATTTGACCCGTTCAATAATTCTCCGGTAGCTGTTCCACAAACGTATCTGAATCACCCATTATCTATTGTTCTAACAGACTAGTTCAGGGGTAGCGAACCTTTTAAAATAAACGTGTCTACGATAGTAAAAATTTTATTTATCTTATTTTTCAAGTGTCAAAGGAGTGACGTAAATTTTAATGTAAGTCTTTGTAGATATGTGATCTTAAAGTAAATGAGAGGCCAGCATTTTGTATTAACGTGCCACCTGTGGCACACGTGCCAATGGTTCGCTATCCCTGGTCTAGTTGCCGTTGTTTACGTTGTCGGTATTTAGGCCTCTGTTCAGGAAGATGTATAGAACAATACCAATAGTAACCTATGCATGTTAAAATATTGTAGAATTTTAGAAAATCTTTGTTCGCGTCTTGGAAAAGTTATCGGTTAATACGAGGTTCAAGGCGAGCGATGGTAGCTCAATGGTAAGGACACTCTGCCTACCCCTTCGGGGATTATGGGCGTGATTTTATGTATGTATGTTTTACGACAAATAAGGCAAGGAACATAGTTAGCACAATAGTTTTTTATTCCCAAACCATATATAATATTATTTCTAATTCCGTTTGCTATTAATATAAATGCAAACTTTTGTCGTTGTCCTAGTCATAAATGTGGTTGAAAACCTAAACTAGTATTGTCTAGATGAAAACGCGTTAGACATGCGGCGACGGGCCGGCAGACTTTCACAAAACATTGTGCCCACACATTGAAAAAAGACAGCGAACCATCTATTTTATAAAATGAAGTGTATATTGTCGCTACAAGACATGAATTTTGTCGAATCCAATTGCATCGAATTTACGCATGCTAAAGTCGACCACGTTTTTGTAGAAGTATACATTTTTAATGCAAGTAACAAGTATACTGACACACATATAAATTGCTAAGTACATATTAATAAGAAAATACAAAAAGTATGTCGTCAGTTCTGAACCTATTTCATCTATGTATGATACCATACCACATATTTCTTCACTACCAATGGCTGCATTGCACGCTTGCACATCCAACTTCACGCTGTTGTAAAGTGACCTACCACTTTGCGATCTCCCATAGTAAAACATCTTTACATATTAACGTGTAATTAACATCATCGCTCAATTCGCTGTTCCACTGCCAAGACCTGCACTGTGGCAATGAATACCACACTATGAGGGTCACATGGTGATCTCCCGTTTTAAAATTATATTTGAGTATCATCACGTCTGTAATCACGGAAGGGGTAGGCAGAGTCAAAGTGCCCCTTTGACTCTGCCAATACCCTCAACCACTTTTAGCCAAATCAGACTGGGCTGGGTTAGATGGACACTTGTGAAAAATTAGTGGCAAGTGGCTAGCTCGTCGCTTACACAATCACATACCCAACTAGATATACTGGTTGATATACCTTTTACTACATGCTACTCGTAGGCAAGAAACACAGTTGGCACATACTTTTGAAGTCCCAGACCAACATCATCTTCCTAGCGTTATGTCCCGTGTTTAGACGGGGTCCGCTTAGACCATGATCCAGGGTTTAGCGAGTCTTGTAATTACATTGAAGCGACTGCCGGTCTGACCTTAGTAACCCTAAGATAGGGGAACCTGACAATTTTTAGATCATGGTTATAAATCCAAAGTTGTTTGAATTTGCAGGTTTCATCACGATGTTTTCTTTCACCGTCGAGCTAGTGGTATAAATACGTACATAGATTTGAAAAATCCAGAGGTACGTGCCCGGGTTTGAGCCTGCACTCCTCGGTTAAGAGGCGCGTGTCCTTACCATAGAGCTACCACCGCTCCAAAGTCCCAGACCAACATGGGAAAAATATTTCTTCATTTCAACATGTAATTTGCACCATCGCTTAGGCTGCTGCTTCACTGCCACCGCCTGCACTGTGGCAGTGATCTCTACGCTATGTGGGTCGCATTGTACTCTTCCATTGTACAAGAATGTTTGTGCATTTGAACATGCAGTTTCCGTTAGCCCATTCGTTGACGGGCATTTTCTAAGTAATAGAAATGAGGTGTTTGAACAATTGTATGTGGAACTAACATGTATCTGTTGAAGCAACAATAAGTACATGCCAACTGAAGTCAATAATTACTTGAAGGAAGTGGTAGTTTGTGATAGAGATTTTAGGGTTTTAGTTTTTGATGCTAACTTGCCTAGATACGGCATATAGATAATAAAAAGCTAGAAAACATGACAAATACATATTGCAAATCATTATATTAAATTGTTTGTAAAATCTTTTAAAAATCAATCGGGAAACAAACTTGCGTCTCCTTTCCAGAACCATGTGTCGATGCACATTATGCATCCTGCAACATGCCGTTAAAGTATTCTCAGTAACTTGGTTTCAGGATGGTATTTAGCAGAATACTTCTTAAGTTAAGGCTTGTAGACAGAGTCAAAGAAGGGATAACAAGCCCCCCCCCCCCCCTGCTGGGGTCTTCGGTTTGGCGTACCGGGGGGGCTTAGTAGGCCCTGGTGCAGGACAGGGCCGAAGCTAAGAGAGACCCCGAGGTGAGCTGCGACTGCTCGGCATTTCCCACCGAGCAGTTGCGGCACCGGCCGCAGCCCCCTGCGGCCGGACTAGGATTGCCGAGGAAGAGGAGGAGCTGAGTGTGTCGTTGCTCGTCTCCCTATCCTCGGCAACCCGACAGGGGCGCGCTGGGTCGCGCTGTGGTGGGTCGCAGAGGGATTGAGCGTCTCGATGCTCTCCCTCTGCGTCGACAGGGCTAAGCCGCGCCGGCTAAGGCGCTCTCCGCGTGCCCCTCTGGCTTAGCAGAGGGCACAGCGCGAGAGTAGGCCCACGACGCCGGTCACGGCGTCTGAATACTGGGAGGAGTGGTTGAGACATGCTGGGTGGCCTGGCATGTCTCGACGCGCGCGCGTGCTCGGTGCTGTGCATCCGACGACTGTTGTCGTGGGCTGCACAGCATTGACCACCGCCGCGCGAGGTGGGCCGCGTAGCGCGGCACGCGCATCACCGGAGGAGCAGTCGTATAGTCCCGACAGTGGGGATACAGGCTCCTCCGGAACTGCGCCGCTGGAGGCCACGTTGGGGTTTTAGTCGGTTCGAGTCCGACACACCGCCTTCTGCTTCCCCGAGCAGAGGGTGACGGCTCGTGGGAGTTTCCCCAACTAAAAAAAAAAAAAAAAAAAAAAAGGGATATCAAGCCCTCTTAACCACATTCAGCAAAAAAGTAATACTGGGCTGGGTTAGATAGAAAATTGTGAAAAAATTGTGACAAGTGGCTAGCTTTGTAAGATTGTGTTTGTGAAGGTGACACTTTCACAAACACACAGCTAAAACCCGATGTCGTATTAGTCGTTTTATATGGCAATTGGTTTTATGGAATATCCATTTTTTTTCAAGAGACATCTCTGTGTTTGTTTCTGAAGTGACTTGAATTACAAAGCCGTAATCAGGGTTCACTTATGCATTCGAAGGGGGAGAGGGGGGGTTAAGAAAGCAACAGCTGACTTCCTGCGGGCCGCTGCTATCCCAAGACACCTCGGCCGCAGAGAGATCCAGTGTAGTTAGTCTTGGCCAGTAACTTTAGTTTTTTGATTACGAACATTGTAGCGTTAAACGTTGACCGCTTGATTGTTGAGGTCGATGGTATTGTATGTGTACAAAAATATGTTACAATCGTATGGCCGTGGTACAATCAAAAGTTATGATTTTGCAATGAAAAGAAAAGATGCGCGTAATTTAAACGCACGGTAAAAAATAATAAATCTGAATTGAGGCGCCAAAGAGGTTTCAGTTCTCGACAAATATTCCTTTGTTAACGTTATCTGACACGACCATATTGATATTCGATAAGCTATTTAGATTAGATGAATAGGCAGTTGCATCTAACTTAGCAGTATTTTTGAATAAATTTTAACAAAGACTACATCTTTGTAGGCATATAAGTTAATTAAATAACTTGAAACTTGGTACTTCTGCCGAGGTAGGTGTTGTGTTTGAGGACATAGATATTTTATTGACCATCTTGTCGCTTAGTAGATTTATGTTATTAGATTTTGCCACAAAACATAAAAAAGGTTAATTATGATCCCAGCAATATATCAGTATTCACGTAATCACAATAGTGTAATAAACATTCTATATTATTTTATGCTATTCAAAAGGTATGAGCAATTGTAACATTTGTAACTTTAAAACATGTTTTTATTTTAACGTTATGTAATAATATAGCATTATGTTATGTTATTCAGATGTAAAAAATTATACAACACTAACGTAAAGTTATTAAAACTAAAAAAAAAATCGCTTTATACCTTAATAGATTTTTACATACTTAAGAAATAATTACGCCATCAAGTTACTCCACCTTGCACTGTGGCGTAAACTGATTCCGCCATTATCCTTCCATTACCGCGCAAACGTGAGAGGAATAACGTGAGTGAATTATACAATAACGTGTTTCGCTGAGTATGAATAACGGAATCCATAATAATGGCGATGGGCCCTGTCACTTAATTGCATTAAGTCAATATAAAAACTTATAAGTTGCGTCTCAATTTGTTGGAAGGTGATGTATGTAAGTACTACATACTTCCACATAACAGTAAAACTCATATATACACCAAGATTTCGCTTTTAGGAAGTGCATCGAGTGGCAAGCGACTTGATTGAAATACTCGAATGAAACTATAGCAATATTCCCGCAGATTCAAATTGTTCTATTTTGTACCTATTACTTGACGATTTACAAGTGCTTTTTTGAGGCCTACGTAAATAAAGATATTGTGAGTTTGAGTCTGAGTTTGAAATGAAATTGTCTTTATTTACATAGGCTTCAAAATATCTACCGGTTCAAAAAGTAGATTTTCCTGAAAATAAATCAGCAAGAAACTCGTTAGGTACATAATCTTTTTAAAATGACAAGTCTTAATAACTATTAGTTACAATTTAGTCAATGTAAATTTATCAGTGCAGGCGAACAGCCTATTCTGGGTCTAATATATTCTTATTATTTAAATAGTCTTCTATCTCTTAGTAACCCTTTTTAATCAAACAATTTTTTATATATATTATGTATAGGCAAATCAATGAGACTTTGAGGTAACACATTAAATATTTTTATACTTAACCCAATAAAGCAATTACCACTCTTATTAAGTAAGTCTGTGATTTGGAACAGCAAGTCCGTGTCTATTATTATATAATAGTACCTATTAAAATAATGAGTATCTGTTTTTTTTTTTATATTTACATGAAATAGTAGACGTCTTTATCTTTTTTATTGATGAAATAGTTTGGTTGCCATTAAAAACAAAAATTGTGTTTGGCGAAGATTAAAACCTCAATGGTGTAAAAATTATACACTTTTTTGTTTTTATTTTTCACGTTTTAATTCAGGATTCTTTTGTTGTTGTTGAATAATTTGCAAGGTCAAAGTAAATTGCACCTATTTTTATTAATTAACTAGCCCGGCTTCGCGCAGATATTTGCACCAGTAGAGAAGCACGTTTTTTTAGATAAAATCTGAAACAAATGAAATACCAAACCCCGTGGCCATCAAACTGCTGCTACAACTTATAATTGTTATTGTCTTCTTGTTTAATAATAAATAAATAAATATCAGACTACATCACATACAATGATCTGACTCCGAGGTAAGTAGCTTAAGCACTTGTGTTACGGATATCAGAAACAACAGTGGTATTACAAATATATACTTAAATATTAGATATTAACACCCAGACACAGACAAACATTTGTGTGATGAATCAAGTATTCATCACACAAATGTATGTCCTGGGTGGGGATCGAACCCACAACTCTTGGCGCATGGGGCAGGGTCACTACCGAATGCGCCATCGAGCTTGTCAAGTTAATGTGTCCTACGGTAGTTATTTGTTAAAATTAGTTCGCTTCGTCACCTCGCTTCGCGTTATGTAAACCTGAAATACCAGTTTCAAGAATTCCTATCAATTTGGCGTTTGGATATTTTGCGGTTGTAAACCAATAAAATTCCGTTGAACAATGCGCCCGCATCCAAACGCCGATAAGGCCCGCACCAAACGGGCACCAATCGAATTCACTCCAGATGAAAACTGTTCAATTCCTGTCCTTTAGCTAGGCTCTTCATGTGTCGGGTAAATTGGTCTTTTATATCCATTTTGCGGGAGTTTATTCTTCTTCTTATGAAAATTCGGTATAGTTAGGCTTTTGTTTGCGAAATTCACAAACTTCTGCGAAACATTATCTGTGTTTTGTGGTTATGTGATATCTTTAGTGTTGCAAATGTCTATAGGCTGCGGTAAATGCTTATGGCCAGGCTGGCTGTATGCTTGTTCGTCGCCTAAGCGTAAAAAGGTGCTAAATAAGCATTTGACAGACAGTCTTAAGTTAATGACAAGAGGCAAGGCACGGGAACTAATTGATTTTTGCAACACCTAAGGTGTCACGAGTGCATTGTTGATTTATCAGGAATGGGCATAATTTTTTTTTAAACTTTACGCCCGTCCCCGAAGAAGAAGACAGAGTAAAAGAAGCAAGCAAGCAAACAAACCCTTTTAACCACATTCAGCCTCTAGTATTATCATTAGCATTATGTTTGATAATATTACTTGTCATATCATTTCTCTTTGAGAGGCAGGTACTTTACCGGTTCGGATCAACCCACCTAGATTATGATGACGCGTTCAGGCCATTACAAAATTACCTACACTCATCTTCCTAGCGTTATTTCCCGTGTTTTGACGGGGTCCGCTTAGACCATGATCCAGGATTAAGCGAGTCTGGTAATTACGTTGAAGCGACTGCCGATCTGACCTTCATAACCCTAAGATAGGGGAACCAGACAACGTTTGGATCATGGTTACAAATCCAAAGTGATTTGAATTTGCAGGTTTCATCACGATGTTTTACCTCACCGTCGAGCTGGTGGTATGAATACGTACATAGATTTGAAAAATCTAGAGGTACGTGCCCGGTTTTGAACCGCTACACTAATGTCTTGTTTTAGGTGTCCACTTATCACATGTGATCAAATAGGTGCGATATTGTGACGTACAGGCAATTTCCACAGATTTTTAAATATGTAGCACAGAGTTGTCTCATGATTCGCAAGTGAGAACGCTTAGAAGTGATCTTCAGGGTTAATCTTATGATGTTATAAAACTTATATTCGCCCAAGAACGAGTGGACGGATGGCAATGAGGGCCGGTCTACCCCCTTTACTCGATATGATGTGGGCACAAATACATACATCAGTCATTGAATTTAAAACTGAAGCAGTTGATGAACCTATATAACTAAGAACATAGGAAAATATGATGTTGTAACTCACTTATGTTGTCGACCGTACAAATGTTAAAAAACAGGATTGTTACAAATGAAACAGGAATGCGATTGTGCTGTCAGCGACGAAACCCTGGATTTTTTTCTGGAATTTCGAAATGGACTCTGGTTCTGTTTGCTGTCCAGTGCGTTTGCTCTATTAAGATGCGTTTACACGGCTCTGTTTTGAGATTGGCCAAATTGCGACGGGTTTTAATGAACGCTTCTTTTGGAATAGGTTATCTGAAGTGCCTTGGAAGATTTTTGACAGGCCCGTTGGTCGAGTGGTCAGAGACCCTGGCCACGAAACCGAGGGTTACGGTTTCGAATCCCGCTAGGGGCAAATGTTTCGTGTGATGAACATGGACATTTGTACTCGAGTCGTGGATGTTTATAAACGTATTTAAGTAAGTTTATCTGTTCACCTAGTATCCATAGGACAAGCGTATAGCTTAGTTTGGAACTAGGGAATTGGTGTGTCAGTCTGGAGAATTTATTTATTTAGACTTGGAATATTTTCTAAAATACCTACTCTTGAATTAACACTTAAAAGTAATAGGAAGATAGATTATATAGATAAAATAATTGCATTGATCGTCTGTCTAGTTGATTTAAAGCGGATTTTCGTCTGTCCACTCATTTAGTTGTATGTCTGTCTGTCTGTGGATTGGGTATCTATCACGAGAAATACTTTTTTGTAACAGGTGTAGTTAGTAGCAGTAGTTTAATTTTTTAATTCAACCCATTTTAAATTGATCTTTAAAATGGGTTGAATAAAAAATGAAACTTTATTAGTATGAAAAATACTTTTATTTGGATCGACATTTATCGATGTGGTTTTTTGTAGGCAGAAACTTGGTACCCGTAAAATCCGGGGACAATCTTGGTATTTCCGTTGATATATCAAATTGATTGATTGAAACTTTAAGATCCTGCGGTTCACACAACGTCACTGTAACCGGCCAAGCTCCACGGTAAAGCCCAAAAGCTGGATTTTCTAGATTTAAGAGACCTAGACCAAAAAAGAACTCGTTCGCACCAATGTGACCGCACCCCAATAACGTTTCAATTCTAGCCGTTTTACAAACAGTCACTTTGTTCGGGGACTGTTGTACAAACGACAGCGCTTCAGTCTGAACACTGCAGATTCTTATTCCGTTGTGATAAGGGCTGTTTCGCAACAAAAATGCATAGCCTGATGTGCTGCCGTCTGTACAATTGATTCGTTCCGTTGCGCCAAAACAAACATGCGTGACCCACTTGCGTGCATGATGCACAATGCAACGGACGGACCTTTGAGATCAAACGGCAGGTGACGATATGCATTTTATTTGTCATTCACAGTCACGCGATGTATTACTATACCAAACGATCGATTGGTGTCGAACGGAATGGGGGCATAACGGCCGGACCCGAAAGGGACATACCAAACGAACGTTTGGTGACGAATTTTATAAATAAAAATTCACCAAATTCTCCAGACTGACACACCAATTCCCTAGTTTCAAGCTAAGCTTATGCTTGTACTAAGGACACCACGTCAACGGATAGACAAACTTAAATACGTTAATAAAAATGTTTATGTTCATCACACGAAACATTTGTCCCTTGTTGTATTTGAACCCTAGTGGTGTATGTTTGTAATGAATAAACTCAAAAACTACTGTACCGATTTAAAAAATTCTTTCACCATTGGCAAGCTACATTATCCGGAAGTAACATAGGCTATATTTTATCCCCACATTCCTACAGAAACGGGAACTATGCGGGTGAAACCGCGGAGCGCTGATAGTCTATTATAAAACAAGACTGCTTTTTACTCCAAAGGTTCTTCTCCCAAGGCTAATCCATAAGACGGAAGCGTGTTAACTCATAAACGCGCTTAATACATGTACATATACTATATCACTTATCTCACGACATGCGTCTAATGACTTGAGTACAGGAAAATGGATACCTCGTGTCTTCTGCTATGAGATAAATATAGGCCACACATCATATCTAAAACTCTAAGCAATTTTAAACTCTATATCTTTGACATAAGACGTTGGCAGATGTAGGCAGTATTTTGGCACAATCTAAGTGTTTACATGAGCTTAGTAAGTAAGCACATCACGCCGTAATTAATTCTAAAGTTACAAGTTTGAATACTAATTGGTCCTTTAAGACGTTCTTGGCTTTACGAGCTTGTTGGCGCTGTGACATCGTTCTTTATTAATGTTGGTTTGAGGCATCTAAGATTTAGAACGCTAAGGGACCTGAGCTAGATTAAAAGGAATTTTCACAGACTTCAAGGAACAAGATTACAAGGATTCACAAGTTTCATATGTATAAGTTTCGTCTTTCATCACCTTCCTAGCGTGTCTTGCGCTTAGCTGGAGCCGCGCAGACAATAATTCAAGTTTGAGGGAGTCTGGTAATTACTTTGCTAATTACATCATTACGATTCGCTTAACTACCGCACTTTGTATAAGTTCCGTTTTCATTGATCGATAATGATAAAAGTAGGTAAAAGTTCTTAAACTTTTCTTTGGTTAAATCCTATATTACTTATAATAAACGCAAAAGTTTGTATGGAAGGATGGATGTGTGAATATTTGTTACTCTTTCACGCAAAAAAAAACTGCTTGGATTTTAATAGAACTTTACAATAGTATAGTTTAAACATAACATAACATCACGCCCATAAACCCCGAAGGGGTGGGCAGAGTCAAAGGGACAGCATGCCCCTTCAACCACATTCAGCCAAAAATAAAGCTGGCCTGGGTTAGTTGGAAAATTGTGAAAAAGCAGTGACAAGCGGCTAATCTGTCGCCTACACAATCACACACCCAAAACCCGATATACCATTAGTCGCCTTTTACGACATGCTAGGCAAGAACCACAGTTGGCATATTCTTTTTAAGACCCAAACCAACATGGGACAGTGGGCTGGGTTGGATGGAAAGCTGTGAAAAAGCAGTGACAAGCGGCTAACCTGTCGCCTACACAATCACACACCCAAAACCCGATATACCATTAGTATAGCTTAAATATTACAATGAAACATACGCTATGTTTTATCGATGTACTACGTGAGCAAAGCCGGGTCTTGGAGTCCCATTAACATAACATGTCCCATGGTATATGCTTCTGAATTACTCTATTTGAAACCTCATCATGTTTGAAACATAACTGCTTTTATGACCAATAAAGTGTCTGTTGCTTCTTTCATGGAAGTAATATACGTTTAGGTCTTTTTTTATTATCTTGAACTACTAGGAAGTTAATACAAACGAAATTAAATGCTTAATTATCTTATCTTAGTGTAGCTGTCTCTTTGTTACACCGTAATTTATCTTTTACTAGCTGTCCCGGCGAACTTCGTATCGCCCAGTAAATGAAAATTGACATTGATTTGTCGATTGACATTTAACATTGACAGATACGAATTCCACCGTTTTATATGAGAAAATACTTTTGCTTTTATTTTGTTTTATCGTAAATTTTTCAATGTTTTTAATAGTTATTCTGTTATTCTGGACGAAGAAAAATCCAACAAATCAAAAACAACGTAAATCGGTTCAGCCGTTCTCGACTTATAAGTGGTGTAACAAACACGACTTTGTTTTATTTATATAGATACTTATAATAAATCTGTAGAGAGGTCAATTCTGTACATGAAATATATTTTCAAAATAACTATCAGGGGGTGATTAGTGATCGATACTGATGCCAAAAATGCAATCAGTAAAATTTTTGTCTGTCTGTCTGTCTGTCTGTCTGTCTGTCTGTATGTTCCTTATAGAAACAAAAACTACTCGACGGATTTTAACGAATCTTGGTACAATTATTCTTCATACTCCTGGGCAGGTTATAGTATACTTTTCATCACGCTACAATCAATAGGAGCAGAGTAGTGAAGGGAAATGTTGGGAAAACGGGAGAAGTTACTACATTTCTTAAGCTTCCGTCGCGTGTGCAGCCTTAATGGTTAAAGTTACATAGAAATCATGTATGACGGAAATAGTCTTTATAATATTAACCGCGGGTGACACCGCTGGCACAGCTAGTATTAAAATATAACTATATCTACTATAAATACCGTAATATATATGTAAATATTTACTGCTTTTGCAGGTTTCCTACGTTACATATACTAATATATAATTACTATTACGCTAGTATAACAGTAAAGTCCCATGTTTATCTGGGACTTAAAATGAATGCGCCAAGTCGTAAAAGGCGACTAATGGTATATGGGGTTTTGGGTATGTGATTGTGTAGGCGACGAGCCAGCCACTGCTCTTATTTTTCACCATATTCCATCTAAACCAGCCTTGTTTTATTTTTCAATGTGGTTAAGGAGGCTTGCCTCTTTGACTCTGTCTACCTTGCGGGGATTTCGGGCGTGTTGTTATGTATTGTATGTATGTGTTTAATGTGCTAGAAATAGACATGGAAAACTACACGAAATTCTTTACGTCAATAGGGGACGTGCACGACGACGGTGCTGCCAACTGGTGCCGTCAATGGGAAATATGTACGCCATGAATACTTGAGATTGTTTTTTTTATCAAGTAAACAGAATTAGTTTTAGTAGTGAAATTTATTATTCTAGTTAGTTATAATGTATTGTTACGTTTCTGGATGCACCAATCACCATCTCCCTAGCTTTATATCACGTGCTTAGACCATGATTCAGGATTTAGCGAGTTTAGTTATTACATCGAAGCGAGTGCCTATCTGAAACAAACCGTAACCTTTATATAGGGGAACCAGACAAATAAGGATTATGGTAACACATGCATATAGTTGTATGTGCAGGTTTCATCACGTTTTGTACCTCAACGTCGAGCTAGTGGTTTAAATACGTTCATAGATTTGAAAATTCCAAAGCTACGTGTCCGCGTCTGAACCCGCACCCCTTGTGTATGAGACGCGTGTCCTTGCTAATGAGCCACCATCTCACTTATTTTTATTATTCCGGATGCACCAATGCTTAAAAAATCGTCTGGAGCAGAATTTTTATTACTTTCCAAGGAATAGCATTCTCATGCCACGGTTATGTGAAAAAGGTAAAAAATAGATAACTACAGTAATAAAATATATTCTGCCATTATATTCCCGTCGTAAACATTAGATATTTTAGTTTGTGCGACAATTTTTCCAGTTCTAAAAGCCTTATTTACTTCGTTTATTTACTCTTTAACTTTCAATACATGGTCCGCCTCTAAGAACTTTTGACATTTACACATATTTTGGCTACGCTGTGGAGGGTTATTTATAATTTTTATCATATAAAAAATAATGCAATTGAAGATATAATTTTTTTACATTATTCACAGTACGATGACAGGTCTAATATAAGCTTCCTTTACTGTCCGCATAGTGTCTCTTTTGTTGATTTAGTGCTGCCCCCTATAGTTGGTGCACGTTCCCTATACTGTAATCAAAGCGCCGGTGTATGAGTTACCTCAAAGTTGCGCCATGTTACAAAACGCCAAACGCCACGAAATAAGTTAGAGAGCCGTGAAGTATTAAGTAGTACTTAACAATCTTACAATCCTGCGCATATCGCCGTGCAACAACATATTGAAAAAGTTTGTTTAGTAAAAAAATATGGCGTGCGTATTGTTTATTTTGTCAAGCAAAAAAATAAAATAGCGCAAGTAATGTGTGTAGAGATTCAGCGTGACGTCACACCATGTAGCAAATTTAAGCACATAGTGACGTCAACGCCCCTCAGAACGTTGATGTTGTGTATCTTCGATTAAGCAAAAGATACATAGAAGTGATAAAAAAAAAATTTAAACCATTTTTTCTCTTAGGAAATAATATCTCTATGTGCAGTTTTATAATATAAAACTGTACGTGTACTATATATGCATCATATTATGATGCATATATAGTTCTGAAGTCACATCTCCCATACAGCCACAGATCCGCGGGAGCCAATTTGTTGGACGTGATGCCAGCCTCGTCCAAAAGCCATTTTTCCAAAAGTTATATTTAAAAGCGGCCGCATACGCGCATAGAATATGTTACAAGCCATTTCTGCTACTCCTAAAAACGGTTTTTTCGGGCATTCAAAACTAGTTTGGATGTACCATCGTGGCTACGAGCGACGAATACGGGGGAACCAATTAGTTTCATGACAAAGTTGGATATCAACATTAAAAACAATGTATATTTAGTAGTATGTCCATGTTGGTCTGGGACTTGAATAGATTAATATAGGTACCAACATTCTTTCATTCTTGTCTGGTATGTTGTAAAAGGAGACTAGTTGTATATTGGGTATTGAGTTTATGAATGTGTAGGAGACGAGCTACTTGTGTAAAATTTATGATCTAACTTATCATCATCTTCCTACCGTTATGTCCCGTGCTTAGACGGGGTCCGCTTAGACCATGATCCAGGATTTAGTGAGTATGGTAATAACATTAAAGCAACTGCCGATCGGACCTTCGTAACCCTAAGATGGAAGAACCAAAAAATTTTGGATCATGGTTACAAATTCAAAGTTATTTGAAATATCATCATGGTATTTTCCCTCACCGCTGAGCTAGTGGTATAAATACGTACATAGATTTGAGAAAGTCAGAGGTACGTGGTCGGTATTGAACACGCACCCCTCGGCCATGAGGCGCGTGTAGTTACCATTGAGCTACCACCGCCTCCTTTCCATCTAACTAAGATCAATTTTATTTTTGGCTATAAATGGTTTCATGAGTTTCTGGATTCAGCTTACCCACTCCTTCGAGAATGGGGTTTTTCACTAACTCGACACAAGAGACTAGACACACATTTGTCTAGTTTGTGAAACTCAAAATTAGTATAGCTTATTATCTTGTACCTATATTCTAAAAAGAATATGCCAACTGTGGTTCTTGCCTAGCATGTCGTAAAAGGCGACTAATGGTGTATCGGGTTTTGGGTGTGTGATTGTGTAGGCGACAGGTTAGCCGCTTGTCACTGCCTTTTCACAATTTTCCATCTAACCCAGACCGGTTTTATTTAAGGCTGAATGTGTCTGAAGGGGCATCATGCTGCCCCTTTGACTCTGCCTACCCCTTAGGGGATTATGGGCGTGATGTTATGTATGTATGTATGTATCATTTCGTCATATACGCTAAGATTTTTACTATTTGGACACAACTTAAACTTAAATTAAATTACTTTTATGTTTTCGCTAACTGGACACACTCAGGTTTTTTTGGAAATAAGGTATAGTCAGGTTATTTATGTATATTTATGTATTTATGTAAATGTGAAGAACACGTGACAAAGAGAGTGATGAGTATGAATGTTAGTGGATGGAGAGGAAGAGGAAGGCCAAATAAGAGATGGATGGATTGTGTGAAAGATGATATGAGAGAAATGGGAGTGGATAGCTTGATGACGGCTGACCGGGACGTATGGAAAAGGAAGACATGCTGCGCCGACCCCAGATGAACTGGGAGAAGGGCAAGAGGATGTATTTATGTAAATGGCGTAAATTTTCCACTAGCGTGTTAATTTTAAATACAATGTGACTTTATACAAACAAACAGGTCCCGTTCTAGGACTTTATCAATATTAAAAAAAATATCATATTGTCATCATACATAAAGCCTATTGCCTCTTTGCCTACCCCTTCGGGGATTATGGGCGTGATGCTGTGTATGTTTGTATATTTTCAGCGTTCTTGCTAAAACTGAAACAATGCGGAAATCGATTTTCCAAAAACTGTTTGCTATTTCTGTACATCTTGTCATCTCTAGTTGGGACAGTAATGCGTCCTTAACACTCGCATTTAGTCTCCCGGGACACAGAGCCCAAAAGGGACTGTCCCACTCAAAACGCGACGCATGCCAACCTCTATGACGCAGCCTGTCCTCCATCTCTGTTCTGCATATTAAACTTCAAAACGCAGGCTGAACGCTCAATTTGATACAATTTCCGTCGGCCGTGACGTTTTTGCCTCGAAGCGGTCACGGTATTGTATCGATTAAAAACTATCGAGAGCTCAGTCCCATGTGAGTATAGTGAGCTAGTTAAAAGAGGTAAGTGTGATTCGGAATCCTAGAATAAGGGTCCGTACCAACTTATCAATTACAGGAATTAAACCACCAAACAATATTAGAAGAATTGGTTATTGCTCTTTTTAAGACTGCTCTTCATTTATCGGGCAAAAAAAAAACGCTATGAGTACGACGAATGCCAAAAAAAAAAAACTAAGAAGTGTTTTTTTTTCATTACTAAATAAATTTATATAGTTAACTAGGTATATTTTAGTAAATGCTCGCGAAAACAAGTAATTTTAAACTAAAAAATATAGATATAATTTTTGGTTTAAAATTACTTGTTGACTAGATAGTAATTTCTCATTTCTTATTTAATTGCAATCGTGAAGGAAGACGTCAAAGTCAGTAACTTAAGAATGGTAGGTATATGTAAGAATGCAAGTAGGTACTCGGAGAACGGTGGTAGCTCAATGGGAAGGACACGCACCTCATAACCGAGGAGTCCGGGTTCAAACCCCGGCACGTACCTCTAGTTTTTCTAAATCTATGTACGTATTTATACCACTAGCTCGGCGGTGCGGGAAAACATCGTGATGAAACCTGCAAATTCAAACAATTTTGGATCTGTAGCCATGATCCAAAAATTGTCTGGGTCTCATTTAGGGTTATAAAGGTCAGATCGGCAGTCGCTACAATGTAATTACCAGACTCGCTAAATCCTGGATCATAGTCTGAGTAGGATGTAGGAGCCGCGGAAGGCCCAGGCTCACCTACCACGACTAGATTGGTCGTGTATTTACAGAAGGTGATGTTAGGAGACATAAAAACCGTAGAGATTGTATGAAAAGGATCGTGAATGTTGAAGAGGCAAGTGAGGTGTGTAAGGATCGTGCTATATGGCGTTCGGTTCTCGCTGCCTACCCCGCTAGGGAAGTGGCGTGAAGTTTAGGTAATCTGAGCGAGCTCCGTCTAAGCACGGGACATAAAGCTAGGAAGATGATGATGATGATGACAAGTAGAAGGTCCTAAAAAAAATCTTTACCACAAAATTAAAGCCCAATATCGCTCGAGTGCCCACGTGTTTACTGTTCAACCGACCGCGTGCGGTTGAAACGGAGGTTTTAATCGAAAATATCGTTTGGAAGCAATCCGCGCTCACCACGATAGCGCGACTCGACTCCGCAGCGATATTGATATTTATACGATAATTGTTTATTTGTTTTTAATGAAAACAAACAACAAATAGAGGAGTGGTGATAGCTCAATCGCAAGGACATGTGCCTCATTACCGAAGTAATTCGGGTCGGGTTCAAACCCGAGCACGTACCTCTGGATTTTTCAAATCTATGTACGTAAGTATACCACTGGCCCGGCGGTGAGGGAAAACATCGTGATGTAACCTGATAATTCAAATAAATTTAGATTTATAACTCTTATCCAAAAGTTGTCTGATTCCCCTATGTTGGGGTTATGAAAAGTCAGGTCGGGAGTCGCGTCAATGAAATTACCATACTCGCTATATCCTGGATCATGGTCTAAGCTGACCCCGTACAAGCACGGGATATAACGCTAGGAAGATAATGAAACAACAAAATATACACATATCATAACGCCTGCAATCTCCTCGGAAGGGATGTAGGCCAAGGATTAATAAGCTATGTAAACTACATTTACCTAAATATAACAGTGAGCTGGGTTATATGGAAAATTAGGAGTGGCTAGCTTGTCGCCTACATAATCAGAAACCTAAAACGCAATATGCAACTAGTCGCTATAAACGACATGCTAGTCCAGAAACACATTTGTTACAGACTAAAATGAGACAGAAAACCTTGGCATTAAATTAAAGATAATTGTCCATATAGCGTCGTATAATTTACACTTCCATACCATCACGCTTGCAATGGCTAATTAATAATCTTACGATATTTTCATTTTACTTGTAAAATACGGATGCATTTATTACCATTTTTACCTGACTATGTAAATTTAAAAGGAAAAATTATGACTTAAATAAGGAACTATCACACACACACGAACATAACAACAGGCACTAACGCACAACACACATACTCACACTCATACACACACAAACACACACACACACACAAATATACTCACATAGTGATTGCAATCTATGTATCTGTTTTTATTATTATTATTTTTTTGATATTAACTATCTAAGTAAGGTTAATAATATGTTACCATTTTTTTTTTCACTTATTACCGATGTAACATTACTGTACTTAAGTATCACTAATTAAAACAAAATTACGAAAACACTGATTCCTGAAATACAGTTCTAAACTAGTTTAGGAGTCAGGGCTCCATTTAAATATATCGTGGCCTTATTACAAAAAAAAAATCATAATTATAATTTTTTTTCATTTCATAGTCTTTGTATGTGTGCTTCTTTCTCTTTACATATATTCCACTGCTAAACACCGCTAACCATGACCCAATCATTGCCAAACACTAGTTTAATAGTTAGTTTTTTAAGGTTTAAAAGTCGACATGTAAAAACGAAAAAAATCCCGTTTTTCCTTTTTCACACATCAAGTCCGTTTTTTAATCAAACTTCGGGAATTCGCTCTGCATCTGAAAGCGGCCCGCACAAAGGAGGGCGCGGTGCGGTTAGCCGCTGCATTCTGGGTTCGGGTTTCGGGTTTCGGCCTCATATAACCCTTTTTGCGTCCGCCGATTTTTGGTAATCCTTTATTCACGTCCGATTTTGAGACGCTCGATTAAATAAAACGGTTTGATTGGCCGTTTTTTTTACACACATAACATCACGCCTGCATTGATCGGTAGTAGCTCAATGGTAAGGACCCGCGTCTCTTTACTGAGGAGTGGGGATTTAAACCCGGGCACGTACCTCTGGATTTTTCAAATCTATGTACGTATTTATACCACTAGCTCGACGGTGAGGGAAAACATCGTGATGAAACCTGCAATTCAAACAACTTTGGATTTGTGACCATGATCCAAAAATTGTCTGGTTCCCCTATCTTAGGGTTACGAAGGTCAGATCGGCAGTCGCTTCAATGTAATTACCAGACTCGCTGAATCCTGGATCATGGTCTAAGCGGACCCCGTCTAAACACGGGACATAACGCTAGGAAGATGATGATAACATCACGCCTGCAATCAAGAAGGGGTAGGAGATTCTAAGGACCTGTAAGCTCCTTACATACATACAGACATAACATCACACCCATAATCCCCGAAGGGGTAGGAACAGTCAGAGAGGCAGCAGGCCCCTTTAACCACATTCTCGCAAAAATAAAACTGGGCTGGGTTAAATAGTAAATTTTGAAAAAGTAGCGGCTAGCTTGTCGCCTATACAATCACATACCCAAAACCCTATATACCATTAGTATACCATTCTTTATACCACATTCAGCCAAAATAGATTTGAGTTGGATTAGATGGAGAATTATGAAAAGTAACGAGCTTGTCGCCTCTAAGATCTCAAAATTCAAATCCAATACACTTTTAATCGCTTTTTATGACATGCCGGGCAAGACAGAGTTGCTACAATCTTTTCGAGTCCCAAACCAACATAATACATATGAAATGTTGTCCCTATGAATCGAAATAAATTAACGTCAATAATAGGTACCTATATATTGAAAAAAGTCTGGTCCTTTTTTATACTGGGTTTGGCATTATCTCAAATATTTAAGGAAGAGCAAAACTTATGCATAAATGAATGTCCTACAACATCACATTCATTTATCTGACTCCGAGCTAAGTAGCTTAAGCACGTTGTTGCGGATATCAGAAAAAACAGTGGTATTACAATTATATACTTAAATATTAGATATAACAACCAGACACAGAACAAACACAAGTATTCATCATACGAATGTTTGTCCTGGGTGGGGATCGAACACACAACTCTTGGCGCATAGGGCAGGGTCACTACCAAATGCGTCATAGAGCCAGTAAATGATAAAACCAACTGTTTATTACTCAGCCATGTAAGTTCGTCATTTAAAGTCTTCAAAACATATTATCTTCTACCATGTCATCGCCTTTTACGTCTTTACAATTAAAAAACTCATTAAGTCCTTATTGTCAACTATGTAAGTACATTGTACTGCTAGGGAGGTGCTATTAAACCAATCTCTGTAAGAGCGACGACCTGACCTTGACTGCCAAAACTGATTTTAACACTTCGATAATCAGTTTTTAATTGCAGTAAAACATTACTCGGGCGATGTAAATAGCTGTACTAATGGCTATTCATTTAAGGCTCAAATAAAGATATATTCCAGTTGTTAAACTAATTTTGGTATACTTGATATTGATTAAATCTACTTATCAGGAGTATATGTAAATAACTTAATTTAATCAAAATCAAAAAAGGGTTAATCAAATATTTGAGAAAATTAACAATCCGTCAATTAGTGGCAATATGATTGTCAATAGTAACAAGCGCTGGCTATTTAGGTCCGGGGCTTAAATCCCGAATTGCATATCATCGACCACCGCTGCGCAAAATTAGCCACGTATACGAAGGCACGTGGACTTCCTAAGTCCCAGCAGTACGGATACCGATTCCTCCGGTCCTGCGCTGACAAAGGCCACCAAAGGGTTTAGCTGAGTCCAACATACATTCTTTATCTGCGTCAGAGAGCGCGCCCAGAGTTAAAGTTGCCTTTGTTAAAACAGTATATAATAATACACTGTTGGTATATCAATAAATACAATATACATAGTCACCACTTTTAAAAATAAAGACCATTTCCACAGTGGACAAAGGCTGAACAATAACCTCCCAATAGCAGAAGAGAATTTAAATAAATTTCAATAAAGCCAGTTAACAATCCTGCGAACTCGTTCGAGTCGCGCAATATCGAGTCCTTTGTGTTACTGACCACAAAGAAACACGGGGATATTACAGTTGTGCACTTTTACAACAGATTTTCAATCACATTTTCAGCGGGATACTGGGTTGCCATTGTTATGTATTTAAAATTACAAAATCACGGACGTAATTCCTGTAACCCAAGGAGGGTGCAGAGTTCAAGTAATAGCAAGATCCTTCAACCACAAATAACCGTAAACAAAATTTACATGGTAACCCAGGCTAGTTTTATCTTTAGTCATAGAATCTAGGAAGACGGACCTAGATAGAGCGTGATCACAAGCCTTACACCCAATACACCATCTGATTAGTAATAATGTCCTCCTAACCGATATCAGTCACGGCGGCCAACCTCTACGAGGATAAGCCAACTGCGCAGAAGATATTATAGTGCACAAGTGTGTGCGCAAACACAGGTGCACTCTCTGTTCCTTCACTCTCTTATTCCGGTAGGACGGCAATTCGACCAACGGCTTGACAGAATACCACAAAATGTACAGAACCAGTAGCAAGTTATAACGTTGGCTACACTATTGTAGACAAGTTTGGAGAAATATGAAATTGTGAAGTTTCCTTCCGACTTTACTAACACGATCCAGCGGGAAGTAAAGGAACAATCAAGTATTGTTATGTTTGAAAGCCATTTCACTCAAAGTAATACACTTGAACAACTAAGTGAAGTAGTATGCTGCTTGCAAAATATTATTTGAATTTCAATTTAGGTACCATGTCCCATGTTGGTCGGGGACTAAAAAAGAATGTGCCAACTGTGGTTTTTGCCTAGCTTGTTGTAAAAGACGACTAATGGTATATAGGGTTTTGGGTTTGTGATTGTGTAGGCGACAAGCTAGCCACTACTTTTTCACAATTTTCCATCTAACCCAGCACAGTTTTGTTTGTAGCTGATTGTGGTTAAAGGGGCCTGCTGCCCCTTTGATTCTACCTACCCCTTCAGGGATTATAGGCGTGATGTTATGTATGTAGATATGTTTGTAATTTAAGTATCTAATCAGAATTCCTAAAGTGAGAGATAAATACTCTAATGCATTGGGAATTAAAAATTGAGAAATCTAGCAAATTAAACTCAAACTCAAATATTTGATTGCAGTACATGATTGTGATACAAGATGTTATATTTAATTATAAAGTATATCATATTACCTATTTGGTCATAGCAACAGATAAGACGACTGATATTGGTATAAATGGCTAAGTGTAGTTGCTGGAAAGATGATACTAGGCAGAAAAAAATACAATATACGTGACATCACGCCCGTAATCCGTTCAGTATACTCTAAACCACATTCAGTCACAAATAAAATGTAGTTGGGTCAGATAGGACTTTGTGTAAAAATAGTGACGTGACTAGCTCGTTGCTTACATAATCGTAAACCCAATAACAATATTCTGTTTAGCTTCCATTAGTTGCTTTTTACGACATGCTAGATAAGGAAGACGGTTCGTATCCTTTTTGAGTCGCAGACGCACATTATATATATATGCTAAAGAGCCACTTTGTTTGCAATCTTTACAAATACATATGAGCTACGCATGTAGTATATAACATTCTCCCTAAAACAGCCCTTTGGAAATAACCCGTTGAACCAAAATGCCATAATTGAAAGCGTGGTGCCATAAAATCAGGAGTGGCGCCGGAGTCTTCATAAACAAATACCGAGTCGTATAAAAGCCTACAATTATGGCTGTGTTTTATGAATAGCCTCGTCTGCACAATGAATATCAAACACACTAACGATATTGGTTTGTCGAGCACTAACGTTATGATAACTATAAAAATTTTGCTATAGCGTGTTTTTCGAGAAAATAGAAAATGGCACGGCGATTGGCGATGCTACTCAACTAGCGCCTCAAGTGTCAAAATTGTGAAGCTGTCTAAGAACGACACTTGGACAGTTTTCTATACAATTTTCGTCACGGGAAAACTTATTGATTAAATAAGATTTATGTGGTTTCTTGCTGGACGAGACAACAATTATGTTGTCAATAGTCGATGTAATTAAAGCTGCAGGATATTCGTGTATCCTGCAGACGCTTTAATGCCAATGCGTTCTGGAAATTAATTATTACGATTTACAAATGAAAACTTATTCCCGAATCTCCGTAAGTACTTCATGGAGGAAAGCAATAATATTTCGTATTTCTGCTTTTATGAGCAACAGTTTTCTGTTTGTAATCTTGATCCATCTGATTATATCTAAACTCATTAACCTCAACTTTAATAATAAAGTGTCGTTTTTAGACTACTTCAAATTTTCGCCGGTAGAGGCGCGTGGATAATTTTTGCATCGCCAATACGCACAGAGATGTTAGATCAAAGATGAGGATGTGGGTCACATGACGTGTGGGATAATGCTTGAAATCTTCTGGATTTTCTAATCGCTCCAAAAATCCTTTTGAATTTTAATCTAATAAAATCTAAGTACGTAAGAAAGGATATGAAGGTCGAATGCCAGTCGTTTTGAAGTAAAATGCAGAGAATCATTAAGCTAGAAAACTGATGGGGGTTCACTTGAAATTTTTATTCAACATTTCATTTGTATGTAGGTTTGAGTTTTATGTATTTTATTTTCTTGATCTTATTCCTAATCTATTCCAATATATCATATATAATAGAACTAAATGGCCAAGCTACATATTTTGAGAGCTTAAGGTGTATTTTATGTGTTGAGTTTGTGAAGCTAGGACTTGTAGTGTTATTAAGGCTTTTAGAGTTAGAAGCTTGGCTCTACATGAGCTAGATCTGATATCTTTTTCTGATGACAGAGCAAGCCGTACGGTCTATCTTGCCAACATTTTACATGAATTTTTTTGGTGGGGTCATATTTTGTAGATCGGATATAAACTGTGTTTCAGCTGTTATTCAATTGATTGGCATCACTCAAATGTTTTCCTGGTGTCTTTTCAAATAAAACATTGTTGTCGCTCGTCCGCGCAACGAACAATTACGCAAAATCGTTCGTTTGAAAAACGTGTGAACGGTGACCGGCAGTGAATGGAACTGTAGCGTTTTTAATTAAAAAAGATACAGCCTGTAAATTATAACGGCCATTGTTTACGGATATTAGAGGGGCCTTTTTGAAAATTGGCGCTGCGAGAATGCGAGCGTTCAGTGGAAAATGATACTGAATTAGAGTTTGCAATTGAGCGACATTTTTTACTAGATCCAGTACATGATGCTGGGTCCAGCAGACCTTAAATTGTGCTGGTTCCAGCTGGATTGCTTGATCAAGCATTTCAATATTTATTCTGAATTCTCTCGTGTGTGTCTGATTGAGTGAGTGTGTCGCGAATTTATGGGTCTCAAATGAACTCTGATGACTCAGTTCAACGTTAGTGACTCAAGTTAATGTCGGTGACTTGAAACCGCCTCAGTTATACTAAAAACAATGCTTCAGTTACAATGCCCCCAAATATATCTTGAAGTTACGGAATTGAATATGACAAGCCAATAAAATGTATTTAAAGTAAGTATTACTTCTTGGTATCAATTGTCAAATTGGTTAATGGTTCCATCGAATGCATGCAATACTGATGCATCCAGAGAGATATTGTCCACAAGTAAAATAACAACTTTAATTACTACATACCTACCTACATATTTTTATAAGAAAACAATTAAATTAAACAAAAAAGTTAAATTTTTGTTTGGTGATAATTTTGTCAAAAAATAAACAATTCGCAAACAAATAATATCACCTTGCTATAAGCCCATAAAATGAAGTGAATTAATTAAAGAATTTTGAAGAATTTGATTTCAAACATTAATAATTTCACATTGGCTGTCTATAAAACAGATGTTGCTCTGAGTGTTGGTAACATTTTTGTAAATTATAATTACGATAATTCTAGCTGCTAAAACTATTAACTTTGGAATTTAATAAGTGTGTGTTGTCGAATATTCAATACTATAATATTATGTTCTTCCTCAGATAAACAAAAATATTTACTATGTAGAAAACCTTTTGTTAAAAACAATATTAACATAATATGTGTACTGTGTATGTTATAAGCAATACCTAAGCATTATTGTTAGCTGGTTTCACCTTGAAATTGCGCGCATTCGTCTCGTACATAAATCTAAGTGATTTATTTACACTTACGTGGAGTTGTAAAATGTGCAAAATGTGTGTTGCGTAGTAATCAATTGTGAAGTCGCATGAGTAGGCATGGTAAATAATGAAGAATGACTGGTCCGTTGGTCGAGTGGTCAGAGACCATGGCCACAAAACCAAGGGTCGCGGGTTTGAATACCGCTAGGGGCAAATGTTTCGTGTGATGAACATGGACATTTGTGTTCGTGTCATGGATGTAAACGTATTTTAAGTGTGTCTATCTGTTCGTCTAGTACCCATAGCTTATGCTTAGTTTGGAACTAGAGAATTGGTGTGTCAGTCTGGAGAATTTATTTAAGTCTTTATTATTTATAATGTCATATGAAAATAAATATATAAATAGAAACTGTGATGTACTGTCTGACTGATCTATCAATGTATAGCTCAAACAATTAAATGGATTTGTCTTAAAAGATATGCAGAGAGTAATTTTAAGGTAGGGAAAATAATATTTTTTTGGAAAATCTTACTTATTAAAAGGTTGATATTGTAAAGGAATCACCTAGCTATCATTTCGAAAGCAAACAGAATCACTTACGTCAAAAATTAAATAAAAACGTATTTCGAGCTCAGAGAAAACTAATCCCTTTAGGGGGTGAAAAGGCAAGTAGTTCAAGCGTGAGTCATAGTTAAGGTTTGTTGGACCGTAATAAATAAATAATAAAATAAATAAATACCCGACAACATCACATTCATTGATCTGACTCCTTAGTAGCTTAAGCACTTGTATTACGGATATCAGAAACAACAGTGGTATTTCAAATATCTATCTTAATATTAGACATTAACAGCCGGACACAGAACAAAGACAGGTATTCATTACACAAATGTTTGTCCTGGATGGGGATCGAACCCATAACTCTTGGCGCATGCGGCAGTGTCACTACCAAATGCGCCATCGAGCCAGTCATCGTTCCACAATCGTGAAGTTATTACCATAGATTAAACAACTACTGATTCTTAAAAGTCTGTTGTTCAATCTAAATAAAATCTGTCGTAAGCAGAACCGCGGGTGAAGCTAGTAATGCTATTTATTAATGACGCTTTATGTTACATAACATGTAATTACTAGAATGTTCGCTAGCACTCTAGGAAATGTGGAAGCTACAATCTATGCCGCGCTATCAAAGCCTTATGATATTCATGAGATTAATTACCTAATAGGTTTCTTAGAATTTGTTAGAGCGGTAGTAGCTTAAAGGTTAAGGCTTAAAGGATAAGCGCATCATACCTGAGGGGTGCTGATTCAAACCTAAACTTGTAATTTCTGGATTTAACAAATCTATGTACGGATTTATACCACTAGCTCGGCGATGAGAGAAAACATCGTGATGAAATCGGCACATCCAAAATAACTATCGATACATATGTATGTATCGAGTACAATTTTCGATTTAACGTGATGTATGTACATCACGTTAAATCGAAAATTGTGAAATAGTAGTGACAAGTGGCTAGCTAGTCACCTACACAATCACATACCCAAAACCCCATATACCATTTCAGATATGCTAGACAAGAAACACAGTTGGCGTATTATTTTTAAGTCCTAGACCAACATGGGACCAACATGGGACTTGAGTTTTCCATCTAGGAAAATTGTGAAGTAGTAGTGACAAGTGTTATGACTGTATGTACGCACATAATATATCTATATGTTGCTGTAATAGCTCGAACTATGGTAAATTTTAAGATTTTCCAGTAAAACCTAAGATTTACCAACTCTTAACGGTAAAAGTCCGAACAGGTGTACAATTCGAACTTTTACCACCATTTACTTAGTAAATCTTAGGATTCTTTACTTGGAAAATTTTACCTAACCAAACCTAACTAAGATTAGATTATATTATAGGTTAGGTTAGGTAAGGTATTTTTTTAATCAGGTTAATAGGCCTAACCTAACTAACCCATAATATAACCTAACCTAGAAATGTATACATTTACCAACTCATGTCGGTAAATCCTAAGATTTACTAGTAAAACCTAAGATTGACCAATATACGGGCTTTTTCAGTAACATATATACTGTATACATAAGTGGCATCGTTTCTTTACCCTATTTCCAAGTCAACCGGGACGGGAGTGAGTAAGGGATGCGCCTAATACGAGAGGTATCCGAGATACGTGTCCGGGTTCTTAAAATTCAAGTACGGATTTGTGCCACCAGCTCTGAGGTGAGGGAAAACATCGGGGAACCTGCGTATTCAAATAACTTTTGATATGTTGCTATGATCGAATTTGTTTATTCTGTGTAAGGATTACGAAAGTCAGGTGACAAACGGTTGAATGTTTTTTTTTTTTTTTTTAATATTTTTAAATATCGGACTACATCACATACATAATCTGACTCCGAGGTAAGTAGCTTCAGCACTTGTGTTACGGATATCAGAATCAACAGTGGTATTACAAATATATACTTAAATATTGGATATTAACACCCAGACACAGGTACAAACACAAGTATTTATCATACGAATGTTTGTCCTGAGTGGGGATCGAACCCACAACTCTTGGCGCATGGGGCAGGGTCACTACCGAATGCGCCATCGAGCCAGTCAACCTCATACCAGTCAAATGTAATAACCGGATTCGCTATATGTAGGATTATTTTACTTCATCACCTTCCTAGCGTCATGTCCCGTGCTTAGACGGGGTCCGCTTAGACCATGATCCAGGATTTAGCGAGTCTGATAATCACATTGAAGCGACTGCCGATCTGACCTTCGTAACCCTAAGATAGGGGAACCAGACAATTACCAAACAATTTTTGGATCATGGTTACAAATCCAAAGTTGTTTGAATTTGCAGGTTTCATCACGATGTTTTCCTTCACCGTCGAGCTAGTGGTATAAATACGTACATAGGTTCGAAAAATCCAGAGGTACGTGCCCGGGTTTGAACCCGCACTCCTCGGCTAAGAGGAGCGTGTCTTTACCATTGAGCTACCACCGCTCATCGCTCTGGGTTATTTTACTTACTGTAACGAAAATGCTGATTTGAAAATCTAGTATCTTTACTCGCTAGCTTAAGATATGTATATATAAATCAAGTAATGAGATTCTTAGAAGAAGTCATGATTCGGTAAGCATCGGTATTTATCTATACTTATAATAAATCTGTAGAGAGGTCAATTCTGTACATGAAATATATTTTCAAAATAACTATCAGGGGGTGATTAGTGATCGATACTGATGCCAAAAATGCAATCAGTAAAATTTTTGTCTGTCTGTCTGTATGTTCCTTATAGAAACAAAAACTACTCGACGGATTTTAACGAAACTTGGTACAATTATTCTTCATACTCCTAGGCAGGTTATAGTATACTTTTCATCACGCTACAATCAATAGGAGCAGAGAAGTGAAGGGAAATGTTGGGAAAACGGGAGAAGTTACTCCATTTTTTAAGCTTCCGTCGCGTGTGCAGCCTTAATGGTTAAAGTTACATAGAAATCATGTATGACGGAAATAGTCTTTATAATATTAATCATAAACACCATTAATATTAATCATAGACACCGCTGGCACAGCTAGTTACTACATATAAAGTGTCCGATAATGATTTTTTCTCTATTTGTAAATCGCTTGAAATATTCAGGTGCCATTAAATTTGTCTTCATGGGGTTTTTTTCACATTGTACAATCTTGCTCTATTAAGGTTGTTTCACTAAATATTAACCCGTATTTATGTACATTATGTACATACTATTTCACGTCAAATGTATTTTTATTTACTACCCACTAACAATAATATTCCTGATAACTTATGTAACTAGTATATTGTAAGAGATTAATATCAAAGTGCAGTTAATTCTATTACAGATTGTATGCCTACAACAACCGATAGACAGGACAATGAAGGTAACCTTGGAAACATGTTTACTACTTGTAATTCATAGCCTTAACAACTGTGATGCGCTGCGAAAAAACTAATAGGTATTAATATTGTTGTACATACCAGTAACGCCCCGCGGTTTCACCCGCGTAGCTCCCCCTGCCGTGAGAATACGAAGATAAAATACAGCCTATATTACTTGATAATAAAGTAGCTTTCCATTGGTGAATGATTTTTTCAAATCGGTCCAGTAATTTCAGAGCTTATTTGAGACAAACAAACAATGAAATATTTCCTTTTTATAATATTAGTGTAGTGCTCATCTTAATGTGTAGAAGAATGTGAGTGTAGGAGGGACTCATGACGGAGGAGTAATTTTTTCCGCAGTAGATATTGTTTTCATTTTGTAACAATAGAACACATTAAGATGAGCGTGGTATATATACATACACACATACATAACATCACACCCATAATCCCCGAAGGGGTAGGCAGAGTCAAAGGGGCAGCATGCCCCTTCAACCACATTCAGCCAAAAATAAAGCCAGGCTGGGTTACAGGGAAAATTGTGAAAAAGCAGTGACAAGCGGCTAACCGGTCGCCTACACAATCACACACCCAAAACTCGATATACCATTAGTCGCCTTTTACGACATATTTATGTATTCTCATATATCTTTAACCCTGATGAATAATATAGATAACACGACAAACCAAGTGCCTTACATTTTGTACAGTCACATACACATACTTTACAAACATATTATTACGCCCATTATCCCCGAAGGGGTATGCATAGTTAAAGAGGCAGCAGGCCCTTTTAACCACATTCAGCCAAAAACAATACTAGGCCAGGTTAGATGGAAAATTGTGAAAAAGAAGTGACAAGTGGCTAGCTCGTCACCTACATAATCACATACTCAAAAACCTATATACCATTAGTCGACTTTTACGACATGCGAGGCAAGAATCACAGTTGGCACATTCTTTTTAAGTCCTAGACCAACATAGGACAGTGGGCTGGGTTAGATGGAAAATTGTGAAAAAGTAATGACAAGTGGCTAGCTTGTCGCCTACACAATGACATACCCAAAATCCCATATACCATTAGTCACCTTTTACGACCTGCTAGGCAAGAATCAAAGTTGGCACATTTTTTTTAATGTCTTAGACCAGCATCGGACAACAGACCGACATGTACAGTCACGAGCAATAATATGTATACATTGTCACATTTTCAAAAACTTTCACCACTCCATGTCATTAATTTGAAACAGATGTATATCCAATTTTGACATAGTTCGATGGTTGGGTGATTTAGTAGAAATTGTTGTTACATCTACCATTATAGAAATACGTGTTTCTAGAATGGTAGAAGTTTAGATATTTTGTCCTCGTTAACTTTGGTCGCTCGTTCACACATATATATAATTTTACATCACATACATTGATCTGACTCCTAGGTAAGTAGCTTAAGCACTTGTGTTACGGATATCAGAAACAACAGTGGTACTTAAATATTAGATATTAACACCTAGACACAGAACAAACAAGTATTCATCATAGGAATGTTTGTCCTGGGTGGGGATCGAGCCCACAACTCTTGACGCATGGGGCAGGGTCACTACCGAATGTGCCATCGAGCCAGTCAAATATGAGTATGTGGCGAGTTTCTCAGCTTATCGCAGTACCAGATTGATTAATCGTTAGTGGTATAATTTCATGTTCCGATTCGGTTCGATATGTGTGGATGGAAAATGAAAATCAAATATTACGTGACGTTTTCTTTTAAAATAGTGCGTATTATGTTGCTGCTTTCCACAATTCATATGTTTATAAAAAAGATATACATGTAAAGTGAAAATGCTAAGTAACAAACGATCATACCGATATTGGGCGGTGGCAGCTCAATGGTAAGGACACGCGCCTCTTAAACGAGGGCCGCGGGATCAAACCCGGGCATGTACTTATAAATTATTCAAAGTTATGTGTACATATTTATATCACTAGCTCGACGGTGAGGGAAAACATCGTGATGAAACCTGCAAATTCAAACAACTTGAATTGGTAACCATGATCCAAAAATTGTCTGATTCCCCTCTCTTAGGGTTACGAAGGTCAGATCCGCAGTCGCTTCAACGTAATTACCAGACTCGCTACATCCTGGATCATGGTCTAAGCGGACCCCGTCTAAGCACGGGACATAGCGCTAGGAAGATGATGAACAAACGATCATACGATACCCGCAATCCCCGAAGGGGTAGGCTTAGGTAGGGGGTTCAGCCAAAAATAAAACTGGACTGGGTCAGATGGCTAGATGAATAATAAATTTTTAACTGTTAAAAATTAAATAACATTTAAAACAATGCTGCGAACTAATATTCATTTCAAATATATTACTAAAATTCATTTTAAAGTTGACTACGGTTTACAATAATGTCACCTGTCGCCTGTCACCTGTCGCCTGTCGCCTGTCGCCTGTCGCCTGTCGCCTGTCACCTGTCATTGTCGTGTTTATTAAATAGGCCCCTGTACGTTGTTCGACACAAACTGTAAATACGTGAATAAATAATATGTCACTTCATTAGTAGAGTCAACTTAACTATATTAATGTTAATTAGTGACGTATGTTTGATTTATAAGTAATAAATATCCGACGACATCACATACACTGATCCGACTCTGAGGTAAGCACTTGTGTTACGGAAATCAGAATCAGCAGTGGCATTACAAATATACTTAAATATTGGATATTTACACCTAGACACAGAACAAACACAAGTATTCATCATACGAATTTTTGTCCTAGGTGGGGATCGAACCCACAACTCTTGGCGCATTCGGTAGTGACCGAATGCGCCATCGAGCCAGCCAGAGTAATGGTAGCTTACTGCGCAAAAGAACATCCTTTATTATGAGGAGTGTAGATTCAAACTCAAGCATATCTGAATCTATGTGTTTTATGGAAATCTATGTACTGATTTATACCACTAGGTCAGCTGTGAGAGAAGACAACATGAAGAGATGATCAAATAATTGGGATGTTGACACCATTTATATTTAATTTTGAAATATCAATTCTGAAAAAGAAAGTATCGTAGTATGCTGTTAAGCCTTATTAATTTTGTATCATATTGAGTCCAAGATTTTTAATTTTACAAAAACTGCTTAATATTAAGTCAGTTGACTATACAAACTAGTGACGTCACACGTGGACAAGCCCATACAAAATCTATGAAGTGATTTCGTTTTGACATCTCTTAAAAAGTATCTCAATTGACTAGCCAGTCAACATCCCTATTTTGTATTATAACATGATCTGCCTTGTACTTTTTAATTTACATACTGCCATGGCAGACGCATTAATGAAATTGCCAGACTTATTAAATTTTGGGTCCGGGTTTAAGTAGATTCTGACTACACACATACGTACTTGTAGTTTCCGAAGCGGTAGACTGAGCCCAAGTAGCCATAAAGTCCTAGATTCAGTTTAAAATAAAACTAACCGTTTACAAGAAAAATGGTGAAAAGGTAATAACAAGCCAGCTCGTCGCCTAAATATTCACAAACGCACCATCTAACACACGATTATTCGTCTTTTACAGCATTCTAGGATTATGAGTAACGTATATCTTGATCTCTGAGGACATCATAAGATCTAGTTCAAACCACTGACAAGTAAAAAAAGAAGGACTCCGAGCTGTCATACTACAGCGTGAAGCCACGTTTATGCATGTGTAAGTAAAATACTTAAAGTTACCAGATGTCAGAAATCTGTCATTTGGAGCGCTTATGTCAATGTGTGGCGTAAATTGCGTGTCAAATTGTCACCTACGGAGTTTCAACGTCTAGTTAGTGGCGTGGAGTCCTTCTTTTTTTACTAGTCCGTGATTTACACTAATAAAACCGCAAAGAGCTGGGTCAATAACCCACAGTTTGGCCTTAAACCTGCCATCAGACTGTTTGTGGTTCAAATTTGCGTTGGGACAAGATTGGTGATGTCGTGACTTACTGATAATAACGGTGTTAGACTTGTTTACACTTGATAGTGTTACAAATTATAGAGTGCCATTTTGAAGGATAAGTTTAGGTTATCATAACTAGCTTTTGGCAGCGGTTCTGCTCAAATTTAGTATTTTATATAAAAATCTATGTGCATTGCAATGGCTACAAATTTGTTTTTTGGTTAATTTAAGCCTCGACTTATTTATATAACCATTCTAGATATTTTCCAATTATAATCAGACTTTGATTATGGCTAGATAATGAAGATTTTAGATTTAGTAGGTCTTGCCATACAATTAAAATGAAGGAGAACCAAACAAATTGGATTGGTACTAGTAAAGTACCAAGATTGCCCTTATCGCCGAGCTAGTGGTATAAATACGAACTTAAAAATTAAAACCGGATTGGAATCGCTTATGAACCATTTGTGCTTATTATTGATTCCTATATAAGGTAATTTTTTAGTAGAATAACCTTTTACCTGCTCACTAAAGTCGTTATTCTTAGAAACCAATTAAAGGAACTGACTACTTTATTAAATGGATTTTAGTTTCATGAAAACATCCAATTAGCTGATCAAATTTTATATGAAAAAAAATTACGTTTGTACATTTTCTGTCTTGCATAAACTAAAAATACGCTTGTAATAATATTTAATACTCTTTCGTCCAAAATATAACAAATTAACTAATACATTATACTACTAACTTTTGCCGTTTCGTATGTGTATTTGATTCGATAAGATGCTATTGTTGTACTCCAACGGGGTCTTTAAAGTTTACCGGAAAAAATTTTACTGTAGTTGAAATTAATTTATTTCAGTTAAGTACTTCACTTTAAATCTGAGTAGATTTAAAATTTAAGAAAGAATAATAATGTCCTCCTAACCGATATCAGTCACGTCGGCCAATATCAACAAGGATTAGCCATCTGCGCAGGAGATATTATGGTGCACAAGTGTGTGCGCAAACATAGGTGCACTCTCTGCTCCTTCACTCTCATAGTCCGGTGAGATGGCAATTCGACATGACCGGTGAGAGGTCAGGCGCAGGACTAACGACTTAACGTGTTTTTCGAAGCACGGGGATGAATAAACCGATTAAAATATTGAAATACCCAGCCACAAATTTTGTTTCGCCCCGGGAATTGAACCCGGGTACTCTTGGTCCTTTGGCGGCGCATGCTACAACTAAACTATTAAGGCCGTCGAGTTTTTTTTTTAAGAAAGAATATTTCAAATTACACAATAATCGGTTAAGTGCAGATTGGACTCCCCAAAATGGTAGACTTCCAAAAATCAAGAGAATTGCACTACTATAAATCGTCTGCAGAATCACAATCGCAACATCCAATACAAACACAAAGAACAGAGTTGATACACTCTTTTAAAGTCCAAGACCATGAAACTATGTCATTTTGAACGGTTAACAAACAAACCATAACAAGTTCCTGTCGCCATTCGTTCAAACAACACCTGCGCTTGAGACATTTGAACACGATCCGACGTCATCGGACGACAGCCGCATCTTAATTAGCATTGTCAACTAATACAATGGATTGTAGTCTGTAATTGATGACCACACGCCATGCTTGTGGATTCTTTAGTATCGCAATTGGAATATATACGTGGCTATTGAGCAGGGGTTATTGCAAGGTATAATGGTTAAATGACAGAAAACATTGTAAATAACTCACCTAACTACGGGACTAACACACTAAGCTCGGGACATAACGCTAGGAGGTTACTAGCGCCCCCCCGCCGGGGCCTCGGTTTGTCGTACCGGGGGGGCTTAGTAAGCCCTGGACTTGGACCATCCAGGGCTGAAGCTAAGAAGGACCTCGAGGTGGGCCGCGACTGGTGTCTTGCCAGCCAGTCGCGGCACCGGCCGCAGCGGCCGGATTAGGATTGCCGAGGAAGAGGAGGAGCTGGGTGTTGTCGTTACCCGCCTCCCTACCCTCGGCAACCCAGCAGGGGTGCACTGCTGATGCGTTGCGTTGGGCGCGGGAGCACTCCCGCGCGTACAGGGCTTCGCCGTCAATTTGGGTCGCCGGGTGGAAGGCGGCCCCCCTGACAAGTATAGCAGAGGGCACAGTGCGAAAGTGTGCCCACGACGCCGTTCGCGGGGACGACAGGCGTCTGATTCTTGCGAGGTGTAGTTGAGACATACTGGGTGGCCTAGCATGTCTCAACGTGCGCGCGTGCTTGGTGCTGTGCATCTGACGACGGATGACCGTAGGCTGCACAACATCGACCACCATCGAGGTGGGCCGCGCAGCGCGGCATGCGCACAACGGAGGAGTTGTCGTATGGCAGTGGGGATACCGGCTCCTCCAGAACTGCGCCGCGGGAGGCCACGTTGGGGTTTTAGTCGGTTCGAGTCCAACACACCGCCCTCTGTTTCCCCGAGCAGAGGGTGACGGCTCGTGGGAGTTTCCCCAACAGAAAAAAAAAACTGTACTTAGTCAGGGTCCATTTAGACAATAATCCAGGATTTAGCGGTTCTGTTAATTACATTGAAGTGACTGCCGATTTGACCTTCGTAAGCCTAAGATAGGAGAACCAGACAATTTGGATCATGGTTACACATCCACAGTTGTTGGAATATGTAGGTTTCATCAAGGTGTTTTCCTTTACCGCTGAGCTAGCGTACATGGATTTGAAAAGTCATGCCCGGGTTTGAACCCGCACTCCTCGGTTAAGAGGCGCGTGTCCTTACCGCTGATCTACCACCGCATATATACGTGGCTATTAAGTTCGGGTTATTACACATACCTCTGTATTTGTCAAATTTACGTACATTTTATACCACTAGCTTGGCGGTGAGGGAAAAAATGATGAAACCTGCAAATTCAAACAACTTTGGATTTGTAACCACGATCCAAAAATAGTCTGCTTCCCCAATCTTAGGGTTACAAAGGTCAGACCGGTAGTATTTTCAAGTAAACAATTAGTATAAAATAATATAGAGGTACGTGTCTAATTAGATAAACGTTAGGACTTACAATGCTCGCATGTCGGACCATGATGTACCATTGATTGATTTACCACCGCGTTATAGATTGACAAGCTCGATGGCGCATTCGGTAGTGACCCTGCCCCATGCGCCAAGAGTTGTGGGTTCGATCTCCACCCAGGACAAATATTAACATAATGTATATTCAATATTTAACTATTATATTTGTAATACCACTGTTGTTTCTGATATCCGTAACACAAGTGCTTAAGATACTTACCTCGGAGTCAGATCAATGTATGTGATGTAGTCTGATATTTATATTTATTTATTTACTTATAGTAACATAATATAAATACCCTAAATACATATACTTGACTAAGAAATTGGATCGACCGACTACCCGTCAATTTACAATCTATCTGATAGATTCTATTTTAGTCCCGTAAATCTTGTAAAATCTTACATCAATGCCATGTGTCTTGTATAATTATATTCTGGTGGTTGCAATTATCTGTCTAATGTTCCCAAGATACATATAAATCACCCCTAATAGATACTTACGTCACCGATCTATAGTATCGATAAAGTATTGATGTGAACTATATCATTTCAAGTGAGATTTATCGTTTTTGGCTGGCCCGATAGTCGAGTGGTCCCTTGGCCAAGAAACTGAGAGTCGCGGCTTCGAATCCCGCTAGGGGCAAATATTTCGTGTGATAAACACGGGCATTTGTACTCGAGTCATGGACGTTTATAAACGTATTTAAGTATGTCTATCCGTTCACCTATTATCCATAGTACAAGCTTAAGCTTAGTTTGGGACTAGGGAATTGGTGTGTCAGTCTGGAGAATTTATTTATTTGATTTGATGAATATGGTCAATACACGAAACATTTGCCCCTAGCGGGATCCGAACCCGCGACCCTTGATTATGTGGCCAGGGTCTCTAACCACTCGACTAACAGGCCAGTCTAAGATTCATGTTACTTTTATATTTTAAATGTAAAGTGTAATTGAAAAAAAAATTACATTAAAAGCCCTTACATCTACCTCTCAGCGTTGTTCAAGGCACGAAGGCTTTCGCGTTGATTTTCAGTTCCATCTGGCTAATAAGAACCTAATAGCTGCCGCCTGTAAAAGCCTAATAGAATTCAGACATTTACAGAAAAAATCTAAGTCTAGAATTTTTATTTAATTTAATAGAATTTGAATTCAGATTAAACATTTATATATAATGATAAAATATACAAATGTAGCCTTTTAACAAGATTTAGCAGTAGCCAAATTGGTTAAAGCTAAAGAAGAGATAACTTCAAATAGATACATTAATTCAATTTCAAAGTATTTTATGACGTGTATTTAGAAATATACAAAGTCATTTTGAGCATTTAGGTAACAGATTTTAGATTTTTTTTTTATATAAAAGTTGATCAGCCGATTGGCTATTTTTTATGAAAAATAAAAACGAATTGTGCTGAATTCCTAAAATCCTTTAAATTGGTTCCGTAAAATAATGAATTGAATAGGTAGGTAAGAGGTTTCGTTTAGTAAAAATAACCTCGTAAAAGGCAACGAAGGTGCCACAAATACCTAAAACCATAACGAATACCTGTTTCATCGAAAACTATTTAGATACCTAAATAGATTTCGATTTCGATCTTTCGGGGAACTGTTGCATTTTACCCAAAATATAAAATATTTCACTAAGAACCACAGTTGGCATATTATTTTTGAGTCACAGACCAACATGGGACAATGGGCTGGGTTAGGTGGAAAATTGTGAAAAGGTAGTGACAAGTAGCTAGAGCTCGTCGCCTACACAATCACATACCTAAAACCCCATATACCATTAGTCGCCTTTTACGACATTCTAGGCAAGGAATACAAGTTGGCACATTCTTTTTAAGTCCCCGACCAACGTGGGACATTGATGATCCAGGTAAATTAATGAATTGTTATATGTTATAAATGTTTGCGTTATGGGTACAAGTTTTTCTGTGGTCTGTGGTCTGTGGTCTGTAACAAAAATCAAAGTCAAATCCTTACTTTAGCTTTACGAAGTAATTATTATCTAAAATAAGTATGTATTATTGTAATGTTAAGGTTTGGGAAATAAACTATTTATTATTATATATTATTACTAACTAGCCGTGCCAGCGGTGTCACCCGCGTTTATGGTTAATATTATAAAGACTATTTCCGTCATACATGATTTCTATGTAACTTTAACCATTAAGGCTGCACACGCGACGGAAGCTTAAAAAATGGAGTAACTTCTCCCGTTTTCCCAACATTTCCCTTCACTACTCTGCTCCTATTGATTGTAGCGTGATGAAAAGTATACTATAACCTGCCCAGGAGTATGAAGAATAATTGCACCAAGTTTCGTTAAAATCCGTCGAGTAATTTTTGTTTCTATAAGGAGCATACAGACAGACAGACAGACAGACAAAAATTTTACTGATTGCATTTTTGGCATCAGTATCGATCACCCCCACCACCCCCTGATAGTTATTTTGAAAATATATTTCATGTACAGAATTGACCTCTCTACAGATTTATTATAAGTATAGATATAATGAAGCTGAAGAGTTTGTTTGCTTGTTTGCTTGAACGCGCTAATCTTAGGAAGTACTGGTCTGATTTGAAAAATTCTTTCACTGTTAGATGGCACATTTACCATGGAAGGCTATAGGCTATATAATACCAAAAACGCGGGCGAAACCGCAGGCACAGCTAGTATGTATATAGAAACATGCATGCCTCGTGTACAAAATTTCCATGTTCATCATACAAACGCTTGCCGGCTGCCCGATTTGATCCCGTTACCCTTGGTTTCGTGACCAGTGTTTTAGACCATTCGACCAACCAGTCTATTAAATATCATAGAGTTTGTTAGTAGAGTCCGGATAACTTAGGCAACATTTAAATAGAGATTAAAAGATCTCATGTTTGACTGTTACTTTCGAAGGTCTCGCTTTCAACATTCACTTGGACTGACTGGCTCGTCGGTAATGACCCAGAAGTATGTGCCAAGTGTTGTGGGTTCGATCCCCATCTAGGACAAACATTCGTATGATGTAAACTTGTGTTTGTTCTATGTCTGGGTGTTATTTAATTTATTAGTATATTTGTAATACCACTGTTGATTCTGATATCCGTAACACAAGTTCTTAAGCAACTTAGTTAGAAACAGATTAATGTATGTTATGTGGTCTGATATTTATTTATTCAGTGTTAGTATTGAAGCTTATATATTGAGTACGATCTATATTCCTAAGGTTACAGGTCGTATTAGGTAAATATATATTTTACCGTGGGAGGGTCTCTTTGATGAATAAAGGTAGGTAAGGGTTGGCTTTCCAATCAGAACTGTCAACAACACACTTTGGCTCGCGTTTAATTAACCGCTTGTACTAATGATATTAATTAACAAAGCTTTAAAGGCTCTTCGTGTATGGGATGAGCGAATATAAATAACGCTACCAATAATAGAAAATGAAGCTCTTTAAATGAAAACAGTGATAGATGTTACCATTTGTATGTATATAGTAAACAGCAGCGCCCCACGGATTCACCCGCATAGTTCCCGTTCCCGTAGGAATACTGGAATAAAAATATAGCCCATGTTACTCGCTGATAAATTAGCTTTTAACATAACAGAACATAACATCACGCCCATAATCCCCGAAAGGGTAGGCAGAGTGAAAGGGTCAGCTGGCCCCTTTAACCACATTCAGCATGGGGCAGGGTCACTACCGAATGTGCCATCGAGCTAACTAAGGAATGAAAGAGATAAATGAAGGTCAAATAAACGTATTTTTATACAATTACGCGCTCCCGACCGCAAATACGATCACAGAGACTACACAATGTTATTGAGTCTATCGATTATCTAGTCTAGGATAAATACATTTTCCAGAATAAAAAGTCTAGGTACTTTTTAATACTGTGTGTGTATTTGTGTACTTTTTCAGACCTCAAACTTTCGAAATGCCGTATTCCATCGCAATCCATTAAGCAGTTTAGTCGTGAAAACAACAGACGGGCATAATTACTCATTCATAATATTATGATGATTTGTTTAGTTAGCTCAACAATGTTTCGCAAGCGCTGCACGTCGACACGTCTCGCGAATATTGCACTGTATGCAGTTGCAACAGTCCGTTACGTCCGAATGTCACGTAATAAGTAATGTTTGCAACGCTAATGCTGATTTGGGTGACCTTCACAGCTGCTATTACGCAATGTTTGAATGTAAACTTGTTTCTGATAAAATTTGATAATTATACAAAAATAGTCACCATCATGCTATAATCCCCAAAGGGGTAGACAGAGTACAAAGAGCGATTAGTTTAAACCCATTTAGCCAAAAATTGAGTTCGGTTAGATGGAAAATTACAGGCTAACCTGTCGCCTACACAATTACACACCCAAAACCCGATGTACCAATAGTCACCTTTTACGACATGCTAGGCAAGAACCACAGTTGGCAAATTCTTATAAAGTCCCAGACCAACATTGGACAGCTTTCCATCCAACCCAGCTGGTTGGATGGAAAGCTGTGAACAAGTGGCTAGCTCGTCGCCTACTCAGTCACATACCCAAAAGCTCGTAAACCATTAGTCGCCTTTTACGACATGCTAGGCAAGAACCACAGTTGGCACATTCTTTTTTTTTGTCCCAAATCAACATGGGACCTTTAATCAGTGACATCAAAATGGGTTCGACTATATGCCTGTGCGGAATTGGTCTAGTGGTAGCATGCGCCGTCTAAGGACCAAGAAGACCCAAATTCAAATCCCAGATCGGGACAAAAATAATAAAGTGGCTGTGGAATTACTGAATTCCAGATAGGCAGAGCCGCAGGCAAAGCCTAGTGATCTAACAAATTACCCGCGATATAGGAATGCGCACTGTGATAAAACATCACGCTGATATAGTTACCGCGCGATCGCGTCACGCGAATAACATTACATTTGAATAATTTTTCGATTCCAAACATAGGTGTTTCTCGGCGAAATTACCCAACGGGAGACATTTCGCTCCATCTCGAACAGGTATGTAGTGAGGGTTGGGAAACCATAACCTGATAATAAAAACCAATATAATATGACGTACTTCAGAAAGCCCGCTCAAAATCCATCAATTGATGGACCCCATGACCAAGTAGTTAGGTGCCCTGGCCAAGCAAGAGTTGTGGGTGCGATCCTCACGCAGGACAAACATTCGACTGATGAACACTTACGTGTTTGTTCTGTGTCTGGGTGTTAATATCGAAGATTTAAGTTTATACATATTTTTAATGCCACTGTTGATTCTGACTGGAGCCAAATTAATGTATGTGATGTCGTCGGTATTTATTATACATATTTATATACTTTCCTTGGTTTGTAGTTTGGGATTACTGTTTTATTGTTTCTTGCGACAGCTCTCAACCAAAACTTGATTTCGTAACAACTGCCCGTAATCATTACTCTTATTATGTTAAAATGATAATATTCTAAGTTTTTATGAGAACACAAATGTTTCTTGTTACGTATTAAACCTGGTTACGTATTAAATGAAAAAAAGCCTCAAAATCCTAAACTTAATAATCAAACTAGAGAAATTGTAAAATAAATATTTGATACCCTTTCCAGACCCTAGTTCCGCCCTGACCAAGTAGATAATATCAGATACATGACGCCTCCTAGCGGCGTAATGCAAATACTACAAAAACCTGTCAGTTCCAAAGGGCTGCGGTCCCCGAGTTTGTTTATGTCTGACGCAGACCCCAGATATGAGAAAGAGGGCGGGCATCGTATATCTGTGTTGGCATTGTTGTTATATCGAGAAGGTCTTAACCCGGCGACGGCGACGGGGGTCTGTGAGACCGAGTGCTTCGAAAAATACAATATCTTAAAGTGTAAAAGGTGTAAAAGTATCTTTAACATTTGATAACAGTCGGTCACGTCCTGCATTTAGATTATTATGTTTTAAGAAGCTACTTTAAACGAAGTTCTTAATTCTTGGAAACCATTCGCAGTTAATGTAGGCACAGATTCTGGAAATTATCGTCGAAGCGCCAACACAATGCCTGAGAACGTGTAGAAGTCAAAATGGAACTTTTGAAATATCATTCGTTTAGTTGCAATTATTTTTTATGATTAATATAATGCTTGAGACTCTAATATAGTCAGTAAAAATAATAAATATTTATTGTTTTAAGCGAAATTACTGCAATTAAAAAAAACTCGATATAAAATATCCGTATTTCATCCATCCTCCATATTTTAACATATTAAACCAGGTTTAACTAAGTGTTAACGGGGAGTGAATAGCCACGGTTAGTAAGACCAACGTCACTAATGAAATAAGTCGAATTGACGTTTCTGGGGACGGGTTAAGTTTATGGCAAAGATAAGCGCGGGTTCGGCAACTGACGAACGAGTTTTGCTTTAGTAGGTTTTCTTGTTTGTACAAATAGGATCACTGTTAAGATGATCAATGCGTTTTAAAAGAATAATATTATGTTATTTTGTGACTTGACTGTCAGGTCCCGGGTTCAAATCCCAGGTCGGGCCAAAAATTTGTGGCTGGTTATTTCAATATTGAAATTACTCAGTTACAAGCCAGAGTCAGGAAGTTGGCGGTTTTATCACCCCAGTGCCTCGGAAAGCAGGTTAAGCCGTTAGTCCTTCGCCTGATCTCTCTCCGGTTATGTCGAATTGCCGTCTCACCGGACTATGAGAGTGACGGAACAGAGAGTGCACCTGTGTTTGCGCACACACTTGTGCACTATAATATCTCCTGCGCAGTTGGCTAATTCTCGTTGAGATTGGCTCATGTGACCGATATCGGTTAGGAGGACATTATTAATATGTTATTTTGTAAACGAACAGATAAGGAAAAGAAACAGATTAAAGGTAAGGAAGCTCCATATTTGATCACTCTTTATTTGTTAGTAATATTTGTCTGACAGAAATAAGTTGTCATCTAAAAGGAGATTGGTAAAAATATCAATGGAGAATTGACTAACCGATTGATAAAAATATCAACGGAACAAACTAGTGGAATTGATAATTTGATTACTAAATCATTAGCTTTCCTTTGGTTGAAGCTTGGGAATCGCTGTTTTAATGTTTCTTGCGGCTGATCTCAACAAAAACTTAATTACTAAACAGCTGCCTTTAACCGGGTATAGGACTGGGGTAATTGAGACAACAGTTGGTATAAGTCTCAACTACCCCATTACGTTGGGTTCGCCGCCAAATATCACCGCGTATGGGAATAGTATGGAATGAGACAAAGGTTAATAGATGTCTGTAGATAACTGATGATGACTGAAGATGACTGATTTATTTAACGTTGTATTACAGTTTATATATCACTCTATCTGTTAGTAAATGCTTGATCATGTTATATCTCGTACGTGCGATACGTGCTTTATTTTACTACGTGCGGCAATGCGGCACACTGCCCGCAATCATTCTCTTATTATATTAAAATTATAAGAATAGAGATTTTTTGAGGACCCAAAATGTATTGCAACATGAAATTGTTGGTTGGTTGGTGCATGGTTTTTACATGTTTTTTACACGCTATTTACTTATTTTATTTTTATGTGTTTGTAATATATTCATGCAAGTTTTAATCCTCGATGAAAACAATCAATTTCTTAGGGTTTAGAGTTTTTCCACTACGATTAAATTAAAGTCTAGTTAAAGGCATTGGAATTTTGCTAAAGTATTGCTGATATACCTGCATACAATATGATAAAAATATATCAATGTCAATGACTCACGTATTTTCTGATAAACAAAATATATTTTTAGTTAAATCCACAGACCACAGAAATACTCCATGGTTAAATCCATCTAAACATTGCGTAAGAGTCAAATGATACGTCAATTACTAGATCATGGGTACTTCGACCATACATTAATTATGTCGAGTTTAGAGGTTATGTTGGTCTTAGGCGATATTAAATAATACTTAAAAAATATATAAAATTAAAATATATGTTGTGTATATGCTTAACTTCGTGAATCCTTGAGTTGGTTCTGTGTCTGGGTGTTATATAACATCCGATATTTAAGTATATATTTGTAATAATACCACTGTTACATGTGATATCCGTAACACAAGTGCTTAGGCTACTTACCTCGGAGGCAGATATAATGTAGATTATTAATTACAATATTGTAAATTTTGACATGCATAACTATCGTGATTCTTGCCGGTTACTTCTCGATAGAGTCTACCTTCCGAACTGGTAATAATATTTTCTTTTTTGTACACATGGACTATTTATAAATGCTTTTTTAAGCCTATATAAATAAAGAGATTTTGAATTTGAATTTGAATTTGCCGATTATATCGTAAAACGCAACTTATGGTCTATTGAGTTTGTGATTTTGTAAGCGTAAGTAATTTTTTTTAAGATTATTCCAACTCAATTTATTTTTGGCTAAGTGGGGTTCTATGCGCTTATTGCCCCTTGGACTGTGCCTACCCCTTTGGGGATTACGGGCGTGTTAGTATGTAAGGTTAAAAAAGCTTGCTGCTGTTTCGGCTCTGTCCAGGGCTGTTTTTAACCTATTGGACTCCATGGGCACATCAGGAAATTAATTGTTCTACTTACCAGTATAACTGTGCCCACAATGTTACATTAGGGGACCCTCTCGATCGCGTGCCCTGGGTACGTGCCCAGGGTGCCCAGTGGGAAAAAAGGTCTCTGTCTACCTTAGATGGTACCTATATATAAGGTGAGATTATTTAAAAACAATGTCCATGTCCATGTCCCATGTTAGTGGGGGACTAAAAAAGAATGTGCCAACTGTGTTTCTTGCCTAGCATTTCCTAAAAGACGACTAATGGTATATGGGGTTTTGGGTATGTGATTGTGTAGGCGACGAGCTAGCCACTTGCCACTACTTTTTTACAATTTTTTCATCAAACCCAGCCCAGTTTTATTTGTGGCTGAATGTGGTTAACGGGGCCTGCAGTCCCTTTAACTCTGCCTACCCCTTCGGGGATTATAGGCGTGATGTTATGTATGTATGTATGTATAATAAAAAAAAACAAATTGCAACTATTTTTGTCGTTGATCGTACTATCAAAACTGTTACATGTAACAACAATACGATACTCACTAAGCCTATAATAGTTAGGTACCTCAGAATCGAACTCAATAAATCGTGAAAGATCCAGCCAGGTCACGCTCTATCCACAGTCACAGTCTGCATAAATAATGATTCGGATATTGGCTCCACCAGGCTGTGTTGGCTTTGGGCTAACTTTGGATGCCTATTCTAGCTCTCCAAATGAAGCCTAAACATTCCTAAACCTAATTCTAGTGCTTTTTATCATAATATTTTGTTACTAGTCGGAGTATGCTCATGATCATGAACCGGGATTTGGCGAGTTTGATTGAATTGAAACAATTTTTATAATAGTGGCTTTGTTGTTGAAATACTTTTGCTAAATACAGAAACCAGGATTTTCAATAGTAATTTACTTTGAGAGGCATCACTTGATCTTAGTTAGAATTATCTAAATGACTATTCAAATGTGGATTTCTATTTCTAACTATAATATGAATAAAAAAAAGTCACGATACAAAAACGTTTTTTTGGGATTCTTTTTCGATTTTGATAATAGCAATCCATGGACACTTGGAATGCCTTTTTTAAGTATCTTTGTTTGCTATTCCAAAGCTCATGTAATGGTCCAACCGTTAAATTAATTTAAAAAAAAACAAAACCTTTTCCGTACAATAGGGATGATGACTGTATCAAAAAACTATAATTCTATTTAGTCCGTCAGTTTGATTATACAAAAATACTAGACACATATTTTTCGCTTTATCAAATTAACAAAAAATCACAAAGATAAAGAGCATCAAAGTTTTGGAGTGGGGGCTTGCGACGTCACTATTTCGTAAACATTGCACAAAAGTGTGACGTCACGCGCAACTTGAATGCATTGTATCTCCGTCAATGTTTGTTTGACAAATAAAAAAAAATACGTGTTTTAGTCACCTTGCCTATTCCCGTCCACCACATAAAACCCTATTTCCTACAACTAATATCAAGTAACTCGCAACACTACCCTTAACAATTTAAAGTTCAGGTGCCTCAAATCTGCTTCCCCACTTGAGCTTAACCGAATTACCGCAGGGGGCAAAACCGATTATTGGGCCGAATAACAGGAGCACATCCACTATAATTTGGGGTTTGTGATGGCGCGCGTCGGGGACTTGTGTCACTAGGACACACACATGCATCATCTTCCTAGCGTTATGTCCCGTGCTTAGACGGGGTCCGCTTAGACCATGATCCAGGATTTAGCGAGTCTGGTAATTACATTGAAGCGACTGCCGATCTGACATTCGTAACCCTGAAAGAGGGGAACCAGATTTTTTTTTGAATCATGGTTACAAATCCAAAGTTGTTTGAATTTGCGAGTTTCATTACGATGTTTTCCCTCATCGTCGAGCTAGTGGTATAAATACGTATCTAGATTTAAAAATTTATAGGTACATGCCCGGGTTTGAACCCGCACTTCTCTCTCGACTCGACACTCGACACATAGACTCTAGGTCAAAGAGCAAGGTGTTAACCTTAAACCACATTCAACTAGGAATAAAATTGAGTTCGGATTCATCCGAACTTAGTTCTAGCTCGTCATTTACGAGATCACAAATGCTGAACTCCGTGCATCATTAGTCGCCTTTTACGACATGCTATGCAAGAAACACAGTCGGTACATTATTTTTGAGTCCCAGACCAACATGGAACCACACACACATACATACATACATACCTACTAATAGCTCTTTAAAACTAAGAATATAATTCTCTTTTTAAAGAGTTTTTTAGAAGCCTTAGCATTCTATATAAAGTAATCGTTATATACACTATAACAAAAGCGCTATCTCAAAATTCCATTAATGCATAATACATAGCAACGCGCTTGAAATCCACGAATGAATAACAGAGTGCAAAGGGCGCTAAGCTAGATAAGCCACATTTAGTCAGAAATAAAATTAAATCGGGTATGATACATACATACATAATGTATTATACATAATGTGCCAGTAATCCCCGAAGGAGTAGCCAGAGTCAAAGGTGCAGCAATCCCCTTTAACCACATTCAGCTAAACATAAAACTGGACTGGGTTAGATCGAAAATTTAAAAAATGTAGTGAAAAGTGGCTAGCTCGTCGCCTACATAACCACATAACCAAAACCTGATATACCATTCGCCTTTTACGAAATGTTAGGCAAGAACAGTCTTTTGGCCCATTCGCATTTTAAAGTTGGCGCATTCTTTTTAAGTCCAACATGGGTCGGGTTAGATGCACTGTGAAAAAGTAGTAAAAGCGATAAAAGAGTAGCTTACTGTTTACATAACAACGAACCCGACACCAATATAAAGATCGCGTCATGTCATAAGTAAAATTTTTACACAAAATAAAAACCGACTTCAAAAAAACCTCGCAAAAATGTTTATGAAAAAACACAAGTAAGAACCTCCCTTAATAGCTATTTAAATGTCTAAACACTAAAAAGTTTAAAATAAATTCTTCCGACTGCTTCGATGAAATTATTAATCTTTAACACGTATGTAAATATTCAGTTAATTTGGGAGTCGGTGCCAGCCAAACTAATCGATTTTCCTTGAATTCCATCATCAGATCCTGACTTGGTGGCAATGGGACCATCTCGGAATTAAACCCTTTCGAATAAAAAAAAAATTTTGGAAATCGGATAACAATAGAGAGAGATATCGAGTAACATACATACAAAAAAAAAAACAGTCGAATTGAGAACCTCCTCCTTTTTTTGAAGTCGGTTAAAAAGAACGCTGGCTTATAGTCGATTATATAGACTTTCTTCCATGGTTTTTTACATAACGCAACCTGTACCATTTGTCACCTTTTACGACATGTGGCTACATGGTCGGTACATTATTTTTGAGTCCAACATGGGACAATATACACACACAAGACTGGCCCGTTGGTTCAGTGGTCAGAGACCACGAAACCAATGGCTGCGGTTTCGAATCCCACTAGGGGCAAATGTTTCGTGTAATGAATTTGGACATTTGTGCTCGAGTCATGGATGTTTATAAACGTATTTAAGTATGTCTATTCGTTCACCTAGTATCCATAGCACAAGTACAAGCTTGTTTTGACTAGGGAATTGGTGTGTCAGTCTGGAGAATTTATTATTATATGAACGTTATATCTCTGTCGAACCATTTGAAAGTAAAATAAGATAGTTATCTTAAACCATTGCCCATGAGTCAAATGGTCCATGGATTATGTAACAAATATCCAAACAGGATAGAATCCCAGTATTGTAGTAGGTTTAGGGAAGTGATGTGTAAAATTATTACTGAGCACGAAACATTTTCCTCCGTTAACAACATATTGAAGTTTGTATGTTATTTGCTTACAACTTCCAACATGGTGTTTTATTCCAAACTAGCTGTGCCTGCGTTTATGGTTAATGTTATATATCCTATAGCCTTCCTCGATAAATGAGCTATCTAACACTGAAATAATTTTCAAATCGGACCAGTAGTTCCTGAGATTAGCGCGTTCAAGCAAACAAACAAACTCTTTAGCTTTATAATATTAGTATAGATGTACTATTGGTTGATGATGATTTTACGAATTTTAGATAGATATTAAAATACGATGGAATAAATAAATAAATATTAGACTACATCACATACATTGATCTGACTCCGACGTAAGTAGCTTAAGCAGTTGTGTTACGGATATCAGAAACAACAGTGGTATTACAAATATATTCGTAAATATTCAATATTGACACCCAGACACAGAACAAACACAAGTATACATCATACGAATGTTTGTCCTGGGTGGGGATCGAACTCACAACTCTTGGCGCATGGGGCAGGGTCACTACCAAATGAGCCATCAAGCCAGTCGGAATGATGGGTGGAAAGTGGAAATGATAAATAGAAAAAGTTTGTTTGGTTAAACTCGAAAGGAACCTAATGATTTTAAATTAATACGAGACTTAATTGACATTTATTCTCTATATAGAGTGGTAATCAAGAAAATGCTATTCACGGGAAATAATATAATTGTTTACTCAAAATAAAAATAATAAAAAAACAACTTGTGTAAATAGGTCCATAATAGGTATATATTTTTTTAAGTCAAACTATGAGCAAAATAACTCTTATTAAAAAGTTTAAAAAATCCCATCAAGTAAATAAGAAACAAAAATATCAACATAAGAAACAAAAATATCAACATAGTTTGTTTGATATCGCGTGCCTGAAATTTTATAAAAAATTGTTATTAAATTTTAGAATAAAGTTATAAATACAGCGGAATGTTCGGAATTTATTTTGAATAGCAGTAGGCCTGTGTTAAAGAGTTGAAAAATACCCCTTTGGGAGCAATTTTCCTGTTAAAAGGTATATAATAACCAGTTCGCTTTTATGTCCTAGGAGACATTTAAATTGTGGAATTTGAAACTCGAAATTTCATGCAAATAAGCGCTGTAAAAATCTTTTTCCATCTCCGTTTAATAGGGTTGTTTCAATAAGTATTTATTTTCACGTTCATATTACGTAACTCCTAGTTACGTAATATGGAACTAAATGGAACTAAATGCAGAAATCATTGGAAAACATAATGCATGCTTAATAGTAAAGTGACCTAACTCAACATTTTTTGCATAGTTAAATTAATACCACGTGTTCAAACATTAAGGTTTAGTTTCCATCAGCAGCATATTTCGAATTAGGTCACTTTCCTACTAAGCATAATCTGTCACATTTAAAGTGTAAGTAAGTAAGATATTAAACTTGTGATGAATATATGGAACTATGGAACTAAATGTACAGTAGGTCTACAGTCTTTAAGTAGGTTTTTTTTGTTAAAAATTATGTTAACATACGACCAATCTGGTCGTGGTAGGTGAGCCTGCGGAAGGCTCAGGCTCACCTACCACTGAAAACATCAATCTATTATTTTTTATGTTTTCGCTAGACTAACTAATGTCATAACTTTTGCAAATGGCAGGTTGACATCCTAACCAAGTTACATGGAAAAAGATTTGCCTTGGCAGGAAACGAATAAAAAAAACCTTCCTGTGCGCTGCGGCAAAAATATTCATAGAGATGTTATATGACATTGTTTGCCAAACTGTCCAAACGTAATTCTGACTTTTTTACGCTCATAGGTAGTAAAATGGGAGTGCACATAAATTACGTATGTTTGCGCTGAGATGCGGGGTATACTATAGATTGTGTATTTGTTTTATGGTTGCTAAGAAAGTGGGGCGCTGGGCGACGACTTGTCGCAGAAAGTTGCAATTCCTTGTTCAGTTATTTCTAGTTTTATGGGTAGATTAACTGGTTCCTCGATGTTGTTATTGATGTTATCTGTAGATGTTCTTTCTATTTGTTCTATGGATAAACAAGTTACTTAGGATTAAGATTATAAGTCAAAAAATCGGCAAATGAAAGCCTGTCGCGGTCATCCTGAAATTGAATGAAATTTATGAAATTACTTGGAGCTTGCCTCAAATACCTACCCAACAATTGGTGCTAGTTTTCTAACTATAAATACTAGGTCTATCATGCAGGTGTCTTCATTATACTGTTTTTCAAGAACCCAATGAAATTTTACGCAATATAATCCTTATATGCAAGAACATAACATACGTTTTTTATAAAAAAAAAAAAATATTTGCTGGTGTAATAAATGAATATATTTTTCTCGCGAGCAAATCCGCGGAAAAATAATAGTATAAATGTATCTTTTACTTGAAGTTTTCTTAATTATTGAGGATTCCAGTAAATTATTTATAAGTTTACGAAAAAAGCTGAAGCTAGAATATTTTAATTTCTTAGAAAGACTGAACACGTGTAAAAATAAATAAAAATAAAACTCAAAATACAGTAATAAAGATGTAAGTACATATTTACTTTGCCTTCATCTACATAGGTCTTTTACTAGATTTTATAAATAAAAGTCTCAGTTATTAATAGACTACGTCCTTTGAGAAGCCCAACGGGCAAGAGGCCGACGAATTAACATTATGAAATAAGTGCCTAACATAGCTTATTTATGCTTAGAATTTCATGTCTCTGTTCATAATACATATTTATTTATTACAAATAATATATATGGCAACGTAAGTGAATTTGTTTGTTTATCTTTCAAGTCTTAACTAGTAAACCGATCATAATGAAATTGTATACTAATAACCAGGGGATGAAGTACCCGAAAGACAAAAAAAACATCCTTTAAACAAGACAATACTCTACAGATTTTAGAATAAAGTAGGTAATTAATTTAATTTTCTACCTTCGCAAGCGAATGTCTTCCTGACATTAAACATGCCTTTGAGAAGTACGAGATATATATTACACTAATATTATAAAGGCAAAAGTTTCTGTGTGTGTGTGTGTGTGTTTGTTCTTCTTCACGCAAAAACTGCTGAAGGGATATGGATAAAATTTGGTACAGAGATAGATGATAATCTGGAATAACATATAGGCTACTTTTTATTCCGGAAAATGCACAGTTTCTGATACAGAAACATTAGTCTACGCTACGAAGTCGTGAGAAACAGCTAGTTGTATCAAAAACGTCAGTTATGATGACCAAAACACTATCTCGTGGAAAAAGGCAATACATCATAGATTTGCCCAGTTAAACTTTGTGGAAAATGACAGATGGTGAGAACTGGCGAACTTGAAGCACGAGAATGCTTTGTTTACGTTGTAACTTTTGCTCTACGCGAATTTAATGTTACGGAAACGTTTGCGGTGAATGTTTTCCTCGTAACTTAAGCATTTTTGTGTTCTGCTATGCCGTATACTTGGTGTGATTTGCATTGAGGATTTGAGGGAGCGGATAAACTTAATGGTTTAGTTAACAGGCCCGTTTTGGTCGAGTGGTCAGAGACCTTGGCCACGAAACCAATGGCCGCGGGTTCAAATTCCGCTAGGGGCAAATATTTTTTGTGATGAACATGGATATTTCTACTCAAGTCCCAAACTAATATAAAACTCAAGTCATAAATATTTATAAACGTAAGTATTTAAGTATGTCTACCTAGTATCCATAGCACAAGCGTATAAGCTTAGTTTGGGACTAGGGAATTGGTGTGTCAGTCAGAAGATTTTATTTATTTATTATTTATAACTGCATATGTAACATATTACCAAGCGTACAATCGCTGAAGGGGTAGGTAAAACATTATTAGACATAACATTGAGTTGTCTATAAAACATTGTAAAAAGGCAGTTTAAATGTAGTGATAATTGCTTATGCCGTTGCTTGCTGAATCACAAACACATAGACAATGCAAAATCAAGTCAATATGACATGATAGTAATAGCAGATTCTAGATTTAGCGATAGTTTACATTAAAGCGACTGCTACTGGGTCCGTAATTCAGAGCTACATGTTTAATTTGTCCCATGTTGGGACTAAAAATAATGTGCCAACAGTGTTTCTTGTATAGCATTACGTAAAAGGCGAATAATGGTATATCGGCTTTGGGTGCTAGGCATTTGTCACAACTTTTTCACAATTGTCTATCTAACCTAGCCCATTGTTGTCCCATGTTGGTCTGCGACTTAAAAATAATGTGCCAACTGTGTTTCTTGCCTAGCTTGTCGTAAAAGGCGACAAAGGGTTCGGGTTTTGGGTGTGTGATTGTGTAGGCGACAAGCTAGCCACTTGTAAGTACATTTTCACAATTTTTCAGCTAACCCAGCCGAATTTTATTTTTGACTAAATATGGTTAGTATAGTATGTATGTCTAGTTTGAAACGCCCCTCACATGTAAGGCGGTTGTTCTTTCCATTGATTTGACCGGCTCGACGGCTAATTCGATAGTGACCCTGCCCCAAGCACTAAAGAGTTGTGGGTTCGATCCCCACCCAGGACAAACATTCGTATGATGAATACTTGTGTTTGTTCTGTGTCTGGGTGTTAATATTGAATATTAAAGTATATATTTGTAATACTACTATTAATTCTGATATTCGTAACACAAGTGCTTAAGCTACTTACCTCGGAGTCAGATCAATGTATGTGATGTAGTCTGATATTTATTTATTATTTATTTATTTATTGAGCTCCTAACGCTTTTATCAAAATGGGGAGATTAATCTGTACTTAATAAACTTAATTACTCACGACCAAATACAAAAACAAACCCTTGTCACCTAAAACGTTTACGAGTTTCAAGTCGAAAAGTAATTAAATCATAATCTCCCCGAGTAATCAGAAATTTTAAGAGTTCATTCGATTAAATTTCCAGTGAATTGCGATTTAATATTTCTTTTTGATGGGCGCTCCCTTCTGCGAAATTATTAATTAGGTTTGTTGCTGATAGCTTATTTTGATATCTGTCCGTTTGGCATTAATGGTTTACAGATGGTCGGTTAAACCTTACGATATTAAATACGAAAAATATTAAGATAAAGCCTCGCGCTTTATAACTGAGAGGTGCGGGTTCAAACCCGATGTATCTGGATTTTTAAATCTATGTATGTTTTTAAACCACTTGCTCGGCGGTGAGGGAAAACATCGTGATGAAACCTGCAAATTCAAACAACTTTGGATTTGTAACCGTGATCCAAATATTGTCTGGTTACCCTATATCAGAGTTGAGAAAGTCAGATCGGCAGTCGCTTCAATGTAATTACCAGACTAACTAAATCTTAGATCATGGTCTAACCGGACGCCGTCTAAGCACGGGACATAACGCTAGGATGAAAATACAAACAAAATCGAATCAAAATTGATTAAAACAAATTGTAATTCAAACCAATTATTTTCTTTATAAGAACAGGTTGAATTATTCATCAACTTTTAAGTAGGTATTAAATTAAATGCTTATAAGTTGATCAATAAGTGAGACATTAAAAGAATGTTATTGTTAGAAGCTGAAATCAAAGTTAGCTTAATACCTTAAGACTTTAATGTAAGTCGAACTTTAAGTACCTATCTTAAAATATTTAAAAAGGCACTTTGAGGGATTAGAAATATCGATCGTTTGATTTTAAAAGCTTTGATAATGATATTCAAGTGTGAATTGGTGAGGTACTTTTGATTGAAAGCCGCTTGAAGCCTTAGAAAACCTAAAATATATAGGTTCTAGTAAACCACATACCTGTATAAGTGCATAATTTATACATTTATATTATACATGTATATAGGTAACTGACTGCCTCGATGGTCTAGTAGTACCTAACATGCGCCGCCTAAGGACCAAGAGGTCCTGGGTTCAAATCCCGGGTCGGGTAAAAAATAGGTGGCTGGTTAATTCAATATTGAAATTACTCAGTAACAGTCCGGAGTCAGGAAGTTGGCGATTTAATCACCCCTGCACCTCGGAAAGCATGTTGAGCCGCTGGTCCTGCGCCTGGCCTCTCTCCGGTCATGTCGGATTGCCGTCTCACCGGACTATGAGAGTGAAGGAACACAGAGTGCACCTGTGTTTTTGCACACACTTGTGCACTATAATATCTCCTGCGCAGTTGGCTAATTCTCGTTGAGATTCGCCGCCGTGAACGATATTGATTAGGAGAACACTATTATATAGATCTACTAAACATTAAGGGAATATTGAATTTATTTAGACACTTTTACTGGCCCGTTGATCGAGTGGTCAGAGACCCTGGCCACGAAATCAAGGGTCACGAGTTCGAATTCCGCTAAGGGCAAATGTTTCGTGTGATTAATATGGACATTTGCCTTTGAGTCATTGATGTTTATAACTTTTTTAAAAATGCCAATTCACCTAGTATCCACAGCACAAGCATAAGCTTAGTTTGGAACTAAGGAATTGGTGTTAGAAGTGGTGAGAATTTATTAATTTACCTATTTTTCACCTAGAATTCTGGTAAGAGCTTGTAATCTTTACTGGGACCTAATTTATTACTTCTGGAGAGGTCTACGAAATTTCTCAAGTAATATATCAACATCCCCAAACTTAGTAGAAACTAACCATTATTATACATCTTGGTGTACTGTTTGAGTTGGAGCCCTTACCATGATCTATGATGTGTTTTATTTAACTTCCGAAGTTACTTACAAGACAATGGAGAATCTTGAAGTTATGGCTTGTATTAACGCAAATGAATATTCCATTTGTCCTGACAAGTAGGTAAGTGTCGTAAAAGACGACTAATAGTTTACGGGGTTTTGGGTATGTGACTGAGTAGGCGACGAGCTAGCTACTTGTCACTTCTTTTTCACAGCTTTCCATCCAACCCAGCCCACTGTCCCATGTTGGTCTGGGACTTAAAAGAATATGCCAACTGTGGTTCTTGCCTAGCATGTCGTAAGAGGCGACTAATGGCATATTGGGTTTTGGGTGTGTGATTGTGTAGGCGACAGGTTAGCCGCTTGTCACTGCTTTTTCACAATTTTCTTTTTAACTTTATTTTTACGGTTTTAATTTTTGGCTGAATGTGGTTGAAGGGGCCTGCTGCCCTTTGACTCTGTCTACCCCTTCGGGGATTATGGGCGTGATGTTACACATAACATCACACATACACATATGTGTGTGTGTGTGTGTGTAAGTAGATAGGTAGGTAAGTAGGTGGTAACTCAAGGGTAAGATCACTCGCTTCTTTACCAAGGGGTACAGGATCAAACCCGGGCACGAACCGATTTTGAATTTATGTATTATACTAACTCGGCGATGAGGGACAAACAAACAAACTAACTAAACTTCACGCCACTTCCCTAGCGGGGTAGGCAGAGGGAACCGAACGCCATATGGCACGATCCTTACACACCTCACTCGCCTCTTCAACATTCATAATCCTTTTCATACAAGCTCTACGGTTTTTATGACTCCTAACATCACATGGTCGTGGTAGGTGAGCCTGGGCCTTCCGCGGCTCCTACATCCTTCCACTTTCGCATTGTATATCTGTTTAGTCAATCTTTCGTCATCCATTCTTTCCACATGTCCCAACCACTGGAGTATAAGGGAAAACATCATGATGAGACCTGCGCAATGCACATTCAGACAACTATGGAAATGTGACTATGAACCAAATTTGTCTAGTCCTCCTTTATAAGGGTTACGAGAGTCAGATCGGCAGTCGCTTTAATGAAAATATAATTACCAGACTCGCTAGATCCTGGATCATGCTCAAAGCGGACCTTGATTAAGTACGGGACATGACGATAAGAGGATGATGATTTTTTGTTAATATCACACCACATCACATACTTTGATCTGACTCCGAGGTAAGTAGCGTAAGCACTTGTGTTACGGATATCAGAAAAAACAGTGGTATTATAAATATATACTTAAATATTGAATATTAAGACTCAAAAATTTATGTTTTATTAAAATTTGTCCCAATTGGTGGTTGGGAGATTTAAATATAAAAATACCAATTTTTTAATCCTATTTGTGAGTTTACCAAACACTTTGTTTCGTTAAAACTTAAATTGACATAAATACGATAAATTATCCAATTACGTGCATTTGGTCGCGCGCACATACATTTTGGCGGTTTATGTTAACATACATAATTATCTTAATATAAGAATAAGAATAGTTTATTTGGTCTATATCACTTAACAAGTAAATACATATAGAAAATAATAAAATAAAAAAAACAAACAATTAGTAATATAGGACCAAAATGGCGCCCACTCAGCATGTGTCGAGGTGACGATAAATCACCAAGACGCTGGTTTTCAGTGAGACCAGGCGACGAAGGGGCGTCAGCGGTCACGCAAACTTAAGTAAGTATACTTCGTAAAACTAAAACTAAACAAAACAAACAAAATAAGATCTAAAAATAAAAGTAATTAATGACAGACGACGATGAGGCATTGTGTTTATATGTGTCAGATATATAAGGTACACTCTATGTGTTGGTGTGTGCACGTGAGTGTGTGTGAATGTGTGCGTATGCATGAACTTGTACTTGTAAAGTAACAGTCCGGCTGCTAAGTGAGTGCTATCTGCTGCTCGAGTAAGTACTTTTTGAGACACATCTTGAACAAACCTATAGATTCAGCTTTACGGATTGGTGGTGGTAGATTGTTCCAACACTTCGTGGCAGCATAGCGAAAGCTGCCACGAAAAGCAGCCGTTCTATATTGTGGACAACAAAGACTCGGCGCGATCCTCGCTTCACGTGTAGCGAACCGGAATTTGTTATAAAGGTATGGTGGCTCTTGCTTATTAATGACTCCGAAAAGTAGAGACGCAAAATGTAGAGTGCGTCTGGCGGCCATATTTAAGAGTTTGTTTTGGTTCAAATAGGGAGTAATATGTGTGCGACCAGGAATACGAAAGGAGTATCGTGCACAAGCATTCTGTATGCGTTGGAGCATTTTCTTTGTCCGTTCCAGTAAACATGCTCCATATACTGTATCCGCATAGTTGAGCTTTGACAGGACAAGCGATTCACAGAGCTTGATTCTAGTATCCACGTCGAGATATTCACGTATACGATAGAGAACCTTTATCCTGTAGAAGCTGTTACGCATGACTTCCAGTACGTGTCCCTCAAATCCCAACCTTCCGTCCATAAGAATTCCCAGATTACGAGCATTAGATACACTATCCAGCCGATCTCCCATCATTCGTACCTGAGGATCTTGAGACGCAATTTTGTTGATGACATTTTGAGTGCCCAGAATCATGTACTTCGACTTGTTGGAATTTAACACAAGATTGTTTTCATCACTCCATTGACTAATACGACCCAGGTCCTCGTTAAGTTTTATTATTGACGTAGACGTTTTTTAATATAAGTTTTTTTTGCATACGAAATGTGGCGATAGTTATAGAAAATTCAAGAGATAGGAGTTTAAATATATATAGTTATAGTAAACCATTTAAACACTTTCATAATTATGGTCCCATACTGGACAGATAGTAGAATAGACCCATATGTTAGTAAAACCAGGACAAAGCAAGGAAGTCCGCACACCCATGTTCAAGTATCGAAATGAAAGTATTTCATATCGAGCGCAATACCGCTTGCAATTTTCCGACTTACCTGGGTTTTCATTTTGTGCCTCTTTGTGCGAGATGTTTTCTATCAATAACGTTCAACTCGGCTCCTAAGAGTTATTACTGGCTGTACCGGCTTGAAATAAGTTTTAGGATGGAGCGGCATTCAATATGGCGTCCTAGGTTATATTTAATAGATATTTATTCATTACTTTATTAGTCAATGCCATGTTATCCTGGGACTCAAAAATAATGTACAAACTGTTTTCCTTGCCTGACACTACAAAGTCTATAAGATTAATAGTTATATTATTAATTGTATCTTTCTACCCAATTCCATGTTAGTGTTTTGACTGGCTCATTTGGTAGTGACCCTGCCTGTTATAATAAAAAATAATGCATACATAACATCACGCCCATAATCCCCGAAGGGGTGGGCAGAGTCAAAGAGGCAGCATGCCCTTAAACCACATTCAGCCAAAAATAAAGCCGGGCTGGGTTAGATGGAAAATTGTGAAAAAGCAGTGACAAGCGGGTAACCTGTCGCCTACACAATCACACACCCAAAACCCGATATACCATTAGTCGCCTTTTACGACATGCTAGGCAAGTACCACAGTTGGCATATTCTTTTTAAGTCCCAGACCAACATGGGACAGTGAGCTGGGTTGGATGGAAAAATAATGGAATTTGAAATTTTTACCTGATTTTTGAGTCCAGCATAAATTATTTCTTTGTTTTTTACATGGACAATAAAACTATATTTTCGGCTTCATTTAAGTCTCAAAAAATTTATATATAGAAAAGTTACCCAAAATTGATTTCACAAATGTTTTATTAATACTAGTGTATTATTTATTGATTCCGTCACCCCTAGCCTAGACATAGGCATACCTAACAAGAATCTACTACAACTCTTTCAATTTATTTCAAGACTGAACAGAGGGGATTATTTAAAGAAAATATTTAGAAAAGCTTTTCTTCACATTTTCTTCTTAACTGGACGACGAGTGTTGTGTATTTTTATACATTTAATGTTTTTTTGTACATCAGATGGTTAATCTATCTATAATAATATTATAAAGAGGAAACATTTTATTGTTTCGTTTGTATCAAATAAGCTCCAAAATTTCTGGATCGATTTGAATAATTCTTTCGCCAATGGAAAGCTACTATATCGGTTAGTAACATAGGCTATATTTTATCCCCGTATTCCCACGGACACGAGAACTCGCAGGTAAAACCGCGGGGCGCTGCTAGTACTATATAAAAACAAGAAAACTTTTTCTTGAAATTTAAAAAAAAAGTTATGAAGATTGTGTACATTTGATTTTTTTCTTAACTAGGTCACCGACTACCGGTTACCTTAATATATAAAACCTTAATTGCGATACAGGTTCCTGATAAACGGTTATCATACTTAAATGTACATATTAACAAACATCAATGACTCGACAATTGATTCTTCTAAGAGCGGTGGAGAACCTACCTCGCGTATAAAAAGGGTAAGAATTCCGTTATAGCAGGAATGCAGAAAAAACGTTAGAAGGAAAATTTCCGTCATAACTTGACATTTCCGGGAGCTGCTACAATAAATAAATACCAATAGAGATTTCTAACGCACTTAACAGATCCGTTAAATATTAAACAGAGAAAAACCGTTTCAGGAGTGACAAATAGCGTGACTTAATTCGCGACTTTGGGGGCACAGTATAAGGAAAGTAATACGTAAAACCATTGTATTTATACTAATCCTGTATTATAGTTAAATTAAGTAAGATTGATTCATGTCTCAGATGATAAATCTCCTGACTGACACACCAATTCTCTAGTTCCAAACTAAGCATAAGCTTGTACTATGGATACTAGGTGAACGGATAGACATACTTAAATACGTTTATATCCATGACTCGAGTACAAATGTCCATGTTCATCACACGAAACATTTGCCCCTAGCGGGATTCGAACCCGCGACCCTTGGTTAAGTAGCCAGGGTCTCTAACCACTCGACCAACAGGCCAGTCAAATAATATACCAATTGTGTTCTTTGCCAAGCATGTCGTAAAATGCGACTATTGGTGCATTGGGCGTATGTGGTTTGTGATTATGTAGGCGACGAGCTAGTCACTTTTCACTACTTTCACTACAATTTTCAATCTAACCTAACCCGATTTAAATAGCACCAGTAATAGCTCAGATAATTTCTATAAAATAAAGATCTGTCACAACATTGATGTCTAAGATCAAAACTCGCTCACTCACAAAAATGTTTTTGAGCAAATTGATATGATTGGATAAACCGTTTGGTCAGAGATCCTGGTCACAAAACCCTATAGTGTGTCCAGCAAAATCTATAAATTTTCCGGCATAAATAATAAATAGCCTCAGTCCTTTTGGGTTTAACCATTTGCCAATCCATATTTAATTATGATCGATTTTGTGACTTTATTTGTGAAAACGTAAATGCTTTCGATTGGCGGTTAGTTGGCTCACTGTCCTTAGATTTTGCCTGAAGTCACTTTGCTTGTTTCTAAAAATAGCACGCTTTAGCCACGCCACTTAAACGGAGGGCGCGAGAGAAATTACCGTCTTCATATTTGAAAAACAACTCGGTTGCCAGCGGAAATTCAACACGGTTTACTTATAAAGAAAAATGACTTTTCGAGTTTTCCAGCGAGTCTACTATCAATTTACGTAACATGTTTCACTTGTAACTTGTATGAAAGCTTGCTTCTTTCATGTTGTATATTAAGTAGATGTTGGTTTCGAGATATATACTGTTTTATCTTTATTTAATACCTTATGTATCAATTATAGAGCAATGAATTATAGAGTATTGAGAGTTCTGTTCTTTAAATTACGTATTTACGAAAAAAAAACTTTTTGGTACATTCTACGCAGTCAAAGTTGCAAGTAATCGTCGTTTAACATAAAGTTCATTCAAAAGTCTTTGATCAACGTTTTTGTTCGTTCTAATGAGCGTGTTTCTCTATCTATCCTCATTCAGACTTCTTAATCGAAGCGATTAGGGCAAAGTCAGGGTCTGAACCATTACCTTCCACGAAAAACTGGTTCATTGCTCGATAACTCGGAGCTGGCATATAAAAATGCGAATGCCAAGCTAAAAATAGATGATTCATAACATCGCTGGGACATTTGCAACGAGTTTACGAGTTCACTTTATAGGGGTAAAGGATTAATCCCTTTTTCGTCAGCACCGAAATTAGAAAGATTGAGATAATTTTTTAACTTTCTTGTGATGGCATAAAAATGTGAGTTTATCTTGGCATTTAGCGTTTTAAGTGCCGGTAAATTGTCGATGAGTTTTTTGGTGACAAATACCGATAAAACTTTATTTGTGTTTTTTGTAAATTTTTGGGTTTTTATAAATTAGATTGGCAGACATTTTACATCACTCGATGTGACGAGTTTTTTAAATACAGCTTGCCTGATAGCAAGACTACATACATTAGCAACACTTAAAGTTTGATGCCTTAAGTGTTACATGTGATACTAAATGCAAATAAAGCATTTTGATTACATTCAGAAAATTACTTACGAAGTCTATTAATAATCTAATCTAGAACTAGTATGTAACGAAAAATAGATACATACATAACATCACGCCCATAATCCCCGAAGGGGTAGGCAGAGTCAAAGGGGCAGCATGCCCCTTCAACCACATTCAGCCAAAAATAAAGCCGGGCTAGGAAAATTGTGAAAAAGCAGTGACTAGCGGTTAGCCTGTCGCCTACACAATCACACACCCAAAACCCGATATACCATTAGTCGCCTTTTACGACATGCTAGGCAAGAACCACAGTAGGCATATTCTTTTTAAATCCGAGACCAACATGAGACAGTGGGCTGGGTTGGATGAAAAGCTGTGAAAAAGTAGTGACAAGGGGCTAGCTCGTCGCCCACTCAGTTACATACCCAAAATCCCGTAAACCATTAGTCGCCTTTTACGACATGCTAGACAAGAACCACAGTTGGCACATTCTTTTTTATGTCCCAGATTCACATGGGCCAAGTCCCAGATCAACATGGGAGAACGAAAAATAGATTCTTCCTGTTAACTATTTAAAACACAACTTGTATCGATACTTTAAAAAATCTGATCATTTCAATATATGACGCTGAAGTTTCTTATCATATGGTGATGGTAATAGTCCGTGAAGTAAAAATAAGTTTATAATTTTCGTTGTAAACTTAAACAAATCGGTGCGTGACACGGACTAACTAATAATTAGGAATTGAACATATTTTGCTCTTTGTTCAATAACTTAAAACAGTTTTAATATATCTGCATCAGCCAGTGGATTTGAGCAAAATGCAATATACTGGAGGGATGCGGCTGACGGCACAGCACGCTTAGTAAAATTCTCGATACAAAATCATTTCGTACTTAAGCGACTGCTGAAGTATCAGGGTAAGGGCTTAGTGCTAAAGGATACAAATTATAATCTGGAAAAACATATGATTTTTTTTAAATGTTTTATTATGTGAGCGGTGGTAGGTTACATGGTAAGGACAATTACTTCATATTGAGGTCAGATGGTTCAAACTCAGACACTTATCTACAGATTGTTAAAATTTAAGTACCGATTGACTGGCCCGTTGGTCGAGTGGTCAGAGACCCTGGCCACGAAACCAAGGGTCGCGGGTTCGAATCCCGCTAGGGGCAAATGTTTCGTGTGATGAATGTAGACATTTGTACTCGAGTCATGCATGTTTATAAACGTATTTAAGTATGTCTATCCGTTCACTTAGTATCCATAGCACAAGCATAAAGTTTAGTTTGGGACTAGCGAATTGGTGTCAGTCTGAAGAGTTTACTTACTTTACTTAACATGAAATGTGATGAAAGTAGTAGCTAACTCTTATCTCAGATATGTTATGTTAGATCAATATTCGCATGTGTGCTAGATTTTAGAAAATTTTGATTAACTGTTAAAACGTTACAAACATAACATTAACATTTTCGTAACAGAAGAGTGAATACGACTATTGGGAACCAAGTGAAAGGGAATCATATCTATAGAAAAAAACCGCATATTTATGGCACTAACGGGACTAAACGTGATAGAAACTATGTGGTACCAACATGTATTTCTGTAATACATAGTTTATATCAAGTGAGTCTCTTATACTGCGTGTGATATTTGATTAACATCCGTGAAAGCTTAAAATATTCTCTGTTTTTTACCCGCGTTCTCCTTTCCTATCACCCCAATGCTACCCTTAAAAACAAAGTGGTAGCAAAATCTCGTAGTATTTTGCAGGTGTTACCCTCAGCGAATGCTGGAGATTTTCCCTACATTTTAAAATTGGATTCGCTTAAAACTTATCAATGTTCCAATGCAGCTTCGAAGTTTTTTTTAAAAACTAATAAAGTTGGAGTCTGTAAAAAGTTTGGAAGGAATATTTTGTTGATAGACTATGGTGGGTTTGATGTTTTTCAGTATTTTTTCTATGTTAACTCTTTAGCTGCAATACAAACCATAACACAACGTAACATAATCTTATATCACGGCCATAATTTATTAAAAAAAAAAAAAAACAGTCGAATTGAGAACCTCCTCCTTTTTTTGAAGTCGGTTAAAAAAGTCCTTGATTTAAAGAGAGAATCAACGTTTCGAACCTGGCGGTAGAAGCACTTTTTTGTATTATTATGACTATTCATAAGTGCTTTTGTGAAGCCTACATGAATAAAGATATTTCTACTCCTATTATTAATCCCCGAAGGGGCAGAGACAAAGAAGATGAATTATTCGTAAAAGTAGGTTTCCAGATAGATGGTACGTCTTAAAATGTCGACGGGCTAACAAATTACTGAAATCAAACTCCTTTGTTTTTTTTTTATAATCCAGTCAAATGTCACAGTCATTGTGACGTCTTTTGATTTTTAATGAATTTGAGAAAAAGTTTGTCATTTTATTAGGTAAGCTAAAAAGTTACATTACATCTTCATATCATAACGATATTGAATCTATGCATTGCGTTTTACACGTCATATGTTTGACGGTGATTACTAAAGATTACAGTTCTTCTTCGACCATTTTGGTGTAAGCTACTTTAAAATTTTCCATTGGTGCATTTTATGTATCCAGTATCCAGTTATATCCAGTTCGAGCTAGCGAGCTTCTTCACGTCATCTTTCCAACGCATTTGTCGTCGTCCTTGGCGCTTTTGTCCCCACGGCTTCCATTCTAGTATGCGTTTGCACCAGGACATCTCGTTAGGGGCCACGTGTCCAGCCCACTTCCAAAGAGGTGCGCTATATGTTTCGTGACATCTGCGACTTTGCTTTGTTTTCGAAGCCATTTGTTTGTTTTGCGGTCCACCAATGACACTTCTACCAGTTTTCTCTCAACCGCTTTCTGTGCTACTGTAGAGTAGAGTTAGTTTAGCACAATTAGATAGCCCTGAAAGAAAGTCTGCTTCTATATCTTACGACACACGTAATATTTTGTAGGTAGATCTTAACTTGAGATTCCCAGCCAGCCGTATAGACTAGGGGTTCTCTGATATTAATGAAGAAAGCTTCCAAATAATATAATAAGGGTACAAAGTAAATGGTGGTAGTATTATTTCTTATACTTTTTTTTTATGTATATTGACTATTTATTAGTGCTTTCTTGAAGCCCATATAAATAAAGATATTTTGAATTTGAATTTGAAATATTAAATGTGTATGGTATGGTAAGATGAGCTTGTTTACTCACAAGACCTGATTTTTTCAAGAATTACTTTTCGGAGCTAACTAAATACACTACCGAAGAAAACGTTGAAAAAATCACATTGATCCAAAATATTTTTCACGCTCAAAATACATTACATAAAAAGCCTACCTATGTATTACTTACATAAATAATATATTACCCATTACCATAGAAAAGACAAACCGTTTAAAGTACAGTCGCGCAGAAAGCTAAAAAAGCACCGACGGTACAGTCAGATGCAAAGCAGGAACATTTGAATGCAAATTGTCCGACGATACTACTAACTAGTTTTTTCATGTGGCTTCGTCCGTTTTATCGGATGCGGAACGGTCGGTTCGGTAAAATTGTTATGTGCCTTTAGCGTTATCTGACTTTTTATTTTAAAAAGCTGTTTTCCAAGTAGTCTGCCATTTGTTCAAAACATAGTTCTGGTATCGCGCATGGTATACTTCTAAATAAATTGAAAGGATTATTACATCATGCAAAGATAAGAAATTGAACTGCTTTGAATGTTTTTATCGTTTATTTCATATATTGGGAATGTTAATTTGTAATTGTAGATTTTTTGTATAGGATGAAATAGGGATGCATCAAATTAAGGTCCCAGTAGATTATGTCACGCTTTGATGCGTAAACCATATTTAAAAAAAAGGCGGCTTAAGTTAGTTAATGTTTCATGCACTTCAATGGAGGCATTCCATCTTAAATAAAAAGCTCATCCTGCATCGAAATCCTCGCTGATTTCACTAGTTTTAGGCAGAACGGTGTGTTATGCTCCAAGGAAAGGACGCTTGCATTCCCTGCGAGAGATATTGATTCAAATAATTTCAAACCTGGGTACTTGCTTAAATCTAAATTAAAGATCATGCTTGAGCCGACATCGACTATGGACGGAACTATACAGAAGATAACGCTAACACACAGAAAAAATATCAATCAAAAAGCGAGCTGACAAACGAACAATTTGAACAAAGCATTTGTTTCGTAAGCCATAAAAGTGACGTGGCGGGCTAGATTTATCGACGCAATGATAGGTGGGCCTGCTAAGCCGTACCATCGCTGCTGACACCGGTTATCGTCCAGCCATTTGCATCCAAATGTCTTTACTTTGCATCCAGTTTTTGACGATACACTTTTAGCGTTTACTAGCTCAAAAAAAGGTCACTACTTTTTCACAAATTTCCATCTAACCCAGCCCAGTTTTGTTTTTGGCTGAATGTGGTTAAAGGGGACCTGCTGTCTTCGACTCTGCCACCCCTCCTGGGATTATGGGCGTGATGTTATGTTATGTTATATATTATGTTTCTTACTTATCTCTGATCATACAATTCTTACTTTCCGAATGTAATAAAGAAAAAAGTTACGATGCACAATTTGTGCTCCAGCGCAACAAAAGAGCTAGAATTAGGTCTCACTGGCGCTTTGCCAGAACACTAATTGACTTTATTCGGAGTAGTGTTGCTAATCCATATACTTAATGGGTCATTTGAGCAACTTTTTACTGGAAATTGCAGGTCATTTATTTGCTACGACTTTGAGTAATCCCCTAATTTATACAGGTAATAGTTTTCTATTGAATGCTGGCTGGGTAATTATTATTTTTTTTTTTTTGAGAACTCTATGCTATAAGGGTGTCATCGGATTATGCCACATAGGGTTTATTATGCATTTGTTTAAGGGATATATCTTTTGAATTAAAATAGGTAGACGCTTAAACATGACCAACGGCTTAACGTGCCTCGAAAAACACGTTAAGCTCCACCTGACCTTCAACCGATCATATCAGATTGCCGTCTCACTGGACTAGGAGAGTGAAGGAATAGAAAGTGCACCAGCGTTTGCGCACACGCTCGTTCACTATAATATCTCCTGCGCAGATGGCTAATCCTCGTTGAGATTTGTCTACTCTTTCATGAATCGTGGTAATGAGTGAGTAATGAAATATAGCGTGTCGGATATATTTCATTACACAAAACAATCTTTAGAGCTGTATATACCTATATATTGTCATACCTGATTTTACAGTTTATTAAGCAACACATTTTGACTCTACCATAGCCATGACTTTAAATGAGACACCTCGCATCAAAGTACCTTTATAATAAGAATATTAGTTCCCGAGCCCGTATTCTAAATACTGATCGCAGCAGATGGCAACAGGAGCATTTCTATGCAAACTTGTACAATATCGCCGCCATCGGAACAGCAATTTCCTGGGCACTGGCTCCGAGCCGGTCCGGTATTGAAATACAAACTTGTATCTAAAGGTGCGTTCAGAACTGGACGTTCATACATGTGTAATGCAGTTAACGAGTAACTGTATTACTTAAATATGGGATATTTCAATATACTTAAATATTGGATATGTTAATATGTTAATATCCAATATTTAAGTACATGATAACAATATTAACACCGAGATACAGAACAAATACAAGTATTCATCACACGAATGTTTGCCGTGAGTGATGAAATTACACTATTTCAAAACTAAAATCAGCAAAATTGGCCCAGCCGTTTTCGAGTTTTAGCGAGAGAAATGAACAGCAATTTATATATATCGCTTTAATAAAACCCTTCGTCAAATATACGAAGTAACATAAAAAGTCACGTAGTAATATAAAAAGAGAAGCTAAATGTTAATACTTTACCCAGATTTCACTTTCAAATGAATATTAAACGAGAACAAAACAGAAAGTTTAATAAATAAGTACGTATTCGGTTGCAAAGTGCCGGCATCAGTGCGGACGTTCAATATAGCACCCTTGGGGCCTGTTCACACTGGCGACTTATGAGCGCGCTTCCCTAATAGGACGCTTAGAGCGTATAGTATCTAGAACAGCCTTGAAGTTCAGTACCTAATTGAGAAATTCAGCGTGTGAATTTCCATATTTCTAAATAGTCGATTCGAATTTTCACTTTCGTTTCTGTTATAGCAGCTAGTAGTATTGCATGCAACTCTTAGGTTTGTTGATATGCATTAACGTCTATTCAGCATTAAACATGCTAATTGGGAAAGATCTTTAGTTCGGCTTATAGGTTAAAGATTCAAAACAGGTGGGAGCCGCTATTCTACTACGGACTACTAAAGAAGAGCAGAGTTATCCCACGTCTCGTCTAACTTACAGTTCAACACATCGACGAGAATAATGCAACACCACGTAATTAGATTTTGGAAAAAGGTCCAACTTTGAATATATATTCTTGAATATATAATACTTTCATCATATAATTTGCATAAGCCTTTTCATCTTCCTAACGTTATGTCCCGTTTAGATGGGGTCCGCTTAGACCATGATCCAGGATTTAGCGAGTCTGATAATTACATTGAAGCGACTGCCGATCTGACCTTCGTAACCCTAGATAGGGGAACCAGACAATTTTTGGATCATGGTAATTTGCATAAGCCTTTTGAAGGGAATTTAATACTAATACTAAAAATTAAGTCTTAGTATCAAGGATTTACGCGGTTGCTACCCCCGACAATAGTCCGTTCGATAACAGCTAGTGTGTACGAACACTTATCGTCCGTCGAGCGGCCATTCCAACTCGCGCAGGATCCGCTAGCCTAATGTCTTTGACACTTAATTTTAGCGGCTTAATTAGGGCTATTCTCTTTTATAACCGCTTTGAACGCGTCTTATACAGTAATTAGAGGCGGTTTCCTTGACTTCGCAGTTTTTAATATGCTAATGTTGTTGGGAAAAAGGTTCGGATAGCGAAAATTTTCATACCGACTGTTTTTAATAGTTGTTATCAAGCTTTTAACGTTCATTAGGGTTTTAGACGATATTCTTGTGCATATTTGCATGTATATTTTAGTTGAAAATAAAATGGTCTGCTTTTATGATATGTTAATTTTTGTTGTAAGCTCGGGAAGTTCAGGGGAAAATGTCACGATGAGTTTCCTTTTAGCTAGTGAGATCGTTTCGACGGTCATATAGGTCTCATACGGTCATACACTCGTTGGCCTTTTGAAATTATTGTGGTTTTAGAGATCAAATGGCACGATATATGTATGTAAATACTCGAAAATGCATATTAAAAGAAATTTAAATTTTTGTTCAAGTCAAATGTTAGTTCCAACTTAGTAAGTTTTATTTAAAAAGCTTTTACATTTATTAAATATTTATAGATACAATACTATCTCTTATTTTCGTCAGTCAAACTGCAGACATCATATATTCGCTCACCACGACCAGATTGGTCGTGTGGTTACAGAAGGTGATGTTAGGAGTCATATAAACCGTAGAGCTTGTATGACAAGGATGATGAATGTTGAAGAAGCAAATGAGGTGTGTAAGGATCGTGCCATTTGCGTTCGATTCTCTCTGCCTACCCCGCTAGGGAAGTGGCTTGAAGTATAGTTAGTTAGTAAATATTAGTTTAACGGCATAACTGAGACGCAAGGTGGTATCACTCTTATAGTTGCCTCTTTTTAACGTACCTACCCCTAAATTTACCCTAATTTAACCTACCCCTAATTGAAAAAAAAAAATATATATATATCAAATCGAGATTTAAAAAGGCCTTATCTGCCTTATTATTAAAATCACAAAAGTGGTTTAAACATAGGTAGTAACTTTTCCAATTATATAATCAGTAAAAGTTGAAAATTTCAGTACAGAAATGTTTAAAAGGTAACGCTTTATCATATAACAAGCCTTACAAAGTAACGCCACTCATTCAAATCTCAGCGGATAGGTTGACTCTGACACTTTGTAAAATATTCCCTTTGTACGGATAACAAACACTCTTTCGATAAAACGTTGCAGCTTACAAGTGTGATTCATAATAAATATATTATTCTTTACGCAGTAAGCGGATGAGAGGAGATTTTACGATTTATTTCATTTTAAAAAGATAAGCGGTTACGGTTCTCTCTGCCTACTCCGTGAAATAAGGGGAAGATAGATAGATAAAAAGATAACGTCTAATTTCATAATTTTATCAATTACTTTTAAAAAAGGATAGAAACATTACTGGTATTTAAGACAATTTTCAATGAAAGCTTTTTGGTGTGTAATGCCTTCTAAATTTTCGAGATCATTTTGTCTTAAGTTTTTTGGAGAAAAGGCCAACCTCCATTGCCTCTGGTTTACACATTTTCTAAATTTAAAAAGCAGTAATAATAATAAATTCTCCAGACTGACACACCAATTCCCTAGTTCCAAACTAAGCTTATAAGCTTATGCTATGGATACTAGGTGAACGGATAGACATACTTAAATACGTTTATAAACATCCATGACTCGAGTACAAATGTCCATATTCATCACACGAAACATTTGCCCCTAGCGGGATTCGAACCCGACCCTTGGCTTCGTGGCCAGGATCTCTGACCACTCGACCAACGGGCCTGTCAAGTAGGTTTAGCTGTTGTGGCGACCGCGCCACGAGATAGTCAAGATAGCTCCAATAATATACCAACAGATGACGTTGGTCGAACATGCAGAAATGCCATACAATCCTGCATCGCGCTTATGAAGTTATTCTTGCCACTAAGTATATATTTTCAAATTTCAATTATTTCAGACAACAAATTGGTCCATGATTAGTACAATATACAAAACACCATGATGGTTAGTCGGACCTAGGTCCCCGAGCAAGCAACACCTAGCTCGGCGAAAGTACTTCCACCTTTAGTGCGAGCGCGTAGTTCGCACAGCTGTCACTAAATTCCCTTAATCTAGGATCATAGTTATAGAAAACACTGATCAGGAGTGACCGAGCGATATAAAAGCTAGAGACATGAGATGCAAGCCAAAATTACAAAATAATTTTACCAGTGTAAGAAATAAATATTTTACTAATTTAATTAATTTAAAATTACAGCCCCCAGGCTTTGAAGCCCATATCCACTCCGAGTCAATTTGTGAGTGCTTTTAACCGACTAAAAACATTTTATTTCGTTCCAGAATATTTTCATCCATTAGTTTTATTTAATTGGCGTACCTAAATTTTGTACGGGAGGGTCGTATTTCTGATTGTACATACATACATATCATTATGCCCTAAGAGATAGATGAAGTAAAAGGAGAAACTAGCTCCCTTAACCACATTCTGGCAAAAAAATAAAACTGGCCCAGTTTTTAGATGAACATTTGTGAAAAAGTTGTGGCTTTTTAACCGACTTCTAAAAAGGAGGAGGTTCTCAATTTTTTTATTGCTATTTCTTATCAAGTATATTCATATGTACTGCCATTAAATAAATAAATATCCGATGACATCACATACATTAATCTGACTCCGAGGTAAGTAGCTTAAGCACTTGTGCTACGGATATCAGAACCAACAATGATAATAAAAATATATACCTAAATATTGGATATTAACATCAGATATAGAACAAACCCAAGCAAGTATTCATCACACAAATGTTTGTTCTGGGTGGGGAACGAACCCACAACTCTTGGCGCATGGGGCAGGGTCACTACCGAATGCGCCTTCGAGCTTGTCAAAATTATAAATATTTTACACTTACACATATCATCACGCCTCTAATCACTTATCACCGAAGAAGTAGAGTCCAAGGGGGAGTTGGCTCACCACATTCAGACAAAAACAAAATGTAGTTGCGTTAGATGAAAAATAGCCACAAATAAACTATTTTAAATATTATAACTATCCAAGCCTATTGCCTAGCATGTCGTAAGAAGCGACACATGGTTTACGGACTTTTAGGTATGTGACTGAGTAGGCCACGAGCTAGCCACTTGTCACTCCATTTTCACAGCTTTCCATCCAACCCAGCCCACTGTCCCATGTTGGTCTGGGACCTAAAAAGAATATGCCGACTGTGGTTCTTGCCTAACATGTCGTAAAAGGCGACTAATGGTATATCGGGTTTTGGGTGTGTGATTGTGTAGGCGACAGGTTAGCTGCTTGTCACTGCTTTTTACAATTTTCCATCTAACCCAGCCCGGCTTTATCTTTGGCTGAATGTGGTTGACTCTGCCTACCCCTTCGGGGATTATAGGCGTGATGTTATGTATGTATAAAAAAACAATATTGTAATTTTTTTAAACCTTAGCACGATTGAATAAAAAGGTTAGCCACCCCTATCCTAGATCATGATCCAAGTGGACTCCAAAAGGAATAGGACTTGAAGTTGGCATAGCAGCTTATGCTAAAACTGGATGAGGAAAGCCAAATATCAGAACCAATGGAATTCATTCGAAGTCAAGTATTGGCTGATGAGGATGATGATGTCGTGAGTAATTGATGCATCAAAAATGAATAAATTCTCCAGACTGACACACCAATTTCCTAGTTCCAAAGTAAGCTTAAACTTGTGCTATGGATACTAAGTGAACGGATAGACATACTTAATGATATGATAAACATCCATAACTCAAGTACAAACTTCCATGTTCAACACACGAAATATTTGCCTAAAGCAGGATTCGAACCCGTAACCCTTGGCTTCGTGGCCAGAGTCTCTGACCACTCCACCAACGCCACCAACGGCCAGTCGATCGATATCGGTTTAAACATCTTCAGTTAGCTGTATCTGCATCAGTGAAACTTGTCCAACTGCCAGATTAGCAGTAAATCATCTTCCTAGCGTTATGTCCAGTGCTTATACGGGGTACGCTTAGACCATGATCCAGGATTTAGCGAGTCTGGTAATTACATTGAAGCGACTGCCGATCTGACCTTCGTAACCCCAAGATAGGGGAACCAGACAATTTTTGGATCATGGTTATAAATCCAAAGTTGTTTGAATTTGCGGGTTTCATCACGATGTTTTTCTTCACCGTCAAGCTAGTGGTATAAATACGTACATAGACTTGAAAAATCTAGAAGTACGTGCCCGGGTTTGAACCCGCACTCCTCGGTTAAGAGGCGCGTGTCCTTACCATTGAGCTATATTCAGATTAGCCGTAAATAAATAGGTAACATAATATAAATACAAAGTCCATTTGTTTTGTTTGGGGTCGGTTGAAGCACCTTCGAAAGGCCAAACAAGCTACGTCAGCAAATCGCTATGTTTGATTATTTTACAAACGTCCATTCGAAGCTTTGTATTTACCTCTCTTTTCGCTGACTTTCCCAGGTTCCAGTAGAGTCAGCTGTTCTGAGCCTGGACCTGTTCAAATAGAATCAGTGATATTATGAGTTTCTGCATTTATATACAACAAATAAGTCGCATTATTATCTTATAGGATAACGATAGTAGCTCACGTTTTTAACAGACTTCAAAAATAAGGAGGAGGTTCTAAATTGGACAGATTTTTTTTTGTTAACCGATTTCAAAAATATTTTTTTATTTGAAAGGGTTTATTATTATTTACACTTCAAAACTAGCTGATTATTGTAAATATTTAAATATGTGTTAAATATTAATACTTTCATCGAAGCAGTCGAAAGAATTTATTTTATACTTTTTATAGTTTAGACATTTAAATAGCTATTAAGGCAGGTTCCCACTTGTGTTTTTTTCATTTATAAACATTTTTTGCGGGGTTTTTTTAGAGGGTTTTTATTTTTGTTAATTCTTCAGTATGTTCCAATTAGATTATAACATAACATCACGCCCATAATCAATGAAGCGGTAGGCAGAGTCAATGGGGTAGCAAGCCCCCTTAACCACATTTAGCCAAAAATAAAGCCGGGCCGATTCAGATGGAAGAATTGTGAAAAAGTAGTGATAAGTAGCTAGCTTGACGCCTACACAATCACTTACCCAAAACCGAACATACCATTAGTCGCCTTCTACGACATGCTAGGCAAGAAACACAGTTAGCACATTCTTTTTAATTCCCAGACAAACTTGGGACTTCTAATGTTTAAAGTTTCATTAAAATCCATGCAGTACTTTTTGCGTGAAAGAGTAACAAATATCCATACATCTATCCAACCGTACTATATATATGTAAGATATATATTCTAAGATTGGAAAATTGTGTTTAACAATCCATGAACGATCGACTGAGTAGTTTTAGCTTATCTATAATTTCCTTTAAACGTTTAAGCTATTAAATTCTCAGAATGCTCAATTTCAACGGTGCATTGTGAATTACTAGTAAACAATCCTATTAACTACACACAATACACTCATCCTAACTAATAATATAAATGCTAATGTGTGTTTGTTTGTAGCACTTTCACCCCGAAACCACTAAATCGATTTAAAAAAATCTTTCACCAATAGAAACCTAAATTATAAGCTAGTAACATAGGCTATCTAACATCTTTTTACGTCAACGGGAATGGGAACTATGCGGGTGAAACCGCGGAGCGCTGCTAGTTATTTCCAAGTAAATCGTTTCGTTTAGTTATTTCGAGTTAGTCTCAAACGTGGATGTAAGAAAAACATTTGTAGTGGTTGAATATCTTTGCATTCGATTAAGATGTGGTTCGGAGCTAAAAATACACGCGTGTTAGCTAACAGGGGATTAGCATTTAAACATTTGTATACACAGCCGTCGACAGCACGCAATGTGCTTAGTATTCAGTTGTTCATCAAATAATGTAAATGATTCCCGGCTAGACAGCTTGAGGCTTTTTATACGCTTCAGTGGGTTAATAGCGACTAGGTGATTTAATGTTACATATTTAAGTTAATACCTTACACTGAATGGGGGGGGGGGGGGGGGGGGGGCAAGTACTAAGGAGTCCTATGGAGCGACAAAGACCATTAGTATTTACTACTATACTATTATTTTGGATCATGGTTACAAATCCGAAATACGTACATAGATTTGAAAAATCCAGAGGTACGTGCCCGGTTTGAACCCGCACTCCTCGGTTAAGAGGCGCGTGTCCTTCCCACTGCTCCTCATATTACAACCTTATGTATGTATTCTTATATTCGCCCCAGGCGAAGAGTCTTTTAATATCTACTTTCTGTAACACATACGGACAACGCCGCAGACAAAACATAGGTGGCTTATGAATGAGTCAAATTGTTATCGTCCTCTGACTCAGAACATAAGACCATTATTACTCTATTCGTGACTAATCCATCCTTGCAAGTAGCCGTTATTAAAACGATTACAAGGTCCTAAATTGAATAACAAGCGCAATCATCTTCATGCATAATCTTGTTTAGAATTACGGCGATTCAGGTAACAATATTCGCTTCTCGGAACTTGAAAAATGGACTTTATAATAACAGGAATTGCGAGGCAAATGTGCCTCCGATTTAATAATAAATAGCATATACATCCGCCTGGAAATGAATACTTCCTAGAGAACAAAACAAAGTTTACTGTTATCAGATGTAGCCTGAAATACTGTTGGATGTTGCTGAATAATAAATATTTCATTTCGTGAAGGAAAATAGACATTAATTTGAGTATGGAGTGTTGAAACAAGTCTTTGTTGCGCCTTTATGAGCTTCAATAACAGCGTCTACGCAAGACCGAATAAATGGTGTTGGTGAGGTATTTCCTGAGCTCTTTCTAATCTGACACACGGCAACTTTCCAGGCTGTGAAATTCGTGTTTTAAGAAATAAAATTATATTCATAAATAATCCGGTATTTCAGGATTACAAGAATAAAAATATGATACTAATTTTGTCTTTACCAGATTAAGTTAGGTAGGCAGAGTCAAAGAGGCAGCAGGCCCTTTTAACCACATTCAGCCAACAATAAGACAGGGCTGGGTCAGATGGAAAATTGTGAAAAAGTAGTGACAAGTGGCTAGCTTGTCGCCTGTATCATCACATACCCAAAACCCGATATACCATTAGTCGCCTTCTATGACATGCTAGGCAAGAACCACAGTTGGCACATTATTTTTAAGTCCCAGACTAATATGGGACAAAAGGCTGTTTACGTCTAAAAAACGCTTCAACTACATAATTTAGATGAAAGTCTCAAGGAACGCAGGCGCAAGCTACTACCCTATAAAAGCTGTTCTGGATATATTTGAATGACATGTATACAAAGTAATTCTTAGTATATATGAACACGGAAACACAGCTCAAGTATTTTAATTTAAAGAATCAGTATAAAAAACTTATATAAGTATCCCAACAACTCAGAAGTTGCAAGCTTCTTATGTTGCATTATTGTCTTCCATCGAGTAAGGTTTCAAGCGTAAGCGTGATGTTATGTATTCATGTATGTTAAATACATACCTATAATCCCCGAAGGGGTAGGCAGAGTCAAAAAGGCAGCCAGGCCCAGCCAAAAATAAGTTTTGCGCTTCGCAAAACTTACAGCGATTTCGCTTATTATAAATGAGTAATACTAACGGTAGGTACGAAACGGCCTAGTGACCGCATGCGCCATTATTTTAGTAGGGTGTAGGTCCATTTATTAAAGATCTTGCGAAAAAATATTTGATAAAAATATAACACGGTATAAAAATTGCAATCGTTTCTATTAACGATTCTATACAACCAGTTTTCAGGTTTCGTTTATACTGAAAATAAGGTTGTCATCTTCCTAGCGTTATGTCCCGTGTATAGACGGGGTCCGCTTAGACCATGATTCAGGTTTTAGCGAGTCTGGTAATTACATTGAAGCAACTGCCGATCTGACCTTCGTAACCCTAAGATAAGGGAACCAGACAATTTTTGGATCATGGTTACAATTCCAAAGTTTTTTGAATTTGCAGGTTTTATCACGATGTTTTCCTTCACCGTCGAGCTAGTGGTAAAAATACGTATATAGATTTGAAAAATCCAGAGGTACTTGCCCGGGTTTGAACCCGCACTCCTCGGTTAAGAGACGCGTGTCCTTACCATTGAGTAGCTCCACTAAAAATGAGGAGGTATAGACAGACAAATAAATTTGAGTCATATCACTCAGATTTACTGGCCGTTAGAGTGCAGTGTGGAATTTTATATCCGAATACTATTCGAAATTTTATATCCAGAGACTATACGGTGCAGGTAATAAAATAAAATTTCGACGATCAGCAACTTAAAGCTTTATTGTTATACAGCAGAACGTTATTCGTTTTAAAATTTTTATAATACGGTGCGAATAAAACTTGGATCAATTTAGATTTCATTTATTATATTCACATTTATCACTAAGGAACGTGAATAGTGGACATTATATTGAAGTGCGACTCTGAAAAATATATTAAAGTTTCGTCTTCCGGACTTCATCGCCACTTTATGTATAAGAAATAAATAAAATAATAAATTCTTCAGACTGACACACCAAATCCCTAATCCCAAACTAAGCTTATGCTTGTGCTATGGATACTAGGTGAACTGATAGACATACTTAAACACGTTTATAAACATCCATGACTTGAGTACAAATGTCCATGTTCATCACACGAAACATTTTCCCCTTGCGGGATTCGAACCTGCGAACCTTTGGTTTCGTGGCCACGGTCTCTGACCACTCGACCAACGGGCCACTTTAGCTTAAGATAAGCATGATGTCTGTGTCATGATCACGGTTATACACACATAAGTTCTGTAAGTAATGCCCGAAAAGGTAGGCAGAGTCAAGGGACCAGGTAACCTCTTTAATCACATTCACCAAAAAAAACTGGGCTTGGTTAGCAGGAAAATTGTGAGAAAGTAGTGACAAGTGGCTAGCTCGTCGCCTACATAATCAAACATCCAAAACCCGACATACCATTAGTCGCCTTTTACGACATGCTAGACAAGGAACACAGTTGACTCATTATTTTTAAGTCCCAGACAAACATCACGGCTATTTATATTCTTATGTCATTTATGTGCACACATATTCGTATTTAAATATGCTTATCCATTAACCAGTATCCACAATGCTTTACACTATGTGCACGGTTTATTGTTATGATGATGTCATCGTCATTATAACAATATGAGAAACACGCATTTTAATACCAGATAATTCTGGAAAAAGTGTAGCGGTGGTAGCTCAATGGTAAGGATACGCGCCTCTTAACCGAGAAGTGCGGGTTCAAACCCGGCACGTACCTCTGGATTTTTCAAATCTATGTACGTATTTATACCACTAGCTCGGCGGTGAGGGAAAACATCGTGATGAAACCTGCAAATTCAAACAACTTTGGATTTGTAACCATGATTCAAAAATTGTCTGGTTCCCCTATCTTAGGGTTACGAAGGTCAGATCGGCAGTCGCTTCAATGTAATTACCAGACTCGCTAAATCCTGGATCATGGCCAAGCGGACCCCGTCTAAACACGGGACATAACGCTAGGAAGATGATGAGATAAATTCTGGAAAAGTATTTTTAGAAGAAGACTTGCCTAAACTAACTAAACATCACGCCACTTCCCTAGCGGGGTAGGCAGGGAAGTAGGCTCTGCCTACTTGCCTAGCTTGTCGTAAAAGGCGACTCATGGTTTACGGGATTTTGGGCATGTGACTGAGTAGGCGACGAGCTAGCTACTTGTCACTCCTTTTTCACAGCTTTCCATCCAACCCAGCCTACTGTCCCATGTTGGTCTGGGACTTAAAAAAATATGCAAACTGTGGTTCTTGCCTAGCATGTCGTAAAAGGCGGCTAATGCTATATCGGGTTTTGGGTGTGTGATTGTGTAGGCGACAGGTTAGCCGCTTGTCACTGCTTTTCACAATTTTCTATCTAACCCAGCCCGGCCTTATTTTTGGCTGAATGTGGTTGAAGGGGCATGCTGCCCCTTTAACTCTGCCCCCCCCTTCGGGGATTATGGGCGTGATATTATGTATGTATGTATGTTTTTTTAGAATTCGATTAGAGAAATGACATTTCAATACATACATCTCTCTTTACGTCTTTTTTCACTCCACATCGTTCTCTTATTTCTTCGTTTCTTTCTTGACTTTTCAAAAAGGGTTTTTATGTAAGGAAGACTGTAACCCTACACGTACCTTACGAAATTCCGAAGCGAGTGTGGCAACCGCGCCACAAGATATTCAAGATTATATATAGCTCCAGTAATACGTAAAACAAATGACGTCGACCGAACATAGAGAAACGCCATAGAAGCCTGCATCGCGCTGACGAAGTTATTCTAGCCACTAAGTATATATACAATACACCGAGACGGTTAGTTGGGCTTAGGTCCCCGAGCAAGCAACACCTAGCTATAAGTGCGGAAGTACTTACACTTTTAGTGCCAGCGCGTAGTTCGCACACGAGATTTTAGCAGATGTACTAGACTTTAAAAAAAACAGTCGTATTGAAAACCTCCTTTGTTTTAAGTCAGTTAAAAAGTAGGTCACTGACAAATGACTAAAGTTACGGCGCGCCGGATAACGCCAGACGACAGTCACCGCGTCTCAAAAGTTGCCATAATTCATAACTCTCATCATCCATCGCCGTTTTTCTTCGAATTTTCCAATAGCTCCTAGCGGTAAGAGGACAATGGCAATCCAACTTTCGATTTCTTAACAACACTGTCCAAATGGCAGTTGGGGAGTTCTCAGACCTGTCCAGAACTTGCGTAAGTTTGTACGCTTCAAGTATCTGGTGCTGGTTTAAGGTGAAAACCCATTGAATCTGAGATGAAGGTAGCAGAATGATACCATACTTAACGAAGACATGCACCTCATAATGAGGCGAGGTCGTACCACTTTATTTTTATTCTTACGTTTGTATTTATATTGTTAAATTAACGGCGAAGAAACCTACACATTTAAATAAATATGGGACACTGGGCCGTTTGCTTTCGATTTTCCTAAATAACTATGATAATCTATCGTACTAGTTTGATTGAGTGCATTTAAGGCACACTGTTAAAAATGTTGATAGTATTTCAATTGCACAAAATACTTTTGTTCAATGTGTGTGCAACGTGATGCGAACTCATTATTTGCTGACTGGTTTATGTTTTTTATTCACTGGACCTAAACAGTTCAATTAACTGTCAGTAAATCTATTGCTTTACATAAAAGCATAATTTTTTTTGCAATGCAAATTCAAAACTTTTAAAATCTGAGTACTTGTAAATACCATGCTGAAATATATAAGTTTAAAGTTTTGGCCATATTCTTTATTGCACAAACAGGAATCTTTTATGGTTTACTAACAGCATCATGCGGTTTCACCCGCGTAGTTCCCGTTTCCTTGGGAATACGGGAATAAAATATAGCCTATGGTACTTGCTGATAAAGTAGCTTTCTAATGTTGAAATAATTTTTAAAATCGGTCCAGTTGTTTCGGAGCCTTAACAATACAAACAAACAATCAAAAGTATGGATATGGTACCTGTCAAACTTTTGCGAACTAAAGCTTTAGTGCAGTTAAAATGCACTTGATTCAACACTTTAAAGGTTTGTGGCTGGCATAAAATATGGGGGTATTTACAAGGCCGAACATACGAGTACACGCCCTAAGAGATAGCACACACTTTACGCCCGAGCTCCGCCTACATCCGCTCGGCACCTCCGCTCCGCACCTCCGCTCCGCTTCTGCTTCGCCAGTGTGAACGGAACTTTACCCGCGATTTACTGTTACTCCGCGGTTGATGGTATCTGACTTTATCGCTCACGTACGAATGTGGCGCAAGTTAAAAGAGATTGAATTTGCTAAAATGTCAATAAAATGTTATATATAAGTGATCTGTGTAGCTCAAGGTAAGGTCATGCGATAAAAGTTGAATGGTATTGTTTTAAACCTAGGCGGTATTTGGATTTTTACATCTGAATTATTATGTGTTAAAACTAACTAGACTGAACATCACGCCACTTTCCTAGGGTAGTTTTATTATGTGTTAATGGCCCGTATTAATGATAGATACCATGTTAGTCTGATACTTTAAAATCATACAAATTTGTTATTTCCTCAGTAAGAAGTGACTGATGGTGTGTATAAGTATTTATATATTGGGTTGTGATTGTGGGCGACGTGGGGAGATAGATACTAATACGTATTTTATCCCAAATTTTCACTTGATCCATGGAACTCGATTTTATCTTTGTCTAAAAGCGGTTAAAGAGCATACTGTCTAACTCGGGTGTGTGCGGGCGTGATCTTATTTATAAACTAGCTGTGCCAGCGGTGTCACCCGCGTTTATGGTTAATATTATAAAGACTATTTCCGTCATACATGATTTCAATGTACCTTTAACCATTAAGGCTGCACACGCGACGGAAGCTTAAAAAATCTAGTAACTTCTCCCGTTTTCCCAACATTTCCCTTCACTACTCTGCTCCTATTGATTGTAGCGTGATGAAAAGTATACTATAACCTGCCCAGGAGTATGAAGAATAATTGTACCAAGTTTCGTTAAAATCCGTCGAGTAGTTTTTGTTTCTATAAGGAACATACAGACAGACAGACAGACAGACAGACAGACAACAATTTTACTGATTGCATTTTTGGCATCAGTATCGATCACTAATCACCCCCTGATAGTTATTTTGAAAATATATTTAATGTACAGAATTGACCTCTCTACAGATTTATTATAAGTATAGAAAATATCAAGTGAGGTATGTAAGGATCGTGCCATATGGCGTTCGGTTCTCCCTGCCTACCAGCTAGGGAAGTGGCGTGTTTACTTTTAGAAAAAAAACCATGACACGGTGCTTGTGATTGTACCCCTCAGAAACGGTTTGACCGATTTAATGAGTTTTTTTGTGTATTTGGTAGGTATGAGAATAGGTTGATAAGTATTTTTCCGCTTCCTACCCCACTCTCCACCTCTGTCTCAAGAACAAGGCGGTACGAAGTTTGACGAGATAGCTAGTGGTATATAATAAATAAAAGCTGTCTGTACCGCTGCACCAAGCAGAATGGCAAAGCTGCAAAAACCGCTGCATACTTTCACTTGCACCACCGCGCAGCATCGATACATCGATGCAATTAATTCTAATCACGCCCTGAACGACTAGGCTGTATATACCGACTTCTGATTTACTAATTATTGATACTAATTCAATAATGCATTAGCCGTGCCATTTGACCGCTCGGTTGATTTATATGAGCTCTGTTTGCTTTTGTGTCGAATACCGTACATATCCTATTTAGGGATAGATTTGCTATGTTTAACATGCATATGCTTTATTATATAGGCAACCCTTAAGATAATAGAGTTAAAAATAAATAATAATCTAGACGCATGACAGTATGTCCGTCCGAGGCTGGCAGTGCGACCGAAAAATAACAATATTTGGTGAAAACTCTTAATTTAGTTCTAGAAATTGTTTATTTATCATATTTGACTTTGACTTTGACTAACTTTTATAAAATTTTAATTAAATGCAGGCAATCAATCTGTTCTGGCATTCCAGTTAAACATTTATGATCTTCTCTGCCACTTTATACCTATAGAGTGGCAGCTTAGCTTCCAAACCGATAGTAATAAAATATTTATTTTCACAAGATCATAAGTATGATGTTGATCTAGCCCTCACACTGGGCAAAATCTGTTCTGTGATAAACAGGGAGCGATGTAGTTAGCGGCAAAGTCATTAGTGCCAGTTATTCCCAATCCCCGCAGTTAAACAAAACACAGTCGTTAAAAACTCCGCAGGGGACCGGAGCGAAGTTCCGGCTGAAACCGATGCGGCCGCGGCTATTGCAGTGCGGATCGAACTCGTCATCGAGTTGGACCAAAGTTTGTTTCGCAACAAAGCCTGCGCGACGACCGGGGGAATTATCGGAGCGCTGTTATTTCCATCTGCAGAATATCTGTGGAACTACGAGTGTAATTGTAGGGTGCAATTAAATGTTGTTTCAAATGCAAGCCTGCGTCATAAATATAAGTACTATCAATTTAACAAAATTGATAGTACTTATATTTATGACTTAATGTTGCTAAACTATGCAAATATTTATGAAATTATGCAAATATCGTGAAATTATCCAGGCTTATGCTTGTAAAATCCCAACGTAGTTAAACATAAAATTTTACTAAGAGCTATGCAGGATCTTGATAACAACATTTTGGTGCAATTGCTATTACTAAGTTATATTCTAATTTTAAAGTTAAGTTTATGTTTGTTATTCTGCAAACCAATTAAATAAGATAATGTAAAGCCAACTATTAAATTAAACCGGTGTTTAAAAATCTAGTCCTAAAAAACTTTGCAAGGAACCGTAGCGAAGTTCCGGCTGAAACCGATGCGGCCGCGGTTATTGCAGCACGGATCGAACTTGTCATCAAGCAGCACCGAAGTTTGTTTCGCAACATAGCTGCGCGGACGACCGGGGGAATTATTGGGGCGCTGTTATTTCGAACTGCGAGATATCTGTAGAGCCGTGGTGATTGCAGGGTGCAATTAAATTTCATTTCTATTTAAAAACACGTAGTTACATTTTGTTTTGATATGCAGACATGTATCGCCCGTAGTTAAACAAAGAATTGTAATTAAAAACGTTGTAAAGTCAAGTTATTACTAGGTAACGAGTAAAGTGTCAGTTAAAACCGTTGCCGCCGCAAAGTTCCGGGTAAAATCGGGGAAATTATCGCCGCGCTGTTATTTTTAACTGCGGGATAACTGTGGAACTGCGAGTGTAATGGTGGTTATGATCCTTTTGAAAAATTGCCTACTGTCGACCATAGGTGAAATGCTTTCAGGATAATAATTCTTTGACATCTTTGCCGTAGACAAAGCATAGTTTTTTATTATTTATCTATCCGTAGGTGTTTGTTAATCTTTAAACTGGAAGTAAGTCCCGACATAGATGAAGATAACAATGTATTGCTTTCTATCTCTTATATTTTGTTTAAATTATTCAATCAACTAGGATTATTAAAAAAATCGAATATTAAACTATGTTTATGGGATTATTTGGTAAGAAACCGGGCCAAAGTTTCAGTTAGTACTGATATATTGTACTTGCGGTTATTACAGCATTTGTAGCGGAGAAGCCGGAAGCATTAGCAGCCCAAAGTTTTGGCTGAAGTTTGTTTTGCAAAAATGCATGTTCGAACGGCCAGGGAAATTATCGGAGCGCTGTTATTCCAACCTGCGAGGATATAGCGACTGTAAGTGCAATTGCGGGGTGCAATAAAATATTTTTATCAAACAATCACGAATTTCAGGGAACCCGCTTCATAACTTTTGATACGATACAATGATCTATTTTTGTATAAACTGAGTCCAAGTTTAAGCTGAAGTGTTACGATGTTCAAAGAAGCAGCGCTTTAATGTTATAATCAGACTCAATAAATTCAGGATCACAGTCTAAGCAGACCAATATATTCTCCAGATTGACACACCAATTCCCTTATTAAGCTTATAAGCTTGTGCTATTCCCCCGTTCCAAATTAAGCTTATAAGCTAGTGCTGTGGATACTAGGTGAACGGATAGACATACTTAAATTGGTTTATAAACATCCATGACTCGAGTAAAAATGACCATGTTCATTACATACTAACGAACGATTGTCTACGCTAGGAAGATGATCCAATACTAACTGTGATATTTTGATGTATCAAAATGTTACTAGTATGTGAACTCCCTAAATAGCCAAGTGTCTAATATTGGAAACCAAGTTGATTAATTGAGAGGAATTTTGATAGAACACAGGTGCGTACAACAGCTGCTCTTGGATGCGCGCCAGGCCATAACTGGGCTAGCTAGACAACATATTTTACTATAAATACATAGTTGTATACATACCTGAAGAACCACAATCAATTAAGGCGTGGCCTGATCCAATGAGCAATAAGCTCTTTAAACCATTTCTGGCCAGCAATTATTTTGATGAATGTAAGCTAGAAAGTAGTGAAAAGGTAGTTTGTCTGACTACTTTTTGTGTATAGCTAAATAGGTCGTTGCCTATATAACTCCCAACCCAATACCCAATACACCATTAGTTGTCTATTACACACGCAGGAAACACAGTTGGTATATCCTTGGTCGAGTGGTCGGAGATCCTGGCCACGAAACCAAGGGTTTCGAATCATGCTAGGGGCATGTGTTTCGTGTGATGAACATGGACATTTACACTTGACTCATGGATGTTTATAAAACGTATTTAAGTTCGTTTAGTATTCATAGCACAAGCTTATAAGCTTAGTTTGGAACTAGGGAATTGGTGTGTCTATCTGGAGAATTTATTTATTTATCCTACTTAATAGGTATAATATATATTATGACTTACTTGTGCTTGGAATTTATTTAATAAAGCAATATTTGCTTTATTAAATAAATAACCCATATGGGTTATGCGGCTTAAGGAGTTTTATTGCTCTTTGGTCTCTGCCTACCCGTTCGGGAATTGCGGATGTATGCATAAAAAAATACATTTATTATCTGAATTTAATTCAAAATCAAGTAATTACTTAACTTTGTTACTGGTTAAGTCCAGTTAAAGTTTAAAGCCAACTGTTAACATTAAATCCAATTGAAACTTACCAACATCCGTTTCGATTGGCTGCGGATCGGCTGTCTTCAGACGGTATAATTAAGCGGAGCAGTAATTCAATATCACAGGTGCCCACCTGATACGAGGCTGGCCGCACGCCAAGCTATAGTACCGCCAACTGTCTTTGCAAGATAAGGCCATCTATTCAAACTTCTACCTTAAGTAGGTATGTAAGTTAGTAGAGGATTTACATGTAATGGTTTGGTGAAGATCCAGCAAGAACTGTGTGATATGAGTAATGAGTAATACTATGTTGGTCTTGAATTTAAGAAGAATGAGCCTACATTATCTAGCAAGTCGTAAAAGGCGACTAGTTCTGTATTGGGTTAGTAATGTAGGCGACGAGTCAGCCATTTGTCACTACTTTTGTATCTAATTTTTGGCTGGATTTGGTCTAAGGAGCTTGTTGAGCCTTGGATTCTGCCTACCCCGGGAATTGTAGGTGTTATGATATCGACACCTCCCACGCATTAGGTCGTATCTACAAATGTGTGATTTTTCACGAGAGCGATTTTAAGGAACTTTAATGTATTTTGTAAGTTGTAATACATATTTTGCTTGAAACTTCGGGTTCTCTTATCCTTAGCAGCTTATATAATATGCGGTAGATGTATTTATTGATATAAACATTGTATTTTTTAAATTATCGCATAAAATATATAGTTACGACTTTATGCACGTTGTAGAAAGGTCGTAAAATAAAGTTACAACCTTTTGCGATTGATCAAGATCACATGGACAGCGCGAATATGATCGTATGTTTCATATACGACCTTATACTTCAGAGGTGATTTTTAAAAAAGTTTTTTTAGACGTCGTAATTAAGTCAACTTCATAAACTGCAGGTGTAGTAAATGAATCATTACACAATATTTTTTATAAAATGAACTTCATTATGCAAAATATGTAATAACTTAGTTTGAAATTAACATTAATCAGTCTCTTCGTATTATGAGTAGTATCATTGGTATATCTTATCGATCATCACGAGTCACAACTTACTTAAAAAAAATAAAAAACAAGTACGCATTTCCAACAGCGAGACGACCAACTTGAAACAAGAAATAAAATACTTAAACTACCCTAATTACTATGATAAAATTATCATTCAATGAACACTTCAAAGATCAAATGTTACTTAAAATAATGCTGACAAAATATTCATTCAACAATTATATACATTAAAAATCAACTCTAACAAATTTACGTATTTACTTAATAAATTGTACATAGTATTTCTTTTATAGCAATCTATAAACAAATTTTAGGAAACAATAAATGAAATCAATAAATGAGATTAATTGCTAAATTTAATATTTTTAATATTATAAGTTTAATCGTCTGACGAGTCTACATCACTAGGTTCTGCAACAATCAATTGTTGCATAGACCATGAGTAAATTTTTGATAAAAATTATGGTATTCCTGTGGTATTATACGTCCGTGATAGAGACTTAATAAATCATTGTATTTAGCAGTCGTTACAGGTAAATGATCTTTGTAACACCGTTAGATAATATCTCAATTCAATACAGAATGATTCCTTCTCCTAGATGAATAACCTTTTTTTAGTAATTAAGCTCATGTTATTTTAATCTTCAAAATTATAACGATAGTTTTAAATGTAAGGCTCACTGAAGATTACCTCAACTTCATTAATTTTGTTCTATGTAACTTTTTGGTTTTTGGAGTTCTTAACCCAGTTGTTACCTGATAATAAAGTTTGATAGTTGTGAAAATCAGTAACGCTCATTTCTATCACATTATAAGACGGAGGGTTAACTTTCGACCATCTGACTAAAGCAAACCATTGTTCGGGTGTATAAATCAGTTTGTTTTTGGAATTTCTCTCTATCAAAGCATTCACAGAATCAGCTTCATTTTGTGTGTGACCACGCTCTAAATATCTGTGAATTATTGTTATGCCGTTCTTCTTAGCCGCATAAATATAAAAAGAAAATACGATGCGGTTTCGATTCTGTCCTGTACAATTATCGGACCAAAATCTCTACTCACTCCATTACTGCTTAAATAGGCCTTATCTAGGTTTTTTAAGCACTTCCTTTCGATGTCCTTCCATTCATCGCGATGGCGTTGTCGATTACGACTCTTTTTGTCAGCAGGTGTGTTGTCATTTGACGAACAAGCAGATGAATTCTGACACGCACTCAACTGTGGTGAACTATCTCTACTTATGGTACTGGGCGAACGAACATCAGAGTTAGACGGTGACAGGTAACTGCATCGAGGAGAAGAAATGTCAGTTTCACTCTCAATAAAATCATTACATGGAGACGGCATCGGTGTTACAACAGGGACCAAATGTGAAGTATTAAAATGATCTTTAATTTGTTTAGCACGTAGTTCAGAATCTAAACTTTTATCAAGATCTTCATGGGGCATTGATGTCGAAGCATTCGGTAAACTTAAATCGAACAATGTACCACTGTCATTAACACTCAGCAATACCTCTTGTTCGATTGAATCTTTGGGGTATTTCCCTTTAATAAGGTTTTTGCTAGGCGTGGCTATCGAAGTAGATGGTAAAATAAAATCTGAACTAAGTAGATCTGTAAATATTTGGCGTTACTTTATGATCTCTTGGTTCTTCAAGATCGGGACCTTTTTTGAAGGTTTCGTTCAGCATAGTAGACGAAAGACACGGTAGAGTTAAATCCATACTAGTATTTGTAATATTTGGTATTACTTTCCGTAATTCTGAAAAAAAAGAAAGTTTTTGTTAGTATAATATTATACATTTCAAGTATATACTCATAAATTGAAATATTGGCTCTATGTAGTCAGTTTCAAAAATACATTATATCGTATCTTAAATTTTGAACAAAGCATACAGTTGTATGTCGTAATTACGACCTTATGAACGGATATTTTTTAATATTAAAGCGGCGCATAGTGTCGTAAGTACGAGTTACGACCCAAATTTAAAAAATATATTTATGGTATAAAGTCGTACCTACGACTCTTTCTTACGCATATGGTCGTAACTTAGAAGTTACGACGATTTGCGAGGTGCATAATAAAATTATAAACTTACAAATTAAATAAGCAATAATAAGTGTTAATCTACCTGCACTTTTATTGTATAACAAAGATGACATATTGAATCTATATCAGTTAATATCATTGTGATAAAACTTACCAGTCAAAGATATTTCATCACCAGTAATTTGTCTTCCTCCAGCCGATGATGTATTTAACGCCAATTCTAACAATTTTTTACACCGTCTACCACTCGGTTTAAATATAATAAAGATTACAAACAGATATTATAACAACATGAAATGGAAATGCTATTTTTTAATTAAATAAGAACGTTGTTTCAAACCGACTTCGTTCCAGAGGATACGACGTCGCAACTCTGCTGTGACTAGCCAGAGCGCGGTCCAATAGAGAGGCGCAAATCGTCGAATGTAGTAGCGCGACGATTTGCGTGGGAGACTTGAAATGATACGACTATTAGCGATTACAAAATTCGGTATTTAATCAATATTATTGAAATCTGATTTATGGAAGTTATTGTTTGAATTAATTTAAGTATAATAGGTATAAAATCGAATTTTACCTAAAAAAAGTGTTACGACCGTTTGCGTTGGAGGTATCGATATATGAATGCATGTATGATATAAGTGTAATTGGAGTAATTGGTAAACCTAGAGGTATGAAAGAGACTATACTACGCGGACCCCAGATGAACTGGGAAAAGAGTGAGATGTTGATGATGTTTTGATTGAACCACGTGGTCCATTATTTTTGGAGAAATACTTAATTTAATGGAAAACCTCAGAATAGAAAATGGTTATATAACCTGTCTTGTCATTAAATTGACTCCGGCCACCACAGCGAATATTATTACAAGTCGCAGACTACATTATTTTAAATTAGTTACTGTTCTGAAATTCCTACTCGAAGCTGACGTAACTACCCATCCGATTATAACGAACTCGCTGAAGCGTTTCAGTCGCGAGTGCTGCATGTATCAAGTTGCCCAATATCCGTTTGCACAGCCCAGAACAATGGCCGCTCCGTTCGAAGAAATCAATTTCCTATCGGCTCGCGTCCAGTAAAGCGTTGCGCTTTTTTTGAGGCATACTAATATTTTAACACATTACATAGATGAGTTTTATCGAGGAATGAACAAGAAAATTAATACACAATTGCTGTTTTTCTGGTGTAATGTTCCGTTTATGGAGTCCGCTTGCATTATGATCCCTGATTGAGTGGGTGAGTCTGATTATTATATTTGATTGATCGTTAATTTGGCATTTTTAAAACCTAGTTCTGCACGTTTAATTAATCAATTTTTATTTAAACGTGTAGGTCCCCTTAATCTTCGTTTTTACTGCCACCTCGCTAGAGAAGTAGCGTGAAGTTTAGTTAGTTCGTTAGTTAGGTTTCCTTAATACCAGCCGTATACTAACAACTAGAGGTTGCAATCTAGCAGCTTTTTACTCGATCAGAGCAGAGCTAAATTCATGATGGACCCAACTGGATTGCACGATCTAGCATTACAATCTCTAGTAGGGGTTACAACAGCATAGAATAGCACATGCCGCTCGATCCAGCACTGCTAAAATTGTGCTGGACCTAGCTGTTTTTCTGGATCCTGTCCTGTGAATCTAATTGTAAGTGCCGTACTTTACGGGCATTTGCAACATCAGGGTATCACACGATACAGCCACCACGCAAGTACCCCCATAAACATTTTGAGAGAAGACCTCTGTGTTGTGAAACACTAAACAAAAAACAAAACTGGTTAGCAATCCTCAAAGTTTAATTTAATTAATTTATCGCTGCTCACTGGAACAAACCCCTTAATACACCCAGCCCGACGACTGCACGCCCGGATATAAATCACTTATAAATTTTAAATGCAAAATGGTATTAAACTCGGTGACAAATGAACCTACGAGGATGGTTTATGGAGACACTTAATATTGTTATTCATCTAAGTGCTGCTGTTTATGAAGCTCATTTGATTTAGTTCTGCAGAGGTGTTTTCGAGACGTTCAAAGTCAAAGTGGATGTTGTTATACTTTAGTTTAAAATACAACTTAGCGCATAATTCAGCTGCTTTGAGAGGAATGTTACTCGAGATATATCTTACAGAAACATAAAAATTAAATGGAAGTTCAAATATGAATGAATATCAGCTAAATTGGTATCTTTGCTGACTTATAGCGTAAAATATATTTTTAATAGGCTAAAATTTCTCAAATTAAGCCAAATTGCATTCTATCGAGTTGGTAAGCGACGTTACTTGTTGAAAAGATTTTCCATAAATAATACTAATGTCTCGGGTTTGAATACCACTTGAGGCAAGAAGCCTTGAGAGACAATTTTGAGGTATATAAATTTGAAAGTAACGATAACTATAGCCATTTATGTGCTAGATACACTTTGGCGCCTGACTACTGAACCAATTATAATGGATGTCACGTCAAAAGATTAAGCCTCATGAAAGAATAGAGGCATTTTAATCCCTATCAAAATGATGATAGGTCCTATTGGACGTCAGACATTGTAAGATACAATTCAAGATAAGCAAAGCCGCTAGAAAAAAAAATTAATAATGCATATTATATAATACAGTTCTCATCTAAAGTTAACTTAAAACCCTTGCTCCTCTCATAACGCTACTTCCTGCAAGCCTCACAGATAAAACAGAATTATGACGTCACAAAAAGCTGCGAAAATAAGTGAAAGTATTTCAAAGGCCCATATCGGCCCGTAAACTTCCTGCCTTCGGGAACTGGGTCGAGTGTGCAATAAAATTGACGAATACACCACAATACGTGTAGGGACGGTGAAAGTTTGGCGATTCCAATACGCGGGTACCCTGGAGGTAATGCATTGGATTGATTTCTTTCCTCCTTCCTCTATTCGTATCCTTATAAAGGTATGTACCACTTTTAACATCGTATAGATGGTTAGTGTGGAACAAAATCGAATGGAGCCTGAATAGCTACCGAGTAACTACCGAGTTTCTTGCCGGATTCTTCTCGGTAGATACAACATTCCGAACCGGTGGTAGAATCATATAGCTGTGGCTTTACCTGTTTTTGACGATTTATAAGTGTTTCCTTGAAACCTATATAAATAAAGAATATTTTGACTTTTGACTTTTGAATAAAATTTAAGGGAAAGCATTTGAGCAATGCATTTTGAACGCGAAATATTACTGTTTACCTCCTTAGAAAAAATTAGGATGTCACGATCATGTTGTACAGATAGCGCGCGAGATGAATGCAGAGCTCAGGTATGTCTCGTCTTAGGCCCCGACTGCATTTAACTTGCGCGCTATCTGTACCTATTTTCTATGATAGAGGTGGGATGCACGCATACAGGTCACTTGACGTGGTTAAATTTCTCGTGTAGGTTGGGACTTAAAAAAAAATCCATCTGTGGTCTTTGCCTAGCATGTCGTAAAATGTGATTATATTACATCGGGTTTTAGGTATGTGATTGTGTAAGCGAAGAGCTAGCCACCTTTTTTTTTTTTTTTTTTTACTTGAGGAATGCTTACTTACGCACCATCCAGTTAGAGTCCTGGGTGGACCTAAAAGGGTGAGTCGGGCTCGAAACCGGTAGCAATCTCCGGAGACTACCGACTAAACCTCAAGGCTGTCGTTCTTCGGGCGCTAACGCAAAACCAACGGGACCCCCACTGTCGGGATTCATCTCGTAAAGTCTACGTAGCGCGCGCTGCCGCCTGGCGGCCCATCTCGAGGGAGTGGTATTCTCCCCCAGAACACCTAGGGTGGTGTTTCACGACCACATAGACAGCTGTGTACCCTATCCTGACGGACCGGGTGTAACACCTGCAGTCGGCTTCTCCGGGGACGATTGAGGGCTAGAGGACCTCCTCCCCTAACCCCCACGACCCCAAAGGCCCTTTTAGTCGCCTCCTACGACAGGCAGGGATACCTCAGGAGTATTCGGAGCCCCCCCTGCAGGGCGCAAGAGCTAGCCACCTGTCACTACTTTTTCACGGCTTTTTCTTTTGACTCAGCCCAGTTTTATATTTTGGATGAATTTAGTTAGTAGGTTAGCTTTCTCTTCGACTCTGCCTTCGGCGATAACGGGCGTGTTGGTATGTATGTACGTACGTACTTTTAGTATCTAAAAAATTTTGCTTCTACTATGGTTGCTTGCTATAATACATAAATTATTTTCATTTATATGCAAGTAGACTCATTCCAATATCTGAAGTAGCCCTCGACAAGCCCTTATCATATATTGTTCAGTGCCGCAACATTCTACATTATGTAATAGATAAATGTAAAAGTATGTAACCGTCTGTTTGTTAGATTTTCACTTCCCACCTAAATAAACTTACGTAATTCAGGATTTACCTACAGATTTTCTGGGGCTGAACGTGTTCCGTCCTTTTATAAGGTTTAGTAAATCAATACCTACCGACGTATTCCTAACTGATTTTAAAAATGCGATAGTGATTCAAAAAGCAAATTTAAACTTTTGAACACTAGTTCATATAGCTACAGAAAAAGTACCTATCCTATAGGGCAGACATTTGAGAAAAAAAATATATCATGCGAGCAAAATCGCTGACAGAAGATAGCTTGTTGCAAATCATATTTATTGATTAACAAATAACTTTATTATAAACCAAGAACAAGATGAAAATTAAAAATGGGACAGTAAAACTATTTCCCCGCTACAAATAGACACTGTATTTGAAATACAATGTCCTAGATTACCTAGATTTTATTCAATTGTATGGCAGTAACTGTCAGGCTATTTTCCTCAAAAAAAATTACAGTCCACTATTGTGATTACAAAAAAATATTGCTTACGTATTTTTTATTTTGTCCAACAAACCAAAAATAATGAAAATACAGCGCGTTAAAGTACCGCGTGACGTCACAAGGTGTGTAAAATTTTACTGTCCAATTGACGTAAAGCGCTAAATTTCAGATCTTTGAAGCGCTGTATCTTATCTATTAATATTTTTTATAATGTTTCATGTTAATCTAACTTACGAATTAAAAAAATTGTTTGAAGATAATTATAGAGAAATCTAGTATGTCAAAAGTTCCAAAGATAGAGAGAGGATAAAGACATCTTTTTATACCAAAATATTTTATAGTCTGTAGCCACAAATCGAATACCACTCAGGCTAGACAGAATCTGATTAACTAATATATCACGATATAGGCTAAAAAAAGACTCAGGCACTTTGCTAGTAGAAAAAAAAAGAAATAAATCTATTTCATCCAGCCACAAATAAACCCTGTACTCCCAAACCCAGATTTTATTCAATTCTACAGTCGTAACTCAGAGGAAATGCCCTTGCTCTGAAAGTGGGTGGACGCGAACAGAAGTACAGCCGCTAAATGTGCTCTTAAATAATATTGTGTCTCGGCATTAGGCTCTGCTGTCACAGAGAACGAATGTCTGCTACAACCTCCAGACGACCTACTTACGAGCTTAAAATTTTACGTACATTTATAACCACCTTCACTTAATTCAATTATGCTTGCTAGATTGATAAACATTTAAATAAATATTAAAAGGATTGTCAGTCACTACTTTTTCACAATTTTCTATCTAACCCAGTCCATTGTCCCATATTGGTCTGGGACTTAAAAATAATGTGCCAACTGTGGTTCTTGCCTAGCATGTCGTAAACAACGACTAATGGTATATCAGGTTTTGGGTATGTGATTGTGCTCAGTTTTGTTTTCGGCTAAATGTGGCTAAGAGGGCCTGCTGTCCCTTTGACTCTGCCTACCCCTTCAGGGATTATGGGGGTGATGTTATGTATGTATTAAAAGGAGGGAGTTGTGTTGAGGGTTTCACGTACTTATTGCTTTGAGAACTTGAAGTTTTCAATGTTTGCTAGAGAACCCCTCAAGTATAGGTTACGTTAAAGGGTTACGATGCCCCAAATATAGGGCTTATCACATTTAACCTAATGTTTGGACCATCTATATTTGCCTCTTGTATATAGGATATTTGAGGCATATCTCTTTAGGGCTTGATAATCAATCCAGGGAGAGGATACTAAATACCTGCTACTAACTTATCTATCGAGTTAGGCTTATCTATATTATAAAGAGGAAAGATTTAATTGTTTGTTTGTTTGCTTGTATCGAATAAGCTGCGAAATTACTATACCGATTTGAATAATTCTTTCACCAATGGAAAGCTACTTTATCAGCGAGTAACATAGGCTATAATTTATCCCCGTATTCCTACGGGAACGGGAACTACGCGGGTGCAAACGCGGGGCGCTGCTATATTATGTAATTTGACTAATACAACAGGTTTCACTTTCTGTTATGAGTCTGATAATTCATCCAGAAAGTGGACAATGGTATTCTTCAAGTATAGACTTGTACTAATAACCGCTCAAGTGGAATACAGATTCCATCCGTGAAAAGTCAGAGACTGGTGACTAGAACCCGATGGTTCTTACATGCATAACATAACATAACATTACGCCCATAATCCCCGAAGGGGTAGGCAGAGTCAAAGAGGCAGCAGGTCCCTTTTAACCACATTCAGCCAAAAACAAAACACGTCTGGGTTAGATGGAAATTGTGAAAAAGTAGTGACAAGTGGCGAGCCTGTCGCCCACACAATCACATACCCAAAACCAGATACACCATTAGTCGTCTTCTACAACATGCTACATGCATGTTTTTAGGTATTGAAATTTAGGAAATACATATTTGAACTAATAAATCTCGTGCGTGATTTGCCCTTTAACCACACAGTAACCACAGCTCAAATGTGGTGTCGCCAGAAATACCTACCTATCACATTTTGAAGACCTGGCTTCGCAGCTAGCTATTAACTATTCATCTGTTTACCAAAGCGGGTTCACCGGCGAATCGGAATCCGCTTGCGAGTAAGGTTTTTCTTTTATACCGAGACTCATTTAGTATTCTAGACCGGCGTGCTTACACGTGGCTAGCTTATGGTTGATACAAATACTGGACTGAAATCTGCGTCTTATTTTTTACACACATATCAGGAAGCCCATAATTCTTGAAAGTGTAAGCAGAGTTATAAATTAAATAAATATTAGACTACATCACATACATTGATCTGACTCCGAGGTAAGTAGCTTAAGCACTTGTGTTACGGATATCAGAAACAACAGTGTTATTACAAATATATACTTAAATATTGGATATTAACACCCAGACATAGAACAAACACAAGTATTTATTATACGAATATTTGTCCTGGGTGGGGATCGAAACCACAACTCTTGGCGCATGGGGCAGGATCACTACCGAATGCGCCATCGAGCTTGTCAAAAGTTCTCCAGCGCAATGAGCTTTTCAAGCAACATTTAGTCGAAAATCAAGTTGGTTAAGATGGACAATTGCATAAGGTGTGACAAGTGTGTATAAAGTGTGTAGAATGACAAATGGCTAGCTCGTTGCCTACATAATCTCAACCTTGACTGCTCCTTGGACTAGCCTTGCCTGCTCCTTGGACTATGTCTACCCCTTAGGGGTTTACGGGGAATGACGTATGAAATTTCCTGGGAGTCGACACTTTGACCTTTTTGATTATAGTCCATTGCATGTATATTATTGCAAATCTTCAGAGTTTAAATTATTTTATATAATTAATTGTAAATCTTACTAATATTATAAGAGCTAAATTTGGTATGCATGGATGGATGGATGTGTGGATGTTTGTTAATCTTTCACGCAAAAAGTACTGCATGTTATAGAAAACTTTACAATAGTATAGCTTATACATTAGAATAACACATAGCTATGTTTCATCGATGTACGAGCAAGCAACGCCGCGAGCATAAACTAGTTTTAAAATATAATATCAACAGTCTAAAATTATAAAGACAGTAGAGAGACGTCAGATTTAAATTATACATACATAACATCACGCCCATAATCCCCGAAGGGGTAGGCAGAGTCAAAGGGGCAGCTTTCCTCCTTTAACCACATTCAGCCAAAAATAAAACTGGGCTGATTTAGAATTGGAAAATTGTGAAAAAGTAGTGACAAGTAGCTAGTTTGTCGCCTACACATTCACATACCCAAAATCCGATATACCATTAGTCGCCTTTTACGACATGCTAGGCAAGAACACAGTTGGCACATTAATTGTAAGTCCCAGACCAACATGTGACAACAAATTGATATGGACAATGAATTTTAAGATTTAAATTATAATTTATTCATCACCATCATATCCCGTTCTGTGATCGCCCAGTTCACTGTCCCAAATACAATTAAAACTTCCTTAATACAAAGCTAGTTTATCACGGACCTTTGTGATTACTTCGAGCAAAGAAACTGAATAAAACAATGCGGCGCCATTCATCGTTTAGTTTTGTTCTGAATTATAGAAGTTGCTAAAAGCGTTTTTCGGTGAACCGAATAATCTTTGAGTTAAATTCCATTTATCTTGGAGCCTCGGACTTTTGCGGTCGGCGCCCGGGTGAATACGGGACGGGATTCGGCTCTTTGATGGTATCGAGATAATGAACAAAGAGTGGCTTTATGATTTAGATTTTTTATTTAAGGTCAGTCATAAAGACTTGTTTAAAATGTAGGTAAATTGAAAGTAGAAATTGTATACTGTTGAATAGGAACGTCCATATAACGCTAGGTAGATGATGAGCGAAAGCTCATATGAGCGGTGGTAGCTCAAAGGCAAGGACACGCACCTCTTAACCGAGGAGTGCGGGTTCAAACCCGGGCACGTACCTCTGGATTTTTCAAGTCTATGTACGTATTTATACCACTAGCTTGACGGTGAAGGAAAGCATCATGATGAAACCTGCAAATTCAAACAACTTTGGATTTGTAACCATGATTCAAAAATTGTCTGGTTTCCTTATCTTAGGGTTATGAAGGTTAGATCGGCAGTCGCTTCAATGTAATTACCAGATTCGCTAAGTCCTGGATCATGGTCTAAGCGGACCCCGTCTAAACACGGGACATAACGCTAGGAAGATGATTAGATGATGAGCGAAAGATAAGGAAAGAAAGGAAACCTCAATAGCACATCATCATATTCTACGTCTGGCTGTTACGGCATGAGGTCATGATCTAGGAGTTAGCGAGTCTGGTCATCACTTTCAAGCGACTGCCTATCTGAACCTTGCCTTTGCACCTTTAGTTATGGAAATAGGCAAGATGACAAAAAAATCTGTTAAGTCCGTCAGTAATAAAAAAATATTGAACACGTATTTTTTTATTAGTTTGTTAAACAAACATTGACAAAGATACAATGAATTCCAGTTGCGAGTGACGTCACGTTTTCGTACAATTTTTACTAAATAATGACATCGCAAGCCCCTACTCCAAAACTTTGATGCTCTTTATCTTTGTGATTTTTTGTTAATTTGATAAGGGAAAAATTTGGGTCTAGTATTTTTGTATAATCTAACTGACGGACTAAATAGAATTATAGTTTTTTAATGCAGTCATCATCCCTATTAGACAAATTGGATTTTAGTTACACATAATGTGTTACCAGGGCTGTCGTCAACCGAATAAAAGCCTAGGGCACATAATTAAATGAATATGTTTGTGGGTAATAAATGTCCATAATTTATAGGTGATCTAGACCTAGGGGGCCCTCTAGATCGTGTGCGCCTGAGCATGTGCCGAAAGTGCCCAGTGGGAAAGAGGGGAAAGTAAAAATCCATAGTTTCCTTGTTTTGAACCCCACACCTCGCAAGAATAACGCGTGTCTTCACCATTAATCTACCATTGCTGTCTCAGTTCGAGAACTTTGCAAGTTAAATAAAAGCTTGCAAACCGCATTGGCCCCAAAACGCTCCCGTATAACTCGAGTAAAAACCGCAGCATCCGAGGCTTCCTTCCGCCCTTTAACGGGATCACGCATCTCGAGTGGAAAAGTACGGTGATGAGGTCCCCAGCTCCTGTCTCCGTAAATGTGAGATGCAGCCACTCATCTCGGCTAGGGGATTTCGGGATGGAATCAGTGCCCTTTGTGAGGCTTTTTATGATATTGTTAGCTTTTGATACGGATTAGTGGTTCGGACATGTGGAAAGAATGGATAACGAAAGATTGACTAAACAGATATACAATGCGAAAGTGGAAGGATATAGGAGCCGCGGAAGGCCCAGGCTCACCTACCACGACCAGATTGGTCGTGTATTAACAGAAGGTGATGTCATAAAAACCGTAGAGCTTGAATGAAAAGGATCATGAATGTTGAAGAGGCGAGTGAGGTGTGTAAGGATCGTGCCATACGGCGTTCGGTTCTCTTGGCCTACCCCGCTAGGGAAGGCGTGAAGTTTAGTTAGTTAGTTAGTAAGCTTTTGAATGTCTGATGTTAAGCGATGATCTTGTTTTATGTTCAAAATATGATTTTGGCATGTTTCATAAGAACGTAGATTGTTTTCGCGTGTTTGCCTGGCTTTATAGGTTTGGAAAGAAGTAAGATGCGTTGAGACGTCTTTCAAATCTTAAGATCTGGTTAGTAAATACTCTTTACGTGTTGACTATTTTAAATAAAGTTTAGTATAAGCTCAAAAAAAAAATATTACAAACATTGATTTTATAAAAAGAAAATGCTTATACAATTATAATAATATATAATACAGAATCCATAAAGGCATTACAAGCAGACCTTAAAACATATCTATCTTATCATCAGCTTTTCGTCCCGGTGCGGGGATCGAACCCGCGCTCCTTTTGGTCGAAGCAATCAAAATAGTATTTAAATCTAAATTCATAAACACAATAATGAGTGTTTTGTTTTGACAGGGAAATGACGTAAAGCTACACTCAGACTCACTCGTTTTAACCTTTAGATAAACCACTAGGTACCACCTGATTATAACGAAATGGTGCCTACCACTTAAGGCGCTTAATATCGTTTCGGAATATAAATCCTGTGGGATGCACGATAGATTATGACAGCAAGGAGGCGGGCGGAGCTGCGGGCAAAAAACTAGTTATAAAGAAATCTGTTGCGAGAGAGTTTTAAAGTCATAATATTCCAAACTCAAGACTCAAACTCAAACTCAAAATATGTTTATTTACGTAGGCCTCAAAAAAGCATTGGTAGATCGTCAAGTAATAGGTACAAAATAGAACAATTTGAATCTACCACCGGTTCGGAATGTCGCATCTACCGAGAAGAAACCGGCAAGAAACTAGGTAGGTCTCATAACTCATTTCAATTTCAGATTGAATATAAAAATTAAAATTTACAAATTAAATTAATATTTATACCATGTCATACAGTTAATGTTCGTCGAAGATTCAGGCGAGTATGATTACAAGTAAAAGGTAAACCGAAGCAGACCAGCCTCTGAAGCCAAAGTAGGCGAATTCACTATGTTAACTAATATTGCTATTATATTTTTAAGGCGTTTCATACTCTGCGGTCTCAAAAGTTCCGAAACGTCTTATGTCAATTGACACCCACGTTTATTTAATGTATATTCAAAGGGTACATATCAAAACAGTTTAAAATTTAATTAATTTTACAGGTTCAAGTAAAGTAATGAAATTTCTATTTTATAACCAGCTTTGAGATATGACTTTGTCCCCTAGAAATTTCAATTAAGCTAAAGATATAAATCTTCATCCATTATAATTAGTAAATATAATTATGTCCAATGCTGGACATAATCCATTTCTTATAAATAAAATTTATGGACAGATGGACATTTTCCCCTAAATTATAATTATGGTGTTTTATTTCATAGGAATAAAAACACGCACAAAATACGCTACTTTGCGTGAATAGCACCGAAGGGGTGACAGAGCTCAAAAACTAGCGAGTTCTTTTAACCACTTTCAGACAAAAAGAAAATTGAATTAACATTAGATGATAACTTTAGAAAAATAGCGGTGGTAGCTCAATGGAGCGGTGGTAGCTCAATGGTAAAGAAACGCGCCTCTTAACCGAGGAGTGCGGGATCAAACCCGGGCACGTATCTCTGGATTTTTCAAATCTATGTACTTATTTATATCACGAACTCGAGGGTATGGGAAAACATCGTGATGAAACCTGCGAATTCAAACAAATTTTGATTTGTAACCATGATCCAAAATATGTCTGGTTCCCCTATATAAGGGTTACGAAGGTCAGATCGGCAGTCGCTTCAACGTAATTACCAGACTCGCTAAATCCTGGATCATGGTCTAAGCGGACCCCGTCTAAACACGGGACATAACGCTAGGAAGATGATGATGATAACCTTAAAAAAATACAAGAGCCTACCTCACGTCACTTAAAAAATCATAAACCCAACACCTCATATACCATTAATCGCCTTTCACCACAAGCAAAGCAAAAATCAAAATTTCTACATTATTTTCAGGATCTAGAACCCTATATATCGATGGGTCCTATGTATAAGGGCCAAACTAACAATTTGGGGATTTTGAGCTTTTTATAGTAAACGCTTCTCATTATTACAATTGATTTGGTGTACTTAGAAAAAGTAATAATTTCTGCACAGAAACACATTTTTTTACTGCAGTAAAAGGGCCACTAAAACATAAATTTAAACGTACAAGGGCCAAAAGGTATTTTAAGACTTATACATGGGGAGTTGCCACGCTTGTTTATTTCTCATTTTATACAGTACCAAACCTTATAGTGTAACGAGTTATTGTTTTATAGATTGTTAACGTAAACGTCGTGTATTATTAGGATTAACGGCCAATATGGTACATTGGCCGTTATACTTGTTTTATTCCAAAAAATACACATTGGCCCTACTGTTTTTTTAGGGTTCCGAACCGAAAAGTAGTCTAATGGTGCGACTTTGTCTGTTTATTCATCCATCTGTCACACCCTTATATCTAAGAAACTACTAATGCTATAAAACAATTTGCAATTTTTTAAATAATCGTAATACGCGTGTAATGGGCAATTTGACATATTGGCCTTTTTAGGAAGTTTTAAAAAAATATATTTTTAGAAAAACCTAGCGTATAAGGGTTTTGGTCACGGACGCCCGTTTAAACCCGGACTACAATGAAGCCCGCACGCTCCCCGGATGTCCTCTAAACCAGGACAAACCGGGGAAACCCAGACGGATGGCAACCCTAAGTAAATAGTATGTAATGTAACACCTAGATACAATATTCTGAAACATATTTCAAGCGAACGGAGTTTGGTTAGAGGTGCGCCTCCAGGGAGTATCTGCAAGCTTGCATAATTTCCATATAGCATTAAGATGAATCGTGCAGTGCGGTGGTGCTAGAATCCTGGCTATAAATTCAAACGTGCGCTTCCTAACTCTGGAATTGGGAGGCGGTTTACAACAGGAGGAATACAGTAGTAAGTACCTAACGGGCTTACTAGGAAAGGAATACTCGTATATTGCTTAAAAAATTGTAATAATTGCAGTGTTGAAGTCTTAAAAATGTTGGTTGACTTCAATAACATACATACATAACATCAAGCCCATAATCCCCGAAGGGGTAAGCAAAGTCAAAAAGGCAGCATGCCCCTTCAACCACATTCAGCCAAAAATAAAGCCGGGCTAGGTTGGATGGAAAATTGTGAAAAAGCAATGACAAGTGGCTAGCTCGTCGCCTACTCAGATACATACCCAAAAGCCCGTAAACCATTAGTCGCCTTTTACGACATGCTTAGCAAGAACCGCAGTTGGCACATTTTTTTTTTGTCCCAGACCAACATGGGCCAAGTCCCAGACCAACAAGGGACAATTAAAAAGTTGATATCTAAATATTGTTGTTTTTAGCACAAAGTTTACGGTTTTGTTTATTGCGCGTTTCAGTCGTTTTGACGAAAATCAGTTGATTTTCTAATCCGGTCCAGGTTCTTTAGAATGAAGAGAGATCTGACCAAATAATCAACCAATGCATGAAGAGTCTAGAAAACACCTATTTATTATAATGTTACCTAATAAACTAAGAATGAGAAACCCAAACTAATAATGGTGAATAGCATTTTATATTTAACCTTACTGACTAGATCACAGTGCATATTTAAACTACTAGCTATTTCACTGAACATCCTGCGAGATGATCCCCTACTCAGAAATCCAACTTCTGAGCAACTTCAACTTAACTTAACAGTAAAAGGCACTATATCTTTAACCAGTAACAGAATGTTGCCCTGACTTAACCACTTACCCCGTTGCAACTTGCAACGCAATCAATGCCAACATATTGTTCATCGCGTTTCTCTCCTCTACAAAATTAATTACATAAGACTATATAAACTAAGGCGATCTAGAACTAGGCTATAAATCCCCAGCCAGCTCAGACTACGGAGCTCTTAACAGCCTCGTGGGACATATTATTAGTTGCTTTAGCAGCTCGTCTCATTGTTTGTAGCGGAATTAATGGAGGAATAATGTTAAGTTATTTAGTAAGACCTGGTAATGCCTCCTTAGGTTAGGTTAATAATACCTTCTTGCATATACTTAAGAGCTAGATAATTCTGATTAATGCCGGTATGTATTTGTGCATTAGTAAGTGTTCTGCTACTGAATACTTTAAAGTGATAATATAGGAGATACATGCACTTAGAAAAGTATAGTGGGATAAAAACTCGCTTAGCCATAATGTTTGTAGTTCAGGCAGTATACAAGATTCGAGAAAGAACATCCGTGCGCGTTCATCAGGGCTATAAAATACTTTAACAGATAAATTAAATAATACACGCATATTCCTTATTTAATATACTAAAAGAAACAAAAAAACCACACACTATATTAAAATATTGGTCTTGAACCTAAAAATAATGTGCTAACTGTGTTTTTTGCCTAGCATGTCGTAGAAGGCACTAATGGTATATCGGATTTTGGGTATGTGATTGTGTAGACGACAAGCTAGCTACTTGTCACTACTTTTTCACAATTTTCCATCTAACACAGCCCAGATTTATTTTGACTGAATGTTTTCAAAGGGGCTTGCTGCCCCTTTGTCTCTGCCTACCCCTTCGGGGATTATGGGCGTGATGTTATGTGCCTATATACATGTGTAAGCCAATCTCAACAGCACCACTTGGCCAATAGCATAAGCGAATTATGCTAGAGAGGTCATTAGAATGCTAAAACAGCTCCGATTCCATCAGTGAGTAATGCCGTTACTCCTTTTCATATTCCAGTTTATGAGCTGAAAGTGCTTTGCCTAACGCAGCGAGAATTAAATATTGCAAAGTATGCCCCCAGCCTTTCCGGATTGCTTATGAAAAATTCTGAGTAATGCTCTTTGTTGGATTGGGCATTGTTCCTGTAAACATTGTTGCAAGCTCAAAGGCAGACGTATTCGAGTAAATTCCGGACTACAGTACCATTATATGACTGGCTCGATGGGTCATTCGGTATTGACGCTGTCCCATGCGCCAAGAGTTGTGGTTTCGATTCCCACCCAGAACAAACATTCGTCTGATCTATACTTGTGTTTGTTCTGTGTCAGGGTTTTAATATTAAATATTTAAGTATATATTTAAAATACCATTGTTGATTCTGATATCCGTAACAAATGTGCTTATGCTACTTATCTCGCAGTCAGATCAATGTATGTGATGTAGTGTGATATTTATTATTATTACTATTTGCAGTTTAACTGGGACTGCTATACCGTTTGATATGGTAGATGGAGGGGGAAGTAAGGCTGTCCAGAATCAAGGATAACATAGAATACTGTTGTCAGAAATACATATCTTAGATTAAAAAGTATTGATTACCACAATCATTGCTTAAGCAATTTTATGCTTTGTGTAGGTAATACAAGTACATTCTTATTAATTCTTATTCAACTTCCAATACATCGTTGAATCTATTGAAATCACTAGGTACTGTTTTACAATTTTCCGTCTAAACCAGCCCAGTTTTGTTATTGGCTGAATGTGGTTAAAGGGGCCTGCTGCCCCTTTGATTCTGCCTACCTCTTCAGGGATTATTGGCGTGATGTTATGTATGTCTGTAACTATGGCGAATGTCTTGGATGTCTAGATGTCTTCGATGTTTTCCCTCACCGCTGAGCTAGTGGTAGATTTTGAAAAACATAGATTTTGAAAAATCCAGAGGTACGTGTCCTGTTTTGAACCCGCATCGTTTAAGAGGCGCGTGTCCTTACCATTGAGTTACCAGCACTCCTCTAAATAAACACTGTACCTCATTAATATATTCCCGATTTATCGATGCAAAATAGGCAATCCTAAAACAATCAAACTATTCATCGCTGCGCAACCCCCATATAAATTCAGTGGAAACGCAAACGCGACAGTTTGCGTATCGATGGAACCTAATAGAATGAGCAAAATAAACAGGTCTCAATCCCGCGTGTAATCAGCGGGATTGTCCAAACTGCAGGATTAGCTGATTAGTATTAACTTTGTACGCAAAACAGTCGCGTGGGGCGGAGATAGGTTCACCATCATCTGATATTTGGTAAAAATCGGGAATTGATTAATTTGAAAATTGATAGTATGCGGATTCTAGTACATACTATGCCCCATATTGGTCTAGGACTGAAAAACAATATACCAATTGTGTTAAAGAAACGACTAATGAGGGTTTTCTAAAAAAAAAAGCCGCCAGACGGCACGAGGGATCTTGTGGTCTTAACACTGTCCCTATTGGCCCTTTGTTGACAGCATGTCAGTTTGTCCTGAAAATTTACCAATGAGGAGGGTGACAAGTCCGTACGTCACAGTTACGCCATCTATCTGATGTTTTAATACAAAAACCCTCAGTGTGGATGATAATGATGGAGGCGAGCTAAGTAGCTAGCTCTTCACTACTTTTCCACAATTTTCTATTTAAACCAATTCAATTTCGACAAGCTCGAAGGCTCATTTGGTAGTGACCCTGCCCCATGCGCCAAGAATTGTGGATTCAATCCCCACCCAGGACAAACATTCGTATGATGAATACTTGAGTGTTGAATTGTTGAGTCTAAAATTTCAATTTCTTCAAGATCTAAAGCTATGCGATGCGAACACTCGTTTTTTTTTTATAAGTTAAATTTGATTTTGAATACAGTCCACCATTTTTACATGTTAAAGCACGCCCTAGTCAAACCCATTTATAACTTAACCGTGTTATGCAACTCATTACCCACTGTATAATGCATCTCTATGCATTTAATGTTGGCCTGTTGGCGCCATAGCGATTATTTCAAATTAATTACCAACATAGCGTTGGTATGAGTTGCTAATGTATTCGAGTTAATTCACGGAATAAGCTCTTTAAAATGTCAGTTTATTTGCTGTTAATGAGCTTATATTTAACCAAAATATGGTTAACGAGGGATAATAAATTTTCGCTAGTAATTTACAAATGAATTAAATAGCTCTATTGCGGTAGATGATGTTAACAATAATTAAAATTATTAAAACAAACAATGTTTATTCAAGACATGTGGATAGATATATTTAAAACAATACAAAGTAAGGGTAAGTTAATACATACTGAAATGGTTACCACTCAGCTTATGTAATGACATCAGGGACGCCATGACGCTGGTATTGTGAGGTTTTAATTGTTTTTAATGATCTGTATAAAATATAACATGTGTGTAGTAACATTAATCTGAATATCTAACTAATCAAGGGGCTGACTTGTCGCCTACACAATCACACACCCAAAACCCGATATACCATTAGGTAGTCGCCTTTAACGACATGCTAGGCAAGAACCACAGCACATTCTTTTTTTTTGTCCCAGATCAACATGGGCCATATTATTTCCACTGACATAAATCATATTAATATTGATGATGCATGTACTTATGTTTCTTAATGTAGATTTTTTTTTGCATGCCGACGTTTCCTTTCGAAACAATATAACCTAAGATATTATAGTATACCGTTCATCTTGAGCAAATAAACTATTTTGATTATTGATTTTTAATTTGTGTTACTACAACAAACTATTATAGTGGTATAATATGATTTTCCTTACACTATGAATTTGTTATTAAATGCAGATATCGAAGTAGGGTAATGGTGAAGGAAACGAACAGAATATATAGCTTATAGAGTACATATTCTTAGGTCACAACTTCGTAATACATATAATTTTTTTTTACATGAAACCTATACTTAATAACCACAAAAACATAACAGCTGCAAGTTCATTCATGTATGCAAGATAGGCAGAGTCAAAGGGGTAACTAGCCCTTAGCCCCATTTAGCCAAAGAATAAAACTTGGCTGGGTTAGATAGAAAATTGTCAAAAAGTAGTGACAAGTGGCTAGCTCATCACCTATTCAATCACACACCCAAAACCCGACATACCATTAATTTCATATTTTTTTATTTTATTTTATACAGTAATGAGACATACAGTGACAGTGCAGAAGGTCCAATTATTTTCAACCAATCAATTGAACAAAAAATAAAAATTCAGATGCTAGTAATTTCAGCAATTTTGATAAGGCAATTTCTTCTAAAAATAATCTTAGGAACGGTCAAGAGAGAGATAATACCATCCCTATAAATACATAACCCGTATTTAATTGAAACCTCGCATGCAAAATCTGGTCTGCAAACATTCGATATGCAGGAAAGCATCTCAGCATTATCCTAATCCGACCCTAACATTTAATACAGAATGTCAGAATAAAATCTCTCCGTCAAACCACTCGACCGAGAAGCCAGATTCATTCCGAATTTTCGCTCTACGATTCCATTTAATCATTTAATACCGTAAATCATTTGGAATGTGGAAAATTAGAAAATGGCCAAAGTCGAGATGGTACGTAAAACGGCAGTCTTAAAAGCTTTCTGGTCAATTTTGGTGGTTCGGATAATGCGATTAGAAATTTATGTGCTTCCTACGTTTTAGGATTGAGTCGTGATTCTGTGGAGCAGTTATTTGCTGGGCTAGTAATCTTGATTGGTCCATAAATTCTGCCTGTACGCATTCTATTATCATTGCTAGCTATTTCCTGGAATAGGAGGCTTCCTTACTGTTATAATAGAGGGACAAATTCAGGACAAGTCAAGTCAATTGCATACTCGATGTATTCCATATTGGCTGGGAGTTTCATAGAATGTGCTAACTGTTTTTTTTACCTGGTATGTCACAGGTGACTAATAGAGCATGGAGTATCGGGTTTGTGGTCATACAGGATGACTGGACCTGATTACTGAACCCACCATATCAAACTCGCATATAGAGGAGGTAATTTGCTAATTATTACATATAGTTGTATTATATATATATATTTGGCTACATATAGTTTAGTCTAGTTATAGTTTTAGTTTGTAAGCAAATTTTGTAATGTGCCAAATAAACATTTGTTCTATACTATTCTATTCTATTCTATTAGACCTTACTTTCCCTACTTAAGTTTTTTTCTAAAGCGTAATATCTTATTTTTTAAACCTAGTTTGAGAAAATTCCGACTTTTTTTTAACATAATTGTTTATAACTACCAAGAAATAATAAAAAAAATATTAAAATAAGAAAAAAATACAAATGCTTGAAAGTAAGATTTTGGAAAAATCTCAATAAAATGTATATATGTCCTAAACCATAAAAATTTAGTTAAGGAGTATAAGGTCCTTAATTAGCAAATGACCTCCTCTGTATACGAATTTCCTATTGCGGGTTCAGTTCCAGTCACCCTGTATAAGCGACCAGCTTGTCACTAATTATTCAAAATTTTCCATCTGACCCATCTCAATTCTCTTGTTCGCTAAATGTAGTTCACGGGGTTTATTGCTCCTTGAACTCTGTCTACCCCTTCGGGGATAACGGGCTTGAAACAAATGTATGATGTATTCGGTGTGCAAAAACTGACAAAGTCAATCGATCATGCATCAGATTGTTAACAACAAAATCAACTCTATATAGACGGAAGAAATATTTTAACGTCCTTCTTTCTACCTTGGCGTACGCAAGCCCCTTAGAATTATGTAATAAAAAAAAAGACGAATGTCAATTTCTAAAAATATTATACGTGCACATATGGTATGGTCGTTTCTAAGTCATGGAGATATCCGTGATTAAATCATTAGGCTATGTCTGTTTGTTGATATAAAATTTCCAATTACTTCTAGCATATATAGTTTCCAACTAAGTCACGCTAGATATACTTGGAGTGCAATGTGAATGCTTGAATGGAATTGGGGAATCTCAATTCTTTATTTCGCATCCCTTACTATTTCGTTTTATAAAATATTTTCTTTATAACAATATTTTTTAAGGTATGGAATACTGAAACATTTTTAAACAGAAATGAGATTCAGTCAATAAAATTTGTTGCTCAACATAATATTTTGAGAATTATAATTTAAAGTAAAAAAACATCGATTCCAAAATATAACATATGTAGTATAAAAAAAATAGTAATCGAGCGATTAATCGATTGACGATTTTGTACAAAAGATTTTCAGGTTTTGTATATAATAAAAAATAACGTTGTATAAGACATCTTATACCTATACTTAGTCATGAGAAAATCGGCCCACATCTCGCTGTAAATTATTTCTATCTACATACATTCCTGATGCCTGAATGCCAATGTCCAGTAAAATTCGACGACGGAATACTGTTTGGTCCAATAGTTAAACTTTAGCTTTTAAGGTAAAATAGCAGTGGCTGTTTAATGGGTAGCACGAGTCTCAAATGTGAATATGTTGGTTCCAAGATTAATTTAACGCGCCTGGAGTATGTAATAATTAATATCAATAATCCAGTAGTCGGGGGAAATAATATAAGGAAAATCTGCTCAAATAACTGTAAATGAAAAAAGATCTACTAATTCTACTTTTGCATTTCATCATCATCATCGCAATGAGAATTTTTGAATTAAAACATCCAAAAGATGGCGTAACTGTGTCTTGCGGTCTTGTCACCCTCCTCATTGGTTAGTTGTCAGAACAAACTGACATGCTGTCAACAAGGAGCCAATAGTGACATTGATAAGACTCCCTCGTACCATCTGGCGGTTTTTGTATTTTTGAAAACCCTCATTGAACTTACTTCTTTATATACATACGTAGTATAAAACAAAGTTGTCGTTTCTGTCTTTTCGCTTAGATTTTCTAAGCTACACAAGGGATGCTGGTGCAGTTTACACCAATAGATACAGTGATTTAAGAGAAAAGTTACTTTTATATTGTTTTGTGCACCGTGCAAAGCCGGGGCGGGTTGCTAGTATATTATAAATGCGATAGTAGTATGATTTTTGTACCTAAGTCGCTGAATCGTGATGACATTTGGTAAACATAAAATGGAACTCTAAAACACCCGAGAAAATTAGTGAATCTTTGATAAAGTAACTTTAATTTTTTGACCAAATTCCACGTAGAGCCGCAGGATAAAACTAGTATATAAAGTTAAAGTTGGCAGAAAGTGTCTGGGTACCGCTACCGCCCGCAATATATGCTACGGATTAGACCAGTAAATCATGTCGTCCCGTCTATCTGTTGCAACATTCATTGCTCGTAAAAGTTTAGTACCCGCCCTTTGCCTCAAAAATATAAACAACTGTGGACCTTATCTCTTTGACTTAAATAGTGGTACTGATCTAGGTTTTTCTGGACAGAACTTGAGTTAGGTCTGGACCAAATAAAATTGCGACTGTTAAAATAAATGTAGCAACGTCGATAAGACGTAATTTGAGATTTACGTGCCCTATGAAAGCAATGTATTGTTCTCATTCAAGAACAAAGCCTGAAATGGAAAGTAAATCAGTCTTGAGGAATAAAGAATGAAAGAGCGTTTTCTTGACCAAGTTTTATTTTGTAACGATAATTTGGATTTACGATGGAAGTCTTTTTGTTAATATTTATGGCTGCGGGTATAGGACATTTTAGTGTGAAAACGAGATGGATTTCTTAAACAATTGGTTTAGGATATGTGTTTCTCTGAAATAATAAAAAAAACACTTACTTGAGAAATATTATGTTATATGTAATCGACTTCGTCTAGTAGTTGCATGCATGAATACTGTATTAGGGATTCCACGAAGTAAAATCATAGCATACTAAATAGTCGAGGATTATTTGGAAAATAAAAATAAGATTATATATAGAAAATATAATAAATTACATATTAGGTTCATCTTTTATCAGGAGACATGACGTATTTGTTAAAATTCCATAGATCATCTTTCTAGCGTTATGTCCCGTGTTTAGACGGGGTTCGCATGGACCATGATTCAGGATTAAGCGAGTCTGGTTATAACATTGAAGCGACTACCGATCTGACCTTCGTAACCCTAAGATAGGGGAACCAGACAATTTTTGGATCATGTTACAAATCCAAAGTTGTTTGAATTTGCAGGTTTCATCACGATGTTTTTCCTCACCGCCGAGCTAGTTATATGGATTCGTACATAGATTTGAAAAATCCATAGGTACGTGCTCAGGTTTGAACCCGCACCCCTCGGCTATAAGGCGCGTGTCCTTACCATGGAGCTACCACCGCTCTTGATAAACTACATAGACTAGATACTTTATCAATATCCATTATATTAAAAATCGAGACATCACGCAAAATTTACTAATATGATGAGCTTGATACATCATCATCATACCATACCTTTTTATATTCTGAAATAGTCCTAATCGTATCATACCATTACGATTAGTTGAAAATTAGTAAACTTTCGCAATTAACATGATTGCACAATTTTCTATTACCCAATCCTCCAAAACTAAAGAGGGCTGAGGGCTAACCCAATGAATCGTTCGCGTAGTGCACTCCAGCCCAGATTCCTGAGGGTCCGAGTGATTAATGAGGGGTGCCCTAATTACCCACAGCCCAGCCGCTAATGGTGTGAATCTATTTAGTGGCTGCTTAACCTTATTGGGAGTTTACGTCATATTCGACTGCTGAAAGGGGAGAGTCAGCTGTTAATTATAATTTTGGGAGCCTATAACGAGCTTAGACTGGCTTGATGGTGCGTTTGGTAGTGGCACTGCCCCATGCGACAAGAGTTGTGGGTTTGTTACCACCCAGAACAAACATTCGTGTGATGAATACTTGTGTTTGTTCTGTGTTAATATCTAATATTTAATACCTCGGAAACAGATCAATGTGTGTGATGTAGTCGGATATTTATTTACTTTTGGTGGAACATAATAGAAACTCCCATTTCTATATTAACAAGAAAGAAAAAACTTATTGATTACATAATAGTTACTAATTTGTAATTATTATGTAATCAATAAGTTTTTCTACAAAAAATAATTACATAAAAATTAGAAACATATCTGATGACTAAACATTTTGTACAACCTACGAATGTTACTAAAATAAACATTTACCGGTTAACCTGGCGTCATTGAGGCAGGGTCAATATGACCCTGCACGTTTTGTATACGAAAAATTTCTTAGAATTAATTGCCGCACACAACCGTCTGTCTCAGTAGCTGCAGCTAAGTATCACCCCTCCCCTTCGTGTACCGTACTTTAGTCGTCCATCGCCCGCGCAAGGAGCAACACCTGTGTAAACCTGCGACCGGGTAATTATGACCCAGCTCAACGGCGACGTTGCTGTTTTGTGCCATATATTTTTTTCATATTTTATTTAGTTTTACTTATTTATACTGCTTTTTTTTTAAATAACTATCTAATATGGACCCGGAGGTAAGTGAACGTCGACGAATCATGGCGATACTTGAAGAATCTTTAGATGGTGACGAAAATGAACCATATGCATCTATATGATTTGGAAAATAAAAATCATGTTAGTGTTCGTACTCAAGAAAGTGATACTGATCAAGAAGTTAGTGACAGTGAAGATGACATTCCATTGCAACAATTACTTCAATGAAATTCAAGTGGTGTCATTGCAGAATACTACTTGCTAAGTTTATATGCCCTGGACACTTAATCTCTTATTGTAAAAACTGCAGAGAAAGTCTAATTAAACGAAAGTTCCTGATATTTCTGTGATTAATATTCCAATTATAGAAAGGTTAGATAGTATAGATTTCATTTAAGTGTATTTTTGATAGAAACATATAGTTTTTTGCTGACAAAAAAAAAATTAGAAGGGAGGTGCATTTTTGTTGTCTTAGTTATTAGTCATAATAAAAGTTAAAAATAAAAATTATTCCATTTATTATCAATGTGTTTTATTGATACTTCTGATTACAAAAACAGTTAAATGTTATAAATATAAAATTTAAAAAAATATAAATGATTTTATACTAGGCAAAATAGTAACAATTGTAACAGGGTCATAATGAACCACCTCAACGTTAGTATAACTTTTTTCCGCCACAATGACGCCGGGTTAAGTAATTGCATTGCATTCAGATACTAGTGCCTCACTGAACCAAGTCTAATGCGGCATTAACATCCAATACATAAAACTGGCTTTTATGACACAAATCTCAAAATCATAAGATTTCATATTGGCCCGCCATAGATTCTTAACCATGATCCAAAAATGGTCTGGTTTCCCTATCTTAGGGTCACTAAGGTCAGATCGGCAGTCACTTCAATGTAATTACCAGACTCGCTAAATCCTGGATCATGGTCTAAGCGGACCCCGTCTAAGCACGGGACATAACGCTAGGAAGATGAGGATACTTTTAGAAGTTGTGGATTACTTATTACACATAACACATGTTTCACAGACTTGTACTTAAAGTAAATGAAAGCAGAAAGCAGTAGTGTGTGCTCTACTTTAGACAAGTGACATGAGACGCAAAGCACCATATAAGCCCAAACAGATCGCAGGCTTCGGAGCCCCGTTGATGTCGCAGATTTGTCGCTGTGAGCCTTCGACGTCAAATTAATCTTGCCTTGACAGTGACTGGATATAATGCATCATAGTACGTATAAAAGTAAAGATTAGATTTGATTCAGTAGTCATACAGAAATGCATTCTAGCTTTTGAATGCATTTCTGTATGACGCAAACGACTAAGTGCGGAAACCAACACACGGAACTTTAGCACTTAGTTAGAGCGGTGGTAGCTCAATGGTAAGGACACGCGCCTCTTAACCGAGGAGTGCGGGTTCAAACCCGGCACGTGCCTCTGGATTTTTCAAATCTATGTACGTATTTATACCACTGGCTCCACAGTGATAGAAAATATTGTGATGAAACCTACACATTCAAACAACTATGGACGTGTAACCAAGATCTATTTCACTGGATACTCTATTTAAAAACTTACGAAGACATTTGCTCTTCGCGGTTGTCGCTTCATTGTAATTAGCAGACTCGCTAAATCCTGGATCATGGTCTAAGCAGCCCCCGAATAAGCTCAGGAGATAACGCTAGAAACATGATGAATACTTACGGGTAAGGATCGGTATTGTAAGTTTCCTAGCAGTCAAAGATCTTGCAAATATAACAGTCTACATACATAAATAAATAATAAATTCTCCAGACTGACACACCAATTCCCTATTTCCAAACTAAGCTTATGCTTGTGCTATGGATACTAGGTGAACGGATAGACATACTTAAATAGGTTCTATAAACATCCATGACTCGAGTACAAAGGTCCATGTTCATCACACGAAAATTTGCCCCTAGCGGGATTTGAACCCGCGACCCTTGGTTTCATGGCCAGGGTCTTTGACCACTCGACAGACGGGCCTGTCAAATCCTGTACATAGCACAACCATTCAAGTTTAGTAAATACTTCAGATCAAGACTCGTATTAAGTTGTTTAGCTAATTTGATACAGTTGCTTGTATATAGCCTGGTAATTACATTGAAGCGACTGCCGGTCTGACCTTCGTAACCCTAAGATACACACCAGACAATTTTTGGATTATGGTTACAAATCCAAAGTTGTTTGAATTTGCAGGTTTCATAACAATTTTTTCCTTCACCGTCGAGCTAGTGGTATAAATACGTACATAGATTTGAAAAATCCAGAGGTAAGTGCCCGGGTTTGAACCCGCACTCCTCGGTTAAGAAGCGCGTGTCCTTACCATTCAGCTACCACCGCTCCTAGTTGCTTATATATCTCTGAAGATATAAATTAATCCAGATGTTTAAGTAAATCTTTACACATACACAGAGCATGATACAAGCCTAAACAGATCGCCGGCCGCAGCTCCGGCTGATGCCGCAGATTTGTCACCGTGAGCCCTTTAGCGCGGAATTAATCTCGGCTCGACAGCGCCGCGTGGCACCGGCCCATGCCTCAGCGACTAAGCCCTGCTACTCGATTGACTTGGGACATATCTCAGCGTACAGTTATCTATTAATCATTTGTAGCCACCAGTATACTGCCAGTGACATCGCTTGGGTTAGTCCCATGTTGGTCTGGGACTTTAAAGATTGTGCCAGCTGTGTTTCTTGCCTAGCATGTCGTAAAAGGCGATTAAAGGTATATGGGGTTTTGGTTATGTGATTGTGTAGGCGACGAGCTAGCTACTATCACTACTTTTTCACAATTTTCCATCTAATCCAGCTCAGTTTTATTTTTGGCTGAATGTGATTAAATATGCCTGATACCCCTTTGACTCTGTCTACCCCTTTGGGGATTACGGGCGTGGAGTTATGTAATATTATAAAAAAATGCTCTATGACGAACGGCCAAATAACTGAAGACTGAATAGTAAACATCATAAATTCCTTACATACAAACATACATACATACATAACATCACGCCCATAATCCCAGAAGAGGGGCAGCAAGCCCCTTTAACCACATTCAGCCAAAAATAAAGCCGGGCTGGTTTAGATGGAAAATTGTGAAAAAGACTGCTTTTTCACATTTGTCACTGGACAAGCGGCTAACCTGTCGCCTACACAATCACACACCCAAAACCATTAGTAGATAGACCATTAGTCGCTTTTATGACATGCTAGGCAAGAACCACAGTTGGCATATTCTTTTTAAGTCCCAGACCTACATGGGACAGTGGGTGTATAAATATAATATAATATTGTTTAATTCTTTCCTGCTAATTGCTGAATTGGTTTGTGCCACGTAATTTTCTACTTCTGTATTTCTTTATTTCATTTAATATATAATAACAATTTCTTTTCTGAGCCCTTTATTACCTTATTCCTTTCCCTTTCACTCCGTAACACCCATAATCCCCGAAGGGGCAGGCAGAGTCAAAGGGGCAGCATGCCTCTTCAACCATATTCAGCCAAAATTATACATGATAAATCGTTTACTATTATAGCAAAAGCCAATTGCAACTCTTCCATTCCTAGAAAATTTTGTTAAAGTGCATAATCCGCACGTGCACATAAAATTCCCGAAACACAATGCGAGCCTCGAGAGTTCAAAAATCGAAATCCTACAAAAGCTCAATTTGCTCTCACCTTCGGCCATATAACCTGCCGACTAAAAATTAATCCGTGCCGACTTCCATTTTGTTCCATTTTCATCCACCCAACATTTGCAGTATCGGCCGCTCCACACTTTTACGTTCCGATGTTCCAAATTGCCAAAAAGGAACAAGTGATTGGGAACGACTTTGCTAACGCTTATGAAATATCACCGATTGGAACCGAAAAACGGTCAGCGGGCAAGTTATGAGAGTCATGTATCAAGTTTGTGCCGAAAACTGCTTCTAAATGTTTGTTTAGGCCAGACGGTGATTTATTTCTTTGCTGCTTTAGGAGAGTAGTCGAATAAGTAAAAGTAATTAATTGATTTGTCCCATGTTGGTCTGGGACTTAAAAAGAACGTGCCATCTGTGGTTCTTGCCTAGCCTGTCGTAGAAGACGACTAATGGTGTATCGGGTTTTGGGTATGTGGTTGTGTGGGCGACAGGCAAGCCACTTGTCACCACTTTTGCACAATTTTCCATCTAACCCAGCCCAGTTTTGTTTTGGCTGAATGTGGTTAAAGAGGCCTGCTGCCTCTTTGATTCTGCCTACCCCTCGGGGATTATAGGCGGGATGTTATGTTTATGTTATAATTGATTTCTCTATGATAACCATTTATGGCCGATTTTAAACAGACAAAATCTAGGTATCACTTAGACTTTTATCTCTCTCTTTGTATTTGTACTTATTTAGGTATAATAATGTCCTCCTAACCGATATCGGTCACGGCGGCCAATCTCAACGAGCATTAGCCATTTGCGCAGGAGATATTATAGTGCACAAGTGTGTGCGCAAACACAGGTGCACTCTCTATTCCTTCATTCTCATAGTCCGGTGAGACGGCAATCCGACATGACCGGAGAGAGGTCAGGCGCAGGACCAACGGCTTAACATGCTTTCCGAGGCACGGGGATGATTATACCGCCAACTTCCTGACTCCAAGCTGTTACTGAGTAATTTCAATATTGAAATAACCAGCCACAAATTCTTGGTCCGACCCGGGATTTGAACCCGGGACCTCCTGGTCCTTAGGCAGCGCATGCTACCACTAGACCAACGAGGCAGACAGGTATATACCATCTCGCAATCCCCAGTTAGTCATAAATAAGACTGAGTTAGTTTACATGAAAAATTCTGAAAAAGTGACATGTGGCTAATTCGGAACCTACTTACATATGAGGCTGATGAGATGAGGCCAATTAATAGGCCAAGTCTTCGTACAGTTTAGTGCATACATATATCTCTCGTTTAGTTGTTTAGTTTAAAAAGTCGATTTGTAACCCTCATATTTTTATGAGTACCAACTGCATTTTTCTCGGAATATTCCTTCAGGAACCCGTTTGTAGAAAACAAGTTTATTGTCATATTCCACAAAGCACCACTATAGAACATAGAAAAGCACTTAAGTGCCACCTGCCGACACTCAAGATATCAATCGCTGGTGCTTTAGAGTCCTCGAGGACAAAATGAAGGATAGATGTCCCGAGAGGTCGCTCCCGAAATGTTTTGAAGAACACACGGGAGGAGAGTTTGGACGGAGCCGCTTATAGAGTCCTCCTAACCGATATCGGTCACGGCAGCCAATCGCAACGAACGTTAGCCATCTGCGCAGGAGATATTATAGTGCACAAGTGTATACGCAAACACAGGTGTACTCTCTATTCCTTCACTCTCATAGTCCTGATAGTTCCATAGACATGTCCCATAGACAGCAATTCGACAGGACCAGTGAAAGGTCGGGCGCAGGACCAACGGCTTAACGTGCTTTTCGAGGCAAGGGGGTTTTTAAACCGCCAACTTCTTGACTCCAGACTGTTACTGAGCAAATTAGATATTGAAATAACCAGCCACTAATTCTTGGTCCAACTCGGGATTTGTACCCGGGACTTCTTGGTCCTTAGGCGGTGCATGCTACCACTAGACCAATGAGGCAGTCACGAGGCTACTTAAAGACGGCCGGTACGGACAGTTTGTTATTATTAGAGTTAAGGTATACTTTTAAGTAATATTGAAGTGAAACTCTTGTCTAAGGAGTTTCGGAATAAGAATAATCAGTAACCAGCACAGTAAAGTAAATTATAGGACTGTGACCACGTGGAATAAAAAAAGTTATTATATAAAAGGCAACAAAGATATAATAAAAAAAAACTTTAACTAAAATTATATCAACCGTTTAAAAAAATACCATTTTTTTAAGTCTGCATGGACTGTAATATTTATTGTGACAGATTTTGTAAATTATGCATTGCAAGTGTTTACACGTATAATATAATATAACATAAGTATAATATAAATATTTAAATTTGTTTTCTTTTTAGAATACACTATTCATCATCATCCTCTTGCCCTTCTCCCAGTTCATCTGGGGTCGGCGCAACATGTATTCCTTTTCCATACGTCCCGGTCAGCCGTCATCAAGCTATCCACTCCCATTTCACTCATATCATCTTTCACACAATCTATCCATCTCTTATTTGGCCTTCCTCTTCCTCTCCATCCACTAACATTCATACTCATCACTCCTTGTCACATGTCCTTCCTCTCTTCTCATCACATGCCCATACCAAGATAAACGGTTTCCTCTTATCTTATCTACCACTGGTGCCATTTTCATACTTTCTCTTATATATTTATTTCTAGTGTATTGTAAAATACACTATTTATCATGTTCCTAGCGTTATGCACCGTGTTTAGACGGGGTCCGCTTATACCATGTTTCAGGATTTAGCGAGTCTGGTAATTACATTGAAGCGACTGCCGATCTGACCTTCGTAACCCTAAGATAGGGGAACCAGACAATTTTTGGATCATGGTTACAAATGCAAAGTTGTTTGATTTTGCAGGTTTCATCACGATGTTTTCCCTCACAGCCGAGCTAGTGGTATAAATACGTACATAGATTTGAAAAATCCAGAGGTACGTGGCTGTTTTGAACCCGCACTCCTTGGTTAAGAGGCGCGTGTCCTTACCATTGAGATACCACCGCTCGTAGAATACACTATTACTCGTTTGAAAACATAATCCACCCGCGTATGTTTCCACTTTTGTTCCCGCTTTTCATAAAAGACTAGATGATTGCCAAAAGAATTCAGATTTCTATTGTGTCCATATCTTTTGGGTAGTTTTTGAATTCAAAAGCTTTTTCATCATAATAGCTTACATTAGCAAAGAAGGGGAACACCTTACTCATTTCAAAATGAATAGCGAATATTATTACAGATCTCTTACCAATGCGAAGTACATTATGTAAGAATTATAGATCACTTACATAAACATCAGTCAAAAAACGAGACAATTAAATTCTGAATTAATTATGATAAGAAATGTTTAAAGTACATTATCAAAACTTTTCAAACTGAAATTCAATTTAAAGACGTATGCTTCGTTGATTTGGTTTTAAAGTAATGGTAATAAACTTGGATCGACTAACAAATATATGAAGCGTAATCATTACATTTGCTTAAGTATTTTAGGCGCTACGATGGAAACAGACGTTAATACGAACATATTATCTATACTTATAATAAATCTGTAGAGAGGTCAATTCTGTACATGAAATATATTTTCAAAATAACTATCAGGGGGTGATTAGTGATCGATACTGATGCCAAAAATGCAATCAGTAAAATTTTTGTCTGTCTGTATGTTCCTTATAGAAACAAAAACTACTCGACGGATTTTAACGAAACTTGGTACAATTATTCTTCATACTCCTGGGCAGGTTAAAGTATACTTTTCATCACGCTACAATCAATAGGAGCAGAGTAGTGAAGGGAAATGTTGGGAAAACGGGAGAAGTTACTCAATTTTTTAAGCTTCCGTCGCGTGTGCAGCCTTAATGGTTAAAGTTACATAGAAATCATGTATGACGGAAATAGTCTTTATAATATTAACCATAAACGCGGGTGACACCGCTAGTATACAAATAAACGTACTTAAGTATGTCTATCCACTACCTAGTATCTATAGCATAAGCAAGCTTAGTTTGGAACTAAGAAATTGGTGTACATACACACATAACATCACGCCCATAATCCTCGAAGGGGTAGGCAGAGTCTAAGCGGCAGCATGCCCCTTCAACCACATTCAGCCAAAAATAAAGCCGGGCTGGGTTAGATGGAAAATTGTTAAAAAGCAGTGACAAGCGTCTATCCTGTCGCCTACGCAATCACACACCCAATACCCGATATACCATTAGTCGCCTTTTACGACATGCTAGGTAAGAACCACAGTTGGCATATTCTTTTTAAGTCCCAGACCAACATGGGACAGTGGGCTGGGTTGGATGGAAAGCTGTGAAAAAGGAGTGACAAGTGGCTAGCTAGTCGCCTACTCAGTGACATACCCAAAAGCCCGTAAACCATTAGTTGCCTTTTACGACATGCTAGCCAAGAACCACTGTTGGCACATTCTTTTTTTTTTTCCCAGATCAACATGGGCCAAGTCCCAGACCAACATTGGTATCAGTCTGGAAAATTATACAGGCAGTTAAAATCACAATCTTTTGCTTTTTGCATTACCATAGTCCTACTGCGTGTATAATATGATATCGCAAATTTTACTGGGGTATCCAAGTTTTTAATTCGATCTAAGAAAATTTAACAAACAAACCGACTTAATACCTATTCAATTTATAGCTATCAGCCGATTTAAGACGAAGACACTCCAGACTTTTTCCTGAGCAAAGAAAGATTTTATTAAAGATAAAACTTATTAAGCAACTGTCAAAGTTACGCCATAAACATCAAACAGGCCGCTTTTTGAAGGCAGCTAATATTTTAACCGCGAATTTAATTATGAGAGCAAGTAGAAACTGCTTTGATCTCACCGCTTGAATGCGAGCAGGCTTCCGGCGGAAAGGTTAATTTGTCTAAATTAAAACCTCGCAGAAAGACATCACACCCGGCGTAATGAAATGATGTAACTTATTGACGTGATTTTGGGGAGTTATATGAATCGTTTGAGCGGTGGTAGCTTAATGGGTAAGGGGAGAGCATAAAATGCTAGGTGTTTCGGTCCAAACATGAAAACGTGTCTTTGTAATCTCTTTTTTTCAAGCTCCACTGCTTTTTACCAGCCTAGTTTCTCAGCTCAGTTACATACATACATAGGGAATAATGGGCGTGATGACATTTACGGCCGTAATTGCCTATAATCATTGGAGGATTTATTACTTTATCTTGAGCAAACTTAAATGTATATTGTAATCAATAATTTCCTAGTTTCAAACTAAGCTTATACAAGCTTAGTTAGCTTAGTATAGCAAGTATTAGGTGAACGGATAGATATACTTAAATACGTTTATAAACATCCATGACTCGAGTACAAATCTTTGTTCATCACACGAAACATTTGCTCCTAGCGGGATTCGAACCGGCTACCCTTTGTTTCGTGGCCAAGGCTCTGACCACTCGACCAACAGGCCTGTCAAAGTTGTAGAAATAATTTTTCTCAAAGCTAATTGGGATAATTGTCATTAAGTAATTTCGCTACTCAGTTGCTAATCAACACTAATTAGTTAATGTTTATATGGAAATCCTTAAAAGTTTTTTGTTGTTAAATGTTTTTAGTAATTTAATATAAATAAAGAATTAGGTAGCCTGTATTTAAAGACAACTTGCTTCTGCTTGCGACTTCGCTCGCGTGGTACATCGATAAAACATAGCCCATGTATTATTCGGATATATGAGCTATTTTACAGTAAAATTTCATTAATTTCCATTTAGTAATTTAGCGTAAAAGTGTAACATACATCCACAAATACATACAAACATATGGATGCAATTATGCATCTTATTAAATCAAGTTGTTAAGTCTTGTTAGTTGTTATGTTTCTCCATACAAACTTTCACGTTTATAATATTAGTAAGATTTCAATTACTCTCTGAGAAAATATTACAGCTTAAGTCATATTTTTTATATAACAGTTAACGCGTTGTGTCTATTCTAATTTGCTAATTAACACAATGTATTTATTTATTACTGTCTACTAGCCTTTAAGGACTATTACAAATGGTTGTACGTCCTCAAGGATTATTTTTTTTCCGGAATGAAAAGCATCTGAGTGATTATGTAGGCGAGGAGCTAGACAATTGCCACTACGTTTTAACAACTTAATTAAATCCACTTAAACTTTTTAGCTGAAATGAAATGAAATGAATGAAATTGTCTTTATTTACGCAATTATAAATCGTCAGTTAGCTCAGCTTAATGTGGTTTTATGAAATTATTTTTATTCGGACTTCTCATATTCCTGCGGTGATAGCCGGTGTTATGAAATGGATGTATGGATGTATGTATGTAAGTAAACCAATCTCATATTTTAACATTTGCCATTCCAAATGTTATCACAACCCATCGATCTAGAAGTAATAACGTAACAGACAGATACACAGACTAACAGTTGCTTTTGCATTTGACACTACGCTGCTATATAAGACTAGCTGTACTATATGCCAGCGGTGTCACCCGCGTTTATGGTTAATATTATAGAGACTATTTCCGTCATACATGATTTCTATGTAACTTTAACCATTAAGGCTGCACACGCGACGGAAGCTTAAAAAATGGTGTAACTTCTCCCGTTTTCCTAACATTTCCCTTCACTACTCTGCTCCTATTGATTGTAGCGTGATGAAAAGTATACTATAACCTGCCCAGGAGTATGAAGAATAATTGTACCAAGTTTCGTTAAAATCCGTCGAGTAGTTTTTGTTTCTATAAGGAACAGACAGACAGACAGACAGACAATAATTTTACTGATTGCATTTTTGGCATCAGTATTGATCACTAATCACCCCCTGATAGTTATTTTGAAAATATATTTCATGTACAGAATTGACCTCTCTACAGATTTATTATAAGTATAGATAATAATAATATTTGAATAATATGTGACCCTGCCCCATGCGCCAAGAGTTGTGAGCTCGATCCTCACCTAGGACGAACATTCGTGTGATGAATACTTGTGTTTGTTCTGTGTGTTGGTGAATTTGTAAAATGTAACTCCATAAAGGCATAGTTCTAAAGGTTTTAGTATGTCATATCTTTAAAAAAAAAAAATATTATCATTGTGGGTTTTTTTTTCAAACAAAATGTTTATGTTGTGGTTAAAGTTTGTTCTTACATTATTACATTATACATACATTACAACACGCCCATAATCCCCGAAGAGGTAGGCAGGGTCAAAAGGATAGCAGGCCCCTGTAACCACATTTAGCCAAAAACAAAACTGGGCTGGGTTAGATGGACATATTAGATAAGGTAATTTTACAATAAAACAAGTAAAATGAATTTAAGAAATATTTCATTATTTATAATTGCCCGACATTGTTTGTGGTTTTCATGTTGTTAACCTAACTTACCTAATCATAAATCAGTAAAATAGTCCCTAGGTGATGAGTAAATGTTGCTTGGGGCAGTTTTTTTATCACTTTGGGATCAACCAAAAGTAGAAATTTGATTGTTAGCCATTTTTGTATACATGTGTTCACCCAAGAGAACTAATTCTGCGCATCTATAACGAATCTTTAACATTTCTTTCAAAGCTTGCTACGTGAGCACTTCACTGGCATCCCTTTGTATACTGTGACGCGTGCATGAGAGAGCAATCGGATCTTTCTCGCAATTTGCATAGTTCCATAACTGGGTGAACCGTTAGTTCAAACTCGCACCTCTCACTTGGCACCGCTTGAACCCCCAGTCTCTAGATTATTCTGGAATTAATACTCTACCCGGAATCCGCTCCGAGATTAAGGGAAGAACTTTCATACCTAATTAATAAAAAGTTTCGCCTTCTTGGCTTGGTCGCTGTTAAGTAAAGCCGGGTTAAATTTTAGTTGTGAACGTAAGTCTAGTGACTGTTCCAGCCAACTAGGAAAGTTCTAGGTTTAAATACAACAATGTATTTCCATTATCATCCTAGTTTTATGTCCCGTCTTAAATCTACTTTATCAGCGAGTAACATAGGCTATATTTTATCCCCGTATTCCTAGATGAAATTGGATTCTAGAAACTAACTAACTAACTAAACTTCCACGCCACTTCCCTAGCGGGGTAGGCAGAGAGAACCGAACGCCATAACGACTCTTCAACATTCATGATCTTTTTCATACAAGCTCTACGATTTTTATGACTCCTAACATCACCTTCTTTTAATACACGACAAATCTGGTCGTGGTAGGTGAGCCTAGGCCTTCCGCGGCTCCTACATCCATCCACTGTCGCATTGGATATCTGTTTAGTCAATCTTTTCTCATCCAATCTTACCACATGTCCGAACCATGCCGGAGCATGTCTCTTCTTACCTAGACTCCGACGCTGTCTTTTAGACCGATTCTCTTTCTTACATCATCATTCCGAACGCAGTCTGTGAGCGATACACCGCGGATTCTAGAAATTTCTCTTTAACTTTTTCCCAGCCGGTGACGTACAACTTTTCATGAATGATAAGAAAAATACATGGTAAGTTCAACCGTTTTAACATATAGCATATATTTCGCGACTTTTTAGGTTTTACGAAACATTATTCTTTTCAAAACGAAAATAGGTATAAAATACGAGTCACCAGCAACATTTTCGAGTCCCCGTGTAACAAAGAACACACAAATAAATCATAAGCTTTTGGAGCCTCTCAGCACGTACCAACTTAATCTCGAAGCTCTAAGATACAGCGATGTTGCTGACATTGATTGAAATATGTTATTTTGTCACAGAGGATTTTATGAGTTCTGTTTTAAGAGTAAACGTGATATTTCATTTTGAAACAATTGTTTTGTAGTGTCTGTGTTTTTTCATTTTATTTGCTTTAATTGTATCGTAATGAAACAGCTAATTAGCACCTCAACCCATTACAAATCTTCTTAATGAAATAAATAATTGTCTAATTTATTGTAATTGAAATCACAAATACCTAGGTCTATAGAAAATATTTGAAAAATTGGGAAGGATTGAAAATTTTGAAAATCTATACTTATAATAAATCTGTAGAGAGGTCAATTCTGTACATGAAATATATTTTCAAAATAACTATCAGGGGGTGATAAGTGATCGATACTGATGCCAAAAATGCAATCAGTAAAGTTTTTGTCTGTCTGTCTGTCTGTCTGTCTGTCTGTCTGTCTGTATGTTCCTTATAGAAACAAAAACTACTCGACGGATTTTAACGAAACTTGGTACAATTATTCTTCATACTCCTGGGCAGGTTATAGTATACTTTTCATCACGCTACAATCAATAGGAGCAGAGTATTGAAGGGAAATGTTGAGAAAACGGGAGAAGTTACTACATTTTTTAAGCTTCCGTCGCGTGTGCAGCCTTAATGATTAAACTTACATAGAAATCATGTATGACGGAAATAGTCTTTATAATATTAACCATAAACGCGGGTGACACCGCTGGCATAGCTAGTATTTAATAAATATACTTACTTAGTATGTTTAATATTCATTTTGATACAGATCTTTGTTTTTATAATTACCAGTTATTTTATGTACTTACATACGATTTAAATAGAGTGCTATTGTTACGATAATTCTAACGCGCCCCGTATTCCATCTTAACATTCGTGTCATGGATGGATACTTATTTTTGTTCAGTGTCTGGGTTTTAATATCCAATATTTAAGTATATATTTGTAATACCACTGTTGATTCTGATATCCGTAACACAAGTTCTTAAGCTTCTTACCTACCTCGGAGTCAGATCAATGTATGTGATGTAGTCTGATATTTATATTTTTTTCCATTTAAACGTTTTTGGCGAAACGTCACAGTTTCTCTGCAACATTGGAAACGTATTGGCTGTTTATAAATACTTTTTTGTGTCATAAATTAAAATAAACTTAAGCCGTGACACGTGTATTTGAAAATATACTCGAAAGGAGTGGGAATAGGAACATGCCTGCAGCCCTCCAGAAGGGGAAGTTTAGCCCTTTGTAAATAAATGTGGGTAGTGGAGGCTATTATTATATTATCATCAGTCCCCAGCAGAATATATAACCGAGATTTCAAAATACGATGCATAAAAGTTTAATTTGATTCAGTTAATGGTCCAAGAAATAAGAACGGGCAAGTTTCCAAATTCATACTAAAAAGTCCAAAAAAAAGCCCATGGTTGTCTAGGACTTAAAAAGTGTGCCAACTGTGTTTCTTGCCTAGCATACGTAAAAGACTACTAATGGGGTATTGGGTATGTGATTGTGTAGGCGACGAGCTAGCCACTTGTCACTACTTTTTTATAATTGTTCATCTAACCCAGCCCAGTTTTGGTTTTGGCTGAATGTGGTTAAAGGGCCTGCTGCCCTTTTAACTCTGCCTAACCCTTCGGGGATTATGAGAGTGATGTTATGTATGTATGTAAGCTTCCAATTAAATATTTATTGGTGTTAAGAAAATAACGAATATACGGTCAATAAATAATAATGATTTTCAGACCAGCACACCACTATAAATTCGTCAGACTGACACACCCATTCCCTAGTATCAAACTAAGCTTATGCTTGTGCTATAGATATAGCTTCGTATATACATATGTATATGCTATTTATACTACGAGTATACAATGAATACCATTAACACATTTTAAAAACACACGTTTGACAAATACCCTTAACTCCAGTACGTACGTGTTCATGATAATCAAAACATTTATGGCTGGCCTGTTGGTCGATTAGTCAGAGACCCTGGCCAAAACCAAGGGGTCGCGGGTTCGAATTGAGCTTGGGTTTCGTGTGATGAACATGGACATTTGTACTCGAGTCGTGGATGTTTAATAGTATTGAAGTATGTCTATCCGTTCGGCCAATATCCATAGTACAAGCATAAGCTTAGTTCGGAACTAAGGAATTGGTGTGAGTCTGGACAATTTATTTATTTATTTATTTGCCTCTTGCAACATTTTAATCCGCGGCCTTGGTTTCACCGAAAATCTCTAATCATAAGCGCCTTGTAAATCCCATGACATTTATATTTCCTACTACGTTAATGTAATGTTATTACTGAGGCTATCTTTAAATATTTCAAAGCTAAAAATACTTCCCGCAAACGACTGCACTTAATTTGAGTGAGTCTCACCATCCATTACGCGTTTGAGCGATGTGCTACAGCATCACACCAGGCGACCCATAAAATGGTTTTTGTTAAAAAAAAAAAAAAATATACAGATTTTACCTATGTCAGAAGAAGGATTATTCTTTAAGATTGTATTTAATTATGTATTTATGATATGTATTTTTTTGGGTACGGTAAATTGGTCGAGATGATGAATGCTACCAAATGGTTCATGTAATAATAATGTCCTCCTAACCGATATCGGTCACGGCGGCCAATCTCAACAAGGATTAGCAATCCGTGCAGGAGATATTATAGTGCACAAGTGTGTGCGCAAACACAAGTGCACTGTCACTCTCATAGTCCGATGGGACGGCAATTCGACATGACTGGTGAGAGGTCAGGCGCAGGACCAACAACTTTAAGTGCTTTCCGAGGCACGGGAATGTTTAAATTTCCAACTTCAATATTGAAATAACCAGCCAGAATTTTTTTATTTTTGACCGGACCCTGGATTTTCACCCGGGACCTATTGGTCATTAGGCGGCGCATGCTACCACTGACTAACAAGGTAGAAATTTAAGTATGGTTCATGTGAATATATCTCTTTGTTATAGCCCATGTTGGTCTAGGACTAGGCCCATGTTAATCTGGGACAAAAAAAAAGAATATGCCAACTGTGGTTCTTGCCGAGCATGTCGTAAAAGGCGATTAATGGTTTACGGGCTTTTGGGTATGTGATTGAGTAGGCGACGAGCTAGACACTTGTCACTCCCTTTTCACAATTTTCCATCTAACTCAGCCTGACTTTATTTTTGGCTGGATGTGGTTGAAGGGGCATGCTGCCCCTTTGACTCTGCCTACCCCTTCGGGGACTATGGTCACGCCTATAGTCCCCCCCCCGTAGTTATGTATGTATGTGTGTGTATTAAAAGCAACTAGGTATTGGTTTATATTGTACATATATAAACAAATAGAAATAGAAATAGAAATAGAAATATCTTTATTCATGTAGGCTCCACAAAAGCACTTATGAATTGTCATAATAATACAAAATAAACATTCTACCGCCATAAACGAACCAGTTAGTTCTAATCTTGCTTCCTCTTGTACACAACACATATCACGACAGCATTAACTTCTATTTTTGTTACCTTAATGAGGAAGTAATATCAGCCATCAAAATGTTAGCAACAAACATCAAACAAAACTAAAAGTTAGGTTTCACAAGTCTTCTATGAAATGGATTCATTGACAACTATATAGTTGTTTGAGCTGTATAAATCTTGGTGTTAGTGTATTTAAGAGCTTTTTTTAAAGAAATATAGTGGTATTTCAATAGTAAATTAGGACATATTGCTAGATTTTGTTTTTTTGAGATTAAATACAAAAACAGAGATTTTTTAATTATAAATAAATATAGTTTATTTTTATTTTTACACCAATTAAAAACTATTAAAAAAATCTGCAACATGAATAACCTCTAGGGAAAATTGGAATTTCTACAATGCTACAAAAATGTCTGTCTGAAATAGTTAAAGTTATCACTGCGAATTCGTTGTTGCTATTTCTTCAACTACAGAACAATTAGCGTTTGATGGCTCAAAACTCCGAACCGACATTACACTGAAATGGGCCTAATCTGCTCTAGCGATGGACTTTTACAGCTTTAATACAGCTGTGCTTTCGGTAACTTGGGGTGACCATGTTTCAATCAGACTGGTCATAAAAAGAGACTAGGCTTGAGCCCAGTTTAAACATAAAGACTACTCACAATTTTAGTTGTGTTTAAAATAAGTAACAAAATTGCAATATTTTAAATATTTTGTGTTATTGATATAAATATGGATGATGCCTGCATTAAAAACTATAATTCTATTTAGTCCGTCAGTTAGATTGTACTAAAATACATAGGTATTTTTCGCTTTATCAAATTAACAAAAAATCACGAAGATAAAGAGCATCAAAGTTTGTGGAGTGGGGGCTTGGGACGCCACTATTTAGTAAAAAAAATTACGAAAGCGTGACGTCACGCGCAACTTGAATGCATTGTATCTTCGTCAATGTCTGTTTTACAAATAAATAAAAAAAAGTTTTCAATATTGTTTTATAATCTAACTGAATCTGAATCGGACTGATCAGATTTTTTTTGTCATCTTGCCTATTAAAATCGACACATTTCTTACCTAAATATTACTTATTTTGAGTTTATAATAAAGTCATTCCATATAGTTTTAAAAAGCAGTTTGTTTATTACTAATATCGAATAATTGATTTTAAAGAAATATAAAAAAATAACTACTTTAGTAGATCATTCCAACAGGTGCAAAATTTAAATGCACAGAAGAATCAAATCCTATTTTTAACCGAATTAAAAAAAAAAAAAGGAGGTTCTCAATTTAACTGTTTTTTTTATATTTACCTGTTGTTAGGTGAATATAAAAAAATTAAAAGGGTTATAAAAATCTTAAAAGTTGCCACTAATAGTATTTAGAACTTTAACACCAATAAGTTCAGTTCAAGGTAGCTAGTCTAGACACTAATAATTTCGTCTCTTTTACTTAAAAATAACTTAGAAGTTAACCGTGACGTACACTCTTTGGCTTTGAATTTTACATTACATTACTTTACTCTTTTTCTGCTTGGGAGTTTTACATACTTCCATTGTATAAGATACTGCCTCACACCTTTGAATTATGAATTATCTTGTAAATAAAAGAAAATACTGAGTAAGGAAAGATCACACAAAGAAAAAACAAAACCAACTGAGACCTGAAGTTTGTTGACTCGTGACCAAAACTCCGAGAGTGTACACCCCGCCTTAGATGTTTTCACAACAAAGGAGAAATTAATTATTTTTTCTCTGACGCCGAGTATTTTTAGCATTCAAAGGAGCTGGCGAAACTTTATTGTCAGAAACTTGTTAAAAGTTAGTTGCCGAAAACGTGACGGTATATAGCGTCAGGCTAGCTACTTGAGCTTTGGAAGTTTGGCTGCAAATGCAGATAATGAAAAGTTAATGAGTCTTTGAAAAAGTTATTTCACGGTGTTGGTGTTTAATTCCAAGAATTTGCGAAAGTAATTATTGAATACCGTGGTCGGAGGTAGCTTTGTCCACGGTTACCATAGATACGGAAGTATTGTGAAGTCAAGATACCAATGATTTTTTTTTGTTAAATTTAAATTAGGAATATAATAATACTGTATATTGTATCTATGGATGTTACCACCATTGAAACTAACTTTTCGATTAGTTGAACTAAAAAGATTTATCGACAAAAAAGAAGATTTTTTTTCTAATAGCTGCTAAAGTTTTCGTTATCCGGACTCAGTTTTTAAGCGTAGGTATCATCATGGTAAGAAGGTATGACTACATCACGGACTAGTAAAAAAGAAAGACTCCACGCTGTCATACTATAGCATGAAGTCACGTTTATGCATGTGTAAGTGAGATACTTATGGATACCAGATAACGGATATCTGTCAATTAGAACACTTATTATGTCAATGTGTGACGTAAGTTGCCTGTCAAGGTAGAGCACCTGAAGAGCTTACAACGTCTAGATAGTAGCGCCGAGTCCTTCTTTTTTTACTAGTCCGTGGACTAAACAGATTTCATTAAATTTTCGTCGAAATTTTGCGTAAATAAATAACAGGTACACACCTTTTACTTGTTCATGGATTAATATACACTTTTGCATTTACAATACGAGGTATTGAATTGCACATAAGGTTGAGCAAATGTCCATATATTTATTCAGGCTGCCACTGAAATGGTACAGACTTTTGTTTTCGCTCCAGACCATTGAGCTATTATTACTACGTATAGAGAAGCTATGTCAAACAAAAATATTATCACGAAGCATGAACTGAGCGTGTTTTAGCATTTGCAGCGCTAAAACTAACAATTGTCGTCTAATTAAGCTATTAAAACGCGCAGCGCTGATCTAGCGCTGCGCGTTTTAATAGCTTAATTTAGTTTAATTTTCTTCTTAATAGCTTCTATAGCTTAATTTTCTTTTTAATAGCTCATAGAGTACATTTTTCTCGCGACCAAAACGTCGTAAACGCCGTGAATTTCATGGCGCTTACGCGTGAACGTAGTCGAGTGACTAAACGAGTTGTTGCCGATCGGCAACAACGCACGGCGGAAAAAACTTGTTCGCTGCGTCGGTTCCATACGCTAGTAATAATAGTTCAATACTCCAGACAATTTTATAGTAGGTACACAGAAAAAGTCGATGCAGGTATTATGAAACGCATGAGAGATGCCACGAGCGTAATATAATAATATTTTGCGTGGCGCGTTCATTCATTATTTATTATTTTGAAAGTTATTTATTGGAAAACATCCCCAATATATCTGTCCATTGAAAAGTTTCGCATTCAGAATAAGCTTATAAAGAAATTGTATGTGGAAATTCAACGTAAATTGGAAAATTTCGAACGAAAATGTTGAATTGATCTTGTGAATAGACCTTTTTAATAGAAATAAAATGCTTCCTCCTATTTTAAATTATTATTTCACACGTGTAAAAGCCTAAAGTGGTTTGCTATACTTACTTTTAAACTATTGAACGGAATTTGATATATAATACACATTAATCTTACTTAGAGCATATCACAAAGTGAGTTCTTGTGGTTCGATATTCTGAATTTACACATATGATATTTGGTCTGGGACTATAAAAGAATTTGCCAACTGTGTTTCTTGCCTAGCATGTCGTAAAAGGCGACTAATAGTATATCGGGTTTTGGGTATGTGATTGTGTAGGCGACGAGCTAGCCACTTGGCACTACTTTTTCACAATTTTCCATCTAACCCAGCCCACTGTCCCGTGTTGGTCCGAGACTTAAAAAGAATGTGCCAACTGTGTTTCTTGCCAAGCATGTCATAAAAGGTGACTAATGGTATATCGAGTTTTGGGTGTGTGATTGTGTACGCGATAAGCTAGCCACTTGTCACTACTTTTCACAATTTTCCATCTAACCCAGCCCAGTTTTATTTTTGGTTGAATGTGGTTAAAGGGGCTGCTGCCCCTTTGACTCTGCCTACACCTTCGAGGATTACGGGCGTGACGTTATGTTATGTGTTACACAAATGAACTCGTAGGAATAAACTGGTTTCTATTCTTTAATAGCTGTCCCGGCGAACTTCGTATCGCCCAGTAAATGAAAATTGACATTGATTTGTCGATTGACATTTAACATTGACAGATACGAATCCCACCGTTTTATATGAGAAAATACTTTTGCTTTTATTTCGTTTTATCGTCAATTTTTCAATGTTTTTAATAGTTATTTTGTTATTTTGGACGAATACAAATCCAACAAATCAAAAACAATGTAAGTTCTCGACTTATAAGTGGTGTAACAAACACGACTTTGTTTTATTTATATAGAAGATATACGAAGAATAATAAAAAATTGAGCCAAGTAACAAAGCATTATACATTGTTGGATAGGCAGATCTTGATTACCATACTACGTAGTTTAAGAGATGTACATAGTTAAGGCATAAAAACAATGCTTTATATTTTATTAACCGACTGTAGCGATGGTAGTTCAATGGTAAGGACACGCGCCTCTTAACCGAGGAGTGCGGGTTCAAACCCGGGCACGTACCTCTGGATTTTTCAAATCTATGTAAGTATTTATACCACTAGCTCGACGGTGAGGGAAAACATCGTGATGAAACCTGCAAATTCAAACAACTTTGGATTTGTAACCATGATCCAAAAATTGTCTGGTTCCCCTATCTTAGGGTTACGAAGGTCAGATCGGCAGTCGCTTCAATGTAATTACCAGACTCGCTAATTCCTGGATCATGGTCTAAGCGGACCCCGTCTAAGCACGGGACATAACGCTAGGAAGATGATGAAGATGATGAACCGACTAAGAAAACGGAGGTGGTTTGCAAGTCGACGCGTATATTTTTTTACGCTTAACTTTTTATTACGTTTTTCTTTTGAAGAGTTTGCTTCTACGTGGCTATTATGTTGATTTGATAATTATATTCTTACAATTCTGATAAACTGTCTTAAATGTGAATCAACTTTAAACTTAAATTCACGTATATCGTTCGTTTGAAATATGTCCATAAATTTCCCTATGAAATCCAAAGCCATGGTTCCTCTGAAGCAAGAGTAGCGATATTATTACTTCTCTGTTCATTAAGGTCAGCTTTTATAAGGGGGACAATTAAAACTTAATGTTGGTTCGAATTGTGTCCATAAATCCTGGGTATGGCCGTCCCGTCTACATTGTACGAAGGAAAGAGAGGGAAGACCCAATGGGGGTGGTCTGCTGCAACGAAAATTAAGAAATAAAACCGGCCAATTGTGTGTTGGGCATGGTGGCTGGAGGGTTCCGCAGTTATGATTTTATTTGTCCATAATTTTTAATGACTAATATTATAAATGCGAAAGTTACTAAGCTAGTGGTTCCCAACCAATGGTCCGCGGACCAACGGTGGTTCGCAAGACTTGTCATTTGGTTCGCGGAAGACCTAAAATTTTATTTGTTTTAATGAAAGAAAAGCTTATTTTAAAATAACCACAGTTCGTTTTCGAGCTGTTCCTAATGAAAACGTCCACTAATTAAAAGGTTAGGGACCCCTGGTCTAAGACAATTAGCAGTTGTAGTGACCTTTGGTGCTCCTTAAGTTTAAACCCAAGGAAGAACGTTTAAATCTTTCAAATAATATTATTATATTTCTTACTAAAGATTAGTAACTTATTATTACATAGGCTGCGTGGCGGGCAAAAGTAAGTACTTTATTATTTCGCATGATCAATAAACTTATATTTGATACCGATTTTAATTAACTGGAATGGAATGGGACATAATACTATTGTTGTGTAAAGTATACTAAAATTTTATATATTTTTTATATACCTACTAATAATTGCGGTTACAAAATCTCGCACAAGTGCCGATATCCGAATCCCCCTCTATCACATGCTCGATACATATAATAAAAAAAAAATTCTACAGAAATTTTCATATGCATAGAAATCCTAATATTACTTACTAACAATTAATGTTCATATTGACTTATATTATCATCTTCCTAGCGGTTTGTCCCGTGCTTAGACGGGGTCCGCTTAGACCATGATCCAGGAATTAGCGAGTCTGGTAATTACACTGATGCGACTGCCGATCTGACTTTCGCAACCTAAGATAAGGGAACCAGACAAATATTGGATCATGGTTACAAATCCAAAGTTATTTGAGTTTGCAGGTTTCACCACGAAGTATTTCCTCACCGCCGAGCTAGTGGTATAAATACGAACATAGATTTGAAAAATCCAGATATACGTGCTCAGGTGTCAACCCGCACCCCTCGGTTATGAGGCGCGTGTCCTTACCATTGAGCTACCACCGTATATTGACTCATATACGCACATTAATTAAAATCTTTCTTAAACACATTTACTGATATCTATTTTAATTACATTCATATGCGTTCTCACTCACACATACACAACACATATGTACAAATAAATAAATTTCGCCTTATTAAATGAGTATAACTTAAGTCCCGTCTATTGTATTTTATTTACCTAAGTAACCATCGCTGTTTAGTTTAATTTTTTTTTAAATAAGTTTTAGTATAAGTCATTGCAAACTTATTTGTTGGTTCTTTCTTTGTATCGAGTTTCTTGCCGGTTCTTTTCGGTAAAAGCTACTTCCGAGAAGAATCGGCAATATTTATGAGAGGTAAATTTCAATTTGTATGTACTGACGATTTATAAGTGCTTATTTAAGCCTACGTAAATAAAAATTATTTTATTTCATTTCAACAAAAAAATAATCATAAGACGTTAGAAGTTTGAGTTTTGGTAACTAAATATATACATATAATAAATCTGTAGAGAGGTCAATTCTGTACATGAAATATATTTTCAAAATAATTATCAGGGGGTGATTAGTGATCGATACTGATGCCAAAAATGCAATCAGTAAAATTTTTGTCTGTCTGTATGTTCCTTATAGAAACAAAAACTACTCGACGGATTTTAACGAAACTTGGTACAATTATTCTTCATACTCCTAGGCAGGTTATAGTATACTTTTCATTAAGCTACAATCAATAGGAGCAGAGTAGTGAAGGGAAATGTTGGGAAAACGGGAGAAGTTACTCCATTTCTTAAGCTGCCGTCGCGTGTGCAGCCTTAATGGTTAAAGTTACATAGAAATCATGTATGACGGAAATAGTCTTTATAATAATAACCATAAACGCGGGTGACAGCGCTGGCACAGCTAGTTATTACTAAGTATCCTAATTTAAGTCTCAAAACCTAATAGGAGATTTTGATTTAAGCTCTATCTTAGTCTACGACTATTTTATGGAATCTTTTGATTTGTGGTCCAATAAATCTTCCAACTTCTTGCGGTTGAATGTCATCAAGTCTAGTTAAATTTATTTAAACTTAGATTTAACTTAAATTTAGTGAGTAATTTTAAGTTTATTTATTGCATTGGTTCGCCAATGGTTAAGATCTACGTCATGAATTCAAGTTAGATACTACTGATCCTTAGTATAAATACATACATAAATATCATCACGCCCGTAATCCCTGAAGGGGTAAGCAGAGTAAAAGGGGCAGCTAGCCCCCCCTTACCACATTCAGCCAAAAAATAAAACTGGGCTGGGTTAGATGGAAAAGTGTGAAAAATCAGTGTCAAGTGGCTAGCTCGTCGCCTACACAATCACATACCCAAAACCCAATATAACATTAGTCACCTTTTACGACGAACTTTAAGTCCCAGATCAAACCGGGACCAATCCATAGTATATTTTAAACAATTAGATTATATACATAATTAAAATATACTTTGACTGACTTTACTATAGAAAAAGTATGAATACTGAAACTAAGTAAGTTTCCTAACTAGCTACCTTATTATTGAGTCTAAGAGAAAAGCGCCTGCGGCTCTATAGAGCTATGTAGACAATAGCTATTTGTTATTTAATTATTAATACAAACTTTGCGTAAGTTTGTAAGGAAAATTTAATAATTTTGTTAATATTTTTCTTCCAACAATATGGCTGTGAACTAGAAGGCAATGAGGGTTTTCAAAAATACAAAAACCGCCAGATGGCACAAGGGAGTCTCGTGGTCTTATCACTGTCACTATTGACTCTTTGTTAACAGCGTGTCAGTTTGTTCTGAAAACTTACCAATGACAAGACCGTACGTCACAGTTACGCCATCTATCTGATGTTTTAATTCAAAAAACCCTTATTCAACTAGCAGAAACTTTGCACGAGCTGCCTTTTAACCTTATGACGAAAAGTACATTTTATTTTCGACCCTCTGTCACAGTGTGAATAAAACAGTGAAGTAATTTTATGTGATGTCCCATGTTAGTCTGAGACTCGAAAATAAGCACAAAATGTGTTCCTTGCCTAACATGACGTAAAAGACGATAAAAGAAATAATGGAATTGGATATCTGATTGTGTGGGTGACGAGCTAGGCACCGTTTACTAATTTTTCAGAATTCTTCATCTAACCCAATCCGATTTTTAGCTGAATGTGGTTTATGAAGGTCATTGATCCCAAGACTGCCTACTTATCTATTATACAAATGTACAATATAGATACAAATGTATTATAATTAACAGAGATCATAATGAAATAGGATACCAAACAAACAATCAATACAAATACCTGGATCACCTTTGCACTAAAGAAAATATTATTCAGTGCGACTCTCAGATTCGCCTATGGTTCAGACTTCTTATCAAATGCCTCTTGTATCAAGTGTAAATCATTCTATCAAAGGAGTCAGTGTCGACCTTGATTTATCTCAATAGACAAATTCAAAATATTCTTTATTTATATAGGTTTCAAAGAAACACGTATAAATCGTCGAAAACAGATAAAGAAATATGATTCTACTATCGGTTTGAAATGTTGCATCTACCGAGAAAAATTTGGCAAGAAACTCGGTAGTTACTCTTTTCAACAACAGTATTAACTAAGTGATATGAAACATATTTAACTTTAAACCATGTTTCAAAGTTTACCTGGTGAAAGATAAGAATATAAAATTGTATAATTACTAGGAAAATAAATTTAGAGCGGTGGTAGCTCAATGTAAAGGACACGCGCCTCTTAACCGAGGAGTGCAGGTTCAAACCCGGGCACGTACCTCTGGATTTTTCAAGTCTATGTTCGTATTTATACCACTAGCTCGACGGTGAGGGAAAACATCGTGATGAAACCTGCAAATTCAAACAACTTTGGATTTGTAACCATGATCCAAAAATAGTCTGGTTCCCCTATCTGAGGGTTACAAAGGTCAGATCGGCAGTCGCTTCAATGTAATAACCAGACTCGCTAAATCCTGGATCATGGTCTAAGCGGACCCCGTCTCAGCACGGGACATAACGCTAGGAAGATGATGATAGGAAAAAAGAATTGCCGATACTATGCTGGTACAGTAAGACACCCTACTGCTATTTAGCGAGCTGTATTCTAGTCGTCCAAAACAAAGTCAGAGGTACAAACGAGGTAGAAAAACGCCCCCGGTAGGTTTTCTCGCCGAGACGTGATTAAGGCTATCTCCCATTATCGGGACGAGAAATCCCTGAATCACCAGCGCCGGGCCTCATTACTGCTCCGATTCAGAGGCGGCGGCGAGCATTATTTTAAAGGATCGCATTATCGGAAACCGATTTTTATTTTGGGGGGATTAGGTTCGTATTAGTTATAATTTAGTTAATCTTATCTTATTTGGCATATGAGTGAATGGCTGGCTATAAAAGATGGCTATAAAAGTTATAACAAGTTAGTTAGACTTAGTCTTATCTAATTTAGCATATAAAGTTATGCCTATATGTGATCTTTCAAATAATTGGGAAGGTTTCTGCTGATAATGATTTAAGTAATACGAAGCACTATTTCCAAGGATTTTTTTCTAAAAAGTAGTACATACATAACATCACGCCCATAATCCCCGAAGGGTTAGGCAGAGTCAAAGGGGCAGCATGCCCCTTCAACCACATTCAGCCAAAAATAAAGTCGGGCTGGGTTAGATGGAAAATTGTGAAAAAGTAGTGACAAGTGGCTAGTTTGTCGCCTACAAAATCACACAGCTAAAACCCGATATACCATTAGTCGCCTTTTACGACATACTAGGCAAGAACCATAGTAGGCACATTCTTTTGAAGTCCCAGACCAACACGGGACAATGGTCTGGGTTAGATGAAAAATGTGAAATAGTAGTGACAAGTGGCTAGCTCGCCGCCTACACAATCACATACTCAAAACCCAATATACCATTAGTCGCCTCTTACGACATGCTAGGCAAGAAACACAGTTGGCAAATTCTTTTTAGGTCCCAGACAAAGTTTAAAAAAAACTAATAGGTAATTTATATAACTTTTTTTTTCAAAAATATCAATGTTTATTACTTCGTATCAGTAAATGTTGCAGTTTATTAATATAATGTTGTATCATTTGTGATACTTATGTAAAAGTGACGATATAGTGTTCTTTTATATGTTTTAACCCGTTCCAAGGCCAGATTTCAAGAACATTATGGGGAGATGTTTTCCTTAGTAACCATTATTACCCTTTAAAAAGTTATAAAATTGAATTTTTATGGTAATGAAATATTATATAACTATAAGCATATGAAATTCGATCCCGTCTCATATATTCAACGCGAATTTATTATATAAAGGACGAAGTTTTAATTACTAAATCAAAATTCATGTCAGTGTCTTTTGAGTGAGCAAATCCATTTAGCCCGTCGCTTGGCTTTCTCAACTTGGACCTGAGCCGCACCCTTGCCGGCCCTTACAAATGAAAATTTTCTTGGTTGACTTGCATTTTAACAGCTTTGTATTCTAACGATGTTTATTCTTTAGCTTACAGTCATATTTGCAAAGACATTTTAATTTTTTCTTTTTATGTTCATTAACGAAGCTACATTTTTGTTGAATCTCTTGTAAATTGAATATGCAATAATATTTAGTTACAATTTATGGAGGTAAATTTTAAATATTGAAATATTTTATTGTATCTGACATTTGCATCATCTGGTAGGCGAGTACTTACCTGAAAATGCCATGACTAGGTTTAAAGAGGTATGAAAGTTCTTAGTTTAGTTACAAAGGTAAAAATATCAATAAATTTGAAATAATTAACAGTATAATATTTTAATCGGATTCCTAGCGTTATGTCCCGTGCTTAGACGGGGTCCGCTTAGACTATGATTCAGGATTTAGCGAGTCTGGTAATTACATTGAAGCGACTGCCGACCTGACCTTAGTAACCCTAAGATAGGGAAATCAGAAAATTTTTGGAGCATGGTTACAAATCCAAAGTTGTTTGAACTTACAGGTTTCGTCATGATCGATGTTTTCCCTCACTGCCGAGCTAGTGGTATAAATAAGTACGTAAATAAAATTGATAAATCCAGAGGTACGTGCCCAGTTTTGAACCCGCACTCCTCGGTTAAGAGGCGCGTGTCCTTACCATTGAGCTACCACTGCTCTTAATCATATGTTAATATGGATTATAATTAAATAAAAGTAAAAGAGGGTCCCAAGAAATATGGAAATGTGTGCATAATTAGGATTGATTGATAAGAAGCAACTGTCGTGTATGGTATTTTCCTATAATTGCTTTTAAAAATAAGATAAGAATTTGCACTAGAAATTAAAATAGATGATGTCCAAAAATTTCAATAAATTTTCATCACAATTTGACTGACGCAGCAACTTCACAAACCACATCCCCCATCATCGCGCACGAAACTCGCCGGCTCCCGAACTCGACTCGCGAAAATCAAATTAATGAAACAATTTTCAGTGGCCCGTGGAAAGGGGTTGGCCAAAAATTGAATTAGAGCCCACAGCTCCGGAGATTACGAGCCGACTAAACGCCAGGATCACTCCGAGCCGAACTTTGATAACTAATTCTGGAAAAATAATAACGCTGGAAATGTTGGCGCAAGTTGGGCGGGGAGCCAGGACTTGTCGTTTGTATTATTTTGGTTGTTAATTCTTGTGGATATTTTGGTTATTGCTAATTCGACTTTAGTCTTACTTTCAATGTACATGAAGGTTAAACTATCTGTATTTATGTCTTTTTCTAGTTGTCCATCAATCTATATAATAAGTTTCTCAAATTTTTAAATACGTTAGGTCGTTTCATTATTTTTACTTTAATAACTTTATATATAGATATTAGACTGGCTCGATGGCACATTCGGTAGTGACCCTGCCTCATGCGCCAAGAGTTGTGGGTTCAATTCCCACTCAGGACAAACATTCGTATGATGAATACTTGTGTTTGTTCTGTGTCTGGGTGTTAATATTCAATATTTATGTATATATTTGTAATACCACTGTTGATTCTGATATCCGTAACACAAGTGCTTAAGCTACTTACCTCGGAGTCAGATCAATGTATGTGATGTAGTCAGATATTTATCAATATTACTTTTTTTTTATATATGGCGCACTGCGGAATGCAACGTAAAAGGACTTTTTTTGACTACCAACTAAACTTCACGCAACTTCAGGGGTTAGAGGGGTAGGCAGAGAGAACCAAGTTTTTCAACATTCATTAACCTTTTCATACAAGCTCTACGGTTTTATGACTTCTTACATCACCTTCTGTTAACACACGACCATCTGGTCGTGGTAGGTGACCCTGGGCCTTCCGCGGTTCCTACATCCTTCCATTTACACTTTTTTTATTAGTTTGAAAGTCATTATTGCCAGTAATTCTATAACTAATTCTATTTCAAATCGTCCTGTAATCAGATCAAAATCAAAAAATCTATATTTGCTTACAAAAATATATTTACTAGTGGTGGGGATCTCCTTTTAAGTTTAAAGAAACCTGTATTAGGAGAGTCCCGCTCTCTCGTTCGATTCATATGAATATAAACAAATATACTGTGTTAACCTTATGCATATAAACTTTTAAATTAAATTTAATATATAATGAGATGAGATGAAAAATGAGTAAAAATGGAATGAAAGTATGTGTGTGTGTGTGAGTGTGTGTGAGTGTGTTTGTGTGCTTGTTGTGTGTGTGGGGGGCGGTGCGCGTGCGTGTGTTTGTGTGTGTGTGTGTGTTTGTCACCGTGTGTAATGCCTAAAATATGTGTATGTTTATTTATTTATTTATTCTTTTTTAATATTTTTTTTTATCACATGCCATCTTTTATGTCTTTTAAGAACCAAAAGTCACCAAGTATTTCATCACGATGTTTTCCCTCACCGTCGAGCTAGTGGTATGAATACGTACATAGATTTGAAAAATCTAGAGGTACGTGCCCGGGTTTGAACCCGCACTCCTCGGTTAAGAGGCGCGTGTCCTTACCATTGAGCTACCACCGCTCTTCTGATATCTACAAATCAGCTGTAACTAACTGATATCTACAAATCAGTTGTAACTGATCCCCATGTCTCAGAAGAAAACAACAAAACATTTATATCGGAACTATGAGGTCAAATCGTTATCTTTTCCCAAACATCATGTAGAGGTCTTTTATTACCGTCCTCGGGAAGATTTCCCAAGGGCACAGGCCAATTAACTGGATCTTTTTACAGCAAATTGAATGTGTTCATATAACACGTGTTGATTAATCTAATTATGAGTGTATTTGTATTAAAAAATATTCTTATTAGAAATATAGAATTTAGTAAAATTCCGCAAAAAAAATAAGCGTTAAAAATCTGAGATACATTTTGTTTTATTGGTCTCCTCTTAGACATAGCTGATGGTATGGAAGAAACATGCTTTTTTTTTGTTGACCCAAGTGAATTCATTACGCACCGGCCCGCTGATACCGGGGGAATCAGCGGGGTGTGTCGAACTCCCGGGTCCTTGAGATGTTGGAAGGATCCTGCTCCACCCAAGATGGTAGTGGGCGGGGTGTACCGACTAAGCCACTGGGATGTATGCTTTTATGTAAGGTGCCCATGGGATCGCGCAACGCTAAACACCATGAACAAGAAGAAGAAAGACATGCTGAGCCGACTTCAGGTGACCTTACAGAAGGGCAAGAGGATGATTCTATTAGACATATTATTTTTATATATTATTATAAAAAATATGGTATAAGTCATCCTTAACACTTTTTTTTCATAAGTATTTCTTAATTGTTTTGACCTGATCCTGGATATTATGTAGAAATTAATGAGACAGTTTATATCCCCGGCTTGACCTCGCACTGACACGGAGGGAAAAATATTATCCAACACACAGAAATTAATATTCTCAACCGCCCTCACCTTTGAGGTGGCATTCAGAAATGCGAAAAATAAAAACAAGAAACGTCAAGTTTTGAAAGAACACTTGCATTTTTGGAGGACACTCGGGTTTTTGTAAAATGTTGTTGGATCGTCCTCGTTGTGTCGATAAGTGTTTTGAGGAGGCTCGAGGGCTGAGGAGGGTTGAGAGCAGGACTTAGTTCGAGAATGGAAGACGAGACAATAACTGCAGTGTTTCTTTTGGCGTTTCAAGGTCACTTCAATAATTCTTTGTTGTTATTTGTTTTGGTTAACAATAACCACCAGTTTGCATGTATGTATATATGGTCTAGCAATATACCTACTGAATATATATCTTGTATATTAGTAAGTAGCTGTGATCGTGGATTCATCCACCATTAAGATTATGGTTAATCTTAAAAAGCAATAAATTAACTATAGAACAGAAAAATATTTTTTCAATTCAGACCAGTAGTGCACGACATTGACTTTTGACTTTTGACTGGCCCGTTGGTCGAGTGGTCAGAGACCCTGGCCACGAGGGACGCGGGTTCGAATCCCGCTAGGGGCAAATATTTCGTGTGATGAACATGGGTATTTGTACTCGAGTCATGGGTGTTCATAAACGTATTTAAGTATGTCTATCCGTTCACCTAGTATCCATAGCACAAGCATATGAGCTTAGTTTGGGACTAGGAAATTGGTGTGCCAGTCTACAGAATTTATTATTATTATTATAGATAAGCGCGTTCAACCAAACAAACAAACTCACTCTTCAGCATTATATATTATTATATAGAATATCGATAGTGAGGTTTGCTATATTGATCGATTAAACAGAAATATTTTAATAGTTGGTTAGTTGGTACTATAGGGACCGTCTTTTCAGTTAAACTCAAATTGTCATTAGTTTTAAATCACGTTGCGAAAGCTGAAACGAGAATACAAAACAAAGCAAAGTATTCCAATAAAATATTCACAGCACTTTATATCACAAAGCGACAACAATTATGTGCATTAAAGTCTGTTGAATAATAGATAAAGCGTGTTGACCGAACGTCCCAGTACTCTTCATACTACTTCAAATTCTTTAGATGTATTTAATGGTCATAATATACTGAGATGATGTTTATAGCCATAATAACTGTAGAGAATGTATGAAAGTATTATGAATGTCGAAGAAACGAGTGAGGTGTGTAAAGGCCGCGTCATATGGCGTTCGGTTTTCTCTGCATACATCGCCAGGGAAACCGCGAAAAGTTAGTTAGTTAATATACTATAAATCCTACTAATATTATAAATGCAAAAGTTTGTATGTATGGATGGATGTTTGTTACTCTTTCACAAAAAAAACAACTGAATGGATTTTAATAAAACTTTAGAATAACATAGCTCATACACTCGAATAGCAAATAGACTATGTTTCATCGATTTACCACGCGAGCGAAGCCGCGGGCAGAAGCTAGTGTTGAATAATACGGAATTCAAAAATAAGAGAAACAATGGCACTAAAATTATGTATTTTATTGCTATCTCTGCGTTGAGAGGTTCTCAAACTATGTTCTTTTTATATTCAAAATGTCAGACTGAAATGTTCTTAGCGAGATCCTCTGTTTTTGCGAAACAATAACTTTTCATGTCGTAAGAAAAGTTAAATTAAATTAAATCCGTTATCCAAATTCATACATAAAAGATATGTGTAAATATTTTACTATTTGGATGTGTGTAATATTTTTTACAGTTTTCATATAACCCAGTTTTATTTTTGGTTGAATGTGGTTAAAGGGGCCTACTGTCCCCTTAACTTACCCCTTCGGGGATTACGGGCGTTAAGTTATGTATTTGGATATGTTATATATATCAGACTACATCACATACATTGATGTGACTCCGAAGTAAGTAGCTTAAGTACTTGTGTTACGGATATCAGAAAAAACAGCGGTATTACAAATTATAGAAACTTAAATATTGGATATTAACATCCAGACACAGAACAAATACAAGTATTCATCACACGTTTATCCTGTGGAGAGCTCACAACTCTTGGCGCATGGGGCAGGGTCACTGCCGAATGCGCCATCAACAAAATGTTGTATGTTATATACATATTCATAACATAGATTCGGACATAACATCAAAAACGCTTTACTGGACGTCTCTAGCAATATTAGTAGCTGATCCAATGTTAGAATGATACTTATATATGGTACTCCCGAGCAACCTTTGAGGAAGTTTAAATGAGATGCGGTATAAAAGTATTTCAAGTTTCCTCTGAGCCCTGACAGGCTAGAATGAATAGGCATTCTTAAGGGTAAAGTGGATCATGAGATTGCGGTCAAATGCCTGTGTTCATCTATATATAAAGTTGTGCCTCGTGTAGTAAAACTAATTAAAATATTAATCTATCTAGGTACAATTATAAAATTATTGGTACTGGCTGGCTATCAACAAGTAGTTATAACTACTGAGCCTAAAAAGCTGCAATTTGAAATAAAAACTTTTTTATATCACACTAGCTGTGCTCGCGGTTTCACCCGCGTTTATGGCTAATATTATAAAGCCTACAGCCTTCTTTAGCGGGACATAACGCTATATATAATATGTATATATATATAGCGCTATGTCCCGTGCTTAAACGAGGTCCGCTTAGACCATGATCCAGGATTTAGCGAGTCTGGTAATTACATTGAAGCGACTGCCGATATGACTTCCGTAACCCTAAGGTAGGGGAACCAGACAATTTTTGGTCATGGTTATAAATTCATTACCTATTCAGAAAAAATAAGTCGCTTAAAATCTGCATTATCTCCCAAATTGAGACTCTAAAGTAACTATATTTACAACGGCTATTCGCTAAGGGAACAACCATTAACAGTAACAACTTCGTAAAACACAGCCTTTCATGTCTCCACAAACAATTTAGTGTAATAAATAAGCAAATAAATGTTCGAGCGATAACCGCTTAGGCATAATCGGGTACCGCTGCTGTTTATTCGGAAACATTCCGATTTTAGCGTTAGCTGGAATTATAGTAGGAAATAATTAATTTTACAAAGAGCCCCATTTTACCTCCAACGAGTTTACGCTGTCACCGTAATATTAATTACTTTTTCTGACTGCCTCGTTGGTGTAGTGGTAGCGTGCGCCGCCTAAGGACCAAGAGGTAACGGGTTCAAATCACTAGTTGGGCCAAAATTTGTGGGTATTTCAATATTGAAATTACTCAGTAACAGTCCGGAGTCAGGAAGTTGGCAGTTTAATAACTTCCGTGCCTCGGTTTGCACGTTAAGCCTGTTCTCTTTCCGGTCATGTCGAATTACCGTCTCTCCGGACTATGAGAGTGAAGGAATAGAGAGTGCACCTGTGTTTGCGCACACACTTCTGCACTATAATATCTCCTGCGCAGTTGGCTCATCCTCGTTGAGATTGGCCGCCGTGACCGATATCGATTAGGAGGACATTAATTACTATTTCGTACCTACCGTGTTGAGTTGACACCTGTAAGTAAGCGGGGCCTGATACACTTTGTATGAATACCGACAGTAGTTAACTTTAAGTCTCAAACCAACATTGGACGGATTTCCAAGAATATTAGCCCAAACGTAAACTTACTTGTTAAACCTTGAAGCTTGTGAAACCTTTCACAATTTACGCATTACTTGACCAGAACCAATAATAATTGTAAGACTAAAATATGGTATTGCGTATTATATGTATATATGGTAATAGCGGTGGTAGCTCAATGGTAAGGACACGCGCTTCTTAACCGAGGAGTGCGGGTTTAAACCCGGGCACGTACCTCTGGATTTTTCAAATCTATGTACGTATTTATACCAATAGCTCGACGGTGAAGGAAAACATCGTGATGAAACCTGCAAATTCAAACAACTTTGGATTTGTAACCATGATCCAAAAATTGTTCCCCTATCTTAGTCGCTGCAATGTAATTTCCACACTCGCTAAATCCTGGATCATGGTCTAAGCGGACCCCGTCAAAGCACGGTACATAACGTTAGGAAGCTGATGAATATGGTATTATTTAATTTTCAGCAGCTTTGGCGTTGGAGATGTCAGACAGTAATGAAGTTTAAAAGCCCGTACGTCCACGAAATTCTCAGAGTTCGCCAAACTCGAAGGGACTCTTCTGATGACGTCAGTCGTGACGTGACGTCACGCACGCTTACGTCACGGGATTGTGGCAACTTTAGAACTAAGGTCATTTCAAGTCACCACGTTTGTAAGAGACCTGCCGATTTTCAAAATAAAATGTACAGGAATTAGATTAGAATTAGGACTATCTCAGAGTGATATAAAACAAATATCACTCTGAGATAGTCCTAATTCTAAAATCCTTTGTATCCAAAAACCATGAAAATTACTATGATTCAATATAATAAGGATGTTGACTGGCTAGTCAATTGAGATACTTTTTAAGAGCTTTCAAAACGAAATCACTTCATAGATATTGTATGGGCTTGTCAACGTGTGACGTCACTAGTTTGTATAGTTAACTGACTTAATATTAAGCAGTTTTTGTAAAATTAAAAATCTTAGACTCAATATACTACAAAATCAATAAGGCTTAACAGCATAGTATGATACTTTCTTTCTCAGAATTTATATTTCAAATTAAATACTTATAAATGGTGTCAACATACCAATTGTAGAGTCAGGTGAAATTAGTTATAGCTATAATAAGAGTTAGAAAAGTCAGATAAGCAATTTCAGATCAAGTTCTACATTTCTGCGTGTCTATGTTTAACTTAAACATACTCGACTTATTTAGTCCAATTTGACCCCTGAATAAGCTAACATAACCTAGTAAGATGATGATGATAAACTGTTGTAATACCGATCGCACATATCGGTATCGGCACACAACGGCTCTGGGGTGAAGAAGCTGCGCGTGTGCCCAAGTCGCGCTTACTGCGGACGAGATTGATCACTGCTCGAGATCAGGGTTTAAGAGCGGCTTTGATGACCTGATATAGAGAATATGATTGATGCTTGATACTTTTACAATTTTAGATGATTCATAAATATTTTAGGACACAACTCGGGTCAATGAATGAACCTAATCAATACCAAATTTGAGTCCATTATTAAAAATATAATCTCAGCAGCTAACAGCTTATTGTTAGAAGACAGAAATAAATAGAGGAACTGTAAGATTAATTTGCGAATACTGTTAGAAGCCGTTCTCTCTATCCAATTATTTAATTTATTGTGTACCAACTGCGGTTAATTCTTAAATTACTTAAATGTCGGTAAACGAAGCGCCTCGTCCAATATAATAGTTGCTGTAACTCACAATGTCGGTCAGCGCACATATCGGTTTCGAGATACCGATATGTGCTGCACACAGCGGCTCTCGGGTGAAGGAGCCGCGCGCGTGCCCAAGCCGCGCTCGGTGCGGGCGAGACTGATCGCGGCTCGAGATCACGGCTCGAGGGCGACTCGGCGCCCCGCTGAGTTTTACTGATGACCCGATTAATAAGACAGATTAATTATTTCTGTATATTAGAGTAGAAGCTATTAATAGCTGAGGTTTTGATTGTTTCTATTAGGGAACACTTCCGCCCGCTAGGTATAATGCAGCGGCACCAAACTGAAGATCCCAGCAATTTTGAGGCTCCAAAGATAATTGGCAAGTATTATTTACAGTCGATAGGCATATCACTTTATTACACAAAGATGTCATTAGATCTAGTTATATTTTTTTTACAGAAAACCTACTGGTACGAGTGTGAGAGTCCTTCACAATTGTTATATATCTATTAGAGGTGCGCTGTAGAAAGATTTAAAAAGACTGATTTAGTGATACAGACCTTCATCATGAAATCAAAGGCCGCGGAAACTTCTAATGTTTAGAGACCTTAGCTAAGAAATGGCCGCAAGACATTTTTATTATTCTCTTTTTTTATGAAGAGCCAAATCCTTAAACGCCCTTATTCCAACAAAAAATTAGTTTTCATATGAACTCGACTAGATTCACTAATATTATACGAAATTAATTTCAGTTACGTGGTATTAAATAAAGTAGCAAAGCACGCCAGTTGAACGAGTAAAATAAAATGAATTGCTATCGGATACATTCTTCATAAACAAACCATGAAGGGTGGCAGAACAATGCCTTTGTTTTGCTTTTAATGAATTATAATGTTACGTTAATAAACGCGCCGTTTGAATTTCACGAAACAATTTTAAAGCCAATTGGTGTATTTGAAACATGCAATAACTGCAGTGCAGTTATATCGAAGGTCAGCTATTTTGTAGAATTTTTTGAAAAGATAAGGTTTACAGATCCCAAAACTATGGAGGTGGTAGATCAATGTTATGATCGCATGCCTTACTTGTGAGAAAATTTGGTTCAAACCAAGCCATGTACATATACCTACACATATAAATAAAACATCACGCCCGTAATCCCCGAAGGGGTAAACAGAGTCAAAAGGACAGCTTGCCCCTTAACCAAATTAAGCCAAACAATTTATTAATGGGCTATTGAAAGATGATGTATGAAGAAGTAGTGACAAGTGGCTAGCTCATCGCTTACACAACACACCCAAAACATACACCAATAATCACCTTTATACACATATTTGATTTGAAGAATAGTTGATAATTTCATCAAACCCAAATTGATGTGACATCTCGAAAATTATATTTGCTTACGTCAGCGAATCGTTGAATAAATTTTCCATAGAACCTGTCACGTTTGCAAGTATTTATTAGATATTAGATCATTTCAAGCTCCACTGTTCAGCCGGCCCACTGAACACATATTTCGCTTAACATTGACATCTTAGACACACCTCACCGACCGTACTCACAGAAAAACAACGCAATCGAAAGAAAAACCGGTCAAGTGCGAGTCAGACTCGGACACTGCGGGTTTCATACAAACTTATCCAGCAAGAGAATGAAGCATTGAATATTTCGTACCTTCACTCTTGTAAAAAGACTAGCTTTTATTGAGCTCTTATATTTAAAGCATTCTACGTATGCGTGGTTTTCAACCGACTTCAAAAAAAGGAGGAGGTTCTCATAGTGTAACGATTACGGTGTAATTACACTAATCTACACTATCTTATAATAACAATACAAACTAACTTTACCCTAGTTCGTAGTTCGTCAGTAGCGGGTTAAAGATTTTTTTTTCTGTTTTCAGATTTTACTTGGATTGATAGATTGGGATTTTAGTCCCATGTTGGTCTGGGACTTGGCCCATGTTGATTTGGGACAAAAAAAAAAGAATATGTGTTCTTGCCTAGCATGTCGTAAAAGGCGACTAATGGTTTACAGGCATTTGGGTATGTGACTGAGTAGGCGACGAGCTAGCCACTTGTCACTCCTTTTTCACAGCTTTCCATCCAACCCAGCCCACTGTGTTGATCTGGGACTTAAAAAGAATATGCCAACTGTGGTTCTTCCCTAGCATGTCGTAAAAGGCGACTAATGGTATATCGGGTTTTGGGTGTGTGATTGTGTAGGCGACCGGTTAGCCACTTGTCACTGCATTGTCACAATTTTTTATCTAACCCAGCCCGGCTTTATTTATGGCTGAATGTGGTTAAGGGCATGCTGCCCCTTTGACTCTGCCTACCCCTTCGGGGATTATAGGCGTGATGTTAAGTTAAGTTAAGTTAAGTCAGATTTTACCTTTAATTTGGGCTTTAGGTTTAATTTCCTTGCGAGTATCAACATTTCGGTTGAAAAGTGCTTCTTAAACGGCTCGTATTTTTGGACTACTTACGTTAAGTAATTGTTTTTATGTTAAGCGCTGCTGCATGGAGCAGATGATTTGAGTATTTTATATTAACTTGATCTATCCAACAACAAGGGTTCCTCTCTTCCAATCCAGACACTGTACCCTAAAAATCCAACAGGAGACATTGTATTCGTACACCAATCTAATTTGGGCTGTTCTTTCCGGCCGAGTCGCGATGTTTATTGGATTAGAAGCGTATTGAAACTATGTTTTAGGGGATTACTTACGAGATCAAGGTTAGAGGTGGAATAATCTGTGAGATGTTTTCTGTTAACACTAACACAGCCTATTGGAAGGATGTAGTAATTCAATTTTTTTATTTTTAAGTAAGACTAACGGTATGTGTAGTACATGACTACTAATTTCATAGTCTTCTTGTATCTATGGTTATAACACGATCAAAACGGTAAAAAGTCTGAAGCTTGACTGCCTCGTTGGTCTAGTGGTAGCATGCGCCGCCTAAGTACCGATAGGTCTTAGGGAAGGTTCAAATCCAGGGACGGACCAATAATATTTAAAGCAGGATATTTCAATATTGAAATTACTCAGTAACAGCCTAGAGTTAGGATGTTGGCGGTTTAAATACCTCCGTGCTTCGGAAAGCATGTTAAGCCGTTGGTCCTGCTGGCCACTCTCCGATCGTGTTGGGGTACCGTCTCACTGGACTATGAGTGCAGGAACAGAGAGTGCACGTGTGTTTGCGCAGACTCTTGTGCACTATAGTAACCTGCTTAGCGGGCTAATCCTCTTTGAGATTGGCTGCCGTGACCGAAATCGATGGGAGGAGGATATTATTTGTCTTAGATTGAAAGTAAATAAATATGGGATTGGACTTAAAAAAACACATAAGGCGCATCGGAATATAAACTGCAGCATTTTGAGAATCGCTGGAACAAAAAAGTGAAACTGTCTCTTTCCATTCCACATATCCGATTCGTTCGGAAAATCCGATGAAATTTTGCTATATTTGCTCACTCATAGGCCACGACAGACACAAAAAGAACATCTAGGGCTAGACAGACAAACCTTTCTGACTGTGTTTCTGAGTCTTTTTAGTGTTCACTCAATGACGTCGCTTTAAAACTGAGGAACGTCTATTTTGAACGCAATTATTAACACGCATGCAAGTTTTACGTAATCCACTGCATACTCTGGTTATTACATTGAAGCACCTTACCACCTTTAGATAGAAAAAACCAAAAGTGACACATAGCTTTAATTAACAATAGTTGGTTAAGTGTTTTGTGACTCTGGCCACGAAACGAACGAGCGTTTGAATACCATTAGGAGCAAATGTTTTGTATGATGAACACAGTCTTTTCTATCCGAATCATGGATATCTATGAAAGTTTCTATGTGTGTGCATTTTTTTTTTTTATTCAACGACCTCACATACATTGATCTGACTCCGAAATAAGTAGCTTAAGCACTTGTGTTACGGATATCAGAAACAACAGTGGTATTACAAATATATACTTAAATATTGGATATCGACACCCAGACACAGAACAAACACAAGTATTCATCACACGAATGTTTGTCCTGGGTGGGGATCGAACCCACAACTCTTGGCGCATGGGGCAGGGTCACTACCGAATGCGCCATCGAGCTTGTCAAATTGTCCATTACCTAGTATTATAGTATTGAAGTGTACGTATATGTGTGCTTAGTTTCATCATCATCATCATACCATCACACCCGTAATCCCCGAAGGGGTAGGCAGAGTCCAATGAGCGATAAGCTGCTCAAACCAAATTCAACCAAAAATTTAGTGCGGTTAGATGGAAAGTTGTGAAAAAGCAATGACAAGTGGCTCGCTCATCGCCATCGTAGTCACAAATCCAGAACTCCATGTACCGTTAGTCGCCTTTTACGAAATGGACATAAACACAATAAGTACATTCTTGTTAAGTCTTAGACCAACAAGGGATGCTTAGTTTGAAGTTAATTTAAATAAGTATGCAAGGTTTTACACTTACTGGCTCGACAGAACGTCCGCGTCCTGTTACAGCTATGAATATAAAAAATCACGCGAATTAAATTATTCTCTAAGTTTTCAGAATAAATTTATTTGTGTAAAATTCTTAATTTTCCTTCCGCAAAAACCGATGGTCTGAGAAAATTAAGAAAAAAAAAATCGAATGATGTCGGTAAAGTCATTTTCAAGGTCACGCTATAAGGCGTGATCAAAGGAAATAGGTATTTATAAATCTATATCTATATCTATACTAATGTTATAAAGAGGAAAGATTTGTTTTTTGTTTTGTGTGTGTGTGTGTGTGTGTGTGTGTGTGTGTGTGTTTGTAATGAATAAACTCAAAAACTACTGCGCCGATTTCAAAAATTCTTTCACCATTGCAAAGCTATATTATCCGGAAGTAACATAGGCTATATTTTATCCCCATATTCTTACAGAAACGGGAACTATGCGGGTGAAACCGCAGGGCGCTGCTATTATACTATATTATACATTTTATTTAGTCACAATAATGCATATTTCCGTCACCACAAGCTATATGTATTAATTTACTTTATCTACCTAACGAACAACATTGCAACCACATCGATAGCCGCAACAAGACGCAACAAAGCAGAGCCACAATTAATTAAGCCAAGCGTCGTTGCCGTAACATAACAGTTGTCGAGTGGCATTGTTGCGCACATTTGTTTCGCGTTCTCGCGACAAAGTGACTAGCAACAAGAACCAACGAATGGTTTTGTTAACATGAGCACTGTTTGAGCAGTTATGGTTTGTGAATATTTGTGGTAAGCTTTTATGAAAGGCGATACCCGTGCTTATTATATTTAATTTCAGATAGTTTTGGGAATGATAGCAAGAAATATTCGGTTTCGATATAGAAAGATATCTTTGACTTAATCATCATCATCATGTCCCGTTCTTAAGAACGAGACATTGAGCTTGAGCTTGACCCTTACAATATTTTAAGAAGACTCAGTTTTCCATTTATCCCATTGTCCTGTGTTTGTCTGGGACTTAAAAATAATGTGCCAACTGTGTTTTTTGCCTAGTACATCGTAAAAGGCGACTAACAGTATATCGGGTTTTGGGTATGTGATTGTGTAGGCGACAAGCTAGCCACTTGTCACTACTTTGTCAAAATTTTACCATCTAACCCAGCCCAGTTTTAGTTTTAGCTGAATGTGGTTAAAGGGGCCTGCTGTCCCTTTGACTCTGTCTACCCCTTTGAGGATTATGGACATGATGTTATGTATGTATGTATGTATGTAAGACTCGGTAACCCATCTAGAATTATGGATGGACTCGCTAAGTCTGATTTCTACATGGCAACGATGGTCATCTTGTTATTAAACTTTTGTAACGTTTAATTAATGATGCAGACAAATTGGAAGTTACATTATGCAACTTGTATAACCATGGCGGCTTCTTTTCCTATTAACCCAGAAACATGGGTAAGTTTTCTAAAAGTTCATTGATACTATCTAAAATTTGAACATACCTTACATAATCCACGCCACCGCTTCAACATGCCATGATAAATCTAACATCAAATCAATACCTCACAAAATAAGCTGAAAACCTTCCACCACCATATCCGATGAAGTTGATATTCACCAATACGAGGGAGGCTCTTTATAGCCGTTATCTAACCCGTGACCCGACACAATTTTTGCTTTTACAACCCATAAAATAACTCTCATTACACCCACTTTGTCTGCATTTTGCTGTAAAAAATGTGTGTAATAAGAAACGCCTGCGGATCTGTTATCTTTGCGGTGGGATTTTTAGTTCCAGCTTTAATAAAATACTTCAAGTGGTTACACTAATTTCCTTTATATTTAAACAGCGCTGTTGGAGTAAATTTATGACTCAGACTTGCTTTTATTAAATTTACTATTACTCGTTCTTTAAATGCTAGTGTTTATGCAGATGGCTCGATGAGAGAAAGTATTACTTACTATTAGTCTCTAACCTTCTAGCGTTATAGCCCGTTGCGAGTCGGAGTGCACTCAGACCAGGGTCTTCAGGCAGCAACCAATCCGTATTATTACTTTATAGACATAAACCAAATATATCGGACCATGGTTTACAATTCATTCAATATATGTGGTTCCGGTTTCTGTTTTACATATTTAAATGGGCAGGTTTTACTCGTGACATTTAGGTACCAACGTACCGTTGGGAGCGGTTGTACCTCAATGGTAAGGACACGCGCCTCTTAACCGAGGAGTGCGGGTTCAAACCCGGGCACGTACCGCTGGATTTTTCAAATCTATGTATGTATTTATACCAACTGCTCGACGGTGAAGGAAAATATCGTGATGAAACCTGAAAATTCAAACAACTTTGGATTTGTAACCATGATCCAAAAAATATCTGGTTTCCCTATCTTAGGGTTACGAGGGTCAGATCGGCAGTCGCTTCAATGTAATTACCAGACTCGCTAAATCCTGGATCATGGTCTAAGCGGACCCCGTCTAAAACACGGGTATGTGCCGTGTTTTGACTGGCCCGTTGATTGAGTGGTTAGAGACCCTGGCCACGAAACTAAGGGTCGCGGGTTCGAATCCCGCTAGGGGCAAATGTTTCGTGTGATGAACATGGACATTTGCACTCGAGTCATGGATGTTTATAAACGTATTTAAGTATGTATATCCGTTCACCTAGTATCCATATTAGCACAAGCATAAGCTTAGTTTGGAACTAGGGAATTGGTGTGTCAGTCTGGAGAATTTATTTATTTATTCATTATAGTTTTAGACGGGGAAGATGTTATCCACCCTTAAGCTAGTGGTAAAAGTTATTGTTCTTGTAAAATATCTCTGGCGTATCTGTTCCATTGATAATATCGCATATTTATTAGTTATATTTTGTTTATTAATTACTTACAGTCAATATGTGTAAGCCACTGGTGCCATAAATACCAGCGTCATGGCATCCCTGATGTCACGACATGAGCTGAATGGTGACCATTTATCTATCCACATTTTTCTGAAATTTCTTTTTCTTCCTTCTTTAATTTTCTTACACCCCGTATGTAACCATGTTTGAATCACCTAGGAGCTTGTCCTTGGGCATTGAGCTGTGATGTTTGTCTGAGCGCAGTCACCGACTGTCGCCGCCTGGATATGTGTAAGTAATGCTGCGCTATACCTCAGAATAAAATCAGATACCTCAAGACGCTATGCGTAGGTGATAAATCTGAATCATGCTATCCACTTCCCGGCTCAATTTGACTGATCCGATGGTCGAGTGGTCAGAGACCCTGGCAATAAAAAACGAGGGTCGCTCGCGAGGGCAAATGTTTCGTGTGATGAGCATTTGTACTTTAGTCAAGGATGTACCTAGTGTCCATAGCACAAGCACAAGCTTAGTTTAGGACTTGGGAAATTGTGTAAGTGAGTCTGCAGAATTTATTTATTTTAATTGATGAGCTATAGCGCGGGTTTGAGTTTACGCAAAGAACCCCCACGTTATTAACTGCGAGTGAGTTAGCCATTATGTATTAATCATCTTCCTAGCGTTATGTCCCGTGCTTAGACGGGGTCTGCTTAGAGTATGATCCAGGATGTAGCGAGTCTGGTAATAACATTGAAGCGACTTCCGATCTAACTTTAGTAGCCCTAAAATAGGGGAACCAGACAAGTGTTAGATCATGGTTAGAAATCCAAAGTTTTTTGCATTTGCAGGTTTCATCAAAATGTTTTCCTTCACCGTCGAGCAAGTGGTATAAATACGTACAAAGACTTGAAAAAATTCAGAGGTACGTGCCCGGGTTTGAACCCGCACTCCTCGTTTAAGAGGTGCGTGTCCTTACCATTGAGCTACCACCGCTATTAATGACTGCCAGTAAATAAAGTGATACTTGGTGACCTTCAACTTTAGAAATCGATGACAGTCATCAACAGCGATCGTTGACATGCCGCCGCTTGTCTATAAGCTCCCTTAGTCCCATGTTAAGGCGAAACCCGAGCTTACAACTTGACGGATTTATACCCTCTTCCCTAAAGGGCCTCTTAGCCTCAACTTTCCGACTTACAACTGGTTTACCGAGTCGACTCTTTTATGTTTTCAATTTGTTTTAGGAAGTTAGTGAAAGTAAGAGGAAATTTATATTTACGGCGAACAAGTTTGTTAAGAATATCTAGCTGTATTCTATCTCACCCAGACTTGGTCTCTATCTTATAATATAATTAAAATAAAGATTATAGGTATGTCATATGTAAAGTTGTTACATTTACACGGGCAAACTTGGGTCTACGTTGAAAGGCAAATTATATAATAACTTAGCTTGTATCTTTTAAATAGACATCTGCTAATTTTGAGTAATTCATTGTTCATTTCCATCTAACTTTTTTTGGAGAGCCGAGTGTCGTAAAGTTAGTTTGTAAAATACGTACCTACATAGATTTTAAAAATCCATGGGGACATCTGGATCCTGTAGGAACTAATTTATTTATTTTTTGTAGGAAAACGTAGCACGTATGTATGTATGTATGTATGTACGTAGCTCTAACATATGAGGAACGCGTCTAATACCATTAAGGCTATACATATCCACATTTTGGGTATACAAAGCTTCCGATCAAAATTCTCAACATGTTGTGTTAGCGAAATAAACAAAACGCTTTTCAATACACCTGATAAACACGTTCATAAGAAAATACGATTGGACAAAATAACCCCAACTCAATATCTGTTTGAAATGAAACTGCTTTGAGAAGCTTGTAAGAGTTGTTCTTTATACACAAATACATATTGTTTCCAGCATTCCATGTTCCTGCAACCGATGCAAGCTGAATCGTATGCTAATATTGGATTTATTTCGGCAGAAAGGAAAGTTAGGAGACATAAATTCGTTCCTGTATTTGTAAAAGGCAGGTGGGGTGTAAAACAATCGTTGGCTATACGTGTGATTTAAGTATTTGGTTTTCTTGTAGAATAACATCCATTTAAGTCTAGAAATATAATGGAAAAGGTAATTATACTTTTAAAAAAGAATGTGAAAAAATAACTCCGTAATCGGTATGTCTGCTTCTATCCGTTGTCATGACCGAATCATTAGTAGTTGAAAATTCACAGAATGCGCATTGCAATGCTCGAAAAGGGCGACTAAGTAATAAAGTGCAATATAATAATAAACCACCTTGTATATTACACTTAGTGGCAATAAAACATTTGAATGTCTAATTTTACTGCTACTAAATATACACATTAACATCCGCTAAGGGGTAGGCAGAGTCAAAGGGGCTGGATGCCCCTTTACCACTGCTTACCTCTTCATTCAGCCAAAAGATAAAACTGGACCGGGTTAGATGAAATTGTGCAAAAATATTAACAAGTGGCTAGCTCGTCGCCTACACAATCACACACCAAAAACCCGATATACCATTAGTCGCATTTAACGACATGCTAGGCAAGAAACACAGTTGGTTCGTTATTTTTAAGACGGTTAACGTCAACCAGGCACTGCTACTAATAATCCCAGAAATATAAAATAAGATTCTGTGCACTGACTGCATCTTATGACTAGAATGAGAATATGAACTCTTATCGTAAGGTAACGGATAGATAGATTCAATACCTAAAATAAATTCATTACAAAAAACTGGCCAAGTGCGAATCGGACTCAAACACGTAGAATTCCGTACCATGATCTTTAAAATGGCAAAAAAACCATATCTGTTGTATGGGAGCCCCCTTAAATATTTATTTTGTTCAGTTTTTTAATATTTTTTGCTGTAACATCAGAAATACATCTGTGAAAATTTCAACTGTCTAACTATCACGGTTCATGAGATACAGTCTGGTGACAGACAGACGGACGAATAGCGGAGTCTTAGTAATAGGGTCCCGTTTTACACTTTGGGTACCGAACCGTAAAAAGATTTAATAATATTTAGCCTTAATTACAGACAAAACTCATCTATACTTATAATAAATCTGTAGAGGTCAAATCTGTACATGAAATATATTTTCAAAATAACTATCAGGGGGTGATTAGTGATCGATACTGATGCCAAAAATGCAATCGGTAAAATTTTTGTCTGTCTGTCTGTCTGTCTGTCTGTATTGTCCTTATAGAAACAAAAACTACTCGACGGATTTTAACGAAACTTGGTACAATTATTCTTCATACTCCTGGGCAGGTTATAGTATACTTTTCATCACGATACAATCAATAGTAGCAGAGTAGTGAAGGAAAACGTTGGGAGAATGGGAGAAGTTACTCCATTTTTTAAGCTTCCGTCGCGTGTGCAGCCTTAATGGTTAAAGTTACATAGAAATCATGTATGACGGAAATAGTCTTTATAATATTAACCATAAACGCGGGTGACACCGCTGGCACAGCTAGTACAAGATAAATCGCTAAATACAACAACAAAAGTATATTCCCTCAGTCAACCGCACGGATTCTATTAAAAACTTGAATTTTACAACTCTGACAACTGGGCCATCCTACTTAGCATGTTTTACTAAGGTCCGGCAGACCCTACACGTTAATTAACCCTCTTTTATTCGAAAGTAATTTGGTATTAAAATTAATTTTGTATTAGATTGTTTTGTTTAATCTGTAGAAGTTTTAATCACTGAACGCGTTATAAAGTAAACAACTTTTCGGTTTAAATTATTACTTTGACACTAATCGTGTCAGGGTATGGAGTGTAAACTGTTTTGATGTTTGTATTTAATTTAATATTCTCTGGGGGTTACCTTGGTTGGGATTAATAAAGGGGCTCTCTTTGTCCCTTGAATACACTATTTAATAGTTGTTCAATAGGGATGTTTTCTTAATTATAAACATTATGGAGAAATTCTATTAATATTTAAGAGCTGATAATGTTCATTGACTTGAATTCCTTAAACTTTCTGGACTTACATACATACCAATGCCCTAGGTCCAACTATTACTGCTATAGATACTAGGTGTTTTTCTTTTTTTTTATTCGCTCAGTATATTGGTTCCGCTTAGCGAGCGGTGGTAGCTCAATGGTAAGGACACGCGCCTCTTAACCGAGGAGTGCGGGTTCAAACCCGGGCACGTACCTCCAGATTTTTTAAATCTATTTATGTACTTATACCACTACCTCGATGGTGAGGGAAAATATATTGTTTTCCTTCACCGTCGAGCTAGTGGTATACATAGGTATTGTAAATAGACTTTAAAAATCCAGAGGTACGTGCCTCCTTCACTCACTCTCGGTGAAGAGGCGCGTGTCCTTACCATTGAGCTACCACCGCTATATTTAGATATAATAACGAGACTCACTGAATCCAGGATCACGGTCAAGCGAACTTCGATTATCGCTGGTAAGAAGAAGATAATGCTCTTCGGTTGTTCAAAGATTCTTGCACAATCTTGAAGTAAATATAGAAAGTACATACATACATAATATTACGCCGAATCTCCGAAGGGGTAGGCAGAGTCAAAGGGGCAGCAAGCTCTTTAAACCACATTCAGCGAAAATCAAACTGTGCTGGGTTACATGGAAAATTGTTAAAAAGTGGTGAAAAGTGGCTAACTTGTCGCCTACACAATAACATACACAACCCGATATACCATTAATCGCCTTTTAAGACGTACTAGGGAAGGAATAGAGTTGGCACATTCTTTTTTATTCCCAGACCAACATGAGACGTGTTAAAGGAAATATTAAATGTATAACCTGCTCAATTAATTATGACGAGTTAGTTCCCGTTATTATAATACTCAATAACAGTATTACGAGATTAAGATGATTACGTTCTAATTTTAATAGCCTGACGTCTCTGGTTTCAAGCGAAATTGGCATCTTCTCAAATCCTGTCTCCAACAAATCTGAGGCCGTAATGAATAATAATAAACCTTTAATTATTTCAACACTACAACAAACATCACACTCTAATCGCTCGTGTTAGAGTTCAATTTTGAATTAAACGGCAGGCTTCAAATCATCGGTTTTATTAACCCTTTATCTCCTGAAAATTATACGTAAACAGAGAAATAAGGATAAATTTCGCGTTTCGAAGATAAGATAAGAGAACAATACGTGCTTGAAACTTTTCGCGACGTAGCGATTTAGGGGAGATCGCGGGGAGTTTTATGTTGTATTGTATTGTTTTAAAACAATTGACGCTTATACAAGTTGGAATTGAAACAAGTTTAAATATGTTGTATGTTGTGCTATTTAGAAGTATTTCACCCAGTGAGTGCGTCTAGTGGCGTCTAATCGTCGGTTAATGTTTTTTTTTTTAGCACAGGCAAAATCATACGGCCGTTTATATACGATGATAGGGGGTCACCGTAGTTTATAGGTGATTGTAATAAATAATAATAATAATAAACAAATTATCTAGACTGGCACACCCATTTGCTAGTTCCACACTAGGCTTATGCTTGTGCTATGGATACTAGGTAAACGGATAGACATACTTAGATACGTTTATAAACATCCATGACTCGAGTACAAATGTCCAAGTTCATCACACGAAAACATTTGCTCCTAGCGGGATTCAAATCCGCGATCTGTTTCGTGGCCAGGATCTCTGACCACTCGACCAACGGGCCAGTCAGAATAAACACATTATAATACAAGGGGTGTCTCAAACGTTATCGACAAGAATGCATACATCTTAGATCATCAGCTGGAAATTCTGGGAATATTGACCTCTAGTATTCTTAATAAATAGGTTTAAACACAACAGCTTGAGGTTTACTACTTTCCGCCATTTTCATTGAGTGGTCAATTTCATAAAACATGGTAAGATCAAAAGTAGTCGGACATTTGTACTTGCATCGTATGTGTTTTTGTAGTATCCATAGCATAAACACAAAACATTGCTCGGCTCATTTTACTGGCTCGATGGCTGACACTGCCCCATACGCCTAGAGTTGTGGGTTCGATCCCCACCCAGGTCAAATATTCGTATGATGAATACTTGGGTTTGTTCTGTGTCTGGGTGTTATTATTGAATTTTTGAGTATATATTTGCAATACCACTGTTGTTTCTGATATCCGTAACACAAGCACTTAAGCTACTTACCTCGGAGTCAGATTAATGTATGTGATGTAGTTTGATTTATTATTTTTAAAGTAGCAATATTTTTGGTATAGAGATAGAGAATTGGTCCTAAAGACACGAGCCTCATAACCGAGGAGTGCGGGTTCAAACCCGAACACGTACCTCTGGATTTTTCAAATCTATATACGTATTTATACAACTCGGCGGCAAGGGAAAACATAATGAAACCTGCAAATTCAAAAAACTTTGGATTTGTAACTATGATCTAAAATAAAACCTGGTTCTCCTATCTTAGGTTTACAAAGATCAGATCGGCAGTTGCTTCTATGTTATTACCATCCTCGCTAAATCCTGGATCATGGTCTAACGGGACGTAACGCTAGGAAGAAGATGATGAGATAGAGAATTGGTGCTAGTGATTGCAATTCTCAATGTAGCAATTTTAGCTGTGCCCGCCACCAGTGCTAGTTCAATGCCGCTGGATTTCAATCCCTATTAGGAACTGAAATGCTGGTTCAAGCAATTTAGCTGAGTCCAGCACAATTTCAGCTCTGCTGATCTAACGTCATTTGCTGGAACCAGCAAACAATGCCGCTAGATTGCAATCCCTAATTGGTGCATTAATATGTGAATGTGAACAGTATATTTATATTTATTCGCACAATTGGGATGTTGACACAATTTCTATTTAATTTTGAAATATCAATTCTCAAAAAGAAAGTATCGTAGTATGTTGTTAAGCTTTATTGATTTTGAATTATATTGAGTCAAGGATTTTTAATTTTACAGAAACTGTTTAATATTAAGTCAGTTGACTATACTAACTAGTGACGTCACATGTTGACAAGCCCATACAAAATCTATGAAGTGATTGCGTTTTGACAGCTCTTAAAAGTATCTCAATTGACTTGCCAGTCAACATCCCTATTTTAGAAACTAGCACCAACAGCCAGTGTTTCCTTATAAATACTTAAATGTACATTTAATTTATTTACCGCTTTCACCCGCGTCAATTTTAGTTCGCCACAGAAAGTTATTTTCGCATCCGTCGGAAACTGTTAATTTACTCAGGATGGAAGTAGCCTGCATGTTAGTCGAACCAGGTCGAAATCGTAGTCAGCTGTAAATTCCGCTAACTTTGTGTTGCCGTTTAAGTGGGATTGGGCAATACGAGGCTATACGGGCACGAATAAAATTCATGTCGAAATGTTTCTGCAATGGTTTGGTAGCTATTAGTTTCTATTTTGAGAATCTTTCATTGATAGAGATTGAAGCTGGATTGCAATAAATTGATAAATGCTTAAATTTGTTAAAGACATTTGATTAACGGAATTATATAAACTATCTATTATATGAATAAGCTACAACTATGTATATTTGGACTAATGGTATATCAGGTTTTGGGTATGTGACTGTGTAGGCGAATAATATTTATTTAAGTATATATTTGTAATACCATTGTTGATTCTGATATCCGTAACACATGTGCTTATGCTACTTACCATGTCGTCAGATCAATGTTTTTGATGTTGTCGGACAGTATCAAATAGTGCGACGCGATATTCAAATTCAAATCAATTCAAAATCTCTTTATTTATATAGGCTTCAAAAAAGCACATATAAATAGTCAATTTAAACAGAAAAGAAAACATTACTACCGGATTACTATCGGATATGAATCCGATATTCGGAATATATAAGCGAAGAAGCCAGAATTTACCAATTAATATAGACGCAATGTACCCATTCACTAGGCCGATTGGTATATCAACCCTAATTACCAGCAGTCGATAGTTAATTACCGCTCCCTTGGAAATTGTTCTATTGTAATCTTTCCCGACGAGAGATCTAAATTAGATTGATTGACTTTGGTTGGAACACCGTCGATGGTTGAAAGCTTCCGGAACTAGGATTAGGGCTGGCGATGGTCCTGTATGATTTAATAACGAGTATTTTGTTGCGTAAAATATTATACATACTTGTATGTATGTATACGCTATTTTGTCATTATACATAAATACCCTAAGAAGAGTTTACAAATGCTAAATATTACAGATAAAAATTGCTTCAACAAAACTAATAGAAAAAATTAAGTATCACAATTTTGGCGTCAGGGAACTCGTAAAGCACATTTAATAATAATAATAAATAATAAATTCTCCAGACTGATACACCAATTCCCTGGTTCCAAAGTAAGTTTATAAGCTTGTACTACGGATACTAGGTGAACGGATAGACATACTTAAATACGCTTAAACATCCATGGTTCAAGTACAAATGTCCATGTTCATCACATGAAGCATTTTTTTTTTTTTTATTTTTTTTTTTATTTTTTTTTATTTACTTGGGGAACTCCCACGAGCCGTCACCTTCCGGACGGGGATCCAGAGGGCGGTGTGTCGGACTCGAACCGACTAAACCCCAAGGTGGCCTCCATCGGCGCAGTTCTGGAGGAGCCGGTATCCCCACTGTCGGGACTATACGACAGCTCCTCCGGTAGTGCGCGTGCCGCGCTGCGCGGCTCACCTCGCGCGGCGGTGGTCGATGCTGTGCAGCCCACGCCATCAGTCGTCGGATGCACAGCACCGAGCACGCGCGCGCGTCGAGACATGCCAGGCCACCCAGCATGTCTCAACTACTCCGCCCAGGATTCAGACGCCGATCGTCCCCGTGACCGGTGTCGTGGGCCCACTCTCGCGCTGTGCCCTCTGCTAAGCCAGAGGGCACGCGGAGAGCGTCTCGTCAGAGGGGGCCGCCTTCCGCCCGGCGACCCAAATTGAGGGCAGAGCCCTGTCGTCACGGAGGGAGAGCATCGAGACGCTCAATCCCTCCGCGACCCGCCACGACGCGACCCAGCGCGCCCCTGTCGGGTTGCCGAGGATAGGGAGGCGAGCAACGACAACACTCAGCTCCTCCTCTTCCTCGGCAACCCTGGTCCGGCCGCAGTAGGTCTACAGCCGGACCGCCGCAACTGCCCGGTAGCAAGTCGTGCAGTTGCGGCTCACCTCGGGGTCCTTCTTCGCTTCAGCCCTGCCATGTCAGGGCCTACTAAGCCCCCCCGGTACGACAAACCGAGGACCCCGGCGGAGGGGATCACATGAAGCATTTGCCCCAAGCGGGATTCGAACCCGCAACCCTTCGTTTCGACCAATGGGCCCGTCAAATTTAGAGCCTATATGGATAAAATAATGAATAGTTGATTAGGGCAATGGCGTACAGCTATTTATTAACGTTAGGTATTTTGTTTTATGGTAATTGGTTTAATTTATCCAGCCCGTACGAAAAAAATGTTTTTATAGTTTTCAAAACTCATGTTAATCACAATAAAATTGATCTAGGTGAATTCCGGTAATTATAATATTAACGTAAAAGACATAATTTTATATGTAATTATTTAATCCTCTCTCTTAAAAAGAAGAGTGAATGCAGGGAATAGGGTGAATGGAGCGTTAGGAAAACTTTTAGGCAGCAAAATCTTAAGCCAGAAGGCCCAGCTCGCCAGACACAATGCGGTGCTGATTCCTACGCTAACATATGGAAGCGAGAGTTGGGTATAGCAGAAAGAGCATGAAAGTAGAATAAACGCGGTCGAGATGCGTGCGCTGCGGAAAATCTGCGGTGTATCGCTCACAGACTGCGTTCGGAATGATGATGTAAGAAAGAGAGTTGGTCTGAAGGACAGCGTCGGAGTCAAGGTAAGAAGAGGCATGCTCCGGTGGTTCGGACATGTGGAAAGAATAGATGACGAAAGATTGACTAAACAGATATACAATGCGAATGTGGAAGGATGTAGGAGCCGCGGAAGGCCCAGGCTCACCTACCACGACCAGATTGGTCGTGTATTAAAAGAAGGTGATGTTAGGAGTCATAAAAATCGTAGAGCTTGTATGAAAAGGATTATGAATGTTGAAGAGGCGAGTGAGGTGTGTAAGGATCGTGCCATATGGCGTTCGGTCCTCTCTGCCTACCCCGCTAGGGAAGTGGCGTGAAGTTTAGTTAGTTAGTTAGTTATTTAATCCTCTTGAATGGTCATACAAAAAATGCTTTTAGTTTTTAAAGCTAGGTCTGGCAATAATAGATACTGGCAACCCTAAAAGTGAGTAACTGAAGCAGTGGATCAATGTCCGCCAAGCGGCCCTGATTCGAAGAATACACAATTGAGGAAGTGTTCACAAGCTACCCAAATATTGTTCCATGCGCTCAGTCTGTGATTTTAGCCAATTCGCTGCGTCAATAACGTAATTGCCGATTATTGGCAACACTGACACGTAATAGGTCTTATTGTCTATTAAAGATAATAGGCATTTTTATTGGGTAAAAATGTTTGATTTAATTTGGTTTGTAAGTTAAATTATTAAAAATATTAAGCGCAACTTTTTTGGTCTGTCAATTTAAGTCTGTCAAAAAGGAAAGACAAGTCGCCTACAGAATCACACACACAAAACCTGACATGCCATTCGTCACTTTTTATGACAAGCTAGACAAGGAACACAGTTAGCACATTCTATTTAAGTCCATTACCAACGTGGGATATTCAATTACAGACAATAGTTTTATTTTCCTATAAATAAATTCTCAGACTGACACACCAGTTCCCTAGTTCCAAACTAAGCTTAGGCTTGTACTATAGATACTAGGTGAACGGATAGACATACTTAAATATGTTTATAAACATCTATGACTCGAGTACAAATACCCGTATTCATCACACGAAACATTTGCCCCTAGTGGGATTCGAACCCCCGACCCTTGGCTTCGTGGCTAGTCTCGAACCACTCCACTAACGGGCCTGTCATTGCCCTTCTACATACACCATGTTGATCGAGCCTACTGTGTTTCTTGCCTAGCATATCTTAAAAGGTAGACTAATTGTGTATTGGTTTTATTATTATGTAGGCGACCAGCTATTTACTAATTTTCTATAATTTTTTGATTGACCCAACTCAACTTCACTTCTTGGTTAAATGCGATTAAAAAAAACTTTATTAGAGATTGCTCCCCGAAGTAGTAAGCAGAGTCTAAGAACAATTTGTAACTAATTTTCTGCCCGCGGCTTTACGCGCGTGGTACATCGATAAAACATGGCCTATATGTTATTCGGGTGTATAAGCTACATGATTCTAAAGTTTCATTAAAATACATTTAGTCGTTTTGCGTGAAAGAGAAACAAAGATCCACACATCCAAACAAACTTTCGCATTTATAATATTAATAGGATTTTTTAACGCATTGAGGTGTTTCAGCTTATAATTGCTATAAAGAAAATAATTTGTAAATACTATTTCATAAAATAATACACTACTAGTACAATAAATATTTAAGCAGCCATGTCAATAGATTAGAAATAATCTTATTTCTCGTAGATTCTAAGAAAGAAACAAGTGCCGAAAAATCCGTAGACTTTCCTATGAAATTGTTAATAAAAGACTTAAAGGATTTCTCCGAATAAGAAAAAATATATTTTTAGTGGACGGTATATTAGGATAGCACATGCGTATCTACTTTAGTAAAAAGTAAGTAGTTCTTCAAAGAACTAGTAAATTTATATTGTTTTATAAATCAGTTTCCCAGAGTGATTTGAGTTTTTATCTCATATTGTCCATAACACTCTTCTATTGTCCGATGTTGGTCTGGGACTTAATTAAAAATGTGTGTTTCTTGCCTAGCATTTTGTAAAGGGCGACAAATGGTATATGGGGTTTTGGAAATATGATTGGTGGCTAGCTCGTCGCCTACACGACGAGCTAGCCACTTGTCAATACTTTTTCACAATTTTCCAACTACCCCAGCCCATTTTTTTTTTTTGGCTGAATGTGGTTAAATGCGCCTGCTGCCGCTTTACTCTGCCTCCTCATTTAGGGATTATGGGCGTGATGTTATGTATGTATGTATGTAGGAATTTAGTACAAAGGTGTTTACAGCTTAACGTCGGCTATGTTGACTATATCCAAACTAAGCAGTATTTATTCCTATGGGACTAGGTCGTAACTGATAATTGTACTTAAGCTCTTTAATAAATATCTATGATTCGTGAACAAATTACCATGTCCATCACATAACCATGAAATCACGATCAATTAGTTAAGTTCTATAAATTATTCTTACCTAAAAATACCTATAGACTAAGCAGCCTGTTAATCGTAATTTTTTTTAAAATATGTTTCATAATTTTCCTAGCCTTAAAACCTTATATTGAGACCACGATTCTAGATTTAGCGAGTGTGATTAAAGCGAGCCATCAGACTTTCGCAACCCGACAGAGGACCACAATATAGTGGATCATAGCTATTTGGATATAGATTACCACAACATAACATCACGCCCATAATCCCGAAGGGGTAGGCAGAGTCAAAGGGACAGTAAGCCTCTTTAACCACATTCAGCCAAAAATAAAACAAGTGGCTCACTCGTCGCCTACACAATCACATTCCCAACACCCGAAATACCATAAAACGCCTTTTCCGATATAATTGAGTAACATGTTTAACATGTCTTAAAACAATAAAATAAATAAATTCTCTGGACTAACACACCAATTCCCCAGTTTCAAACTAAGCTATAAGCTTGTCCTATAGCTACTAGGTGAATGGATAGACATACTTAAATATGGTTATAAACATCCATGACTCGAGCACAAATGTCCATTTTCATCACACGTAACATTTGCCCCTAGCGGGATTCGAACCGGCGACCCTCGGTTTCTTAGTCCCAGGGTCCTTAAAAGGCAGAGCAACGGGTCTGTCCTTAAAAGGCGTCTTATTGTATTTCGGGACACAGTTGGCGCATTCTTTTTTAGTCCCAGACCAACATAGAACAAATTGGATCATAGCTACTTGGATATAGATTAAGTTTAGAGTATTTGGATTTGAAATCCAAAGATATCCAAATGTCCAGTAGCCTTACTAAGAGGCGCGCATCTTTACCATTGATCTACCATAATGGTACCACATAATTGAATGACAAAGATTTTTAAGCTAAAAATATGATATTGTCTAAAAACCTTCTTAAATTCCTATTCGTTCACGAAAATATCCGTTACTAACATTACCGGGCTTGAATATTTCACAACTGCTTTTGAACAAAGCCCCAAATATAACTCAGGTTACGAAATAAAAATAATTTTCCTCCCCTCCGGCTGTCAATTAAGGTTTTTTCAAACAAAGCTTTTTTTAATTGGCCAAAAATAATTCGCTGCTAATTTGAACCTTATTATAAAGCGCGAGGGTCGTCCGCTAATGACCTTGCGAATGGAGTAATAATTTTTTGCTCTCATTTTGCGACTAGGCGTCTAAAGAAAAAAACGACAGTGCCTTCATATTTGTCGTCATGAGCTATCTATAATTTTGGAACCGGGATAATTCATTGAAGGTTTAAAAGCGATGTTGTTTTTCTTATACTCGTATAAAAAGCGAAATGTATACGAACCTCATTACAAAATAAATGATTTAGTTATATAACCGCATATCACAACATGCTACCGAGTTTCTTGCCGGTTTCTTCTCGGTAGATACAACATTCCGAACCGGTGGTAGAATCATATAGCTTTGGCTTTACCTGTATTTGACAATTTATAAGTGTTTCCTTGAAATCTATATACATAAAGAATATTTTGACTTTGACTTGACATTGTTAAAATATGACATTCATTGGAAAAGGCATATGTCCAGCAGTAGACACTAATAGACTGATGATGGTAATAATTAAAGACTTTATTCCAGTTTGTTTAAGTATGTACTAACTATTTTTGTTAATATAGGTAATGTAGTTTTCGATTTTAAGGCTGCTCTTAATAAATAATCTAATTGTATTGATAAAAATAAAATTAGCACAATCTGATGGTTTTGTATTAGTTGGAGGCGTCAAAATAAATGGTGCTTAAAACCTATAGCACTGACGACAGCAGAGCTAAATAATTTGGATTAGAATTGACCATAGTACTAGAAAACAAGATTATGGGCGTAATGATAATGTATGTACTATGTTTTATATAAGTACAGGAGTTAATAATGAGTATAAATCCGGAATTAGGTTTGAAAAAGCCAGAGGTTTAGCTTCTCTCGCATATGTATTACGTGTCTACGCCATTTGAGCCACCACCTCTATACGAGTAAATAGAGAATATTAAACATATAACGTATATGATACGTAACATATTCCATTTAGGAAGCTTTTGCGCTTAAAAGGGACTGGTTGGACGTGTTATGGGGCAGCGCGTCACGAGTGACGGACGCATTTGAAAAGCAAACTGAGCGATCGCGTCAGCGCAACCGAGCGCGCCTCTCCCAGTCGGTTCAGTGTGGATCGTGATTTTTAGTCTGGAATTTTTTTTTGATCGTTCGTTGCAATATTGACGGTATAATTTTTGGATAAACAAACTGTTAATTAAAAAGTGATGAATCAACTTTGCGATGCTATGTGATTTGAACGTACATCTCCATTTACACTAATAGATATTATAAAGAAGATGTTTGTTTGTAATGAATAAACTCCATAACCTACTGGACCAAATTAAAACATTATTTGATTATTAGACTTCGAAATTATTTCTGATTAACATTTGTAGTATAAAAAAATAAAGATAAAAATATGAACTGCGGAATAAGTAGAAGATCGTAACATAATTTATTTTTATATAATGGTGACAAACGAGCATTCTCCATAGATGGTGAATGCTCTTTTGTCTAGATTGATAGATAACTCTAGTTACCTATCAAAGGTCGAAGGCAAAGTTCAATTGCGAAGTATGAAGCCACTGCTAAATGTTTAAAAACTAAAGTTTATATTGCTGTGTTTTGGAGCCAGATCATTAATTCAAATAACATTAATGTTAAAAGTTGTAAAATAAATTAGAACATTAAAATTCTCACTTATTCAAAGACCCATAGTGTGATGTTATATATATGTACATATCTTAGGTTAATTTCACCTATTAGTTACTTAATTAGATTTAAGTTTACCACTGAATTAATTCATAACTACTGCCGTAATTAGTAGCGTAAGCTAATCGTGGATCAATTAGCTATAGGTGTAAATATTATAATTGTATAATCTCACCACAAAATTGGATTATTAAATGAATAACGGACGCAGACCACTTATTTGTTTTCCTATGGAAGGCTGGAATTGTGATGTCCAAAAACCTTATCACCGGAGAAAAGACTACTAATATTGAGGTTCAGTAGATAATCATCTACTGATCTCCCATAAACCCAAGCTCGATAGATCCTCATAGACTGTGTTTATGTAGCTGCCAAGGATGTAGCTGCCAACGTATTATTCATGATAAGGGGCCCCCTAATTTAAGGGGCCCTATCTCAGATTATTTTGCACAAACGTTTGGATGTGTGGTAAAAGTCTCTGTCATCACATTTGATAGGGGGCTCACGTAGAATTAGCAACGCTGCCGATCTAGGCCTACAATACTTACATAAACACATATTTACCATTATATCCGCAATCCCCGAAGGGGAGTAGGCTAAGTCCAAGAAAAAATAACCTCCATAAATCACATTTAGCCAAAAATTAAATTGAGTCGGGTTAAATGAAAAACTGCAAAAAGTAGTGACCAGGCAAACTTGTCATCTATAAAATTCAAACTTGTCCGATTCAAAACCGACAATCAATACTTTTAGGCGCCTTTTACGACATACAAGACAAGAAATACAGTTGGGACATTATTTTTGAGTCCCAAACCAATATAGATCAAATAAAACGTATGCTTCCTTGTACGACTCTGTTTCTATTACGTCTTCTAGCCTAGCACACAATTTTAGGGACTTAGAATGACTGAGTAAATGGCTTACTGGAGTCACGCTCATCCTACCTATGAACTGGCCTTCCACAAACCTGCTAAAAGTATTTGATATTAATTGCAGATAAACACAAAAAAATGGCTCCGTTTTTAAACTCTACGTCACAAACATTTACAAATACAAAATCTTTTTAATAGGTACCTAAAAGTCAAAACTACATCGCCCACTTATTGTAAAAGACAATTATCACACATAACATTACATAACGGCAATAACATCCAAACAATAGCTTTCTTATCTCCAACACCATTGGGTACTAAGTTCCATAGCACGCCATTTGTAGGTTAAAAGGTTCACTGCTCTGCTAAGTTGATATAGCCAGCTAACGTGGCCATTTCATCCAAGAGCCACACTCGATTCAGCGTTTGGATGCAAAATGCATTTCTACGAAGTTTGTGAGATCGGTAAAATGAAGAATAATACTTTTCAATTTTACAATTCGCTTTCATAGATTTCTCGCAACTTTTATAGTATTGGGAATAGATTATAATAATAATAATGAATATCAGACCACATCACATACATTGATCTGACTCCGAGGTAAGTAGCTTACCTCTGCACATGCAAGCTCAATCGTTCTTTCTATGGAGAGAGACACGACATCACTTCTTTCCTTAAATTTTAATGACTTTTGTAACAATATTAGTGATCCGCCTCTGATAGCTGAGGTCCTTGTGAAGGTACTAACGACATTAAAATTTTCAATACTAATAATTAACTCATGCTGTCTCAGCCAGTGTTCAGTGAGACATAGCACATGGACATTCATATCATTTAAAAATAATTCCAGTTCTAGTTCCTTGCCGGAAAGACCCTGTATATTTTGATGAACTAAGTTAAGGCTTTTGGGTATATCCTTTGTCTCTAAAATGCTAGAGTTTACCTCTATTGTTTTAGACTTACATTTAAATTATTTGGAACGAGTTCCAATGTCTTAAAAATAAAATCAATATTATAAGCTATCAAAGTAGCCAATTTTATTTTAATTTTCTTTGGCAAATAAAAAGTATTGCTTGTCGGAAGAAACTTAATATTAATAAATTTATTTGTGTCAAAAAACACAAAATTTGTCCTTATGATTAGATATCAGATTGTATAGTAAAGTATTCAACCTGTGAATACTATTATTTTGTTCGTTAGAATAATTCTTTGAATATGGGAACGCACCGAGAATTATTCTTTTCACCTTAAGTTCTAAAAGTATAGAGAATCCTTTTATAATTTCTTTTTTGCTAGTGTCAATACCATTACCCATACTTGTAATAACTATTAAATTTTCATTATAATTACAACTTGCCACTCTCTTATATATGTGAGTAAGTGGAGCGTCAGGCATGCAGTAGTTTACTACGCTGTAATTAAGCTTTTTGCTGAGTATGGAACCAAAACCAACTCCTATTCCATCCAACCCAGTAACACATTAGCTGTTTTATTATTTATGAGGGATAACATAGATTAATTCTCGATATCATTTTATAATAACAAAATAGGTTGCTCATGGCCGATAAGTTGTTGCTCAGAAGGACCAGCACTTTCCTTACAACTTGGTTGGTTAATAAGGTTACTCACAGCTAAGATGTGTTCGCTGATTTGAGCTTGAGCAGATTTATACTTATCTGTCATACGCTCTAATGACCTTTGCAGCTGAGTAATGTCAGATTGCAACTCTCGAATATCATATTCATGTTTGGACCTACTTTCATCGGATTTTTTACTATATTATTATACTATTTTTTTATTATATTTCGAGACTGTCTAACAAATCGTTGTTTTCTTAATAATAAATTTTTGTGAAAACTTTTTTGCCGTTTTACTAATTTCTCTGTTTTCCTAATGTATTTATTGATTTTAACATATTTCCTAAATTTACTTTAACTATTAAATTGGAAGGTATTATTCAATATAGTAGGATTTAGATTAGTAGTCATTGTGGCTGCAAATGCATGGCCGGCAGGAGACCCAATCAACTCTTCGTAGAGGCTTTGTGTGTGTACATGTTCTTGGCACCGTATGTCCTCTTCATATTGCATATGGAAGTAATAATAGAGGAATATTATCATATATGCAATAGGTGTTTTTTTTAAAGTGGCTCTGGGACATGAAAACAATGTATCAACTGTGTACCCTGACAAGCATGTCGTGAAAAGTGAGTAATAGTGTATTGATGAGTGTTAAGTTCAACTTGGAGCGGTGGTTCAAAACCGGGCACGTAACTCTAGATTTTTCAAGTCTATGCATGTATTTATACCACTAGCTCGACGGTGAAGGAAAACATCGTGATGAAAACTGCAAATTCAAACAACTTTGGATTTGTAACCATGATCCAAAAATTGTCTGGTTCCCCTATCTTAGGGTTACGAAGGTCAGATCGGCAAACGCTTCAATATAATTACCAGACTCACTAAATCCTGGATCATGGTCTAAGCAGACTCCGTCTAAGCACGGGACATAACGCTAGGAAGATGATGAGTGTTAAGTTCATAATTGTGTAAGCGAAGAGCTTGCCATTTTGTAAGAACTGCTTTTTTTACAATTGAAGTCTCATGAACAGTCTATGAAAGGCATGCCCACTTTTGTCTTAATACATATATTTTACTGGTCCGATGGCGCATTCGGTAGTGTTGTCCTACGCGCCTAGAGATGTGGGTTCGATCTCCACCCAGGACAAACTTTCGTGTGACGAATATTTGTGTTTCTGTGTCGCGGTGTTAATGAATATCTACAATTGAAGTATATATTTGCAATACCATTGTTGTTTCTGATATCCGTTACACAAGTGCTTAAGCTACTAAGAGTCTGATCAATAATGTTATTAGTTCGATATTTATTTATTTGTACAAGCATAAGCATTCACAATCTTGTCAAAAAGATTACAGTTAACCCGCAAATTTGCTCAAGCAATAATAAAAGTTCGTTTTAGGGACCCCTGTAAGCCGTAACACACACAAAACTACCGAACTATCGTCAACTCTTTCAAAATTTAACGGAACAGATATGTTTACTCTGTTAAGTTTTGTTAAAAAAAAATGGTTTATGATAGGAGTAAAGCTCACAACGGATTAACTCGAACAAACTTTCTTATTTATCCCTCCAAGCCTTACCAAGTAAAGGCCAACCAAGAAATGTTCTCGGAAATATCTGCGAAATACGCTTAGGCACTATTATCGCAAGCAAATATGTTTTAGGGGTTTAGGAACTCCGCTAACCCGTAACATACACAAAAACTATCACCTATTGGCAACTCAGAAAAAAGGATCATCCCCCCCCCCCCGTTCCTTCTAAAGTTGCTATTCTCGTTGATCGCCAAGACTTTTGTTTGAGTTCCCGATTCAGCGGTGGCGCCTCATCGAAGAACAGAGACCAACTTACTACTTCACCCCAATACCAAAAAACCTTCAAATATACTCCCTAAATCCAAGCCAGTAAGCCACAATTTCAGATGCAGTTCATAATGTCATCTGCAAAACAAATTTGGTGGAACCAATATTCGATTCCATTGGACTGGTAGAGAATGAAGTTCTCATCTTGTACACTTTTCGTTCAGAAAAAGGCTGCATTGTGAATATTTGAATAGAAATGAGCACGATTTGAACACTCGCTAACTTTATTACGAGAGATCAATTGTTGCAAAACGACGGCAGTTTTTGTTGTGATGTAGGGCTTATGAAGATTGGCGCGGTTATCGCTATCGAAAGCTGCAGTGAGCTTAAATATGTTTCTTTTCATATCGAAGGGAAGCGTTTGTTAGGATGTAGACATCAAACTATATTTATTTTGGATAGCATCTTGTTTGCCATTCGTTGATAATTTTCAATTACTAATCAAATCTCATTTACTATATTATAAGTAATAATTCTGAAAGGCAGATATTTAGATTTTAAGTTGACTGATGTGTGTGACATTTTATAACAAACTCGAACATAATTATGATATAATTAATAATTCTAAGCAACAATTTGTCAATGTTATGCGGGGTTTCTAAAAATTTCGCTCAATACTTTTTAAAAATTAAAATGCTAGCAAAAGCATTGTATTCTTGAAAAATATAAATAGATAAAAAAAAATCTGTTACAGAAATTACTGCTGTGCTTTCAACATTTTGAAGTTTTCCTGTCTACATCAGAAAGCGCGTCAAACTCCAGATATCTCACAGACCACAGAAATCTATCGTAGTTTTAGCAAAGATTGGCACGCAATAAGATATTTCTATATCGCGGGTACACTGGGCCCCAGCAGAGATAGGTCGGAATAAAAGAGGGCCAAGGATACCACCCAGGATGAATGATGCATGAAATGAAACCTACGCCTGCGTGGATCTACATTCTACATACGTAATAGGAATTTTGCGGGAATTGAAAGAGCCCGCGTGGTCGGCTCGGCTTCGGGGCTGCAAACACTTGGGGTATTTTCTGGTGCGTTGCGAAACGAATTGTTGTTTGATCCTGGTCTAGTTTTGAGGTATGCGAGCGTTTTGCTGTAATATAGTTTGATTTTTCATGGAGAACCGTTTTGACTTTACAGTGCAAAGTTTTGAGGTAAGTGTTTATGTATATGATTATATAGTTTGTTTTTGAATTGAGAGTGGCTCGACGAATTGTTTTACTCGATATATGTTTTTAGAAAACTAAATAAACTAAATTAAGTCGGAACAAGGAAACGTCTGACAGTTTTATCTCCATAAATCTTCAATAAAAGAGTCAATTCTAGTACAGCACTTAAAATGTGAGTTGTACCTACATTTTTAAATGTTACATACAAATGGACTTGTCTTAAGATTTGGAAAAAAATATAAATTTTAGATTCCATGTTTGAAATATTTCGTTTTATAATTTATCAAAGGAGTGAACCTCAAAATAATTCCTGTTGTCACATCAACCCTACAGCCAGGTGCCAAAAAAATACCGACTGCCATTTTTCACTCCAAAGAATTTGGCAACAATTTTCTTCTAACGAAGTGGCTGTCTACCTCCCAGATAATGTAAGGCATTGTTCCTAATAATGGACAGCGGTTTTATCGCGATGTTCCCTGCTTCCCTTTACTTTGTACTTCATAGGATTTACGGCGATGTCGCGGGGAACATTTGAGGTAGGGCTGACCAGTGCGATAAATATTTTTTTGTCCCTATGAAATGAAATGAAATGAAATAATTTATTCTGCAAGTTGGTTCCTAACAAATTCTTTTGCACGTCAAACATTTTTTTTTGTCCTACCAGCACCTCGATGTGAATAGTCTACTTCTACTACGTTTATATTTAATTCAGTGACATTATTAATATAAAGATTACTTAGAAATATTCTACTAACAAACCTTAAACGATAGGTACTAAGGACAGTGCCTGTCGTTTAAGACCAGGTGTCTTATTCTCGTTAAATTTATAAAAGGAGTTATAAGATTTACGAAATTGATACAGGTCTCTCTACACTCATAATATCTGTGCAAAAATAAGCGCTCGCACTAAAAGTGGAAGTTCTTCCGCCGAGCTGGGTATTGCTTGTTTCGGACCTAGGTCCGACTAACCATCCCGGTAATGTTTAAACTTGATGGCGAGAATAACTTCGCCAGCGCGATACAGGAATGTATGGCGTTTCTGCATATTTGATTAAGCGCTTCAAATATCTGAAATTTAGCGCTTTACGTCACTTGGACGGTAAAATTATACACACCTAGTGACGTCATGCGGTGCTTTTACGCGCTGTATCTTCATCATTTTTAGTTTTGAACAAAAGAAAAAAAAGCAATATTTTTGTAATCTCAATAGTGAACTGTATTTTTTTTTTGAGGAAAATACCTTATTGATTTACAGCTGCTCAGCAGGTACGCGAAACAGGCAGTTTGTACGTGTTAGACTGATGTAGGATTGGCGTATGGTCAACTCAGCTAAAACAGGAATCACCTAATGCGTGACATCTGAATTGCACCATTCCATACATGTGTTTAGTTTGATGCGTGATGGAAATATGACGAAAACAGCATAAATAGTGTAGTATTAAGTGTTGTCTTATTTTGATTATTTACTAAGGTCATGTTTGACTATACATGTAAATTGTACCTACCACGACCAGATTGGTCGTTTGCTAACAGAAGGTGGTGTCAGGAGTTTTAAAAACCGCAGAGCTTGTATGAAAAGGGTCATGAATGTTGAAGAAGCAAGTGAGGTGTGTAAGGATCTTGCCATATGGCGTATCTCTCTGCCTACCCCGCTAGGGAAGTGGCGTGAAGTTAAGTTACTTAGTAAAATATACTACAAAAGTTTGGTCAAAGCATCAATGTTCAGATTTCTACGGAGAGAAAATTCAGATACTATTTATATGTTTTCAGTCATAATAGTAATAGGTATCTAGAATACTTGAGTAAAATAATATGAGAATTTTGTATTATGCAAAAAGGAAAATTTTCAAAAAAGTCGTAATCCCGCTAAAATTAAAACCTAAACAAAAACATAATAATTACATATTACATCACAGCCAGGATATGAAAAAAGGAATCAAATTAATTTCAAAACTTTGAAAGTTATCAAGCTATGCATTTTTTGATAAATAGGCCATACTTGTTAAAAACTTGGCTAGTGAAATAGGTTGCTAAATATTGATTCTGTAAGGTGGGATACAAAGTAGTTATTCAATTCGTTTCCTGCAAAAGTAGCAGGAAACAGCGAGGTTGATACAGTCCAGTTATTTAAATAACTTATTTTGATTGTTGACAATGTAAGTTGGAAAAACTACGTTAGTAAGGGTTTTCTAAATAAACTTGGACCAGATAGAATATTTTCTTCGTAGTTCGATACTAAGATTATATTAACTGACTCGTTTTCTAAATAATTAGACATTCATCTCAGATTTTAAGAGATCACGAGTCAAAAAGGATAATTACCCTTTTTGACTTGATCTCCTAAAATCTGAGATGAATGTGTGACATTACATTAACATTAGAATACTTACAAAGTAAATACGATGTTATTTTACTATTCATAACAGGTTCGATCATAACCTTAGTAAGTATTATATTTTATACTAGCTGTGCCCACGGTTTCACCCGCGTTTATGGTTAATGTTATATAGCCTATAGCCTTCCTCGATAAATGGGCTATCTAACACTGAAATATTTTTTTAAATCAGATCATTAGTTTCTGTGATTAGCGCGTTCAAGCAAACACTTCATAAACATGTGACGTCACTGAAAAGTAACTTCATGCATTTTACATGTAAGTTATACGTTATGACAAATCAGAACCAGGAATTAACCTGACGATGCTGACATAAAAGATTATCTTAGACCCGAAGAAATGCCATATTCTTCCACAATCGTTGCTGATAATACTTATCCTTCAAAGCATTAAGTATGTATGCTTAATGCTTTGATAGATAAGTATTAGCGACGACTGCATCGTTGCTAGTGGTAGCATGCGCCATCTAAAGACCAAAAGATCCTAGTTCAAATCCCAGGTCAGCCCAAAAAAAATTGTGACTGTACCCAGTCCCAATTTTTTTGACTGTACCCAGTCACAATTTTTTTTACCGCCTAAGGACCAAGTAGTCTTGGTTCAAATCCCTGGTCTGGCCAAAAATTTGTGGTTGGTTATTTCAATATTTAAATTACTCAGTAACAGTCCGGAGTCAGGAAGATGGCGGTTTAATCACTCCTAGGAATGCCTAGGAAAGCACGTTAAGCCGTTGTTCCTGCGCCTGACCTCTCTCCGATCATTTTGAATTGCCGTCAGCGGACTATGAGAGTAAAGGAATAGAGAGGGCACCTGTGTTGGCGCACACACTTGTGCACTATAATATCTCCTCATCCTGCGCAGATGGCTAGTCCTCATTGAGTTGGCGGCCGTGGCCCATATCGGTTAGGAGGACATTATTATTATCAGTAACGAGACATATCGTTTTAGTTATGTCACCTGGCTATTTATTTTTAGCATTTTAAAACCAGAGAAACGTAAAGAAGACGAAGAAAAAGAAAGAACTTTTCATCGAGGAGCCGTATCAGTCCCTTATAGGGTACCGGCACGGACAGCCCTACTGCACTCAAATCAGCAAAGAGTCCAAGGAAATCTAATTCATGAACCGGCTTGTTGCTTACGCCCTATTCGAGATATTTTAAAATCAACAAGGAACGGACCAAGTGGCCTCCCCCACCAATCAAATCCCAACCTTACTCCATGCTCTCTCAGTCGACTTTCAAACAATTCTCTCTAGCGATGAGAGACAAGCACTTTAATATTTGCGATACACCGTGTATACATATTGAAACGTTCGACTGGTTCACAAAATTATATATTGAACTGTTTTCAATTTTAGTACTCAGTCTGGTACTTCAGTTGACAATTTATATCCAATCTTGACAACTTGCATATACTGGATCTGTATATTTTATGAGACTATTGAGGTGTGTGCTTCTCTCGTCTGAATAGCTTATTACAACAAGTCGTGTACTCTAGTTGAAGAGAGATACTTTTAAGTCGACGTGATAAGGTTCATAATTGTGTAATTTTTAAAATTTGAACTGTGTGATTCGAGCTTTTATTAGTATTGAAATTAGACGTTACAATGTGAATGAAGGGATTTATTACTAGTAGTTATAAAAGGGCTTTTAAATAAGTATCTATAATAGATTTATTTTATAGCTTTTGTCCAATTTTTCTGTTGGTTTTTTAAACGAAAGTTAAAGATTTTAAAACAATCTCGAACCTATTGATACAGTTGTAGGGCTTGAAAGTTACTGAAAAGAATAGTAATTCAGAGTCAAAATAGATTTAATTGTTGCATTATTTTGACTGGATCGGTGGCGCATTTGGTAGTGACCCTGCCCCATGCGCCGAGAGTTCGATCACCACCCAGAACAAACATTTGTGTGAAGAATACTTATGTTTGTTCTGTGTTTTGGTGTTAATATACAATATTTAAGTATATATTTGTAATACCACTGTTGATTTTGATATCCGTAACGCAAGTACTGATCTCGGAGTCAGATCAATGTATGTGATGTAGTCTGATCATCATCTTCCTAGCGTCTTGTCCCGAGCTTAGACGAGTTCTGCTTAGACCATGATCCAGGATTTAGCGAGTCTGGTAATTACATTGAAGCGACTGCCGATCTGACCTTCGTAACCCTAAGATAGGGGAAACAGACAATTTTTGGATAATGGTTGCAAATGCAAAGTTGTTTGAATTTGCAGGTTTCATCACGATGTTTTCCTTCAACGTCGAGCTAGTGGTATGTATACGTACATAGATTTAAAAAATCCAGAAGTACGTGCCCGGGTTTGAACCCGCACTTCTCGGTTAAGAGGTGCGTGTCCTTACCATTGAGCTACCACCGCTCTATCGTATGTGATGTAGTCTAATATTATTTATTTATTATGTCTAGAATTTCATATAACTTACGTTACGTTAGTTAGGGTATCAAAAATATACAGTACAGATATGTTTTTAGAGCTGAATGATTCCAGTGTAGTGGGAACAGCCTTATTTACTACTTTTTTAAGTTCTAACGTTAGTATGTGTGTTACTGTAAAAGCCCGTATATTGGTCAATCTTAAGTTTTACTAGTAAATCTTAGGATTTACCGACATGAGTTGGTAAATGTGAACATTTCTAGGTTAGGTTATATTATGGGTTAGTTAGGTTAGGTTTATTAACCTTATTAAAAAAATACCTTACCTAACCTAACCTATAATATAATCTAATCTTGGTTAGGTTTGGTTAGATAAAATTTTCCAAGTAAAGAATCCTAAGATTTACTAAATAAATGGTGGTAAAAGTTCGAATTGTACACCTGTTCGGACTTTTACCGTTAAGAGTTGGTAAATCTTAGGTTTTACTGGAAAATCTTAGAATTTACCATAGCTCGAGCTATTACAGCAACATATATATAATTCGATTGTTTAAATAATAAGTACCAATATAATACTATATCGTCGGTAAAGCATATGAGTTTTTTTTTTTCTTTATACGATTTTCCATCTAACCCGACTCATGTTATTTTTGGACGAATGTAGTTTAGGGGTCTTGCTACTTCTTTGACTCTTCCCCATTCGAGAATGTAGTTCATACACTTGTACGTATTATTGAACTAAGTGACAAAGCCGCCATCGCAAACATATAATAATAATTAAAAAAATAGAATTGAGAACCTCCTCCTTTTTTTTGAAGTGATTGCCCACTGGTCAAAGTCGACCATTATTAGTTTGATATTTTTCTATTATTTATTAAAATATTAGCTTTCTGCACTCCTTCTCCATATGAACTTTAACTATGCCAAATCTCATACTCCTCCGTCCGCGTAATTCTCATAAAAAGTGGTAAAAAGTTTCTACTTCACGTATTAATATATAAATTACATGTTGACTCTATTAATGCTAGTATACGATGAAAATAATTACCAAAACCGAATAAACGCTTAACCCAAAAACAGCTAATTTACAGCCATAAAACGTTTATAAAAATCACGAGTTAATTTGTTAGCGGTTCAAAGTCAGGAATTATGCGGGCAGTACTCAAAGATCGTTTTCATAACAACGCGAGGTCGCGTGCCGGCATGGCCATGAAGCACAAACACAGAGCTTGTATTTGTATAAGTGTTCGTTAGCACATGCTTGAGATACGGGTATTTTGTTTTGCTTTCAATTCACACATTGTAAGTATGAATTTTTACAACTGGCTTGAGGATGAGGAAAAATATTAAGAAGAAACAACCGATGTCCTCCTTACTGAAATAGGTCACGGCGGCCTCTTAAAGAGGATTTACCATCTGCGCAGGAAATATTATAGTGCACAAGTGTGTGCGCAAACACAGGTGCACTGAGACGGCGATTCGACATGACCGGAGAGAGGTCAGGCGCAGGACCAACGGCTTAACGTGCTTTCCGACGCACGGGGGTGATTATACCGCCAACTACCTGAATCCGGACTTTTATTAAATAATTGCAATATTTAAATAACAAACCACAAATTTTTGACTAGACCAGGGAAATGAACCAAGACCACGGTGCATGCTACCACTAGAACAACGAGGCAGTCAACCTCAAAAGGCATTATTATTACCTCATGGTGATGTGATAATGTCTCGTAATAGACGAAACTGTAGTTTTAATAAGCGTGTGAATACTTGATTCATCTGCTGACGTCACTCTACAAATTCACCCACGCACTGACTAAGTTAATCTCACCGCTAAGACATACTTAGCGATATTATATACCATTTAAGTCTATTTCATACAAATAATGTGCCAGTCGTGTTCTTGTCTACCATGTCGTAAAAGGCGACTAATGTTTTATTGTGAATTGTATTTGTAATTTTGTGGATGAAGAGCTAGCCGCTTATCATTTCCTTATCATAATTTTTCATTACACTCAGTTCAAGTTTATTTTTGGCTTGAAATAATTAAACAGGGAGGAACTCTGCCTATCCTTTTGGGGATTGCCGGCGTGATGGAATGTACCTTTATGACTGACTCGATGGCGCATTCAGTAGTGACCCTGCCCCATGCGCCAAGAGTTGTAAGTTTGATCCCTACCCAGGACAAACATTCGTGTAATGAATCCTTGTGTTTGTTCTGCCACTCCGACATTAGGTCCCGCCAGAATACCAGCGCTTTTGCGGTGTTGACCAGATGCCGTAGCAGCATAATGCTGAGGCTGGGTCCCAGTTGGTAGCACATACACACGTTTCTTTCTAATTCCATCTTTTAAATTTTTCCTATTTCTATTTTTCTGTTGTTTATTGTCTGTTTAATTTTTGTTAATGTATGTGTTGTCAATAATTTTTTCTTTCTTTCTTTCTTTCTGTGTCTGGGTGTTAATATCAAATATTTAAGTATATATTTGTAATACCACTGTCGATTCCGATATTCGTAACAAAAGTGCTTAAGCTACTTACCTTGATGTCAGATCAATGTATGTGATGTAGTCTGATATTTATTATTTATGTATGTATAGTAGACGAATATTTCTGTTTCCACACTTGCATATTCAAATAACAATGTATATTTAATCATGATCCAAAGTTTCTACCGATTTATATATACAATATATATTCAATGGAGAGGAACGTTCACTTTTCATACTTCAGCGGTAAATTACATGTCGTAGTACATAAACCAATTAGAACCTTGATACCAACCGAGCTCGCCCATTTCATGTTCGAGGCGCCATTATGCCAGGCCTATTAGCCGACCTAGGCCTTCTAACAAGTAGGCCTTACTGTAACAATATAAATGAAGTACCTAGTTTTTAAACTCGCGCTACAAGGAGATTGTAAGGCAATTTTTCCAACTTTTATATTATTCAAAGCTTCATTAGCTCTAAGTTTCAGGGTAGTAGTGAATATTTGACATCCTTTACGGAAGACATTTTGTCACGACTTTTTTTTTAATTGAGTGGCTATTGGGCGTGGCTTTTGGTACGACAAATTTAGTCGGCCTGTCCATTACATCATTTCTTCCAACAATCACGCTGTAAAAATTAGCTAGTTGTTTTTTTTAAGTTTGAACTGGTTGTGGTGTAGTGGCGTTAAATGTAACAGACAGACAAACAGAGTTACTTTCTTAATTAAATTGATCTTTGGGTCTAGGCGTGGGTCAGATGGTTGAAGTTATACTTAAGATGGCAAGCAACCTGAGAGCGAGGAAAGGAATCTTGAACTCTCACTTGCTCAATGAACGCTGGATTTCAATCTCTATGAAGTACATTATTACAAGTTTGACCCTTTTCAGTCTCGTATTATTGAGTTAGGCTACAGCGTGATTGACCACAGAATAGTTGATCATCGTTAATCTCTTTTAAGTCTACAATTAAGAGGCTAATATCAAAGCCAGTCATTTGCAAATCAATACCTCTTATACAGGCAAAAAGCCAACTCGTAGTTTCGCGACACCGCGTTTCGTAGCAGACGCTGTCGTAGCAGCCAACCGTAGCGTAACGACGTAGCGTACTACGAATATATTGAAATTTGTTTGTCAACTGTTCGGACTGGTATTGGAACAGTGTTGTTTTAGCTTTTATATACTGAACAATAACACTATTGATATAGATTATTATGCAACAGTCAACATTGAAGTCTAAAAATATGTATAAAAATGGCTTTCCATAAATTACAGTAAAATAATGTTATAAAAATATATATATACCTATATAAACCCATATCATACAATTTAAACACTTAGTTTACATTTTTTAATTTATTTTCAATATAATGAATATCATGTTACTGTTAAAATTAACGTCGACATAAATCAGGTTTTAAACATATTCAGCTGCAAAAATTATACGCTACTTTTTAACCGACTTCAAAAAAAAGGAGGAGGTTCTCAATTCGACTGAATTTTTTTTTTTTGTATGTATGTTACTCGATATCTCTGAGAATTGTAAACCGATTTCCAAAATTTTTTTTTTAATCGAAAGGGTTTACTCCCGAATTGGTCCCATTGCCACCAAGTCAGGATCTGATGAAGGGATCCCAGGAAAATCGAGGGCAACCCTCAAAATTTATAGGCACGTACAATGTGTTTTAGACATTTTCTAAGATTTTTCAAGTATTTACGTATGGTACTTATCATCTTATGATGGTGAGCTGATGATGGAAGGTACAAATCCTTAACGATTAGAAATTAGTTTATGATTCTTTAAATATTGATATCTTCGAGAATTGTAAGACGATTTTTAGAGTTCTTTTTTTTATTCAAAAGGGTATATCCTGGAGTTGGTCCTATTGGTACCACATCTGGATCTGATGAAGGAATCTTAGGCAAATCGAGGGAAACCCTCAAGTATTATAGGCGCGTACAATCTATTTTAGTTATTTTCTAAAACAATTCAAGTATTTACGTCTGGTATTTATAATCTCATGTTGCTGAGCTGATGATGGAAGGTGCAACTCCTTAACGATTAGGAGTTCGTGGATAATTCTTTCAATATTACAGGGCCATATTGAATGTTATTCTCGAGATAGTCTCAATTTCACCAAGTCTTGGTCTAGTGATGGGGTTCCATGAAAGCGAGGGCCACTCTTAAATTTTAACGACATGTTAAGTGTTTTATTTATTGTTTCTAAAACGATTCCAGTATTTGCATCTCGTACTCATCATGTTATGTTGCTTAGCTGATGATGAAAGGTATAACTCTTTGAAGATTAGTAGTTTTAAGTAATTCTTTAAATATTAAAGGCTCGTTATACCTTTTCGTCTTTAGTCTCATAAGACCGGCACTGTCTCATTAAAGCAGCTCGTTTTGATTTGGTCTACCTACCTATTAATAAATTTCACTAAAAAGTAACAAATAAGTTAAATTTTAACAAAAATAAAAACCGACTTCAAAAAACCCCGCAAAAAATGTTTATAAAAAAACACAAGTAAAAACTGCCTTAATAGCTATTTAAATGTCTAAACACAAAAAAGTATAAAATAAATTCTATCGACTGCTTCGATGAAAGTATTAATCTTTAACACGTATTTAAATATTTACAATAATCAGTTAGTTTTGGAGTCGGTGCCAGCCAAACTAAAAAAAAAGTAGACACTTAATAACAAATTACCTTACTAATAACAATATGAAACAAATTAGTTAAAATATGAGTATTAACTTACTATTGATTTTGTATATTCAAAACCTATTTTACCACCCTTCACCAAGGAACCAAATAATTGCAAATTCCGAAATGGTGATATAATTACGCGCGCTGGCACCGACTCCAAAACTAACTGATTATTGTAAATATTTAAATACGTGTTATTGATAAACTGAAAAGGAGCCAAAGCCGATAGTGAAAGTAGGTTTGTTATAAATATTTCACATGTATTTAATATCAGACATAATCACATACATTGATCAGAATCTAATCGATTGTCTATCAATAGCCTATCGATAGTTAAAGAAAACCGATAGTATTGATATCATACCGAAAACTATCGGTAAACAGCAATACTATCGATAGTCTAGTAACCAACGAACTATCGATAGTAGCGATACTAAATAATAATAAATAATAAATAAATTCTCCAGACTGACACACCAATTCCCTAGTTCCAAACTAAGCTTATGCTTGTACTATGGATACTAGGCGAACGGATAGACATACTTAAATACGTTTATAAACATCCATGACTCGAGTACAAATGTCCATGTTCATCACACGAAACATTTGCCCCTAGCGGGATTCGAACCCGCGACCCTTGGTTTCGTGGCCAGGGTCTCTGACCACTCGACCAACGGGCCAGTCTCAGTCTAGTCTCAGTCTCTCATACTATCGATAGTATTGCTCTTCAATATCGTATAGACTATCGATAGTACAAAACTATCGATACTATCGATAGTATTGCTGTTGACCGATATTATTGCAATAATAGAGACATCGATACTATCGATACTGTCGATTATCCTATTGATTGTATAGATGATTTGACCGTTAAACTATCGATTCGGCAACACTAACTCAGTTATTACTCGTATCTTGGTGCGGGAATCGTATCTGCATCACGGAACTATCTGTACCATCATCCTGATGTAGAGCTATAAAACGAATAAATGCATATATTCAAACTATAATATCCATAATGTTTGAAGGGGTCAGCAGAGTCCAAGGAACATGACCCCTTTAACAACTGGTTAAAGGGGTCAAGTTCCTGAACAAAATTATAATTGAGTATATGTATATATATTTAAAAATATGTATATATATATTATGAAATAAATATAAAACATAACCTTCCACGATACCTCACTATCACACCTATAATGTATTAATAAGACTCCTTTAGTAATGTCCTGAAAATTACAACGTTGCTAGACAAAATATTTGAATGGGTCGGATTTTATTTTCTTCAACAGTACTTCGACTTTGTAATTGCAAACGATACACTAATGAGAGTTTTAATTATTAAAGTTAATTAGTAGTGTTATTAGTTAGGACTAAAATTTATTGTGGTACATTTTTATGAAACTACAGTTGTTGGAGTATGTTTTAATAGTTTCGTTAAATAAACTGGGTAAAATCAGATTGTAATTATACAATCCAGTAGTATAAAAGTCATTATAATATCTTAGTACATCTATACATACCATTCAATAATTACTAAGGTAAATAAAATATATAGTAAAATATCGCATACTGGCTGATTTTTTCCTGATACATTTCGTGATGAGATATAGAGCTAATATTAAGTAAACTAATATTAAGCTGTGCCCGCGGTTTCACCCGCGTTTATGGTTAATTTTATATAGCTTATAGCCTTAGTAGTTTCTGAGATTAACGCGTTCGAGCAAACAAACAAGCTATTCAGCTTTATAATATTAGTATAGATACGTGGTAAAATCAATTAATCTATCTACCAAATCCACACACCATATACATGAGTATTTAAACTAACTAACTAACTAAACTTCACGCCACTTCCCTACCGGGGTAGGTAAATAAAGAAAAATCTGTGTATGTCGTTAAATAAATAGATGGCACATTCGTTTTATTTGACTCCCATAAAGAAAAAGGACTACTCGTGTTACATACTTGGCGATTTATGTTAATGAAGTTATCAGGGTGCCGACGCTCGTCCCGGGAAAAGAACTAATTTTACTTTTCTCCTAAAAGAACCCATTTTAATGTCAAGCTTTATATAATTTTTATACGTAGACAATTAACATTTTTCTTAAGAATGACGTCGACTTATCCGCTGAAATAAAAATTTGGAATACTTTTAAACTCTTATTTATTACTTTTATTTAATCTTGATAATTCAAATATCCATCTACTTTTATAATAATTTAAGAGCGGTGGTAGCTAAATGGAAAGGACACGCGCCTCTTAACCGAGGAGTGCGGGTTCAAACCCGGTCACGTACCTCTGGATTTTTCAAGTCTATGTACGTATTTATACCACTAGCTCGATGGTGAAGGAAAAAATCGTGATGAAACCTGCAAATTCAAACAACATTGGATTTGTAACCATGATCCAAAAATTGGCTGGTTCCCCTATCTTAGGGTTACGAAGGTCATACCGGCAGTCGCTTCAATGTAATTACCAGACTCGCTAAATCCTGGATCATGGTCTAAGCGGACCGCGTCTAAACACGGGACATAACGCTAGGAAGATGAAGATTATTTTATAATAATTTAAAAACGTATTTTATATTTTGAAAATGTACAATAAGCCACAAGTTTTTAAATCGGTTAGACATTTCATACCCGCTACGGAAATCTGTAAACTTCCGCGCGAGATCTCACCCACAAAACACTTACAACTTAACTGACTGGTTCAAATGCTCACGAAAATCAACTAAGCCCTTTTCTGCAACAACTAATCAAGAAAACTATTAGCATGAGAAACGGAAAACCAATCAACCGCCCAATCAAAGGAACCATTAAACATATCTCAAAACAAAGGCCGAAGTTCCGAACTAAGTTGTCAGCAGGCAGTTTCCATCGCGCGTCCGCGGCGAACGGTCGTGTCGCGAATCGCGATGCCGCCAGGAAAATGAGGACGCTACTCTTGATATACTTCGCGACGTTGGTGCAGTGTGAATATAAGGGTGATTTTGTGAAGCATGTAAGGCACGGTGGTCGGACGCTGATCCGCCATGGGCGGTCGCGTGTCCACTTCACGCGAATGCACGCGCGCGCCAGAGACTTGGTCGCGCAAGTCATCGAGGCTGAGAGGAGTAGCGAGCTAGGTGAGTCGCGTGATGCTTGACTTGGAGTGATGTTTAGGAGAATTGAGACGTGATGAGGTGGTTATAAGATTTTTGTCTTAGCGGTTTCTTGGATAAAAATGAGAGAATGTTTAATTGTAATTATTTTATGCTTGAGAAAGTTATGATGTTTTTAGTTTTAAGTGATATTTAGGTGAAATCAATTTGGTTGTAGTGGCTATAAGATGTATAATTCTAAACTTTTTCTTCGATTTTAAATTGGGGGAAAGTTTAGTTCTAAGGGCTGTTTTGGGGAGTATTTCTGTCTTATCACTATTCTATTATATTCTATTAATTATCCTAAATATTCATCGATCACATAAAAAGTTATGTATAATTTAAATATAAGTCTTTTGTGTGATAAATTATGGTGACATCTATTTTGAAGTGATATTAAATGTTAGAAATCCAGTGAAAGTAGTTAATATATTTGTCTTGAATTTTTTTAGTGATGGTAACTCGGTAATATAAGCCTAAGATCTTTGTCTCGAAAATACTTATGATGTTAATCTGAAAAGGAAGTTTGTGGATATAGTGATTTTGTGGTTATAAAATAAAGCTCGTATAATGACTTTACCGTTGATTTCAAATAATTTCTAAAATGTAGTGTCAATAGTAAGTATTTGTCATGGAGAAATATTGGTGATGTTAGTTTAAAGAAATATTTATAGAAAATGGTTGAACCGTAATTAATTATAGGGTATGTGTCTTTTATTTGGATTCTGATTGGATAAAGCAATTAAAAGGTTTAAATTACTAATTATACTAATTACACTCTACATATTTATATAGGCTATATTAATACAAATTTCATTAAATCAAAAGTTTTTTACGTAAATAAATATCTTAGCCTATAATGTTTATAGGTACTAAGAAAAATTTATTACCAATGGCAAAAATTGTGAAAAATTTATTCCTTTAATAAAACGGCATAATATGGAGTTTAGTAGCAAAATATTAATGATACGATATTTCTACCAAGTTACAAAAAAGTTACAAAATCATTACTGTCAAGTAATGATTTTTGACTTGTTTAAGTTTTAAAAATCTTTAGCGTGTTATAAAGAACTAATAATTGATTATGACGGCGAGAGAGTAAAGTACAAAGGATTGTCACCGACAAAGTATAAGCGTCAGTCTTCACTCAAAGGATTTACTATCATACTCAATAGCCATGGAGCTGAATGATTGATGAAGCACTTAAGATACAAAGGATTGACGCTGATACGGTATAGCTTATTTTGTGCCTTACATGAATAAATACACGCATAAAATCTCTTCACGCGAGTCACCTACTCCCCAAAAGATGTACAATACATTTTTGCATTAAAATACTTTTTTTTTACAGCCAGTTCCAAAATTGAGATTATTAGTTCAAGTAAAAACAAAACTATATTAAAACAATATACAGTACAGTTACAAAAATATTCATTTATGCAATTTAATAATCGGTTGGATTATTTAAAAAAAATTACCTTCTTTAGCATAGTTTAATGATGGCACATTTTTTGTGCCAATTTTTTTAAATACCTAAACGCGTATTTGAGGCTTATTAGTACTAGAATGCTCAAAAATCGCTCCCAGAAAACTTTATTTAATGTTTGCTCGTAAATAATTATATTATTCAAATTTTACGCCAATATCCAAGATCTAAACCAAGCATGTGCTATGAGTACTGAGAAACAGACCAACTTGATTGCCTAAAGGCATTGAAGTTTGTCCTTCCAAGGCTGCAAGCTTTCCAAGGCTTGATTGCAAATGACCATCGTCATCACAAGGATATTTAAAATTAATTCAATCAAAATAAATTAGGTACTTCACCAGACACATCAATGCTCAAGTTCCTAACATCAACTTTAAAGTATGTGTATAATTTCAGTTGTAAATAGTCTTAAATAATAAAATAAAATAGTTAGTTGACAACCACTCGTACCCAGCTCATTGTCCCATGTTGGTCTGGGACTTTAAAATAATGTGCCAACTGTGTTCTTGCCTAGCATGTCGTAAAAGGCGACTAATGGTATATGGGATTGTGCCACTTATGACTAACTTTTCATAATTTTCCATCTAACCCAGCCCAGTTTTATTTTTGGCTCAATGTGATTAAGGGGTCTGCTGTCCTTTTGACTCTGCCTACCCCTTCGGGGATTATAGGCGTGATGTTTTGTATGTATGTAGTTAGTTGACTAATGGTCGACGTATTAATAGTCAGACAAGAATTAACATACCAATGATTACTTAATAAACTATCTATTTGAAAACTTTGCTTCGTAGTTTACTGACGAAACAGGTAATGGCATTTTAATGTTCATAAACTACGACTGTAGAGACTAGAGCAGTGGTAGATTTATATGAGCAACTAGTTTATGCCCGCGGCTTTGCTCGCGTGGTACATTGATAAAAAATAGCTTATATGTTTTTGAGGTGTAAAAGCTATAATATTGAAAGGTTCCATTAAAATCCATTCAGTAGTTTTTGCGTGATAGAGTAACAAACATCCATACATTCTCACAAACTTTCGTTCGTTCGTACGTTTATAACATTAGTAGGTTGATGGGACAAGATGATTTCTTGCCGGTTTCTATCGGTAGAAGCAACATTCCGAAATGGTGTTCGAAATGTTGCTTCTACCGATTTCGGAATTCATATTACTTATTAGTATAAGTGTTTATTTCAAATCTTTATAAAAAAATAAACAGTGTTTTTGACTTTGACTTTGAATTAGCACATATTATTATTATTATGAGTACACATACAAAGTTATTTATAAGGTTTTCTCACAGAGGTTATTTTCAGCGCCGAGCTAGTGGTACAAATATACATAGATTTGAATATCCAGAAGTTAGTGCTCGGGTTTGAACCCGCACCCCTCGGTTAGGAGGCGCGTGTCCTTACCATTGAGCTACCACCGCTCCCTACTCATATATGCCAAGCCATTATACTTTATTACCATTTAGTCACACTATCTTTCCTACTTTATTACAACTAACACCAACAAATTTTTCAGCATTATAATTGCTTTTCTGCATAGATGACGGCAATCACTAAATTCATTTTGTGATATCCTGTTATTGGCTTTGAAATATTATTTATCCTGTTACTTTTTACTTATGATTAAAAAAAGAATTATCAAAAGTCTACAAAAGTCATATATTAGTTGCTTCAACATCGTGAAACGTCATAAGAGACTTGTTAAATATTCCTATATTTAACAAGTCTCTTCGTCGTGTTAATGTGTCAAGTCATGTCGCGTTCCTTTTCGGGATTTACTTAGTCTATGATCCTAGACTCAGTAAATCCCGAAAAAAAAACGCGGCAGGACGCTAGGAAAACATTTCCCTATTATAATAATAAATAATAATAAATTATTCAGACTGGCACACCAATTCCCTAGTATCAAACTAAGCTTATAAGCTTGTGCTATGGATAACTAGGTAAACGGACATAGACATACTTAAATACGTTTATAAACATCCATGACTCGAGTACAAACATCCATGTTCATCACACGAAATATTTCCCCTTAGCGGGATTCGAACCCGCGACCCTTGGTTTCGTGGCCAGGGTCTCTGACTACTCGACCAACGGGCCAGTCAATATATTATTGTTTCGATTGTTTTCTAACAAGAAGTAGTTAAAGTAGTCCATTATTATTGACTAGCTGTGCCAGCGGTGTCACCCGCGTTTATGGTAATATTATAAAGATTATTTCCGTCATACATCATTTCTATGTAACTTTAACCATTAAGGCTGCACACGCGACGGAAGCCTAAAAAATGGAGTAACTTCTCCCGTTTTCCCAACATTTACCTTCACTACTCTGCTCCTATTGATTGTAGCGTGATGAATAGTATACTATAACCTGCCCAGGAGTATGAAGAATAATTGTAACAAGTTTCGTTAAAATCCGTCAAGTAGTTTTTGTTTCTTTAAGGAACATACAGACAGACAGACATACATACAGACAGACAGACAAAAATTTTACTGATTGCATTTTTGCATCAGTATCGATCACTAATCGCTCCCTGATAGTTATTTTGAAAATATATTTCATGTACAGAATTGACCTCTCTACAGATTTATTATAAGTATAGATGAGGCTACGATAACAGCTGATCATCAGACCAGCCATGTTTAAGCCCTTTTTAATGGTTTTAAAAAACATTGATTTGTTCAATAAATAGTCGACACTTTTATTAAGAAAAAAAAGCGTAATGTAAGTATACCATTATGAAATAATAATTTGGCTGTTTTTAAAAATAGAACACAGTGTCAACTCATTAGGATTCCCTTACTCAGCAGAAAAGCGTAAATTACCTGAATTTGTTGTTAATTAAAAGATGAAAAATTCCACATTGCATTTTAATTTTGTCTCCAATTTCGATTTATTGTCGTAGAAACAAAGGGTAAGCTTGTTAAAGTGACGTAGGGATTATTTATAATTACAATAAAGGAATTTTGGTATCTGAATTTTCCCTTCCATTTTGTAATCCCTTCAAAGGGCCCCGTAATAAATTTGGGTGGTTTTAAAAACTTAATGGCTGGTCCGGGTAATATTGTGTTTCTGTCATATTCAAGTAATCTCTGGTCTTTTCCTTGCCTTGTGAGTCAGATTCCATTTTTATTTCTCGCACATATATATCTGCGATTATTATGGATATTTTCATAAATTTTTACCAAGGAGCGTTGGTAGCTCAATGGTAAGGGCACGCGCCTCTTAATCAAGGAGTGCGGGTTCAAACCCGGGCACGTACCTCTGGATTTTTCAAGTTTAAGTCTCGACGGTGAATGAAAACATCGTGATGAAACCTGCAAATTCAAATTACTTTGGATTTGTAACCATGATCCAAAAATTGTCTGGTTCCCTAACTTAGGGTTACGAAGATCAGATCGGCAATCGCTTCAATGTAATTACTAGACTCGCTAAATCCTGGTCATGTTCTAAGCGGACCCCGTCTAAATAGGGACATAACGCTAGGAAGATGATGATAAATTTTCACCAATTGCTGAAATCCTTTATATTGTTAAGGACATGCGTCGGTATTACACTTCGAATTTATCTTTACATAAATATGTACTGTAGTACTGTTCTTTGAAAGATATTTGTAACTTCTATGTACACGTATGCACAATTGAAAGACCTATCTTTGTAGCGGTCATAAAAACCGTAGAGCTTGTATGAAAAGGATTATGAATGTTGAAGAGGCGAGTGAGGTGTGTAAGGATCGTGCCTTAGCGTTCGGTTCTCTCTGCCTTCCCCGCTAGGGAAGTGGCGTGAAGTTTAGTTAGTTAGTTTAGTTAGTATCTTTGTAGCAAAAGCCGAACCTAAAATATTCAACATAAATTAATCACGAATTCTAAATATAAACGAGAAAGCAAATAAAATCAAACCTAAATAGTGATAATGACTGTAATAATTAATTAAATCCTTATCTTTTCCGATAAAAAGTCCCATAAAGTACTGATTCTGTTAACAAATGACGTGAAATGTTATAAATATTATGTTTATGGTTAGAAATATTATTGTGAAACTATTTCAGTATTCAATAAACATACATATATAATTTCACGCTCATAATTCACGGTAGGGTAAGCAAAGGAATAACAAGCCCCTTTTACCAAATTTTGCGAAAAATAAAACTGGGCTGGGTTAGATGGGAAATTGTGAAAAAGCAGTGACAAGTGGCTATCCTGTCGCCTACACAATCACACACCTATATACCATTAGTCGCCTTTTACGAAATGCTAGGCAAAAACCACAGTTGGCACATTCTTTTTAAGTCCCAGACCAACATGGAACCAGTCAAAACTATACTAAAATAAAACATCCTAACATTCATGTTCTAATATTTTATTAAAATTCTATCGACTTCCGAATGTTTTATCGCCGATATAAATGAACTAACTCTACTTTAAACCCTTAAGTGGGTGTCAGACAGGTGGTGAAGCGATAAGGACGTTTATGGGCTAATATAAAAATGCTAACGAGTCTGTCAGAGAAGTCGTAAAGTTTTAATTTATTTTATTGGCCTGAGTTAGCTCACCGCTGAAGTGGCGATTCAGCTTACACTAAATAGGTATTCAAAAGTACTAACTTAGTAACTTAGATGCAGCTCAGTGCGTTAGTTCTAAATAACTAAAGCTAAAAGCTAACTTAATACTAGGTCATGTTAAAGAATGAAAGGCCAGATGGGCTGTATAAATAAATGAATTCTCCAGACTGACACACCAATTCCCTAGTTCTAAACTAAGCTTATATGCTTGGGCTATGGATACTAGGTTTTATAAAGATCCATGACTCGAGTATAAAGGTTCATGTTCATCACTCGAAACATTGGCCCCTAGCGGGATTTAAACCCGCGACCCTTGGTTTCGTAGCTAGGGTGTCTGACTACTCGACCAACGGGCCAGTCAACGGGCCAGTCAACGGGCCAGTTGCTTTCAGATCTGAATTAATAATAATAATCATCATTTATTTTCATAAAAGCACATAACATACAAGGATTGACATTAGTCATTACACTAGGCTCGCAGATCTCTGTCGCAATAACCATCCAGCGAGTTACAATAGTTGTGCTTGCTTATTTCAAACATTGTATGTAGCTTCGGTTCAGTAAAACGAAGTTAAATAATACATAATAGGGTTTAATTTATATAACACGTTTTAAAGAAGTGAGTAGATGCATCCGGCGCAATAAATTAAGTTGACGCAATAACGCGCAGCGCAGTGTTCTATCACAACCATTAGCTGTCACAACTTTTCATATTTCATATCCGAGGTCATTGAACTATTATTACTAGCGTATGGAACCGACGCAGCGAACAAGTTTTTTGCGCCGTACGTTGTTGCCGATCGGCAACAACTCGTTTAGTCACTTGCCTACGTTCACGCGTAAGCGCCATGAAATTCATGGCATTTACCACGTTTTGGTCGCAAGAAAAATGTACTCTATGAGCGATCTAGCGCTGCGTGTTTTAATAGCTTAATTAGACGACAATTGTTAGTTTTAGCGCTGCAAATGCTGAAACACGCTCAGTCCATGCTTTGTGATAATATTTTTGTTTGACATAGCTTCTCTATACGTAGTAATAATAGCTCAATGTCCGAGGTAGAGTCTATGCTGCCTTCACTGTTAACAGTGGTCAGGCCCACTGATCAAGTGGTCAGAGACCTTGACCACGAAACCGAAGGTCGCGGGTTCGAATCCGAAGGGCAAATGTTTCGTGTGATAAACATGGACATTTTTACTCAAGTTATGGATATTTATAAACATATTTAACTATGTCAATCTGTTCACCTAGTATCTAAAGCACAAGCATAACCTTACTTTGGAAATAGGAATTTGGTGTGTCAGTCTGATTTTTTATGAATGCAGTCTTTAAACTTGACTTCCAGAATAGTTCCCGAGAGATAGATGCTGCCATATCTACTATTTTATGTGTGCAATAAAGAAGCTGCTATGATTTGGTTTTCTCATCTTCTTAGCGCTATGCCCCGTTTCTACGTCGGGGACCACTTGAGCTATAATCTTAGATTTCATTGAACTGGTTATTGATCCGTCATAACTTGGAAGAACCAAACAAATTGGACCATGCTCAGTCGTCTTATATAGTGACATGATTGAGTAGGTTAACTAATATTATTCCTCACTATCACAGAAATTGTATGAATTTATAGATTAAAGCAGCGCCCCGCAGTTTCACCTAAGCAATTCCTGTTCCCGTGGGAATACGGGGATAAAATATAGCCTATGTTTTTTTGCTGATAAAGTAGCTTTCCATTGGTAAAAGAATTATTCAAATCAGTTAAGTAGTTCCGGAGCCTATTTGATACAAACAAACAAACAATCTAGTCTTTCCTCTATATAATATTAATCATCATCATCATCTCAGCCGAAAGACGCCTATAATATTAGTATATATGAAATAAACAATCATTGAAAAATTTAACTAACGATTTCAATTAACGTTATATTCATCCGAAACAAAGAACGAAAATATTGATGAGTTATTTAAGTTGGAGTCGTCATCAAAAACGTGTGATTGATTGAGGTCAATCAACCAAAATCTGATTTAAGTTTAAGGCAATATTCTATAGGTACACCCAATTTACGAAGTCAAATAAAACCTTTTTCTACCATCGACTGGCTCGATGGTGCATTTGGTAGTGACCCTACCCCATGCGCCAAGAGTTGTGGGTTCGATCCCCACCCAAGACAAACATTCGTATGATAAATACTTGTGTATGTTCTGTGTCTGGGTGTTAATATCGAATATTTAAGTATATATTTGTAATACCACTGTTGTTTCTGATATCCGTAACACAAGTGCTGAAGCTTACCTCGGAGTCAGATCAATGTGACGTAGTCTGATATTTATTAATTATTTATCATAAATTCCAATTTAAATAATTTGTAAAACTATTAAGTGCTTTTCTCTGAATTCCCAACACAAATATTATATTAAACGGTTCATTTGAAATATTTATGATAATCCAATGTAAAGTGAATCCGAAATAAAAAGCTGAAAAGGTTAATTAAACTGAAACTTTTTACTTTAACTATTATGAGTAAATATTTTACTAGCAGTGGTTGTGACCATGATATCAATAGAATATCAATATAACTTCCATAGACTTGAAGTTAAGAACTAATTAATACTCTTTTGGTAAGAAAATTATAGTGCACGAAAATAGTCAAGGATAATTTAAAAGTGAATTAGTATATTGACAAGGGCGTTGGTCGAGTGGTCAGGAGACCCTGGCCACGAAACCAAGGTTCGCAGTTCGCAGGTTCGAATCCTGCTGGGAGCAAATGATTCGTGTGACGAACATGGACATTTATTCTCGAGTCATGCATGCATGGATGTTTATAACCGTATTTATGTATATCTTTCCGTTCACTCAGTATCCATAGCACAAGTTTAGAGCTTATTTTGGAATTGGTGTGTTTGTCTAGAGCAGCTATACTCAATGTGTGTTCCGCGGAACCCTGGGGTTCCGTGAAGCCTTTCTGGGGGTTCCACGAAAATTGGTACTGATCATAAATATCATAACTCCTGGGGGAAAATCCGTCAAAAGTCGATTATTACATCCCCCCCCCCGCACTGCCACCCGCGCTTTTCTAGGGTTCCGTCAAATACTCCGCTTCCTAAAAGGGTTCCATAGCATAAAAAGTTTGAGAAGTACTGGTCTAGAGAATCAATAAATTATTTATTTTCTGTTAAATTCTGTGATATGAGATCACAAGAGTATGCATTTCTATCTGCAAGGAATATAAAATATTTCAAGGGCACATAACACAAATTCATGAAACAACAGACTCCCAAATCGCTATATGACTTTTCTAATTCGCTCACGAAACGAATGAATAATAAATAATCGCAGTGAACTTTCCCCATAGATTAACTATGAGAATAGACTGTGCTGGATATAAATGGTTTGTCCTAGTCTTGGAATCATACAAACTGCGACTTTTGGCCGAAGTTTTCCCGACCGGTTGCCAACAAGACAATCCTATGATGGACGAGGTAATACGCTAGTGTTGGTGATAAAATAATTCACAAATAAAATACTGGAGTCTAGACATATTTTTACGACACTCCAATCTCCTGGTTACACTGGGAAGAATGTAGCATCTCTTTTAATTAAGAATTAAACGAGTTTTAAGTGATTTTGGCGTTATTTAGACACTATCTAAATACATTAACAAATACAGACAGACCTTTGCATTAATACTAACTAGTGATCGCCCGCTGATCGAAATTCGACCATTCATCATCTTCCTAGCGTTATGTCCCGTGCTTAGACGGGGTCCGCTTAGACCATGATCCAGGATTTAGCGAGTCTGGTAATTACAAATCGAAATTCGACCATTATTAGTTTGTTTTTTTTTCGTTTTTTATTGTAATAATAGCTTTCTGCACTTCTTCTCCATATTAACTTTAACTGTGCCAAATCTCATACTCATCCGACCGCGAAATTCTCATAAAAAGGGGTACAAAGTTTTTGCTTCACGTATTAATATTAGATAACGCCCAGCGGTTTCATCCGCTTAGTTTCCGTGAAAACAAGGAAATTAAAAAGTCCTTTGTAACTTGCTGATGATTTTTCTATTGGTTTAATAATGTGTAAAATAGATTCAAAGTGTTTTAGGCGTGATAGCTTAATAAACACACAAACTCAAATTACGATTAATGATTTAAAAACTATTTAATCCAAAGAAAAAATAAGTTTGTCCCATGTTGATCTGGGACAAAAAAAAAAGAATATGCCAACTGTGGTTCTTGCCTAGCATGTCGTAAAAGGCGACTAATGGTTTACGGGCTTTTGGGTATGTGCCTAAGTAGGCGAGGAGCTAGCCACTTGTCACTCCTTTTTCACAGCTTTCCATCCAACCCAGGCCACTGTCCCATGTTGGTCTGGGACTTAAAAAGAATATGCCAACTGTGGTTCTTACCTAGCATGTCGTAAAAGGCGACTAATGGTATATCGGGTTTTGGGTGTGTTGTGTGGGCGACAGGTTAGCTGCTTGTCACAGCTTTTTCACAATTTTCCATCTAACCCAGCCTGACTTTGTTTTTGGCTGAATGTGGTTGAAGGGACATGCTGCCCCTTTGACTCTGCCTACCCCTTCGGGGATTATTGGCGTGATGTTATGTATGTATGCATGTATGTAAAAAATAAGTTAAAAACTATGCATGTTGACTTTGCCTTAAAACAAAACTACAGTGCGCCCTCAATTGAACTTTCAATAATGACACATCGAAACTATCCGCTGTAAACGCGGGGCTCGGTAAATGGAAAGCCAAGCTCTAAAACGATTCGCGTTCCGAGCCACGGGAGCGAATGGTAAAATTTTAAACCTCCTAGATTTAAAAATGGGAATGTATTTTCCAGCCGGGCTTGGAGCTAGATATTAGCACAGTATAAAACTAGAAGGAGTAAGGTAATCCTGTTGATGAGTATTTGGTTGGTGCCTGAAGTAATGGATCAGACGTCGAGCCAACATGAGGGTGGCGGGATCGATTCCCGTACTAGGACAAGTAGTGTTTATAATATATATTTTTTCTTATTTACAGTAAGATAAGTGCTCGTTCGCTTTCTTTTGAATCAGATCAGTGTACGTATTTATTTTTAATATTTTGACTTATTAAACCTATTAGGTTTAAATTGATTGATAATGTAAGGCATGCTCCAGTGGTTTGGACATGCGGAAAGAATGGATGAAGAAAGATTTACTAAACAGATATACAATGCGAAAGTGGAAGGAGGTAGGAGCCGCGGAAAACCAAAACTTACCTACTACGAAAATGGTCGTGTGTTAACAGAAGGTGATGTTAGGAGCCATAAAAACCGTAGATCTTTTATGAAAAGGATCATGAATGTTGAAGAAGCAAGCGAGATGTGTAAGGATCGTGGCATATGGCGTTCAGTTCTGCTGCGTACCCAGCTATGGAAGTAGCGTGAATTTTAGTTAGTTAGGTTACAATTACTTAGGAAAATTTCCCGCTCTGATATGTATTGTAATACTAAGTTGTTTTAACACAACCACAAAAAAGGTACCTATGTTTTGTTAAAGTTAATAATGTATTAGTCATGTATAACAGTTCTTTATTTAGGTATACGGTTGCTTGTTATATTTTCACCAGTTTCCTAAGTAATGCAATTGAGTAACGAATTGGATTCGTTTGTCATCCATTACATTAATTGCCAACATTACAATCCGATTCTATCTGGCAGTGAGAAATACCAATCCACCTGCAAAGGTAATTGACCTGTTTAATTAATAAGTACAAAACATTACTGCATAAATTATGTAGTAAAAACGTAATTTTTTCGACTGGCTCGATGGCGCATTTGGTAGTGACCTTACATTCAGCGCCGAGAGTATTGGCTTCGATTCCTACTCAGGTCGAACATTCGTGTGATGAATACTTGTGTCTGATTGTTAAAATTTACAAGGTCATTTGTAAAACATCAACAACATCGCAGGAGTAGATTGCTGACATTTTAAGCAACAACTTTTGTACTACGACTTTTTCTAAATCAACAAAAAAAAACGACTTTCCATACTAAATAACAATGATGAAAATTCTATTTTGTTTGGCTACAAACACAGCATAATATAACATCAAGCCCGTAATTCCTGAAGGGGTAGGCAGAGTCAAAGGGACAGCAGTCCCCTTTAACCACATTCAGCCAAAAATAAAACTGCGCTGGGTTAGGTGTAAAATTAAGAAAAAATAGTGACAAGTGGCTAGCTTGTCGCCTACATAATCACATACCCAAAACCCCATATACCATTAGTCACCTTTTACGACATGCTAGGCAACAAACACAGTTGGCAAATTCTTTTATAGTCCCAGACCAACACGGGTAAAATTTTAGTATACTTAAGAAAAATTTTTTGTCTTATGTTGGTCTGAGACTTGCCCATGTTGATCTGGGACAAAAAAAAAGAATGTGCGAACTGTGGTTCTTGCCTAGCATTTCGTAAAAGGCGACTAATGGTTTACGGGCTTTTGGGTGTGTGATTGTGTAGGTGACGGGTTAGCCGCTTGTCACTGCTTTTTCACAATTTTCTATCTAACCCAGCCCGGCTTTATTTTTGATTGAATGTGGTTGAAGGGGCTTGCTGCCCTTTCGACTCTGCCTGCGCCTTTGGGGATTATGGGCGTAATGTTATGTATGTAAGAAAAATTGTAAAACAAATGTTGTTGTTTATAATGTCAGAATCTACTGCTGCGAGGTTGTTGATGTTTTGCAAATGACCCTGTATAAGTATGTGTTTTTAATACCATTGTTGATTCTGACATCCGTAACACAAATGCTTAAGCTATTATGTTTGTGATGATGTCTTAAAAAAATAAATAAACAGCTGATGCAAACCTGACAACCCTTAACTTAGTTAATATGAAATTACTTATTAGGTATGTATAATGGGTAATAATAATAGTGAATATTAGAATTAGACAATCGTTAGTCATGAAGTAACAAATTAAACAAAATATACAAAAATCTAAAGTAATTAGAAATTAATAAGTAATTGACACACTACACTCATGAGAAAATAATTCAACATGTAATGAATGTAAAAAAGAATTTTCTTCACCTCTCTTAATTTGGTCTTGATACCAAAGTGATTATTAACCGATCGTTGACAGAAATCAAACTCGCAAAGAGGTTGAGTGACATTAACGAATAAAGAAACTAATCGCAATCAGCGAAACGATTAATATTTCACGCTAATTGCTTATTAATTACGCGTATAGTAAACGAATATAACATGAATTATTAGTAACGACTTACTTAGTTTATAAATGGCGAAACTGGATAACAAAGAATTATGGACTGCTACTTGAAAAGTTGGCAAAAAGAAAAATGATTTAGGCGAGGTTTTCTTCAATTTGTATAACATATATTTAGAAGTTATATATATATAATAACTTCGTTAATGCTTTGTAGATTATACTTACGCCTGTTATCCCCGAAGGGGTAGGCAGAACAGACAAATTATAAAACGGGGCTAGGTTAGATGGAATATTGTAAAAAAGCATTGACAAGTGGCTAGCTCGTCGCCTACACAATAACACACCCAAAACCCGATATACCATTAGTCGCCCTTTACGACATGCAAGGCAAGGAATGCAGTTGGCACATTATTTGCAAGTCGCAGACCAACATGGAAAGATTTATCAATAGATATGGTATGCTGTTCATCGTTAAGCTGTAAAAGTAGTGTGCTGTGAATATTTTTAACTAAACAAATGAACTCGGAGCGTGAATCCATTTCATTACTTTATTAACCCCAGTGTGATATTGGCGATCTTATTCACAATATTTATTTAACTTATAATTGACAGGCCAGTTGGTCGAGTGGTTAGAGACCTTGGCCACGAAACCAAAGGTCGTGGGTTCGAATCCCGCTAGGGGCAAATGTTTCGTGTGATGAACATGGACATTTTGTACTCGAGTCATGGATGTTTATAAACGTATTTAAGTATGTATATTCGTTCACCTAGTATACATAGCACAAGCGTAATCTCAGTTTGAAGAGGAATCAGTGTAACAGTCTGGAGAATTTATTATTATTGTAATATTATAACAACCTTACTTATACTGTAAATGCGGAAATATATTCTCTTTCGTCGAACAAATCGTTACTTATATCCATACGCTTAACCAATTGCATTAAAGTTGGTACGCCATAATCGGGATGTTGACTGGCTAGTCAATTGAGATACTTTTTAAGAGCTGTCAAAACGAAATCACTTCATAGATTTTTTATCGGCTTGTCAACGTGTGACGTCACTAGTTTGTATAGTCAACTGACTTAATATTAAGCAGTTTTTGTAAAATTAATAATCTAAGACTCAATATGATACAAAATCAATAAGGCTTAACAGCATACTACGTTACTTTCTTTTTCAGAATTGATATTTCTGAATTAAATTTAAATGGTGTCAACAAAGTCAAACTCTCATAGTTTTAATACTAGAAATAAACACAAACTCGCTGTTCCTATTCAAAGACTCCAAAATAGTGGTAATTCATTTATTGGTCTAAGTATTAAAATGTTTAATAAACTACCACAAAGTATTATAACATTACCCCTACATAAGTTCAAATTATAAGTATATTAAATCATTTTTAATGAGTAAGGGTTATTACAAGATACAAGATTACCTCAATGACAAGGATTCATGGTTAACTTTATAATAAAGTGTTAACCTGCAGTGATATCTACATAGTCTTAAGTATATAATAATTAAGTTTACAAATTTGTAAAATTTGGCATTTAAAAGAGTACCTATCGAGTTTCTTGCCGGAGTCTACCTTCCGAACCGGTGGTAGTATTAGTTCTTATCCTTTTTTTTATGTATATTGACAAATAGTCAATATACATAAAAAAAAGGCCCATATAAATAAAGATATTTTGAATTTGAATTTGAATTTGAATTTGAACATCCCAATTGGGGTATACTAGAAAAAAAAGAATTTAAATATAATTTAATCGACAGACAACTAGTAGATCGAATTCCACGCAAATGAAGCCGAAGGCAGAAGCTAGTGAATGTACGTGTCAACTTATCACAATCGTTTATTTAGCAATCACGAAACAAAATAAAAATATTGCCAGAACTCAGTTTAAACAACCAATCGCCAATAAATGACCCTTTGAAATAATATCAAAAACCGGCGCTCAAATAAACCCGTCACAGTATAATTCATTTCATTCACTTTCCTCTTAAATAAAACCCCGTCCATTTTAATCCTACTCACTGAAAGTTAACCACGAAAAGCTTATAATCAGACAAAATTCAAATATTATTTCTTCCTTGCCTTTTTACCTTTTTAATACTGTTTTAGCTACCCCTTATTAACATAATTGTTATTATCTTTTTACTCCCTCTGTTTACCCGAGCTTAGGTACGCAAAAATGCCTTTTCAAAATGAAATAATAACTGTGTTTCTTTAAAAGTGTGTGTGTGGATTAACGTTAATTTGCAAACGAGTGAAACATTTAATCCTACTTGTTGCGTTTGTGAAAATATTAATTGATAGCAGCGCCCCGCGGTTTCACTCGCATAGTTCCCGTTCCTGTAGGAATATGGGGATAAAATATAGCCTATGTTACTTCCAGATAATTTAACTTTCTAATGGTTAAAGAATTTTTGAAATTGGCACAGTAGTTTCTGAGTTTATTCATTACAAACATACACACACACAAAAATACAAATCTTTCCTCTTTATAATATTAGTATAGACATGTTCGTCTGATATTAGGGTGTGCCTCAGGGGGCTTGCTTGAACAAAAATTGTTTCATATATCTTTTTCCGAGCTTTACTCGTGTTAGACAATGTAGATTTTATAAACTCCAAAAGAAGCTTTTTTCTGGTTGAAAGCGCGAAAACTTATTTTGTACCAAAAACTTATCTATACTAATATCATAAAGCTGAAGAGTTTGTTTATTTGTTTGCTTAAACGCGCTAATCTCAGGAAAACTTGTCAGATTTGAAAATTTCTTTCAGTTTTAGATAGCCCATTTTAATATCAAGATGGCAAGACCAGATAATTTTGCTTATAACTTTACAAATATTAAGGTAGCAAATAGTAGAAATTAGGTAGTAGATATTAGTATCAAAATTATCTGGATTCCGGGTGTGACGGACACCATTTATCGAGGAAGGCTATTATATATCATAAACCATAAACGCGGGTGAAACCGCGGAAACAGCTAGTGGTCTAATAAAAATTAATGTTTTACAGTATAAATAGCATATTTCCGTGTAAATCATTTTATTTTTAATTTTGATTAGCTTTCTGATACCTTCGTCTTTGACATATAATTTTAGGATGTTTATTGAGAGTCAACATCGTTAACTTTTCTGTATTGAATTAAAAACATTCCACTATAGGCAGCTGTTAGGTTTTAGTTGCTTTTGATTAGTTGTGACTCGAATGTCTAATTATAAATACTAAACTAAGTAATGGTATGTGGGTAATTGCTGAAATACATTTTTTATGACTGCTCCAGTGTATTCTTAATTCATAACGCCATTTCAACTCCCTATCCTATTGTAAATCTTTTTTTTTTGAACAAAAGAATAAATGAAATGACATTATTATAAACGTGGCAAAGTAATTACTACGACGCGTAATTGATTACAACTTTCGTACGTTAAGTCACGATTCGCGGTTTCGTAGATTTACGCTTCGACAACTTCTTTACTTTTTAATTACTTAAATGATGCAATCAGCTTATAATTTATTGCGTCGCCCTTTTCAGTAAATCGAAGTTAATATCAAAACATGTGCTGCTGTGATATCGCGTTTGATGAGAGTATTGGATGTCCAACCCTTTAGAGGTGACAAGGCAGCAGAAATTCCTCTGGTGTTGCAGTTTACCATAAAAAAATCTAGTCATAACGTCACAATTTTCCACATACAGGGTAGTAATTTTGCATGATTACATGAAAACATGGTGACATCGCAAGCCCCTACGCCAAAACGTTGATGCTCTTTATCTTTGTGATTTTTTGTTAATTTGATAAAATGAAAAATATGTGTCTAGTATTTTTGTATAATCTAACTGACGGACTAAATAGAATTATAGTTTATTAATGCAGTCATCATCCCCATTATGTTTTATATATATAATAGAAGTTGCCATTTATCTTTGGCTATAAATGGCAACTCAAGCGAGAAAAAACCATCACAGCCATCTTACAGAAAACGGCGTTAAATAGCAGCGCATCTGTTTCTGTGTTTTACAAGGTGAGTAGATGTCGGAGGCCCAACCTCTTAAAGTCCAGCCACACATCACCCGTTCCTCTGGTGCTGCAGCTGTGATGACGATGATCATTTACCATCTGATGATGCTCTTTTGCCGCCTGTAATATGTAAAAGACAATTCCAGCCTATACTATGTAAAAGACTATTCTAGTCTTTTGGCCCCACTTTTTACGTGGAGTCAAACAATACGTCGTACGTGATGAAAGGTATTTCCCACGTAAACTAATACGTTTGCAAAAATCATTGTAAAGGATTAATATACCTAATATTTTACAATTTAAGGTGGTCCTTAAAATGGTAAAATACTGGGTATATTATACTACTATTACTACAACTACTATAGTACTGAATATTTAAGTATATATTTGTAATACCACTGTTGATTCTGATATCCGTAACACAAGTGCTTAAGCTACTTATCTCGGAGTCAGATCAATGTATGTGATGTAGTCTGATATTATTTATTTACATAAAGATGACTATTATTAGTTTACAATAATAATACATGATTTTTAAGCTTCAAACGAGGCATAGGTATATTATTGTGCAGTGTACGTCTTTATTGTGTTTTGAAAACTCTGCACTTCGGACTTAAGTTAAAATAACTTGTCAGTTTGCCCTAAACTGAATACCAACTAACTACCACCAAGTCGACCAAGTGGCTCATCTAATGTAAAGTAAGTACGAAAGAAAAATGCCCCAATTAAGATCATTATAGACACTAAACGGAATAAGTGCTCCCAGCTATTTGGTTGGCAACACAGTTTCACCATAAACCTCCCAAAGTACGCCACGACAGAATCGGTTTTCCTTGTAAAAGAGAGGGTAATAATATTTTATTTTATTATCATAACGGTCTGGCTGCATTTGCACTTTATCCTGGCTCTTAGTTCGCTTCATAGCCAATTTTGTAACCGCTAAGCGAATTAGAAGTCTGTATTTTGTGTAAACAATTTCAGTTTCGTTTCACGCGATGGCGATAGTCTTGTGGTCGATAAAATGTTAGTTTGTTGTATCAAGTTACATCTTTAGGTAATTAAATTGATTCTGATTTTTATGTCGTAAGAACCTTTCTTTTATTATTCGGTTCACATATGTAACTAACAAAATAAAAATATACACAATGTTCAGTCTTGTTTAAGTGAGCACAGCATACATTGTGTGGAGTATGGTGGAAAACGGTTGTCCCGTGTTGGTCTGGGACTATAAAAGAATTTGCCAACTGTGTTTCTAGCCTAGCATGTCGTAAAAGGCGACTAATGGAATATGGGGTTTTGGGTAGCTGATTGTGTAGGCGACAAGCTAGCCACTAGGCACTACTTTTTCACAATTTTCCATCTAATCCAGCCCAGTTTTATTTTTGGCTGAATGTGGTTAAAGGGTACTACTATCCCTCTGACTTATACGCCTATCCCTTTGGGGATTACGTGCGTGATGTTATGTATGTATGGTGAAAAATTAATACTTAGCTAACTTACAAAAATTTTACGCATTAATAATTATTTTTATTGATTTCCATTTTATATTATCCAAGAAAAAATAATATAACCCCACAGGAAATACGGAAGAGTCTCTGCAATTAACCAGCCTTTTTTTTTTCTTTTTTTAACCCGCGGAGAAATGCGTTACGTATTACCACTCCACCTCGGGGGAGCGAAGTGGTTATTTGGGACTCCCAGGGGCCTCTGCAACAAGAGACCTCCTCTTCGACCAAGATGGTGATGGCCGGGTTATACCCACTAAAACTCCGGAAACCATTAGTCGCCTTTTACGACATGCTAGGTAAGAACCACAGTTGGCACATTCTTTATTTTGTACCAGATCAACATGGACCAAGTTCCAGACTAACATGGGACAAAGTTTAGTAGTTTTTCATACTGCATAGAAAAACCCTGCAATAATCTATCAATGCACAAAAGGTCGGCATGAAGTAAAATAAAAATAAACAACATTATTTCTTTTTGAATCCGAAGGGATTGAACCGAGTAACCCCAGCGTCTCGAGCTAATTTGATTTATGCGACGTCTTTGAAGAGAGTTTACAAAAACATCGCTAAATTAATATTCTACAGGATTTTAGCGGGAAATTTCTAATTGAATTAGCGGGCATTGGTCTGTGAAAGAGCTGGTGTTTGTTTTATTTTGTTACTATATTCGCGGCTGTGTAAAGAGTGGTTGAGCTTTAAGGTAAGGCCTCTTGACTCATTAATCCTAGGAACTCTTTGCCTCTTGGCCTTTGCCTACCTCTTCCATGAGTATCAGAATAGCTGGTCAGTCATAAATATTGCTGATCAGTAACTAATAATTACTAGTCAGTAAGGTCACAATATCAATGTGATCAAATTGAGAGATTCGGGGATTTGGGCATGATAATAAATAAATATCAGGCAACATCACACACATTGATTTAACTCCGAGATAAGTAAGTCAGTAAGTAGCTTAAGCACTTGTGTTGCGGATATCAGATTCAACACTGGCATTACAAATGTATACTTAAATATAAGATACTTACACTTAGACATATATAACAAAAGTGTTCAACACACGATTGCTTATCCTGGGTGGGGATCAAACTCACAGCTCTTGGCGCACAAAATAGGATCACTACCATATGCGCCATCGAGCCAGTCAGGTAGTATCAAATACACATTACCCCTTTTTTTTCTGAGCAGTTTATCTGTACGTTAATTATAAAGCTCGATTTAACACAACCTAACACACTTATCGGAAGACTGATTCCCGAGCCGCAGGTTGGATTACAGCAAAACCCTTTTAGAGCCCCGGGCGTTCCCAGGGGAGGACTTCAGGCCTGAACTATGAGCCTGTGAGCTATTTTTAACCGACTTCGAAAAAAAGGAGGAAGTTCTCAATTCGACTGAATTTTTTTTTCGCTAGACGTTAATGCATAGTGCACTATTGTAATAAATTAACTTTCAAGTAATGTCGTAAAAGGTGACTAATGGTATATCGGGTTTTGGATTGTGTAGGTGTAGTATTTTCCATCTTAACCCAGTTTTATTTTGGGCTGGATATGGTTAAAGGGAATTGCTGCCCCATCGACTGCCTATCTCTTCGAGGATTATGGGTGTGATGTTATGTATGTATGTATGTAAATGTATATGTAAACTTTATCAATTACATTTTTGCCTTAGAATTGATACTAAGCGTCTACTTTGCAAAAATAGTCCTTACCCTTTAAGGCATTGGTAAGCTAAAACCTTTTAACAGCTCATAGAATCGGAGAGATGTATAGCGGAGCTTTTGAAGAGAACGTGGCTCAAAATTTATATTACAAGAATTGGTGTTATAAAGGAGTAGCACTTGCCCGCGGCTCCACTTGTGGAATACAGCATATTAAGTAGAAATTCTATCTTGTATACTGGCCACTACCACCTCGCTTTGCGCTCTGCTATTTTTTTCGCTTAGGGATTACTTACCAAGATTCCGTAAGATGCATTTTGAATATGCAGAAAATATAGACATGATGGAATCTGCTTCTAATCTACAATAGGTTGATAACTTTGGTTATTACATCGCAGTTGCTGTCACTTGACTGGGCAACCAAAAAATATACATAGATCATGATTGCTCTTTTATAGCAATTTCAATACAAGGTTTGCTCACAATTTGAAAGAAAAATAAACTGGATACATTTGTAGACTGATACTGGCATTCAAGTATCCATCGAGGCAAGAAAAGTCTCTCGCAACAAGGTTGACGTTGCGCGTCAGCAACACATAAGTTGGCGTGAACTAGATACCCCAACTATTTCCTCGGAAGATTCCCGCTTGCTGCCATCGGTCACTGTCAAAATCTATCATTTAGGTATTGGTAAGCACAATATTAACTCTTGGCGTGACGTGTTGGATATCAAGCTGCTTACTTTATGTACTTACATTGCCATAAATTTTCGTTTATTAAGTATCCATAGCACAAATTTGTAAGTATAGGCAGTTGGTGTGTCAGTCTTAAGAATTTATTTATTTATTTAATGTCGAGGAGTGGTGTTAAGGACACGCGCCTCATATTCAAAGAGTGCGGTTTCAAACCGAGGCACTTAGCTGTGGGTTTTTTCAATTCTATGTACGTATTATAATTATACCACTAGCTAGGCGTAGAGAGATTTTGGATGTGTAACCATGATCCAAAATTGTCTGGTTCCCATAGCTAAGAGTTATAAGGATTAGATCGGCTGTCGCTTCAATATAATTACCAGACACGCTAAATCTTAGGTGTAAGGGTTACAAAGATCTGATCGGCAGTCGCTTTAATATAATTACCCGACTCGCTACCTAGATCAGGGTCTAAACGGAGCCCGAATAAGCACGGACATAATGATAGAGGATGATGATGGCGTTTTCAATGATGAATTTTTTTATTTTTTATTTATTGTGTGGATTGTATGTTTAAAAAAAAACAACTGTTTATTTCCGGCTCTAGCAAGCATCTAATCGGCTCCCATTTAACCTTCGGGAGGGAGATGTGGTAGTAGCATCCCTGCACGCGCCCTTTGCAACCTCGTGCCCTTAGGCACGTGTCTTATTCGTCTAAGGGATAAGCCTCTTGTTATATTATAACGATTGACACGTGCCTTTTTCCGTAGGACTCTGCTTAAAACATAGCAAGTACATATACATAACATAACATCACGGCAGAGTCAAAGGTGCTGCAGGCCCCTTGAATCATATTCAGCCCTAAATGAAACTGGGCTGGGTTAGATGAAAAATTATGAAAAAGTGTGACAAGTGGCTAGCTTGTCGCCTACACCATGATAGCACAGTCGGCACAATCTTTTAAAGTCCTAGACCAACATGGGACCTATAGATTTTGATATTAATATATAAATAACATGTTCAAAAAGCAATGCACGTAAACTATGATCCAATTTGTTTAGTTTCATCTTCCTAGCGTTATGTCCCGTGCTTAGACGGGGTCCGCTTAGACCATGATCCAGGATTTAGCGAGTCTGGTAATTACATTGAAGCAACTGTCGATCTGACCTTCGTAACCCTAAGATAGGGGAACCAGACAATTTTTGGATCATGGTTACAAATTCAAAGTTGTTTGAATTTGCAGGTTTCATCATGATGTTTTCCCTCACCGTCGAGCTAGTGGTATAAATATGTACATAGATTTTTTAAAATCTAGGGTTTGAACCTGCACTCCTCGGTTAAGAGGCGAGTGTCCTTACCATTGAGCTACCACCGCACTCCAATTTGTTTAGTTTCCCTGCCAAAAAGATACGTGATATGATAGTCATATACACTAACGCATCAAGATACTTCTAATATCAATAATTCAAATGCTTAATTTACCAGTACTTAACAGATCATTGTATGTAATGTTGTGTGATATTTATTTATTCAGGCACACGTGGTATAGCGATACAGTAACTGTCTTATTTTAAACCCAAAGGTCTATTTAAAGTAAATGGCGCTAAAATCTCAATCAGAACATATTGGTTGCCAGCAATACAATTTAGTATTCCAAGAAGCAAAATCGAGTTTCGTTTTTGTCAATAAATCAATGTACATAGCAGCTAATGACCTCAACATTTGCGCGAATATACTGAGTTTAATTAAAAGCGATCAGATGGCATCACATTTATTCTGGTTCTAAACAAGACCGCTCGTGTGAGAATTACAAACACAAATTAAGTGAGTGTATTGAACTCGATTGAATCAAAGTTGAATGTGTGTGCAAGTGATTGAGTTTGATTGGTGGAAAGAGAAATCGTCTGTTTCAAATAATGTAACTATTAGTGTGGTTTTAAATGTTTGTAAACAAGCATGGTTATGATTGATTATGAATATGTAAATATACATATTTGACCGTCTAAAAGGCAGAATAATGAAGTCCCACGTTGTTGCGCCTAGCATGTCGTAAAAGGCGACTAATGGCTTATAGGATTTCTGACTGTGTGGACGACAAATTAGCCACGAGTTACTACTTTTTCACAATTTTTCATCTATTCCAGCCCAGTTTTATTTCTGTTCTTTTTTCAGTTTTACTCTGCCTACCCCTTCGGGGATTATAGGCGTGATGTTATGTGTGATATATTTTTTTGTAACAGCTTTTTGTTTAATTCGTTTACGGGACTTTGTTTTTAACCGACGAAATAAAACGGAATAGTAGGTATTCACGATCATATTTTTTTGACTCTTCGATAGGACTCGAGTCCAAAGCCTTACCAAAATTTTCTTTCGACTTGTTATCATACACATTTTTGTCAATACAATATCCATCTGGAACTAATGTTCGATACGTCAAATGCGTTAGAACTTAAAAACATTTAAAATTCAAATTTGATAAAAACATCAAACGCACGTATTCAGTTCCGACGAAGGGATTAATGGTTAAAACAATTCCGCTTCACCGAACTCCCGAATCTGGGACTCGCAAGCCCGCATACCCGGGCCTCGAAATTTACACTTGTGTCTTTTACAACACTAACTCAACCCCATATCACACTCAAGTCCAGCTTAACCCTGCAAGGGTTTTACATTATGGTGAATTTTAAATTAGTTAATCCCGCAGATAGCGGTAAATAAGAAACTTTTAATTGGACGACCTCCTTTGGGGGGTTAAGAACCTTCTGACACTTGAAAGAATTAGTGGGGATGCAATGAAGGAACGGGTTGCTTTGTATTTCTTAAGTAAATGTAACTTAGGATAACTTAAGAGGTGAGGGTAGTTTTGTTTGCCTGGTAAAATATAACTTATAGATTTTACACATTCAGTGTTTTGTTGTAGCTGTGTTGAGTTGAGTGATTTTTAACGGTGAACGTAGTCCATTAAAAAAAAATTGAGTGATGATTTAATTAGCCAGGGTAAAGCTATTGGATATGGTTTATTTGGCAAAAGGCTTTACGTGAATTCAGGAACTCAGGCGGAACACACTCTGCTTTTTGAATTACGAGGCGCATGGATTTACGTGGCTTTTTCGAATTCTCCCGGTCCTTTCTGTGCGCCAATATACAATTTTTTAATAAGTAAGTCAACACACCTACTGCTGTGAATTAAGAGGTGCAACGCAGTGTTACAAATATATGTAATATACAAGGTTATATATAGTTTATACGAAACCAGTTACCTAATTCATCTAACTGATTATTCTAAGGAACCGATTTGAAGGATTTTAGAATACGAGATTTTTTTTTACTTTCGTACTAAAGTGGACAAGCTGATTGGCTATTTTGTTTGTTAAATAAACATTTTTTTTGCAATTTTTTTAATCTATTTGACTGAGTAAAAAATATTTAGTCAATGGCCTATTGCAGTGCTTCTCAACCTTTTTATGCTATGGAACCCTTTTAGGAAGCGGAGTATTTGACGGGACCCTAGAACAGACATATACAATCGACTTAAATCAGTACCAATTTTCGTGGAAACCCCAGAAAGGCTTCACGGAACCCCAGGGTTCCGCGGAACACACATTGAGTATAGCTGGCCTATTGTTATTATTTCCCAGGGTCTCCACAGCAAGCTTGCTTGGCTATTACAATATTTATACTAACTAACTAACTAACTAAACTTCACGCCGCTTCCCTAGCGGGGTAGGCAGAGAAAACCGAACGCCGTATGGCATAATATTTATGATGGTATTATGTCTCCGAAACCTCCTTAAACAAGCCTTAAACAAAGAACCATCTGCTTACATAAGAATATATAAATTTAACAACAAGTGTCCATAAATATGTGGCTCAAAGATCAGTCTGGTTGAAAGAAAATATTCGCACCAAATGATGCATTACGAAGACGAACGAAGTTAACACATTTAAGAGGCTTAGACGAGCGTTTCCGATGTTCCGGGTCGCGACCCGGTACCGGGCAACCAAAATAGAATGACGGGTCGCAACATTCCCGCTTTGTTTTAAAAATTATATCTAGTACCAATCGACGCATCGCAAATATTTGTAAGCGGTGAGCTTAAATGTGTATTTTTTTATGTAATGAAACTAGCCTGGGTTTCAGAGTATTAAGTGGGTCACGAAAGGGCATTGTGAAAATTACTGGGCCATGGCAGAACAATGTTTGGGAAACACTGCCTTAGACTATGGTAACATATCGGATTTATTTAGACGGGCGTTGGAGTCTTCGCTTATCGAGCACGATTCTTCACGTTTGGGGGGACATTTGCGTGAGGCTCTCCCTCTTAGGGGGGAAAAAGCTTCGTATACTTTGGACCTACGTTACGCTTTAGACAAATTAGATCATGGTTACTATGTAAATGACGCTTCTAAGTATGTTCAAGTTTGGACTGAATATGGGGCGACCGCACCGTTGCTCTTTTAAAAGTCTTTACTTTTTCTTATCCATTGAGCTTAAGCACTTTTTTTAAATACTTTTTTGAGAATATTTTTTGATTCGTTGACTTTTTTTTTATAAGTATCTATAAGCATTACATAATATAAACACCAAATTCATCGCACATATGTAACATTACGCCCGTAATCCGTAAAGGTGTTGACAGAGTCAATGGCAGCAGACCCGTTTAACCAAAAGGCAAAAGATAAAACTGGGCTGGGTTAAATGAAAAATTGTGAAAAAGTAGTGACAAGTGACTAAATCGCCTTCACAATCACACACCCAAGGCCCGATATACTATTAGTCGCCTTTTACGACATACTAGACAAAGATCACAGTTGAACAACAAAATAATGTCATTTCAATTCCCAGACCTATATGGGACGTATTTCATCTTCAATTTATTTACATGTAAAAGTCAAAGTCAAAGTCAAAATACTTTTTATTTAAATACGTTTGAAACAAACACTTATATGTAAATCTTTAATTAAACCGATTCTGCACGTTGCTTCTACCGACAATAAATGTGAGATGCGCTTCTTTCCTTCGACGCTCGACTTAAATCATTACATCGGTTGAAGTGTTATCGTTTGGATGTATTTATGGTTATATGTGGACTGGTATCAGCATTTGGTATCAGCATTTAATCCCGATGTCACGTCTCATAATCCATCGAAAGTTCCTACCCAGTAGCCATAGGGAATGCTGCAATCAGGATGAGATTAACACCGTAACTCCGTATCAAAAACCATCTAACTCCTAATAGCTTCGAAACTTGTTCATTCCTCCGATAATCTGTGGGCCAATAAGGAAGTTAGCTACTGAAATGTGATAGCTTGTGTAAGCTGCTGTTGAGCGTTAATCAAATGCGATGGAGAAAATCATCTGTCGACCCATACATGGGGTTTATAGATGACAAGCAGCGTCCCGTATTTTTACCTGCGTAGTTCCCGTTCCCGTGGGAATACGGGGATAAAATATAGCCTATGTTACATACATACATAACATCACGCCCATAATCCCCGAAGGGGTAGGCAGAGTCAAAGGGGCAGCATGCCCCTTCAACCACATTCAGCCAAAAATAAAGCCGGGCTGGGTTAGATTGAAAATTGTGAAAAGCAGTGACAAGCGGCTAACCTGTCGCCTACACAATCACACACCCAAAACCCGATATACCATTTAGTCGCCTTTTACGACATGCTAGGCAAAAACACAGTTGGCATATTCTTTTTAGGTCCCAGACCAACATGGGACAGTGGGCTAGGTTAGATGAAAAGCTGTGAAAAAGGAGTGACAAGTGGCTAGCTCGTCGCCTACTCAGTCACGTACCCAAAAGCCCGTAAACCATTAGTCGCCTCTTACGATGCTAGGCAAGAACCACAGTTGGCACATTCTTTTTTTTTGTCCCAGATCAACATGGTCCAAGTCCCAGACCAACATGGGCCAAGTCCCAGACCAACATGGGACTAAACTCCTTTTTTTTAATTCGATTAAAAACCATCGACTTTTCAGTCCTAACATATGGCGGTATCACTGTGCATAGGTCTGATACAAAAAAGTCGTTGTTTTAGGTTCAAATCTCGGATCGGATAAAAAAAAATGGTTGGATGTTTCAATATTTAAATTAGCAGAAGTTTTCTAGAGCCAAAAATTGCCGGATTTTCACCTCTCTGTGTCTCGGAGAGCTCGTCAAGCCGTTGATCCCGCGCCTCACCTCCAATCATGTCGGACTGCTGCCTCACCGGACTATGAGAGTAAAGGAATAGAGAGTGCACTTAACTGGCACTTGTGCACAATTATGTATTCTGCGTAGGTGTCTCAACGACCAATCTTAAGGATGAGCATCGTTGAGATTGGTCGTTGAGACCGAAATTGGTTAGGATGATATCTAATACTTATTTACTACTATATAAAGCTGAAGTTTGTTTGATTGTTCGCTTCAACCCGTTCAGGAACTACTGGTCCGAATTGAAATAATATTTGTTTGTTGTATAGTTAATTTATCGAGGAAGGCTATAGGCTAAATAACATTAGCAGAAACAACGGGTACAGGTAGTTAAACATATAACATGGGTAGTGGGAACGCCTAAAATTCAATAGACAGTTCGCATAGTGGTAAAATAATGAGTTTCTTCTATTGAATTGTGCGATGACCAAGTCGGATAAATATATCTGAAAGGCCGGCCGAAAATGCCTTTAGACGACAAGCATTAAGATTAATGAGTGTAGAACTAGCCTAAGGCGTGAGTCAAGAATGTGGTAGATGAAAGGACGTGATCTTTGTCCCATTTGATAAGAACGTGACGTAATATAATGTAATGGCTTCTAAGTCATCGTTAAGTCTACTTACAAGACAAAGACTAATTTGATTATTTTATTAAGTTAATGTAATGGAATGAAATACAATTATAAATAAATAATTATAAATATCCGACGACATCACATACATTGATCTGACTCCGAGGTAAGTAGCTTAAGCACTTGTGTTACGGATATCAGAAACAACAGTGGTATTACAAATTTATACTCAAATATTGGATATTAACATCCAGACACAGAATAAACACAAGTATTCATCATATGAACATTTTTCCTGGGTGGGGATCGAACTCACAACCCTTAACGCATGGGGCAGGGTCACTACCGACTGCGCCATTGAGCTTGCCACAACGTAAAATAACATCGGTTACCACATTCCCAATAATAAAACGGGAATCCGGGACGCCTGTAATTTCGTCCTGTGCGAAGAAACGCGATTTTCCCTACTTGGATTGTATCCAATTGAAATTATCTTGCCTTTAGGGTGTCGGGGAACGGGTAGATGTGGAACGTGGTATTATTAAATTTACAGCTAATATCCAGGGTGAAAAATTTGCGAATGGCTACAGAAATGAGAGGAACAGATAGTGAGCAATGGATATGAAAATGTGGTTTTACCGAGAGTTTGTCATGCTTATTTATTTTAATATTATAAATGTGGAATATATATGTTTGCTAAACTGCTCAAGTGATTGTACGGAAAAAAATATGTTTAAAATTGTTATTCTAAAAAAACTAGGGGCAATTTTATTCCAGAAATGATAAATCTAATGGGATGTGGGATTAAGTCGGAATTGTAAAAAAAGATAGTTGTAAATTTTGTAATAGTTCAGTATTAAAATATATAATAATATGAACATTAAACTCTTCCTCAAAAAAAAAACACTTTCTTGCTCATATTTATTTCTAGCAAAATGAATATTCGATTCTACTGTTCATAATGTTCATAAACTATCATTCAAATTACTTTACTATTCATATATTCCATGCTGTTAGTTTTAATGATAGTAATAAAATCAAAATATGAATTATGTTTTCTTTTAACTAAAACGGGCAAAACTAATACTGTAACTCTACGTCACTTGCAGCAGTTGGGGGTTAAGCGTTAAAAATTTTGTTAAGAGATACATTCAACGTTACTCAGAAAATGTTTACCCTTTATTTCCCCTGCCACTCGAAAACGTGCTTTATCCTTTAAGTAACAAGGTTCACAATATATTCCGAGGATGTTTTAGAAAAACTAGCTGAAACTTGGTAGTTGGCTAGCAAGACGAAGTTTAACCCTTGGAGATATTTGTCACTGTGGCGTTTCGTATAGGCGGCCGCTGCCAGAAACTATTATAATCGCGGTTTATTTTAGCCAAGAGCGAACTTATGGCCTTCTGGAAAATACTGTATAAAAGTTAATATTAAATGTTAAATTCTCGTATAAAATAGGACCATTTTATCTTCTCTCCCTTTTTAATCTCTTGTTGGACATTCTAGTGGATTCTTAGTGGTTTGGTAAGCAACTCTTGCTGAATACTTTTAATACTCTTTAATATATTTTAAGAGACCTAGAATATAGCTTGCACTGTCATAATTTAGTAGACATATTTAGATGTTATTTTAGAGTATTTTTGTAATATATAAGTTAGTCATTAGAATTTATTAATTTATTTATTTAGAAAGGTACACCGACAGTATCCATATCAACATTATTGTAAACTTATAACTTATATATAAATGAGATTTTATATGTATACCAATAAAAGGCGTACACAGCATTCGCAGTGATAAGAAAAGACAGAATATTTATTCTGAGATATAAAAATACATGAAAAATCATCTTCCTATCGTTATATTCCGTCCTCAGACGGGTCCTCTTAGATCATGATCCAGGATTTAAGCGAATCTGGTAATTACATTGAACGATCTGACCTTAACCCAAAAACAGGGGAATCAGACAATTTTAGGACCACGGTTACAAATCCAAAGTTGTTTGAATTTGCAGGTTTACACTACAATTAACAAATGATAAACCATTATTAACTCTTTTTTGAAAATATAGCAAAATAATGTTTAAACATACATACATACATAACATCACGCCTATAATCCCCGAAGGGGTAGGCAGAGTCAAAGAGGCAGCACGCCCCTTCAACCACATTCAGCCAAAAATAAAGCCGGGATGCAAACCTATCGCCTACACAATCACACACCTAAAACCCGATATACCATTAGTCGCTTTTTATGACATGCTGGGCAAGAACCACAGTTGGCATATTCTTTTAAGTCCCCGACCAATACGGGACAGTGGGCATTATGTTTAAAATTTTCAAAATATTTTCTATAAATGCACCAGCAGATGTGGTACCTGAACCCATTGTCCGCTAACATTCATTTTCGCTTCGCCTGTTTCCGCTCCGCTTATTTCCGCTCTGCTCGTTTCCGCTCCTCCAATGGACTTTGATTGCGGAAATTGACCGATCCGCTACGTGCTGCTTGAATACACTTCCATATTTACAATACCCAGTTGATTCAACTGCACGAAAATTGCATAGACCAATCATTTTGGTCCCGGTTTAACAATGCGGCACGAAGGGAAAATATTGCGGGCAAATTTTTGAAATCATTCAACTTATTATGTAAATGCACAATTTTCCTCGCTGCGCCGGATTCCAGCGAAATACCGTACCGTTACTGGAACGATTGGAATACAGGCTGGGTTAATGCATACCGCATTGGGGTTTACACGCGGCGAAATATCGAATTATCCGATCCGATATTTTGTAACAGCTGTGATTTTAAAGTTTCGTGACGCGTTGTAATTAAAGTGCATTGTAATCCAGTTTGATTACAGCCGGCGAATATGCATATGCATCTGGTGTACGAGTAATGGGTTAAATTCTCCGTATTGCATGTCATCTCCATGTATAACTATGAATAAATTGAGAGGATTGCATAAGAGAGTAACTGATATGAAAATTAATTTATGAACGAGACGTAACGCTAGGCAGATGATGTTACATACGTAACACGTTCAATAACATCATCAATCGTGAATTTTAGAGAAATATAACCTGAGATATATCGCTACACGACTGCATCTTTTTACGATTTTACCCACCGCCAAAAAAAAAAATTAACATACATACATAACATATATATATTGATAAATTTTTTGATTTCATTGAGTATAAATGCTGGTTATATACAAGCGCAGTCCGCTAAGTTAAAATAAAACTAAGTACGAATTAAAACCACCAGGTCTGCATTCAAGAAAATATCGTACGGATATCTAGGCTGATGAATCACAATTTTCAGTTGGAGAAACGTTATGATAAATTGCCAGCGATAACCAAAGAAATTAATTGCTTTCAGAAAACAAATTAGCAATTTATAAGTGGTAGGGCCAATGAGCTGCATTGGTTTCGGCATGACTGAGACGGCTCGACCGGGTAGAAGTACACTTGCTGAGAAAACCGGCGTTTAGTAGTTACGGAAAGTTCTAATATATTAACTAGCAGCACTCCGCGGGTTCACCCGTAGTATGATAATGATACATTTTAATTATAATCTATCATTAAATGAGTTGATAAATCTAATACATACTCTATATACTCACATAATTGTAGATAGATTCTGTAATAAATCGCTGAAAAGGGTGAGTATAGTTTCGTAATTGTTTTTAACTTCCATACATTGAGTGTAGTTTGGTTATTGGCAATTATTGCATCGGCTCTTAAAATTATGTATAGTCCACAGAATGAGCTACTGTCAAAATAAAAATGTATGACTGCTTGATGGCTCATTCGGTAGTGACCCTGCCCCATGCGCCAAGACGTGTGGGTTCGATCCCCACTTAGGAGAAACATTCATATGATAAATACTTGTGTTTGTTCTATGTCTGGGTGCTAATAATATATAATTGTAATACCACTGTTGATTCTGATATCCTTAACACAAGTGCTTAAGCTACTTACATCGGAGGCAGATCAATTATGTGATGTAGTCTGATATTTATTTTATCTCAGTTGCTTTTCATTCTTGGACTCTTTTTACGTAAGAACGTATATCATTATAATTATAAAACTCAAATTATGATAAAGTAGGTACCTAAAACCATTGCGATGATTGATGATCATTAGCCGTTTGCAAGTATTACGGGCAAAACCTAGGTTTTCGGGAAAATAGCCTGTCATAAATCAAGTTCCATTCATTGACTCAAATCTCTATTTTCTAATCTTTTCCAACATTTTTTTCAAGTCAAAGTAAAATACTACGTAATCCAAATGTTAAAAGGTTGTAAGTTGCCTGAAGCTACTTTCTAATTTACTTCGCATTGATAAACCGATTGATTTTGGTCAAAGTTTTGATGGGAAATGTTGTTTTGGATCGCTTATTCAGATTATTTAGTTTGATTTCCTGCGCGATAAATTCAAATAGGCACAGCCCTAATAAGTAACAAAACAGTATGTTTTTTGCTCAAAATATTAGCAGTGTACATTTGAAAAGTATTGGTAATAATTTAGGGTTCTACATCGCGATATTTTCTCTAATTTATACCTTCTTATTTTGCTCTTTAAATTTTTAACTTTTCAGAGTTTTTCTCACAATATGTTTCCACATATTTTTAGGTTTAAACCATATGTTATTTTTGGTCTTAGACTTTTAATGTATTATTAGCAGTACCTACCAATTACTGTTCAAACTATATGTATAAAATGAATAATGGTAGTGTCACCTAATTATTTCCCTTACAATTTTTTTTGTGTTAGTTGCAGTTATGAAAAAGTAATTGGGAATAATTTCCCAATTATTTTTTTTCATTACTGCCACCAAAACTAATATAAATAAAATACATAGCATGTATAAGCGAAAGATAATATAATATATAACGTTGTGCATATATTTTATGTCCTTATTCATTTTTTAAGTTCTTTTGCGCACATTGTGCTAGGGAAGAACTTGGCGTATTGCCAAATCCTCAAACCTCTTCAAATATTTAAAGTATATGTGAAAAACGACACCAATTTAACCAGGCTGCCTGCAACCTTGGGCAACCTGAGAACTAGTTTATCTATTTTCATATTTACAGTTTGTCCAGATTTAACAAGGCTGGGTATGAGCGGTGGTAGCTCAATGGTAAGGACACGCGCCTCTTAACCGAGGAGTGCGGGTTCAAACCCGGACATGTACCTCTAGATTTTATACCACTATTATGTACATATTTATACCACTAGCTCGACGGTCAGGGAAAACATCGTGATGAAACCTGCAAATTCAAACAACTTTGAATTTGTAACCATGATCCAAAAATTGTCTGGTTCCCCTATCTTAGGGTTACGAAGGTCAGATCGGCAGTCGCTTCAATGTAATTACCAGACTCGTTTAATCCTGGATCATGGTCTAAGCGGACCCCGTCTATGCACGGGACATAACGCTAGGAACATGATGTCCAGACTGCCTAGACTTGTGTTATCATTCTCGAGATAAAAATGGGTGTGGGTGAAAAATATTTTGCACCCAGCAAGTAACAAAAAATATTAAAATCGGTCGAGCCGTTTCGGAAGAGTTTGATCATAAACACCGTGTCACTAGATATTTATATATATATTTGTCAGTGCTAACTAAAAGAATTTTTGTGTCCTTAGATTTTAATACCATACTTTACCAAAATAGGTATTAATTATTCAAAAATAAATAGTGCAATACATACATACATATATAACATCACGCCCATAATCCCCGAAGGGGTAGGCAGTATCAAAGGGACAGCATACCCCTTCAACCACATTCAGCCAAAAACTGACGCCCTTATTTGGCCTTAACGCTTTGTGCAACAAAACTCATTAAAAAAGTTTTGAATGGTATTTAAGGGTCCTCCACAAATTGCAGTTCCCTTAATAAAAGTATAGAACAAGCATTATCCAGACCAAATAATACCTTTTGACCAGTCATAAAGTTCTGTTTAGAAAAGAGTAGATGTATATAAAAAAAACATGATTAAAGTCTACTCCTAAGGATATATAACTAAGCTGGCAATCTCCGAAGAGGTAAGTAAAGATAAGTTAGCAATAAGCTTATTAAATCACAGTCAGCCAAAACAAAAATGAGTTGGATTAGATACAAAATAAAAAAATATATTGTGAACAAATAGGCTTAGCACGTTGTCTATACAACCATAAAAACTCAACACCCAATACTATAACGCCCGTAATCCTCGATGGGGAGGCAGAGTCAAAAGGGCAGCAAGCCCTTCAGCCAAAAATAAAACTCGGCTGGGCTAGATGGAGAATTGTGAAAAATAGTGACAAGTGGCTAGCTCGTCGCCTATACAATCACATACCTAAAACCCGATATACCATTAGTCGCCTGTATTATCCTCTTGACATTAGTCTACTTTTTCACAATTTTCCATCTAACCCAGCTCAGTTTTGTTTTCGGCTGAACGTGGTTAAAGGGACTTGCTGTCCCTTTGACTCTGCCTACCTCTTCGGTGATTATGGGCTTGATGTTATGTTATGAAAATAGTCCTAATATATGAGTTTCCACTTAACATAAGCTCACCTTTAGCATATTTATTATTGTTGAGTGCATCATCTCAAAGTGAGATCCGACCGTCGACTCCCGTGACACTTTGTATTAAAACGTCTCAGGGGGATTATGGTACGTGTCGGTTTTGCGAAAGCGTTACTTAAGACCGGAGGGAGACACTCTTTGCGGTGTAAAATGAGTAAAATTAAGTGAAACCTTGAGTATTTCCTGTTACAGAATAAGTTGTTGTTTATATATATTTTGACAAGCTCGATGGCGCATTCGGTAGTGACCCTGCCCCATGCGCCAAGAGTTGTGGGTTCGATCCCCACCCAGCACAAATATTCGTATGATGAATACTTGTGTTTGTTCTGTGTCTGGGTGTTAATATCCAATATTTAAGTATATTTGTAATACCACTGTTGATTCTGATATCCGTAACACAAGTGCTTAAGCTACTTACCTCGGAGTCAGATCAATGTATGTGATGTCGTCGGATATTTATATTGTTCGAAACTATCCCAGCCGCTGCTTTTGTCATCGTTCTTCGCGAGAAAATATCCAACCTCATCACCTTGAAGCTTGGCAGTCCACAACTGTGCGCTTTTCGCGTAAATTTTTGCCACCCACGACTAAAATGTGGAATTTTTTGTCGCCAGCAGTATTTCCGGACCAATACGACATTCAAATCTTCAATAAAAAGAGAGCGCATCTTCATCTTAAAGGCCGGCAGCGCACCTGTAACTCCTAATGTTGCAGATGTACATGGGCGACAGTGATCACTTACCATCAGGTGAACTGTCTGCTCGTCTGCGCGCGATAACATAAAAAAAAAAAGTTTTTTTTTCTTTTTACTGGTTTTGTTACTGTGAAAATGTTAAGGTATCTTATATTGTCTTAATGCTGTTAGTGTCGTATATAATCAAGTAAATATTAAATCTGTGTTGTAATTTTCTTAGCTGTAATTACATTTCCGGCATTCCGGCAGGACCCGGATTTGGATTATGATACTAGATTTAACAAGGCTGGTTATTCAATAAATATAGAAGCCATCTGACTGAAGTAAATACAATTGGACCATGTTTACACATTAACAGTTATTTGATGGGTCAAGTTTCAACACACTAACCACGTTTGATTATGTTGTACAACATTCAATATTCTAACATTGGCAGAATAAACCTCCAGTTTTGGTTGGCAAACAAAAAAAGTATTTCATTCGTGTCCTATTTTATTTTGATGCTATATATGGTTTCCAATTTCAAGTTCCGACAAATGCTTTATAAATATGTATGTAACTAAAACATTTTCCATTCATATGCGTAAATACTTATATAGTATTAGGTTTGTTGGTTGGATTTATATTGGCCCATGTTGGTCTGGGACTTGGCCTATGTTGATCTGGGACAAAATAAAAATATGCCAACTGTGGCTTTTGCCTAGCATGTCGTAAAAGGCGACTAATGGTATTCCGAGCTTTGGGAGTGTGATTGTGTAGGCGACAGGTTAGCCGCTTGTCACTGCGTTTTCACAATTTTCCATCTAACCCAGCCCGGCTTTATTTTTGGCTGAATGTGGATGAAGGAGCATGCTGCCCCTTTGACTCTGCCTACCCCTTTGGGGATTATGGGCGTGATGTTATGTATGTATGTATATTGGCTTTGGTCATTCCCATTTATCGTAACGAGTTTTTCCAAGGCCCAGACAATACTCGACAAGTTTTTTTTAAATATTTGTGTTTTATGGTTCGACAGTCACATGGCAGATATCATATAGAAACTAGATACCTGTCACATATTTTGAATGATAATACTGTTTGTTACTTCGCAAAGAATTAGTATAGTTAGTTAAACTGTACGTTCCTACAAATAAATAAAAAAGAACTTACTGTTTCGATTTAAAGTGTATATCTATAATTTAATAATAATATATAACATCACGCCCATAATCCCTGAAGGGGTAGGCAGAGTCAACAGGGCAGCATGCCCGTAGAACCACATTTAGCTAAAACAAAATCTAACCTATCTCGGTTAGATGGCAAATTGTGAAAAAGTGTATATCTATAATAATAATAATATATAACATCACGCCCATAATCCCTGAAGGGGTAGGCAGAGTCAAAGGGGCAGCATGCCCGTAGAACCACATTTAGCTAAAACAAAATCTAACCTATCCCGGTTAGATGGCAAATTGTGAAAAAGTGTATATCTATAATAATAATAATATATAACATCACGCCCATAATCCCTGAAGGGGTAGGCAGAGTCAAAGGGGCAGCATGCCCGTAGAACCACATTTAGCTAAAACAAAATCTAACCTATCCCGGTTAGATGGCAAATTGTGAAAAAGTAGTGACAAGTGGCTAGCTTGTCGCCTACACAATCACAAACCTAAAACCCCATATACCATTAGTCGCCTTTTACGACATGTTAGACAAGAGCCACAGTTGGCACATTCTTTTAAGTCCCAGACCAACATAAGAGTTGAATTACTTATATACGGATTTAAGGTACACTTTGATATAGAACGGTCCAATGAGGAATTATGTTATTTGTACAAAAGCGAAATGATTTCGAGCGAACAGTATTGATCCAACATCCAGGTCTTCGTTTCAATGTCACCTTTATGGCCCAGGTAATAAAGACTAGGGCCATTAAGTACTTATGATATACGGTCCCAAAGGTATGATATTAAGGGCAGCAATTACATCAGACGAGTATGTTTTATGTGTTTGTGGAGCGTAAAATGGTAGTCGTTCTTATTTGTAACCTTTTACTGGTTTTCGGGGTAAATATACTGCGGGCGAGAGTGTGGGGAAAAAATATTTTTATTACTACCCCAGTGACGTCACGATGCATGAGATGATATTTTTTATTAGTATTCGCGCGAGACTGTATTTGAATGGATTTTTTTTTGTTATCATGGCATTATTTAAATGTAATATCATCATCTTTTTATGACACTCAGTATGCTGTGACGTATTTTAAGACGCACTTTGTTAAATATGGATGTACTAACACTTTATATTTTACCTGTTAATGTATTAAGTTAAACAGTGTGAAATCCATTTCACAAAATTACTCTGTTCTTGGTCTTTTCTAATTTGACGTAATTTCTATCTAGACCCTGACTACAAAGAGTAGCGAATTTCAATGCCGCAAGAGGCATCAATATCTCTGCTTTATTAGTGTATTTTGATTATTGTTTATATTAATACTAATATTTATCTAAGGCTGAAGAGTTTGTTTGCACGCGCAAATCTCAGGAACTTAAAAAAAATATTTTTGTGTAGTATAGTTCCTTTATTGTATGTTCATGTATCGGGAGAAACCGCAGGCTCAGTTAGTTATATAATAATGTTTCCCAAAACTGAGACTTCCGTCGCTATAAATAAAGATTGGTGATTTACTCCTGATACGTTTCCATCACAATAATCACGTACCATGACAACTTATCAGACAAAGTTTGCAGCGGCAAATGACTTGCAGAACTAATATTGCCTGATTACATACGGGTACAGTATTACATTCCCTAAGTATTATTGGTAGTAAATAAGTTTTCCGGACTACGAGAGTCGAATATCATGATTAGGGATCGGAGAAAATATTTGTTGTTGAGAATATTGCGGGACGATTGATAACGATACTGCAGATTGTTATTGGTTGAGAAAGGTTGAGGATTTGGGCTTTTTGCTTGCTAATTAGGGACAAGTTGCTTACTGGTCTCTTCTATGAGCTTCTATGGTTAACTATGCGATATTTTTACTGAACTCAGTCTATTACAGAGATATTAACGTGCGTTCCCCGGGATTATTTTAACATGAATTTCAGAGCTGGTCAATTTAAAAAGACATTTTAATTTTTACAAAGATTTGGGAACTATGGAAGGCTTAGACTCACCAATAACGACCAAATTGGTCGTGTGTTAATTTAGGAGCCATAAAAACCGTTGAGTTTGTATAAAAGGATCATAAATGTCGAAAAAGCAAGTGAGATGTGTAAGGATCGTGTCAAATGGCGTTCAGTTCTTTCTGCCTACCCACTAGGAAAGTGGCGTGAAGTTTGTTTAGTTCTAAGCTTAGTGCTTAGCTTAACTAGTAACCAAATTCTATAACAGATATCTAACCTATCAGTACTTAATTCGTAATAAGATCAAATAAACACGCCCTCCCAAAGATAACTTAAAATTTATTGCCAGCTTAACAATTTCTTAGTTGACTTATTCAGCTGGCCAGAACAATTTCGAATGCCCTGAGAACTAATGATAATTACGAAATGATGTAACAGTTTACCCTTGTAATATAATTATAATGAATTTCGGCGGTAATCACTAAATCACTGGTACTTGTTGCTAGCGTGACATCTTTTTGCGTTTCTGAACTAACTAACTAACTAAACTTCACGCCACTTCCCTAGTGGGTTAGGCAGAGAGAACCAAACACCATATGGCACGATCCTTACACACCTAACTCGCCTCTTCAATATTCATGATCCTTTTCATACAAGCTCTACGGTTTTTATGACTCCTAACATCACCTTCTGTTAATACACGATGAATCTTTTCGTGGTAGGTGAGCCTGGGCCTTCCGCGGCTCCTACATCTTCCACTTTTTGAACCAGCATCCCTCATATCTGAGGCGCGTATCCTTACTATTGAGCTACCACTCTCTACTTGGTACTTGTAAATTTAAATATTAGATCTTATTTTATCCTACAAAACCTAACCAATACATTAACCTTTCAAAAGCAATAAGAGACCAGAGATATTCAATTCCATCTTCAAGTGCTGACAACCGCAAATTTTGCCTAAATTCCGATCAACTGAGATTCTCAGCACAATACATCTTACAGGTAAATGCATTTAAGGAGTGCAATGTATTTACACATTATGAAGTGTACATATGTTTCAGTGGATGCATAAAATCTTATTTTGACTGGCCTGTTGGTCAAGTGGTCAGTGACCCACAAAACTAAGGGTCGCGGGTTCGAATACCGCTGGAGACAAGTGTTTCGTGTGATGAACATGCTAATTTTTACTCCAGTCATGGATGTTTATAAACGTATTAAAGTATGTCTATTTGTTCACCTAGTATCCATAGTACGAGCATAAGCTTAGTTTGGAACTAGGGAATTGGTGTGTCAGTCTGGAGAATTGACTTATTTATTTAATCAAAGCTTAGGTGGATTCTTTATAAGTAAAACATAAAGACATGGCAATAATAATTATTGATTTTATGAATTTAAAATATTTAACTAATACATACATACATAACATCACGCCCATAATCCCCGAAGGGGTAGCCAGAGTCAAAGGGGCAGCATGCCTCTTCAACCACATTCAGCCAAAAGTAAAACCGGGCTGGGCTAGATGGAAAATTGTGAAAAAGCACTGACAAGCGTCTAATCTGTCGCCTATAAAATATAAATATAACAATAGTTTAAACTTATTAAGTTTAACTGTAAAGAGGATAGTGTTTTTCAAGTTTATTTTTATTAATTTTGCGCCAGAGATATGAATAAAAACTCTTTCTTCACTTGCTGTAAAAAAAATGTATAGCAGATCAACCACCAGTCCTTGGATCACGTCAGAATTACCTAGCTAGCTATCGTTTGGCCCATCTTTTGTGTAAAACTTTTAATCGAATCAGCGAGTTGCTTCAACTAGAAAGCTCTGTATCTCGGGAAGAATTTATCGAAGCCACTGAAACCTTAGTGAATTTTCCAGCCGACATTTAGAACCTTTGTGAATATTTGCTTTAGATGCAGAAACGCTAAAAAAAATTATACATATATATACAAAGTTGTTTGAATTTGCAGGTTTCATCACGATGTTTTCCTTCACCGTCAAGGTGAAGGAAAACATCGTGATGAAACCTGCTAGTGGTATAAATACGTACATAGATTTGAAAAATCCAGAGGTACGTGCCCGGGTTTAAACGCGCACTCCTCGGTTAAGAGGAGTGTGTCCTTACTATTGAGTTACCACCGCTCTTAAACAAGCGGTCTATCATGACCAATTTACATATACACAGATCGATTGCTTATCATTAAACGATGTATTAGATTTATTATTTGCTACACCACAAGTAAGAAGTCTCTATAAAAATATTCACGTTAAATATTACCTCCAAAATTTAAACAAAATAAATAAATCCTCCAGACTGACACACCAATTCCCTAGTTCCAAACTAAGCTTGTGCTTGTGCTATGGATAGATATAATTAAATACGTTTATAAACATCTATGACTCGAGTACAAATGTCCATATTTATCATACAAAACATTTGCCCCTAGCTGGATTCGAAACCGCGACCCTTGGTTTCGTGGATAGGGTCTCTCTGACCACTCGACCAACGGGTCTATCAAATAAATTACTACAGCCCTGAAAATTGCAACGTCAGCTCACGTTAGGGCTGAATGCAAATTTTTACGCCTGCCGTCGAAACCAGAAGTGTATTTTATAGCATACTTGATCCTTTCCTTAGACCCTAAAAGATCTATATTATAAAATGTAGTATGAAGGATCGCATACTTATTTTCATTATTATGTGACATCTTAGAAAAATATTAAGAAAATTCTACAAATTAGCACTTGAGAATTGGTATAAATATAATGTTGAATATGAACTTGGCAACTTAAGCCAGAGACTTCACTTCATCAACTTTATCATCTTCCTAGCGTTATGTCCCGTGCTTAGACGGGGTCCGCTTAAACCATGATCCAGGATTTAGCGAGTCTGGTAATTACATTGAAGCGACTGCCGATCTGACCTTCGTAACCCTAAAATAGGGGAACCATACAATTTTTGGATCATGGTTAAAAAACCAAAGTAGTTTGAATTTGCAGGTTTCATCACAATGTTTTCCCTCACCGTCGAGCTAGTGGTATGAATACGTACATATTTGAAAAATCCAGAGGTACGTGCCCGGGTTTGAACCCGCACTCCTCGGTTAAGAGGCGCGTGTCCTTACCATTGAGCTACCACCGCCCCAGAGACTTTACTTCGTCGGAAAGTTTATTGTTTTTGATGACAAGAATAGATAATTAAAGACACAAACCCTGTAATGAAAAGCAAACGATAAACGAAAGCAGTTTTTTTTCATGATAAATTTACCAACTGTCTAATCACGTGACTCCTTCAGTATTGACGTCACTATAGGCGGTCATCTATACTTATAATAAATCTGTAGAGAGGTCAATTCTGTACATGAAATATATTTTCAAAATAACTATCAGGGGGTGATTAGTGATCAATACTGATGCCAAAAATGCAATTAGTAAAATTTTTGTCTGTCTGTCTGTATGTTCCTTATAGAAACAAAAACTACTCGACGGATTTTAAAGAAACTGGGTACAATTATTCTTCATACTCCTGGGCAGGTTATGGTATACTTTTCATCACGCTACAATCAATAGGAGCAGAGTAGTGAAGGGAAATGTTGGGAAAACGGGAGAAGTTACTCCATTTTTTAAGCTTCCGTCGCGTGTGCAGCCTTAATGGTTAAAGTTACATAGAAATCATGTATGACGGAAATAGTCTTTATAATATTAACCATAAACGCGGGTGACACCGCTGGCACAGCTATATGAAATGAAACAAACATTGACGACTTTGTGATAAGCAAACCTCAAATACTTAAGTAGTAATTTAGACTAATATTATAAAGCTGAAGAGTTTGTTTGTTTGTTTAAAGGCGCTAATCTCAGGAGCTGAGCATGGTCTGATTTAAAAATTCTTTCAGTGTTAGATTTACTATAAAATTTAACCATAAACGCGGGTGAAACCGCTAGTATAGCTAGTACAGCAATTAAAATCTACTCAAGAAGCAGAGAAAAAGGTTTAACAGATATAATGATTTTTAATACAGATATGCCACTTTGACTCTGCCTACCTCTTCAGGGATTATGTGCGTGATGTTATGTATGTATGTACTCTTGTTGTATGGCGTTCGGTTCTCTCTGCCTACCCTGCTAGAGAAATGGCGTGAAGTTAAGTTAGTTAGTTTTATCTTTTTTAAACAGTGTAGCCACCTTAATAATGCCTTTTGATGAACAATTTTAAACACAGGCTACTCTTTTCCTATTTATTTAAATAACTTTTATACTAAAAATTTACAAGGTTCAAAACGCCACATCTATTGAGATACTTTGAATAAAAACCCCAATTGACATCTCTATTCTCAGATTACAAAAGCTGTATTATAGATAGCAGTAAGGTTGATAATAGCTCGTCTTCAATGTAAATATCGTCCTATAATGTCTATAATACCCAATCTGTGCTGAAAGTATATGAATATGTTATGTACATAAAATGGCTTTTATAGGTCTGTTGATGAAAGTCTATTGGATTAATTCCCGTGTGTAATGGCATGACATTTCAAGCGTCGGTGCAAATACGGCCATAATTTTGTCCGTCGACTAAATAAATGTTCTAGGTTGGCCAGGGTGGAAGTATTTTATAGGCTGTATCATCTGAAATAAATATTATAACTGCAATAACAAAACACATTAAAAATAAAGAAAATTATTAATTTAGTGACACAAAATTTAATAAAATTGAATGCTTCTATTGAATGAAACTAACATAACATCACGCCCATAATCCCCGAAGGGGTAGGCAGAGTCAAACGGACAGCAGGCCCCTTTAACCATATTCAGCCAAAAACAAAACTGGGCTTGGTTCGATAAAAAAAATTTGAAAAAGTAGTGACAAGTGGCTACGTTGTCGCCTACACAATCACATACCCAAAGCCCCATATACCATTAGTCGTCTTTTACGTTATGCTAGGCAAGAAACACAGTTGGCACATTCTTTTAAAGTCCCAGACCAGATTGGATTTAATGAACCAGCACTAACTATATAAAACATTTACCATTAAATTTTAGGCTGTAAATTTGTTACCGCGATCGACAGCTTAAAATTATAGTTGAATACGTATAAAGAGTTGCCACATCAGATCATTATGGGCGTACGCAGCTTTTGATCCAGGGGGAGCAACACAATATTATTGATAGTAAATAGACCAGGTACCTTGGCACACCAGTTCCGGGCAGCTCCCCCTACCCCAACTTGCGTACGCCCATGATTGTGTATATAACCCGATCATACAGTGACTTGACCCAACACATCAGTGCTGCCATCTAGGAGCACTACTATCAACCAGTCATCCATTGTAACAGTACGGCACTAAGTGATTGGACGGCCCGCAAATTAATTGTACAGAACTAATGGGCGATAATTTATTCAATTCGCCGTTATTGCTCCGCTTTGTACTCGTCAAAGCGATTTATTGTTAGAATCACAAGCTCAAATTAAGCGTAGACTATTTTACAGCAGGGATTTTACGTTGTTGCGGAAAGTGATTTGTGTTGGGGAACGCTGAATATTTCAAGCGACTTAAAAACGATGAGAGTTTAATATACGTGTTCAATGTATTTTTAAAGTTAGGCGACAATAGGCAAGTTGACTCAAAAAAAATAATTAGTCCATTATAGAGATTACAAAAAAATATTGCTCACGTATTTTTTCTTTTGTTCAGCAAACCAAAAATTACGAAGATACAGCGCGTTAAAGGTGCGCGTGACGTCACTTGTTCTGTAGAATTTTAGGAACAAGTGATGTAAAAGCGCCCCACTCCAGATCTTTGAAGCGCTGTATCTTTGTTATTTTTGGTTTGCTGAACAAAAGAAAAAATACGTGAGCAATATTTTTTTGTAATCTCTATAATGTACTAATTATTTTTTTTGAGTCAACTTGCCTATTGTGACATTGAAACGACTTTGTAAGCTATCATAATTTTTATCTTTTAAGCAATTTAATTAAATTTTATAGAACAGTCCCATTAGATTGGAGATGGGTTTATTAAAAGTTATTTTGGAATAAGCGAAACGAATTAAAGATAATCACCAGCAAACTTGACATTGAAATTTAATTTATGTAGAAATAATACATGTAGTATCTATTTATGACAGGCCCGTTGGTCGAGAGGTCAGAGACCCTGGCCACGCAACTAAGGGTTGCGGGTTTGAATCCCGCTAGGGTCAAATGTTTCGTGTGATGAACATGGCATTTGTGCTCGAGTCATGGATGTTTATAAACATAAATAAATAAATAAATAAATTGTTCAGACTGAAACACCAATTCCCTACTTCCAAACTAAGCTTATGCTTGTACTATGGATACTAGGTGAACGGATAGACATACTTAAATACGTTTATAAACATCCATGACTCGAGTACAAATGTCCATGTTCATCACACGAAACATTTGCCCCTAGCGGGATTCGAACCCGCGACCCTTGGTTTCGTGGCCAGGGTCTCTGACCACTCGACCAATGGGCCAGTCAAAGATATTTAAGTATGTCTCTCCATTCACCTAGTATCGATAGGACAAGCTTTAAGCTTAGTTTGGAACTGGAGAATTGGTGTGCCAGTCTGGAGAATTTATTAAATTAAGTATTAATTGCATGTCCGATGTTGGTCTGGGACTTAAAAAAGAATGTGCCAACTGTGTTTCTTGTCTAGCATGTCGTTAAAGGCGACTAATAGTATATTATGGGATTTTGGCTGTGTGATTGTGTAGGCGACGAGCTAGTCACTTGTCACTACTTTTTCACAATTTACCATCTAACCCAGCCCAGTTTTGTTATTGGCTGAATAGGTTAAAGGGGCCTGCTGCCCCTCCGACTCTGCCTACCCCTTCGGGGATTATGGGCGTCATGTTATGTTGTTTAATTTTATTGATAGATCAAAGACAACAGAAATATTTTCAAAAACAAAATAAAATTCAGCGACTTTACACAGCTCTTGTTACATTCTAAATGACTGGCCCGTTGGTCGAAAGGTCAGAGACCCTGGCCACGAAACCAAGGGTCGCGGGTTCGAATTCCGCTAGGGGCAAATGTTTCGTGTGATGAACGTTGATATTTGTACTCGAGTCATGGATGTTTATAATAATAAATAAATATTCGACGACATCACATACATTGATCTGACTCCAAAGTAAGTAAGTAGCTTAAGCACTTGTGTTACGAATATCAGAAACATCAGTGCTATTACAAATATATACTTAAATATTGGATATTAATACCCAGACACAGAACAAACACAAGTATTCATCACAAGCATAAGCTTAATTTGGAACTAGGGAATTGGTGTCTCAGCTTAAGAATGTATGTATGTATGATGTAAGTATTCAGTTCAATGTCTGTTATTGCGCCCACAGGAAGTACAATTTGATCAAATCTAAACGATATTAAACTCATATTATCTTTAATAATTAGTGTTTCATCAACTCTGAGAACCTCTCGGCATTGTATATGTAATGTACAGAGCAATTTGATGAAAACACTTCCGTATTTATGCAGAGTAGTTTGGTTATTCCACACGTATATACAAATCGTGGCGCGATAGGAAACTTTATCATAACATGTGTTGCCAAAATTAATTTGCATCGAATCGTTTTGTAGTTGGGAATAGAGTTTGCTTAGGATGTTATTTCAATCGCTGAACGAGGGTCTAGATAATTTTAGCTCTTGCGAATCGGAATCGACGACGGAAAGTTTTTAATTTTCGAAGTTTCACCTTATCTCTTTTTAACCGACTTCAAATAAAAGGAGGAGGTTCTCAATTCGACTGATTTTTTTTTTTTTTTTTTTTTTTTTTTTCTTGTATGTATGTTACTCGATATCTCTGAGAATTGTTAACCGATTTCCAAAATTTTTTTTTTAATCGAAAGGGTTTACTCCCGAGTTGGTCCCATTGCCACCAAGTCAGGATCTGATAAAGGGATCCCAGGAAAATCGAGGGCAACCCTCAAACTTTATAGGCACGTACAATGTGTTTTAGACATTTTCTAAGATTGTTCAAGTATTTACGCATGGTACTTATCATCTTATGTTGGTGAGCTGATGATGGAAGGTACAAATCCTTAACGATTAGGAATTAGTTTATGATTTTTTAAATATTGATATCTTCGAGAATTGTAAGACGATTTTTAGAGTTATTTTTTTTATTCAAAAGGGTATATCCTGGAGTTGGTTCTATTGGTACCACATCTGGATCTGATGAAGGAATCTTAGGCAAATCGAGGGAAACCCTCAAGTATTATAGGCGCGTACAATCTATTTTAGTTATTTTCTAAAACAGTTCAAGTATTTACGTCTGGTATTCATAATCTCATGTTGCTGAGCTGATGATGGAAGGTGTAACTCCTTAATGATTAGGAGTTCGTGGATAATTCTTTCAATATTATAGGGCCATATTGAGTGTTATTCTCGAGATAGTCTCAATTTCACCAAGTCTTGGTCTAGTGATGGGATTCCATGAAAATGAGGGCCACTCTTAAATTTTAACGACATGTTAGGTGTTTTATTTATTTTTTCTAAAACGAGTCCAGTATTTGTGTCTCGTACTCATCATGTTATGTTGCTTAGCTGATGATGAAAGGTATAACTCTTTGAAGATTAGTAGTTTTAAGTCATTCCTTAAACATTAAAGGCTCGTTATACCTTTTCGTCTTTAGTCTCATAAGACCGGCACTGTCTCATTAAAGCAGCTCGTTTTGATTTGGTCTACCTACCTATTAATAAATTTCACTAAAAAGTGACAAATAAGTTAAATTTTAACAAAAATAAAAACCGACTTCAAAAAACCCTGCAAAAATGTTTATAAAAAAACACAAGTAAAAACTGCTTTGATAGCTATTTAAATGTCTAAACACTAAAAAGTATAAAATAAATTCTTTCGACTGCTTCGATGAAAGTATTAATCTTTAACACGTATTTAAATATTTACAATAATCAGTTAATTTTGGAGTTTTTTATTTTGTTATCACATTACATTACTGGCCTTTTACTTTGACTGGCCCGTTGGTCGAGTGGTCAGAGACCCTGGCCACTAATCCAAGGGTCACGAGTTCGAATCCCGCTAGGGCCAAATGTTTCGTGTGATGATCATGGAAATTTGTACTCGAGTCATGGATGTTTATAAACGTATTTAAGTATGTCTATCCGTTTACCTAGTATCCACAGCACAAACATAAGATTAGTTTGGAACTAGGGAATCGTGTTTTAGTCTGGAGAATTTATTCATTATTATTTATAAAATTTTTAGATTTTCGTCAATGACTTCATCTACCTACCTCAATATTGGAAACACAATTCTTAATTAAGTAATTTCCAAGTTATTCAAAAAATTCAAGTTTAGTGTATTATATGAAATTAATAATTCTTAATTTAAATCTAATTTAGTATCAGATAAATCGGGCCAATATACATCTGAACATGCGCACTGTAAAGAAAACATATTTTTTTCATATTTACGATTAAAGTATGTTATTTTGTCCCATGTTGGTCTGGGACTTAAAAATAATGTACCTACCTGTGTTTCTTGCCTAACATGTCGAAAAAGGCGACTAATGGTATATCGGGTTTGGGTGTGTGATTGTGTAGGCGACGAGCTAGCCACTTGTCACTACTTTTTCACAATTTTTTACCTAACCCAGCCCAGTTTTGTTTTTGGCTGAATGTGGTTAGAGGCCCCTTTGACTCTGCCTACCCCTTCGGGGATTACGTGCGTGATGTTATATTATGTATGTATGTATGCACAATTTTAACTTCTATTCCTATACCCAAATATACCATACATTTCCTCGTGTGAAATATTTTAACATTCACATGTGCATTTCGCATGCCGCCTTCCAAACCCAGCAGTTGTATAGACAACTGTCATGCAAGAGCCAAAATATCACCACAAAAGTTATTTCACCAACACGCAAACCAAATAGGATGCCTAGATTTGAATTCTTGGAAAATACGGGACGCAACCGAACTAATATTGGCGTACCCGAATCTGCGAGACACGAATAACGATCAATGTGTCACTCGCGAGAATTGAATGTCTGCTATGTGCCTTCTAAATGTGTTGTGAATGTGACAGGCCTGTTGGTCGAGTGGTCAGAGACCCTGGCCACAAAACCGAGGGTCGCGGGTTCGAATCCCGCTAGGGGCAAATGTTTCGTGTGACGAACATGGACATTTGTACACAAGTCATGGATGTTTATAAACGTATTTAAGTATGTCTATCCGTTCACCTAGTATCCATAGCACAAGCATATGCTTAGTTTGGAACTAGGGAATTGATGTGTCAGTCTGGCGAATTTATTATTATACGAATTTATTAATGTGGAAATGATGAGAATTTGGATCATTGAGGGAGGACACTGATTCGTATGTTTATTGGTGGTTTCATTTGATAGTGTTAATTGGTCTGGAAAGAAAGGCTTTTGCCTGTATAATGGCCCTCTTTTTCCTCATACTTTGTATTGAATGTAAATATACATACATACATGCCCATAATTCCCGAAGGGGTAGGCAGAGTCAAAGGTCCAGCATGCCCCTGCCCCCACTCAGCTAAAAACAAAACTGGGCTGGGTTAGATGGAAAATTGTGAAAAATATACAATATGAACATGCATGTCTGTAAAATACATCATTCCATGTTAACTTTGGATTTAGATTAATATCAACTATGATCTTTGCCTAGCATTCTTAAAAGACGACTAATGGTGTTTTGGGTTTTAGGTTTGAGACTGGTGGTGGCGAGTTAGACACTTGTCACTCCTTTTTTACGATTTAACATCTAATTTTATTAGAAAAAGTAAGAAAAGTAATATATTGTTTTTCTTCTTCAGATACTAGAGTAAAGGCGAAACGTACTATGCCTTTTATTCGAATTTCTATGAATCATTTACAAGTATCCACTCGAGGTTATTGACCTATAAGACAGTCTCAGTAGTTAGTTTGACAAATTGATTAATTGAGTTATGGGAACAGAGTTTGATTTTAGAAACTTTGTTAATTAAGTTCCTTATATATACAAATACAGGGCTAACTAGATTTTTGTATATAATAAAAACATGAAAGGCTTTTAAATAAAAGCTCTTTTTAATTTGTTATTTGTTCTTTCGTAAACAAAAATACTTCAAGCTGAGCTGTTTTATTGTAAATTTGTTCGGATATATTTATTTGAAAATTAGTTTAAATTTATCTTTTTTAAGAGATTCATATTTAATACATATTTTATGTGATATTATTTTAATTGACACCTAAAATCATAATTTTATAGGTACATTACAAATACCGTACAAAATATATGGAAAGTAAACAAGAAAATGTTAGAGTTGTCTAATATTTTTGTGAGGAATATCATTTAAAATACAAAAAAATGGGCTTTCATTCGTAAAATGAGCTAGAAAATTTCTGAAGTTTGTAATCGCAATTAATTATTGTTTTGGTCACTAAGCATACTAGTTGTTTATCAAACTTGGCAGTTTTATTCCGATAAGATAAACATTACGAATCCGGACTAATTTAGCATAGATATTGATTACTTTAGCCGTCTAAGCACGGGACATAACGCTAGAAAGATGATTGATTTCTTTATTAGCGATTTGTAAGACCTTTTAGGAGCCTACACAAATAGAAATATATTTTATTCCTTACCGTAATATCAAAATATCTTTTACGATAACTCACTTCGGTAATAAACCAGTGACCAGCATACTACTGCGGTCAAACGTAGCCAATTACTTAGCGGATACATCGAGTTATTCTATTGGACTAATACGCATCGTGTCAAGGGACTGGGTGACGTCCGTGATTGGGCCAATCACTCTTCGCTATCTGATTTTTATATTCACTAGCGACCAGCCTGGTTTCGCACGGTGAGAACAAAACAATATGATACCATGCCGATAAACGAAGGTGTATCTCGTGCCATTGCACATTTAAACGAACGTTTGTATTTATGTTGGCATGGTGTTGATGCGGTTTACTCCAATAGATAGAGTGGTTTAAGACCTTCCTTTTAAGTTGAAAAATCCGAGTTAACAGCAGCAACTTTGTTTAATATGTAAAAATTAAACGCTCTTGTAACTATATAAGACTGCTTTAAGCTATTAAAGCAGTGGTTGTTCAATAGTATTGAATGCCAGGGGGTTTAAGGGGACAAAACGTTGTTGATGAAACAAGTATTTGTCACGAGCCTATGTAGATCTACTATCTAGTAAGTAGGCATTTCCATAATATAAAAACCAATGTCCCATGTTGGTCTGGGACTTGGCTCAGGTTGATCTGGGACAAAAAAAAAAGAATGTGCCAACTGTGGTTCTTGCCTAGCATGTCGTAGAAGGCGACTAATGGTTTACGGGGTTTTGGGTATGTGACTGGGTAATGCCTACCCAGGCGATGAGCTAGCCACTGTCCCATGTTGGTATGGGACTTAAAAAGAATATGCCAACTATGGTTCTTGCCTAGCATGTCGTGAAAGGCGACTAATGGCATATCGGGTTTGGGGTGTGTGATTGTATAGGCGACAGGTTAGCCGCTTGTCACTGCTTTTTCACAATTTTCAATCTAACCCAGCCCGGCTTTACTTTTGGCTGAATGTGGTTGAAGGGGCATGCTGCCTCTTTGACTCTGCCTACCCCTTCAGGGATTACGGGCGTGATGTTATGTAATAATATATAAAAACCAACGAGAGAACAAAGAGATATCAACCTATCCAGTAATAGACACTTACTCCATCAACACTTTTACATCTTGTGTGCGAATTGAAGCCCTTGGGCTGTTGGCATTACAGTATTGAAATTGAAACACTTAATGAAAACTGAAACCTAAATCTGGCTATTGGAACCTCCTACGCCCAATCAATCTTCGTCGAAATATCAAATTGCTCGAGACTCCACCTCACTGCTAGTGCTTTGTGAAACAATTTTTCCTTCCCTTTCCACAAAACCACACGTACCACCTAGCGATGTCGCTGCTCTATCGCCGAGGATTGCATTGTGCACAAAAACTTGGCAATTGCTTAAGAAATGGAAATAGTAGGTAGTTAGTTCTTTTTCCATACATATCATCCTCGCCTGCAATCCTCGAAGGTGATTTTTAGCAAACCACATTTAGTCAAAAATCGTTTTAGGTTAAGAAGGAAAATTGTAAAAAAGTGACAAGAGGCTAGTACGTCACCTATATAATATACCCAATACAATTCACCATTACTTTATGAGATACTAGGCAAGGAACACAGTCGGTACATTATTTTCGAGTCTCAGACCAACATAGGACAATAAATTGGGTTCTTTTTCCTACGATATATGTATGACCTTATAAAAAAATCATAGCATATTTACAATACCAATTGCCTGATGGTTACATCAACCTCTTTTCCGGAAAATAAACCAGGTCTGAGAAAAATATTTATTTCATCCACAACTATTTGCCATGATGTGGTTATTATGTCAATGTTTTTGCCTCGTGTCAATACTACTATAACTTTGGACCATCGCTCTATTAGAGCTGTCATCTTTACTTATAATAAATCTGTAGAGAGGTCAACTCTGTACATGAAATATATTTTCAAAATAACTATCAGGGGGTGATTAGTGATCGATACTGATGCCAAAAATGCAATCAGTAAAATTTTTGTCTGTCTGTCTGTCTGTATGTTCCTTATAGAAACAAAAACTACTTGACGGATTTGAACGAAACTTAGTACAATTATTCTTCATACTCCTGGGCAGGTTATAGTATACTTTTCATCACGCTTCAATCAATAGGAGCAGAGTAGTGAAGGGAAATGTTGGGAAAACGGGAGAAGTTACTCAATTTTTTAAGCTTCCGTCGCGTGTGCAGCCTTAATGGTTAAAGTTACATAGAAATCATGTATGACGGAAATAGTCTTTATAATATTAACCATAAACGCGGGTGACACCGCTGGCACAGCTAGTATTAAAATATAAGTCTGTATCTATTGCTGTCCGATGTTGGTCTGGGACTTAAAAAATAATGTGCTAACTGTCTCTGTCTTTCTGACTCTGCCTACCCCTTCGGGGATTATAGGCGTGATGTTATTTATGTATGTATGTATGTATGTATGTATGTATGTATGTATCTATTGATTAACAGAACCACAGACGAAAGAATATTGATTTTCCAGCTATGAGTATTTGTTTATTATTTTACCGAAACGCTTATGTACCGCTTAAGGCCAAGATATAATGACGTTACTGACAACTCTTCTCCAGTTTAATTCGGAACCTAACACTGTAAGTCATCATCATCCTCTTGCCCTTCTCCCAGTTCATCTGGGGTCGGCGCAGCATGTCTTCATTTTCCATACGTCCCGGTCAGCCGTCATCAAGCTATCCACTCCCATTTCTCTCATATCATCTTTCACACAATCCATCCATCTCTTATTTGGCCTTCCTCTTCCTCTCCATCCACTAACATTCATACTCATCACTCTCTTTGTCACGTGTTCTTCCTCTCTTCTCATCACATGCCCATACCAAGATAAACGGTTTCCTCTCATCTTATCTACCACTACTTATCTTACCTAACCTAACACTGTAAGTATTTACTTCAATAACCGAACTGACTTGGGTACCTGTCGTAGTGTTCACTTTGTTATTTTACGCCCATTCAAACAGTTTGACGACGTGGTCCAACTTCGTCGTAAGTAGTTAGACAAGAATTTGTAATCGATTGATTTTCTCCGTAACAATCTTGACAGTACCTATTCGTGCATCAAAACGCGAAGTTTTCACGTTAATTCCTAATTTCAACTTGTCTTTAAACAAGAAAGCGAATTTGTTTCAAAGAAAATTTTCGGAGTTTTAGAGCGAGGGCTGAAAAGAAATTTTGAAAGCATCGATAATTATAATTTACATCAATCGAGGGTGAAAGGTGGATGCTTGTTTATTGTTTAGCGTCTTGGCAAAAGTTAAATTATACTAAGTTAACTTTTACTGTGCCTTAATTAGACACGCGGTCGAGTATATGTAAATAGAAATAACAAAAATATTATCTTATTTCGGCAACTGCAGCCAATCTCATCTATATTTGCCAATTAGACAGGAACTATTAAAGTCCACAAGTGTTCAAACACATGTGCGTGCAATCTTTCTCTGTCTCTAGTGTGATAGCTATAATGTATTATCCGTGTTTCTAGAGGTTTTTCTGGACCCTGGCTCGCTCACACACACGCACACGTCTTACAGCCTTCCGGCTTTTACCATAGATAAACTATATCCTCCTGACAGTTCCTGCGTGTCATATGTGCTCGAGATAGATATGGAACCTACTTGCGGGTATTAGTGTGTAGGCTATTAGTCATTGACCTTCATACACTACAATAGCGATATGACCGGAGACAGGTCAGGCACAGGACCAGTATTTTAAATGTTGAAATGGCCAGCAACAAAATTTTGGCCCGACCCGCAATTTGAACCCCATACCGTTTGGGCTTAAGGCGGTGTTTCATACCAGAAGACTGACGAGGCAGTGATAAAAAAAATATTATCAAACATGGATCGTGTGAAAAAAACTCGTCGAATACAGAAAAAGAAATATGATTCTACCACCGTTTCGAAATATTGCATCTACCGAAAAGAAACCGGCAAGAAACACGGTAATTACTCTTTTCAACAACAGTATTATCAAAGGTGTTTGAACCATACTTATATAAGACATAAAATTGCTAATACAAGTGAGTGTTGATGCATAAATTGTAAGTAAACCTAAATAAATAAATAAATATTTACCTTGAGCCATGTTTCAAAGTGGATCTGTTGTAGAATAAGAAAATAAAAATGTATAACTACAAGGAAAAAAAAAGAACAAGGAAAGAGGAATCGATACATAATTAAAGTCTGTTTTCTTTTCAAATCCGATGTTGTATTCCATCTCAACAAGTTCTTTTAAATTACTTATTCTAAAAATCTTTTCATAACGAGGTAAGGTCAAATTAATAACATCGCATTTCCATGTCTTGTATTTTCTCGTCAAATTTAAACAGGTAACCAACTATGTTTACTCAAGGCGAAAACGATGTCTTATAATAATCAAGGAAAATGTGTAAATCAATAACTTGAAGAGAAAGTTGAGACGATAAACTAACAAGTCTTATCAAAAACACTTATTACGTAATTATTTTTTGGTGAAACGTTTCTTTTACTTTGAAGATTGTGAACCGGATTTTAACCAGTTTTAATGTGGACCATAATCAAATCAATGAAATGGTAAGACTAGATGTAGCTAACCATCGCTTACATCATATGCTGGCATGACCTCCCTCCCTCAGTGGAATGACTCACCCTCTCACAGAAGTTTGACATAGGGCAGAAGCATTCTACAACCCGTCGGAAATATCTGCGAACCTGGCTTAATGACGTCTTTCAAACTGGCAGACGTTGGCAACGGTACTGGATAGGCGAAAACGGTGCGAGGTAGCACATTCCAGCGAGGTTCGCAGATATTTCCGACGGCTTGTATGTTTAGTATTTGAGAAATCAGGCCTTTTGTTACAAAATACTCCGTAAAAAATATAATTGATTTTATCAAAGCCAACAATTTTTTCAACCCTAATAAGCTGCCATATCAGGGAACCAGATTATTTAACAGAAAGGCCTACGTAATAATTGTCTACTTTAATAGTTTTTCTTTTTTTCATTCATAAATGTTTGCTACCTCAATACAAGGAATGTCATTATACTCAAGTACTGGCTTAAAAAAAAATGTCAGGTTTGAAAAAAAAAAATTGTCAATTTAAAATCTTTTAAAATCAGGTTGTCTTTAAATTTTTTTGTCGTTTCACGAATTAGTTAGAAATGTAGGTACATTCTGCGTAGTTTACTATTTAATTGAACTGAAATAGGGTTTGTACATCAGTGAAAATAATTTTATTTTTTTATTTTTTTAGGTATGTTATGCAGTGTTACTACGGTTCTTAAATATTGTAAATGGACTCGTTATAAGGCCCTATTTAAGCTCCATTCGGCTTTACGGGTACTTTTGTAACATCCTGTATAAATGTATCCCTTATTTCATCCAGTAAACATATTAGGGTAAGAGGCACAGCTCATGTTTCTCTAATGGCGTGTGCCATCTCTGATTTAATGTGGCCACATAAATTAGACTGGATATCCCGTTTTCGTGGGATGCGTGAGTTTTGGATGAAATTGGCGTCGATTGAAAGGCCTCACGAAAAAGATGACAAGGATAGGTCATCCTCAGTTTTGAAGGGGCTATATTTTACACTGGAATCAACGGTTTTATTCATATCTAGTTTTCGCTCGCAGCTCTAGCCACAAAAAATTCTTGTACTTTGGTGACTTTATTTTATATCCCGCAGGGTTTTTAAATTTTCCCGGACTCGTTGAAACTTTTCAGGTACCTTTTTTAAGTCGGTTTGAGCGGCTTTAACATGAAAAGGTTACAGACGAATAGACAGGCGGACAGAGTTATATTAACATGTATATTATTTTTAAGGTATTAGGGCAAGAAGTACAGCCCATGTTACGATAATGGCGTGAGCCATCTCTAATTTAATGTGGCCACATAAATTAGACTAGCTGCCTCGTTTTGGGTCGAAGAGGTCGAAGAGGTCGAAGAGGTCGTTGCGTGAGTGTTGGTTAAAATTTGCGTTACGAAGTCACTAGACTAGATTTTCGTTTAGAAGTCACTCTAGACTTCGTAATCTTTTTAGTCTAGGTGACTTTGTAATCTTCTCAGTTTTATTTTACCCAATTAAGGCGAATCGAAATTGAAGGCTATGATTTCCAGCCTCGTTCTAAGATTGGAAATCCTAATCGGACTATTGTTATATGTTTTCGAGCTCTCCTTTAACATAGTTTCGTTAACAACTGCTACATGATATTCCAACTCTGTCAGAGAAATAGCGTTTCACGTGTATCGTACCTCCTCCAGTTTAAAATGTGATCCTTCCATATCTCCCCTTAGTCAGCAAAGAAACCAAAATTTTGTACTTAATTCCCTTTTATTTGGGAGCTTAAATAATACGAATATTCTGTTTACTGTAAAACTTGCAAGAAATAAAGAAGACTTCTAATTTTGGTATAAAATATTTACAGGAAATATTGTATGAAACATTTATTGTAATGTAAGTGATCTTGCAAGTGGTACCTAATTAAGTATTTATCCTGCAATGAAGCTCAGGGGATCCCCAGCTATGATAGCTGTAGCATAATCAAGGAAGCGTAGGTAGAGGGTAGTAAAATATATTAATTTGTTATGGTTTCGGCTTTCTAATCAACTTAGCGCTCATACATAACTAATGCTTTATTATCAGATTACATCATTTATATTATACTTTATATACACTTATATTTCAACAAAAAAAATGTTCCAAACTCAGCAACAACACTGAAAAACAATTAAAAAGTATGGCGTGTTTTAAACAGAACATAAAAAAGAAAGCTAGCGTCTATCACATCATGCGTAAATAAAAACAAATGTCCCAATAAGGTCCTAATTGGGACGTCCCAATTAGGACCTTATTGGGACATTTGTTTTTATATAAATAGGCGATATGCGATATGAAGACTCGAACACGTGTTCGAGTCTTCATATCGCATATCGCCTATTTATATGTAATATCATTGGTCACCTACCGAGATCACGAATCGGCATGAGAAACGTTTGGTGACCCTTATTTTCATGGCCAGTGCTAACTAGACTTAACGGCCGTACAAAGCTAGAAGGTCTCTTAGCAAGAATGATGAGCATAATCTGGGTGTCAAGCACACCTCACACGCTTGACTCACCCGCCTACTCACAGCTTCAAACGAAGCACAAAAACCAATGGCTCACGCGACGACACGAATTTATGTAATTGCCGCGGGGAGAGCGAGAAATTAATGAGTCCGGAGTGCTCGGCCCGTTCGGCGCGTATCTGAGCTCCCGCAATTCCGTTGATTGTGCGAACGGGCGATGGCGTTTCGGCGTTCCCTTTTTATGGGCTGGGCCGCGTCTTAGCTCATGGCGGGCGATGTGAATTGGCATAGCGGGGACCATCGGTTGAGCGGCACTATTTGAGGGCGGCGAGATTATAAAAAAGTATCTGCTGATATTTAATTTAAAAAAATAATTACCAAGCAAAACATATTGGACTAAGAGATGGCATAACTTGCGTGTGAGGCGATTTAAATTCGAGCAAAACTTTATAAGTGATATGGATGTGCTGACTTACGATCCCTGCTTTCTTGGCATTATTTTATTTTCCTAGGGCTGTTAGGACGTACGGTGCGTATCTAAGCTCCGGCAATTCCGTTGATTATGTGAACGAGCGATAACATTTCGGCGTTCCCTTTCTGGGCCGTGTCTTAGCTCAGGGCGGATAGCATGGTGTTAAAAGCCAAATATAAAAATGTACAGTTGATACTGCTTGAACCATCATGTTAGGTTAACCGTAAGTACTGTGTATGAGTGATAAGTGGCTTCACTGAAGACTGGATTAATAATTATATTTACAGGATTCAATTTGCACGCATGATAAACATATCATCCGTCGCGACATAGCCATAAAGCCGTAAAATTAATATACTGATGATGGGTAGAGGGAAAATGTGAATAGTCACATTGGGTAAAAATAAGTATACGCTCAGAAAAATATAAATTATGATAGTATCCGAGTCAAAAATATTATGGCGTTTCCTCACAGCGGATTCGTGTCATCCGCCCCGCTGTCAATGTGACCGCAGCCTTATAGTTACGACGTTTTTCTGCCATACCGCTTTTGGGTCGAGTTTCTTATGGCTCGCCCGAGATATGAGACGATTCCAGATAGTAGAACGTATTTACGTTTGTTCTAGTGCGTTTATTGTTTTTGTTGCTACATTTTATGTGGGTCGATGTATTCATTGGATTTTTTGTTAGTGTTTTTAGAAGGGTTGGCAATAAGAAAGTAATAAAGTTCGTCGATATTCTCCCGGGGTATGAATTAAAGATGTTTTTGTGGAACATGCACAGGGGTAATAGATATTTGTGGGTATGGAAAAGGTTATGCTGCACTGTGTATTTAGAAGTGGATTGGAAAATACGCAATCATTTTTATTTGTCCATACCAACACTAGTGCGATGGCTGTTTCTTTAATCTATTTGATGACTCAACCAGAATCTTAGCACGTGACACTTTATAAAAATTTATGTTTCTTCTTTCTTTGATTCGTATAAAAAGGTTATTTGATTAGTTTATTTTTACACTATTACTAGGCTATTTTACGAATGTACTGTATGATACGAATCACTGCATGGGCACATACCTAATTTGCTTTTTAATTATTTGGACCGATGTTTTATCGACATATTATAGAAATTCTGTTAAGCAGAAATAGAATATCCTCTGCTCCCTAAACCCACTATCTACTAAATGACAAATTTGCACCATCTCCCATAAGCTTCCAGATAAGATTACAGAATAATATTAAAGGAGAGCAAAAACACTTATATAATTTATAGCAGCGCCCCGCGGTTTCACCCGCGTAGTTCCCGTTCCCGTGGGAATATGAGGATAAAATATAGCCTATGTTACTTCCAGAAAATGTAGCTTTCCAATGGTGAAAGAATTTTTGAAAGCGACACAGTAGTTTTTAAGTTTATTCATTACAAACACACACACACACGAAAATACAAAAATACAAATCTTTCCTCTTTATAATATTAGTAAGTATAGATACCTAGAAGATTATGAGAAGGTGGTGCAAATTCCTCGTACTGGAGTGTTACAAAACAGTAAGATACCTATTTAGAAAGCCTTCAAGTCCAAGACAGCATCAGCTTCTTCGTAAACTTAATCTTGAAAAACTTAATAAAGAATTTACATCACCTCTTTTTTCTCTATTATTGGCAAACTTTAAGAAGCTTCGAATAGCCGGCTGCATTGAGTCGCAATCGACTTCCGATCTCGAAAGTCGAGCAATCGAAAACTCCAACTAACCAAGATTAAACTGTCGCTTAGTAAACGAGTCTGTACTTAAGAAGACATATTAGGGTATTGGTTGGTTCCTTTCCCAAGATTTCAGTCTCTAAATAAGTCTAGACACAGTCTTGTGGGGAACCAAAATGTTGACAACAAGTGACCTCATTAAAAATTCATGTTAATTTATATACCCTACCCTACCCCGCTAGGGAAGTGGCGTGAAGTTTAGTTAGTTAGTTAATTTAGATATTATTTCATTGAGATCAGTCAGTGTTGTTCTGGGACTCAAAAATAATGTGCCAACTGTGTTCCTTGCCTAGCATGTCGTAAAAGGTGACTTATGGTATATTGAGTTTTGGGTGCGTGATTGTGTAGGCGACGAGCTAACACTTATCGTATGTCCTTTCTTTACTCAGATCAGTTGTTGGTTCTTATTAAAATGTCACACCTTATCCTCTTAACCATTTTTGATGCGCTAAAAGGTTGAGTTCTAAGAAATACTATAAAATTGCCCTTTTTACCGGAAAATCTGATGTCCGATACATTTTCTGTGACAGAATTTTTTTTGCAGACAGCATTTTGGCTAAATGGTAATCGAGTTTTAACTTGTTCTATTTATTACCACTAGTACAATTTAATCTTTTTTTTTCAATTCCATTTTACAAATTCCAGTAGCGTAACTTATGCAATCTGTAATAAAACATTGAGCACACACAAAAGCAATCAATTCCTTCCGAGCCAAGACTGAAGCAGTTGAAAGGATGCAATATTTCATGGCCACTGATTTTATTGCATCGGAATGTGCAGCCCAAGTTGCCACACGTTAGAAGTAGGTCGGGACAGTTGGCCGAAGCGCAAATACAAGGCGGCTGCAAGTTGGCTCGTACTCGCGACACCATTCGGATGCATATGATGAAGTCTTAATTATTAGGATAAAATAGGTAAGACCACTATTGATGGACTTTTTAACAAAGATCAACTGTAACTTATGACGTAATGGATACAGGAGTTACTTGTGACTTTTTAATAATTTAAAAGTTGTTATGAAACAATTAATTGCGTTTTTATTTAAAATAGAGATTTCCACAATTTTCTATCTAACCCAGTCTATTATCCATGTTGTTCTGGGACTTAAAAATAATTTGCCAACTGTGGTTCTTGCCTTCGTAAAGGGCGACTAATGGTATATAGGGTTTTGGGTATGTGATTGTGTAGGCGACAAGCTAGCCACTTGTCACTACTTTTTCACAATTTTCCATCTAACACCCATGGCTGAATATGTTTAAAGGGCCTGCTGCCCCTTTGACTCTGTCTATCCCTTTAGGGGTTATTGGCGTGACGTTATTTTTGTATTTAAAATAGATATGAAATACACCCACCTCATCAGTGTTTCTTTTATTTTTTACCCTGTAGTAAAGAAATTGAGGGTAATATGGGATTACTGAGAGTTGATTACATTAAATATAAAGGATTTTTCTAATATATTGGCCAAAAACCCGACAAACAATTGATCCTTGTCCTAGATAAACACATTTTAATGATGTATCACGAAAATCAATCTCTAAAAAATGAGCTGAAATCAAATAAAGACGTGCAAAGCCGCAGGTGGCGTAGTACAAAATTGCTTTCTTACAAGTCCTTATTAAACGTCTTAAGTGAAGTATGACAGCAGAACCGCTAAAGATGAATGATGTCCCATAAAAGGGACAGTTTCACAAAACAGGAAATTATATTAAAAGTAATTTGTCAAGAACTTTGTGACAGATGATGATAAGTATTTAATATATTTTGTACAACATAATATATTTGCGCATTTTCCTCACTTTGAAGGTTTTCATTTATGCGAATTATTTCCGGATGATGGGCATGAATAAGAACTATTTAGTTGGATGGGTAAAGATAAGCGTTCCAAATGAAAATGGTGCCTTGAGATTAAAAAATCTATGGAGGCTTTTATACCTTCATATACATTACATATCCTTGTCAATATATCTGTATATTAACATGTACAGATATTTAACCACGATCCATTTTGCACAGTTCCTTCGTCTAATTAATACGAAGGTCAGAAATGTATCTGACAACATCAGAATTTCTTAACCAGATTCACTAAATCTAGGATCCGGCTCCAAATAGAATCGACTTGAAGAATCCAAGAGCCAATGTAGAAAGATTTAGTGAGCTTGTATCAAGGGATGAAACATGGCCCTAAGAAAACACATTTCTTATTTATTGCATTATAAAAAATCCGGTTGAACCCAGAATCCTCAATCCATTTGGGTATAATGAAATTAAAAATATACTAACAAACATATCATTACCACCACTGATTAAAATATATTTAAATATTTAATATAATATTTCAACAAATATACTGAGAACCCGGCAAAATCTTCAGTCGTCAACCTAACACCCGACAAGGAGTTTGTCAGTCCATAGACAAAATCCCCCTTGAAAATTCACAATGCAGATTTTTAAAATACCCCAGCGGAAGCATAATGATTCCGCATCTCCCAACTTAGCTCAACTTAATGTTAAACAAACGGTGCAAAATAACGCGAAAACAAATGGCGGGCTTGTCGAGTGAGGATTCTGACGTCATCGCACACTAAATCAGCAGCAGCTATAGAGTAGCATGATCGTTATATCCATAAGAAGAGCATTATAACCCTCGCCTTTGACAGGGCCCGCTTAAATCTTGGTACGGGATTTAGTAAATGTAATTAACACTGAAGCGGGAGCTACAGCGCAGCGCGCCATTTAGAATTTAGCCTATCGTTTACCTAGTTTGGCCGTTTGAAATACACAACTTACAACCTAAAAAAAAATCAGCCGGATTGAGAACCTCCTTTTTTTTAAGTCGGTTAACAATAGTCAAATTACCAAATTGGATTAAAAATAGTCAGTTCTTGATTGGATTAAAAATCCTCCTAACCAATTTCGCCATGACCGAAATCGGTAAGGAAGGTATTATTAATTAAAGTTGTAATTGAAATGACAAACTATTTACTGAACTAAAGCGGTGCTGTAGTTGTTAAAGTGTGCTATGACCTTAACTCGGCTCGTTTTGAGGAGTCGGAATTAGAATCAAAGACGGTGTCAAAACAAGCCGGGATCCGTTCGCGAGTTCCGTTGTCGCTGATTAAATGTTCCGGCGACTTCCACTGAATGAGACTTTATTTTTTAAATTACTTTATTATTGAAGTCAAAAATGGTAACTTGATTGTTTGTTGTGATTTTTTTGGATGTTTAAACTTTGACAAATGGTTGTTAGTGAAACAGGTAATTTGATTCGATTCGATGATAACTAATAATTCCATGTGTCTTACTTTTTTAACTGTAATATTTTGTTAATACAAACTAGTGCTTTCTTTTAAGTAGGGAAATGGCTCTACCAATCATTTAACTTTCTTTTTATGAGCTGTTAAAATGCTATACATACTGTATATACAGAGAAATGAGAAAGTCTGTCGTTGCGGTGTAGCTCTGAATTGATCAACCAATAAAAGTTTTCCAAAGAAATAGAAATCTTAATTTGCAAATAACCGAAATTGATCGATCAATCCACGTCCGACAATAGGCAAGGTGACTAAAAAATTCTGATTAATCCGTCAGTTAGATTTAAAAAAAATATTGAACACGTATTTTTTTATTAATTTGTCAACCAAATATTGACGAAGATACAATGCATTCAAGTTCCGCGTGACGTCACACTTTTGTAAATTTTTTGATGTTCTTTATCTTTGTTATATTTTTGGTAATTTCATAAAGCGAAAAATATGTGTCTAGTTTTTTTGTATAATCTAAATGACGGACTAAATAGAATTATAGTTTTTCATCCAATCATCATCCCTATGAGTGTATTAGCTGAGCATAGAAATAGCTCCACACAAACTAAGCGCAATAAGAGTAAATGAATAAAAAGAACGGAATTGAGTGTACAGATGTTATAATCATGTAAATTGCGGAACACTACTGGCCCGCCGTTACCGCTTCCCGACGCCATAACACGAGGATTTTTATGATATTTATTACCGAACCGGTCTGCTTGCGTTGTTACATTATCACGCCTAAACCCCCGAAGGGGTAGGCCAAGTAAAATGTATGGGTCAATGCGCTCCTTAAACTACATTCAGAAAAAAATTGATTAAGTAAAGTTGAATTATAAAAAATAATTACACACCCCATACTTATAGAAACGTCTTTCTTACACTGTTTTTTTTTTAATTTTCATAATACATTGATTTGAATTGGAATTAACGGAAATATGTTATCCTAACTTATATTATTATTAATGAGAATGTGAGTTTGTTTGTTGCGCTTACACGTCTAAACCACTGAACCGATTTTGAAGATTTTTTTACTAATAAAAAGCTACATTATGTGCCAGTAACATAAGCTATATTTTAGCTCCGTTTTATCAAAAGAACGATAACTACGCGAGTAAAACCGCAGGACGCTACTTGCACTGATATAAATTGTTGCATAACACTACCGCCCCATTACAGCTCCAACGCCATAACACGAGGAATTTTATGATATTTATTACTGAACGGTCTGCTTCGATATTATACACTGCTGAAATATGAAAGATGATGTGTGCGGAACATTTTGGTCTTACAAAGAATGTGCCAAATGTGTTCTTTGCTAGCATGTCGTAAAAGGGGACTAATGTTAAATCGGGTTTTGCGTGTGTGATTGTGTAGGCGACGAGCTAGCCACTTGTCACTAGTTTTTCATACATCATCTTCCAATAGCCCAGTCCATTTTTATTTTTTGGCTAACGTGGTTAAGGGGGCAAGCCACCCCTTTGACTTTTCCTACCCTTTAAGGACAGCGGGCGTGATGATATATGTATCTGAGCAGAATTACATTTTAGCAGCTTTTAAAGCACTTGGCTGCATCCTTTGTGTGACGTCATATTGCTTATGATGTAGCGGGTCGTTAGCAAAGAAATGTATTTTACGAGTAAGGGTGAGATTTGGGATGGGTAAAAAACTCGACATATATCTTAAATAGCCCGCGGTTTCACCCGCATTTATGGGTAGTGTATCGTAGCGTGATGTTTTTTATTTTATATTCTTCCTAGATAAATGGACTGGGACAACGTAAAGGCAAGTCTTCACCGAACAAAACTTGCCAACTTTTGGTGTTGGCAACACAAAAGTTGCCAACTTTTATTCGGTGGAGACCCGCCTTAAGACGTAAAACGGCGCTCTGTAAATTAATTTTGTAAATAGTTTTTACGAAGATTACACGAAATTTCATCGAGAAGAGATCTAGTTTTCTTAAGACCCTATCATCCTACATAAATTTAGAAGAAGCTAATACTATCTCTTAGTCTTTAAAACATATCAAACTGAAATTTGAAACGTCAAAATTTAAACTCGGAAATGATCTATGCTGAATTTATTTTGTAAAAATAATCGCTAAGCACACTAGAAATCTATGACCAGCTAGTCCACGCAGAGTCGCGGGCTATAACTAATAACACTTATTAAACTATACTAAATATGATGTTGTTTAAAAAACTGTCGCTTAGTTTGACGTCAAATGTTCATCGTACTCACACCAAAATTACTTAAATGATATAGACGTGGGATAAACAGACGAAGTTGCTTTCGAATTTATAATATTAGATAAAATTAATACTTTATGTCATTAGTTATACCGTCGAGCTATCTGATAAACTGTACTTTATCTATACTTATAATAAATCTGTAGAGGTCAATTCTGTACATGAAATATATTTTCAAAATAACTATCAGGGGGTGATTAGTGTCGATACTGATGCCAAAAATGCAATCCGTAAATTTTTTGTCTGTCTCTCTGTCTGTCTGTCTGTCTGTCTGTTCCTTATAGAAACAAAAACTACTCGACGGATTTTAACGAAACTTAGTACAATTATTCTTCATACTCCTGGGCAGGTTATAGTATACTTTTCATCACGATACAATCAATAGGAGCAGAGTAGTGAAGGGAAATGTTGGGAAAACGGGAGAAGTTACTCCATGTTTTAAGCTTCCGTCGCGTGTGCAGCCTTAATGGTTAAAGTTACATAGAAATCATGTATGACGGAAATAGTCTTTATAATATTACACCGCTGGCACAGCTAGTTTAAAATATTAGATAAAATTAATACTTTAAGTCATTAGTTATACCGTCGAGCTATCTGATAAACTGTACTTTATATGTTAATAAGTTGCTTTTACCCCGCAAAAACGCTTGAGCAAACTTTGTAGTTTATGTCGCGAACATTTATTATCTTAATTAAAACGGGGCGTCGGGTTTGTCCCGAAATTAATATGTGAGTGCGGAACAAGAATAACATTTTTTGTTGTCGCCAAAAACAACTTTTCTGGAAACAATTTATGTGGTAAACATGCTTGTGCGTTTTAATATAATGGTGCAGTAACACTGCAGTTTTTTTCGTCATGTAAAGATTGCAAATTTAGAGGAGTATTCGATTGAAAAATTATTATTTTTGCATTTGAGGTGTAGTTGTTGGATGTATGTTTAGGAAGTTAAGCAAATTTTAATTTAGTAAAAAAATGTGTAGATTTTATTTCCTGTAAACCTTAAATGAGTTTTTATACTTACTTCGAATTTTATACTTTTCAGAAATTTTTAGTATTAATTTATACATACATACACATATACATAACATTACGCCCATAATCCCCGAAGGGGTAGACACAATTTAAGGGACAGAAAACACCCTTAATCACATTCAGCCTAAAATAAAACCGGGCTGGGTCAGATGGAAAATTGTAAAAAAGTAGTGACAAGTGGTTAGCTCGTCGCCTACACTACCACATACCCAAAACCCCATATACTTTTAGTCGTCTTTTACGACATGGTAGGCACGAAACACATTTGGCACATTCTTTTTATATCCCAGACTAACATGGGACAAATATATAAATTATTAAATATATTAATTTATATCTATTAAACTGATGCAAATACAATAAGTATTTGAGAATCAAGTCTCGTATTTACCACACTTCGTTTTGAAAGTCCATAAATTATACGGTTTCCAAATCATCTCTCCTACAAAAAAAAACAAGCTTAGAGGAAAAAGACAACTTAGGTATTACATCTATACCTACATACCCAAAAAGCGAATATAATGAACAGCACCACGAAAAGTCCGTGTCAAAAACCTTATAACAAAAGAATGTTAATCCCTACGCACAAACAACCCTATCTAGTCGGCTCAAGGTCTAGAATGTATCTCCTGAGCGCCGTTCGGGATCGCAACTCTCATTTTCCGCGTGGAAACAGAAAATGCCAGGTAAAACCTCCGGTGAACTGCTGAAAGGTCGTTAAGTAATGGCAACGGATTTTCCTCCGGCAGGTATTTTTAATGAGGTTCGTACGGATTCCAAGTTTTGGGTGATGGAGGGTTTGAAGTTATGTACCTGAATAAACTAAATAGGCAACAATTTTATTTTAGGTCTAGCTTGTATTAGTGCGTACAGAATTCTGAAACCTATTAGACAGGCAATATTACCTAAAAAGACCCGTTGGCCGAGTAGTAGAGAGCCGGACCACGAAACCGAGGGGTTCGAATCCCGCTAGGGGAAAATGTTTCGTGTGATGCAAATGGACATTTGTACTCAAGTCATGGATGTTTATAAACGTATTTAAGTATGTCTATCCGTTCACCTAGTATCCATAGCACAATATATATAGCTTATAAGCTTAGTTGGAACTAGGGAATTGGTGTGTCAGTCTGGAGTATTTATTTTATTTATTTATAAGGTTTAATATAGATTGGTTGTGTATTAACAGAAGTTGATGTTAGGAATCATAAAAACCGTATAGCTTGTATGAAAAGGATTATGAATGATGAAGAGGCGAGTGAGGTGTGCAAGGATCGTGCCATACGGCGTTCGTTTCTCTCTCCTACCCCGCTAGGGGAGTGGCGTGAAGTTTAGTTAGTTAGTTTAGTTTAAGATAGATGTATTAATTGAAATGTAAGTATACTATTACTTCCATCGTCTTAGAATTTCAGCTTGAACCCTATTTTGCAGTAAGATGGCTGTACGAAATATTAACTTTCAATGTTGCTAAACACAATATATTTATGTATATATATATATATATATATATATATATATATATAGATTTGTATTTTTGTATTTTTGTGTGCGTGTATGTTTGTAATGAATAAACTCAAAAACAACTGTGTAGATTTCAAAAATTCTTTCACCATTGGAAAGCTACATAATCTGGAAGTAACATAGGCTATATATTATCCCTATATTCTTACAGAAACAGAAACTATGCGGTTGAAACCGCGGGGCGATACCAGTATTTCATAATATGGATATAATATGGATTCTTGGCTTTGGATTTAATGAAATGGTTCAGTAGATCACAGCGGAGTAAACCATATTGAATTTTCACCAAGCGAGTTTCACAATGCTCAAAGGATTACGTACATCAAAGATAGAAGAGGCTTACCACACTTCAGTAACCCTAGGTCTTGCAGCAACAAAGTAATCTGTGGCTAGGTATTTCCTATATAACCTAAATATAGACTATGAGCACCAATTTCACCTGAACACACTTCATTGACTGCATCGTCTTGGAGTTATTATGCCTTTGATGCGTGCAGTCTTTGTGGGTTATCAACACTCCAATAGGTTCGATTGTAACAAAACATAGTTAGATTATAATCTAACTATGTTTGTTATTATTGGCTTCGTTGAAAGAAGAAAGAAATAAATATTTATTACATTTGGACATCACAACACAACCAGGATAGTACATCAGTATAAATACATACAAAAAAAAAAGGAGCAACACAACTTATTACGACAAGTTAGACAGAGATAGATGAGAAAAAAAATATAAAATAGTTTACGATAACCAGACACGGGTTTGCGATGTTCAAAGGAAAAGGGCCTCACTCAGCATTTAAGCCATGACCTGCATGGCAAGCCATGACGCCGGTTTTCAGTGCGCCCTGCCGAGTGATGCCCATGGACGAGCGCCCTGCTTTTTTATATATCTACATATACAATACAATATATTTAATTAATAAAAAATGGGATAAATACGATTATATAAACATTAGATACGGGTAGTAAGTGTTGCGTTCCTAACGTCGCACATCATAGTTTGCGATTTGCGTTTTATTGGTAGTAAGCACCATTTAAGTACCAAGAGATCCTTTGTTCAAATCCCGGATCGGGTCAAAAATGGTGGATGTTGCTATAGAAATTATTTAGCATCAGCCCGGAGTCAGCAAGTTAATAAATGCCATGCTCTAGAAACACATTAGGCCGTTTGATCATGAGGTTGATACATCTTTCTCCTCTCATTTCGGGCTGTCTTTAGTACTCTTGCAATTTTTTTTTGACAGGCTTGCCGGTTGAGTGTTCAGATGCCCTGGCCACGAAACCAAGGGTCGCAGGTTCGATTCACGCTAGGGGCACGCTATATGTTTCGTGTGATGAACGTGGACATTTGCACTCGAGCCTTGAATGTCTATAGAGCGTATTAAAGTATTTCTATCCGTTTACCTAGTATCCATACAACAAGCTTATAAGGTTAGTTTAGAACTAGGCAATCGGTGTGTCAGTTTGGAGTTTTTTTTTTATGTTTTAAGAGCTAACATGTTATTTTGTCATTACGAGCATATTTCAATGTTATTTACCTGTATATACAGATAATATTGAAATATGAACAAATAACAGTACAAATTGATATCTTTATTTCAAACATATCTTCGTCATAAACCCATCCTTCCAAAAACTCATAACTCTTCATGAGATTCCCCAAAGCCATCCGTAACAACTGATCCAAATGATTGATTGCACACGTAAAGACACTCTTGACATTCACGCATCTGTGGCGCGACACACGATAAGCCGGTCAAACGGCACGGACATAAAAACATTCGAAAGGGCGACCGATCAGCTGTAAAACCGATTGAGATGCTAACTCGGTCAAGCTTATGTTATTTTTGGGGACGGTGCTTATACGGAAATAAATTGTATTCGAATGGTCGAGTCTTATTTGCTTGTAATAAGGTTGGAGTTACAAATTTCACGATCACCCCAAACTGGTGATAAAATTTCGTAGGTACAAATTCGATTCAAAATATATTTATTTATTGAAAGAGATGAAAGAGATGAAACAAGAATGGATACAAGGATAAAGGTTTACGATGTAGTGCTGGAACAGGTAAATGAAATTGTATATCTAGGATCTGCATTTAGTAGAGATGGAAGGTACTTCGCTGATATAGAAAGCTGATATAGGGGGATCCATCTCTAGTATTTCTAGCCCAGACGGCGGCGCCCCGACGTGTTACCGGGGTGCCACGGAGAAGTCGCTCGATGGAGCCATTTGAGTCGGGCCCGAAAGGGCAACCGCATATACTTTATCATGCATAAGAAGTGAAATATGACTACAATTATCTAATTAATCTAATTTAGGTACTTATAAGGTAATAAAGACATGACAAATGGAAGCTACAGTGACTACTTAGCATTATTACGCATTCTCCAACATCTAGCATGCGGGCACCCCAGCGTTGTCAGTTTCGTGATCTCGTCAAGAAACTCGATAGTAACTGTTTTAAATGCCACGTTTACAACTCTGAAAACATATTTTATCTATACTTAAGACTTGATACTATGGCAAATATAAATGTGCGCACTTTTTAAGTAACAAATACTGATAATAATATTCCAAATACATCTAAGGCCAAAAAAACACAATTTCACTCTCAAGAAATATGTAAATCCGTTCCTACGCTGTGGTTAAAAGAACGAAGCCAAATATTAGAAGGCATGTGGGAGTAAGGTTTTGTCTGTGAACAATACAGTTTACAAGCACAAAGCGAAGCCATTTAATAAAATATGTATCTAAAGCTTGTTTATCTCAGTCTTTGTAAGTGAATAAACTTTAATAATACCTTTAATTTATTTTTTGTTCGGTTCATCTTTTTACTAACTTGTCAAGGTATGACATTGTGAAATATATGTATTACTACGAGTATCTTGAGTACGGATTTCGACTTGAAACAGCAAAATTGTAATTCTCAAGAAGAAAATGAGATGTGAAATAAAGAGATGTGAAATATATGTATTACTACGAGTATCTTGAGTACGGATTTCGACTTGAAACAGAAAAATTGTAATTCCCAAGAAGAAAATGAGATGTGAAATAAAGAGATGTGAAATGTATGTATTACTACGAGTATCTTGAGTACGGATTTCGACTTTAAACAGAAACATTTTAATTCTCAAGAAGAAAATGAGATGTGAAATAAAGAGATGTGTAATATATGTATTACTACGAGTATCTTGAGTACGGATTTCGACTTGAAACAGAAAAAATTTAATTCTACATTTTTATATAATTATTTCTATAGTCTCTGTAACAGACTTAATTCCACTCGATCGTAGCCGCGGGAGTAAGTTAGTAAATAACCTAGAAGGTTATTTAGGTTATTCATGGTTTATCGACAATTAATCATTAATTTAGAAGACACTTCTCACAAGACTGTACGCCTTGTGAGAAGATGGGATCACATATGAAGACCCCTAATCAATATTAAGTCCAAACTAGAGATACTATAATATATTGTATACTAGCTGTGCCAGCGGTGTCACCGGCGTTTATGGTTAAAATTATAAAGACTATTTCCGTCATACATGATTTCTATGTAACTTTAACCATTAAGGCTGCACACGCGACGGAAGCTTAAAAAATGGAGTAACTTCTCCCGTTTTCCCAACATTTCCCTTCACTACTCTGCTCCTATTGATTGTAGCGTGATGAAAAGTATACTATAACCTGCCCAGGAGTATGAAAAATAATTGTACCAAGTTTCGTTAAAATCCGTCGAGTAGTTTTTGTTTCTATTAGGAACATACAGACAGACAGACAGACAGACAAAAATTTTACTGATTGCATTTTTGGCATCAGTATCGATCACTAATCACCCCCTGATAGTTATTTTGAAAATATATTTCATGTACAGAATTGACCTTTCTACAGATTTATTATAAGTATAGATTATATTTAAGACAACAGACACAACACGTAATCAATACACGAGTAATTCTAAAAATAGCTTAAGTGATTTTGCCAAGACGTGCTTAAATCAAGTCGACAACAACTCTCCTTATTAATTTCTCAACTGAAAGAAAGAAAGAAAGAATTAGTCGATAGTTATTTAGTGTTTAACTATTATCATGTTTCCCATGTTGGTCTGGGTCTTAAAAATAATGAGCCAACTCTGTTCTTCGCTTGTCACGTATTCTTAGGTAAAGGCGACAAATGGTGTATCGGAATTTGCGTTTGTGATTTTAAGGGCGGTAAACTAGCTATTTGTCCTTTTCATATTTGACAGGCCCGTTGGTCGTGTAGTCAGACACCCTGCCCACGAAACTTAGAGTCGCGGGTTCGAGTCCCGCTAGGGGCTAATGTTTTTGTGATGAATATGGACATTTGTACTGAGTCATAGATGTTTATAAAACGTATTTAAGTATGTCTATCCGTTCACCTAGTATTCATAGCACAAGCATAAGCTTAGTTTGGAATTAGAGAATTGGTGTGTCAGTCTGGAGACTTTATTATTAATACAATTTTATTTTTTTATCCAAAAATAAAATTGTGTAAGTGGTAGTGGTTCAAGGTACACAATTATCAATATCAACCAATGCGATTTTTGGCTAAATGTGGTTTTGGGATCTCATTGCTTCCTGGACTACCTACCTTCGGCGATTGCCGGTGTAATATGTATGTATTTGGTCGAGAGAGCTTCCTGCCCTTTAGACACCGACTCACGTGGTGCTATGGCGATGATAAATAGATAGACCTATTACCTTCTACAAACAATACAATTATAGCAAACGTCCAATTTACCCGAGACGTGTAAACTACACACCAACAGAGGCGGTTTAAGGGCAAGGCGCTGAAATGTAATCGAAACATCAAAGCGACTGCGCCCGTCAAATTTGACACTCGGTTGTACCGCAAACTGACGTATTGGGGCCGGAGCCTCTTTCATGTGCCGTGTTCCTTCGTAGCGATTCCGAGTAACGTTAATATATTACATGAGATTCCTACGATGGGTACTGTTTGAATGTGGAATATTTGATTTGAATTCAAACCTCGGAGGAATGGAACTCTGTTCTTACTTTTCATCGCCATTAAATAATAAATAGGTTTAAAAGAAAATTCTGTTTATGTCAAAATGACAGACTATGTTGCAAGTTACTAAAATTTTCCATCTATCTTTCGAAAAAAAAAACTGGAGGTGTTTTCAGCTTTATTTTTATTGTCGCGGTTTTTTTTTCTTTTACAGAAATATATAAATGTATTTGATAGTTCGTCGTTCTCAAGTTACTACGTGACCAAGTGAAATAAGGATCCTTTAAATGCATAAAAATAAATAATAATAAATAAATTCTTCAAACTGACACACCAATTCTCTAGTCCCAAACTAACCCTATGCTTGTACTAAGGATACTAGACGAATGGATAGACATACTTAAATACGTTTTTAACCATCCATGACTCGAGTAAAAATGTCCATGTTTATCACACGAAACATTTGCCCCTAGCGGGAATCGAACCCGCGACCCTCGGTTTCGTGATCAGGGTTTTCACTTGACCATCGGGCTAGTCATATAGTTTATTGTATTTTTGACTTATATAACATCATGCCTGCAATCCACGAGGTAAGAGAAAGTAAAAGGGGCAGCAGGCCCCTTTAACCACATTCAGCCAAAAATAAAACTGGCCTGGGTTAAATGGAAAATTGTGAAAAAGTTGTGATTAGTGGCTAGCTCGTAACGTACACAAACGCATTCCCAAAACCCGATAACCCATTAGTCGCATATTACGACATGCTAGACAAGAAACACAGGTGGCGCCTTATTTTTAAGTGCCAGACCAACATGGGACATATTTAGACATATTCTAATCATCATCTTCCTAGCGTTATGTCCCGTATTTAGACGGTGTCCGCTTAGAACATGATTCAGGAATTAGCGAGTCTGGTAATTACATTGAAGTAACTGCCGATCTGACCTTCGTAACCCTAAGATAGGAGGGGAACCAGACAATTTTTGGATCATGGTTACAAATCCAAAGTTGTTTGAATTTGAAAGTTTCATCACGATGTTTTCCCTGGTGCGAGCTGGTGGTATAAATACGTACATAGATTTGAAAATTCAGGGGTACGTGCCGGGTTTGTACCCGCACTCCTCGGTTAAAACACTCGTGTCCTTACCATTGAGCTACCACCGCTCTTTTAGGCATATTCTAATAAACGGCTAAATTACCAAGCAATACGTATAATAAGACAGTTGTTTCGTTCGTCAATAACCAAAATAATAGATAATGTTTTGCTCATTCCCAAATCCTATTATCTATTCTATATTGGGGCAAATGTGTGAATAATGTCGTTATCACGACAACACATGAGATGTGTTTAAGATCGGCTCCATTTGATATTGGCAAACGTACCCATATGAATAGTATTGTTTGATCTTCCCCTTTGTCATGACGTATGACAGCTAATTATATAAATTTCCGGGTTACATCTGATTGGATAACATTGATGTAATTACGAAGCTTGTGTGTAAACAAAATGATAGACAGATAGACAGCTCAATATGTGTATCTTTGATATGTACGCGTATATAATCAGAAGGATAGAATATATATAGTATATATTCGACGACATCACATACATTGATCTGACTCTGAGGTAAGTAGCTTAAGCGCTTGTGTTACGGATATCAGAATCAACAGTGGTATTACAAATATATACTTAAATATTAGATATTAAAGACATAGAACAAACTCAAGTATTAATTACACGAATGTTTGTCCTGGATGCGGATCGATCCCACAACTTTTGGCGCATGAGGCAGGGTCACTATCGAATGCGCCGTCGAGCAAAGGTATTTGTAAAATTGTATAACAAAGTTATTTGTCGCAATTGATCAATTGACTCAATTTTATAATGTCTATGTCAGGACGGCGTGTTTTTATTTTATTTCGTTTAATGATAATGAAGGGCGTGGTTACTAGGTATTCAGTGTTGGTATTTGACGTCTTTTTCAAAATGTTTGCATAGAGGAGGTAGGGGTTTGTAAACTTCATTTTCCGGAATATTTCTAACAGGACTCAGTTTATTAATCAATATCAAGGGAATTTTCGTCCATTACGTAAATAAATATACGCAAATTGACTGCATGTTTTTCATGTTCTGTATAAAACGAACAGAGCTTTCTTTACAAACTACTATTAAACACGAGAACTTGCGTTTCATGTCATATTCTAATATATTTGTATTGTAACATTATGATGTTCTGTATATCTATATAACTAACGATGCTTTTATTTTAAACGCTACTAATATTATAAACGCGTTTGTATGGATGTTTTTTTATGAAACCTCAAATACAGCTATATAAGCTATTTCTTGAATAACAAATAGGAAATGTTTTATCCACATATGACGCGAGCGAAGCCGCGGGCAGATGCTAGTAACTTTTACGATATCTTTAAAATATGTATTCTCTTTGCGCTATGGGTGAATCGATTCTGACCCAGCTTACCCCAAATAAGAAGACGCTATACATGTGTAACGGACAGAAGCACAAACTGACGTGTTTAATAGATCCAAGCAGACCTCTATCAGTGAACATCAAGCGGAGGGTTAAATTTGGTATGATTTCGAATAATTGCGACCCGGGAATGTGTAATTTGCTTATTAATGTACGTTCGTATGTTGAGCTGGATTTGTGAGTATTAGTGATGTGAATATGTAATTTGTATATGAACAAATTAGGTTAGTGTTCAAAGGATTTCCGATTCAAATATCACAGATTTTTGTGACATAATAAGCATTGATAAGCCACAACATAAATTCGATAAAATTTCCTTATGATATGCATTTTATCGGATTTACTTCAAGCAATCTTTTCGAATCTTTTCTTGATAAGAAAATGTTATTTACTGAATCCGAAGAGATTTTAATGGTGTCATTTCCATACCTCCCCAACGTAATGAGAAAATCGATTAGTATCGTATTTTAGAACTATAAAAACCGGTGACAACCGGTTCCCACAAAATCCGGTATTCACCGGAAATTATTTGATCTGGTTCACTTTACTAGTTTGGACATGAAACCCGTTTGTTTAGTTCTAGGCATTCGTGAAAAGCCTTTGATCTTTATTTCATTGGGCTTCAATGATTGCAAATCAAATGAGTTAACGGGATTGAATCATCGTTTTTCATAGTAAGTGAATACATTAATTACATACATCTGTTCGAGCATACGCGCTGGCACTCAAAGTAGAAGTTGGTACTTGAAAGTCCGACTAACCGTCTCAGTGTATTGTATATATATATACTTAGTGGCGAGAATAACTTCGTCAGCGCGATGCAGGATTGTATGGCGTTTCTGCATGTTCGATTAACGTCATCTGTTTACCTATTATTGGAGCTTATAATCTTGACTAACTTGTGGCGTGGCCGCCACAGCACTCCTCCATATATAAGTTGAGCAGTCTTTCTGTGCTTGAGCCGGGACGAACACATTTTACTGAACATTTATTCAGCAAAGGAAGCTAGGACGCTCAAGCATGTCTATTTTCTATCGTTACAGTAACTTAAAGTGACACATTACATCAAAGTACAACAAACATATGATTGAAAACAATAAAAAATCGGATACGTGACATATTTTTTTGTTTCAAATATATTTTAATGTTTTTTTTTTCTTTTTCCATCATAAAAAAAAGGTCACAAAAATGCAGGACGTAAAATTTCGCGTGAGTCATTAAATTCTTAAAATGTTAATGTAATGAAACTACTGGATGTGTGACAACAAGCGAACTATTTATTGACGTAGATAATATATGTGCGGATGGCGCTAGTGTACTTTTTTTTTAAATTTACGGAACTGGACTTTGTAACATTATCTTTACAGTTAACATCTAGTGACGTCAACACGCCACAAAATGTTTGCGCTGTATCTTCGCCTATTTTCATGTATTTCATGAAGTTATATGCGTATTATATAATATCTAACTGACGGAGTAAATATAACTATGGCTCAATATGGTTGGAGGCTCCTCCTTCTCTCCTATTTGGACTCCACCTACCCCTTCCGGGATAACGATCGTGATGATGTGTTTTTTACCCAGACAACTTCCTTATTGACGCAGATAACTCTTCGGATCATCATCATTTGACTAACGTTAAACCCCGTGCTAGGACAGGGTCTGGTAATTACATTGAAGCGACTGCCGATCTGGCCCTAAGATAGGGAAACCAGACAAAATTTGGATCATGGTTACAAATCCAAAGTTGTTCGAATTTGCAAGTTTAATCACGACGTTTTCCCTCACCGTCGAGCTAGTGGTATAAATACGTACATATATCTTATCTTTGAACCTGCACTCTGCTGCCTCTCGGTTATGAAGCGCGTCTCCTTATCATTAAGTTACCACCGCTCAGATAACTATTCAGATCATAAAACATATTGTTATATCAAATTAACTCATATCCATGCGACGAATCAGTAGGCAATTTGAAATTGTGTTTTACACGTTGAGTGATATAAAAATGTTGGGAAACATGTCCCAAATCTCTCTTAAACATTTCCCAAAATTCCAAAGGCAAAACCACAAACCTTTTTGTATATTACTGGTAGACTACTTACGGATTCCCCAGGGACGTTGCGTGGCTAAAGTCAAACCCTTGTCAACCTTAGTAACGTAATTGATCATATTTCCTTGGATTATCATAGTTGCTGACAGCATTGGCAAGGTTATTACTAACTTATAAGACTCCAGATTTTCCTGACAAAATAATGGAAATGAAGGTGTGTAAGACTTATTTAATAGAACCCGTCAGTGGCTAGAGGGGATAGGATACGCTATTAAAACTTTTCATGTTCCGATTTTGAATAACTGTCAACTAGGGAAATGAAATTTGTCAAAAACAATCGAACGAGATAATTCGACAGTGCCTATTTTTGTTTTTTTTTTTGTAATTTTTGCTCAAATTTTTTTGTTAAACCAAAATTAAATTTTTTGTTAAAAAAATAATGTTGAACTTAGCATTGCACTTAATTATGTTTCATATATTACTTTTAAAAAATCAAAGGAAATGCCGAAAAAAAATATAAATATAACATTGGAGTCAAAAATAAAACTTGAAAGAATCACAAACAAATTAAATAATAAATTTATAATTTTCAATATTAATTAGAATGGAGAGAAGTCTAAAAATGACCTTTTCAAGTTGCCATTCATTGACAGAGTTGGTGTGTAATGTACTTAAGCAAAATAGGTATTTATATATGTCAACCTGCTCAACTGGGCTTAGGTAGGTTTGTCCAAAAACAGCAAATAAATTGCCCAACCGACATTATCAAGCCGTATAAAATCGTAAATTCCCAACTGTTCCGTGTGGGGTAATGATGTTGAAATATCGATGTCGATATCGATAAGTTTGATATATTCATTTTGCAGTGATATCAATAACAGTATTACGAAATTACTAAACGTATAATTCGATTCGTATAATACTTATAACTGTTACTGATCCAATGTCTCAAGTTATTATGATAAAATTGTGTCAAGATATTTTTTTAAAGTAATTCATTTTACTTATTATGTCTGAGCGGTGGTAGCTCAATGGTAAGAACACGCGACTTTTAACCAAGATGTGCAGGTTCAAACCCGAGCACGTACCTCTATTTTTTTAATCAGTTTTTAAATGTACGTATTTATACCACTAGTTCGACGGTGAGGGAAAACATCGTGATGAAACCTGCAAATTCAAACTACTTTGAATTTGTAACCATGATCCAAAAATTTTCTGGTTTCCCTATCTTAGGGTTACCAAGGTCAGATGCCGATCTGACCTTCGGAACGTAAAGTCGCTTTAATGTAATTACCAAACTCGCTAAATCCTGGATCATGGTCTAAGCGGACTCCGTGTAAGCATGAGACATAACGCTAGGATGATGATGATGACTTCATTTGACTTATGCAAATAACAGTATAAATATAATATTTTTTTAAATCACGATGCAACTTTCCAAGGTAACTGTATTTTTTTTAAATAAATAATTTTATCCTGCAATTGGTAGGAGATTAAAGATAACGAACTAAATTTCACGCCACTTCCCTAGCGGGGTAGGCAGTGAGAACCGAACGCCATATGGCACGATCCTTACACACCTCACTCGCCTCTTCAACATTCATAATCCTTTTCATACAAGCTCTACGTTTTTATGACTCCTAACATCACCTTGAAAGATTTGTTAAGATTAAAGAGATTTTGTTAGTAATTTTTGTAAAATTATTAATAGTACATGCATCAGTTCATTTCTCTCTCTTGCAATAACGTGTTCCTTTTGTACTTTAGTAGACGAGACCTGTATAATAAAAGGAAATAATAAAACAATACTTTTTCAATTTATCGTTCATAATGTTAGTTCAATGTTGATTTGGGACTTAAAAAATAATGAGATAACTGTATTTTTTGCCTAGCATGTCGTAAAAGGCGACTAATTGTATATGGAGTTTTGGGTATGTGATTGTGTAGGCGACGAGCTAGCCACTTGTCACTACTTTTTTTCAATTTTCCATCTAACCCAGCCCTGTTTTGTTTTTGGCTTAATGTAGTTAAAGGGGCCTACTGCCCCTTTGACTCTGCCTACCAACATAACATAACACCTACTTGACTCTGCCTACCCCTTCGGGGAATAGGGCGTGATGTTATGTATGTTTGTTCATATTATTATTAGATCCAAATCTAACTTGCAAATATTAGTGTTAACAACCTGTCAATACCACTAATCATTAGTTGTCTATCGATAAATTCCAACGCCAACACCACTAGTGTGAGGGCGACGAAACCGCAGCCCGAATGAGGGTTAATGTTTTTGTTTATTTTGGGCTCCCCCACCAAAGTACGTCGTAATATTACACCCATGTAAATACATGATATTTAAGTCAGTGAACGACGCACTTTTTATTACTTCAATAGGAAAGGTGACTAAACAATTCTGTTTGGTTCGTCAGTTAGATTATAAAATATTGAATACATATTTTTTTTTAATTATTTGTCAAACATTGACGAATAAACAATGCATTATAAAATATTGAATACATATTTTTTTTAATTATTTGTTTAACATTGACGAATAAACAATGCATTCAAGTAGCGCGTGACGTCACACATTCGTAAAATTTTTACTAAATAATGACGCCGCAAGCCCTCACTCCAAAGTTTTGATGGTCTTTATCTTTGTAATTTTTTTGTTAATTTGATAAAGCGAAAAAATGTATTCAGTATTTTTGTATACTCTAACTGACGGAATTAATAGAATAATGTTTTTTTAATGCATTCATAATTCCTATTGTATTGCGCTAGTATTTTTTAACACGTGGTATGTGTGAAAAGGGTTTAGTTTAAAATTGTTGCCAAAAAATAATAACTGAACTGTTCTCAAAGTGGATGACTGTAATGCTATGGTTTCTTAGTCTTACTCATATTTAAAATGTTTGTTGTTGGTAGTAGAATAAGTTGAGGCAGCGATAGTCACGTTGAGACTAGTCTTCTTGACTGGGTAATAACACAGTCGTAATTAATTAATGAACCTTAAAAGAATTAATTTACCGCTCTGAGAGCATAGAGGACAAAAACCGGAAAATACCTTATACCCCTGTCGGCAATTTAAATCCTCAGTATTTGGAAGAATCTAGTGAATAGCTATATTGCACCCCTTTTCTCTGGGAAGATGATCTTTCTGTTCACTAAATCTACTCAGACATTTTGAAACTAATGTGGCTTCAGTGGCTCTACCTGCCATAATAATAATGTTACATCTATAAATTGCATTATAGGCCGTACAGACTCACGCTGAGAAGACCTGAGAACACCCGAGACACGTGAATGGCATAAATTTCTCATCTTTTTAACCGACTTAAAAAAAAAGGAGGAGGTTCTCAATTCGACTGATTTTTTTATTTTTTTTTTTGTATGTATGTTACTTGATATCTCTGAGAATTGTTAACCGATTTCCAAAATTCTTTTTTTATTGGAAAGGGTTTACTCCCGAGATGGTCCCATTGCCACCAAGTCAGGATCTGATGAAGGGATCCCAGGAAAATCGAGGGAAACCCTCAAATTTTATAGGCACGTACGACTCCAAAACTAACTGATTATTGTAAATATTTAAATACGTGTTAAAGATTAATACTTTCATCGAAGCAGTCGGAATAATTTATTTTATCCTTTTTAGTGTTTAGACATTTAAATAGCTATTAAGGCAACATTTTTTGCGGGGTTTTTTAAGTCGGTTTTTATTATTGTTAATCGTAGGGTTCTCCGTTTGCTGTCGGTTTTTTAGCCCGCTTCAAAGGGACTTCACGGGCGAGAAAGAGAACGCCATCACACTCTCGTTTGAGTTCAGTGTGTTGTCAACATTATATTGTGATAATACACACAATACCTGCATTAGCAATGTCTTCCATACCGGAGAACGGGGAGGACAGGACTGAGAACTCACCATGGGTGTGAACAATGCACCTAATTCTCTTCAAATCTTGCCGAGCCTTTTCGACGAGACTTCTCAGGGTGAGTCAGTACGGCCTGTTCAATGTTATCTGAATTTCGACGCGTTCGCTTCAATGGCATGAAATGTCATGAATACATAGGTACTAATAATCTCTGAATGCTTTGTCGCTTATACATTTATAATGGACGCGAGCCACAAATGACATGTGAATTTAAGCCTATTTCGAGATCTGAACGTGGTTCCCAGAATCCCATACAGTGAATAGACTATCCAACTTTATGCAGGCTGTTATATTTCTGTTTTAATTATAATACCCCACTCTGAACATTTCAATACGTTCAGCCAATGAATTCACGTGCCAGTCAAAACTGATCTTTATTGATTAGTTACCAGGTATGTTTAGAAATTTCGGGGAATGTTGTTGATTACTGTTTTGTTTGATGATTTTTTTTATTGAAAGCCAAACCATAGAGTAAACTAATAACAACAAACTCGCATAGAGTTTAATTTCATTTTTGCTTAGTACTTGTTAGGACGTTTTATAAATGAGTACCGTTAATGAGAACGTAGAATCTGTGAAGACACTCGTTCCGCGGGAGATGATTCATGACAACATTTATTAAGTTCCATCTATATATACTTCTAACGTTAGATATTATTTAGTTCTTAATCAGGGTCATTAGATCTGTCTTATGATCTAGAAGTGAACATATCTGACGTTAGGAATATAAGATGGAACTTACTAAATGTCGTCATGAACCTTCTGTCTGACCCTGACCCTGAGCTCTAGAGCCTGCTTCATGTCTGGTCTATTGTTATTAATTTAAAGCATCTGATATCCAACCATCTCATTCAAGGAAGAAGGAATCAAAGGACTAAGAGAATCTGACAAATGCACCATAGTTACACACGCATAGTCATTTGCATGATGTTTTGCCTGAGACTGTAATAGTGGTACCGATTAACCGCCTGGTTAAGGTCGCAAACCAGTGTACTCGTTAAAATAAAACCAAAAAAAGCACACACTGGTTTAATGAATAACTCAATGTGCACAATCACTTTAGATTATATACAGGTCTGGAGAAAAAATTCACTTGCGCGATCTAAAAGCGTACAGCGCCATCTATTGACAGTTTATCTGAACTAAGAAGCTATACAAGTACTTAAATTTAAAAAAAGGTATGCTCAGGTTTACATCTAAACCTCTCACTTGTCAGTCCTATTCTTAGAATTAAGCTGCTATCACCCTACTTTATATATTTACGAACAATGTTTTTCCCTTCCGATCTCTCTTCTTGGATCTAGCTGCATTTTTCTCTGCTTTAATCCTTTAGTTAATATGAAACACGATATAACGGCCATTACGACATATAATAGATGATAAAATAACAGTACTCTGGTTACGGCAACATTATTACTACGCACGAGGTGAAATAAACAGGCGAAGATAATGAAACGGTGTGCTATTTACGTCTTTTGTTTTTATAAGCAATTGTGTTATCACAGATAATTGATTCACTAGATTTTGTTTGCAATTTCTTCTAATAACCCATCTGATTCAAGCTTTAGACAAACATTATCCTAGATTTTAGCACTCAGATATAGTAAGAGGGTATATTAGTTTTCCTTTGTGCTACGTTAGGTTAAATAACTTTAAGGTCATTTTGTATAGTCGATAAAGCATGTTTGAACAAAGTAAGAAATTCCAGACCATATTAATCGGTCATTTTCCCTGTAATAGAAATGAACTATACATAGATATTAAACACAAAACACGCAGTCGTTAAGAAGGCTGATATGACAGGTGACAGTATCCCCTCTGTTCATTAAAGATATCATGATTATTCCACACATCGGTGACCTAAAAGATAAGCCACAATAAGTTAAGTACCACGCACGACAATCGCATAGAAGTAGCTGATAGTTGCTGAAGGTCGACTATCGTAGACCTTCAGCAACTGTCAGCGACTGTCGGACGCAGTCGGCAATAAATACAGACATTCACAATTTACAATACATAGGTACGTTATATATAAACTATGTACATAAATCACGCTCTTAATTCTAGTAGGCAGAGTCTAAAGATCATTAAGCTCTTAAATCACATTTAGCCAACAATCTTGAGAATTATGAAAAAATACTGACCACATTTATTATATTAGCAGAAAAACAGAGCTGCCCAACCCCAGGCTCTGGAAGGCTCGCGAACGAAGATTGATTGGCCTACGTTTGTGAGTATTTTTGTCGCACGACTCTTTTACGCTGATTGGTACATTTAAAAATAACCATTAGGCCGACAGATATATTGATTAGCAGATTTAGCTTGACGTTTAAAAATGGAAGGAGATCTTGCACAAAATCCGTCATCGTCTTAGCCAGCCCTGTCATCTTAATCAGGACATTCTGGTTTTAATTATTAAGAGTATTACAGGTTTTACAAATGCATTTATTATATACAATAACACAGTATAACAGCAATCTTATAGGGAGCGACACGTTCATTTTCCACTTGTCAAAAACGCTTGCTTCTGCAAGCGTGGCGAGGGAAATTGGCGGCTTTTCCCGCGCTAATAAAATAGATACCTATTGAAACCACTTATTTGAACAAACCCATTGATCACTATTATCCATCCATAGTCAGATCTTGATACTATAATTTAAGGAGCCGGTTGCTATAACTTGCTCCAATCCGTAATTAAGTTTTATAAGTCCTGGTATGTTCTCAGTTTTCAATCAATACTGCATCGCTTCTTGCAGTAAGTAAATCAGCACGAGTTACAATACATACACGACGCTAGAACCAGAGTGATATAAGTGAAGTGATTTTTTTACACAACTGCAAAGAATAATCAGTTCATTTTAAATCAGTTTGGCTGTGGATCAAAAACCGCCTCAATAAAAAAATATATACAGCAAACTTTCTTTGAAATCTCAAAATTGAGTGGCGCATTCAACTGTCAGGAGCACTGTTATCAAAGACCCGAGAGGCTTTGCGTCTGACGTCAGCCCATTTTTTATTTTAGAGCCGTGTCATTGCGTCTGCGGAACCACAGGGATAAACGGTACAGTTTATTTTGAGCGGACTGACGGAAAAATGGGAGCAAGCGTTTGTTACATTGACACGTGTTTATATTTTTATAAGGAGGCGGAATTGTTTGTTGGATGCGGAAATTATGAGGTTTCTTGGACAGGTGTCGATCGAATTAGATTGTGATTGCGCATTTATATGTACTAGTGATCGCGAACTGGTAGAAATTCGACCATTATTACTTTGTTTTTTTATTATTTATTGAAATATTAACTTTCTGCGAGGGCAGATTCTCCAAATAAACTTTAACGGTGACACATCTTACTCCTCCATCCGCGTAATTCTCATTAAAAGAGGTACAAAGTTTTGCTTTGTGTATTTTTATTAATATACTAGCTGTGCCAGCGGTGTCACTCGCGTTTATGGTTAATATTATAAAAACTATTTCCGTCATACATGATTTCTACTTTAACCATTAAGGCTGCACACGCGACGGAAGCTTAAAAACATTTCCCTTCACTACTTTGCTTCTATTGATTGTAGCGTGATAAAAAGTATACTATAACCTGCCCAGGAGTATGAAGAATAATTGTACCAAGTTTCGTTAAAATCCGTCAAGTAGTTTTTGTTTCTATAAGGAACATACAGACAGACAGACAGACAGACAAAAAATTTACTGATTGCATTTTTGGCCCCTGATAGTTATTTTGAAAATATATTTCATGTACAGAATTGACCCCTCTACAGATTTATTATAAGTATAGATTTTATACTTTTTGTTATTTTAATGTATTTCTCATTTAAGTGAATTTATGTAATTCTTATGAGAATAAATGTCTTAATCGTGATGTGTTTTTACCAATCCAGCATAACCATGATCATAATGCATTGTAATAATTCGCTATTTACAACCTTCACTGTTCTTATAGTAAAACTGATTTATGGGCAAAACGGCTTTTAAGGGAAGAAAAATGGAAATCCTGATAACAATATGATGTATCTAACGTTATAATGGAGCAGCTGTATTTCCAGACCTAGGTCAAGATTGATGCTTCATCGTCTCCACATTATCTTTGATGGGGCATTGAGTCCATAATGTATCCCCACCACTTATAATATTTTGTTCGGCTAGCCTTTCAAATGTTTTTGATAAGAAACAGCAAAAATATTTTTATATTTATATAATATCTACCAGCGCCCCGCGGTTTCTTCCACGTAGTTCCCGTTACCTCGGAAATAAGATATATCCTATAGTATAAGCTCATAATGTAGCTTTCTATTGGTGAAATAATTTTTCAAATCAGTCCAGTAGTTTCGGAGCCTCTTTAATACAAACAAACAAACATACAATCAAACCCTTCCTCTTTCAATTATTATTAAAGATTAATTACACACACATGTATATAATTATGTTATTGTGTGATATAATGTTGGTTGATGTTAAATAAACAAGTTATATTACCAAGCTTCAACAAAATATATCAACGATGCGGTATTTACTCAAAAAAAATGATTAGTCCGAAAGTTAGATGATCAAAAAATATTGAATACTTATGTATTTTTTGCTTTACCTAATACTTGAAAAATTACAAAGATACAGCGCTTCAAAGATCTGAAATTTAGCGCTTTATGTCACTTGGACTTGGTAAAATTTTACACACCTAGTGACGTCACGTGGTTACTTAACGTGGTTATTTAAGAAATATATAAGCAATATTTTTTTGTAATCTCAATAGTGTACTATAATTTACATACATAACATACATAACATTACGCCCATAGTCCCCGAAGGGGTAGGCAGAGTCAAAGGGGCAGCATGCCCCTTCAACCACATTCAGCCAAAAACAAAGTCGGGCTGGGTTAGATGGAGAATTGTGAAAAAGCAGTGACAAGCGGCTAACCTGTCGTCTGCACAATCACACACCCAAAACCCGATATACCATTAGTCGCCTTTTCCGACATGCTAGGCAAGAACCACAGTTGGCATTTTATTTTTAAGTCCCAGACCAACATGGGACAGTGGGCTGGGTTGGATGGAAAGCTGTGAAAAAGGAGTGACAAGTGGCTAGCTCGTCGCCTACTTAATCACATACCCAAAAGCCCGTAAACCATTAGTCGCCTTTTACGAAATGCTAGGGAAGAACCACAGCTGGTACATTCTTTTTTTGTCCCAGATTAACATGGGTCAAGTCCCAGACCAACATGGGACAATAATTTATTTTTATTAATATAGCCTATTGTTAACAGTAGTTATATAATGTTGCCCAAAGTTGTTCTTACAAATGTTGCTCCATAAAAATGTAATTACAATTACTACATTAGAAACCAAATCACAAAACCCATTACCGCATTCTCATTTCCCATTTCAGAGCTGAAATAGTGGCCAGTACATTTTATTTTACGACTTCACGTATTCATTTGAGAGAGAGAACCAGCCATTATTCAAAGCTTACGTCGCAGGTCGCTGCTCAAACGCGACCCAACTGAGCGTAACTGGGCCCTGGCGGCTTTTGTTGCGGCTGATATGAGCGAGGCAAGACGGATTACTGGTCATGTGAGCAGATTTGTGCTCATGAAATTAGCTAAATAAATAAATTCTCCTGACTAGCACACTAATTCCCTAGTTCCAAACTAAGCTTATGCTTGTGCTATGGATACTAGGTGAACGGATAGACATACTTAAATACGTTTTTAAACATCCATGACTCGAGTACAAATGTCCAAGTGCATCACACGAAACATTTGCCCCTAGCGGGATTCAAGTCACCTAGTATCCATAGTACAAGCATAAGCTGAAAGCTGTGAAATCTTGAAAAAAAAATCTTCTAGCCTGTCAATCCAATCGTATTTCTACTCCTATTTTATCACTGCTAGTTTCTAATATATATTATTTGGATAATATATATTAGAAACTAACAGTGATAAAATACTCAACATTGGACAACATTTCGACGACTAACAAAATACAACTTCTAAACAGAATGCGAGTCTCCTATAAACATCGATCGATATCTTTATGGATATACAATGATTGGCGACTGCCTGCCCATACAGCCTTTCCCATTCCCAATTCAAAAATCGACTTTACTTCACTGAGGTCGCAAACAATGGAAACATTCAGAAGGCTCTCACGTCAAAGCGAGGCTAACGCGCCGCGCACTTCACAAACGTCTGTTAAAACGCTCTTGGTACAGCGAAATTGCTTGTATTGCATAATGTCATGACGTGGCTTGCAATATGTTTCACGTTCCAAAGAGAATTTCTTGTCATAGAGCCTTTGAAAGAGACACTTTTCTTTCACTTTGAACCTATCAAAGTTTAAAGCATTTTAGATAAAAGCCAGTGAGCAATAAACACATTTAATAAAGAAATACGTTTGCGCAATTGGAAGCTGAAACATTATTTTATTACAAAATCAACTAAGATACAAGACCTTAAATTTGAGACCAATTTTATTACTGTTTAATCCAAAAAAAAAATATAGCCTTTGTAATATCTATTGTATTTATCGTACAAAATAAAACAAAATTTTTGCATTAATTAAAATTTAACTATTTAAAGTTACGTCCCCCCAACAAGAGACTCTCTGCATGGTCCTCCGCGATTCAACATAGGGCACAGCGCGAGAGTCCACGACGCCGGTCGCGGGGATGACCGGAGTCTGATTCCTGGACGGGGGACTGAAGATGCTGGATGGCCAAACACGTCTGTCCTAGTAGGTCTAGTAGGTCAGGATTCGGGCACCTGACTGGGGTCTTCCCAGACTAAATGCATCCGGTCCTCTCCAACCTTGGAGCGGGCACCCAATAGCGGGCTGATGCTGCGGCCTTGCGTTGAATTTCTTTGGGGCACTCGCGAAGCCTCAGTCGGCGTAGAGGATGCATCCCAGAGTTTAAGTTGGTATACCCCGGCTGTTATTATCTTCGCCGGAGAGGTTTTCTGATGCAGATGCTCCTGGGAGTCTTTGCCCACCTGAGGCGAAGTGGTATGCGTAACTCATTTTAAAGGGTGTAAACCAATATGCCTCTCATTAGGTGCATGACCATATCATTGAGCTGACGTTGACTATTTGAAATATTAAATTGCGTCTAAAAACAATACTCATACTAAACGCTATGCGAATAGTTCCCAGAGCGCATTATTGTGGTGCAATACTTCATCCGATGCAAACAGAATTGCTTCCGCTCAGCCATTATTCAAATGCGGGAAACGCAGCGCATAAACGATTCTCGATTAAGCTCATTCTAAGGGATGTTTAGCTCTTGAACAATGAGCGTCCCGTGTTGGTCTGGGACTTAGAAATAATGCATCAACTATGTTCCTCGTCTATCAGGTCACTAATGGACGAAGTTGTAGTAGTTGTAGTGATTATTGACTGGCCCGTTGGTCGAGTGGTCAGACACTCTGGCCACGAAACCAAGAGTCGCGGGTTCGAATCCCGCTAGGGGCAAATATTTCGTGTGATGAACATGGATATTTGTACTCGAGTCATGGATGTTTATAAACGTATTTAAATATGTCTATCCGTTCACCTAGTATCCATAGCACAAGCTTATAAGCTTAGTTTGGGACTAGGGAATTGGTGTGTCAGTCTGAAGAATTTATTATTATTATCTAGGTTATACACTATAAAGGCTAACCACCTGTTATGCTTTTTCACAATGTTGCATCTAACCCAATTACTCAGTTTTTGTTATTGTTTATTAGGTTCTTAGTGGTCTTTGGACCCTTCCTGCACTTTCACAAATTGCAGGCGTGATAGCATGCAAATAGCTAGTCATCTCGACTTTAAGGCAAATATAAATTCATGAAGAAAATAAGATCACATTTTGCCGTTGCAGTACAACACTGACTTATATCTATAAATAAATACTTTTTTATTTTACTGTTTCTTATGAAAATGTTTATTAATGTTTTATCAAAACAACTATTGGACCTGGTGCCGGGATCGAATCCGTTACGTTCAACGTGACATCTTAACACCTTCCTACCTACGGAGCTGAAAAAACTTTTACTTTCACGGTAACTGCCTTTCATTCGTAACAGTAGGCAGGGCCCATCTTTTCACTTGATGGATGTGTCCCGTATTCTCCCCCGCTGAAAACGTGACGTGATAGAACAAACCACGGTGGTGTCTTTCGCATTTGTGCCCTCTAAGCAAATTGATCTCCCCTTCAGGTATTTTCGAGTGAGGTGTGTGAGGATCGTGCCATATGGCGTTCGGTTCTCTGCCTACCCCGCTAGGGAAGTGACGTGAAGTTTAGTTTAGTTAATATTTATCTACGCTACTTTTGTTTGTTATCACGAGTAACACTTGTATACTATAATGGTTTTTGTGATGTGTTTGTTTGTTGTTATATTATGTGTTTTCTTCACAACAAATGCTTTTCTCTAATTCTCACTGTGTACGTTTTGAAGTCTGAACTACTTGGCTGTAATAAAATTTGGCCCGCCATTTCGCTTTTATAATTTAGTTTTAAGGACGGAAAAAACAAATGCCAGTTCGCATTTATTATTATGAGAAGAACATTAATAAATGTCAGTACATTAATGACAATATCATCTTACAAAAGAAAACTGAAACCTGTAGGATAAGTAAATTACAGGTAAATAAAGATACCCCACCACTTGATTGGCTTTGAAAAATAAAAAAAAAACAGCCCTTTTGATATTTATCCGAAGACGTTTGCTGTGTTATACTTGAGCTTAATTTGATTTATGAGAGTTTCAAAGGGTCTGACGTAATTCTTCGGTGGCACATTATAGAAAAATAATTGTAACTTATTCAATACTTACTTATACTTTTATACTTCATTACGATGATTCTACGAGTATTAAGCAACTACTGCCAATTAAAACAGAAAATCAGTTTGTCAACAGTAGCAGTCATACACATTACATATGGTATTGTCTTTTACGACATGCTGGCAACATACTTAGTGTAGCAGTATTTTTGAGTCCCAAAATACCATAGGACTATCATTTTCTACAAGGATCACCCCGCGTAGTTACCGTTCCTGTGAAATACGGGAATAAAATATAACCTATGTCACTCACTGATAATGTAGCTCGCCATTGGTGAAATAATCTTTAAAATCGGTTTAAAAGTTTAGTCGTGAAAGCGTAACAAACAAACTCGCATTCACGTTTATTATATTAGCAAGCACATTTCCACATTTTACTAACTTTCAACACACGTTGTCAGACCATACGGTGTGTTGTTGATTGGTATTGAAGTTTTCCAAATAAAACCCGGCGAATTTTCAGAGCACCTCTGTTTTCGGGAAAAGCGTTTTTGAAACGTACAAATTCTATTGTAACGACGCGCATGGTAGGCGGGAAAAAGAGAGTTTTTAAAAAACCTGCGCAATAGTTCGAGTGGCTAGAATGCGACAGGGGAATTATTACTTTATACAAAATTTTACACACTAGCTTTTATTCGCCGTTCCTCTCGTGAAATTCGGTCTATAACAAAGATTATAATATCAAACTACATTACATACATTGATCTGACTCCGAGGAAGCTTAGGCACTTGTGTTACGGATATCAGAATCAACAGTGGTATTACAAATATATACTTGAATATTCAATATTAACACCCAGACACAGATCAAACACAAGTAGTCATCATACGAAGATTTGTCTTGGGTGGTGGCGTATGGGGCAGGGTCACTACTGAATGCGCCATTGAGCTTTTCAAAATGATCATACCACGAATCTACCAAGTATATAATAGTGATTTTCAAAATATACGTTTCAACAACAACCTAATGATTCGTTTTTGCGGCTGCGAATACGACATCACCGACAGCACCGCAAACAAATTCTACTATCAATAAAATACCTACTTGACTATTCACAAGAGGTTTAAAGCCTTTTTGATTAGTTCAAAATATAGGTGGCTATTAAATTACAAACATTTAATTTGAGTAAATTAATTTAGCTCGCAGACCTCTGTAATTTAATAAAGATAATAGAAAATGTTTTGGTGTGTAATCTCTCCAACTGGCCTCATCCTGTTTTGGGGTAATTGTTGAACTTGTGTTTATATTTTTGTGTTCAAGTAAACGCCTCCGTGGCACAAATTATGTTGGCAGGTTTACGTGGAAACGTAACAAGCTTTTACCGGGAATAATTTAATTAAGTAGAATAAAGTTGTAAATCCTGGAACGCTACCACAAGATAAACGGGAAGGTAACAATTAATTTGAGCTTTGAAGTAAGCATATACTATATTTTACGATAATTGTTGTTAAATAAAATATATTTCTTATGTTTTTAATTATTAAAATATCGTAAAGTTAAATTTATAAACAATACTGGCCCGTTGGTTGAGTGGTCAGAGACCCTGGCCACGAAACCAAGGGTCGTGGGTTCGAATCCCGCTAGGGGCAAATGTTTTGTGTGATGAACATGGACATTTGTACTGAAGTCATGGATATTTATAGACGTATTTAAGTAAAGGTCGCGTATTTAAAAAGATTGAAAAACACTGTTCTAGAGCCACCCAATTTTATTTTTGGCTGAATGTAATTACATAGGCTTTTGCGGCTCTTGAACTTTACAAGACCACAAGACAAAGGAGTGTTTTTAAAAACCGTCTGAATATAATAAAAAGTGATAATATAAAAAATAAATATCAGACTACATCACATACATTGATCTGACTCCGAGGTAAGTAACTAAAGAAATTGTGTTACGGATATCAGAAACAACAGTGGTATTACAAATATATACTTAAATATTGGATATTAACACCCAGACACAGAACAAACACAAGTATTCATCACACAAATATTTGTCCTGGGTGGGGATCGAACCCACAACACTTGGTGGATGGGGCAGGGTCACTACCGAATGAGCCATCGAGCCAGTCTATCCATATTATATACATAAATATATGACATCACGCCCGTAAGCCCAGAAGGGTCAAAGGGACAGCAAGACCTTCGAACCACATTCAGCCAACAATAAAACTGGGTTAGATGGAAAATTGTAAAAATGTAGTGGCTAGCTCGTCGCTTACACAATCACACGCCTAAAACCCAATATACCATTAGTCGCCTTCTACGACAATGCTAGGCAAGGAACACAGTTTGCACATTATTTTTAAGTCTCAGACCAACATGGGACATTGGCAATATTCCTATTACAAAATCTAAATCTACTCAAAACCCTTAAATCAACAAATAGTATTTCATTTGACTCGGCCTACTCATTCGGGGATTGTAGGCGTGATGTTATGAATGCATGTAAGTATTTCATATTAACAGTTCGCTAGTGCAAACTCAAGTAACTTCAAACATTTTCTATTCTTCACATCCTGTTCGATGGGGCCTAAATATCAACAAAGCTAAGTTGTTCTTCGGCATAAAATACTTGAACAGTTAACTTAGACAGCTTGAGCTCTGACTTAATGTTACGAATTGAACGAAAACGAACCCTCCTCGTACGTGGCTTCGCTATGAAACTTTTAACACTATCCAGTTTTTTCTTGTTTTTTATACGCAAAGTTACTCAGTTTTACTTGGTGTGTTCTCCGTGATTCCGTTGGGTAATGTATTAATGTTGGTGCTGCTGAATACATAAAGAAATATAGATACGCTATTTGCACTGGGTTCTGTTGGTATTTTTAAAGTATTATGTATTTGAGTAAATTATCTATTGACTGGCCCGTTGGTCGAGTGGTCAGAGACCCTGGCCACGAAACCAAGGGTCGCGGGTTCGAATCCCGCTAGGGGCATATATTTCGTGTGATGAACATGGATATTTGTACTCGAGTCATGGATGTTATGATTATAAATTATAAACGTATTGAAACGTATAAACGTATTATATGATTATAAACGTATTGAAGTGTGTCTATCCGTTCACCTAGTATCCATAGCACAAGCTTATTAGCTTAGTTTGGGACTAGGGAATTGGTATACCAGTCTGAAGAATTTATTTATTATTATCAAGTACCTTATATATATGTATATGAAAAATATACAAATTCCGTTCTCTCACAAAATTCGTTTGGATGATTAACATAGATTTAGCATGTTTGGCATTATGTTTCAACAAAACATACAATAATTTTCGTGAATACGTTTTATTCGGTCGAAATTTTAACTAATTAATTTCACTAATTTATCATCATAGTCAGCAAAATAATATTGTGTTTGTAATAATTATCGCCCTTTGACAGCTTAACCCTACAACAAACACTGGATATACCATTCTACATACAGCTAATAAATAATTCAAACAGACTGTCGAGTCTTTTTTATTAATCCGCCGTAAATCCTTTTGCCTCACACCAGAGTTAGACGTTAAGCCGGTTTCTGATGTCCGACAACGAAATTCAACGAAAAATATGCCCACGGCCTATATTTTGATGACAAACGTGAAGAAGTTTAATGGCGTGTAATTAGCGTTCATTTCGATTACAGTTAAGCATCCTAGTAACAGCCGTGATGTGGATGGATGACTAAATTATAATATTCACTATCCAAGGGGAAATCCACTACTGACGCAGGAGTAGCGCTTCTAAAACATATTTTTGAAGCTTGGGAAGGCAAACAGGATGCTATTGGAATATTCTGTGACTTGTCGAAAGCGTTCGATTGCGTCGACCATCAAACCTTACTAATGAAGCTACGCCACTATGGTGTTTCTGGTAACTCACCTAGTCTGCTAAAGTCGTACTTAACTAATAGGCTCCAAATAGTAAGTATTAATGGAACTAACTCTTCTGGTGCCCCATTATCGATGGGAGTTCCCCAGGGCTCAATATTGGGACCTTTGCTCTTCCTTCTGTATATAATTGATCTACCATATTTTACAAAGGACTTGTGTGAGATAGTATTATTTGCTGATGATACCTCACTAATTTTTAAAATTGATAGACATAATGAATCTCTTGACGACGTAAATAACGCTCTCTCTCAAGTCCTATATTGGTTAACTACTAATAACTTGCTGCTTAACGCAAAAAAAAATAAATTTGTTAAGTTCTCAATGCCAAACACAAGGCAAGTCAATACGCGGATTATTATGAATAATGAAGCAATAGATTTAGTTCAATCCACAGTATTTTTAGGAATTTCTATTGATGCTAAATTGCAATGGGGTTCCCATATTGCGGCTCTGGCAGAAAGACTTAGTTCAGCTGCATTTACAGTTAGAAAAGTAAGGCAATTAACTGATGTAGAAACAGCAAGATTGGTGTACTTTAGTAACTTTCATAGCGTTATGTCATACGGTCTGCTGCTGTGGGGATCTGCGGCCAATATACAAACTATTTTTGTATTGCAGAAAAGGACAGTCAGAGCCATATACGGCCTCAGTCCACGTGACTCGCTTAGAGAAAAGTTTAGAGAAATAAATATTTTAACAATAGCATCACAATTTATTATTGATTGTATAATGTATATATTCAAAAATATTGAAGCATTTCCTAAAAAGTCAAACTCTCATAGTTTTAATACTAGAAATAAACACAAACTTGCTGTTCCTATTCAAAGACTCCAAAAGAGTGGTAATTCATTTATTGGTCTAAGTATTAAAATGTTTAATAAACTACCACAAAGTATTATAACATTACCCCTACATAAGTTCAAATTATATATTAAATCATTTTTAATGAGTTAGGGTTATTACAAGATACAAGATTACCTCAATGACAAGGATTCATGGTTAACTTCATAATGAAGTGTTCACCTGGAGTGATATCTACATAGTCTTAAGTATATAATAATTAAGTTTATAAATTTGTAAAATTTGGCATTTAAAAGAGTAACTATCGAGTTTCTTGCCGGATTCTTCTCGATAGAGTCTACCTTCCGAACCGGTGGTAGTATTAGTTCTTATCCTTTTTTTTATGTATATTGACTATTTATAAGTGCTTTCTTGAAGCCCATATAAATAAAGATATTTTGAATTTGAATTTAAATATTATTGACATGTCTATACTTTTATAGGTTTGTAGTAGCTAAGTGATTCATGCTAGATGTCAGAATTTTAGATTTGAGATTTACAATAATATAATAAATGCGAACGTTTCAGATGATGGATAGACATGCGCCAGTCGGATATTTATAAAAAAAAAATGTGTATACACAAAATGTTCAATCTGTTATGTTATCGGGCGTCCGCGAATAAAAATAACTTTAAATATTCCCGAGGAAAAACGTTTCTAATTTATTTTATTAGGTTTCCAACTTTTGCTGTCCGAAATTTCGTCTAAATGGTTTCAGTGTTTTAAACAAGATAACAAAATAGATAAAACATCCATCACCCAAAAATTTACAAAAAGCAACAAAATGAAAAAATAAAAAATTCAAATCAAAATTTTAACAAAATCACTAAAAATGGCAGGCAAAATATAAATAAAAAATAAACAGTTGTTTGGAAATATCTCTCCCGTTCATATTTACTTTAAAATCAATATAATCTGCACATGTCTGACACATTTCCATGCAGTGAATGTGACGTGGAAACGCCGAAAACGAGATGAAAATTTGAAAATGAACAAGGAAAAATCTGTGTTTGCGTTAAATATGGGACGACGAGCTAGTCGGAGTTCAATTTCCGGCCGGAATAAACATTCCCAAATTGACTCGCGTTTGGGTGTTCTGAGAAATAACTCCGAAATAGACAACGGATGTTTGTTAAATACTTATTTGTGCTTATGTACAACAACCTTTTGAAGCTTGAATGAACATAGAGACACGACTTTCACTTTCAGACTTTCCTTCATCCACGATAGACCGTTTTCTACCGTTTGTCTAGCGGTAAAAGACCCCGGTCTCGGTAGCAAAGGTAGTGGGTTGCTAGCTGACTGAGGGCAAATGTTCTTGTGATGAATTGGGACATTAGTACCAGAGTCATTGAAGTCATTGAAGTTCGAAATAGATACACATAAGATATATATCATCCATAGCACAAGCATAGTTATGCTTGTTATACTGTGGCAATCTACCAATATCGCCAACTAAGCATCAACCTCAAAACTTAGACAAACAAGTAAACGCGGCACGAGGAGCTGACTCTGCGCAACGTGCTGCATCGAGGCCAACGCCGACGCCGCCGTTTGACCGGAAGACACTTTAGTTCCAACATCGAACATTGTCAATCGTTTTAGCATAATTTTAATTGTACTTTCTTAGTTAATAAATTTAGTTAAATTAAATTTCGTTTTTTTTGTATCCACCGCTGTGGCAAATCGTAATTGGCGCAGTCGGTAGGATACTCGCGGTCGGTTTCGCGATTCATCAAGAAGATTTCCGTATCGAATCGAGCCGCCCGTGTGGCTATTAAGTCGCGTCCCGAGTATCCAGAACCTACGACGAGCTGCAGCGAGACCGTATCCAGACTTCGATACAAGCAGGGTACTAAGAAATGAAATCGTAAGTACACTTGAATCTTTCATGTGTTGCTTTCCCTAATTTTAATCCTAACTTTTACCTTGTGCGTCATTTTCCTTTGCCAAAATTTTCCACCCTAGGCAATCGGGGTCTACAACCCCTAGAATAGATAGACAAAATAGGTTAGACGCTGGTAGGGACATAGAATTAGATTCTGATAGTTCGATCAGCCTGGAAAACGAAAGCATAGACATGGCTGATCCCGTTGATAATATATTTAAATCGCTTAGATTGCTCCCAGAGTTTGACGGGAACCCCAATGTGTTAACACGGTTCGTCAATCTCTGCGACCAGCTAGTTGTAAGACATGTAAGGACCGAGCCAGGACACGAGTTAGAGAACCAGGCCTTATTAAATGGGATCTTAAACAAAGTCACAGGTCCCGCCGCACGTCTAATAAATTCCAATGGAATTCCGTGCGATTGGCTAGGTATTAGAAACGCATTAATTAATAACTTTGCCGATCAAAGAGATGAAACATCTCTGTATAATGATTTGGCTTTACAGTCTCAAGGGAATAGTACCCCACAGGAATTCTATGAACGCTGTCAGACCCTTTTCAGTACTATCATGACGTACGTAACATTACATGATACAGTCATTACGACAATCGAGGCCAAACGTCAGCTGTATAAAAAATTAACATTACAGTCATATTTGCGCGGTCTAAAGGAACCGCTGGGATCGCGTATCAGATGCATGCGTCCCGTATCTATAGAGCAGGCGTTAACTTTTGTTCAGGAGGAAATTAATACAATATATTTACAGCAGCGAAATGAACAAACTCCCGATAGGAAATTGCCACCTCACTCATTCATGAACCCGCCTAACACTAAACCCATTTATTCTCCACTCGGTTCCATGCCACCAACTAAACCTTTCACATTTAACATGCCCGGACCCTCACGTGCTCCAACATTCCACATGCCACAACCGTCTCAGTGGAGGCCTATGCCAGGTCAGTCACAAATGTACCGCGGACCATCTCGTACACAGCAAATGTTTAGGGCGCTGCCACCAAATTATAATGCGCAGACTAACGTTTTTAAAATGCCGCCCAATAGACATCCGCCCATCACCACTAATCAGCAGGCACCTAAGCCTATGAGCGGAGTTAGCAACTTTGTAAGCAGGCCTTTACCGCCTAGTGGGCACGATTGGCGCAAGTTTGGGAACCCACCGCCAAGTAATTACTTTAAAACGCGAGAAATGAATTTTAATAATTGCTATGACTATGAATACGGCCCCTACTATGATAATGAGTACTCAGATTACTATTACGGCGAACCGGAATGCTATTATGATTTGAATAATTGTTTCGATCAAAACGTATATGAGGATAATTATAGATATTCAGAGTTACCTAACCCCGAGTATATGCCCGAAAGTCTGGAAGAGAGTCCTTCACCTAGCAAGGTCGAGGATTTTCAGAATGCAGGCCGGTCCGACAAACCAAAATAGAGCTTAATATTCAAACCCAGAGACAGCTTCCGTATATTCAGATATTAGACCCACCTTTAAAATTACTTATAGACACCGGCGCTAATCAGTCTTTTATTAGCCCAGAAGCCGTCACGAAATATTTTTATAATACAGAATTAAATTATGATCCGTTCGAAGTAGTAAATGTGCACGCGGTAAGTAGGTGCGATTATTCGATCACATTACCATGTTTCTCGGAATTCAGAGACAAAGACCATATTACACTTTTCGTTTATAAATTCCATGATTATTTCGACGGTTTAATCGGATCAGACTTACTAAATAAATGGGAATCGCAAATAGATTTTAAAAATAAAGTTCTTATTACTAACCATGCGACTAACCCGATTCATGTATACGACTCCCGTAACGTAAATTTATACGAGGACATAATCCCGGCTCACTCTTCAAAATTAGCAAAATTACCAATTAATGTTCGTAACGGAGATGCGTTTATCCCGGAACAGATCATATCTAATTGCATTATTGGAGAATGTCTCACCCACGTATCTAACAATCGTGGTTACTTAGAAATTAAAAATCCAAGCCAATATGACGTAATTTTCTCAGTCGACCGTCAGGTTAGTGCCGAAGCGCATAGTGACGTCACCCGTACCGAGCTCTATGCTACGGAAATGACTAGTGCTACGAGTGACATACGTCACTCTCATACTACGAAACGGAACGCTACGCCACTGTCGAGCCGTGCTACGGACGTGCTCTCGCGGCTACGAACCGATCATTTGAACGCTGAAGAGCGCGCGAACTTAGAACATTTATGCGCGCGATACGCGGACGTATTTTACATCGAGGGAGAGGCCTTAACTTTTACAAATCAGATTAAGCATTCAATTAAAACAACTGATGAGATACCGGTCCATACTAAGAGCTATCGCTATCCATACATCCATAGGCAAGAAGTTAGGGATCAGATCGGGAAAATGTTAGAACAAGGCATCATCAGACCATCAAGTTCTGCCTGGAGCTCACCTATTTGGGTGGTTCCTAAGAAAGCCGATGCTTCAGGTAAAACTAAATGGCGTCTCGTAGTCGATTTTAGAAAATTAAATGAAAAAACCATTGATGACAAATACCCGATCCCAAACATAGCAGATATTTTGGATAAATTAGGTAACTGCCAATATTTTACGACACTAGATCTTGCCAGTGGGTTTTATCAGGTAGAGATGGACCCCTCAGACATACCTAAAACTGCATTTAACGTAGAACATGGCCACTATGAATTTTTAAGGATGCCAATGGGTCTTAAAAATTCACCCAGTACTTTTCAGCGTGTAATGGACAATGTCCTAGCGGGCCTACAGAATATTATCTGCTTAGTATACCTCGATGACGTCATTATATTCAGTACATCCCTTCACGAACATATGGTTAATTTAGAAAGGGTATTTCAAAGGTTACGCGAATCAAATTTTAAAATACAAATGGATAAGTCCGAGTTCCTCAAACTCGAGACAGCATATTTAGGACATATAATTAGCAAAGACGGAATCAAGCCTAACCCTGATAAAATAGAAGCCGTAAAGAAATATCCGTTGCCAAAAACTCCCACTGAAATAAAAAGGTTTTTAGGATTATTAGGCTATTATAGGAAATTTATCCCGGACTTTGCACGTTTATCCAAACCTTTAACACAGTGTCTTAAGAAAGGTTCAAAGATAACATTAGATCAGAATTACATTGACTGTTTCGAGAAATGCAAATTACTACTTACCAATGATCCAATTCTTCAATATCCGGACTTCACTAAAGATTTCGTTCTCACAACTGATGCGTCCAATTTAGCAATAGGTGCAGTACTCTCTCAAGGTCCAGTAGGTAGTGATAAACCCATTGCATACGCATCAAGGACCCTCAATACTAGCGAAATCAATTACAGCACGATCGAGAAAGAGCTGCTTGCCATAGTTTGGGCAACGAAATACTTTCGTCCATACCTTTTCGGTCGTAAATTTAAAATCTTAACCGATCATAAACCCTTACAATGGGTTATGAATCTCAAGGAACCCAATGCACGACTCACTCGTTGGAAATTGAAACTAAGCGAATACGATTTCACCGTCATTTATAAGCAGGGAAAATGTAATACGAATGCCGATGCTCTATCTCGCATCGAAATTCACAACGAGGAAGTCAGCTCCATAGTAGCCAACCCAACTGAAAAAGCTCCTTCATTAGATAATTCAGAGACATTGACAGTACATACAGACGCTGAACATCCGATTTTAGAAGTCCCCATAACAGATGAGCCGCTCAATAAATTTTATAGGCAGATTTGTTTCAATGTCGTAGGCGACATTAAAGGAAAGACTACAGTATCGAAGCCCTTTGACAGTCATACGCGTACCGCTATTCAGTTATCTAAATCTAATCTCGAACAAGATGTTATAAACGCAGTTAAGGAATTTGTTAATCCAAAAGTAAAGACAGGTATCATTATACATCCTCCATTGGAGATGTACTCTATAATACCAATAATACAGAATCATTTTAAAAGTTCCGCAATGAATCTTGTACTTACCAAAATTGAGCTTGAGAATATTAAGGAGTACTTGCGACAGCAGGAGATAATACAGAAATACCACGAAGGTAAAACTAACCATCGCGGTATTACTGAATGTTACCTAGCTTTATCTAAAAAATACTTTTGGCCTAAGATGAAGGAAAACATTACTAAATATATAAATGAATGCAATATCTGTGGACAAGCGAAGTACGATCGCAATCCAATAAAGCAACAATTCCATGTAGTTCCACCGCCTACAAAACCTTTCGAAATTGTACATCTTGACTTATTCACAGTAGAGACAGAAAAATATTTAACGTTAGTAGATGCATTCTCAAAGTATGGCCAAGCGTACCATCTTAGGGATGGCACCGCTATTAGTGTAGTACAAGGTCTATTAAAATTCTGCACCCATCATGGTGTCCCATCTATTTTAGTATCAGATCGCGGGACGGAATTTACCAACCAATTATTTTTAGAGTTCGCTAGAGTCCATAAAATACAGCATCATAAAATCTTAGCTCATGCCCCAAATGAAAATGGTATTGTCGAACGTTTTCATTCGACCTTGTTAGAACACTTAAGAATATTAAAATTACAGCATCGCGGTGAATCAGTTGTTAACTTAATGTCATACGCTATATTAGCTTATAATAGTTCTATACACAGCTTCACCAAATGTAGACCATTAGAAGTGATAACTGGACATTTCGACCCTCGCGATCCCATCGACATTGAATTAACCGAACATTTATTGCAACAATATATCTTAGAACATCGTGCCAAAATGAGTAAAGCTTACGAAATGATCCAAGATTCATCTTTGCAACGACGTACAGACATAATGGTAAATCGCAACAAAAATAGAGAGCCCGAGGAAACGTATAACCCCGAACAAAATGTCTTTGTTAAAAACCCCATGGCCAGTCGTCAAAAATTAGCTCCGCGCTATACACATGATACCGTTTTAGCCGACCTTCCCATTCACATTTACACTAAGAAAAAGCGTGGTCCCGTAGCGAAGTCTAGACTAAAAAGAGTACCTAATAGCGCCCGCTTGTTGCAGGATAATAGTGACGGTGCTGCTTCACATAGCAGGAGCGCAAGAGATCATACTTGACAGCTTAGAAGATGGTCCAGGCATCCTCCCTTTCAAGTTAGGTCCTACTAAAATTATATCTCATCATCATTCCTTTTTACAATTTATAGATATAGATTATTTAAAGTCTCAAGTTAATAAAGTTAAATTACAGTTAAGTGATGTTCGGCCTCAGTTAAATAATAAAACTTTGTCCTTGTATGAACCACATATTGATTATCTTAGTAATAAACTCGAAAAGGTTTCTGAACAGTTAAATACTTTTGTAGATAGTCGCGTTAAACGGGGATTGATTGATGGATTAGGGTCAATCATAAAAAGTATCTCAGGGAACCTAGATTATACAGATGCAATGCGCTATGATAATGCCCTGAAATATTTACAGAGCAATGAACAAAAATTACTATCAGAATTTAATAGCCACATAAGTCTGAGTAAAGAGTGGATGTCAGAACATTCTAATATTCTAAAAATTATAGATGAAAATCAACATAAGATAGAACAAACACTCAATCAAGTTTTGAATAGCGAAACTAACGCAGAAACGTCTTTAATAAAGTATGCCCATCTGGCTCAATTACTTTTAATATTAGGAGATAATATAGAGGAGTTAGAAGAAGAATTAGTTAAGTTAGAAAATCTTTTAGCATTTATACGTGCATCGAGCACGCACCATTCTATGTTAAGTTTAGATACACTAAAATCAATGCTAGGAAAATTAAGGGTCTTATATAATAAAGATGAGGTCATAGACTTGAATTTTAGAGAGTACTATGACATCATTAAATTAGGTTCATATTATAGTAGTAATAAAATAGTTATAGTGTTCAAGTTTCCGATTGCTTTCCCATACTCCTACGATCTTTATAAGCTGTCCATTGTTCCAAATAAAGATCATAATATCATTATCCCATCTGCTCCTTATATCGCAATACATAGAAATGATTTCGTGTACATAGAGACAGAATGTCCGAAGTCCAACACTTGGTATCTCTGCGAGAAGAAATTCAACTATCAACAGTCAGATCAAGTGGACTGCATCCAAACTCTCATCGCCACGCAGAAGCTGGACGCCACCTGCAAGCAGACATCAGTAATTCTTGACAAAGAAGCCCTGGAACAATTAGACGACAAGCATTACGTACTTGCTTTCCCGAAACCAACCAAGATCCAGATAGTTTGCAGCAAGAACATCTATTCTACACTTCACGGCAGTTACTTAGCTACAATACCACATGGATGTTACCTTCAGACGTCGGAGTTCACTATAATGAATAGCAACGACCGGACGAGAGGAACAGCACTGAAAATCATGAATCTCCCTTCATCAATGGTCTCCCCAACACCAACATGGCCTAAGATAAAATTGGACTCAACACACTTAGAAAATCTACATGCCAGTAACACTAAAATATCTCTACAGCATCCGATTGAGATAAATAAGCCAGCGGAATACAGCCTTTACCATACTACTATACCTCTATACATAGTAGTGTTCGGTACAGGCGCACTTATTAGTTGCATACTGATACGGAGATGCTACAAGAAACGCCGAGATAGTACACTGAAGCAAGACACATCTCAGAATACATATGCCGAAATCTCAGATGAGCGGCGAGATGCACCGGAGCCCAGCATCATTACAGCAACATTTTCGAAGAAAATTCTTCAATAGTTGCTGATCTACGGGGGGAGGTGTTATACTGTGGCAATCTACCAATATCGCCAACTAAGCATCAACCTCAAAACTTAGACAAACAAGTAAACGCGGCACGAGGAGCTGACTCTGCGCAACGTGCTGCATCGAGGCCAACGCCGACGCCGCCGTTTGACCGGAAGACACTTTAGTTCCAACATCGAACATTGTCAATCGTTTTAGCATAATTTTAATTGTACTTTCTTAGTTAATAAATTTAGTTAAATTAAATTTCGTTTTTTTTGTATCCACCGCTGTGGCAAATCGTAATTTGCTACAAACAAGTTTGTTGGTGTCCATTGTTATTATTTATCTATACTTTACCAATATTAGTATAATATATATAATTTTCTTGCCTAGCATGTCGTAAAAGGCGACTAACTGTATATCGGGTTTTGGTGTGTGATTGTGTAGGCGACAGGTTAGCCGCTTGACACTGCTTTTTCACAATTTTCCATCTTACCCAACCCGGCTTTATTTTTGGCTGAATGTGGTTGAAGGGGCATGCTGCCTATTTAACTCTGCCTACCACTTCGGAGATTATGGGCGTGATGTTATGTATGTATGTATGTACTTTTCCAATATTATAAAGCTGAAGAGTTGGTTTGCTTTAAAGCAATCTCAGAAACTACCGATCCAATTTAAAAAAAAAATTTAATGTTAAATTGCCCATTTATCGAGAAAGGCTGTAGGCTATATAATATTAACCATAAACGCAAGTAACACCGCGGGCACAGCTAGCACTAAGATATACTGTATTTTTTTCTTTATTCAGCATGATGTTTTTGTAATTTTATATAACTCTGCCATAGCAAGGTACAGTTTTCTGACCTGTTTTGCAGCCCTTGGAGAAATAATTAAAGCTCATTTGAATTGCATCATTCATCATTCTTTGTCATAATTTCTTTGGCAACGAAAATTGCTCAAGTTTCCCTAATAAGATCCTCATTCAAAACTAAAGTGGTGTATAATGTCGCATTAATTTTAATCTATTATCTCCATTCATCGCTGCTTAGTCCGTCTTAGCCTTAGGCTTAAATTTGTTACAGCATTTCCTTTGTGATATTTTCATTTATAATGAAAAATTTTATTCGCCTGTTATTTTAGCAGGATTAATTTGGTATTAACAACGATAGCTTGGTGTTATTTCACTTGATTTTTAAGAAGTAGGATTAGAAGGTTTTAACAGTGTTGTTTTTATTAAAAAGGGGCATGCTTTCCCTTTGACTCTGCCTACCCCTCCGGGGATTACGGGCGTGAAGTTATGTTTGTACCTAGACTAATCTAGCCAAAGATGGAATATACTTATATTGCTTTTTTTTTAACGCGGGGAATGCATTAGGCACCTTTACGCCGCCCTTAGGAGGACGGCGTGGTGTGTGGGACTCCCAGGGCCCTCCAAAAAAGAGAACCTCTCTCGGGCCAAGATGGAGTGGCTGGGGTATAACAACTAAACCCCGCGGCATCTTTCGACGCCAGAGTGGTGATGCTGTGAGATCCATAACAAAATCTACCACAGAAGTATATTGCAACTGCAAATGATTTGTTATTTCTTATTCATATTAATACTTTTAAGATGTCCGTAGGTACTCCAATCAAACTCTAACACGGATACACATTAAAACTGTAGATCTAAGTTATTCTAGTCCGATATCTGACTAGCTCGGTGACGCATTCGGTAGTGACCCTGCCCCATGCGCCAAGAGTTGTGGCTTCGTTCCCACCCAGGACAAACATTCATGTGATGAATACTTGTGTTTCTTCTGTGTCTGGGTGTTAATATCCAATATTTAAGTATATATTTGTAATACCACTGTTGATAAATCCGTAACACAAGTGCTCAAGCTACTTACCTCGGACTGAGTCAGATCAATGTACGCGATGAAGACGGATATTTATTATTATTATTATCTGAAGCTTAGAAATTAATGTTTTGACTCATATTATTAGATGGAAAACAATGTGATTTTTTTGAATAACATACCTTACCACTTTCGTCTCTCAAACATAATTTCTCCGCTAACTCTCAAAACCTCAGAGATTTCTACTAATGCACTCTAGCCTGGGAGATCAGAACTCAAGGTATTCACGAAATTTGCATACCTTTAACTAAACTGCAGTGCATTTGGAAGTTACCGGCATTAAGATAGTAAGTGAGACTAATTTTGAGGACTGGCATACCTAGTTTCGAACGGCATTTGAACTAGGAACTGACTCGATTGCTGCTTAGCAGTCATGCTTAAATGAGAATTGTAATAGTGTCTTTACTGTTTTGACAGGCCCGTTGGTCGAGGGGTCAGAGACCCTAGCCACGAAATCAAGGATCGCAGGTTCGATTCCTGCTAGGGGCAAATGGTTTGTTTGATGAACATGGACATTTGCACCGAGTTATGGATGTTTATAAACGTATTTAAGTATGTCTATCCGTGCACCTAGTATCCATAGCACAAGCTTATAAGCTTAGTTTGGAACTAGGGAATTGGTGAGTTAGTATAATGAATTTATTTATTTATTTACTTAAACTAGATACATTTGTCGGCCAAACTTCTGAGTATTACTTCCATTATGTTATATGTCGTAGTATTTGGTGTCGATTACAATGAAGTTAGAAAATCTCAATAAGTATTATCAATCATTTCGACTAAAATTGTAGCTTAATGTTATAAATTAGTTAAGAACAATATTTCGATCTCATAGTACCACCTCGAAATCAAAATATCTATCAATACTATCTCATTTGATATTTACTCAATTATGCATTTGCATTTATGTGTATATAAGTATAATTAATTTAAGTATGTATTTTATCATCCTTTATTTTGTATCCCTTCTTATTCTTTATATTATTCTATATAATATTATAATCTATATATATCTAATGTGATTAAAAAAAAATTACATGTCCAAGTTTTAATAACGCAGACTAAATAGCGTTGCAATGTACCCAGTTCGATATTTTTCTCAGTAGCAGATAATTACTCCCACAAATAAATTAATGTATTCAATCAATTTTGTACTTTATCAGAGTAAAAACCCAGCATAATAATATAACATATACGTACACCGCCTGTAAATTTTCCCTGAAGCTGATATTCAATCCGCTACACAAATGATTGACTTTTCAACCAATACTTTTAAAAACTATATGAGTACAACAATCATGTACTTACCGCAAGCTTTCATTGAGTAAAAAAACCCACATTTTAATTTAAGTGCATAGAATAAAAACTCGGCGTTTTAACCATTTCGTACTCAGCCCGGGAATAAGGATAATGACTGCATTAATAAAAACTATAATTACGTCGGCCAGTTAGATTATACAAAAATACTAGACAGATATTTTTCGCTTTATCAAAATAACAAAAAATCACAAAAAATCACCAATAAAGAGCGTCAAAGTTTTGTAGTGGGGGCTTGCGACGTCACTATTTAGTAAAAATTATACGTAAGTGTGACATCACGCGCCACTTGAATGCATTGTATTTCGTTAATGTTTGTTGACGAATAAATAAAAACAATTCGTGTTCATATTTTTTTTTATAATCTAACTGATTGAACATAATTTTTTAGTCATCTTGCCTATTTTCTCAGCAGCAGATATTAATACGTATTACTCCCACATGTGTGGCCGTTCGGAGCGGTGTAAGTTTGCAGCTATTTGCTTTAGCGATCCAGCTACTTCCAACACTCGAGTCACGTCCGAATCACAGCTTACGTGTGTTTGGGACGTTATCACTAGTATTACAACATTACGTGACCGCGCGATAAAATTTAGCGATGACTGCGTATGTAGTGGCTATAAAGGTTGCTGTTGGGTTTGGTACTGATTACCGATTCGCCATTTTGTTTTTTTTTATAGAATTGGTTACTTTTTATAGATTGAAATTTATGCTTATCTTCGGTACATGGTATTGTGATATCTTGAAAACACAATATACAATTTTCTCAGTGTTATTATATGCAATAATTTAAAATCCAAATGAACGTTATCGATGAACTTAACTGCTGCGATTGTGAGTATTGTCTTTGATTTTATTTCTTTAAATTGTTTTAAATTCATTTTTGACACTACCTACCCCTTCGGGCATTATGAGCGTAGTGTTATGTATATATTTTATACCAATGTAAAAAAAACAAGTTTAGCATTGAGCCATGTTTTGTAAAATATACCGTTTATTTTATTTATTACTTTACTGTTATTATAATTTCCCACATTGGACTGGGACTTGGCCCATGTTAATCTGGGACAAAAAAAATTAATGTGCCAACTATGGTTCTTGCCTAGCATCGTAAAAGGCGACTAATGGCATATCGGGTTTTGGATATACATGTACTTTCTCACAATTTTCCATCTAACCCAGCCCAGCTTTATTTTTGGCTGAATGTGGTTGAAGGGGCATGCTGCCCCTTTGACTCTGCCTACCCCTTCGGGGATTATGGGCGTGATGTTATGTAGGTATGTATGTATGTATGTTATTATAAGTGCGATTGTAACACTTTTCTGTCTGTACCTTACATCATCATCATCTTCCTAGCGTTATGTCCCGTGTTTAGACGGGGTCCGCTTAGACCATGATCCAGGATTTAGCGAGTCTGGTAATTACATTGAAGCGACTGCCGGTCTGACCTTCGTAACCCTAAGATAGGGGAACCAGACAATTTTTGGATCATGGTGTCTGTACCTTACATGCCCACGCAATACTATTTAACCAACTATGGACGATATACTCGTAAAAGTTTAAGCCCCAAGAACGAATGTAAACTACTTTTTATTCCGGAATAAATGATGGAACCCGTGGGACTTACGATACTGTTGCAGACCATTACAAAGAGCGCAAAATTTCCAATTTCAGACAAGCAAAAGTAATACATACTTACTATTTTCCCGAAATAGAGTATCTCTTTTTAATAGCATGTGAAAGCTGTAAGCTAATAAATTTTTCAATAACATTCGGATTTTCTTGGGTCAAACTAAAACTACCAAGCAAAATAACTGCTCCGGAACATTTCCTCGCACTGTACGGTCATTCTAACCCCTAATGTAATTATGAAACAGATACTGATATCAGCTCCGGCCATCTCTTCGGTATCGTGTGTAAGAGAATTTTCGTGTGAAAGGATAATAAGCAGGAAAAATTGTGTTAGATAGTATTGAGTGTTTTGTCAGCTGTCGTCACGCGACGTGAGCAGTGCATGTTAATTTTGACCCCCGAGGTGGTGATAAATGCTTTTAATCTACTTTTATATCGTCAAGTTTCAAAAATCTACTAAGCAATGTGAATCTACCACCGGCTCGGAATGTTGATTCTACCGAGAACAAACTGGCAAGAAACTCGGAAGTCTTTTCAATGTCAAAATAGATATACATACTTATAAATTAAACACTTAAGAGTTCTGAACCAAATCATACCGTCAACGACTGTCAGAGATGACATAATACATACATACATAATATCCCGCCCATAATCCCCGAAGGGGTAAGCAGAGTCAAAGAGGCAGCATGCCCCTTCAACAACATTTGGCCAAAAATAATGTCGGGCTGGGTTAGATGGAAAATTGTGAAAAAGCAGTGACAAGCGGCTAACCTGTCGCCTACACAATCACATACCCAAAACCCAATGTACCATTACTCGCCTTTTACGACATGCTAGGCAAGAACCACAGTCGGCATATTATTTTTAAGTCCCAGACCAACATGGGACAGTGGGCTGGGTTGGATGGAAAGCTGTAAAAAAGGAGTGACAAGTGGCTAGCTCGTCGCCTACTGAGTCACATACCAAAAAGCCCGTAAACCATGACATAATATGAATAGAATTAAAAATGTAAGATGAACGTATACTACATTCGTACTGTATATTAATGTTTGATCAGTAACTGCATCAAACCTTCATAAAAAGCCACAACATAACAAATTGTCCGGAAGAATTTGTGAGCAATAAAGAACATTTATCCACATTTATTTTCTTACAAAAATAAATCTCTATGAACGCAAAAATACGCACACGGCTTTGTGTGTAAAAGCCGTATGATGTTAACAATGTTTTATAGAGGGCGCAATAAATTTGCGAGTGACATTAAGAGGAATGTATCATCGCAGCCAATAATCCGCCGCTGAGAATAAATCAAACATGCGAACGGACAGAATGTGCCGTTTTTATTTAGCAATAAATATTAAATATGTAATTTTGCTTATTTAATATCTATATCGTTTTAAATGAGACGTTGTTGCTGGTACAAGGTGCTAGTAACATCAATATTATTATGTCATATATATATTCGGTTCTCTCTGCCTACCCGTGGCGTGAAGTTTATTTAGTTAGTTTCATATATATATATACCATCCATATTTACAACCGAAAGTCGAGTGGTCAAAGACCCTGGCCACGAAACCAAGGGTCGCGGGTTCGAATCCCGCTAGGGGCAAACGTTTCGTGTGATGAACATGGGCATTTGTACTCGAGTCATGGATGTTTATAAACGTATTTAAGTATGTCTATCCGTTCACCTAGTATCCATAGCACAGCATAAGCTTAGTTTGTGACTAGGGAATTGGTGTGTCAGTCACCAATTCCAGGAGAATTTATTATTATTTATTTATTTATTTATTATTATGTGCGAACTACGCGCTCGCACTTAAAGTGGAAGTACTTCCGCCGAGCTAGGTGTTGCTTACTCGGGGACCTAAGTCCGACTAACCGTCTAGTGTATTGTGTATAGTTAGTGGCGAGAATAACTTCGTCGGCGCGGAATGTATGGCGTTTCTGCGTGTATTTATGTTTGTATAAGTACAATTAATTTAAATATTTTATCAGCTTTTCTACATATAATTAGTATGATTTACGGCGCGGCCCTACCTCTCTCTTTTCAGTAGCTTATTTTCCTCTACCTGAAAGTTGTATGGAAGAGATTGCTTTAAGCGATAAGACCGCTTAAATGTATGTTCAATCAACGTCATTGGTTGACATATAATTGGAGCGTTATCTTGATTATCTTGTGGCGCAGGCGCAACAGTTTTTATCTGGATATTTCTTTATAAGGATTTAATGTTACGTAATAGACACTATGATCGTATATTTAACGAGTCTGGTGACAGCATGGAAGTGATTCCGGTTTTTATCTTCGTGACCTTTTGAATGAGGAATCAGATAAATAAATAAATTCTCCGCAACTGACACACCAATTCCCTAGTTCCAAACTAAGCTAAGCTAACTAAGAACTTGTCCTATGGATACTGGGTGAACGGATGGACATACTTAAATACGTTTATAAACATCCATGACTCGAATACAAATGTACATGTTCATCACACTAAACATTTGCCTCTGCCGGGATTCGAACCCGCGACTCTTGGTTTCGTGGCTGAAGTCTCTGACCACTCGACCAACGGGCCTGTCAAATTTGTTTATGGTTACATATGTATATCTTTTTTCTTCCCTTTTTTAATTACTTCCGAGTTAATGTAGTGTAAATGTGTACATTCATTTATAAAACCCAAACGTTTAAACCAACGAGTTTGAACTATGACATCTCCTTTAAAGGCGCATGGCCTTCAGTACTCTAGTTTGAATCTCGTATTAGGCGCAATTAAGCGACCTCCGCTCTTTACCAATAACTTAATTATTCTGCTTAATCAATACCAATTGTGAAGGTAAGATAGTATCGACAGACAGTCTAATCTAGACAAATAGGCTATCGAAATTAAGTTAAGCCCGGTAATGGCTATTTATTCGGGTCCTTTGCTTTAAGTGAGATTTTGCCTGAAGGTTCTCTTATCCCTAATAATTGGGTGGTAACATTTTCGAGGTCTCTCTATATTTAATTCCAATTTACATAAAGTGCAATAGTAAATACATACATACATATATATCACTCCCATAATCCCCGATGGGGTAGGCAGAGTCAAAGGGAAAGTTGACCCCTTTAATCACATTCAGCCATAAATAAAACTGGGCTGGGTTAGATGGAAAATTGTGAGAAAATAGTGACAAGTTGCAAATTTTTCGCCTACACAATCACATAACCAAAACTCAATATACCATTAGTCGCCTTTTACGACATGTTAGGCAAGAACCACAGTTAGCAAATTCTTGTAAAGTCCCAGACCAACACGGGACAAAAAACGTACCTATAAGTAAATAGGAAAAAGAAAATAGTAAATATTTTCATATTCATATATCTTGTATGTTTTTCTTATATTGGAAGAGTACACATTTAAATTACCGTGCATGTGTTAGAACCATAGATTTAGAATTTTTTGAGAACAATCATATATCTTAACACGTCAAAACATTTGTATGCTGAAGATTCCCGATGAATTTACATCCCTTCTTTAACAGAAAATATTACCTAAGCAAAGCTCAAACCCATGGCTCGTAACATTTCATTCCAACAAATTACCTCGCCATCAAAGGCCCAAGATATGCACTTAAGTAGATTCCCCGAATATTGCGAATGCATTCTGTATACGAAAGCCAATTATAGCTGGACCGAGAGACGTTGGCACTGAGCCAGGCCCGCCAAATCGCGCCTTGAAATATTGACCTTAATCTTGAGGCACGGAGAATAATATTAATTTCTTCATGCCAGTGTTAGCTTTATTAATGGGAGTTAGGGGAAACATATTTTTGAAGATAGCTCAAGTTTGGTAAAGGTTTTCACTTAGTTGCGAAGACGGAAATAGAAAGAACGTTTAATTTTAGACTGGTCAAGTTAGGCAATCTACATAAGCTTTCAAAATGGGCTAGGCGACTAAAAAGTTCTGTTTAGTCAATCCGTTACATTAAAAAAATATATTGATCACGTATTTTTTAATTTATCTTTTAAACAATCACTGACGGAGATACAGTGCATTGAAGTTGCGCGTGACGTCACATCTAGGTAAAATTTTTACTTGAAAGTGACGTCACAAGCGCCCGTTCCAAAACTTTGATGATTTTTATCTTTGTAATTTTTTGTTAATTTGATTATGCGAAAAGTATGTGTCTTGTATTTTTGTATAATCTAACTGACGGACCAAATAGAAAAATAGTTTTTTAATCCATTCGTCATCCATAGAATGTGTCGCTTTCCCTTACATTGTTTTTTTACCGCTAAATTTGTAGCTTAATATTTCAATTTAAGAAATTCAAAGGTTCTTTCCCGGATTTGAACTAAATTTCTTGCGCATGAGATAGTCCTTACCAATGAACTACCAACGTTCAACTATCCTAATATTATAAAGAGGAAACATTTGATTGTTTGTTTGTTTGTATTAAATAGGCTTTGAAACTACGGAACTGATTTGAAATATTCTTCCACCAATGAAAAGCTACTGTATCAGCAAGTCAATATTTTATCCCCGTTTTGCTACGGGTATGGGAACGTTGCGGGTGTAACCGCAGGGCATTGCTATTAGTCTATAAAGTATATTCAAGAGTATTTAAAAACATTGAAGTTTTAATTTAGAGTTAATCTATTATATATAAATAGACGTCCTTAACTATTACACATACATACATAACATCACGCCCATATTCCCCGAAGGGGTAAGCAGAGTCAAAGAGGCAGCATGCCCCTTCAACCACATTCAGCCAAAATAAAGCCGGGCTGGGTTAGATGGAAAATTGTAAGAAGCAGTGACAAGCGGCTAACCTGTCGCCTACACAATCACACACCCAAAACCCGACATACCATAAGTCGCCTTTTACGACATGCTAGGCAAGAACCACAGTTGGCATATTCTTTTTAAGTCCCAGACCAACATGAGACAGTGGGCTGGGTTGGATGGAAAATTTATTTGTAGCTTATCTATCAAGCTACAAAATAACCTTTTAAACCATCCGCCTCGAGTCATATTTAAACATCGAAGCTTCACTCAAGAAAATCCCTAAAATTGTGCCTTTCGCTATTTATTTAACCGTCGCCTGATCAAAGATAATATAATGTATACGTACGTTTTCATATTGAAATTGTAAGCCAAACGTCCTTAGTCAACACAGGAGGGTTAGTGCTAAACCAACATCCGTGCTTAAAGACAAGTGTTTGCAAATGTTACAATAACATTTCTGCGAAATGTTAGGGGTGGAAAACGCGCCGGAGGGAGGGCCTTTTCACTAGAGGCCTCTGGGAGTCCCACACACTACGCTGACTGATATGAAATATGTATTAATCTGATGATTTGCGTGATGATTAAGTAAATCCCAAAATGCCCTCTTGGGCTCCACTACTTTAATAGGTAGCTCCAATCACGGCTAAACTGTACTAGATTATGTTATCAAAATAAATATTTTTCATTTCAGTAGCGCAATGACCACACCACATTGAGTTAGCGCAGTACCTACATTCAAATGTAAATAAAGCCTAATAGAAACAATCATACAAATCCTAGTAGTTTGGTTAAAACAGCATGTATTATTTATAAGACAAAATGGCGCAATATCGCCTTTCATAAGAGTGGTGCGGTTTCAAATGCATTCCTCTGCAACCTTTTAAGATAATGACATGAAGGCAAGTGCGCGTCGGTCACAGAAGCGCGTTTAAGTGCTCACATAAGTTGGGCCTGGGTTTTTGCGGAAACATGAGAGAATATAATGTGATACACTTTGAGTGTTCTTGCTTTAGACGATGAAATTGTGGTTAATGATATATCTTTTTGTGTTAAATATATAGGTTATATACTTTTTCATTTCTAAAAGAAAACGTGTATAGACTTTTCTTTGTTTATGAATTGCTTTTAATGCTAAATACAGAACTTGTGTTTATTAAAATTATTACGTGAAGAAATATAAGTTTGGCACCGTTAAAGTTTATATGAAGAAGAAATGCAGAAAGCTAATACTTAAATAAATAATGCGTTAGACATGCTGAAATTAATAATAAAGAAATAAAATTAATTACGGTCTAATTTCGACCAATGAGCGATCACTAGTTTCATTTAACAAAAATATTACAAAATTTATTGCTAACACCTTATCCCGTCTAGCTAGCTACACGCAATTTTACCAGTCTGTACTGTTAATCATCCTATATTATGTATAAGTACATCTATGTACTTTTACACAACATAGGATAAATCTACATACACACACAAATATGAGTGCCGTTAGTAATTTTAGTAATTTCCATCCTGTTTACTTTTCTGGATATAGAGCGGTGGTAGCTCAATGGTAAGGACACGCGCCTCTTAACCGAGGAGTTCGTGTTCAAACCCGGGCACGTACCTCTGGATTTTTCAAATCTATGTACGTATTCATACCACTAGTTCGACGGTGAGGGAAAACATCGTGATGAAACCTGCAAATTCAAACAACTTTGAATTTGTAACCATGATCCAAAAATTATCTGGTTCCCCTATCTTAGGGTTACGAAAGTCAGATCGGCAGTCGCTTCAATGTAATTGGCAGACTCGCTACATCCTGGATCATGGTCTAAGCGGACCCCGACTAAGCACGTGACATAACGCTAGGAAGATGATGATTACTTTTCTGGATATTTTTACCTTGATTTGCAGCCCTCAAGACTGAACCTCTCGCATAATATCGAAGAGAAGTGGAAGTGGCTCTAAGCCAGCACTGACTGGATGCAAGTTGCCTGAGCCAGTATAAGCTAATCTACTTCCAATTGCTAACATTATATATGTACCGATTTTGCCACTGTTACTATATACCTATGTAATATGAGAGCAATAAACCATTTTTTTTTTATTAGTTATCTATACTTATAATAAATCTGTAGAGAGGTCAATTCTGTACATGAAATATATTTTCAAAATAACTATCAGGGGGTGATTAGTGATCGATACTGATGCCAAAAATGCAATCAGTAAAATTTTTGTCTGTCTGTCTGTCTGTATGTTCCTTATAGAAACAAAAACTACTCAACGGATTTTAACGAAACTTGGTACAATTATTCTTCATACTCCTTGGCAGGTTATAGTATACTTTTCATCACGCTACAATCAATAGGAGCAGAGTAGTGAAGGGAAATGTTGGTAAAACGGGAGAAGTTACTCAATTTTTTAAGCTTCCGTCGCGTGTGCAGCCTTAATGGTTAAAGTTACATAGAAATCATGTATGACGGAAATAGTCTTTATAATATTAACCATAAACGCGGTTGACACCGCTGGCACAGCTAGTTTATCAATATATATAAAAATAAATGCCACTTTTCGTTGTAATTTTATAACTCAAGACCGGGCTCACCTATCCAAACCAAATGCTTAGGCTTTGTTCGGACTATTTAGTAGATCGTTTATGTCAAGTTTGCACAAAATCGGTAGAGCGGTTCTTCATTTATCACATTTTTAGGGTTCCGTAGCCGAATGGCAAAAAACGGAACCTTTATGGATTCGTCATGTCTGTCCGTCCGTCTGTCCGTCCGTATGTCACAGCCTTTTTTCCCTAACTATAAGAGCTATACTGTGGAAACTTGGTAAGTAGTTGTATTCGGTGAACCGCATTAAGATTTTCATACAAAAATAAAAAATAAATTTTTGGGGTTCCCCATACTTAGAACTGAAACTGATTTTTTTTTCATCAAACCCATACGTGTGGGGTATGTATGGATAGGTCTTCAAAATTGATACTGAGGTTTCTAATATAATTGTTTTTCTTAACTGAATAGTTTGCGCGAGAGACGCTGCCAAAGTGGAAAAATGTCCCCCCCCCCCCCCCCGTAACTTCTAAAATAAGGTAATGATAAATGAAAAAAATAATATATGATGTACATTACCATGCAAACTTCCACCGAAAATTGGTTTGAACGAGATCTAATATTTTTTTTTTAATACGTTATAAATCGTAAACCGCATTTTACCTTTCATTTAATCAACTCAAATATAATAAAGAATAAAGAAAATCATTTATTTAGATGTATAGTGGCACGGAACCCTACGTGCGCGAGTCCGACTCGCACATGGCCGGTTTTTATATTTTACTTTATACGTAGCGAAGCACGTACCGGGCCGCTAGTTATGTATGTAAGTTTTGTTTAGCCTTGTCTTTGATTAACCTAAACCGAAAGAATTTGGCGGTAATTTTCAATTTTTTATCAAAGCTAGTCTGGACATTAATATCTAGAGTATACTCGTAAATAAATAGAAATAAATTGCTTTTCGTTGCTGAGGGCTTTTATTAAGGGCGTTTGGGATGATTGGGCTATTTTATTCTATTTACTTAGGACTGAGACTCAAACCTGGATTTCAGGGACCATAAATATATAAAATATAGTCCTTAGGTAATAATATTTCGCCTGTGGGCGAATTAGTCTGTGATATATAAAGACTTTACGATTCGTTTGGCACTTTTCCAGTAAAGTCGTTTTTATCTAGGGTTGCCATCTCTAAAATTTGGCAACCAGGACAAGATGCGTAAAAACCCCGGATTTTAGACCCCAGAACCCGGATATGTCAACAGGTTTCCTTAAACATAGTCGGTGTAATAGAAAACAATTGAAAATGAAGGTGAATTTAGCGATTCGGTTCGTCGGTTGATCGCGGCGTGCAGGCACAGTGCGTGTGTCGCGGGCGGCCCAAGACTTCAAATGTTTAAACCCGGACTACAAATGAAGCCCCGTCCGGACGCTCCCCGGATGACCTCTTAACTAGGACAAATCCGGGGAAACCCGGACGGATGGCAACCCTATTTCCATCTAACCCAGCCTAGGTTTGTTTTTGGCTGAATAGAAATATAATGTCTTTATTCATGTAGGCTCCACAGAAGCACTTATGAATAGTCATAATAATACAACATAATTATTCTACCGCCAGGTTTGAAACGTTCATTCTACCGAGAAGAACCGGCATGAAATTCGTTAGTTACTTTTTTAAATCGCCATGTATATAATATGTAATTCTATTTTTTTTTATAATTCAAATACAATTAATATAATACATTACAATAGTAGAGTAGACCATGCAAGAATTAGAGCGCAGATTGTAGATTCCTATCATTTAAAAAATCTTCAATTCTATAATAGCCCTTTTTCATGAGAAATGTTTTCATATGTGGTTAAAGAGGTTAGCTTCCTGTACTTTACCCTTTCGGGTATTATGGGCGTGTTGTTATGTATGTATGCATGTTAAAGTCGTACCATGTTGGTCTAGAACTCATAAACATGTAGTAACTATATGCCTTATCTAGCTTGTCGTAAAGGCGACTGATTCTGAGTAAACACCAGCCAACTAGGTCACGTATCACAAAATTTTTCACGATTTTAAAATTGATAAAAGGATCCTGTTTCTTGGACTCTACACCGGATAAATACCCAAAACCGATACCTACCTATCTTATTCTATTGATACTGCACAATTTCAATTACACACACGCATTACCCCACCTCCCACACCGGTACCACTGAAGATCAGCGTCATGTCGCCACAACGTCATGACAAATGCTGAGTGGCTACCATTTAGGCTGCATATCATAAACTTTTTGTTATAATATTTTGATATACCTAAACGATTTTGTCCATAATGTTTGTTGTATCGTTAATATTTGTTTTAGGTTAAGTTTTATGCACCAAATAAATAAGTTTTCTTTCTTCTTCTTTCTTTCTTTCCACCATTAGTTACCTTCTACGACATGCTAGGCAAGAAACACAGTCGGCACATTATTATTAAGTCCAAACCAACATGGTACAAAACGCGTAATTGTAAACAAGGTTACTGGGAATGTGACGTATTCCTGTTTGGCGTTATAGGTGAGGTCAAAAGCAACTTTTTCCATATAATGTTGTGCCCTAAACTAAGAAAAAAAAAGTGTTAACATTTTAAGATGTAAAAAATCTGAAATTTAGGCATTTAAAGATCATTTTCATGAAAAGTGTTGTAGTTTCTGGCCAAATTCTTATTTATTTTGATTAGGTACACAGGTTGTTTTCTATGAGGTAATGTTTAATTAGCTGAAATAAACATGGTATTTTAATTAATTTACCATTTAAGAGGTCCAATCTGTATTACTGTTAACACGTTCGCGTAAGCAACCACATGTCCAAAATGTTGCATAACGGCGCAACCTTTTTTCCATACAAAATAAAGCAACGTGTGAAGACGTCGCGCCGTAAGACATACACCATGTAACCAAGCTACACGGCGCAACAAATTACAAAAATGGGATGTAATGCGGCGCAAAGGAGCAACGGTATATGAATTTACTCTTAAATTAGACGTCGGGCGACGTTCCGCTGAAATACATATTATAATCTTTAGGACGTCATAAGACGTTGCGCCGTTTCCTAAGCATATACTCACGACGTCGTGCGTCGTAGCTCACGCGAACGTGTTAAAAAAACACAAAATCTGACATAACTTAGAAACCATTAAGTTTTTCAAATTCAAATTCAAAATAACTTTATTTATATAGGTAGACTTCAAAAAAGCACTTAGAAATAGTCAATATAGAACAGAAAAGAAAACATTACTACCGGTTCGGAAGGTAGACTCTATCGAGAAGAAACCGGCAAGAAACTCGATAGTTACACGTTTAAAAGACAAAATTTAACGTTTCGTAAATTTATAATCTACACTTACTGGAAAACAACACTGCAGGTGAACATTTTATTATGAAGTTAAACATACATGCTTTTCATTTAAAAAGTCTTCAATTTTATAGTAGCCCTTACTCATTAAGGTCAGTTTCGGGCACAACATTATATGACAAAATCTGTAGCTTTAGACGTCACCTCTAACAGGAATACGTTCATTACATTTCCAATAACCCTGCATTTGTTTTTTTATTTTTCTTTCTATCTCTTAACTAGCTGACCCAGCGAACTCTGTTCCGTCTTAGAGGCAATAAAAAATAAGCAGATTTTAGATGTTATTAAGTTAATTTTTTTATTAAGAAAAAAAAAATTAAGAAATATATAATAGGGATAAAAAGTTTCCTATGTTAGATTCCTGGCTCTAAGCTACCTCTCCACCAATTTTCAGTTAAATCGGTTCAGCCGTTCTTGAGTTATAAATAGTGTAACTAACACGATTTTCTTTTATATATATATATAAGCCTTTATGTTTAACAAAGTATATATTTTAGCTGGAGCTAATTAGCTATTGCACCGAAATTGTCATTTACAGCAACGAAATATTCAGCGAAAGTCTAGAAACATTCTCAAGCTTTTCCCGCTAACGAGTGTCTGCGATGGACAGGCAATTTGCAGGCAGATCACAGAACGCAATTATAGGTCTTTAGCATATCCTAGAATAAACTAATGCTCTTTGATTTGTACACGTTGTTATATCTCCGTAAAACTTTACAAAACACGTTCTTCATAGTGTTTGTTTTCATTAATTTAATCTATTTGTAGTACATCTATACAATTAAGTAAAGTTGAAACGTCTGACCCAGCCCATTGTCCCATGTTGGTCTGGGACTTATAAATAATGTGCCAACTGTAGTTGTTGCCTAGCATGTCGTAAAAGACTACTAATGGTATATTGGGTTTTGGGTATGTGATGTAGGCGACAAGCTAGCCACTTGTCACTACTTTCTTACAATTTTCCATCTAACCCAGCCCAGATTTGTTTTTGGCTGAAAGTGCTTAAAGGGGCCGCTTCCCCTTTGACTCAGCCTACCCCTTCGGGGATTATGGGCGTGATGCTATGTGTGTATGAACCGTCTGTTTGTAATGTCAAAATAACTTCGTAATTTTTTTTCTAAGGAAAAAGGTCATAAAAATATTTAGCCGTTTTGGAGATCGGAACAAATGGACAAAATGTACAAAAAAAACTAAACATACTCTTTATACATTTAAGGATTATGCTATTATATTATTTAGACATTCAAAACAGACACTTTAATTTTATTTATCTTTATAGACGTCAGGTTACGTTAGAACGTTAGGTCGAGATGAGTGCGCTGCGGAAAATCTGCGGTGTATCGCTCACAGACTGCGTTCGGAATGATGATGTAAGAAAGAGAGTTGGTCTGAAGGACAGCGTCGGAGTCAAGGTAAGAAGAGGCATGCTCCGGTGGTTCGGATATGTGGAAAGAATGGATGACGAAAGATTGACTAAACAGATATACAATGCAAAAGTGGAAGGATGTAGGAGCCGCGGAAGGCCCAGGCTCACCTACCACGACCAGATTGGTCGTGTATTAAAAGGAGGTGATGTTAGGAGTCATAAAAACCGTAGAGCTTGTATGAAAAGGATTATGAATGTTGAAGAGGCGAGTGAGGTGTGTGAGGATCGTGCCATATTCCGTTCGGTTCTCTCTGCCTACTCGCCGCTTCCCTAGCGGGGTAGCCGCTAGGGAAGCGGCGTGAAGTTTAGTTAGTAGTTAGTTTTATCTTTATAGACAAGTGGAATTCGTGTCACTATTCGTCTTTTGCTGGACATAAGCCTCTTCTAATGAACACCACTGGCCCTTTTGGCTTTAACTTATGGTATACCGTTCATAAAATTCCAAAGCTACCTTACATCAGCCTAATACAATAAAAAAATCAAGGGAACAGCTGCCATTAATATGGTAATACAATCACGGGACGTCACGGCTGATTGCCGGCGCAGTCGGCAGACGCAGCGGACTCAACATAGCAGGCCTCGCTCCGGGGAAATCAATGTCTAGAGATAAAAACCTGTCAAGGGTGAACCGGGGTAATAAATACAATTCTGTAGTAACTCATCACAATATTTGTATTGAAATAAAACTCTGTAGTCACGTGAAGCTAAAATAAAACAAAAAATTTTTTTTAAGCTTTGGTTATTATTAAAATATAGTTAAAAAATTTTTTTTTTAACCAACAAACTATAAATGACGATGATACACCGTAAAGCTCGCAGGACTGATTAAATATTAAAAATGTTAGCGTTTAGTGACTTGGAACTTTGATACGGTGTCGTCCCAAATTTTTGTTTATTTGATAAAAGCAAAAATACGAGTTATATATTTTTTGATAATCCAACTAATAGGTAGGATAGGGTTTATTTTCAGGAAGAAAGTTAATCTAAGTATTATACAATAATACTGAAATATTAAATATGTATTAAAAAGAAATAACTATACACATAACTGTATATAGTTATTTCTTTTTAATACTGACTCTTTTTAAATCTGACTCCGAATTAAGTAGCTTAAGCACTTGTGTTACGGATATCAGAAACAACAGTGGTATTACAAATATATACTTAAATATTGGATATTAACACCCAGACACAGAACAAACACAAGTATTCGTCACACGAATGTTTGTCCTGGGTGGGGATCGAACCCACAACTCTTGGCGCATGGGGCAGGGTCACTACCAAATGCGTCATCGAGCTTGTCAAAATAAATCAAAGTAACGGTCCATACCTCTTAAGTTGCTTTTACGTGCCTTATAAGTTAGCTATTGTTACTAAAACAAGGTTTTCTTAATATCCCACGGATCCCCAACACAGCCAAGGTCCGACCTGCGTGTTGTTTCGGCAATTCCCTACCCCGTGACATAATTGGATAACCAGACAAACAACGTTAAATTGTGTTATATGCTTGAGTTTGGACGTTTGGGTCAGAGTTGAAAGAGAATTATGTTCAGACAGCTGTGGTTGTTGAAATGAAAAAAATTGTGTTACCGAAAAATCGATAGTTTAACGGCCAAATCTATACTAATATTATAAAGAGGAAATGGAGGAGCATTTGTATTTTTGTGTGTATGTTTGTAATGAATAACCTCAATACTGAATACACTATCGATAGTATCAATAGTACAAAACTATCAATAGTAACGATAGTATAGGCTGTCGATATAGATAGCGGAAACACTAGAAAAAATCGAATACAGTAGGAAAATTGGATACAATCAAAATATCGCTAACTTTACTTTGTATTCTAATATTCATCATCATCCTCTTAGCGTTATGTCCCGTGCTTAGACGGGGTCCGCTTAGACCATGATCCAGGATTTAGCGTGTCTGCTAATTACATTGAAGCGACTGCCGATCTGACCTTCGCAACCCTAAGATAGGGGAACCAGACAATTTTTGGATCATGGTTACAAATTCAAAGTTGTTTGAATTTGCAGGTTTCATCACGATGTTTTCCCTCACCGTCGAGCTAGTGGTATAAATACGTACATAGATTTGAAAAATCCAGAGGTACATGCTCGGGCTTGAACCCGCACTCCTCGGTTAAGAGGCGCGTGTCCTTACCATTGAGCTACCACCGCTCCATTTTCGCTTTGTATTCTAATATTGACCTGTTTTTAAATGAATTTGCAAGATAGTTTAGTAATATAAATATATTCATGTGACATTCGACTGGCTCGATGGCGTATCGATTCGATTCCAACCCAGGACAAATATTCGTGTGATGAATACTTGTGTTTGTTCGTGTCTGAGTGTTTATATCCAATATTTAAGTATACACTGCTGATTCTTATCTGTAACATAAGTGCTCAGGCTACTTACCTCGTAGTCAGATTAATGTAGGTATGTATGTGATGTAGTATGTATGTATGTAGTGTGTAGAGAGCGGTGGTAATTCAATGGTAAGGACGCGCCCCTCTTAACCGAGGGGTGCGGGTTGGAATCCGAGCTCATACCTCTGGATTTTTAGAATCTATGTACAGAAGCTCGGCAGTGAGGGAAAATATCGTGATGAAATCAGCAAATTTAAACAACTTTGGATTTGCAACCATGATTCAACATTTGTCTGGTCCCCTATCTTAGGGTTACAAAGATCAGATCGGCAGTCGCTTCACTGTAATTACCAGGATCGCTAAATCACTAGACATGACGCTAGGAAGATAATTTTTTCCTCTATACATATCTTCTGTTCTCAACTACCATCACCCCAGCCTTAATTACACTTATCAATATATTTAGTTTAATCATATTCGAGAGCATTCTCGTATTGTTTACCCATAAGCATGTTTATATTAAGGCGTTAATTACTTTAATATTCACTCGAAGCGTGATTACATTGTACGCACCAGACGTGTCTGCTAAATTAAGTTAGTATCAAATATAATAGAATATATAACAATGTAGTGATTACAGCTAGGTAAACTTAGGTTGGGTCTATTATTGGAATTGTTGCCAATTGAGACACCAGCCACAAATTAAAGGACTTATAAGCGTTATATTAGAGAACTTGGTTTAATTTCGTCTACCTAATTCAATATCTTCAGTAATGTGATACGATGAGATAGTTAGTCTAATGGTTGGAGACCATAGCTATCGACTAAATCCTGCTAAAAGTCAATGTTCATATGATTCATTAAACTCAAATTATAGATGTTTAAAGTTGGAATATATATTTTTTTTTAATTGTGGAAACTCTTCAGATCCAAAAACCGTGTTCTCGAGCTTTCACCCTCTGCTTGGAAAAAATTATGGCGGTATATTGGACTCGAACTAAAATGCATCGGCATTGCGCCTCTGCTGGGTTGCCTCCTCTTCCTCGGCAATCCAAGTCAGGCCGTAGGCAAAGCTGTCCGCGACGGGCTGGAAAGACACCAGTCGCAGCCCACCTCGAGGTCCCTCTTAGCTTCAGCTCTGGATGGTCCAAGTCCAACACATACGAAGCCCGGTACGATAAAACGAGGACCCCGGCTGGAGGGAAAGCAAATACTATCTTGGTACTAAAACACTTACCTCAACAAACCCATTAAATACAGTAAGCATTAACTTTAAAACATATGCCAATCAGGACAACTCCATCAACTCGACACTCCCAATGCAAACACAAAAAACGTTTCTGCAAAGTCGAAATAAAGCCATCTGTTGAGCAAAAAGAAACAAAGCTACGGGCACATGGAACTATCTGCCCGATAAAACAACGGCGCTGAACAAAATTACATCCGATAAATAATCCTCGCCATCAATTCGGCGCCGCCATAATGAAACTCACGATTTGTTGTCCTCATAAACAAAATCCTTCTTTATAGCGGCGATATCGGACTTTACAAGCTGTGCTGATAAATCCTTTTATCGCGCGTCTTTGCATACACCCCGTTTCGCGTTTTAATAAAAGTCTAAATTTGTATTATGCTCTGGATTCAGGGATTACCTGTGGATGGGGTTTTATGGTGATGGAATTGGACGACTTAAGCACTGGAGTTTGGAAATGTGCTCCTTAATACAGTCTTAATCTGCTTGTCTTAATGTTTGTGTAGAACTTTGTGGAGTTATTGGGTACTCGCTGCATTCAAGTAGAGATATACTGGATGGAGGGATTACAATGCTTTTTGATAATTTTAGTAATAATTTTGTTTTTTTGAGTGATTATAGTATAATGCTAATGTCACGTGTATTTTATGATAGGAGTGTGGGTTCAGTATTCCGAGGCTTTAAAAATTATACATACATAACATACATAAAATCACGCCCATAATCCCCGAAGGGGTAGGCAGAGTCAAAGAGGCAGCATGCCCTTTCAACCACATTCAGCCAAAAAATAAAGCCGGGCTGGGTCAGATGGAAAATTGCGAAAAAGCAGTGAGAAGCGGCTAACCTGTCGCCTACACAATCACACACCCATAATCCGATATACCATTAGTCGCCTTTTACGACATGCTAGGCAAGAACGACAGTTGGCATATTCTTTTTAAGTCCCAAATCAACATGGGACGGTGACCTGGGTTGGATGGTAAGCTGTGAAAAAGGAGTGACAAGTGGCTAGCTGTTCGCCTACTCAGTCACATACCCAAAATCCCGTAAACCATTAGTCGCCTTTTACGACATGCTAGGCAAGAACCACAGTTGGCACATTCTTTTTTTTTGTCCTAGATCAATTAGTCAAGTCTCATGTTGGTCTGGCACTTGGCCCATGTTGATCTTAAAAAATATGTAATGTCTTATTTAATATGCACAAAAAAAAAATACTAAGACACAAATTAACATCATTCAGTCCTATATGTAACTAATATAGCACAATAAATTTTATATTTACTTTAATAACTTCATTATTTTCGAACGTTGATTAAAATTAAGATATTCCTTCCTATAACTGTGTTTTACATACCGTGATAGAAGTACGTTTATATAAAAAGAAAAAAAAACCATTTTATTTTAACTCCGTGGAAAATTTGAATGTAGTCATGAACTATTGTGGTAGCTACTCACTTACCACAATGTTACCATAGATTTTCATGAGTAACTACGATAAGCTGCCCTATTTTATAACAACCTAATTAGTTGTAAGTGTTATTTGTTTATCTAGATTAAAATCTTGAAAACCTGACATTTGAACTACTAATAAATTGTATTTATTACTACTATGTTATTAGTGTTATATTAACTTGAATAAAACTACCTATAATAGTATAATTATAGCACGTGAACTTTTATTAACGTCATTATTATTTTCTTTGTTGCAGAAAGTATCGACAAATCTGGAGAGGATCCGGTGGTATCAGCTTTAAGGCCTTACGGGGCGCCAGACGATGACGACGGGTCGTCCAAAGACAGCATAGATATATTTCAAAAATTCTTCGGAAACATCACCAAAATAAGCCATCCCATCTCCGAACTCACAACAGATGATGTTTCTCTCTTCGATCACTTTTTAAACGTAGAACATAGTTACAATAACGAAACGCAGAGAATGACCATGGACGATGTCGCAAATAGTGATACTGTCTCTAATGAAACTTTGAATGAAAATGAGAATGTGACCGTGACGAGACCAAGTGTCCACGAAGATGTAGTTACTAAGTTCCTAAGGTTGATAGAAACTCAGCATCTACTAGGAGAGAATTGTACAGCTGGTACTCATCTTAATTTAGGAGAAGGCGTAGTAGATAGATACGCGCAAGAAAGATTTAGAATAGAAGCTGATGTTGCTGTGAATCGAGCAAATATGTTGACTAGATTGTGGAAGTATGCTGGGCCATCAGTGATGCATAATGAGTACCTGTTGCATGCAAGCGTCTTCTCGATGGTAGAATTCGACGACGACATATTTGCAGCAGGCAATTGTTACGACCAATTCCAGTATAAGGATTATCAGCTGTTTTGTCCTTTCGCGTACAGATTGCCGGAAGGACCAATATTGGCCAAGGACTTGGCGGTCGAGTACAAATATTTGAGCAACACGTCGGAGTGGTTTTATATTGCCCGAAAAAATGCTGAGCGGGTGATACGTAACCACAATCAGTTCAGAAGAGGTAAGTGATTAACATTATCTGTGGCTACAAAAACATTTATAGTTGGTAGTATTGTTAAAATTCGTGGATTAAAAACCAACACCACAAATTTCAATCAATAAAAATGTTAATTACCTTAATTTCCATCGAAATCTTTTCAAATTTCATAATTGAATTAAACTGCAGAAAAATATATATAAAACTATGGAGGTGAATTGAAATTTAACTTCAAAATTTTTTTAACCATCAAAATTCTGCACGCCTTAACTAGAAAATATTTACCGGATTAATGTGCTAAAACACTTATATAAATTACCATGACCCGAACATAATTTTATTGACATAAAATTAGTATGGCCCTTGATTTCTTCACCAAAGTCTGTAAGCACCCGATTACTAGGCAAATCATCTAGAATAGATAAATGCAATATAAAGGCTATGTTCACATTCTTATATACCTTGCTGAACAGCAACCATTTGCCTCCAGCTCATTAGAAATACTAGGTGTAAAATAAACTCCAACAGAATTTGGCATCACAAAATTACACACACAAAACTTTATTACGAGGAATCCGCTCCGTAATACTTCGTTTAGACGTAAGCTCGCTAGATGGGAGCTCAGTGAAGGAAGAATCGTCTGCTTCGCTTATTAGGTTAGCTGGGCGTGTGGCTCATTAGCACTGAGAAATGAGTTGGCATAATTGAGGGCCAGCTCGGCTTTAATGATATTGTTTTTAATAGGGATATTCCGTTCGTTGACCCAAATAAGCTGTTGGCGACTATATTCTTTACTAGATAATAAATAAATCTGTTTTATCCATGTTTGTAATAGACGACGATGGTTTAGGCGTTTGTCGATAAAGATTCAATTTTTTTTTTGGAAGGTCAGTTTTATATTATTTACTGGCCCGTTGGTAAAATAGTCAGAGAGAGACCCTGGCCACGAAACCAAGGTTCGCGGGTTTGAATCCCGCTAGGGGCAAATGTTTCGTATGATGAACATGGAAATTTTTACTCGACTCATGGATGTTTATAAACGTATTTAAGTATGTCTATCCGTTCACCTAGTATCCATATTACAAGCATAAGCTTAGTTTGGGACTAGGGAATCGGTGTGTCAGTCTGGAGAAAAAAAACATTTATTAATTGTGAATTTCTAAGATGACATGTGTTCAGTTGTAGATATGAGTCGGTAATAGGAATTGTAATCCAGCGGCATTTTTTCCATCAGAACTAAAATCGTGCTCGACCTAGCTGGATTACTTGATCTAGCATTCCAATCTCTAGTACGGATTAAAATCCAGTGATATTAAAACTCAAACTCAAACTCAAAATATCTTTATTTACGTAAAATAACATAACATCACGCCCATAATCCCCGAAGTTTTAAGTCCCAGAACAACATGGGACAGTGGGCTGGGTTGGATAGAAAGCTGTGTAAAAGGAGTGACAAGCGGCTAGCTCGTCGCCTACTCAGACACATACCCAAAAGCCCGTAAACCATTAGCCCGTAAGCTCAAAATATCTTTATTTACGTAGGCCTCAAAAAAGCACTTGTAAATCGTCAACTAATAGGTACTATTAAATCACCACTTGTCGCTGAATCCAGCACAAGCTGAATTACTGGATCCTTGCTGGAACCAGCATTCCAATCCCTAGCTGGTATAAAATACGACCCATAGTTTAATCAACCCTCGTTAAAATATCGGGATTTTAAAATTGCTATTCAAGCTTCTGACAAAACTTTGAGGTAACGATTACAATCTCACAAATAAGTCTAATACCAACTGAACATGCTTCCACAAGGTCATTGTAAGAAAAGAGAGGTCGAAAGATCTGAAAATGTCTTTATTGGTCTTTAATAATGATTATATTATTTTTGTTCGCTAGCTCGCGTCTCGGGCGTCGTCTTTCTTTTGACCAATGTCGTAAGTATTATTCATCTATATGTCAAGTCACATCAGTCGGTTGTCTGACCAAAAAGGTCGTAACAGTTATTATCATTTTCGTCATCCATTCAAGTCTTTTAAGAATAAGGAATATTCTATTCGAATATTCATTAACAGTAACACCACAAAGCTCATCAACAGTTTACCTCCACTCCTTGATTAACAGTTCAGTATTTATGTCACTCTTGTACTACAGGAGTGAACAGGGGCGTCACTCACCCCTGATTGTCCGTAACCGCGCGTAGGGATGCAAGTCGCGTCTAATCAATGGTTTAATCCCTTAATGAGAAGTGGGTTGGCTGTTCGACAGTTACATCGAGTTACGAACAGCGAACTATGATAAAAATCAATTGGACTTAGCTAGGTGTTAGTTAATAGGTAGTTGGCATGTATGGCATATACTGATAGACAAGCGAGAGGAGTGCTCAAAACCAGTTATATGCCTTCCAGGAGTATAAACTCTAATGTTAAATTATTCGGTGTATCTTCCTTCATACATGAGATGGTCAAAGCCCAGTCTTGAGCATTGATTTTAAAATAAAAATCAAATTGTTCTCCAATTTATATTTAAATAGACAGAAAAATTTTGTTTTTAATTTAATAATTTAGTTGTTTTTGGCTAAATGTGGTTAAAACGGCTTGCTACCTCTTCAGGGATTGCTAATGTTTATGTATTTTTTGTTTAGTTTTTCAATTCACATCGCGGCATCGGTTTCAGTTGGATCCGCATTGGTTTCAATCCAAAAATTTGAGGAAAGATGCAGCTCAGTGGCTATTGAAATTACTGTTGACTCTGATATTCTATTGCGAATCTTAGTTGCTCGATTAATCTTCGTTAATATATTTAAAGAGTAAAGGTAAAAAATTACTTGCAAGTTGCCACCCTATATGCCACAAACGTACTACGGCGACCGCTTACCTAGCCATACATTTTAACCACATTCGTAGTGTAAAAAATACGCCCAACCAGACAGAAAAAGAAAAGAAAGAAATGTCCCAATTTGTACTTGCAAATGAATTTTACAAGAACGAGGTAAAAATTAGGTTAACAATGTCATTTCCTTTCACAGAGATATTGTACAAAGTGAAATGTACACTTCACACGATAACGCTGTCGGTACAAATTCCAGTTGTTTTTTTTAGTTGTTTCATTTTGTTCTCAGTTAGTGTAACGAGGGTCGACATGCGACGGAATAGCTGAGCGAAAGTAGCATTAGTTTTAATATCAACACTTAGTTACTGCTAGAATTGCATTATATTACTTGCCCGCTTTTGAAACTTCGTTCGCTTATACTTTAGAACGAATAAATTTTAACAAAAATAAAAACCGACTTCAAAAAACCCCGCAAAAAATGTTTATAAAAAAACACAAGTAAAAACTGCCTTAATAGCTATTTAAATGTCTAAACACTAAAAAGTATAAAATAAATTCTTTCGACTGCTTCAATGAAAGTATTAATCTTTAACACGTATTTAAATATTTACAATAATCAGTTAGTTTTGGAGTCTCATATTTTAACTAATTTGTTTCATATTGTTATTAGTAAGGTAATTTGTTATTAAGCGTCTACTTTTTTTTTAGTTTGGCTGGCACCGACTCCAAAACTAACTGATTATTGTAAATATTTAAATACGTGTTAAAGATTAATACTTTCATCGAAGCAGTCGAAAGAATTTATTTTATACTTTTTAGTGTTTAGACATTTAAATAGCTATTAAGGCAGTTTTTACTTGTGTTTTTTTATAAACATTTTTTGCGGGGTTTTTTGAAGTCGGTTTTTATTTTTGTTAAAATTTAACTTATTTATTACTTTTAAGTGAAATTTATTAATAGGTAGGTAGACCAAAACAAAACGAGCTGCTTTAATGAGACAGTGCCGGTCTTATGAGACTAAAGACGTAAAGGTATAACGAGCCTTTAATGTTTAAAGAATTACTAAAAACTACTAATCTTCAATGAGTTATACCTTTCATCATCAGCTAAGCAACATAACATGATGAGTACGAGACGCAAATAATGGAATCGTTTTAGAAAAAATAAATAAAACACTTAACATGTCGTTAAAGTTTAAGAGTGGCCCTCGTTTTCATGGTATCCCATCACTAGACCAAGACTTGGTGAAATTGAGACTATCTCGAGAATTACACTCAATATGGCCCTATAATATTGAAAGAATTATCTACGAACTCCTAATCGTTAAGGAGTTACACCTTCCATCATCAGCTCAGCAACATGAAATTATGAATACCAGACGTAAATACTTGAACTGTTTTAGAAAATAACTAAAATAGATTGTACGCGCCTATAATACTTAAGGGTTTCCCTCGATTTGGCTAAGATTCCTTCATCAGATCCAGATGTGGTACCAATAGAACCAACTCCAGGATATATCCTTTTGAATAAAAAAAGAACTCTAAAAATCGTCTTACAATTCTCGAAGATATCAATATTTAAAGAATCATAAACTAATTCCTAATCGTTAAGGAGTTGTACCTTCCATCATCAGCTCACCAACATAAGATGATAAGTACCATGCGTAAATACTTGAACAATCTTAGAAAATGTCTAAAACACATTGTACGTGCCTATAAAGTTTAAGGGTTGCCCTCGATTTTCCTGGGATCCCTTCATCAGATCCTGACTTGGTGGCAATGGGACCAACCCGGGAGTAAACCCTTTCGATTAAAAAAAAAATTTTGGAAATCGGTTAACAATTCTCAGAGATATCGAGTAACATACATACAAAAAAAAAAAAAAAAAAAAAAAAAAAAACATTCAGTCGAATTGAGAACCTCCTCCTTTTTTTTGAAGTCGGTTAAAAATAGAATTTTATTCGTCGCTTTTGTGAACAGACTTTTCATTTAATAACCTATATAAATAAAGTAAAAAAGTATATTTTGACGGTGGGTAAGGACCGGTATGTAAAGTATGTATATAGTTTCCGTTCCCGTGGGAATATGGGGATAAAATATAGCCTATGTTACTTCCGGATAATGTAGCTTTCCAACGGTGAAATAATTTTTGAAATCTGCACAGTAGTTTTCGAGTTTATTCATTACAAACACACACAAAAATATAAAAATACAAATCTTTTCTCAATATTATAAAGAGAAAAGATAGATAGATTGTAACACAAACACCTCTAAAGGAGAGGGACAGGCTGAGGCGACAGCTGTTGGCTGCAATAACGCGCGAACAACAAGGGTGGAAGGGAGAGCGTTATTTTATTGAGCAGGTGTGAATGAGGCGCGTATTGGCCTGGATGGGCCGGGATAAGGGACACTGAGAGCATAGGATGTAGAAAGTTATTTAACTATTTGTCTTAAATTTTGAACATATGTATTTATTTATGTGCAACTTGTCGTAGTGATGAAATCGTCATAGTAAGTGATTAATGGATAAGATTTGGAATTGGCAGGCATTTGCAACTCCAGACACGTGTATTGCATGTATCGCTGTCGCATGATAGGGATGCGTAAGAGAGACATGGATTAGGTTCATGGCCCTCTTGCGCATCACGTAGCGTTAATCTTGTAAAATTAAAAAAAAAGTCACTGAATTTAATCTTACTGTCCAAATAGGGACTACGATGAAAAGACTAATAACGAACACGGAATATAACGCTAGAACGATGAAATAGAAATTTTATATCAGAAAATAGCAACATAACTAATTACGAAGCAAATTTCACACGGTAAAAATCAGCATTAACGTTTCTGCAAACGAAAAATTAAACGCCATAATGCAACAGCTGGCTGCAGTAATGAAGGTCCAATGAAAATAAAAGCTAAAAAAGTAAAGCGCCCGTTTTATTTGAGCAGGTGCGAACAAGTCCCCGTATTGGACTGGGAATTGGGATAAGGATGGAACGATTGGCGGATAATGCGTGTGTGGAAGTGGGAGATATATTGTTGAGTAATTGAATTTTATCGGTTGTAATTCTACTTTTATTAATCTTTATTCAAAGTGTGAGAAATTAGAATTGAATGTACCTTCCGATAATTATTGTCGACGTCTTGATCGTGTTACGATATTTAAAACTATCGAGTCCGCGCAGCAAAGCTATATTCACGTTTGTAGAAATCATCCATCTATCTATATGTATTGCGAATTGACTTTTTCATTGCTCCTCTATCTATACGCGAGAAAACATCAATATCAACAAAGTATAAAGTGTTTTATTTGTTTTTAATTATCGTCTTAGTAACTTAATCGAGCATCATTAATTTCTACACATTATCAGTGATAAATATTTCATTATCTCTTACTAAGTTTCATAGAATTTCATAGAGAATTTATGAACTATTAGGAATTTTGTTAATTAATAAAAATTACTGGCTATCTGACCTTCAGATAGAAGAACCAGATAAATTAGATCATAATTACACATCATAGCTTTATTAATAGGTTTCCTCACATTTTTTCTGACCACCGAGCTGGTGGAATAAGTACAATAGAAAATGATTGATTCCGTTTATTCAGTACACGCAGTTCCCGTTCCTGTGGAAATACGGGAATAAAATATAGCCTATATTACTCGCTAGTAAAGTAACGTTTCATTGAAGAAATAATTTTTAAATCGGTCTAGTAATTTCGGAGCCTATTCAGTACAAACAAACAATTAAATCTTCCCTCATCATAATATTGGCGTAGATGTAGAAAAGTACTGTATAAAATAATAATTATAGACAGGCAACTATTACTTTGATAACAGCCACAACATTCACATGAGCACCGTTACGACAAAAAGCCTACTTCAAAGGTGTTAAAAGACTCTTCCATTTAACCGGCCTGTTAGCCTGTATTAGATTTCGTTAACAGATTCCACTCCCAACGTTCAGAAGTAAACGCCCCTCTTAATTCGGGATGCCTGGTCAAAGCGTAGCTCGGTGAAGCAAATTCGCAATCCAGCCCAAGGGTGACCGCAGATGGGTGTTTAAAGGCAGGAATTTGCAACACCCACACCTCTAATAAATACATCCTCGGTACCTGACAAGATGGCTTTGCGCATCACGCAAATAACACGTAAAGACGCATTTGCGACAATAAATATTATAACACCACCCTAACCTCAATCATCGACACAAAGAAAAAATCTTTCCCAAAAGCGCCAAGTATCACCATTATGACAAAACGCCGAAGCAAATGAACGCAATATTTCAACCAGGCAATTGCGCGAAGAGCCGCAAATTGATCGGCTATAGCCTTAACGGTGAATAAAGGAAGCTTTCTAGAAGATAATTGGAACAAAATTACCCGCCGGTAACGCGTGCTCGGTAACGCTTGCTCGGTAACGCTCGCGCCGTAACGTTTATTTATGGCGAACGATTTGTTCTGAGGCCCAGCAAGCGTCGGTGGTACGGAAAGATACCATTTGTTATTATGGATTGTGAACCATAGGTGGGAGCGAATATGTGGAACATTAAGTTTTGATGCGGTGGTATCTCAATAGTAGGGTGTCACGTCTCTCATACGGGGGTGCTGGCTTGAGCCCACACCTCTGGATTTTTTTAATTTAGCAATGAATCAATCCCGCTTCCGGTGGTCAAACATTTATTCACGAAGCAAGTATATGTTTTATCATTTTGGGTGCTTTAGCTGATAATCTTAGTATACAATGCTCAAGATACTAATTTTGGAATCAGATGCAAGCTTGTAGGTAATATTAGAGAGACTTTAGGCTGACTATCAATTTTTCGAGGATAAAAATCATTGGTCATTGTCCTTTCTTTGGGTTCCAACTTTAGGTATCCCTAATTTCATCGCAACCGTTTTCAGAATTGCGGTCAAGACACAACAGACTCGTCAGATAGACAGATTTCCACATTCATGACAAGCTCGATGGCGCATTCGGTAGTGACCCTGCCGTATGCGCCAAGAGTTGCGAGTTTGATCCCCACCCAGGACAATCATTCGTATGATGAATACTTGTGTTTGTTCTGTGTCTGGTTGTTAATATTGAATATTTAGTTTTATATAAGTAATACCACTGTTGATTCTGATATCCGTAATACAAGTGCTTAAGCTACTTACCTCGGAGTCAGATCAATGTATGTGATGTATTCGGATATTTATTCATAGTATTAATAACGATTCAATGCAGACAAAACCACGAGCCAAATCTAGCCAGTGCCAGCGTCCGCATTTTAGGAGGCCCGTTAATCTGTTCTCACCTCGTCCTTTGTCAGTGTCGCTATCGGGCGGGACCGGGGAATTAATAAATGACAATGTCTTTCGCAGGTGTAGCTAATAATGCGCGTACCGATTTGTTTCGACTTCCAAGGGCCGGGGTATATCTCATATAATATATGTTACGTAATACCGCCTATTGCTCATTTACGAGGCTTAATGAAGGTAGGAGATGATGTATTTGGTGGATGAGACGATTGCTTTTCTGGTTGTTATTAGTGGGATGCTAGGCGTCAGCTTTGCAATTATACATACATACATACATAACATCACGCCTATAATCCCCCAAGAGGTAGGCAGAGTCAAAGGGCAGCATACCCCTTCAACCACATTGAGCCAAAAATAAAGCCGGGCTTGGTTAGATGGAAAATTGTGAAAAAGCAGTGACAAGCGGCTAACCGGTCGCCTACACAATCACACACCCAAAACCCGATATACCATTAGTCGCCTTTTACGACATGCTATGCAAGAACCACAGTTGGCATATTCTTTTTAAGTCCCAGACCAACATGGGACAGTGGGCTGGGTGGGGTGGAAATCTGTGAAAAAGGAGTGACAAGTGCAAGCTTTGCATTTAAAGAGGACTTTAAAAAGACGTGGCCACACTGATTGCATGCTGATGCATACTATGCAAAAGTAGATCAGCTGTTAGTCACACTTTGACAATAATCGGATTAAATTTCAATTTGGCTTACACAGCGATATCAAAAAGTGTTTAGTAATCGTTGACTACAAAACGAAAGGCCGTAGGTTCGAACTTGCTCCGGGGTTATAATTAAATGAACTAAGCATCACATTTACATATAACTACAGTTGTCCTTAATCATCAGCACCTACTTATACAAAGACTAGCAGCACCTTGCGGTTTCACTTGCGTATTTCCCGTGTCCGTAGAAATCATCATCTTCATCTTCCTAGCGTTATGTCCCGTGCTTGGACGGGGTCCGCTTAGACCATGATCCAGGATTTAGCGAGTCTGGTAATTACATTGAAGCGACTGCCGATCTGACCTTCGTAACCCTAAGATAGGGGAACCAGACAATTTTTGGATCATGGTTACAAATCCAAAGTTGTTTGAATTTGCAGGTTTCATCACGATTTTTTCCCTCACCGTCGAGCTAGTGGTATGAATACGTACATAGACTTGAAAAATCTAGAGGTACGTACCCGGGTTTGAACCGGCACTCCTCGGTTAAGAGGCGCGTGTCTTTACCATTGAGCTACCACCGCCATTTCGTAGGAATACGGGGATAAAATATAGTCTATGTTACACGCTGATAAAGTATCTTTTTATAAATGAAATATTTTATCAAATAGGTTCAGTAGTTTCGGAACTTATTTATTACAAACAAACAATCAGATCTTTCCTACTTGTATATTAGTATAAGTATAGACTAACGAAGAACCTTTCTGTTTCAGGGTACAATACCTACACTTACAACGACACAGCGCACACAGAGCGGGAGTTCGACGAGATCCTCTCCGTCACGTACGAGGACGGCAAGTGGTCGAAGCCCTACTATGACTGCGGAGGCGGCAACATCTGGATGCTCACCTACACTGTGCCCTTCTTCGGGTACAACAACGGCACTTACTTCTTCAAGTAAGTAACAACAACTGGCTACTTGACCCAAATACTTTTTAGGGTTCCGTACCTAAAGGGTAAAACGGGACCCTATTACTAAGACGCCGCTGCCCGTCCGGCCGTCCGTCTGTTACCAGGCTGTATCTAATGAACCGTGATAGCTGGACAGTTGGCTGGCGCATTTGGTAGTGACCCTGCACCATGCGCCAAGAGTTGTGGGTTCGATCCCCACCTAGGAAAAACATATGTGTGATGAATACTTGTGTTTGTTCTGTGTCTGTGTTTTAATATCCAATATTTAAGTATATATTTGTAATAGGTACCACTGTTGATTCTGATATCCGTAACACAAGTGCTTTAGTTACTTAGCTCAGAGTTTGTGGTGTCGTCAGATATCTATCTATATTATATACCAGACCAGTCCACCAACGGGCCAGTCAATTTACCATAGACCTTATTTTAATATAGGTACATGATATAAACAAAACATAAATAACATTTTTTTTACTTCGCAAGACTTCTAACTTTATAATGATATATTAAATGTTTGCGGAGGAAAGTGGATTTTTAAATTTTTCCAACACCTACATTAAAAGATTAAGCATCTAGCGTCCACAGCGACAAGAATACAGCATATTAAATTTAATGCATATTAATAAGCACGTTGAATCGGATTATTTAAAATAATAGAAATAGTTTAGTTATAACCACAAATGTAGGTATTACATGAATATAAAAATCCGTACTTAAATTTTTAGTCCATTATTGAGATTAGAAAAAAATATTGCTTACCCATTTTTTTTTAATTTGTTCAGCAAACCAACAATTAAGAAGACACAGCGCGTTAAGGTACCGCGTGACGTCATTTCAGATCTTTGAACTTTTTCGAATACATATTAGATGAATCAAAGAATACGTATTCAATATTTTTGGATATTCTTACTTACGGTCTATAAAAAAAATATTGGGTAAAACAGCCCATTTGTAAAATCCAAAACAGCACTTTTCCCTAGAAATATGTTTCTTATATGCAAAAGTTAGTTTGAGTTAGTTATCTCTCGTACATACTTAAAATCACGCCCGTCATCCCCAAAGGAATAAGCAGAGTTAATGACAAAACTAGCCCCCTTAACCATATTCAGCCAAAAAATTTAAACTGGCTTGGGTTAGATGCAAAATTATAAAAAAGTAGTGCCAAGTGGCTAACTCGTCGCCTACCCAATCAAACACTCGATATACCATTAATCGCCTTTACGACATGCTAGACAAGAAGCACAGTTGGCACATTAGTTTTAAGTCCCAGACCAACATAGCCCCTAGACCGCATGATCTCTCATCAATGAGATAGGTATATCGCCGATGAATGATAAAGTAAACTTTGTAACCTAAACACACAGTTTACCCAAAGCGATGTTGGAGATGTAATTCCAACATTCGCCAACACAGATTACTCGCGTATATTGATAAACAATATTTCTTTGTGAAAACTAATATCAGTTGGGTGGACGTCGCGACGCCCGGCGTTGATTCGTTCCCGTCTTAATCCCGATATTGCAGCTACTGTCCCGATTTGTTGGGAAAAGTCTATCTGTCATATCATCTATATATTAATCTGTGAAGCATAATCTTTGTACCCCTTTTTACGAACATTACGCGGACGGGGGAGTATGCGATTTTGCACAGTTGAAGTTTATATGGTGAAGGAATGCAGAAAACAAATATTTTAATAAATATTTCATTTTAAATTATGGTCGAACTTCCACTGGTATTAATTAATATCCTAAAATTATTCAACACAATTCCAAATGCATTAAATCGCTTTATCAGAATTGCAACAACTAATTTCCTGTAGAACCCTCCTTCAAATCCAATAATAACTAGTAGCAATTCTGCAAGTTGGGCACCCTAGAGAAGACGAGATAATAGATTTTGTTCTGTCTCAGCGAGGAATCAAAATTGAATGCAGCTTCCAATAACAATTGTGAACGTCTTAATCATGTGACGATGTTTGAAACTTTAATTGGATACAGTCCGCGCGAAATGACATCTTTGTTTGTGCAAAGCTATCTATTTTTAAGAATAACAAACTGAATTCTCTATTGCATCTTGCATCGTGCAATTGCAGTAAAAGGTATGGAGACACTAATCCTCACTTAATATGATTAATTTTTAAATTGTATTGTTCGTTACTATTTTATGTCTAGTTTTAGACAATCATCCTGAAATTACCGTGTTGGTCTGGGACTATAAAAGAATTTGCCATCTGTGTTGCTTGCCTAGCATGTCGTAAAAGGCGACTAATGGTATATGGGGTTTTGGGTATGTGATTGTGTAGGCGACGAGCTAGCCACACTACTTTTCACAATTTTCCATCTAACCTAGCCCAGTTTTATTTTTGGCTAAAAGTGGTTAAAGGGAATTGCTGTCCCTTTGACTCTGCCTACCCCCACGGGGATTACGGGCGTGATGTTATGTTATGTTATGTTATTGTGAAATTTTGCATTCACGTTGTAAATAATACAGAAATTTACGATAAATAACAAGTTGCAATTAGAAAGCACAATTTTTTTTCCCGGATGGAAAAAAATCTTTATCGATGAAACTTGTGTAAAAGTAGAATTTTAAAAAAGTCTGCCAACAAAATAAGCAGTTTACATATTATTTTATAGTTCCAGACCAACATGAGAATCCAGACAGCTGTCTCTGGATTCTCATGTTGGTCTGGAATTTGGTCTGGATAATTGCTGAATTATCTTCCCCGCGAGTATGAAATTTCAATAAAGCTATCTAAATCATGTCTTTGACCTTTGCCACCCAGAGTGTCCCACAGTATTTCGCATGCAGACCGGCATTGTTCCCCAACTATCGCTCTAAGTACACGCTTGTCCAAATAGCTACACGAAGGTTTACCCAGACCTAGTTTATGTTTATGCAGATTGGGAATCTCGGACGTGGCCGGTCCGGGCTAATTTATACTCCCCAGGTCAAGGTGTTGCGGTGCCGTGGCGAAATCTCGAGGGCTTTCGAGTAGAATGGCAGTTTTTTATCTCTAGGCTTGTGCTATACAAACAGTATCCAGGAAATAGCCTTGATATTTTACTAACAAATACATAATAATATAAATAAATAAATAAATATCAGATTACATCACATACATTGATCTGACTTCGAGGTAAGTAGCTTAAGCACTTATGTTACGGATATCACAATCAAAAGTAGTATTACAAATATATACTTAAATATTGGATATTAACACCCAGACACAGAACACACACAAGTATTCATCACACGAATGTTTGTCCTGGGTGGGGATCGAACCCACAACTCTTGGCGCATGGGCAGGGTCACTACCGAATGAGCCATCGAGCCAGTTAAAGATATGCCGCTGGAATAGAGACAGACATTGTGCACTCTAATATATCCTGCGTTTTTGGCTAAAATTAGTTTGGAGAATATTATTACATTACACCATCTATACATATATTCATTGACTCTGTTACTAACCACACAATCTTTTCAGCATTGAATCTCGTTTCTCGGGATTAGACAATCGTTTTAATTTCAACGTATTGGCTATTTCTTCAAATCTTCCTAGCGTTATGTCCCGTGTTTAGACGGGGTCTGCTTATACCATGATTCAGAATTTAGCGAGCCTGGTTATTACATTGAAGCGACTGCCGATCTGACCTTCGTAACCCTAAGAAAGGAGAACCAGACAATTTTTGGATCATGGTTACAAATCCAAAGTTGTTTGAATTTGCAGATTTCATCACGATGTTTTCCTTCGCCGTCAAGCTAGTTAGTGGTATAAATACGTACATAGACTTGAAAAATCCAGAGGTACGTGCCCGGGATTGAACCCGCACTCCTCGGTTAAGAGGCGCGTGTCTTTACCATTAAGCTACCCCCGCTCCTTTCAGTTTGTCCATCAGAAAGCCGTTATATGGATTTTTTGGAAGACATTAATGACACTTTATCCAAAAGCCTCCATCCCACATTATGTGTAAGTGACATAGTCACCGCACTTCATTCCACTTGTAAAAGGGTTAAAGGGTTGTTGCGCACTTGTTGTTAAAAGGGAATTTAAAATTAATTAGAGTTTTGTGCACTTCATAAGCCATTTAGTAATTTTCTATAGACCTTGACTTATGGTAAGTCGTCATGTAGGTATATAACTTATTGTAGCTGGGATGCTTTATAGAATATAATCAGAAGACGCACAATACGGAAATCTGTAATCTATACTTATGATAAATCTGTAGAGAGGTCAATTCTGTACATGAAATATATTTTCGAAATAACTATCAGGGGGTGATAAGTGATCGATACTGATGCCAAAAATGCAATCAGTAAAATTTTTGTCTGTCTGTCTGTCTGTCTGTCTGTATGTTCCTTATAGAAACAATAACTACTCGACGGATTTTAACGAAACTTAGTACAATTATTCTTCATACTCCTGGGCAGGTTATAGTATACTTTTCATCACGCTACAATCAATAGGAGCAGAGCAGTGAAGGGAAATGTTGGGAAAACGGGAGAAGTTACTCAATTTTTTAATCTTCCGTCGCGTGTGCAGCCTTAATGGTAAAAGTTACATATAAATCATGTATGACGGAAATAGTCTTTATAATATTAACCATAAACGCGGGTGACACCGCTGGCACAGCTAGTATATAATAATTTATAAAGCTAAAGAGTTTGTTTGTTTGTTTGCTTGAACGCGCTTATCTCAGCAACTTCTGTTTCGATTTAAAAAAATATTTCTGTGTTAGATAGCCCATTTATCGAGGAAGGTTATATATAACATTAACCTTAAATGCAGGTAATTCCACAGGCACAGCTAGTATCGAGTACATCATCATCTTCCTAGCGTTATGTCCCGTGCTTAGACGGGGTCCGCTTAGACCATGATCCAGGATTTAGCGAGTCTGGTAATTACATTGAAGCGACTGCCGAACTGACTTTCGTAACCCTAAGATAGGGGAACCAGACAATTTTTGGATCATGGTTACAAATCCAAAGTTGTTTGAATTTGCAGGTTTCATCACGATGTATTCCTTCACCGTCGTGCTAGTGGTATAAATACGTACATAGACTTGAAAAATCCAGAGGTACGTGCCTGGGTTTGAACCCGCACTCCTCGGTTAAGAGGCGCGTGTCCTTACCATTGAGCTACCACCGCTACTAGCTAGTATCGAGTACATGCTGAAAAGAAAATAAATTGAATTTATGCACTATTAATGTTTTAGCTTTCAGCACTTACGATGTTTTTATCTAAACTGCAGTTCTCTCAAATTACTTACGTAATATCCGGCCTACAATCATCGAATGGGCACATTTTGACTGAATTTAGTATAAGTTGGGTTAAATGAAAAATTTTAAAAATTTAGTTCATTCAAAATGCTGTCAAAGTCAGTGTTTAGAATTAGTCCTGAGTATTAAAACTCTCTAACTCGTAGCCAGGAAACAAAATATTGCGCCAGAAAATTTATTTGAATACAAAAATTTACCTTGTCTTAAAAGTTCCGAGGAAAGTTTGCAAATGTAAAAGGAAGCGTTTTCCTTGTCCCATGGGAGTTTAAAATTGTGTGACATCTCTTATAAAAACAATATTTCTTTCATAACTCTTGGGGAAGCGAAATTACTTATTTATTAGTCTGTAATTTTGTTTTGTTATCAGCGGTGGTAGCTCAATGGTAAGGACACGCGCCTTTTAACCGAGGAGTGCGGGTTCAAACCCGGGCACGTATCTCTGGATTTTTCAAATCTATCTACGTATTTATACCACTAGCTCGACGGTGAGGAAAAACATCGTGATGAAACCTGCAAATTCAAACAACTTTGGATTTGTAATCATGATCCAAAAATTGTCTGGTTCCCCTATCTTAGGGTTACGAAGGTCAGATCGGCAGTCGCTTCAATGTAATTACCAGACTCGCTACATCCTGGATCATGGTCTGTTCGGACCCCGTCTAAGCACGGGACATAACGCTAGGAAGATGATGAACTTTGTTTTGTTATCATGGTTATTAGTGGGTTATGCTTATACAGTGTATTTTTCTTTTTCTATGCTTCAAGCCATCAACAGCGATCGCAGATTAATTGTAAGGTCACTTGTCTCATATTAGGCCCATGAATGTAGATTTTTCAGAAAGTTTTTTCATAAAGAAATAGTTCAGTTTTCAATTTTATACATCTTTCCTCATTCTAATTACTTTGGTTGAAGAAAAAACTAGAGTCAAATAACCACTTTTGGTCAAAATCTTACCCAAAACACGTTTAGGTCGGTTGGAATATTGTAACAAAATAGTGACAAGTGGCATTAGCTCTTCGCTTACACAGACAATTGACACCTTATAAATATTTAATCGTATTTTACGGCATGTTAGACAAGGACAACATTTGGTACATTATAACATTATTTTTGAGTCCTATACCTACCAACAGGGGGCTTTTGGGTATGTGACTGAGTAGGCGACGAGCTAGCCACTAGCCACTCCTTTTTACAGCTTTCCATCCAACTCAGCCTACTATCGCATGTTGGTCTGGGACTTAAAAAGAATATGCCAACTGTGGTTTTTGCCTAGCATGTCGTAAAAGGCGACTAATGGTATATCGGATTTTGGGTGTGTGATTGTGTAGGCGACAAGTTAGCCGCTTGTCACTGCTTTTTCACAATTTTCCATCAAACCCAGCTCGGCTTTATTTTCGGCTGAATGTGATTAAAGGGGCATACTGCCCCTTTGACTCTGCCTACCCCTTCGGGGATTATGGGCTTGATGTTATGTATGTATGTATGTATACCAATTAGGTACCAAAGACATTATTGTTTGCCATATAACATCTTAGGCTGTAATATTAACAAACCCCTCGCACTGAAGACGGAAGATCTCGAAAACTTTGAGAGGACTGGTCCCTCTGAACTCCCAAAGTTTCCTTAAACGCTTGCTAAGCATCTTCAAGGCTGAAGTGGACGGGTATTATCTGGGGAAGCATGTATCATATTAGCTCACATCAGTTTAATTACAGCATAAGAAATTGCGACAACTGTATCCATAAACTAGTACTTTTGGCCACGGATTTGTCTAGGTAAATTAATCCTATAAGTTAAACATGTGGGTTTTCGAAAACATTATTATATAAAAAAATACTTTAAAGTCTACAAAATTTTGTCCGCTGAACCGCTCTCGGTGGAATTTGGTCTGTAAATCAGCCCATATGTCTTAAGGATCTCAACTTTTGGTATTTCAAATTCAATTATATTATCCAATTTTGTATTATACAATTCATAATCGGTTAATCGATTTAGGCAGAAAAACGCACATTACAGATAGAGTACTTTCTTCGCATTATAATTAAAACTAAATTCTTCCTGCGGCTTCGCACGCGTGGTACAGCGATAAAACATAGCCTGTATAAAATTCGAGCCATATTATTCTAAAGTTTTATTAAGATCTTTGCTAGTTTGCTAGAGTTTGAACAAATTAAAATTTAAGTTCGTATGACCTGTTATAAATGTAATAAAAAAAAAAACATTCTCTCAAAAGTGTGTGCGAGAAAGCAATTCAAACATTTCACTGAACAATCAAGAGACCTGCATACAAAATATTTTCCATTCATCCTACTAACAAGAGTCTCTAGTATCTATAAATTGTCTTTACAATGCACCAATGAAACGGCAATGGGTAGATTCAAAGCTTGAATAACAAATAACAAACAATCACACACAAGACCGTAGTGAGTCCCAGTACTTGAGAAGTCTTTGACAAATCTGAGCTCTGGTGGAGCTGATTGCCGTTCAGAACTCACTTATCACTGCGTATATGACTGACTCGATGGCGCATTTGGTAGTAACCCTGCCCTTTGCTCCAAGAGTTGTGGTTTTGATCCCCACTCCAGACAAACATGCGTGTAATGAATACTTGTGTTTGTTCTGTGTCTAGGTGTTAATATCCAATATTTAAGTATATATTTGTAACACCGCTGTTGATTCTGATATCCGTAACACAAGTGCTTAAGCTACTTAGCTCGCAGTCAGATCAATGTATCTGATGTTGTCGGTTGATGGTTGATTCTAGGAAACGGAATTTGTATTGTATTTGTATCTATACAACATTGTATTTTTTACAAAAGAAATCTTTCATCTTATTAATTTGAACAACTTTTGTATTCAATTGTTAAAGAATACACAAACATTTGACGAAAACAAAATCTCCGTTTCGCTATTTTGTATAAAAACCTGAGGATTCTTTTTTGTACTAAGGTAACGAGTATAGACTTATATTGTATAGAGACATTGAGTATGTATGCCAAAAATAACTTTGTTTTTATTTGAATATGTTCAACTTCAACATTTCTTGTAAAAATCTGGCCGATGTGTACATTTTGGCTTTAAGTTTTTTTTGGCTTCCTAGTACAGTTGGCATCTAAAGTGCTGAATATTTTTAATCTTTATTGCGAAGGGTATAAGAACTGTTATGGAGTCCCACCCCTGATGGTGACTACTTCTAATGCGAATCACAAAATAAGTTGTCAATGAAGACTTAAGCACATACGCCTATTTAACATACAGACAGACGAACATACCTTAACTCCTGCTATTCTTAGCAGCACGCTTCTTTAACGCACTTTTAGCTAAAATTAAATTGAGGTTCTTTAGACATACATTTCTTAAAATAATTATCAAATACATACATAATAATATGTCATATAACATTACGCCCATAATCCCTGAAGGGGTAGACAGAGTCAAAGGGGCAACAAGCCCCTTGAACCACAGTCAGCCAAAAATGAAACTAGGCTGTCTTAGTTGGAAAATTGTGAAAAAGTAGTGACAAGTGGCTAGCTCGTCGCCTACACTTCCCATACTTGAAACCCAATACGCCATCAGTCGCCTTTAACGATATGCTAGGCTAGTAACACAATTGGCACATTCATTTTGAGATCTAGACCTACATGGGACTAACATTTTGAGACTTTTGAGTCCAAAGTATTTTTTCACATCTAACAGAATGTGCACTAGAATTCTAACAGATACCACTCCCTAATAAGAACAAATAGGAGCAATAAACATACAGACACTCGGAACAGTATCAGCCAACGAGGACCTTGGCCCCTTCCGGCACGCGAACCTCCTCAGCATGCCTACTTGTTGAATATACTCACTTGTCACATTTGTCGCCTTCACGGTAGACATACGGCTTAGAAACATGAAGGTCGAGATTTATTATTGCTCTGTTTAGTAGATGTATCTTGAGAATTATTTCTGAGATTGTGAGACCTTGTGGGAATTTATGATTTGTGACTTAATTATTTGTGAATTTTTTTTTTAAATATATATTTACATCACATACATTGATCTGACTTCGAGGTAAATATCAGAAACAACAGTGGTATTACAAATATATACTTACATATTGGATATACAACTCTTGGCGCCTGGGGCAGGGTCACTACCGAATTCGCCATCGAGCTTGTCAACTTGAACGTTGAACTAACTGAATAAGGCGTCAAGCGCTAACTGCCCGTTTGACTCTGCCTATGATTATGAGCGTGATGATATGTATGTATGTAATAAACTAATGGCTGCTCAATGGTAAGGATATGTACCTGACATGTGACGTTTGTTCGTTCAAATTCATTCTTATGAATTTTTGAATGTTTAAGTAAGACAAGTATAAACGTATAGCACTAGTTCGCGTTGAAGGAAAACATCCTGAAGGAATAGGTCATATGGCACTTGCTAAGTCTAATAATATAATAATGCCATGTTGGTGTGGGGCTTAAAAATAATGTGCCAAACTGTGTTTCTTGTCTAGCATGTCGTAAAAGGCGACTAATGGTATATCAGGTTTTGGGTTGTGTAGGCGACGAGCTAGCCACATGTCACTATCTAAATATCCTTTCATTTTTAAGTTATTTCATTTTGCATATTCAGTAACAAAATACAACTCTGTCGAAAATTAAATACACGACCAAAATACTGCACCACTAAAGAGCACCGGATTCTATCTCATGTTTCATAAGTGCTCTCAAAGTTTATAGGAATTCTAGACTTTCAACTGCAGCACTAATTTCCGTACATTCCAGATTTAAAGCATCTAGATACCTACGGAACAACAAATTGTTGTATAACACATTTCTGGTTTGTGCCAGATTCCACCCTCATTAGCTTGAGTAAAGGCTCGTACATCATAGTTAGCACGTAGGTAGAGGAATTCTTGGCCCTAATTTGTACTAACTTTTTTTTTGTAAAGATCTGGTATTATGATGTTTAATGAGAGTTCCACAATACATTTGTGCAAACTACGCGCTCGGACTAAAAATGGAAGTACTTCCGCCGCGCTAGGTGTTGCTTGCTCGGGGACCTAGGCCCAACTAACCGTCGCGGTGTATTGTATATATACTAAGTGGCGCAAAATAACTTTATCAGCGCGATGCAGGAATGTATGGCGTTTCTCCATGTTCGATCAACGTCATCTGTTAACATATTACTGGAGCTAAGCTTGACTGTTTTGGGGCGCCGTCGCCACACGTGTAGTCTTCTTATGGTATGGTAGAATCATGTCTCTTTAACAGTTTTTGATGATTTACAAGTATTTCTTTGAAACCTATATAAACAAAGAATATTTTGACTTTGACTTTGACTTATGATTTAACTTATCTTTCGAAAATTAATTATTTGCGAAGGAATTAGTAGGGCCATGTTCAGTACTCATAACTCTATAGTGACGACGCGATTTAATGTAAAGTTCTGGTGCAATATCGTTAAAAATATTAGTTGTACTGAGTTAGTGGTAGGCAGTGCATCTGAACAGCTCTGCAATGTCTCCTAACTCAACGTCATGCTGCGTATATTAGAGGTTTCAGGCATAATACCATCATTCCATATGAAGTTCTGGTGGTAGACTAGTAGTAGTTCCCCTGGGATACATAGACAATCATTATCCTCCTAGGGGTATGACCGTGCTAGTCTAGTGATACCGATCGATAGTCGACTATCGATAGTCTATCGATAGTCTATCGATACTATCGATAATATCAATAGTATCGATAGCTTAGATCCAGGCAATACTATTGCATGAAAGCAATACTGTCGATACTATCGATAGTATTGTTGGTCACGAAGAATAAACTTTCGATAGTATCGATACTATCGATAGTTTTAAACTATCGATAGTCGTTTTATTTTCGATACTATTGTTTAAAAATTATTGGTCTAATGTTCACTAGTACGTGTAGGTTTTTTTACGGTAATTAATTACTAAGACTTCATTTCTTCTCTAGCGGTAATGCTGTATATTTTAGTTAAACCTAAAACTGTAAGTAATACTATCAAAAAATAAGGAAATATCGATAGCTTAAAACTATCGATAGTATCGATATTATCAATACTATCGATAGTATTGCAAGTCATCAATAGTATTACCCCAATTTGGGCTCGATATTCTATATATATCGATATTCTAACTGATTTTCGAGGTCAACTATCGATAGCGAAACTATTGATAGTTCGGCATCGCTACTATGATCCAGGATTTAGAGAGTCTAGTCGTAACTCTTAGAACCCTTTTACTGGGTAATTTTGATCATGGTTACACATCCATCAAGCTGTGGCGCCTTCTCTATGCATGGTGACATGGCGATTATGCTGGGCCCTAATTTCTTCGTTCTGCTTTTAGCAAGTGTTATTTTAGAGAAGGATACGTGTCTGACAATCAGCTTCTAGAGAGGTAAATTGAAGTATATTTTATAGAATCAGACGAAGACAAAATTTTGAGCCGAGAGTTCTAGGTTGAGAACGTTGCTATGTGGCCGGACCCTTATCCTCATGAATTCGTTGTTCGTATTTGCAAACATTCCTGTGGCACTCACTTGTCACTCCTCGCTTTTGTTGCCGTTTATCCTTTAGAAATATTATTTACTAGCTGTGACCCGCGTTTTTATGGTTATATAATCGTATAACCTTCATCGATAAATTAACTATACAACACAAAAATATTTCTTCAATTCGGACCAGTAGTTCCTGAGATAAGCGCGTTCAAGCAAACAAACAAACAAACTCTTTAGCTTGATTTATTAGTAAGTAAGTAAGTATAAAGTATAGATTAGATTTTATTTTTATTCAGTTTACAAAATATTTATTATTTGTTGAAAATAATACCATATTTTTATAGGTTGTATACAATTATTGATACACTAACGGCGCCTTGCGGTTTCACCAGCGTAGTTCACATACCCGTAGGAATACGGGAACTAAATGTAGCCAATGTTACTCGCTGATAAAGGAGCTTTCCAATGGTGAAAAAAAAATCTGTCCAAAATCTTTTCTCTATATAATAAATAGTAGCGCCCCACAATTTTACCCACGAAGCCGTAAGAAAACGGGAATAAAATATAGCCTATGTTATTTGCTGAAAAAGTAGCTTTTTTTTGATGAAATAATTTTTCCAATCGGTTCAGTAATTTCGGAGCCTATTGAATACAAACAAACAAGCCATCAAATCTTTCCTCTTTATAATATTAGTATAGATTATATGTTGGTTTTAATTAATTTGAAATCATTACATGATACATACGTGGTATAATAATATAACGATTTTCGAAATCGGAGTCAGTAATTATCGTAACATATTTACACTATCCTGTCTTAAGGAGTAAATAAAACATTTTAATGCATTTATCCGATGTTTTCCATTAAAAACAAAAAATATATATATATGAAATCTGTTATTATGTTCACTTCTCTTAAATTTAACAAGATGGGATGTCAAACTAGTACATGGAAAAATGTAGGATAATTTAAACTTTTCCTGAAAAACATATTGATCTATTTCACGATACCAAACTTATTTAAGTGCGTCTATAAATATCTGATAAGTGTCAATGTTAGAACTATTCAAATGATTCTTATCAATACCTAGTAGGCGAGTTGACTCGTTATATTAATGACTACAAAAAGTGTTCTATTACTATAAAAAAAAACGACTTACACTTACGTTTAGGGTGTTTTATCATTAATATTATGGAAGGATGACTTGAGGTGAACAATTCCAAAATATATTTTTGAAGTGAGATTCCACAATGTTTGCAGAAATCCTGTTGTAAATGATAATAAATTAAGCTTGTCCTATGGACACTAGGCGAACGTATGGACATACTTCAATATATTTATAAACATCCAAGACTCGAGTACAAATGTCCATGTTCGTCACTAGAAACATTTGGCCCTAGCGGAATTCAAACCCGCGACCCTTAGTGACCAGGGTCTCTGACCACTCGACCAAAGGGCCTGTCAAACTGTACTGTGGCCCTAAACTACAAAGAAAACTGCCTAAACAAAATGTTTAAATTACCATCGATAGACCCATTTCACAAACGTTCTCAAAGCAAAACCTGCAAACTGACCAAAACAGATATATCACAACTGCGCGGCCCAACGAGAAAAAAACCGTAAAAAATACACCGACCTTTTAAATGTCTTTTAAAAAATCGTTTTTTAGCGTTCTCCGAACCCGTCCACACGTGTGCTTTCAAAACATTTGCCTGCACTGGATTTATCTTTTTCATTACCTAACGCAATATTTTTCCTCCTGATTTATGGCTTGAGCCGAGTCCATGGCGCCCATTGAGAGCCTTGTTTTTACGTGAGGGAGAATATGTGGCGTGGAATTTAAATCCGGCTTATTGGAATACTTATGAAGAATCGAGGCCGGGATCATCTGTCTCTTTCTCTCTTAGTTGTGTTCTTCAATGCTTGGGGTGGTTCGTAACGTATAAAATATGCTGCAGCTTATTTAATAGAGGTTCATTGTTTAGGTCATAGTGGATTTCTTAATGACTATTGGTAACTATGACATATGCTTTTCTGGCGTGCTTTTTATTAATATTATTAATAATTAATTATTTGAGACAAACGCTTGGCAATATTATTATTTATAAATATTTTCCCGAAATAAATGTGCATAGATGTTATAAGCTGACCAAAAAACATAATTTTTCTGTCATAATTTCTTATTTCAACAATTAATCCTCTTTTGGACTTGTGAAATTAAAATAATGAAGTTCACATCTGATTACTACCCAAAGCCTTATTAATAACTTAAATAATCACGAATGTCCATATAATCACCCAACGTCTAATAGTAACTATCTATAATTACACTCAAAACAACTATTACGCGAAATCACCGAACTAGGGTCGTAATTCGAGCGCCATAACGATTGTTTCGACAATGGAAATCAAAACGGAATTCCTAATTACGATATAAATGGGCGAACGGTAATAAAGTGCGCAGACACAAAGCCGAAAGCTGAATGCCGAAAGCCGAAAGCCGTTCCCGTAACACAAATTCGCCGATCGGAATCACAAGCGCAGATCAAAGCTCAGACTGCCTTTATTAACCACACGTAAGATCGATGGAACGACTTGTGCCTACGCAAGTAGGTAAATCGTTTGAAACCGTCTGAAATTAGGGAGGGTGGTCTGTCGATGGAGTTTATGAAAATAATACTTTTTGGGGGTTAGTTAATAATTTTTTTGGCGTCATTAGAATATAATTTATGCTTTACAAAAACAACGTTTAAGTACACCCATTGAAGTCACATTTAAGACATTCAAGTAACATTTAAGTATACTTCATTTGACCAAAAATATAACCAGTATAATCGTATCCCGTTTCTAATCGGGAAATACTTAATACAAATATTGAACACAATAACATATGCACTGATGATAATGTGTTTTTCCGAATGTTAACGACACACTAGATAATTTTAATAGTTTCAAAAGAATACTTTAAGTTATGAAAAAAATATTTTGCCGCTTCTTCGCTTGCGTTAAGTTTACTTTTATTGCTAAAATCAGCACTGTTTTTAAGAGAAAAATACCCTGTATTTTTTTTGTACAGGGGTACAAGTAACGTGTGCACAAAGTTACGTCATGATCGATTGAATGTAAGTCAGAAAAAGAGTTTTTGAGAGACAAACCCAATTTTGCAACAATACTAACTAACTAACTAACTAACTAAACTTCACGCCACTTCCCTAGCGGGGTAGGCAGAGAGAACCGAACGCCATATGGTACGATCCTACTAATTACATATCTTACTAATATTACAAACGCGAAAGTTTGAACGGATGGATGGATGCAAAAAGTAGTGCATGAATTGTCATAAAAATTTACAATAGTATAGCTTATACATTACAATAACACAAAAGCTATGTTCCATCGATGTACCACGCGGGCAGAAGCTAGTATATTTATATAATTTACATCGACATCATAATACCACCTCATCACTAGCCCAGTCTTGTTACTCCGAAACTGTGTCTCCGGAGATATAGGCAAGAGGTCGGCAGATTATGCAAATATCTCGACCACAATGGATAGCGACTTCGTCCCTAGAGGACGACGTTAAATTTTGTCCTGCCCCAATTACGCTTTCTCGTTTAATTGTGCTTACCCTAATGTTAACACAGCTGTAATTGTGGTAGTGACGACGTTCGGTAATTAAGAGGTAATAGGTAACCGAGCTCGTGTTTTGGATGGTATTTGCCGAGAGGTGTTTGACGAGGATACGAGAATAATTTTGAGTCACACGGGTAGCAGTTGGTTTAATTAGTTTCCGGTTAAAAGCTGGAGTAGTTTAAGTGTTCTCAGAACTAATATTATTTTTGTCATAGACAACTTTAAGGATGTATGTAGATAGTTTGAAACTTTTCATTTGGTTCAATTTCTGAATTCAGATGAGGCTAATTTTAGTTAAGTTTGTAAACGCTTTAGTGCAGTTAGGCTAAACTATCAATCCCAATGCAAATAGCAATAAAAATTACGAAAAAGATTTGTTTAAAAATAGGTTTCAACTCGCTGTAAAGAAAGTCCAAGAATATGAAATGTTGATCGTGTTTAAATAAAATATACGCCAATAACACTACACATAGCCGGCTGATATTTTCCATATGAAATAGGCAAACTAATTAGAAAATATTGTCATTATCGGTTCGGAAAGTAGACTTTATCCAGAAGAAACCGGCAAGAAACTCGACAATTACCTACCCTTTTAATTGCCTTTATTTGGTATGCTAGTCTAAACATAAATTTACTTCCAGGGGCACCAGTGGTATCGACATAGATCTTCGGAGAGTGGACATCGACCAGTGTCCTCTGAAGCCAGGCTCTACGCAACTGAATATCTTTGCTGGCACCGACAAATGCAAAAAGAAAACTACTGAGGTACGTGACTTTGTTTCTGAATGCGTTTTTAACGTGGAGTACAGAAGGTCCTTTCTTCCATGCTTCTTAGTTGGAACCTTCAAGGAAATTAAGAAGCTGCTTACATATAGTTTAGGTGCAAAATGACTTACTTAACAATATTTTAATATTTTTGTTTTTGGCTGAGGTGGTTGGGGGGGTCTGCTGCCCCTTTGGCTCTGCCTGCCTCCTTCGGGGATTGTGGGCGTGATCTTGTGTATGTATGTAATATTTTAAACTTCAATTAAATACTTACTAACAAAGAATAAAACCGTACCAAAACGCATCGAAACTTTAAAAAAATATGCAACTATGTAACAAGTTCAAACAAATACCAGAGACATATTAAATAATTGCCAAGTTTACACATGTTTGACGTCATTATTTTAGTGATTAACGACGTCATGCAATTTTCCGAAGAGCTATGATGCTCTATTTAGACAATGGTATTGAAATTTAATGTCAAATGGTCCCAAACACATTATAAACAAAGTAACTTCGAAGGAGGCAAGATTGATGATGATCATTAGGCGGGTCCGCAAGCAATCAAAATAACAAACGTCAGCCGACCTTTTGTTCTGGGCCTATTGTCCCTCGTATGATTTGTAGTCGACACTACAGCGCTGACCACGGAAATGACGACACGACAAACCGAATTGACGAGGACAAATAGTTTCCGAGACTCGTTCGAACGCTGCATTCGAATATTTTGTAACAAAAGATACGTTCTCGATCCTTGACATATTTCGAATTGCAGTATTTTCGGCAACTTCAATTGTTCTCATAGATTATTATGAATAAAGGTATGAGTTACATGACCATACAGAAGGCTTCTCCGTGATTAAATTGAGTCTTACTGCAACTATTATACTTATATAAGTACATACATAACATCACACCCATAATCCCCGAAAAGGGGCCTGCTGCCCCTTTGACTCTCGGCGCTTTAAACCACATTCAGCCAAAATTAAAAAGGCTGGGTGAGATACACCGGATGGGTTGACTATTATACTTGCATCAAAAATTAAGATATCGCAGAAATAAGGTGAATTTTCTATATTATGTACTAGGAGCGCCCCGCGGTTTCCCCTGTTTCTGTGGGAATACGGGGATAAAATATAGCTTATGTTACTCGCTGCTAAAATAGCTTTATATGTGGAAGTATTATTTAAATCGGTCCAGTAGTTACGGAGACTATTGGTATGTTTTCACGTTCAATATTTAAACACATATATTTGTTCTACAATGGGATTAGATTTTCTTTTTAAAAAAGTATTTCCGCTTAAATTTTTGCAACATAATAAGCCAAGTCAATAGCAACGCGTTGTCAATCTTTGAAGAATTCGTGTATTGGACTTTTGAAGAAATTTGGGTTCCCATTTGGTTGCGAAATGAACGGCTATATCTCTTTGATCTTCAAGTCAAAGCATTTTAAGAGGGTAGTTATTTCTTTGACTGACTTCAGACTTCATACGAGTAATAACATTCCCCTTACGAATGTGCCTACGTTAAATTTCGCTTGTCACTGACAAGGTTTTTGGATATGTTGTAGGAAATATGATTGGTCTTGTAGTTAATTTATTTATTTTCGGCTAGGATTTAAATTTAAAAATAATGTACTACGTTTCTTGTATTAGGTTTGTAATTGAATAGGTGACGAGTTAATCACTTGTAGCTTCTATTTTAACCGAATTAAAAAAAGGGGAGGTTCTCAATTCGACTGAATTTTTTTTATTCACAATTTTTCTTCTTATCTCAATTTCAATCTCAATTTCATTTTTGGTTAAAAGTAATTGAAGGAGTTTATCGCTTGATCTCTGCCTAACCTTTCGGGTATTGCGGGCGTGACATTAAAATAAAATTTATTTATTTTATTTATCATAAACTTACAACTATCCTTACAGGTAACTTAACCTAATGCGATAGCGTGGCGAGCCTAATTATACTGTACTAAGGTTAGTACAGTATAATTAGTATTCTTAGTTACCAGGTGGTAACTAAGAATACTTAGCGTCACTCTTGCGAATTCACTCATAGTGCACGAAAAGATGTCCGCCGTTTCATGGACTGAATTTAAAACCTGCATTGTCCGGACAAGAGGCGCTTTTGCCAGCAGGTTAGTTCTGGGCACGGGCACAGCCAGCAGGGGCGGGCGCCGCCGCCGCCATACGTACCGGTCCGGCACGCTCAGCTGCAGGTGCCGCAGCAGCTCCGGGTGGTGGGCTAGCCCACGCATGAGCTTCGACACATACAAGGCCAGCGCGAACTCTCGTCGAACCCTAAGCTGGTTGTACCCGACCATACCCAGCACGAATAATGTCGGGTACATCAGCGGGTAGAATGGGTATACCCCATAAAGTTTGAAATACAGGTGTCTTGTGAATTTATTTTGAACCCTTTCTAACATGACACTGTATTTAACTTCATGAGGAGAAATGAGTTGTACAGCTTCATAGTAATAATAGTTCCTCAACGCTGTCAACAGATGGCGCTGCATGTATTTTAGATCGCGCACGCGAAATGTTCTCCGGACCCATTTAAAGTCTTTTGTAAATTGAACTGTCCAATAAACATATTTTAGGAGTTTTATTTTAACTAGTACACCGGGTTTTGACCTTAATCAGGCGGTTAATAAGAGTGATGTTCCAATAAGCACATCCTTCGAAAAATATACTTTAAGTAAATGACTTTGGTAGAACAAAGTAACATTAGACAGTATTAACAAAATCCGTTGCCTAATATCGACGGGTTTTCGATCCTCAGAGTAATAAAAAGTAGTGGTGGGTCGTCGACGATTTTACAGTCGACGCAACGAGACCGTTTACCGTCGACGATAAACTAGTTTAAAAAACAGTCTAATTTTCGACTAGTTTACGTCGTCGTCGAAAAGACTACTTCATCACATAAACGATTAGTGAACGTGAACGAACGAAAGTCTCGTTTACCAATTTGACGATGTGGATAGGTATGTACATACGTCGTCGTTTGGTAAACGAGATTATTGAGAATGAAATGACATATTGTTGAAATGAACTTCCCTTCGTACTTTTTCCAGGCTTAGGACTGGCAAGCTTATTATGCATACTTACATTTAAATTAGTATGTAATAAACTTGGCTTAGTTAAAAGTTAATTTCATTTTATGTACATTTTCATTCATAATAATCAACTATGTACATTAATCAAATTATGAGTTTAATATTTACAAGTAGATATTTACAATTTTTTTTTGGTTTTTAAATTTTTATATTTTATGAATTTCTTTCTTTTTTTTTGGGTTTTTAATTTTTTTGTAAGTTTAATAATAATTTTGAAATCTTTGTTCACTCAAATTGACATTGAGAAACATTATTTTTTCCACTTTTCGTGTAGTTAATCTGGTTCTTCTACTATTTATTAATAATCCGGACTTTGAAAACATGCGTTCGCAAGGAACGGATGTTGCGACAATGTTGCAGTTCTGAATAAATAATTTTAATAAATTCGGATACACATGGCGGTGATTTTTCCACCACACAAAAGGACTGTTCCATTCACCGCTGGCATTTCTACGAAGCAGTATGTCGTCCGCTAGGTACATGTCTACCTCTTTAATTGCTTTAGAAAGTGGTGTACCATTGGATTCATTTTGATTTATTAAACCGTCGAAAATATCCCATGGTCTGTAGTCGTCTGCAGACGCTCGCGACACGACAACGGACTCGTCAACCAGTCGACGAATAAACTAGTTTATCTGTGAACTATAAACTAGTTGAATCGTTCACGTACAAAAAACAGTTTAGGTAAACGGTTCGTTCATACAACGCCCACCTCTAATAAAAAGTTTTATGATTTCGAAGCCTCGCTTAACAAATTGCGGCTATAAAGTACCTACATAAATTGTGTAACAGAGATTAATTTTATTTATCCTTTCTTTAATTATTCAAACAATTAAATTTGACCGTTGATGATTTGGAGTAAATAATGAAAAAAGAAAAGGTTCAGTTATATTGTAATTTAATGGAAATTACATAAAGATAAGGAAGACCGGCTTAAATGTTTTAGCACATATTTTTTATAATTAAAAAATAAATAACCTTTTAGAAACATACTTTTATTGTTTATATACTATTTGTTATAACATTTAAAAAATATACACCACTATTTTTTAATTAGTACAAAAAAAAAAACAGGGTACTCAGTATCGGTTACTGATCATATTTATGTAGTCAAAAGTAAAAAAAGTTAAATCCCAAAATTATCCCCAAAAAATTGAAATAATTGGTTAAATTAAGTTGAATCAATGTGACACGCGCCGATAGATAAATAGTACTACGCGCAGTGTTTTTCCATTCCTTTGAACGACCGCAGTCCATTGATAAATCCCGGCAAACTCGCGTCGAAGCTTAAGCCCCGCCCCTTTCTCTGCGCCAGCGATCCTTGCGGAAGGTCAAATAACAAATAAACAAAACAGTGCCAAATCGATACCGGAAGAGATAACACGCGCGCGCGCACCTTTCGCCCCAATCACTTTTCCGATTTCTTTGTCGCGTCACGATGGCGTACCAGTTTTCATCCCGGGAGTATGTGATTATGTGTGTACTTTTTGTGTGGTGAAAACGCGAGTGCCGCCGTACGTATGTACAGAGAAAAGTACCCTAACGCTCGACAGCCGAACGTGCGAACCGTGGTAAATGCATACCAGCGGTTTCTCGACCATGGTTCTTTGCATGCACCGAGCCACAGTCAAGGACGAGAAAGGCCGGCGTATCCGCAAGACCTGTACGATAATGTACTAGCGTACTTCTCCGAAAACCCATGTCGAAGTACCTACGAATGATGCTGCTCGGCATTTCAATACCTATCAGCCAGTATTATTCCTGGAAAATTGCTATTTCGGCTGGATTGCATCAATACCATTACATAAAGATGCAAGAATTAACCACCGTAGACTATGCACCGAGGACTGCGCTCTGCAGCTGGATACTCGAAAATGCCGGAGCAAATGTGTTGTACTCGGATAAATGTCTGTTTAGGCGAATCGGGTTGTTTAATTAACATAGGTAATGAACACTGGTGGTCAATACGCAATCCGTGAGAGCAAATAACACGTGAGATCTCACACCTATGGACTTTTTTTGTGGAGTGAAATTAAGCGTCGAGTGTACATAAGTGAGCCAGTTACTGTAGAACAATTAAAACAAAGTATTTTAAACGCTTTTGACGGAGTGAAACGGCAAATAAGTGTACTTATTTCGTTAAAAAACAAGTTAATTAAACGTGCCCGTCTGTGCATTGATAATGAAGGTGGACATTTTGAAGGACATTTAAAATACTTGTAAGTTTTTAATTTTTGTAAATACGTAGGTAGTTATGTAGATAAAACCAAAATTACTGTAAATATCGTGATTCTAACTTTTTAAATACGCCCAAATTACTCTTTTTATGTATGTATTAGTGGTTTTGGTATTTTCTATCTACTTTTTTTTGTTGATTTTAATTTAAAGTAAAAAAGTAATTTTGCCGGTTCTAAGCCCGGTCTAGTATGAAGGGAAAGTTAGATTTTGTTACTAAAGTGCGTATTATTTTTCGAATGCTTATTATTTTACCTTCTCTCTGAGTTGCGCTGGTTAGAAAACCATAGTAAAGATTTATTGTAGTTTAAAGTTGTAGCGAAAACGTTTATGTAGGTAGGTACCTATGTATCTACAGCACGGGGCAAGGGGGGCGGAGGTGCGACTGAAAGCGACCGCGAGAGCGAGACAGCTTGATATGCATTTTTATGAATGGGCTCTACAAATTACGTCCATAAATTGAGCGACATTTTGGGATATAGATAAACGCTAATAACTTTGCTGTTTATGAATATTATAAAATAATTTCTTTTCTTATATAACATACAGGCCGCCCCCAATGGGCCCTTAAATTTTTTGTACTAATTAAAAAGTAGTGGTGTATATTTTGTTTTGATAAGGGTAACATACGCTCTAGCTGACGTCTAATAAATGAGGAGGTTCAGTGATAAATTTGTTGCACACTTACTTTTAACGCAAAAATTGCAGTGAAATCAATTACTGCTACCTTCAATACCTTCCCGCAGAAGTGACGCGCCGTGACGTGAACTAATCGTTCCCTCGCGCGCGTGCGCTCCCGAACGAATACTTCCTGCGACGTGTCGCGCCGCGACTCACGTCGTTTGTCATTTCCGATTCAGGTGGTAATAATTTTTGCACTTGTAGGTGCAAGTTTTATTGCTTAAGGGACGCAAAGCTTGAGTGTCATTTCGCTGTTAAAATTATACCTATATTACGTGTTAAATGTGATCTGAGTATTTTAGAAATATATTTGTAAGTAGGTTGGGAAATTAAAATATAAATTAATAGAAAAATCTATAATAACACAAGTGAAATCACAGAAAAAATAAGTGATCAATTAATCAGACTTGCTAATGGATCTTAGTCTAAGCGGACCTTGCTTAGTAATAGAAAAAAACTCCAAGATTCCTATTTAAATAAACATAGGCATATCCGTTCAGCTTACTTTACTTTGCCTCAATAGTTCCAAGGCCACGGTAAAGATTGTCAAAGTTGTTCATTCAGTTGTGACGTAGACAAATTGTTCCCCCGCTGTTCGCTGCCGCGCCAACACATCATTTGTCAACGTATTTTCTCTATTATTCCGAATTTGCGTGCCATTGCCAGGCACAGGAAAGTAAAAGGTTTACCTGTTTTAAGCGATTCCGTCGAGGCTTTGAAATTTGGGGTATCGATTCAACAAGATAGATGATTTTTAAGGAAGAAATGCTGAATATTTTTAACAAAATTATATGTAAAAAGATAAGATGGCCTTCTCTGTAATATAATACAAGAGGATAATGAGCAGTCCAACTAAAATAGGGACAGCTCTAGAAGTCAAATCTTTAGATATTGTACATACGAAACGACGACTTATGTCGTTGTGATAAAGGCTGTTTCGCAACATAAATGTTTAGCTGCTGTCTATACTTATTATGAACTGTCTAGCCGTATTCCGCCCATGTCAAATGTATGAATCTACTGACCAGTGACGTCACTTTTTAAAAACATTCACTAATAACTAACCTAAATCAAATTCTTATGTGAGACATTTAGAACATACACAGCCTATTAATAATTCCACACTTTTCACTAGACCGGCCCGTTAGTCAAGTGGTCAGAGACCCTGACCACGAAACCAAGGTTCAAATCCTGCTAGGAGCTTATATTTCGTGTGATGAACACATACATTTGTCAGTCTGGAAAATTTATTTATTCTAATTTACTTAGTTACTGTAATTTTATAATTATAAGCGTTATTGTCAAAAACAACATTATTTATATTTAACTTATTATTTTAAATCCTTGTGGAACAAACGAATGGCTCCTATTTTCGCTCATACAAATACTTAGCTTAACAATTGTACAGTCGCGATAATGTATGCTTCACTTATATACACCTTTGTGAAGTAGACAAATCTATTCCCATATGCTCCGGCATACGGAGAGTTTGAATACTTCCCGCAGTGTTACGCTTCGGTACGTTAACACGTGGTTTGTTAATATATTCCCTGTAACTGGAATTTGCGTGAATTCCCCGCGTGAAAAGCCTAATATCTACATCTGTTTAAATGGTATCGCATGTTCATACATTAAAAATATTATGTATATATACTTATGTGTATAATTCAATATTGTTTGTTTAGATGCGCTTAAGCCAAACTCTTTTAATATTTATGTTATAATCGAACTAGCCACCATTTATAACAAAAAGACCGTTATTTTATAAAACGTGATTTACTAAAAACCATTTGTTTAATAGTTTATATACCACATTCATACAAAATAATAGCCTTTGAGAGTCACAAGTAAAATGAAATTTTATGAATACGGTCAGGCTACATCACGTTGTGTTATTAGAAAAATAAGCGGGTTAACTCAATACAGTTATTGAATTAGTATTATCAAATTTAATTTCTTAAGGCAATAATATCAATAAATAAATATCACACTAGTACACTAGTAGTAGTACTACTAGTACACTACACACAATATCACACACATATAAATCAATAAATAAATATCACACTAGTACACTAGTAGTAGTACTACTAGTACACTACACACAATATCACACACATATAAATCAATAAATAAATATCACACTAGATCACTTATATTAATCTGACTGCGGTAAGTAGTTTAAGCACTTGTGTTACTGATATCATTTTATCGGGATCGATCCTCACTCAGGACAAATATTCGTATGATGATTACTTGTGTTTGTTCTGTGTCTGGGTGTTAATATCCAATATTTAAGTATATATTTGTAATACCATTGTTAATTCTGATATCTGTAACTGTTAATATCTGTTCTGCTGATATCTGTTTTTAATGAGTAAGGGTTATTACAAGATACAAGATTACCTCAATGACAAGGATTCATGGTTAACTTCATAATGAAGTGTTCACCTGCAGTGATATCTACATAGTCTAAGTATATAATAATTAAGTTTACAAATCCGTAAAATTTGGCTTTTAAAAGAGCAACTATCGAGTTTCTTGCCGGATTCTTCTCGATAGAGTCTACCTTCCGAACCGGTGGTAGTATTATTTCTTATCCTTTTTTTTATGTATATTGACTATTTAGAAGTGCTTTCTTGAAACCCATTTAAATAAAGATATTTTGAATTTGAATTTTAATTGAATCCGTTATACAAGTGCTTAAGCCACATACAGGAGACAGATCAATGTATGAGATGTAGTCGGATATTTATTATATTCATTAATTAAAAAGCGACTATTGATACTGGCTTTGTTATTATGAAGTCGACGAGATAGTTGTCACTATTTTTTCCAAATATTTTTGATTAACTCAACTCTTAGCTCATGGGGCAGGGTACTACCGAATGAGCTATCGAACCATATCAATACAAGATATTTACATTTACAAAGACAAGTTTTTCCGCACACAAAACATCACGCCCGTAACCCCCCAAGGGGAGCTTCTTTTAGCACAATAAGGCAATAAAAAAACTGGGCTGGCTTAGATGGAAAATTGTGGAAAAGTCAAGAAAAGTTCGTCGCTTACACAACCAAATATCCCAAAACCCGATATACCTACCACTAGCCGTCAAATATGTTTTCGCAAAATTGTGTTATGTAGGAAGATTATCCAACAAAGCGCTCTTATATGGGAATTATCATTCCATATGTAATAATAAATAAATAAAATCTCCGGACTGACATACCAATTCCCTAATTCCAAACTAAGCTATAAGCTTGTCCTATGGATACTAGGTGAACGGATAAACATACTTAAATGCATTTATAAAATTCCATGAATCCAGTACAAATGTCCATGTTCATCACATGAAACATTTACCCCTAGCGGGATTTGAACCCGCGACCCTCGGTTTTGTGGTCAGGGTCTCTGAACTCTCGACCAACGGGCAAGTCGATATATTATTAAATTTTTAGTAATAGGTACATAAGTGAACAAATTAATCGCTCTGCATTTGTTTTGAGGTTTTGGCGTGAATGTATTATTTTATGAATACACCAGAGGCTAAAGCTCTGAATGGTTGCTCATTCATTTTTCATACGGCTTGCCATTAAGTACAATAAAACGTAAAAGTATGTAATTATTATCTTCAAAATGTTATGCCCCGTTACTAATTGGGGTACTTTGAAATATAGACTTAGATTTAGCAAGCTTCGTAATTTTATAATGTACCAGAATTTTTTAAATAATAAAATTTAAAGTGATGTGAAAATGCTGGTTCCCTTATGATATTTTTCCTCACCCTTAAGTTAAATGTTTAATAGTTTTCAAGTACATACCAGTCGTGATTTTAAACTTTCGCGTAGACTTTGTCCCATGTTGGTCTGGGATTTGAAAATCGTCAATTCAAGAAAATCAACTAATAATATGACTACCACCGGTTCGGAATGTACATAAGCTACTAACTAGATAAATTTGAGATGAATATAATATATTCATATTCATTTACATATGTAAATGAAACGTAATGATGAACATTATTGACAATTAAAACAGAATGACAATTAGCTCAACCAAATTCTTCTTAATATTTGCTGAATTTTTGATTTTGTTATTTTATACATAAATTTGCATGATTAAACATATATTTATCTGATTCAGCATAAGCTGGACTTACTGTTAATTCCAGTACTATGTCCCGGTATATCAGTTGCTAATTATTAACGAGATGTCACGTGGTAAATCAGCCAGCGACCGCAAATTGGCGATATTGGGTGACACAAATTGGGCAATATTATGTATTGCATTATTTATGCCAGCCGGCTCCACCCCCGCTCCCGTAATTCTCAGTGGGTTGCCAATATTCGAAAGTACGGATTGGAGATTTACAAATATTTTCTGTTATTATACGATTTTTTTTTTAAGGCCTAATTGTAGCAAACACGTGCGTTCGGGCTGAACGCAAGTAGTCCCTGTAGTCAAAAGTCAATATAAGTATTCTTTATTTATATAAGTTTCAAAACAAATAAATCGTCAAATACAGGTAAAGCTATATGATTCTACCACCGGTTCGGAATGTTGTATCTACCGAGAAGAATCCGGCAAGAAACTCGGTAGTTACTCTTTTTAACATATTATTTATACAAAGTATGAATCATAATTAACTTTGGACCATGTTTTAGTGTAGGCCTGTTGTAGAATATCAAAATAAAAATATATAAAAATTCTTTATGAGCCTGCAATACCAGGGCTGTGTCACTTGCATGTTGAGACTTTGAAAACTATGCTGAGGATTCACATCAGTGAGTCACATTGCATTTATTATGTATAATGAGAGTATGATAAACACATAAAATTCCTGATATGGCATTATGAATCCTAATAATTGAAGCCTTTAGGTCTTTTAATCTGTAACTTCAAAAACATTTCTTTGAAAGATCTAATACAATTTCGCGAGTACTGGTATGCCTAAAACGTTTCAATTACTCGTAGCCTACAATATTAGAAAAAAATATTTTTGTTTTTTAGTACCTAAGGTTGAGTGTAGTAATGCGCTAACATTTTGATTTTAAGTCGATTCAATAGTGTTCGCAAAAAAGTCACTGCTTTAATCAATAATTTTACCAGTATTAAACTAGCTCGATGGCGCATTTATTAGTGACCCTGCCCTATGCGCCACGCAAAGAGTTGTGGGTTCGATCCCCACCCAGGACAAATATTCATACATACAAACATATCATCACGCCCACAATCTTCGAAAGGGTAGACAGAGTCAAAGGGGCAACATGCCCTTTCAACCACATTCAGCCAAAAACAAAGCCGGGCTAGGTTAGATGGAAAATTCTGAAAAAGCAGTGACAAGCGGCTAACCTGTCGCCTACACAATCACACACCCAAAACCCGATATACCATTAGTCGCCTTTTACGACATGCTAGGCAAGAACCGCAGTTGGCATATTCTTTTTAAGTCCCAGACCAACATGGGACAGTGGGCTGGGTTGGATCCCAGACAAACATTCGTGTGATGAATACTTGTGTCTGGGTGTTAATATCCAATATTTAAGTATATATTTGTAATACTACTGTTGTTTCTGATATCCGTAACACAAATGCTTAAGGAACGGAGTCAGATCAATGTATGTGATGTAGTCTGATATTTATATATTGAAAAGGATAAGTATGGATACACAGCGGAAGCAAGAGAATGGCGTTTAAATATTCCTCGTAAAAAGTTTTATGTTTCAATGATAAAGTTGTTTGTATACTTTGTTTGATGTAGCGGGTATATAAGTCGGTATAGTTTAGGAATATATTCAAAAGTTGCTAATCTTATCGTTTTTCTTTCCTGGTCTTTTGACCGTGTTTGAAAAGGTGGAGATTCCCAGTTCGACGAACAGCTTGAGAATTATAGTCTGAAAGTTTTGTTTTATAGTTTTGTTACCATTGTAAATTATTGCTGAAGTAGTTGAAATATAGTTTTTTTTTATAGCATAGCGTTGGCAGAGGAATTTATCCGACAGTAGTGGCGCTAAAGAAAGACAAGAAAATCATGGCTGCTGCAATGAACTCCATTGCAGGTTCAAAATGCGAGCCTATAAATAAAAAAATCCAGCTACGTATTTAAAAGTTTTTAGTAAATACTTTTGACGCAATTCATTCAGTGACAAAACATGTCAAACCAAAAAAAAAAAACCTCTAACCTTCACCATTTCTTCAATTTCTGCTTCGTAACAAATGTTCGTAAATAAAACAGCCAGATACTTTGCCTAGCTAGCATGCACAGATTGCTTTTATTCTTATTGGTTTCTGCGAGTGATGGCACATCGGCTTTTACAAATGGAGGAGTTATGACCCCTATTTTTATTTCACTAAGTTTCCTTTCCTTTTAGCTCTATGGGAACGGGAAATCTTATGGAAAACAAATGATGCATCCGATAAAAAACATTGAATTTATGGAATATTGGCGATAATATATTTTCTGCCTCGGACGAGATTTTTTTGGAGTCCGTCCAATCACGTTTAATGCATTCAATAGACACAGATTCTACCCTGTTCCATAACGTCTAAACGTCCTCCTACTAGCGTATCTTATAAATAAATATAAATAAATTCTCCAGACTGACACACCAATTCCTTAGTTCCAAACTAAGCTTATAAGCTTGAGCTATGGATACTAGGTGAACGGATAGACATACTTAAATACGTTTTTATAAACATCTACTACTTGAGTACAAATGTCCATGTTCATCACACGAAACATTTGCCCCTAGCAAGATGTAAACCCGCGACTTTTGGTTTCATAGCCAGGGTATCTGTTAAATGTCAAATAACCTGTTTTCAGTTAAGCTCGGCTTGAAATACGATCATAGATCTAGTAAATCTAGTTATTATAAAGTAGAGATTGCATAATTACATTACATTTGTCCCATGTTGGTCTGGGACTTGGCCCATGTTGATCTGGGACAAAAAAAAAAGAATGTGCCAACTGTGGTTCTTGCCTAGCATGTCGTAAAAGGCGACTAATGGTTTACGGGCATTTGGGTATGTGACTGAGTAGGCGACGAGCTAGCCACTTGTCACTCCTTTTTCACAGTTTTCATCCAACCCAGCCCACTGTCCCATGTTGGTCTGGGACTTAAAAAGAATATTCCAACTGTGGTTCTTGCCTAGCATGTCGTAAAAGGCGACTAATGGTATATCGGATTTTGTGTGTGTGATTGTGCAGGCGACAGGTTAGCCGCTTGTCACTGCTTTTTCACAATTTTCCATCTAGCCCAGCCCAGATTTATTTTCGGCTGAACGTGGTTGGGGGGGCGTGCTGCCCCTTTGACTCTGCCTGCCCCTTCGGGGATCATGGGCGGGATGTTATGTTTGTTTGTTTGTTTGCATAATTACATTAGACAGAGGAATCAAAGGAATGAAGGTTACACATCATTATTACATATCACATCAGCAGGTGTCCTTACAATAATTTTATTATATAACTTAGCTGCGGTACCTATAAGACAAAATATCCAGAAGTAATTTGATTTGAAATCACAACTCCATAAAAAAATTATATAAAAAATCCAGAGGTATACCCGTTTTTGAACCAACACTACTCCATTGAAGCGCATATCCTTACTCAAGCTATTCCGATCTCATCCCTGCCACTCCCTTGGGTCCACACGAACAAACTGAGCTAATTAGAAGGTAATTATAAATTCACGCAGATTCGAGCATTAGAGCCCTTTCACATCGTCGTAACTTTATAAGCCCTTAAGTTTTTGTCAAAACATTATTTCCATAAAAAATATCATAGTTTTATGTGCAATGTGCATTAATACTGTTATTATGAGGTCATCAGTAGGATATGTGCGGCTAACTAAAAATATATGAACACTTTTATTGCCAAGCATTAACATCATCTTCCTAGCGTTATGTCCCGTGCTTAGACGGGGTCCGCTTATACCGTGATCCAGAAATTAGCGAGTCTGGTAATCACATTGAAGCGACTGCCGATCTGACCTTCGTAACCCTAAGATAGGGGAACCAGACAATTTTTGGATCATGGTTACAAATCCAGAGCTGTTTGAATTTTTCAGTTTTCATCACAATGTTTTCCTTTACCGTCTAGCTAGTGGTATAAATACGTACATAGACTTGAAAAATCCAGATTTACGTGCCCGAGTTTGAACCTGCACTCCTCGGTTAAGAGGCGCGTGTCCTTATCATTGAGCTACCACCGGTCCATTGCCAAGAATTATCGTAGCAATAAAAATATTTAACCAATAAACAATGGTCACGAACAATGTGACTATTTACTACAGTAGTATTACATTTTTGAGATTTTAAATTTTTTATACATGTCTACGTTAGGCAAGAAATAAACACTTGCTAATATCTATACTAGTCAATACTAATATTATAAAGAGGAAAGATTAGTATTTATTTTGTGTGTGTGTGTGTGTTTGTAATAAATAAACTCAAAAACTACTGTGCCGATTTCAAAAATTCTTTCACTATTGGAAAGTTACATTATCCGGAAGTAATATAGGCTATATTTTATTCCCATTTTCTAACAGATACGGGAAATATGCGGGTAAAACCGCGGGGCGCTGTTCGTCGTATATAATTCGAAATTATGTCTGGCTGTCAAATCTTCACATTTAAATTACTTGCTTGATTGGGATAATACCAAAGTTAAACTACTTTTTACTGGGAGTTCTATGTTGATCTTGGACTTAAACAGAATGTGCCAACTGTGTTTCTTGCCTAGCATGTCGTAAAAGGCGACTAATGGTATATCGGGTTTTGGATATGTGATTGTGTAGGTGACCAAATACATAGCCATTTGTCACTTCTATTTCACAATATTCCATCTAACCCAGCCCAGTTTGTAATTTTGGCTGAATGTGGTTGAAGGGGCCTGCTGCCCCTTTAACTCTGCCTACCCCTTCGGGGATGGGCGTGATGATGAATAAATATCCCATAAGACACGCGACAGAGCCTCTATAACAGTCCAAATTCAACGCGAGTGGAGCCGGGTGCAAATGCTAGTAAAACTAACATAGAAATTACCTCCCAGAAGCATAGTAAATATGAAATCAACTTCTATCGGTCGCTATTATTGCTAACCGTTCGGCGGAACAAACAGAAAATTTTAGTCTTACGAAGACATCCGATTTTCTTAAGGGATTTGTATGAATCGGTTGGAAGCGAACTTTGTTGTAGGGCCTTGAAGTAAGAGAGAAATATTTAGTTTATACTAGCTTCTGCCCGCAGCTTCGCTTGCGTGGTACATCGATAAAACATAATCTATATGTTATTCGGATGTATAAGCTATATTATTGAAAAAAATTTATTAAAATCCATTCAGTAGTTTTTGCGTGAAGGAGTAACAAACATCCATCCGCGTTTATAACATTAGTTGGATTTTTTCTTTTATATAACTACTGATATTATGAATGTACATATATTTACATATATTCATACATATCATTACGCCCGTAATCTTTAAAGAGATAGATAGAATCAAAGAAGCAAATAAAACTAGGCTGGGTTAGATGGAAAATTGTGAAAAAGCTGTGAAAAATAGGTGGCTGGTCGCCTACACTATCACATACCCAAAACCCGATATACTTCCGATGCTTTATACGACATGCTAGGCGAGAAACACAGTTGGCACATTTTTTTTAAGTCCACGACCAACATGGGACAAATGAATGACTTTTTTTTTAATGGCAGACACTTCTTGAGTGATATATTTCTACCAAGGTGGAATAAGTTATCAAAAAAATATGTGTTTAATTTTTTGATTCTGTTTCATAAATTCTGCCCCGCATTTCGTTTGTCTGTAGTCAAAAAAAAATTAAGTTCTTCTAACTATACTTAATTTTGTTTTGGGAAAGTTGTCACTAGTTGCAAACTTGCCGTCTACAAAATCAGAACCTCAATAGCTAAAACAGTTAAAACGCCATTCTAGGTAAAAAATACAATTGGAACATTATTTGTAAGTCCCAAACCAAAAATTACAAATCTATGAAAAACACATGACACGTTACAAATAATGAGAAAATAAAAATAGTTATTTAAGTACATATAGGTACATATATATTGGCCGGTTTAAAAAGCAATCATCAGACTCATATTTTCTGCATAATATATTCGCAAAATTATAAAAATAGCCCATAATAATATCATCCTACCACACTATTTTGTTATCAAAGGGAAAACATTATTTCCCCATTGATATTGTGTGCTCTTCCCCATAATAAAGTTATAAAAAATAAATTGTATTTATTCCAGGAGGAATACTCCTATTATTATAATATTACGCTTTTGTCAAATTTCTATGGTAACCTTGCGAAGTGATTTTAGATGTTCGAAATGACGTCAAATTCCTGTATAATTTTTATGAAAGCTGTATGTTATATAGGTAAATTTTTATTCACAAAACAAATTTAACAACTAGAGAACAGTTACTTTATTTTCACATCTCGTGAATTTTAAATATTACAATTGTATCTTCGTTCTGTTTGTATGCGAAATGACAAAGCGTTTGGTGTAAATCCGATGCAATAATGAATGCATTGATCAGCTTTAAAGAAACCTTGACTTAAGTGCACGGCTTAAATTTTAAATTTAAGCCGTGCACTTAAGTCACTATAATACCTAACTTTTCGAATGAAAAAATACATACTTACATACATAACATCACGCCCATAATCCCCGAAGGGGTAGGCAGAGTCAAAGAGGCAGCAGGCCCCTTTAACCACATTCAGCCAGAAACAAAACTGGGCTGGGCTAGATGGAAAATTGTGAAAAAGTGGTGAGAAGTAGCTAGCCCGTTCGCCCACACGTCAATCACATACCCAAAACCCGATACACCATTAGTCGTCTTCTACGACATGCTAGGCAAGAACCACAGTTGGCACATTATTATCAAGTCCCAAACCAATATGGGACAATGGGCTGAGTCAGATGGAAACTTGAAAAAAAATATCTTGAATAACAAAAGCAATAACGAATAATGCATGTTTTTATGCAGACCTCCGGTAAACATACCATATAAACGCACCGGACCGACTATGTATGTGGATAGAACGTGGGCGCGTGCTGCAGCGATGCCGCCTCGGCTCCCTACCCGCAACGCAAACTATGATAGTGCGACGTTAGGAACGCAACACTTACTACCCGTATCTAATGTTTATATAATCGTATTTATCCCATTTTTTATTAATTTAATATATTGTATTGTATATGTAGATGTATAAAAAAGCAGCGCACTCGTCCATGGGCATCACTCGGCAGGGCACACTGAAAACCAGCGTCATGGCTCGCCATGCAGGTTGGCATGGCTTAAATGCTGAGTGAGGCTCTTTTCCTTTGGACATCTTAAACCCGTGTCTGGTTATCGTAAACTCTTTTATATTTTTTTTCTCTTCTATCTCTAACCTGTCGTAATAAGTTGTATTACTCCTTTTTTGTTGTTGTTGTATGGATTTATACTGATGTACTATCCTGGTTGTGTTGTTTGTGATGTCCAAATGTAATAAATGTTTATTTCTTTCTTCCTAACGAAATATTGATAAGACTACATTTTACCTTTACCCGTAGAGCACTACGGGTAAAGGTAAAATGTAGTAAATCTGTAAAAAAAACAACTTAAAAAAGAAATTCTATAAAGCTGATTCAAATCGTTGCCTTCCATTTTGAGACCGCACAGAAACAGTTCATCTGACGCTCCAGCCAATTCAACCAAAATCATTATTTAAAACAAACACAGTTACGGGAACGACGACACAACAGCCAATATTTAAACAAATATTGAGTTTAACCGAGCCCCGCTGACCGATACTATCGCCATATTGGCCGTTACAAGTGGTTTACACTAGGCCAGGGGTGGCAAACCTTTTTAAATAAATAAAACGTGCAAAAGTTCTATAATAGACTAGCTGACAATTTTTTTAATTCTTAAGATAAATTATCAAAAAACATCTACCTAATAATGTTTTTATGCTTTATCTAATACTGGAAATATGACAAAGATACAGCGCAGTGCAAATATCCATAGTAGGGTACTTTTATGTTACTTGTTCCGTATAATGTTAGGAACAAGTGACGTCACGCGGAACTTGAGCACGATGTATCTTCGTAATTTTTGGTTTGTGAACAGAAGCAAAAATACGTTAAGCAATGTACCTGAACAGAAGCAAAAATACGTTAAGCAATGTACCTATTTTTGTAATCTCGATAGTGGATTTAAAAAAAAATTTAGTCAGCTGGCCTATTGGTTCTTTAAGCGCCCGGAAAGCGGTTGTCGTGGATGTTTGTCAATTATTGTTGTTACATTTGTGATCTCAAAGAAATGCGTGCCTACCAATTTGTACAACTACCTATGGCACGCGCCAAAGGTTGGTCATCCCTTTACTGGCCGTTTATTTTGCAAGCCGGTCCAAGTACCGCTTCATAATGATTTACAATAGGACAGAATCGATTGATGAGTAAATAGTTGAATTGGCAAATTGATGGGCAAATTTACTTAGGCTTTCTATTTTGGAAACGAATTTTCTAGGTGGATTGGCTTCGATTAGTTTGTATTTCGTAAGGTCTGACTTATGATAATGTGTAAGACTTATATACAAATGAATAATAATAATAATAAATTCTTTTAACTGACACACCAATTCCCTAGTTCCAAACTAAGTTTATAAGCTTGGGCTATGGATACTAGGTGAACGGATAGATATATACTTAAATACGTTTATAAACATCCATGAATCGAGTACAAATGTCCATCACACGAAACATCTACCCCTAGCGGGATTCGAACCCGCGACCCTTGTATTCGTGGCCAGAGTATCTGATCACTCGACCAACGGGCCTGTCGACTCGCCCTTTAAAATAACTATGGATGAGTTTTCTGATGGAAGGTACACTATATACTTTTTAATTTCGTTTGATTGTTTAAACAGAAGAGAGATGTAAACAAATAACAAATATATTGTATAAACATATATACTAACTTTTGCATCATTAATCAGATCGCAACTTTGACGCGGACTCCACCAAAGAAGTTTTTTTTTTTTTGCGCATAAAGTATAAACCTAATTATTTTGCTAGAATAAAAGTAAACTCTTTGTTATATCATCGACATCTTCAAGTCTATTTAACAATCAGTCAAGTAGTTAAAGCGTGTAGACTTACCAGACAAATAAAGTTACTTTCAAATAAGTAAGGATTAAGGATTCCATAGTAAGCGTAACCTCGCAAATTCATTTGTTTTTTGCTCGACCTTTTATGACGAGACACGTCAGATCTGCGCTCACGCCGCGCAAGGATTTGAACTTTGTGCTTCTTCAAACTCTTACAAGCGGGAAGCGCATGGAAAATGGTTTCTCTTCTAAACTCCTTTTAGAAAAATTATTAGGTAGGTATGTAGAAATATGCTTTTCCGGTCTTTTCATCGACTCAAATTAAGTCGGAAATATGATTAAACCCGCTCTTGACTACATCTATGCCCGTGTGGAATTCGATTCGTCTCAGACACGTTATTATAAGTCCCTCGAAGACTAAAGAAGGCAGAAGACCTTTCATAACATTTTACCTTTTGACGAACCTTTTCTCATAATTGGTTAAGCATAAAAATGTAGCAAAGAGAAATACATAGATAGAGAAAGACAGACAAAGTCACTTTTGTGCATTTAAAAATATAACAAATTTTTATTTACATAGAATTATTAGATACGCGAGTTTCGCAGCCCCAATCGTTCAGGCGCGGGCTCGCAAATTCATCTGTTTTCGCTCAGCCTTTTATTACGGGCCGCGTCTGATCTGCGTCCACGCTGCGTTACTGTTGCAAAGCGCGGAGAGCATAGAAAGTGTTTCCGCTTCTAAAATCCCTGAGCGAGGTATCAATAAAGCTGTTTACTGCTCAGTTCAACAAATGTGCTTCACAGGCGTACCAGGTGTACATACATAAATACATAACATCACGCCCATAATCCCCGAAGGGGTAGGCAGAGTCAAAGAGGCAGCAGTCCCCTTTTACCACATTCAGCCAGAAACAAAACTGGGTTGGGTTAGATGGAAAATTCTGAAAAAGTGGTGACAAGTAGCTAGCCTGTCGCCCACCCAATCACATACCCAAAACCTGATACACCATTAGTCGTCTTCCAAGACATGCTTGACAACAACCACAGATGGCATATTATTTTTAACTCCCAGACCAACATGGGACAATGGGCTAGGTTAGATGGAAAATTGTGAAACCTGGGGTACATCTATACTTATAATAAATCTGTAGAGAGGTCAATTCTGTACATGAAATATATTTTCAAAATAACTATCAGGGGGTGATTAGTGATCGATAATGATGCTAAAAATGCAATCAGTAAAATTTTTGTCTGTCTGTCTGTCTGTATGTTCCTTATAGAAACAAAAACTACTCGACGGATTTTAACGAAACTTGGTACAATTATTCTTCATACTCCTGGGGAGGTTATAGTATACTTTTCATCACGCTACAATCAATAGGAGCAGAGTAGTGAAGGGAAATGTTGGGAAAACGGGAGAAGTTACTCCATTTTTTAAGCTTCCGTCGCGTGTGCAGCCTTAATGGTTAAAGTTACATAGAAATCATGTATGACGAAAATAGTCTTTATAATATTAACCATAAGCGCGGGTGACACCGCTGGCACAGCTAGTATAGGAATATTTGTATATGTCGGAATCACCGCGATACCAGCGCCATCTTTATTGACAGAGATGTAAACGGAACGCCAGCGTTGCCTAGCGACGCTTAGCAGAGTCTACGAGGTAGCAGTCAGCGAGAGGGGGTTCACTTTTGGCTCATCGCTCTCCGGCTGTGCAACTTCTAGAAACTGCCGCGTTCCCTTGTGATGGAGTGGCTTATTACAGAAAATAGTGGACCAGCCGTGCCTTTTCCGACATATATTTAAAGGCATTTTATATGCCAAAGTAACTCCGTCTGTAACATTTGCACACTAAACGCTTACACCAATGTGGTGCCAAATTACGCCAGAATTTTAAAAAGAAAAGAAAGGAATACATTTACTTCGAAAAAATATTTAGATCCTGCAAGATTTTAGACAAGCTTTTAGACCAACGGTGGTCGAGCGTCGCGGGTTCGAATCCCGCTAGGGGCAAATGTTTCGTGTGATAAACATGGACATTAATTAGTCGAGTCATGGATGTTTGTAAACGTATTTAAGTGTGTCTATCCGTTTACCTAGTATCCATAGTACCTACAAGCTTAAGCTTAGTTTGGAACTAGGGAATTAATGTGTCAGTCTGGAGAATTTATCTATTTATTTTTATCTCATGTAGAACTTTCCAATTGGCGACGGTTTTTCCTTTTATAAAAAAATATAGATATCTAAAAATAAAGCCGTCTAAGCACAGCGTTGTATAACCACTAAAGTTTTATTCCTAACACAACAATAAGGACTAAGTAATTCTATATCATTCGTAAGAGGATGTTGTAGAGACTGGTCTATTGTGCCTTCGAGGAAAGGATTAGCAGGGTGGAACACACCATGAGGATCAAGAGAGATTAGAGGTGACAAATGTTTATTGTTATGGGGAATATTGTTTATTGTATAAAAGTACTTCTTTTTAGACATTTATAATAAAACATACTTAAATGGTTTCTAATTTAACTTCCAAAATTTTTGTTTTCCTTTTTTTATAACCGCTCAATGTGGCAATGTAATCTGTTTGATACTTGGGGTAGATGAACCATAGATAGCCTAGCCCGTTGCTGTAATCAGCGTTCAAACGTTGTTATGTCACCATGCCTTTGAGTTGATTAGATTCTTCATACTTAATATTGAAGATATCGAACAGAAAAATCTTCTTTTATACTACGTAATGGATTAAAAAGAATAAGTCAGCCTCAAGCATCAAGAAAAAAATAATGAAAATTAAATACTGAAATATATAGTTATATGGTTTTCAATAGATCCATGCAGCAGGAACGCAACGACTATAGTAAAAAAAAGCAAATGTAGTTGATTTTGACAAAGATATTTCCCATTTTAAATTTTGACTGGCTCGATGGCGCATTCGGTAGTGACCCTGCCCCATGCGCCAAGAGTTGTGGGTTCGATTCCCACCCAGGATAAATATTCGTATGATGAATACTTGTGTTTGTTCTGGGTCTGGGTGTTAATATCCAATATTTAAGTATATATTTGTACCACTGTTGATTCTGATATCCGTAACACAAGTGCTTAAGCTACTTACCTCGGAGTCAGATCAATGTATGTGATGTAGTCGGATATTTATTTATAAAATAGCTAATATTTAATGGGAGCTCCATCGAGGAAGTGTCCACAAGCTGGACCTAATCTATCAGTGGTTTGTCTCTCATTTTCGGTCACTTTGTGTCACGTTTTGTTGCGTCAGTCAATACCTGACGCCCTATAATCTCAATACGCTGACGCTCATTATATAATCTTGGGCTTGGCTCGGTGTCAATAAGCTTTATCTTATCTGTGGCTGTTACACTTGGGTTGTAAGTATAATATGTACTGTGTAAGATACAGTTAAGTAAGTAGCCCACTAAAAGCTATTTTATTCTGTAGGTGTAATGGAACGCAACCTTCGTAGTAATTCATTCCGCCAATATTTTTCTATTTTATCTATGGTCGCTTTTACATTGTTCACTTGTATTTTTTTAAATCAGTTGTTTATTTGTATTTCGAATTAATCGTCAACTGGCGAGCGCGAAACTCGCGAGCGTGCGCGAGTTAGCACTTCGATTTTACCTACTTTTTTGTCGTCAACTCGCGCGTCTATATAAAGTATTGAGTTTTTACATAGTTAATAAAAAACAATTTTTAATTAAGAAGTGGTATTATTTTCTTTCGCCTATATTGCGAATATATGGTGGGGCCCATTTCAAATAAACATGCCAAGGATCTTAACGACTTTTTGAAATCTTTGACACTGTGTAAGCTAGATAAGAGCTGACTCAACCCCTCATTTTATGATGAGAGAGAGAGAAAGAGATTTGAACATGAATCAAATTAAATATCCGCCAGTAAGATACAATTAAAAGCAATATTATTAAAAGTGGCCTGGCATTGATTCAGCCATGTAGCACAAAGCAGGAAAAATTCTATCTGAATTTGGTGTTAATAAAGATATTGTGCTTCTCATTCAAACAGCAGATGATATATCAACGGCGATCACGGAAGTGTTCGTAGGCTGGAACTGATGTATCACCGTTTTGTCTCTTATTTTCGTCCGCGTTGTGTCCCGTTTTGTTGCGTCAGTCAGCACTCCGGCGCTCATTAATCTTGGGCTCGGCTCGCTGTCAATTAGCTTTATCTTATCTGTGGCAGTCACTCGGCCCGTTGCGGGAGATATGAATGAGCACGAGAAGTACTGGAGGGAAACGCAGTGAGGTGGTTTATTGAATGAAGGCTTTTTGCATACGTTCATACTGTACCTACAGCTTTAGGTCAAAATATAATTAACATACATATCATCTCGCCCGTAATCCCTGAAGGGGTAGGCAGAGTCGGAGAAGCCACTAGAAAAAATCACGCCCGTAATCCCTTATAACCATGTGGTTAGTAAAAAAAATGGATTGGGTTTGATAGAAAATTGTGAAAAAGTGGCTAGCTTGTCGTCTACATAATCACAATCCTTATGCCCAATTCACCATTAACCACTAGAAATAATAGGTAAAGAGCAAAGTTGCTATATTATTTTGTATCCTGTTCAAACATGAAGCAATATTTTATTCATTATGCCATTTTTAAATTAGGTTGGCTTTAATAGAGGATTAGCCTCGCGCCTGATGCGTATTTATTTAAGTTTAAGTATTAATTAAGGCATCAGCTAATGTCTTCAAATGTCTACGTCACACGCATCATATTTCAAAGATGGCGGATTTGACAGCTGTGGAAGTTTTTTGCAAGGCCTTATTCAGGTCGCCGACACACGAGAGGTTCTCGTTAAAATAAAAGTTATATATTGTGACAATGACATTCGATATACATATATTAACAAGATACTTTTGCTGGCTATCTTCTCTTTACTGTGACGGCTGGAGGACATAGATAATATTACGATACTCCGTTCTGAGAAGCAAGAACAATCGAAGGTATTAATGAGAGTCATATTGAAATGTTCGCTGATAATAACACTGAATGTGATTCCAAATGGAACGAGATAACATTTATTAGCAAGTTGACTGTCTATCGAAGCAAATATTGGGACGTTTAATTTATGGTCATTCTATAAAATGTAAGTGACATGATCCAATTTGTCTGGTTTTCAAGGGTTACCAAAGATTGCGAAGGTCAATAAGACAGTTGCCGCAATTAAATAATGAGGCTTACTGAATCCTGGGTTATGGTCAAAGCGAACTCCAACCAAGCACGGGAACACGAAGAAAACTATAGAATGTAAGTGATATACAATGCTGAGTGAAACATAGCTTATGTGCTATTCTTATGTATAAGCTATATTATTGTGAAGTTTCATTAAAATCCATGCAGTACTTTTTGCGTGAAAGAGTAACAAACATCCACACATCCATCCATCAATCCATACAAACATTAGCAAGGACGGAAAGAAATACTATCAACCCATATGACCTTTTTATTTACATTTCACATCTGTCCATTTTCGCAAGAAGGGCGCGCGTCCACACGTCATTATCCCCTATAAACTATTTATTGGGCCCTAAACCTCGTCAGCAGTGTAACTGGCCATTCATGGTTAATGCGCACTCAACGTGACGGATGAATAATTCCCATCAGCCCCTCTTTCGGGTCGCCTGAGAAAACTCTGCGAAGTCAGCAAATTATTAATGAGCCACGTGATTGGTGAGCGACGATTTGTTTGTTAAAACTGAGACGTAATGTAAAAGACAACGGAATTCTCTTAGTTGAACGTTGAATTAAGAATACGTAAGCCGTTGTATAATTCAGATGGTCACCCAATTTAAAAATATTTTTACTGGTAGAATAAAATAGAATTAATAGCTATTCTTCAGATCCAAGAGACTAAAAATATCAGTCAAAGTCAATCAAATATACTGATAAAAGTACATACATTTCATTAATTATTTCATTTATTAAATATACACTCTATGTTTAATAATAATGTATTATAAAGCTCAAGAGTTTCTTTTGTTTGTTTGCTAAAACGCGCTAATTCAAGAAACAACAGTTTCATTACATTACATTACATAACATCACGTCCGTAATCCCTGAAGGGGTAGGCAGAGTCAAAGGGACAGCAGTCCCCTTTAACCACATTCAGCCAAAACAAAACCGGGCTGGGATAGAGGGTAAAATTGTGAAAAAGTAGTGACAACTGGCTAGCTTGCCGCCTACACAATCAAGAAACGACTATTTCGATTTTTAAAATTATTTGAGTGTTAGATAGTCCATTTATCGAGGAAGGCTATAGGCTATTTATAACATTAATAACCAGAAACGCGGATAAAACCGCGGGCATAGCTAGAATACAGTTAAGTCTCTATATTTAAAAAGTCATATCTAATTTCTTTAGTTAAATGCCCTCGAGAGCATTTGTTTACTTTGTTTTTTTCTTTCTGTATGAGTGCAAAAATCATAACTTTTCATTCTATTTAAAATCCTACTAATATTACAAATACGAAAGATTGTATGTATGGATAGATGTTTGTTACTCTTTCAAGCAAAAACTACAGAATGGATTTTTATGAAACTTTTGAATAATATAGCTCATACACCCGAATAACATATAGGCTATTTCATCTATGTACCATGCGTGCGAGGCCTCGGGCAGAAGCTAGTATAAAATAAATATATCAGCTTAGTATAAACAGTTTTTGCTGTTCTTTTTCCCCTTAAACTGTCTGCAAAAAGTATTTACTGTAACAAACAATTAACTTAAAACAACTTTATAACAAGAATCACAACAAAGCACATTCGGCTTTACAAAACTCCTTGCCAAATGGGGTTGTAATAATTAATGTCTGTTCCGTCCATTAGCGACAATATTTGTGGAACAAGGGAAAAAAGAAAATAGACGTAAGTTATAATGAGTCGGGACGTTATGTGGACTCTAATTTAATATAACGGCGGTGGATTTGATTTACAAGTAGCTATGACGTACCCAATGATATTAGGTACATCTTGCTTGCGTCATGTCCCTTTTCTAGAGGGATCCGTTTGGACCACGATTCTGGATTTAACAAAAATGTATTAGTAAGCTCCTTTAGTAGCGGTGGTAGCTCAATGGTAAGGACACGTGGCTCTTAAGCGAGGGGTCCGGCTTCAAATATGACCATGTACCTCTAGATTTGTCAAGTCTATGTATGTATTTATATCACTAGCTCGGCGGAGAGGGGTGATCGTGATGAAAACTGCAGATTCAAGCAACTTAGATGTGTAACCATGATCCAAATTTGTCTGATTCCCCCATCTTAGGGTTACGAAGGTCAGGTTGGCAGTCGCGTCAATGTAATTACCAGACTCGCTAAATCCTGTATCATGGTCTAAGCGGACCCCGTCGAATCACGGGACAACGCAAGGAAAATGATACTTTCATCTTCAAAAACGTTAACAGGTAAATCAGATAAATCAATTATATCATGGTTACACACATCCATAGCTAGCTAATTTAAATTAAATTTTCCTCACTGTCGAGTTATACATTGTCGAGAGAGTATAAACACATACTTAGGTATTTTAATATAATAATTCACTGAGTTAAGCTACCATTGCTGTATAACAACGCCTGCTCAACACAAATATTAAAACTAAAGGTGATATAAAATATAGAGGCTGCATATTCAAAAAGGGAAAAAGGGAAAAAAAATACCGGCTAGTTGTTGGGTCGTCCCGGACGATAGAGCGCCGTTAAATAATTTAAAAACCAGCCAAGTGTGAGTCAAGTCGCGTACAGTAGGTTCCGTAGCTTAATGTACTATTAAGAAAGAAGTCCATTGTTGGTTGGGATTCATAAATAATATCCTTACTTAGCATATTGTAAAAGACGACGATTGGTGTATTAGATATTGTTATTTAAGCAACGTGATAGCGCATTGTTACTGCTTTTTCCTTCATTATTTCCATCTAACTTAACTAATAATAATAAATTAATTAATTCTTCTTAATTCAGACTGGCACACCAATTCCCTAGTCCCAAACTAGGCTTATAAACTTGTGCTATGGATACTAGTTGAACGGATAGACATACTTAAATACGTTTATAAACATCCATGACTCAAGCACAAATATCCATGTTCATCACACGAAATATTTGCCCCTAGCGGGATTCCAACCCGCGACCCTTGGTTTCGTGGCCAAGGTCTCTGACCACTCGACCAACGGGCCAGTCAAACTCAATTTAATTAGCTGCATGTGGTTTAAGGAGATTATACCTTGGACTCTGCCCATCTCTTCAGAATTGTGGATTGCGTGTTGGTATATGTGTAAGAAAGACCGGTAGTTACAAGCAAATGGCTGGATGATGTTCACCATCATTCAGGCGCCTTAGGTTCCTCGTTATTGGTACTGGAAATCCTCAAAGTTTGGGACTACAGTGTTCTACAGTTGACTTAGGGTTTTTGTAAGAAGCTGGTCAAATCCGGTGGTACCAACTTAGTCATGTCGAAACTAATGTGGCTTCAGCGTGAATCTCCAATCTGCAACATAGTTAGTTCACTTATAATTGCATACATACATACATAAATAACAGTACACCCGTAATCCCCGAAGGGGTAGGCGGAGTCAAAGGAGCAGCAAGCTCTTACAGCCATATTCAGCCAAAAATAAAACTGGGCTGGCTCAATTTTAATTTTTATATTTAATCTGGCATTGAAAATAATGTTCTACCGAGTTTCTTGCCGGTTTCTTCTCGGTAGATGCGACATTCCGAACCGGTGGTAGATTCAAATTGTTTTATTTTGTACCTATTACTTGATCGATTTACAAGTGCTTTTTTGAGGTCTACGTAAATAAATGTATTTTGAGTTTGAGTTTGAATTCGACAAAACTATAAAGGTTCCTCCTGACTACGAAACCCTAAAATTGTCTTTGTTTTTAGTCTACGGCCGCGAGCGCGCGGGAAAAATATTACGCGACCATTTTTGTTCGGTTCCTACTTTTTCTGCAATCTAGTAAATGTTATAATATATCATAACTTATGTATACTTAAGGAATTTTATATATTGTTAATAGGTACAATAGCAAGTTTAAAATACACATGTATACTACATGCTACTAATATTATAAAAGCGAAAGTTTGTATGTATAGACGGGTATTTGTTACTCTTTCACAAAAAAACTACTGAATTGACTTTAATGAAACTTTAGAATAATATAGCTCATACAACCGAATAACATATAGGCTATGTTTTATCGATGTACCATGCGAGCGAAGCCGCGGACAGAAGCCAGTAATATTATAAAGCTGAATAGTTTGTTTGATTGATCGAATTATTTAAGTATTAGGTAACACATTTATCGAGGAAGGCTATATAACATAAACCATAAATGCGGCACAACTAGTCTACTATGTATTAGTCATTTATTATCTAGTTATAGTTTAGCAATTGATATTTGCATTCACATTCAGGAAATCGGATAGCAAAACCCTAAAACGTTTATCTTTGATAATTAATTACGAATTTCAATAATTGACACAGCAACGCTATTTTTGTGAAATAAAAATTTAATTCTCACAATGACGCAAATGAGGCATAATTGGCATCTTGGTTTATTGCGAATTTGGATTCAAATACTTCCAATAAGTTTAAATTCGATGGAAAATGTTTATGTGGATAAAACTTTTTTTATACATTATTATTAGATGTAAAATTATTATCAGACAAAATCGTGGAACGATTTTGTTGTGTCACACGTCGTGTCAGATCAAGTCCCAGATCAACACGTCGTGTTGATCTGGGACTTAAAAAAGAAGATGCCACCTGGGTTTCTTGCTTAGCATGTTGAAAAATGCGACTAATGGTATATGGGGTTTTGGGTGTGTGATTGTGTAAGCGACGAGCTAGCCTCTTGTCACTACTTTTTCACTATTTTTACATCTAGCCCAGTTTTATTTTTGGCTGAATGTGGTTAAATGGGCCTGCTGCCCATTTAACTCTGCCTACCCCTTCGGGATTATGGGCGTAATATTATGATACTATTTAGTAAATACCTATTGTTGATTGATGACTTTGTTGAGATACTTTATTACACAATTTTCATTCCAGGCGTTTGGTGCTCATAACCTTTAACCACATTCAGCCTTGGGGTTAGATGGGAAGTTGTATAAAAGTAGTGACAAGTCGCTAGCTTGTCGCCTACATAATCACATACCCAAAACCCGATATAGATGATGTTTTTTTTTCTGTACTGTTAAGGGGCTTTAGTGAGTTAAGTTTAATTGTATTAGTACAATAGTCATGTGATTAAAAACCCCGAGTGTATTGCTAATAATACACTCGGTGTAAGTATAAACTATGGACTATGTTTCTAGTTTATTTTCTCTTTCCAGTGCGTCCCGATGCCTGGATTGGGGTTCCGCCGGGGTTCCTACCGCTGCCTCTGCAAGAGGGGTTTCTACTTCCCGAACACCACTGCCGACAACAGATATTACAACGGGAGTGACATTGAAGAGGAGTACGAGAAACATCTTCTGGTAAATTGAATATTGTTTATTTGCTTTTCCCAGAGGCTTAAGCTGCATGGGGACTAGTTATTAGCTGAGACATTATCGTGTGTCTTGCGAAATCCATATTTTTTTCAAAAATAACTAGTATTCAATAATTTTGAAAGAATTCAATGCTTCGTTCTAAATATCATCACAATTGCTTGATATGTTTAGGCGTGATAGAAAAAAATTGCAGACTGGGTTTATTTTCATATTTCTGATCTTCGTTATAAGTGCATATAAAACATTTTTATTTTTATTAAATAATATACTCGTTTAAACAAACAAATAATCAAATGTTTCCTCTTGCTTGCTACGAATGCTTTAACACTAGTTACTGTTAACGCACACGTTTAATATTATAATAACACCTGCATCTCGCATTTGATCACTGTACTTGATAATCTTACTGCATCTACATTTTAATCAAAAAAGCGGTGGTAGCTCAATGGTTAGGACATGCGCCTCTTAACCGAGGAGTGCGGGTTCAAACCCGGGCACGTTATACCACTAGCTCAACGGTGAAGGAAAACATCGTGATGAAACCTGCAAATTTAAACAACTTTGGATTTGTAACCATGATCCAAAAATTGTCTGATTCCCCTATCTAAGGGTTACGAAGGTCAGATCGGCAGTCGCTTCAATGTCATTACCAGACTCGCTAAATCCTGGATCATGGTCTAAGCGGACCCCGTCTAAGCACGGGACATAACGCTAGGAAGATGATGATCTACATTTTAATCAAAACGTTATTACAGCACAATATTGTTTCATGTATGCATATTGCTTGCGAGAACGGTATTGAATTAATTGAACGTTACCTGTGGCACTAATAGGGTTGCAAGTAACTGAAAATAGCGATATGAATATCGATATGTATATCGAGAGCCTAAAAATACCGATAGTCGATAATATCGACGGTTTCGATGCGATATTTACGAAAATATCAGAATATATATATTTTAGTTATTGATATCGGCCGATCTTAGATATCAACTTATATCGATACTTTTGGGTGCCGATATATCGTTGCCTCCCTAGGCACCAATAACAGTTTCCTAGAACAAACCATACTACGAGATTGTTATATTCGTAGCTATGGCATTTCGTAGCTGCATGCTACGAGCTACGATATATTGTAGCAAAGCGCTTTTAGACTTGTTCCCGTAGCAATAACTGACAGTGTAATAGGGCCGTCTAAACTATGCTGGGCAATTGAGCAAAATCTTTTATATTAAGTATTGTTTTCGAACAAAACAGACAAATAGGTTTTTTTTACAAAAACGAAGAACGAAGATACAGCGCGTTAAAGTACCGCGTGACGTCACTAGGTGTGTAAAATTATACCATCCAAATGACGTAAAGCGCTGTATTTTTGAGTATCAGATAAAGCAAAACATGCGTATTAAATATTTTTTTGATAATCTAACTTACAGACTAAGAAAATTTTTTGAGGATAAAACCTATTGTCAGTCCTACGGGGCCCCATGAGATTAGAGGCCCTGGTCACAGCCCCTATGGGCCGTTATGGTAAAGACGGTATTGAGTGTAATGCTACGTTAAAGCCATTACATTTATAAACCTTCACATTTGAAGGTTAATAAAAAAACGGGCCATGTGTTGTTATTTGTGGTAATGTATCTTGTGAGCATTCGAGATAATTATAATAAAATAAATGTGAAAAGTATTTAGTTTTTGCTTATTATATTGTGTTTGCTAGATAAATAATATTGTCCTATTGACTTTTTTTTTGCTTTAATCTGTTTGCCTTGAATATGTGCCAAATAAAGCTTTTCTATTCTATTCTATTCTCTTCTATTGGTAGAATAATTTTCCGAACTGGTTCTAATTTTTCATGTTAACTCACCACTCAATCTATTTAGGTATTCTATCTATCTATTTTAAAGATTTAAAATAGCTGCAAGACCCTTTTTAAGCTTTTATAAATTTATAAATAATGACCGCTACGCTAAAAATTATATCACCCACCCCGTCAGAGAAATGGAGTAAACTTGGCTAGTTATATTACCATTGGGAAAAGATATGACAGTATGTATATAAGTATCTATGTGCTATTCCCACAGCTCCAACGCAGCCTGTACTCCATAACGGACGCATTCCAGTGTCTCCCCTGCGCGGAGGGCTGCGAAGCGTGCCTGGATGGGTCGCCGTGCGTGGCCGCGCTCAACTGGGTGGTCAGGTCCACCATCTTCGCCCTGGCTTGCCTGGTCATATCCTGTCTGCCGTTTATTGTGTACTTTACTATCAAATATGGACATGTTCGGGTGAGTTTTTCTTGTAATTTTTTCGACTATTGTTTTCTTTGATAAGCGGATCGCTTCTGTGACTCTGTCCGCGTGGACATTTTTTAACTCCCCCCTCAGCCCCCCTTAGAGATTTCATTATTTTACAAAATATGTTCTTAGTGGTTACTCATACTATGTGACTGACTTATGTGCAAAGAAGGTTAAGTCAAGGTCTTAGGTCCACTAGTTTTGGGCTATATATTGATCAGTCTGGCAGCTTCCATTCTTATATAGACAACAGTTTTGTAAATGTTTATTTGGGAATATTATGGTGTGGATAACTAAAAACACCTGCTAAAATACCTACAAGGGATAATAGGAATATTCCAAGAAAAGTGACGTTTTGATAACCCAGCCAAGATTTAAACGCAGTAACAGTTGCTTGACCTTTTAAATTAGTTGTAATTGCTATTTGATATATTGCTATGATATCGTGTTCAAGAGTCTGCGATTCGAAAAAAAATCCAGTTGATATTTAATTATCTTATTTTATCTGTAAACACAAGCTTTCACAATAAATTTTAAAATAATTGCCTTCCCTCGTTTTATGTTTATCATCGTTTTATGAAACATATTCAAGTTATTGCCTTTAAACCAACATAACCGATGTTGCTGAGATATGTCATATAATTACGTGGAAGCTTCATTTTACCGTGGTACATTATGAACGGGAATTAAAATAAAGTGCATTTCCTCATAAATATTTTAATATTTATGACAATATGCACTTTGCTCTTGCAAAATTTAAAGTTCCTGTTATGCTGAGCACAATTTATTTACTTTTGGAACGCGTATGTCATACATACAAAAGATTTATCTACTGCAGTTTATTGGCTTGTTTAGTAGATAATTGTCATAAAAATAAGGTAATGTTATTCACTAAACAACTAAGGTGAACTGCACAGTGTAAGTTAGCATACATGTATATATTGATCTAACTCACAATTTTTACAATATTTTTTTTTCCTGTCGGAATAATACTTATTCTTTGACTTTTACATAAAGTCTTATTTGTCTTCTCACACTTGCCCTTCTCCTATTTCATTTCTCAACCTTAATTTAAAGTCTATCTAGACAGATATTTTATGCTTTAGTCTGTTTTTTTCACAATTTTACATATAACACAGCCCAGCTTCAATTATGGCTGAACGTTGTTTAAGCGGCTTGCTTCCCCATTTGATTCTGCCTTCTCAGTGGCGGATTTACAGTCTTGGCCGCCCTAGGCCCCAGACCATAATTCTCAGTACTAAAGCGTCATCACTTAATTTTTATTACGATTGGCCGCCTTTAATATCTGGCCGCCCTAGGCCCGGGCCTACTGGGCCTTAGGGTAAATCCGCCACCGTGCCTTCCTCTTTAAGTATTATGGGCGTGGTGTTATGAATGTATGTATACAATATATACATCGTATAATATTCTTCTACAGGTGGTCCGTGCAGCTAGCCCTGCTCTCTTGAGGGTCATAGTGCTAGGAGCCCTGCTCATCTACTGCACAACCCTGGTGATGTACGGGAGGCCCACGGTGTTCACTTGCACAGCTCGCGTGTGGCTGAGGGAGGTCGGCTTCTGTCTGACTTATGGTGCACTCATGCTGAAGACTTGGAGGTAAAGTCCTATTTATCATTTACAGATACATTTTAATCGGATTTACATTCAGATTCACATAAAAACGAAATAAAAAAATTCTGATTAAGTTGGCAATAGAAAATCGGCTGCTTCTATCACAAGTGCTCAGATACTTATAAGAAGAAGTCTACTTATGTTATAGAACAAGAAAACTTTGATGGGTAAATAAATATTTTTTATTTACGTATTTATTTTTATATAATAAAATTTTGACTAAACAGTTCACTGAATGTGCATAATGACGACTCGACTTCGACTCGTCCAGAAGAATCTTAATGGACAGAACGAAGAATGATAAATCAATGTCAAATGTAATGGTACAAACCTTTCTTCTTTGTTTTATTTTGTATTGAGATAGGGCCCTTAATTTAGGATTTTGAATAGGAATCGGACATAATGCTAAGACAAAGAAGACGGGTTTATTTTATGTTTATAAATTAAACTAGGGGTGTTAATTAGCAGGGTTTCGACAGAAGAACCATTTCTGTAGTCTGAGGCAGAACCAAACATGTCATACAATAGTTGCACTTGTGTTTACGTGCTGGTCTCCTCTGAATGATTTAAAATTACTAACAGACTAATAGATATTAGAATTCCTTAAATAGATTTTTGAAAAACCTTTTTTTTAAATGAGATTTATAAACGGAAAACATATATCCACAAAAAATAACCAATCATCAATCAACAAAACCCTTTCTCGATTGGACAGAGCTCTCTTAAGTCTATTTAAATAACTCCACACTCCTGCATCGTATTAACATTCCCGATTCCCATGGGCACCCCGTACACGTATTTGCGAACGGATACCGGCAACTTTTCCATTAGACCATGCCTATCTCTTATCGCGCGGTGGGTGTGTGCTCAGAATACGAAAATACAAAACTAAGTCGCGTTCTGAAGTGAGAGTACATTGGGCTGATGGAGCGAAGTTGTTGTTTTGCATTTCGGGAATGAAACGGGTTCCGTGAACAGAAGTGTTAAGTTAATGATATATCCAACTATATTATATCCGACTACATCACATATATTGATCTAACTCCGAGGTAAGTAGCATAAGCACTTGTGTTATATATCAGAATCAACAGTGGTATTACAAATATATACTTAAATATTGGATATTAACACCCAGACACAGAACAAACACAAGTATTCATCACACGAATGTTTATCCTGGGTGGGGATCGTACCCACAACTCTTGGCGCATAGGGTAGGGTCACTACCAAATGCGCCATCGAGCCAGTCATAATGATGTCTCGTTGGTGTACGTATTGGTTGGCTTTGTTAATGGTGATAGGTGTGGGTTCGGCCATCACACTAGGATACGTAGTTGTTTGTTGATGAATCTGATATTCGTTTTTGAGTTCGACTCTGATATCCACAACTTAAGTGTTGAAGCAGCTTGCTTTGGAATCAGATAACCACAACTCAAGTGTTGTAGCAGTTTACTATGAAATCAGATAAATGTAAGAGGTTCCGTTCAATACGGTTTATTTATCCATGTATTGACGTGCAATAAAAGTTGATTTAAAATGAGAATAAACTTTGAAGTAAATTTAAAATAATCTTTCTAGCGTTATGACACGTTTCTAGTAATGTTTTACTTAGATGGAGTCTAAGTGAAACACAATCCTCACTACCAACTTTCTTTTTTAATTATAACTACATAATAAATATCTAAAATAAATGTATTTTGATATTTGATAAAAAAAATCTGAGATATTCATTTTGTAAGATGCCATTTTTAAATCGACCAAATAATTTAATAATGGTTGCCCTCGCAGATATTAATAAACTTATCTCTTTAAACAAAAGTAGGCCACTCCTGTCTCAAGCCAGCATCAAAGTTTGTAAGCAGATATACTTCCAGCGGTCACGAGACGCCGGCCATTCGACGCCTGCACCAAGTAATTGGATTGCAGTTTTTCAAGGATCCTGCTTACATAGCAGTGTTAAATGTGGAGAACTAAAGTAAAAGCCTTATGTTGAAATTATTATGACTAGTGCAAGTAAACAAACAATAGCAGTATTTTAATTGCTTATGTTACTTTAGAAATATCAAAAAATATTTATGTACCGTTTTAATAAAACGTTATGTACGTCCCGTGTTGGTCTGGGAATTAAAAAAAGAATGTGCCAACTAGGCAAGAAACACTGCCTAGCATATCGTAAAAGGCGACTAATGGTATATCAGGTTTTGGGTATGTGATTATGTAGGCGACGAGCTAGCCACTTGTCACTACTTTTTCACAATATTCCATCTAACCCAGCCCAGTGTTATTTTTGGCTGAATTTGGTTAAACGGGCCTGCTGTCCCTTTGGCTCTGCCGACTCATTCGGGATTATAGGCGTGATGTTATGTTTGTATGTATTTATGTAATATTGGCTTTGGCCAGTGGCTCAGATCGCGTGAAATTCGGTCTGCTACAGAAATTCTTACCTCTGAGGGAAAACATCGCGATAAAACTTACACATTCCAACAACTATGGATGTGACGTAATCATGACAAAATTGTCTAGTTCCCATATCTAAAGGTTATAAAGATCAAATTAGTTAGATAAACAGATTAGACAGGTTGGTCGAGTGTTGGCCGGATCGAATCCCGCTATTGTCCCGCAAATGTTTCGTGTGATGAATATAGACATTTGTATTCGAGTCGGTTTATAAACGTATTTAAGTATATCTATCCGTTCACTTAGTATCCATAGCACAAGCATAAGCTTAGTTTGGAACTAGGGAATTGGTGTGTCAGTCTGGAGAATTTATTTATTATAATTTATATATAGATCGTTAGCCTATAAATAAATTATAATAATTAAATCGCTTTAACGTAATTACCAGACTAGCTTAATCCTGGATCATTTTCTAAGCGGACCCTATGTAAGCACGGGATATAACGCTACGAAGATTATAAATAAATATCACACTACATCACATACACTGATCTAACACCGAAGTAAGTAGCTTAAGCACTTGTGATACGGATATCAGAATCAACAGTGGTATTACAAATATACTTAAATATTGAATATTAACACCCAGACACAGAACAAACACAAGTATTCATCATACAAATGTTTGTCCTGGGTGGGGATCAAACCCACAACTCTTAGCGCATAGGGTAGAGCCACTACCGAACGAGCCATCGAGCCAGTCAAAGCGGTTATGACAGAAACTCTCACCTATGTTCTTTGGGACCTTTCTCAGATTCATAGTAATCGGTCAACATGCATACATGACTATCACACACTTGCCCAGTATATTTTCATTTGAATCAGATTGTTGTCGTTAGAAGACACTTTTCACGTGGGTGTGATATCCCTTCCTTCCATACAAAAAACATAGGTGGAGAGCTATTTTCATTCCCGTTCCTGTTATTGACATGAAAATACGTCTGTTTGTCTAATAATAACTTTCATTTGAACAGACTCACTGTTGTTCATATGTAATTCCTTTGTGTATTTATCAGAGACAATTTTAGAAACTGCTAAATTGGTGTTTTGTGGTAGTTATTGAAATAAATTAAAATGTTCTAATGGATTTACAGTAAAAGTTCTTATGTACAAACTGTATTTCTTGCTTAACACATCTTAAAATGTGATTGGTAGTCGCTTCAATGTAATTATCAGACTCGCTGAATCCTGGATCATGCTCTAAGCGGATCCCAACATAGCACGGTTATAACGCTAAAAACATGATGAGGTAAGAAATTAGTGATGCCGATCGATAGTCGACTATCGATAGTCTATCGAGTTGACGTCATATCAATAGTATCGATAGCCTATCGATACTATCGATAGTATCAATAGTATGAATAGTTTGGTGATATCTAGCCAATACTATCGATACTATCGATAGTATTGCAAGTCATTAATAGTAATTACCCCAATTTGGGCTATCGATACTTTCAATACTATCCTATCGATATTCTAACTGATTTTCGAGGTCAACTATCGATAGTTCGGCATCGCTATAAGAAATACAGTTGGTGGGTACATTAGTTTAAAGGTCTCAAGCAAACAAGGGACTAAACTGCCTTATTTACTGTATTTGTAAAGAAACTATATAAACTCTGCCTATCCCTTCGTGAATTGTAGCCGTATGTATTTGCGAAAGTAATAATTAAACATCGTCCACAGGATATCGGTGATCTTCCAAGTGCGCTCAGCGAAGGCGGTCAAGATATCGGACATGTATCTGCTCAGGCGCATCGGCATCATCGTGGGCGTGGCCTGCGTGTTGCTAGCTATACGCACGCTCGTGGCGCCGCCTGCCGTCATCGTCGGCCGGACTAAAGACGACCTGAAGGCTTATCTGTGCAATACTGATTGGTGGGACCATTCGTTTACGACGTGTAAGTAGCTTTGAACCTTTTTGACCCTTAGAACGGTGGTAGCTCAATGGTAAGGACACGCGCCTCATACCCGAGGGTTGCTGGTATAAGCCCTGACTCGTGCATCTAGATTTTTGACATATAAATACGGATTTATATCACCTGCTCGTCGGGGAAAACATTATGAGAAATCTGCTCATCCAAAATAAATTTGGATATGTAACTATGATCCAAAAATAAATAGTCTGGTTCCCCTATTAAGGGCTTATGAAGGTAAGATAGGCAGCCGCTTCAAATTACCAGACTGGTTTATTCCTGGTTCTTGGTCTAAGAGAACCCTGACTAAGCATGGGACGTAACGCTTTTTGATTGACCTTGACTTTACCACAAAAGTATAAATAAATAAAATAAATAAATATCAGACTACATCACATACATTGATCTGACTCCGAGGTAAGTAGCTTAAGCACTTGTGTTACGGATATCAGAATCAACAGTGGTATCACAAATATATACTTAAATATTCAATATTAACACCCAGATACAGAACAAACACAAGTATTCATCATACAAATATTTGTCCTGGGTGGGGATCGAACCCACAACTCTTGGCAGATGGGGCAGGATCACTACCGAATGCGCCATCGAGCTTGTCAAAGTATTGTCAAAGTATAGGATCTAACATCTTACTATCGAAAGAGGAAGCTTTTGAAGAAGGTGACAAACAAACTTACGGTAGGTGTTTTAGTCTGTAGGAGTCTGACATACTGCCGCAGTTCGCCCGAGCCCCGAGCCCCGATCCGTAGGCGATTAGACTAATGTATGTATAATATGTATTAAAGCCTTCACATGATTACTTATTATTTTGTTTAATATTTTTAGGTTTTATGGAACTGACAACTCTAATATTATTACTGGTTAATTAAGGTGAATAGGATGATATCGCGTTTAGTCCTGTTAGTATTATTTCTGTATAGTGATAACGCAACGAGAAAGTTTAAAATCATATAAATAAGAAAATGGCTATAAACATTGTAATTTAAATTGTAAAAAGGAGTAAAAAGAGTGTAATTAACTGTCATATTTAAAAACAAAAAACACTTCATAATACGTGATACGACTTTTAACACCATAAACGGCGTTTTAATGACTCCGAAATCACGTTCGTTTTAATAACTCCGCAGCAAGTTAAAAATTACGGCCGCTAAATTTCGTATTCATATTCCGAACCAATCTCATTTTAATTAAGACCTACTCTCACCCCAATCTCAGAGGAATTGTACAATTTTCGAGATAAACTCAGCATTTTAATCCACATCTGCCTGTTGCGATTTGTTAAGCCTTGATGATTGTAATCAGGGTCGGAAAATTGCTAGGTAATCTAACCTAAAACTAGAACTATAATTATACAAAAAATTGTTACTTAATCATCACATATATACACAATTACTTACATAGACTATAGTATCGTTCAATACTCGTATATTTACTTACGTAATACTGTTTTGTTAACATTTCCATCTAACCCAGTCAATTGTCCCATGTTGGTCTGGGACTTAAAAAGAATGTGCCAACTGTGGTTCTAGTCTAATAAATATTGGATATTAACACCCAGACACAAAACAAAAATAAGTATTCATCACGCGAATGTTTGTCCTGGGTGGGGATCAAACCCACAACTCTTGGCGCATGGGGCATGGTCACTACAGACAGAGTGCGCCACCGAGCCAGCCAAGTGGTATCTATGTATATATATTTAGGGATCTGACTGTCTGACGAAATATAATTTTTTGATCAACTACCCAATTACAAATGTTTCCTAAACACCTGGGACCGCCATTTCCGACCCTCTGTGACGGTTGTGAAATGCAACTTGTTCTCGAGGGCAACCGGGCTCGCAACGAGGCAACGTGCCTTCCGGCTCACAGGGAAACGGCATATAACTTAATTTCCTAGTTTTACCGCAAATGTTGCTGACTGACAGATATGATACAATTTCGGATATAAATTGTATAATATATCTGTCAGATGCAGAATTAGCTACAACCCGTACGAATCAACTGTGCACTCCGCTGGAATGCGACCCTTTTCCCGCTGCCCCGCGCGGTGCCCCGCATTCGCCGCAAGCGCTCAGTAGCGATAGCATCTTTGTTAAATGACGTCACAGCGCAAGATGCACAGTTAATTCGCACGGGTTGTATAGATTTGATCATGTTGTTTAAGAAGGACCTTTGAATGGTTACCTACCATTCAAAGGTCCTTCTTCAACAAAGCGTACATTGTATACACCCACCGTATTACCAAATACAATGTTACCTATTAGCATTTGTATTTGGGTACATATCGAATTTTCAATCATTTTCCGAGACATAATTGTAATATCGGTGCATAACTAGATGGCTGACACGAAGGGCTATGAACAAAATGGTCGTAGGTAACTAACTAAAGTTCTCAATTTGGTCGTAGGTAGTATCAAGTAATTGCATTTCATGAGCTCCAACATATATCATCGCGTGCGCAATTCCTGAAGGGATAGGCAGAGTCAATGGGACTACCAGCCCCCTCAACCACATACGACCAAAATAAAACTGGGCCGGGTTAGCTAGATTTTTTTTTAAAGTAGTGCCAATTGACTGTAGCCAATTGACACTACTTACAATACGTTAAAAAATATCTTCTTTTTAAAAAAACACTACTTTTATAAAAAAATCCGGATGAAAAAAAAATCGGTTATGTGATTATGTATAATCACACACCCGAAACCTGCTATACCATTAGTCGCCTTTGCTAGGCAAGAAACACAGTTGGCTAATTCTTTTTCAAGTTCCAGACCAACATAGGACAGCTGTTATAACCTATTTGAAATGATGTCACTATGTAACTTGCAAATTTTCAAAATTGTATAAACGACTAACTGTACCCGCGGTTTCATCCGGGCTTATGGTTAATATTTTATAGCCTTCTTCGATAAATGGGCTATCTAACACTGAAATAATTTTTCAAATCGGACCAGTAGTTCCTGCAATTAGCGCGTTCAAGCAAACAAACAAACAAACTCTTTAACTTTATAATATTAGTAAGTATAGATTATTATTCGACTGGCCCGTTGATCGAGTGGTTAGAGACCCTAACCACGAAACCAAGGGTCACGGGTTCGAATGCCGCTAGAGGAAAATGTTTCGTGTGATGAACATGGACATTTGTACTCGAGTCATGGATGTTTATAAAACGTATTTAAGTATGTCTATCCGTTCACCTAGTATCCATAGTACAAGCATAAGCTTAGTTTGGAACTAGGGAATTGGTGTGTCAGTCTGAAAATTTATTATTATTTATTTTATTATTCCAGGCGTCCAATAAAGTATTAATGTATTGCATCTTAGGGTTACATTATGTATTCTGCCATAACACTTAAGTACTAATTACTCTCTTTGAGATGTAAATGTAAGATAATAGAAGATAATACAAGTCCATAAGTAGATTAAAGAAGTAATGGGTATCTTTAGCGAACCACCGAAGTAAGTTATGTATAGTTAGTGTAAGTTGTAGTAGTAAACTTAGTCGAGTCAAGTCTGGGGACCAGAGACGCTTAGCGAGCTCTTTATAATTGTGTTCGACGAGTTAATAGGCAAGTGCACTCGACCACAATACTTTGGATGCAGTAAGGTATCTTTGTTTCAAACGTTGCGTGAATTTTAGGGACCTTTTAACAAAAAACAGTTAGAAAATAGCAGTCTGATAAACTTATCGGATGTGATCACCGGTTTCTTTAGTGAAGTACCGAATGACATTACCAACTATTTGAGTGGTCTTTTCATGTTAATTTTTACCTTGTATAATCTTCACATACCGTCATAAGCTTTAAACGTTGTTTAAAAAAAAAATATTAAAATTTTCTTAATATACAAAACATATGAAACTTCCAAAATTAAGAGTTAGTCATTTTTTTGGACATATAATTGAATTAAAATAAAATGGTAAAATAATTATTGGCATTAGTAACATGATTAATTTATCAAACGAGCAATGTCTTAACATTTTGTTTGTCAATGTAAATTTGTATAAAAATATCACTTAGCACGGCAAGGCAACTTGCTCTATCCTTGTTTGTTCTAACTAAACCAGACTTTAGCCTGATTTCTGTATCATCATATAATATTTTATGAAAAAAAAATGAAATTAAAGATAAAAAAAAAACTATAGCTGTCCCATGTTGCTCGGGGACTTAAAAGAATGTGCCAAGTGTGATTCTTGCCTCGCATGTCGTAAAAGATGACTAATAGTAATATGGGATTTTGGGTATGTGATTGTGTAGGCGACGAGCTAGCCATTTGTCACTACCTTTCACATTTTTCCATTTAACCCAGCCCATTATCCCATGCTGGTCTGGAACGTAAAAAAAATGTGCCAACTGTGTTTCTTGCCTCGCATGTCGTAAAAGGCGAGGGTTTTTGGGTATGTGATTATGTGGGCGATGGGCTAGCTACTTGTCACCACTTTTTTACAATTTTCCATCTAGCCTAGCTCGGTTTTGTTTCTGGCTGAATGTGGTTAAAGGGGCCTGCTGCCTCTTTCACTCTGCCTGCCCCTTCGGGGATTATGGGCGTGATGTTATGTATGTACTATATGTAGTTGTTTAGTATTTCACAGATATAACTATTCTGTACTGTAATCTCATTACACTGTGGCGTATCAACGCTTGCCTGAGCCAAATATAATTATCCGCTTTCAGCATTCGAAGCAACTCGCGTCGCGTTGTTGACAAATTGGCGACTGCTCCCGCCAGGGGATGTGCTAATGGATGTTGTTGGGGTAGTTGGGGATGAAAAACGTAATGAGCTTTTTGCCTTAATAAAATTGTGAGGTGATTGAAGAGAATTGCGATATAGTTATGCTGATTTCTAAAATAATGTGGAAAAATGAGTCAGTTTATGGACTGTGACTCAAAAAAAACGAGTTTGAGTATTAATTATATTTGGACTGGGGCCTTACTACCTGCTATAGCAGGCTTGTTTGACAAATGCGCGGTTTATTTATACAAAATGGCAGATGGATTTTATGATTAAATAATTAGGACGTACAGCCTAGCGAAAATAAACGTACATCCAAGTGAAAATACAGCTCAGCAGTACATATATAGTGCTGCTGACCTGTATTCTCACTACATATATGGTACTGCTGAGCTGTATTTTCACTACACAAGTTTGAATTTATTAATTTTAGAATAATAGTTATTTAATTAAATTGTAAGTTCTTTAAAACTGTAACAACTTTACCTTATTATTTAAAAAACTCATTCTAGCTATAAGAGAGCGGATTTTCCTGGGACATCTGTTTTATATACTTAAAAGGAGAACCCAAACTCCGGTTATTGTTAAAACTATAATTGTTATTGCAATAAAGATTTTTTAATTTTTTTAATTTTTTTTTTCAATTAATAGCTTAACGCGTGTAGCAAGCGCGCTGCTAACATAAATCTTAAAGCACCCTATGTCTATGATATGGAAGAATAATCTTAGAGTAGTTAGTTACTTAAATTGTTTAAATAATATGAGTTTTCGTACAATACAGTAGGTGCAGTTACGAGTCATCATCTTCCTAGCGCTATATCCCGTGCTTAGACAGGGTCCGCTTAGACCATGATCCAGGATTTAACGAGTCTGATAATTACATTGAAGCGACTGCCGATCTGACCTCCGTAACCCTACGATAGGGGAACCAGACAATTTTTGGATCATGGTTACAAATCCAAAGTGGTTTGAATTTGCAGGTTTCATCACGATGTTTTTCCTCACAGTCGAGCTAGTGGTATAAATACGTACATAGATTTGCAAAATCCAGAGACATGCCCGGGTTTGAACCTGCACTCCTCGGTTAAGAGGCGCGTGTCTTTACCATTTAAGGTGCACCGGTACAGTTACGAGTACGTCACATTAAACATTATAAACAGCGAATACTATGTGTCATTTGTAGTCAATCGATTGAGATCAATTCGCAACTCCTAGACATCAACACTAAGCTGCCTCCCCTTTACACACGCAACGACAACCAAATAACTCGGCAAGAAGATTCGTATCTGCTAACAACCTATCCAAACTTCTATACGCCTATAATACCTTGTTGACGATGAGCCAAGCCTGTGCAAGTTCACACATAAGTTTTCCAACTTGGCGGAACTATGTCATCTCTTCAAACAGAACGAACTAACATCCGCTGCAATTAACAACTTTGCGGATGTAAATTCGACACGCTATATCATATCTTATGTACTTGACTTATAGCTCAGATTCCTGCAGATGTTATTCTTAAAGTGACGTTGTTTATTCATAATTAATTGCTATAATTATACGTTGTGGTTAGGTTTTCAAAGAATAAAGATACATCGTTTGATTGTTTTTCAACATTCCCTCCATTCCATCACCTACAAGTAGTTCATTCAAATTCAATTCGTTCAACATTCAATATTTTAAAAATCATCAATAAAAAATTGTATTTGCATTAATTTGTGCTGTAGCTTCTTAACTAAGAGTAAACTAAGAGTCTTCAATCCCGAAATTATCTTATTCAAGTAAATTAAGTCACAATTTGCGATAACAGGAATAAATAATCACTTTAATGTTTTTATTTGAATTATAGGTACAAGCAACGATTGTACACATCTGTACTCTGCTTATGCCAATATGCAAGTGACCTTCTGTAATGAGATAGAGCTTCTTAAATGAAAACTATGAGCAGATTGGTAAAGTGTTAACAAAAGGTCAGGTAAAGAGCTTCCTTAACCGACGAGCATTAATAAAAATACTTATAAATATAGAAGAAGCGAAAGGTGTATGTCAGGATCGTAGCAAATGGAAGTACCTACGTGATCTCTGCCTACCCCTATGGGAAAAAGGCGTGACGTGATGTATGTATGTATGTATGTATGTATGTATGTATGTATGTATGTAGGTATGTTTGTATGTATTTATGTATGTATGTATGTATGTATTTATGTATGTAAATTAAAAAACGTTTCTCTAGTGTGTTAGAAAAACTGTTAGGTACGACTCATCAAGTTTTTATAGCTTCACAGAAGGAAACATCAAAATTTAATAGATGCCCTCTGAAGGGTCTCAGTAATTTAGTTTATGGCTAACAACGGCAGTAAATGTTACACCGAAGGGCAGGGAATATCAAGTTCACGAACTGATTGAACAGAGTTTCTATCATAAGAGCATAGATAGGGTGATAGATTTATAGCAGCGCCCCGCGGTTTTACCCGCTTTACCTACCCGTGTAGCTCTGGGTTCCGTGGGAATATTGGGATAAAATATAGCCTATGTTACTCGTTGATAAAGTAGCTTTCTATTGGTAAAAGAATTTTTCAAATCGGTTTAGTAGTTTCGGAGCCTATTCAAAACAAACAAACAATAAAATATTTCCTCTTTATAATATTAGTATGATAAAACACTAGCAGTCTTAGAGAACTTCGTATCGCCCTGTTTTTGGAATAAGTGGGAGAGTGGTGTAAGAGGGTGAAAATTCACAAAAAAGAACATTAACATCGGTCGAGCCGTTTCGGACGAGTTCGACCACAAACACAGTGACATTCGATTTTTATATCTATTCTAATATTATATAGCTGAAGAGATTTTTCGCGTGCTTGAAGGCGCAAATCTCAGAAACTATTGGATTAAAAAAAAACATTCAGTGTTAAATAACCCATTTATCGAGAAAGGCTAATAGGCTATATAATATCAAGCAAAACGCGGGTTAAACCGCGGGCACAGCTAGTATAAGATAACATATAGCTAGAGAGCTGTCGTCTTTTTAACAGTATAGAAATGTGGAATGCCGGTAAAAACTCCTTAAATGAAATAGAACTCCAAAAAATTATATGCAAATGTTTTGAGGATGTAGTAGATATACTAAGAAGACTGCCGACACTCAGATTGGTCGTAGTTTAATTTTGAACTTTTAATAAAAAAAAAATTCAGAGAACAAAAATTCAAAAATTCTTCACTCTCAAGTTTAATTAACATGTAAAATAGCATTTCGGGTTAAACACATTAATTATAAACATAACAGCACATGTATAACGTTGTAAGTCGAAATAAGTCGAAAGTAAGTAAACAATGCAAGTAACATTTCAAACGCCGCACCTCTCCACAGAAACATAATCCGTTTATATTATTTTTTCCGGGAACCGATACCTATCAATATTAATTTAGCAAGCCTCTTTGATCGTGTTTCTAAAACAATATCCGATTTGTGCCCTCCTTAGATTGGCTTAAGGAATTCTGATCCACGATTAAGGGTGCGGTCTCATAAAGTAGGTATCATTTAATAAACTTAGCGACAGTTTGGGGCATATCATTTTCTTTCTACTTATTATCAATTAAGACTAATTTAGTTTTAACTAATTAATTTATACCTATATATGTTGATCTGGGACTTAAAAAGAATAAGCCAACTGTGGTTCTTGCCTAGCATGTCGTAAAAGGCGACTAATGGTATATCGGGTTTTGGGTGTGTGATTGTATAGGCGACAGGTTAGCCGCTTGTCACTGCTTTTTTACAATTTTCCATCTAACCCAGCCCGGCTTTATTTTTGGCTAAATGTGGTTGAAGGGGCGTGCTGCCCCCATGACTCTGCCTACCCCTTCGGGGATTATGGGCGTGATGTTATGTATGTACGTATGTTATATATATAAGCATAAAAAATCATAAGACAACCCTAAGAGCGATGTTTGATCTTTCAAATGTAACCACTAACTCGGTAGGGACAAAAAAATCGCGAAAATACCTTAAATTAAAATAACTATAGGTGTGTACCTAACTATAACCTATTTGTCTGGTTCCCTTGTCTGAACAAATTTTAGTATGTTATCTGATAATGACAATCACTGTGATGCCTAGAAGACTAGATTCACCAAAAAATGATTTTAAAGAATGTTAACTGAAAATTAAGGTTCATTTATTCTAAAAAAGAGACTTGAGATTACTAAATTTTTAATAAACATTAAAATATGATTTTTTGATAATTTTACTCTCGATGGGAGGTAAAAGGGGTTGTTAATATCCTCATACAGCGGTAACGGGAAGTTTTATCTTTTACTATAACAATTGCCACGCAGACAAAGTAGCATGCAGCTCATAATTAACTATACAATCTAAACATGTACTCTAGCTCCCGTTGAGTGATTTAGGTCCGTTAATTATGACAATTACACGCCGTTATCACCGTTAATAACATGCCATAAATTACGCCAAGCGAAATTATCATAGAAATTAGTTTCTGTGACGTATTGATTGCTAATTTCGCCATAATGCAGTACTAAATTCCATGATCGATTGACCATACGTATCGGAATGGCGATTAGATCCCTCGGTTTCAAATTAGGTACGAGTCAATTATGTAGATTAGGTTTTTGTCTGAACATTTGTAAGTATAGTCTAAACTAAACTTACTTTCTTATCGTAATATATTCTAGCGTAATACACAAACATTTTGTTAGTTAAAGATGTTGATAAAATTGTCTAAACACACAGTCGCAGTGGAATTTAGGTGTTTATAATTGAAAAGAACGTTGTAAAAAAAATGCTTTGTCATGATTCATGACAAAGCATGTCAGTGTCAAGTCATGTCAGTCATTCATGACTCATGAATGACTGACTGACGGATCAACGCACAGTCTAAACCGCTGATCGTAAAGCCCTGAAACTTGGAAGGTGTGTTCTGTGTATGACGTAAGCATCCGATAAGAAAGGATTTTTAGAAATTGTACCCATAAGGGGAAAAAAAAGGGGAAATATTTGTATGGGACAACGTGATCCCTTGGTCGAATCTACTTAAAATTTTGAATGATTTTAATTGTCTTTTATGCGGATGAAGTCGCGGAAAAAAGCTAGTCTTATTGTAAAAATAAAATAATTTATAGTCAAGTTAGATTTATAAATAAAAATAAAATGTTACTTTAACTAACTACCTACAATATCTAGATGCGGCCAGGTCCAAGGCTACGAAGTCTAGAAAAGTAAAACTTGGTGTTGGTCCCAAAAATATCCGCGGAAAGGTATCAATATAATAAAAAGTCGTCTAGAATTTCGTTATTATAAGATAGCGAGATGAGGGGCCAATATCCTGAGTGAATCTCAGTATCAAAAAATCACTTCATACATACATAACATCACGCCAATAATCCTTGAAGAGAGAGGCAGAGTCACAAGGGCAGCAGGCCCCGTAACCACATTCAATGGGGGTTAGATGAAAAATTGTGAAAAAGTAGTGACAAGTGGCTAGCTAGTCGCCTACACAATCACATATTCAAAGATCCATAACCATTAGTCGCCTTTTACGATAGGCTAGACAAGACACATTCTTTTTAAATGCCAGACCAACATGGAACTAAATCACTTCACATCCACAGAAACAATAAAAACAATTTTTTATCTACCAAACAAGAAATCTAACTTACACCAAAGACTCCACATTAGACAAACTTCCTCAATCAAAAGCCAGGTTTTTAGCTCTTTAAAAGCACTTCTACTTTTGATGGGCCAATGTTCCTACAGAAAACACATTTCACTAAACTTCCGCTATCAGCCTCTAATCCCTAATTTGTTGGCACCCTTAGATTGGCTCAGAGACGTGATGTCGAATAACGACTTCGCAGTGAAATTCGTAAGTCGATTTCCGCAAATTACAAGGACAAATCAAGCGGAGATAATTAAAAGATGATTCCCGGAGTTCTGGATTTTGATTTATTCACAAATTTGCATGAGACGCCGAGGATGTTTCCTAAATAATTTTCCGGACAGTTGTCACTGGTGTATCCGTAAGATTGACGATCAAGCAGCCGGGGCAGCAAATGAAAAGCTAATTTGAAAGGGCTTTAAATGATCGCCATAAGTCTTTAGTCCCATCCATCATGTTTATCGATGCCAAGCTCGGTATAAAAGAGCGTGCCCGGGGGGCAACGCAGTATTGAATCAATATTTGTGCTACAATATTGTTCAATATTGTTCAATATTATTTCTAAAATTTTAATTTTATTTTTCTTCTTTCTTCATTTATCATTTACTTTACATACTTTAGGGGCTGTCCGTAACTTGAACCACAAAGATATGTCGCCTTATGCAAACTTTTAAAATGGATAGAAAAATATTTATTTAAATCTCGACCTTAGTTTCCGAGAGCTTATCTCGGAAACGCATGCAAACAAAACTCTTTTTATTTCTATAACTAATGACTGTAGATATATTAATGGTAATCTTTATAAATCCTGCACAAAGAGGAAAGTTTATCAAAAGGATATAGTGTGTGTCTATGCGATGGCATAAATATTAGTCCATGGAATATGATGATATTCCATGGACTAATATTTATGCGTCTTTTATCTGTTCTCTTCATTTTGTGACTATCTGTCATACGCGACCTTGTCCGGAAGTAATTAAAACAAAAAAACTGTTTTTTGGATCTCATGTCTAACAAAAATATCAAAATAGGAGTGAGAATGTAAAATACAAAAAATTTCGCATTTAAAATATTATAATAATGTCCTCCTAACCGATATCGGTCACAGCGGCCAATCTCAACGAGGATTAGCCATCTGCGCAGGAGATATTATAGTGCACAAGTGTGTGCGCTAACACAGGTGCACTCTCTATTCCTTTACTCTCATAGTCCGGTGAGACGGCAATTCGACATGACCGGAGAGAGGTTAGGCGCAGGACCAACGGCTTAACGTGCTTTCCGGGCTGTTACTGAGTAATTTGGATATTGAAATACCCAGCCACAAATTTTTGGCCCGACCCGGGATTTGAACCCGGGACCTCCTGGTCCTTAGGCGGCGCATGCTACAACTAGAGCAACGAGGCAGTCAATTTAAAATATTAGCAAGAATTCTTTAATATAAATAAAATTCTAATAAGCTACAAATAAAGTGTATTTTCCAACAGTGGAGGTGATCTTCCTCATGTGGGGCATCAGGCTGTGCATCATGGTGCGGAAGGCACCGTCCGAGTTCAACGAGAGCCGGTTCATCTCTATGGCCATTTACAACGAGTTCCTGCTCTCCGTCTTCCTAAATATATCTATGTGAGTAATAAAATATTAAAATTTTTTTTGTTTTTTTTTTTTATTTTGATAAAAAAATCATACAAAGGAGAGACTGAGGAGCAGTCATCAGTCATCATCTCATTTTAAGAAAGCTCAATTTTATTTAAAAAGGTTTCAAGCTAAGTTTAAAAAAAAAGGAGTTATGTGCCGCAATAGTTTGCTATATCATATAGTTTATTATAATAAAATAGTTTGCTATACTACAAATCTCACGTCTGATATCAAATCTGTCAAACATACAATTTCAAATCTTTCTCACTTTTCATCAATATGCCAAGTTTTTTAAAACTTATCTTAAGGTACGTCATTCCTAGGCCACCAGTAAAAAGTACCAACATAAAAATCAATGTAATTCTCCTTTTAAAAAAAAAATCCTTGCAAATAACCTGATCCAAACTAGCGGTTACAATCGGTTATCTCATCAAAACGAGACAGGAAAAAAACAGTTAATTCCACTTCAAGGCCTCGCCCTCGAACTTCGGGCCGCGGGACCAATTTCAATTTGCTTAATAGGATAAACCCGGATTAGAGATTGCCTGGAGATTGATATAATTATGCTCGGACTTTGTTTTGACATTATAAACAAAATGGAATTACGTCGGGCCAAGATAAACTGTCTTTTCAATTTGATGTCTGAACGTGGGAATCGGAGGGCCTAATACTGTTCGAGGTTTTGTTGTGTTTGAGGGTTAACGGGTCTCCAATGAACATTTTGAAAGTATTTTTGTCCGTCTAGACTACAAACAAACATATTTGTCACGCCCGTTATTCTTCAATCTTGCCCGTAAGGCATAGGAGCCAAGGAATAATAAACGTAAATTTTCCAATTAGTTCTCAAGATACTACTTTTATCGAAGAGTTGAACAGGCTCGTTGGTCAAGTGGTCAGAATCCTAGGGCCGCGGGTTCGAAACCTGCTAGCGGAAAATGTTTCGTGTGATAAACATGGACATTTGTACTCAAGTAATGGATGTTTATAAACTTTTTTTTAAAACATCCATGACTCTAGTACTAATAAATATATAAGTATGAGTATTTAAATATGTCGTTCACCTAGTATCCATAGCACAAGTATAAGTTTAGTTGGAACTAGGGAATTGAAGTGTCAGCCTAGAGAGCATTTGGAGGAGAATCGAAGTGCATATATGCGTTATTTGCTTTTAAAGTGTTTTGAACAACACGATGGCTATTGGAGAAACACTTCTCAATAATTTGAGGCTTCATATACCTAAATATAATCACGCCTGCAATCCCTGAAGTGGTAAAGTCGAAGGACGGGACGCACATTCAACCACTTATGAACAAAAACAAAAACGTGAAAAATCAGTGACAATTAGACAGCCTGTCTGTCTACACAACCATAAAACCAACACTCGACACACCATTAGTCGTCTGAAACGACATGCTCGTTTCTTACCTAAATGCGCTATTTTTAAGTCTCAAATAGGGATAGTAATGCTGGATCCAGCATTCCAGGCATGTCCAGCATAATTTTTGCTATGCTATTTAAATGTTGGATCAAGCAATCAAAGTCAAAGTAAAAAGTCAAAGTCAAAATATTCTGTATTTATATAGGTTTCAAAGAAACACTTATAAATCGTCAAAAACAGTTGAAAGAGATATGATTCTACCACCGGTTCGGAATGTTGTATCTACCGAGAAGAATCCGGCAAGAAACTCGGTAGTTACTCTTTTCAACAACAGTATTAACAAAGTTGTAAGAATCATATTTAACTTTGAACCATGTTTCAAAGTGGGCCTGGTGTGAAATAAGAAAATAAAAATGTATAATTAATTAGAAAAAAAAAATTGACCCGACCAGAGCAGACCAGTCCCCAAAGGCGGCACCTCTGATGATCTCAATCAAACTGGCTCCAGCACTATTTTGCGTCATGTGCACCCAGCACACGACCCTGGATTGCAATCTTTAGTCGCAGACCAGCATCACATATTAATTAATTTACTATGTCAGCATGAGAATGCGTATACTTACCACTTATTTATTATCCGAAATCACTAAAATAAAATGTAAAAACAGAGCTTTTTCCAGTGGCAACAATTCGCCGTTGTTAATTTCCAGCGTTTCGTGTCAAAGGGAAACTGAACGCTAATGGTCTCATCCTGTATCATCGAGAGCTCGTTCCGAAATATACAGCTCTGATATTCGTAGTGCCGTGTGTAAAGAGAGAAAACTGATATTGGCCTGTTATTTTTAGAAATACTACATTTTAGTAGGAACGGTGTTTAAACAAGATCCTGTTAAGTTTATCTTGTTAACGTAAACAATTTCATCGTTATCCGACTACATGACATATATTGATCTGACTCCGACGTAAGTAGTTTAAGTACTTGTGTTACGCATACTATAATCAACAGTGGTATTACAAATATATACTTCAATTAGATACTAGCACCCAGACATAGAACAAACACAAGTATTCATCACGCGCATGTTTGTACTGGGTGGAGATCGAACCTACAACTCATGGCGCATGAGATAGGGTCACTACCGAATGCGCCATTGAGACAGTCTAATATATGATAAATAAATTTTCTCAGACCGACACACCCATTCTCTAGTTCTAGGCTAAGCCTACAAGCTTGTGCTATGGACACTAGGTGAACGGATAGACATACTAAGATACATTATAAACATCCATGACTCGATTACAAATGTCCATGTTCATCACACAAAACTATTGCCCCTAACGAGATTTGTACCCGCGACCCTTGTTTTCATGTCCAGGGTTTCTGAATACTCGAACAACGGGCCTGATAATATAGACATCAATATAGATTATTGATTGTTAAAAAATATCTATAAAATTTACGACTCTCATTGTTACAATAAGTGTCATATCTCCCATTAAACCAAAACAGGCATAGATGTACTTTTTATAAACAATCCAATCTCAACAAAATTTATCGCTGCACACGAAAAAGTTTAGTAAACCAATAACAAAATGCGAAACAGATCGACTCACTTTCTGATTGGGCCATAAATCGCCCCAGTCCACTCTTCCACACACTTCGAGGGTGAAATATTTCAATAGCACCATATCTCTTCGCTACACATAAATCAATGGGGGCACTAAACTCGCACTAAGTTTACTTTGGACTATTTTGGGTGGAGTTGAACATTATTATTTTCAAATCATCTTCCTAGCGTTATGTCCCGTGCTTAGACGGGGTCCGCTTAGACCATGATCCGGGATTTAGCGAGTCTGGTAATTACATTGAAGCGACTGCCGGTCTGACCTTCGTAACCCTAAGATAGGGGAACCAGACAATTTTTGGATCATGGTTACAAATCCAAAGTTGTTTGAATTTGCAGGTTTCATCACGATGTTTTCCCTCACCGTCGAGCTAGTGGTATAAATACGTACATAGATTTGAAAAATCCAGAGGTACGTGCCCGGGTTTAAACCCGCACTCCTCGGTTAAGAGGCACGTGTCCTTACCATTGAGCTACCACCGCTACCTATTAACATTATTATTTTCAAATATGTAGGTATAAATAAATATCAGACTACGTCACATTGATCTGACTCCGAGGTAAGTAGCTTAAGCACTTGTGTTACGGATATCAGAAATAGCAGTGGTAATTACAAATATATACTTTAATGTTAGATATTAACACTCAGGCACAGAACAAACACAAGTATCCATCACACGAATGTTTGTCCTGGGTGGGGATCAAACCCACAACTCTTGGCGCATGGGGCAGGGTCACTACCGAATGCGCCATCGAGTCAGGTATGGCCTTATACATTTATTGTAGCGACGATTTTCTGATAATCGGCACATACATCTTTTCTCTAACGTTATGAGAATCTAGTTACTATATAAAAGTTACTATCACCTAATAGTAACAAAGGTTTAACAGTCGATAAAATAAAAATAAAAATCATTTATTTCAGGCCAAATAACCCATAAAATTAAATTAAAATTTTAATTAAATTTAAATTAAATTACTTAAATTAAGTTTAGTTAAATTAAATTTCTGAAGTTACATTATTATTACGGGAACCAGAGAAATTGTATCATGGTGATATATTTTAGTTCTGCTAGAATCTACTTGCCTACGATCCTTTCACTTTCTTACTCCAACTCTTCTCATCTCCTAACTCACTTTTTGATAGTGCCTCAAATCGCCCCAGTTTACTCTTTCATACCCTTCGGGAGTAAAATATTTCAATAGCACCATATCTCTCCTCTACTCATAAATCAAAGGGGCCACTACACTCGCCCCAAGTTTGTGATTTACTACTTCGCCAGAACAATGCAGTATTGCTGCTATTAGCCCCCGCAAATTGCGTTTCGTTGCATGAACAAGGTGCATTATACATTTTGGTCATGATAATAATTGCAAAGTCAGTGCCGCAGTAGATGAGATGTTCTATCGGGGGAAACGACATGGGTGACTCGGAAACAAATTGAGCGCTATATACTGAGCTTGCTAAGTAACTAACTTACTTATTTCATAACATCGCGTGAGATATCCCCGAAGTAGAAGAGCCAAAGAGACAGGAACCATCTTTGACCACATACAGTCGAAAACTTGTGCTGGGCCAGATGGAAAAAAATGTGAAAAAGCAGTGACAAGTGGATAGCTTGTCGTCTACACTTTCGCGTACCCAAAATCCAATATACCAGTAGTCGTCTTTAACGACATGCTAGACAAGGAACACAGACACAGTTGGTACAATCTTATGGAGTCCTAGACCAGTATGGTACTAATTAAATATCGTCATGCTAATTGCCTAGCGAGGTAGGTAAAGAGAACCGAACGCCATATGACACGATCCTTACACACCTCATTCGCTTCTTTGTCATTATAATCTGCTTTTATACATTCTCTACTACCAATAAGGCCTCTAACTAAAGTGCATGAGACCCTCTAGTCAAGATGAGAGTTATAAAAGCAGTACTTCAGTAGGTGAGAAGTTCATCATCTTCCTAGCGTTATGTCCCGTGCTTAGACGGGGTCCGCTTAGACCATGATCCAGGATTTAGCGAGTTTGGTAATTACATTGAAGCGACTGCCGATCTGACCTTCGTAACCCTAAGATAGGGGAACCAGACAATTTTTGGATCATGGTTACAAATCCATAGATGTTTGAATTTGCAGGTTTCATCACGATATTTTCCTTTACCGTCGAGTTAGTGGTATAAATACGTACATAGACTTGAAAAATCCAGAGGTACGTGCCCGGGTTTGAACCCGCACTCCTCGGTTAAGAGGCGCGTGTCCTGACCATTGAGCTACCACCGCTCAAAAAAATTACCAGCACATCTAATTAGAACAACTTCATCAATCTTTGAATCCCAAAACCAAGGAAATCCTACCTTAAAGGCTAACTAAAATTCAGCTATTATCGTATCCACCATGTAAGCCTACATTAAGTTACTAGTCTTGGGCACTCTCGCAAGATTGCCGTCGTTAAAATAAGCCACGTCCAAGCCTTAATGGCAGCTAACAACCTCGACACGGGAATAACCCCATTAGTGGTTGACCACATGTATTTATCAGCAGGCCAACGTGACGTGCCTTCCCAAGTTGGTTGTCACAACGTAACGAGAGATTTTCATTCGTCCATACCAAATTTTGGCCATGGTGTTGTAGGGAGTACCATCACATACCTATTACAATACGTACTGTATTTCGTGCAATGTTCGCTCTTAAAAAGCGTATAAGATATTTTCAAAAGGCACGCATTATGTACATTGTGTAACATAACTAACTAAACTTCACGCCACTTCCTTAGCAGGGTCTACCCTGCTAGGGAAGTAACGGAGAAAATAAAACGCCATATGGCACGGTCCTTATACACCTCGCTTGCTTCTTCTATCTAATACAGTGGTTCTTAACTGGTGGTCCCTGTAAGCAACTATAGTGGTCCGCGGAACTATTGATAAAAATCAGTAGGTAAATTAAAAACAATATACAACGCATCGACACAACGTGCGTTGCGTGGCGCGAGTCCGAGCGAGGTGCTCGAGTGCAGGGAGGACCTTTTATTTCCATCCAACTATATATTACATCCAAAACAATAAATCAAATGTGGTCCATTATAGTGAGTTATTTTGTCTAGCGGTTCCTCATAACAGAAAAGTTAAGAACCACTGTTCTAATACATACATACATATAAGTCATGACGCCCGTAATTCCAAAGAGGTTAATCGAGCCTAAGGAGCGGTAAACTCCTTATATTAGCCAAAATAATCTCATATATAAAAGATATATGTCAAGGCTATACGTTCTTCGTGATCGAAAAATACTACCTTGAATTAATTTAAATAGTGGCTTTAGTCTGCAACTTTATCTGGAAGATTAAGCTAATCTATACTTATAATAAATCTGTAGAGAGGCCAATTCTGTATATGAAATATATTTTCAAAATAACTATCAGGGAGTGATTAATGATCGATACTGATGCCAAAAATGCAATCAGTAAAATTTTTGTCTGTCTGTCTGTCTGTCTGTATGTTCCTTATAGAAACAAAAACTACTCGACGGATTTTAACGAAACTTGGTACAATTATTCTTTATACTCCTGGGCAGGTTATAGTATACTTTTCATCACGCTACAATTAATAGGAGCAGAATAGTGAAGGGAAATGTTGGAAAAACGGGAGCAGTTACTCCATTTTTTAAGCTTCCGTCGCGTGTGCAGCCTTAATGGTTAAAGTTACATAGAAATCATGTATAACGAAAATAATCTTTATAATATTAACTATAAACGCGGGTGACACCGCTGCCACAGCTAGTAATTAATATTGTGGGAGAAGGGAAATGTCATTGACATGTCCATTATTATGTTATGTTATTGAAATGTAAAATTTTGCTGATAACGTTTTACCAGATACAGTTATTTTACATACATACATAAAATCACGCTCATAATCTCCGAAGGGGTAGGTACAGTCAAATGGTAGCAGGCCCCTTTAACTATATTTAGCCAAAAATGAAACTGGGCTGGGTGAGATGGAAAATTGTGAAAATGGGACAAGTGGCTAGCTTGTTGACTACATAATTACACACCCAAAACCCGATATACCATAAGTCGCATTTTACGACATGCTAGACAAGAAACATAGTTGGCACATTCTTTTTAAGTCCCAGACCAACATGGGACAAACATCATCATCCTCTTGCCCTTCTCCCAGTTCATCTGGTATCGGCGCATCATGCCTTCCTCTTCTATACGTCGTGGTCAGCCGTCATCAAGCTATCTACTCCCATTTCACTCATATAATCTTTCACACAATCTATCCATCTCTTATTTGGCCTTCCTCTTCCTCTCCATCACTAACATTCATACTCATCACTCTCTTTGTCACATGTCCTTCCTCACTTCTCATCACATGCCCATCCTAAGGTAAACGGTTTCCTCTCATTTTATCTATCACTGGTGCCACTTTCATACTTAGATGTGTTAAATAATATATGATACCAGATAGATAACCGCACACATCTTGACCAGAGATTGCATTGCAGTTTAAGATTTAATCAACCAGAAGAAAGTGGGGAGAAAGGGACAAACATATAAAAACATGCATCTGTTTCACTCGTCCATAATCGCCCCGCTACAGCGCAATCACAAGTCTCTTGCTGCTGCAGTAACGCCCCGGCCTGTTCAAACAACGGTAGGCCCACACACATAAAGTGAGGGCAAATATTTCATAAAGTATGTCTCAAATTCCCCCAGCATAGTTCCCTGAACTTTGCGCACGTAAATTTGAAATGAAAGTCTGCTAAAGTTCTACCTTCGTGCCAAATATGAAACTCTATGGTCTGAGATAAATTGGAATATGATTTCAGGTCGATTTTACGGTCTGATGGGAAATATTTACTAAGTAGTTGTTTTAAATATCTCATGGACTTATGTTTTGGACTATTCAATGAAATCAAGGCTTTAAGTATTTCCATCCCCTACTTACCAGGGTGCAGCGTAGGTTTTTAGAAACACCATAATCAATCTTTATTTGAAATCAGATCAAAGTCAAATTTGACCATGACTGTTTTTATAGCGCATTTGGTAATGAACCTGTTTTGAAAGTCAGAGTGCCGACAGCATGAGAAATACCTAAAACAAATATCCATGTATATTGATTACGATGACACGGAAGAGCTTGTCCTCTAAATTCTCATACAACACAACACAACACTCACACACACGCACACCCACACGCACACGCACACCATAAAATTACACTAGTCTATTAGTAGTTAATAAATATTATAATTATAAATGACTGCGTTCGAAATGATGATGTAAGAAAGAGAGTTGTTCTGAAGGACAGCGTCGGAGTCAAGGTAAGAAGAGGCATGCTCCGGTGGTTCGGACATGTGGAAAGAATGGATGACGAAAGATTGACTAAACAGATATACAATGCGAAAGTGGAAGGATGAAGGAGCCGCGGAAGGCCCAGGCTCACCCACCACGACCAGATTGGTCGTGTATTAAAAGAAGGTGATGTTAGGAGTCATAAAAACCGTAGAGCTTGTATGAAAAGGATTATGAATGTTGAAGAGGCGAGTGAGGTGTGTAAGGATCGTGCCATATGGCGTTCGGTTCTCTCTGCCTACCCCGCTAGGGAAGTGGCGTGAAGTTTAGTTAGTTATAAATTATAAATAAAATATAGATTATAAACACTCACCTTAATTTATTTTTGTATCAGTTTTTACTTAATATATATTATTACCTCGAAACCGTGTGTCCGATTGTACAGTTTTATACTGGCAACTGTTACCCGGCCGCCGCGATATAAGCTGTGCTTAGTGCAGTGGTCATTAGAATAAGTTTAAACATTTACCTACTTTTCGCAAATAAACTTATTATTATTATAATTTATACTAAAGAATCGTGTTTTTTCCTGTATCTGGGTGATCTGATAATATATAATTAGTATATGTTTGTGAGATGACTGTTGACTGATATCCGTAACACGAGTCATACAAGAGTCATTACTCAACTCGAAATCAGATCAATATGTGTGATATTGTCTGATATCTATATAAATAAAACAAAGTCGTGTTTGTTACACCACTTATAAGTCGAGAACGGCTGAACCGATTTACGTTGTTTTTGATTTGTTGGATTTGTCTTCGTCCAGAATAACATAATAACTATTAAAAACATTGAAAAATTGACGATAAAACAAAATAAAAGCAAAAGTATTTTCTCATATAAAACGGTGGGATTCGTATCTGTCAATGTTAAATGTTAATCGACAAATCAATGTCAATTTTCACTTACTGGGCGATACGAAGTTCGCCGGGACAGCTAGTTGTTAATAAAATACATGTGGTCTGAGCGTTAACACCTACACAACAAAGATATAAGAGCTGCCATTTAAAATCTCTCTGAAGACATCTAAATTCAAATGCAGAACGAAGTTGCACAATTAAATCGCTCAAGCAATTACGAACTCATCGCTGAACCGAGCTAAGCAGTAATATATTCAAATTATTCTAAGCCGCTAGATTCGGCGGCGGGATGCTTACAAACGCAGCCACTGTAAGCTTGCCAGGGACACTTTATGGGCGTAAAGTTTGCTTTTTGCGAATGCAGCTTTAATGGTTTAACTTTGACATTCGTGGTCGCAACGGCGAAGTGGGTAGCCAAATATTGGAATGGTCATTACGGGTTGGAGAGGTAAAATAAACATGTGTATGTTATTATAACTGTTTGTTTTTGGCAAGTTGGCTATTTATAAACTGGATGAAAGTGGTCAGAGTGTGTGGTTTCCAGATATGAAATAAATAGGGTAGTAAATAAAAAATTCTGTTGTACTAACATTTTATCACCATCGAATCTGAACCTGATATGTTTCGTAAGTTCATTATTATTTTTTCTTATATTACTTTCTGTGAATACAAACATACATACTGTCACATCTTTTTCCGAAGGAGACAACTTTTAGCAAATGGAAGGATGTGATCTCTTAGTTCTCTTAAGATTTCCTATAATCTATGGGTAAATAATAACTAATAACAGTTTTAAATATGTAATAATTAATCCTTAATTGTAATGTAGTCCCGTGTTGGTCTGAGACTCTGGGACTTAAAAAGAATGTGCAAACTGTGTTTCTTGCCTAGCATGTCGTAAAAGGCGACTAATGGTATATCGGGTTTTGGGTATGTGATTGTGTAGGCGATGACCTAGCCACTTGTCACTACTTTTCCACAATTTCCCATCAACCCAGCCCAGTTTTATTTTTGGCTGAATGTGGTTAAAGTGGACTGCTGTCCCTTTGACTCTGCCTACCCCTTCGGGGATTATGGGCGTGATGTTATGTTTGTTTGTAATGTAGGCTTACTATTAACTACATACTAGTAGGTACATTTTTGGGCTGCAGCTGAACTCTACTCGTATATATATTTTGAGTGACAGGACAATCATTTGCAATCCGGCTGTGACGCCAAAAAAATCTGATCTAACAGCTTTGACATTTATAAATGACTTCAGTAATATTTATGGGACGGAACGTTGACACGTGATTTATTTTATGGGATATGCAAACTTTTTGCGTAGAAAAACGTTTCGGGAGTCCTTTTGTTTTATGGTCCTGAAAGATTGTTTGCCATCAATGGCGTGTTAGGTCTATCTACTTACTTTTATATATATATAAATATATATATCTATTTACCTCTTGCTTCTATCTTTTTTGCACCAAATAGTTTTTAAAAAGGTGGAATAATTCGTCTATTTTTATCTGGCAATGACATATAATAATGGTTCGTATGTATAATAAATAAATTAATAAAATAAATTCTCCAAACTGACACACCGATTCCCTAGTCCCAAACTCAGCTTATGCTTGTGCTATGTATACTAGGTTAACGGATAGACCTACTTAATAAACATCCATGACTCGAGTACAAATGGCCATGTGCATCAGACGTAGCATTTGCCTCTAGCGAGATTCGAACCCGCAACCTTGATTTCGTGGCCAGGGTCTCTGATCATTCGATCAACGGGCCAGTCATATTTAACTAATTGACGAGAAAACGTAATAAATCCTTTTTGATGGAAGGTCCATGCGCATATAACCTGAAGGAAGTCGCAACTTCATGCTTAACGCAATCAAAAGTTATTTCTACTTAACTACTGATAATTATTATAAATCCTCATGTAACTATTTAAATAACATTAACATTTGTAACTGATTTATAAATCTAGCAAAAGGTTAAGGAATTAAAGTAATGAAGAATACAGAACAAATTAAACGCATCAAGCATTTTCAAACTAAGTATTCGTTTCATGTATCTAAATAGCAAGCACGCTAGTATTTATAACGGGAGCGACAAAGTTCCTATGAACTATTTAACTTCTTCGTTGACTTTTAATGTACTATAGCGCTTGCGCCTTTTATATATTGTGTGGTATTGCAAATAACAGCATCATAATTTTATTGCGCGTACATTTTTTTTGTGACATTAAATATTTGATTAGTGGTAGGTACTTGGACTTGCAATATTTCAAGTAATTTAAATTTTAATTCAATATAAATTTATGATATTGATTCTTATCAATCTGATATGAAACCTGAGATACAGATCTACAAGTTTTGCATTAAAACTTGTTCTAAAGATACTAGATAATTGATAGAAAAACTAAATAAACATCCATGACTCGTGGTAAGACACCTCGTCGAGAAGTTACATCCTACACTCAACCTTTTAACTGTTACGACGGTCTTTAAGGACTAAGTGGTCTGCCAAAGTAATCCATGTACGAAATGTTAACACCATCTTCTTTTTCCAGGTTGTTCCTGCAGTCTCCAGCAAACCCGGACCTTCTGTACATAATATTCTTCTGCCATACGCAGCTGACTGTGACTCTGCTCCTCTGCTTCATCTTCGGCAGTAAGGTAGGCATGGTAAGACGAAGTTAGCTAGCTGGTGAGCAGCTTGGAAATACAATGGCGACATCTATGGTCCCGCCACAGCAACTTCACAAGCACAAGCAGAGTACCAGTTAGTTCACGCATTCACCAAGAGATGGCACTTAGTTCGTTTAGCTGAATCACGGTTACAAGAGTTATGGTTTTAAATTTCAGGTTAAATTGGTAAAGTTAAGGATGTTTTAAAGTTTTGATGGAAAAAAGAGGAGATAGAAGTATCCTATTGTAAATACCAATTTTTCTGATTGAACTGATTTGAATACCAGTTTTTCAAGCATAGAAAATTCATTTATACATACATAACACCACGCCCATAATCCCCAAAGGGGCAGGCAGAGTCAAAGGGGCAGCAGGCGCCTTTAGCCACATTCAGCCAAAAATAAAACTGTGCTGAGTTAAGTGGACTCTGTAGTCTCTGTACTGACTCTATACTCTGAAAATGTAGTGACAAGTGACGTGTTTTTCCTCAAATTAATATTACAAAAACACATTCTTTGCTCGTTAGATAAACAAGATTTAAAAAAAATTATACGTACATTTCTATAAATTACGCAAAATGTTCATCGTAATGTCCTTCAATAAACCCTTTGACATAGGAAACAGATGGATTGAATAAGACCTAAACACTAAGAGTTTAACTGTGTTCATAGATAGATAGAAATAAATCAGAGATAATGAAGTGAGTGCCCGAGTTTAAACTAAATTCCAGTCCATGTGTCATCATTGAACTACCACTACGCTATCTTATTTACAGTACACTAAGCTTTGTCAATTGTTGAACGAATTATAATCCATAGATCGACAAAAATAAGATAACCTAACCCATTCAATACACCCAGCGCTTGGCACTACACCCAATGAATAGTCCGAACCAAATCGCCGTGACATTGCAAATGGACTATCGTTTGATGAATGGCCTAACATTCGTATGGATGCGTCTTCTATCTCTCTCCCACATGTGCGTACTTATGAGTGAGAGCAGGACAACACTGCATTTTATTACGACGCGAATATATTTGTTTACTGAACGCGCGATTCTGCTGATCTCTCAGCTCCATTCTTAGTTTATCCGTGAAATATGGACGATCAGAGATATTAGGTTAATTTACTGGATAACACCATGGCAAAGTAGATTGTACGTGTACTTAATTATAAGTGCATTGAATTTGTGCACATAAATATTCAAATGCATATATAGCATTTTTCTTCATTTTTACTACTGAAAAATTAAATATCACAAACAACTAACATAAACATAGCATCACGCCCGCAATCCCCGAAGAGGTAGGCCGAGTCAAAGGGGCAGCTAGTTCTCATATCAACATAATATAAACAAAATATAAAAATAGGCTGGTTTAAATTAATAATTGAGAAAAAGTAGTGACAAGTGGCTAGCTCGTCACATCGAAGGTATATCGGGTTTTGGGTGTTTGATTGCGTAATCACACACCCAAAATCCGATTTACTTTTCGCCTTTGACGACATGCTAGGCAAGTAACACAGATTTTTAAGTCCCAAACCAACATGGGACATAGTATTGAATAGTTTATTTCATGCATATGGTATTTCATTCTTTATTTTATATACTTAGTCATTATCATGTAACTGTAACTCCTAATGTTGCAGATGTACATGGGCGGCAGTAATCACTTACCATCAGGTGATCTGTCTGCTCGTCTGCTCGCGATAACATAAAAAATAATAATATTAATTAAATCTAATAGGATATACATTAATGAAAACATCGCGGTAAAAATTGCTCATTGAAACAACTGCAGTTTTAAAAACATGATCCAGTTTGTCTGCTTACCCTTAGTTCAGGTAATCCTTATAAATCAGTCGTTTCAAACCTGACTCACAACTGATCTAGCCAAACCTATGTTAGTTCATGGTCCACGCGGACCCTCACAAATGGACTATACGTTGGGAGAATGAGGGTTTTTTTTAAATGAAAACATCAGATATATGGCCTAACTGTGACATACCGTTTTGTCACCCTCCTCACTGGTAAGTTTTCAGAACATGACACGCTGTCAACAAAGAGCCAATAGTGACAGTGATAAGACCACGAGACTCACTCGTGCCATCTGGCGGTATTTGTATTTTGAAAACCCTCATTGTAAAACGGTTAGATAACGATAAAGTAGGTTAGAATTTTAATTTAAAAACCCAAAGAGACTAAGTAAGCGTGACTTTTCTTCAAGTTCGTAAGCACAACATAGTGAAACTGCTTTAATGGAGGCTCTTGAAGGAGAACTTTAACTTGAAACAAGAATCTCCTAAGTATATATGTACCATGATTTGCAGCATCGTTTTACACAAACTTCCAACTAAATAGAAGCACTTACACCCTCGCAAGTTGATATCAAAGTAAATAGCGCTTGTTGACGAAACTTGAACTTATTAAATGTACTTAGCTTATATTGTACAGTTTTAGTCAAAATTACTTTGTCTTTATAGTAATATTGTCCTAACTGATTTCGGTCACGGCAGTCAATTTCAATACAAACTTAAATCTTAGAAACCGCTCACTTTCGACTCCCAGACCGAGGTCAATTTGTTGCAAATAACCTCTAGAACAGCCATGTTAAAGGAATTGACTAAATTACTAGTCACCGTATATATTAGTATCTTACATACACTTACACTAATATAGAAAGCTGAAGAGTTAGCTTGAACGAGATAACCTCAGAAACTACTGGTCCGAATTGAAAAAAATGTGTTCTATAGTTAATTTATCGAGAATAGGCTACTATAACATTAACTACAAACGCGAGAGAAACCGTGAGCTCGGCTAATAGTTAAATATAGACGAGAGGTTCTATTATAATGTCTATTAACATTCATACTAGACTGGATTCATTTAGACTGGCTCGATGGCGCATTCGGTAGTGACCCTGCCCCATGCGCCAAGAGTTGTGGGTTCGATTCCCACCCAGGACAAACATTCGTATGATGAATACTTGTATTTGTTCCGTGTCTGGGTCTTAATATCCAATATTTAAGTATATATTTGTAATACCACTGTTGATTCTGATATCCGTAACACAAGTGCTTAAGCTATTTAGCTCGGAATCAGATCAATGTATGCGATGTAGTCTGATATTTATACTGTAACGAGTGTTTTGCTAAACCGTAGCTCTACCACAAAGTTAATGTCAATGGTTAGTTTCCAGCGTCCTTGCAAACATAATCTATGCGTTCCTGAAACGAAGGCTTATGATCTATGAATTTAAGATCTATACTTAAGTAAACATCTTATGCTTTCCTAATTTATCATTTTTAAATTAATTATATTTTTAATTTAAAAACACATATTGTACAGAGCCTCAAGAGTACTTTAAAAAAACATTATAAATTCAGGGACACTTTTTAGGGTTATTAGCTTTTATAATATGGTACATACATACATATATTTTGTCACTCCCGTAATGACCGAAGGCGTATGCAGAGTCTAAGGGGCAGCCAGCCCTCTTAACCACACAAACATAAAATGGGCTGCCTGGTTTAAATTCAAATTAATATTTCAAATGTATTTTTATTCATTTTGTTGTTGAACGGTAAACTTATAAAACTAAATACAATTAGTGCACTTTCCAACGCCGCGATTCTGAAACAATTTTAACCTCAATTCAATGAAATCTGCAACAAAATATTCCCAGGAAAAAAACACTCGAGGAATTTCCTCCTTTCAGAATATAAACAAGTTGGCAAATTCTTTTATAGATTTGTAAATTCAATTAAAGAACAACGGCGGCAAGAAGTTCCATGCAGAAAACCTTTCCACCTTATTTCGCGTAAAAGTGTTAACGAAAAGAGTGGGAGAATACGGAATGGAAATAAGAGTGAAGTAAACTTTGAGGTGGAAAACGAGGTGGGGTTTGGGTCTGTGGTTTCCAAAGCGGTTTGTATACCTCTAGGGATCGATGCTGTCGTTTTGAGAGTTTATACATACATACTTAACTTCACGCCCGCAATTCCCGAAGGAGTAGGTATAGTCAAAGGAACAGCAAGCCCTTTTGACTACATTCAGCCAAAAATAAAACTGGGCTGGGTTAGATAATTGTGGAAAATAAGTGATAAGTGGCTAGCTCGTCGCCTACACAATCACATACCCAAAACCCGACATACCATTAGTCGCATTTTACGACTTATGTGTTCCTTGCCTACAAGGAACACAGATTGCACATTCTTTTAAGGTCCTAGACCAACATTGGACTCGAGAGTTTATGGTAACCTATATTTTGATATGTTACCTATTCACTTCTTACTCATAACTACTTGTCAATAACTAAATTTTATAAGTAGATTACAGTCTACCTTTGACTTCTGAAATAATTAGAGGAATATTTTCCGGAGTATAGGTCAACAATCATACCATCATGCTCGCAATCTACATAGGGGTAAGCAGAGTCCAAAAAGCAGCAAGCCTTAAACTACATTTATTCAAAAGTAAAATTGAGTTTAAGTTAAAACTAAACTGAAAAACATGCAAATACGTAAACATGCATAAATATTTAATTTATGGTATGCTCCGCTTAAATCTCTACTTGGTCTCTGGAATATGTGGCCACATGGCGTTCGGTTCTCGCTGTCTACTCTGCTAGGGAAGTGGCGTGAAGTTGAGTTAGTTAGTTAGTTTGATCTCTGAAACAAGGTTTATACACATGTAGAACATATAATCACCTTTTTTTCTAAGTTAACTACTTTAACAATAAAAGTAAACAAAACCAAAGAGCTGTAGATATCAGAAACAGACACACACAAGGAAACGTAATTAACATCACGGAATGCGAATTGAATTTCAATGAAGAGCCTCTAATTGGATCGTCGTGTTTCTATTTTTATTTCAAAGCTCTTATTTAGTCTGACAAAAAGGCAGTCAATATCCGGCAACGTTGTACATTAAACTCATTACCAGTAAACATCCGGAGTATTGAAGAATATTCCGTGCTGAATTTTACAAGTTAACGTGTCTCTCTATATCAGACTGACTGCCTCGTTGGTAGCATGTGTGGTCAGTCACGTACATTTTAGATTTCGTATAGACTTGACACAGACAGATGTCGCTACAGGCATCATTTAGACTGATTGAGAAATAAAACCGAATAAAAACACTTTTAAAAAATGATTTTTTTCATAAAATAAGTTATTTACGTCATTTCTTAGATAATTTATTAAATTTAGGTGAAAACATGAATATACAATATTTTCTTCAGAAGCAAACCAAAATAATCTTTGTTTTAAAACCATGAATTTTACACAGATGGCGTATTATTATTAAGAAACGACTAACCTGTGCTTGTAGCGCCATTTTGTATTATTCCTGACAAACAGACTAAACTTTGCTGTAGTTTCGATTACTCACCACTGTCGCTGTTCTTGCGCGAGCAGTAACTTTTAAAGTATGGGCAGTGACCCTCTGTTGTACGTAGTATATTATTACTCTGTGGTAGTAGCATGCGCCTCCAAAGGACCTAGAGGTCCCGGGTTCAATTCCCGTGTCAGGTCAAAATTTGTGGGTATTTTAATGTTAAAATAACTCAGTAACAGTCCAGAGTCACGAAGTTGGCATTCATCCGCGTGTCTCGGAAAGCAAGTAGACGTTGGTAAAGTTTTTGGTCCTGCGCCCGACCTCTCTTCGGTCATGTCGAATTGCCGTCAGACCGGACTATGAGTGTGAATGAACAGAGAGTGTTCCTGTGTTTGCGCCCACACTTGTGCACTATAATATCTCATGCGCAGATGGCTAGTTCTCGTTGAGATGCACCAGGAGCTGTGGGTTCGATCCCCACCCAGGACAAACATTCGTGTGGTGTATACTTGTATTTGTTCTGTATCTGGGTGTTAATATCTTATATTTAAGTATACATTTGTAACGCCACTGTTTATTCTGATATTCGTAACACACGTGCTTAAGCTACTTACCTCGGAGTCAGATCAATCTATGTGATGTAGTCTGATATTTAAAAAAATACAAAATATATTCAAATCCACAGAATGACAAAATGTAAGCTCACGTACACAGAAATTAAACTGTAATTTGATACTCGCAGCAGGATTTCGTTGCAAATAATAAAAGCAATTTGCATCTGCGTTTAGTAAATTTGGAAGCTAAACCGATTAGCGCCGTGAGGATTCGCTTGGTGCAGCCGAATGGTGTCTGGATGAGGTTGCATTTGATACGGGCACTTTCACCATTTGTAAGGTTGCCGTTTCGAAATTAACGGTTTTGTTTTAGAATGAAAATGCACTCGTGTTTTTTGGATTTAAATAAATAAATTCTCCAGACTGACACACCAATTCCCTAGTTCCAAACTAAGCCTATGCTTGTGCTATGGATACTAGGTGAACGGATAGACATACTTAAATACGTTTATAAACATCCATGACTCGAGTACAAATGTCCATGTTCATCTCACGAAACATTTGCCCCTAGCGGGATTCGAACCCGCGACCCTTGGTTTCGTGGCCAGGGTCTCTAACCACTCGACCAACGAACCAGTCAGTTTATTTTACTTAACCGCAATCCTTATCAATATTTATACTTATATTTCAAGCTGAAGAGTCTGATTGTTTGTTTGGTTGAACGCGCTGATCTCAGGAACTACCGGACCGAATAGAAAATATAATTTTATATTGAATAGTAAATTTATTGAGGAATGCTATAGGCTGTATAACATTACGCTACGACACATAACCGAAACGTGGGTGAAACTGCAGTCATAGCTTATTTAATATAAATGCTACATTAAGTCTGTCTATGTGTCTGTTACGTTATTACGCCTAAACCACAGTGTATGATAACTCTTGTATAAAAGTTTGGAACTTTAAAAATTTCACTAAATATTTTTATTATATCGGTCAAGAATCATTACTTCATGAAACCAAGTTTTTGGAGCTATATTTGGACTTTAAGAATGTGTGTAAGGAGCCTACCATATGGCGTTCGGTTCTCTCTTCCTACCCCGCTAGGGAAGTGGCGTGAAGTTTAGTTAGTTAATTTACAATCTGTTACTGTTACATACAAACATAATAACATCATTCCCTTAACCCTGGAAGGGGTAGGTAGAGTCGAGGGGACAGCAAGCCCCTTAAACCACATTCAATCAAAAATAACACTGGGCTGGGTTACATGGAAAATTGCTCTATAGATGGCTTTATATATAAAGCATATCTTAGTGTTACTTTATATATATTATTAAATTCATAAAGTCTAAAATTTTCCATGCAAATACATTTCTGATTCTGATAAGAAGCCATATTAATCAAATGAAGGTAATTTAACGAGCATTCTACAGCGGTGAAAATCAGTAAGTTAATATTCACTTTGAAGATGGAAAACATATAAAAGCCACTAAAGTAAAAAAATATATATTTTTTTTTATTTTATCTATTAGTTTCCTTGCCAATAAAGAAGACCCAATATCAATGGTATTTATTATAAGTTCCCCTCTTAGTAAAATACTTAAAAATGAACAAAGCACAAGCTCGATGGCTCATTCGGTAGTGACCCTGCCCCATGCGCCAAGAGATGGGGTTCGATCGCCACCCAGGACAAACATTAGTGTGATGAATACTTGCGCTTTTTCTGTGTCTGGGTGTTATTATCCAATATTTAAGCATATATTTGTAATACCACTGTTGATTTTGATATCCGTAACACAAGTGCTTAAGCTACTTAACTCGGAGTCAGATCAATGTATGTGATGTAGTCTGATATAAAAATAATGTTGTTTTCGACATTTATTTTGCAAGTATCGACACATTGAACTATCGATATCTTTTTACGTCCCTAACTTTGGGCCAATCTGGCCCGGCAGTAATGTCTCATCAGGCCGCTGGGCGCCGTCCAAGCGCGCCGCGTAAACAAGCCTCTATCGCGTAATACAACCTCTTGGATGTACTCTAGATGCCTATATACATGACGATATTGTTTGCAATAGGTACATTCTTTACTCCGTTAATATTAATATATTGTTTTCATTTTTTTTCTCCTTAAACCGTAATTTACATAACCTAATGCAAATTGCATAATACAAGGTTTTACTGTTCAATGTAATTAAACAAAACACTTAGTGCATATATTTTAAAATGTTTGATTAACATCAAGAAAATATATGAAAATAACACCTAATAATGATAAACACATTTTTTAGGTGCCAACACTTATTACGATTATAAAATACTTATATATTATAAACACCTACGTAATGACGAAATACCCAAAATGAATATTAACCTATTCACGTAGGTATAATAACAGATACATCGATGGCACTTGTGAGACGAGGTCACTTGTTGACCAGATGTCCGTAACAACCCAATCAAGCGCGACTCGGCTCTAAAACTACTGCCGCAAGGCGAAGGGCCGTTGGGCCAATCTGGCCCGGCAGTAATGCCTCATTAGCGCGGCCTTCTGGGCGCCGTCCAAATGCTCCGCGTAAACAAGCCTCTGTCACGTAATACAAACCTCTACAAGTTATGCCATTTAATTTATACGGGAAAAACAAAAAAATATAATTACACTAACTTACAACTTTTATTACCATTTCTAACCGTTACCTCAGGAATTTCATTAGTAGTGGTCCTGTTTATTAGTTTTCAAATAGTTTCATATCAATAGTCCTTTTGTTAAAGGTAGCTATCATGGTAGGGTCAAAGGCTATTTCTAATAAAAATAACGTTTCTAAAGAATTTATCCCCATTTGACTTTAATAAAATTATTCTTATTAGATAAAAAATTTAGTATTAGCGCAATCCAAAATAAAATTAAGTGCAACAATAAAATTAACTATTGAAGTAAACAACTAAAGTAGTCTTACTTACTTAGTGGCCATAAAAACCACACAATCTGGCCTAGCTAATAGCAGGCCATTCGACCAATCTGGGCCTGTGGTAATATCACATTAGCGCGGCTTCGCTGGGCGCCGTCCAAATGTCATCCGCGTAAACAAGCCTCTGCCGCGTAATACGGGCCTCTTAATAGAGGTGTCCCGAGTGTCTCATAATAAATAAAAAAATAGTATTTCATAAAAAAACTTAACATATTAATATATCTAAGAAACCGACGCTTTGTTACTCAAGTATGTACCAAGGTAATGCGAAAATTTAGGTATTTATATGTGTATACATAACATCACGCCCATAATCCCCAAAGGGGTAGGCAGAGTCGAAAGGGCAGCAAAACCCCTATAACCACATTAGATGGAAAATTATGAAAAGGTTATGGGAACAAGCGGCTAGCTAGTCGCCTAGACAATCACATACCCAAAACCCGATATACCATTAGTCGCCTTTTACGACATGCTAGGCAAGAAATATTGGCCATTCTGTTGACATCCCAGACCAACATGGGACTAATATTTTTTATATTACAGCAACATTAAAAAAATTGTAACACCTATGGCGCTCGGTTCTCTGCCTACCTCGCTAGAAAGTTGGCATGGAATGAAGTGAGTTAGTTATTTAACCTATAATATTAAATATTTTTAAAGCCACAACCTAAGTCTACTCAAATAGCAAACATAAAGCGCTACTCAACTTAACCCAAAGTCAGCTAACAAGTTATGAGCAAAACATTTGACCGAATCTGGCCCGGCAGTAACGCCTCTGCCGTTCAAACACTGCTCGCGTAAACAAGCCTCTTACGAGCGACCCTCTACCGGCCCTCTAACCCCTTTTTATATGTTTGCCTAAATGATCACTTAATTTTAGATGGCGAAATTAAGTAACGAAATTTTCCGACGCCCAAATTGGATACTGACGACTTTTCGCGGTCGGGGGAAATATAATTTGGATATATATTAAAAATGGATTCCGTTTAGAATGCTGTATATTTTTCGTGAAGCTTGTTTTTACTTCTTAGTACATTTAATAAAGCTAACATTTATTTTACTGGTTTTGTCGATATAACTTTATTTGCCATTTATACTGAGGCTGTTTACATAAACTTTACACTTTAAATTACAATCGAAAAAAGGATTTATTTCTTATCTAAAAATCTTTTCATTCCCTTATGTCCAGACAAACTTTTTTAAACTCAGGCATACAAGAAATTATTAAACTATGCATACATATTACTTATCTCGACTGGCTCGATGGCGCATTCGGTAGCGACCCTACCCCATGCGCCAGGAGTTGTGGGTTCGATCCCCACCTAGGACAAACATTCGTATGATGAAACTTGTGTTTGTTCTGTGTATGGATGTTAATATCCATTATTTAAGTATATATTTGTAATACAACTGTTGATTCTGATATCCGTAACACAAGTACTTAAGCTACTTACCTCGGAGTCAGATCAATGTATGTGATGTTGTCGGATATTTATTTATTTATTTATCTAAAATCGAATGAAATTTGCAATTCAAAAATCAATCGTCAACAAAGTAATTTGCCACAATTCGTAATTAGGATGGATAAAACATTATAATTACGCATAATGATTATGTTTTTGCACATGTTTACACATTAATTTGATTATAATATTCGGTTCGTTAACAGAATTAAGCTGAACCCGTATACATACAAAATCAATTAAGTTATCATTAATTAACCAGCTAATTATAAAATGCATAAAAACAAAGCTCAGAAGCTTTAAAATCAAATCCTTTTTACATTCAAAATGAGAAAAATTTACGCCGGGAATAACCTAATTCGTTCATTGAATGCAATGAATATTTTACTGAGCTGCAGTCTTTCCTCCCGTTGATAAAAATTTAAATTGCTCTTACGTAGGGACATCTAACAAATTTTCATTCCTTTCATAGAATTAACTTGAACACTTTCAAGTTAATTCTATTTTTCACATAAAACACTATATAAAAAAAAATTCGATAGGCCCGTTGGTAAAGTGCTCAGAGACCCTGGCTACGAAACCAAGGGTCGCGGGTTTGAATACCGCTGGGGGCAAATGTTTCGTGTGGCGAACATGGACATTGTACTCGAGTCATGGATGTTTATAAACGTATATAAGTATGTCTATCCGTTCGCCTAGTATCCATAGCGCAAGCTTATAAGCTTAGTTTGGAACTAGGGAATTGGTTCAGTCTGGAGAATTTATTAATTTACTGCAGAATTTATATATATATATATATATATATATATATATATAAAACGTTCGAAATATTGCTTAAAATATATTTGGTTAGTCACAAATTCTTACCAATATTATAAAATCGGAATTAACTCCATCTGTCACCTACTTAAGCGATTACGATGCAATTTAGTTCGCCTACAGTTTAAGGAAAAGAGAAGATAAATTTTTTACCTGAAAAGTTGCGTGACGCTTTTATATATTTTTTTAAGTATAATAGTAAGACGGTGGTAGCTCAATGGTAAGGACACGCGCCTCTTAACCAAGAATTGCGGGTTCAAACTCGGGCACGTACCTCTAGATTTTTCAAATCTATGTACGTATTTACACCACTAGCTCGGCGGTGAGGGAAAACATCGTGATAAAACCTGCAAATTCAAACAACTTTGGATTTGTAACCATGATCCTAAAATTGTCTGGTTCCCCTATCTTAGGGTTACGAAGGTCAGATCGGCAGTCGCTTCAATGTAATTACCAGACTCGCTAAATCCTGGATCATGGTCTAAGCGGACCCCGTCGAAGCACGGGACATTACACTAGGAAGATGATGATGAATAGTAAGCCTTTACACTACTTTCCGTCCGTTCATATTTTTTTAAACAAACGTTGTACCGCACTTAGCTGCAGCATAAAAATATCGCCACTCAACCAAATTCACTTTCGCATTAATAATCTTTTTCTTCTTTATCTTGCCTTTTCCCCTTACTATCTGAATTCGGCGTAGTTTTTCTCTTCTTCGCGTAACCTCATTTAGTTTTTCTGTAACTGAATTAAGTTTTCTTCCAGGATTACTAAATTTTTTATTGCAAAATATAAATTATTCATCAGTGTTTCTTCCAACACCCTTCCAGCTGCCAAAACAAGTAATTAGCCGACCTACCCGTGCGAACCTCGGATACCTAGACCTTAGTAATTATATGTCAACAAACTATGAAAGCAGAAGCCGAATTAACTTTGTAAGCCATATTACTGGCTGACACGAACCGCCCTTTTCTCAGAACTTTCCACCGCACAGGAATGTATTCATGCGAGGGTGGTAAGACGAAATTTACTGTAAATACCGTGGAATCTTGGTTCAGATATTTATTCGCCTCTTATAATAAGGATTCGGTCGCTTAGCGCACGTGGAGATACTCCGAGAGCTGCAGGATACTTTGAGGCATGTAAAAATATGGCATATGGCATGTGTCACCTGCAAATGTAAAATTTGGTAAATCAAATAATCGGCAATGTTTTTCGTGCTCAATATGTACCCAAATTTGTATTCGTAATAAATATTTCATTTAATTTCGTTTCATTTCATGCTGGTGTGTGAAAATTAGAAAGAATTCGTCAACTGTGTTCTTTGTCTAGCATGTCGTAAAAAGCGACTAATAGTGGGTTTGTAATTGTGTAGGTCATGCGCTCCTTGACAATAGTTTTTTTTCGCAATTTTCCATCTAACTCATTCTTATTTTGGTCTGAAAGTAGTTAAAAGTCCAAATTATCATGTGGCTGCCTCCTCACAGAAGATTGACAGTAAGCAATGATAGTTACTGATGTCCTCCATAAGTAAGTTTAGGATGTTAAATCTTCCAACCCAACATCTTAGGCAAATATGTACTTGTTATGTACTTGCAACACATCTAGACTTGCAGATGTCAATAGGCTATAGTAAATACTTAATATTATGCGGGAATGTTTGTTTATAAGTCATCGTTAAGTCTACTAAGAAGACAAAGACAAATTTTATTATTTTATTACGTGAATATAATGGAATGAAATACAGTTCTAAATAAATAATAATAAATATCAGACTACATCACATACATTGATCTGACTCCGAGGTAAGTAACTTAAGCACTTGTGTTACGGATATCAGAATCAACTGTGGTATTACAAATGTATACTTAAATATTCAATATAAACACCCAGGCACAGAACAAACTCAAGTATTCATCATACGAATGTTTGTCCTAGGTGGGGATCGAACCCACAATTCTTGGCGCATGTGGCAGGGTCACAACCGAATGAGCCATCGAGCCAGTCACCTCAGCGGTGTATTTTTTGTTATATACAACAAAAATATATGTGCCGCTTTGTTGCCTCAACTTTTAAGTTCCTTAAAGTAACTCGCGCAAAAATGTCTACCAGCTCTTGTAATATAAGCGACAAGAGCGGAATTTGGCTGGTTTTCTTCGAACGAGCGTTCTGAGCGACGCCAAAGCGCTTGACTCCTGCCCGTAGATAAAACGTTTAGCCTGATAGTTGAGAATTGCTTTTCTTGTATCTACTTAAGTAGCTCAAACAAAACTTTTAGCTGGGAAGTGTTTGGGTATCTATTGTCTACTGAGTGAGCAACTGTATTTTGAATTAAGAGCAAAAACTTAGTGTTTTTTGCTCTCTTCAGAATTAACGTTTAAAAACTAAGACCTGGCGACTGGGAAATTACTCTCTGGAAGATATTTTTTTACACGTAGTATTCATTAAAATCAGAAAATTAATTTAGTGCTACGGTGACTAACAAACTGACTAGCAAAAACAGACTGTTTAATTCATAGCCTTCTTTTATGGTTTTGCTAGAGAGAGCAACCTTGGTTCTCTATCTCACTCTAAAGTCTCCCGTGAAGTTTTTGTCGTTTGTCGTTTTAATTCGGTTTTTACTTATCTTTTATTATTAAATGCTGGATATCATTTAGCTATCAGAGTTCTTAAGATATTTTGTCTAAATAAATTTTATAATTATTTAATTTACGGGTTTTAACATAAAATTCAGACATATTACAACTACAACTTCATTGAACCGATCATAAATCAAATTCGTAAGCTGATAACCAATCAAAACTGGTATCATACTTGTTATTAAAAGCCTAAATGCTTTGTAGAATGTCGAAATGAAAGTCATACATTTATTAATACATTGTATGAAACATGACTATATTTCTCGTAACGTCACACCTAAAATAATTTAGCGCTATAAGGTAGAGCCATGTAAAGCCACATTCGTTTCAGCATGACTGGCCCGTTGGTCGAGTGGTCAGAGACCCTGGCCACAAAACCAAGGGTCGCGGGTTCGAATCCCGCTAGGGGCAAATATTTCGTGTGATGAACATGGATATTTGTACTCGAGTCATGGATGTTTATAAACGTATTTAAGTATGTCTATCCGTTCACCTAGTATCCATAGCACAAGCTTATAAGCTTAGTTTGGGACTAGGGAATTGGTGTGCCAGTCTGAAGAATTTATTTATTTATTATTATTATTATGACTGGGCCGGCTCGGCCTGGGCAAGATCTCAGAGAAAACCGGCGTAATATATTGGTTTTCAAGCCCCTGCGTTTTGTTTTTAGACCGAGATCGGCCAAGGGGTGAGAGCATTCTGCTACCCCACCCGCCCGGTGATGATGAAAAGACTATCCTGGTCATCTTTTCCATCATCTTGGCATTTAAAAGAGTAACTTTCGAGTTTTTTTCCAATTTCTTCTTAATATAATCTACTTTCCGAAACGGTTTATGATTAATTTGTTTTGACAAATTGATAAGTGTTTATTTGAAGCCTATGTAAATGAAGATCATTTTATATCGGCTGAGAGTACTGAAGGCCCAAATTCTAAGGGCTAGCATTGATGACAACTACTTTCGGTGCTAATCACGCTCTTTACCCGATAACTGGCGCGGCTCATCAAAACCTTAAAATCTGAGAACACCTTACTGTTGCAAATATCCATAGGCCACCAAGACCGCTTATGAAAAGTTGGCCATTTCATAAGCGGTCCATTTCCAAAAATAAAACTTTATTTCACAAACGGAGTTTGTACGGTAGGACAAGCTGGAAGTAAGAAAGAAAGAAAGAAACATTCATTGACAACACATACTTGTACACTGGCAAAAATAAAACAGACAATAAACAATAGAAAAATAGAAATAGGAAAAATTTTAAAGATGGAATTAGAAAGAAACGTTTGTTTGTGCCACCAACTGGGTCTCAGCCTCAGCATTATGCTGCTACGGCATCGGGGGCACAACTCGCCTGCAGGCGAGATTTCAAGAGGGCGACATGTCCCCTAACCCGGGTCAACACCGCAGAAGCGCTGGTATTCTGGCGGAAAGTAAAAATGCCGTGGTCAAAACTAAATACAACATTTTACATAAACTTCTGAAGAATCCGACGAGCAACTATGTAAATTGGAGAGTTTTTCATTCCCTTTGACAACAAAAGATAAAAATTCAGGAATGCTGTAATGGGAGCCAAGTAGCTAAGCGAGAATAGCATAGTTCATGATCCCGATTTTCCTTCGGGACGCGACTCAGTACGTGTACTAGATGTGATTTCATCAATTGTAACGGCTGAGGAAAATGGCCTAGGCCAGAGGTTGCCAAACTGTTCTACGATTTTTATTTATAATAATAATAAATTTCCAGACTGACACACCAATTCCCTAGTTCCAAACTAAGCGTAAGCTTGTGCTATGGTAACTAGGCGAACGGATAGAAATACTTAAATACGTTTATAAACATCCATGACTCGAGTACAAATGTCCATGTTCATCACACGAAACATTTGCCCCTAGCGGGATTCGAACCCGCGAACCTTGGTTTCATGGCCAGGGTCTCTGACCACTCGACCAACGGGCCTGTCGATTTATGCTGCCAGAAATATTATAGAGACTATGCTACAATAAGTGATATCAATAAGTAAGTAATTTAATTACCTACTTTACAACTTTCAATATTATATGATTGCCATCTTTGGAATACAAGAGACGAGTTAACGTACATTCGTTAATACATGTTATTTATTCTTATTTGAAAAACTGCAAGAAAGATGACAAGCTTAACTTGTAAGCGAAATTATTTGAAACCTGTTTAATAAATATATCAGACTACGTCACACACATTGATCTGACCCCGAAGTAAGTAGCTTAAGTACTTGTGGTACGGATATCTCAACTAATCTAATCAACAGTGGTATTACCACCCAGACACAGAACAAACACAGGTATTAATCATACGAATGTTTGTCCTGGGTGGGGATCGAACCAACAACTCTTGGCGCATGGGGCAGGGTGACTACCGAATGCGCCATCGAGCCAGTCGAAATAAATATTAAATGTCGTGATGATTTTAGGCTACAATTTAAAATAATAATAAGTAACATATAACCCAAGCCCTATATATTGATCAGTTTATTACATACATACATAACATGACGCCTATAATCCCCAAAGGGAAGGATCAAAGAGGCAGCAGGCCCTTTGAACCATATTCAGCCAAAACAAAACTGGACTGGGTAAGATGGAAAATTGTGAAAAATTTGTGACAAGTAGCTAGCTCGTCGCCTACACAATCACATACCCAAAACCCATTAGTCGCCTTTTACGACATGCTAAGCAAGAAACACAGTTGGCACATTCTTTTTAAGTCCCAGACCAACATGAGACGATCAGTTTATTAAAATCACGAAAATATTTTCAAATAATGCTTAGATGGACAGTACGCTCTATTTCGGGAACCTATGGTCTGGGCTGTAAGTAGTAGTCTGGGAATTCGTGACCATAGTCTACAAGTGCTGTGATTACGTCGTGAGCATTTCTAGGTTATCGCCAAATCGTTTGTTCCCCGGGAATGTTAAGTGAAATGGCTAACGTTGTTATTGTAGCCAAGTTACAACTTAACTCTGAGTGTAGCGTATCCCATTTGTAGATGTTTCTGTGCTTGTGGTTTCCGGGTTATGTGAACTTTACTTGTGATTTAGTTTCAAGGCGTTTTTTATTGCTAAACTAGCTGTGCCAGCGGTGTCACCCGCGTTTATGGTTAATATTATAAAGACTATTTCCGTCATACATGATTTCTATGTAACTTTAACCATTAAGGCTGCACACGCGACGGAAGCTTAAAAAATGAAGTAACTTCTCCCGTTTTTCCAACATTTCCCTTCACTACTCTGCTCCTATTGATTGTAGCGTGATGAAAACTATACTATAACCTGCCCAGGAGTATGAAGAATAATTGTACCAAGTTTCGTTAAAATCCGTCGCGTAGTTTTTGTTTCTATAAGGAACATACAGACAGACAGACAGACAGACAAAAATTTTACTGATTGCATTTTTGGCATCAGTATCGATCACTAATCACCCCCTGATAGTTATTTTGAAAATATACTTCATGTACAGAATTGACCTCTCTATAGATTTATTATAAGTATAGATAAGCGTATTGGTAATGAAGGTAAAACGTCACCGAAGCGTATATGTCTATGCATAAGTATACGCATCTATATATATATAAGTATGTATACGCAACTATATGTATATATAAGTATACGCATCTATATGTATAGATATATATAGATTTGGAGATGGTATTAAAATTTAATACCATCTCCAAACATTTTCCAGGCCTTAGGTATCGTTAATACATGACATTTATGAAAAAAAAATTGGTATAATTTTCACAATCTTGTGTAGCGAGCAGCAGTATCTACAAACGTAGGCTTATTAAAGATAACTTTGTGATGACATAACTTAATATTTTTGTATTAGGTGACATCAAAAAAAAAAACATGTACATATATCGTTATTTTTCCTAACAATGGGCATTTTTTAAATTTGGAGAGTTGTTTAAAAAATTGATCTTGTATACATAAATATATTGTTTTTAATGTATCTTTTTACTCTTGCTTACTACATGGATAAGCTATTATTTGTCACTGCAAATAAACACATCGATAATATTTATTTAATTTTGTATTTGATAAAGGTATGTTATGTTAACTTTGATATTTTTTTCTTTTTACCAGGCTTACATGGTCTACAAAGGCCATGGGAAGGACGATCGGGAAAAGACCGGAAAGTTCCGGTCCCGACCGGCCGAGTCTACATACACTATGACGACCAATCGCAGCACGCGGTTCTGTGATAACATGACGGAGAGAGAGCTAGAGGTGAGTCTAATTGGCTAATTGTGATTCCTTGTCACTTGTTGATACCGTGATTGGTCTTTAGATAATAATTCATCATCATCTTTCTCCTAGCAATATGGCTAAGTCGGGGTCCGCTCAGACCATGGTCCAAGATTTAGTGAGTCTAGTAATTACTTTGAAGCCACTGCCAATCTAACCTTCGTAACCCTTAGATAGGGAAACCAGACAATTTTAATCATAGTTAGACATCGATAGCTGTTGGAATGTGCAGGTTTCATAACAATGTTTTCCCTCCCCTCTGAGCTAGTAATATAAACACGTACATAGATTTGTAAAATATAGAGGTAGGTACGTGCCCGGATTTGAACCTGCAGCGCTCGGTTAAGATGCGCATGTATTAAGTTACCACTGCTCTTCAGATGATATGTAATGAAGATAAATACGAAGGATACAAGGGTTTGGGATAACTCAAATCGTAAATGCTTTCAATAGTTTTCTAGCATTGTCATTTTTGAAAATCAAAAGCTGGTCCTTTTGTGTATGCCTAAATGTTTAGTAAAGGAAGCCGGCTATAAATATAATATGCAAGAAATAAAATGTTACAAAAAAACAATGATAACTGCAGCATACAAATTATATCACAGTACTAGCCGTTCCCCTTGGTTTCATCCGCATTTATGGTCTTTGTCATATAGCCTATTCTTGATAAATGGGCTATCTAACACTGAAAGATTTTTTTTCAAATCGGACCAGTAGTTCCTAAGATTAGCGCGTCAAGCCAACAAACAAACTCTTCAGCTTTATAATATTAGTATAGTATAGTATAGATTAATAAGCATCACAAATAATAACAGTAAGAATAAGGAATGTTGCTTAAATTATTAGTCCTATCAGGTAATCTTTGTCCCCAACTATCATGGTACATCGTTCCATTATCAATAACCACCACACAATAAAATTTTCCACAAAGAAAACACAATGAAAATAAGAAAACAACTAAATTAAAATGGCACAATAGGAAATTTATTAAGAATATTTGCATTCTTACTGTAAAAGCAGTTGCTTCACAAAAGAAAATATTAGAATCGGAAAAAGCAATCTACAGAAATGGACTCAACAATGGCCAGTTCCTTTGAACCAGAATTGATACGATTCGACACCAACTCTCAAAGTCTTTAATAACAATGTTTGAACTGTAAACTAAGGCTAAGTTTACTCCAGATCCCGATTGTTAAGTTGCAAATTTATTTTAACGTCACTATATTTTCTTAGGAAACTTAATATTCCCTCTATCCTCTATAGGTTGCTGGTGAAAAATGTTTAAGTTAGCTTGTTGACTAACGAAAAAATTAAACTTAGCATAGTAGGAATATGCAATTTTTAAACTAATTTCAGAAATCTAGCTCCAAAGTTCGTTACTAAAACATCATTTTAACGTTGAAAATGTCAAGGTAATTCAATAAATTTCAAATTACCTATATTTGCGTTTAATATCCCATTAGTTCCGCCAGGTCATTTAGCAATCAGATTAATCCTATAAACACTGAATTGAACGGATTTAGATTAATTCCGTGAAAGCCTCTTTAGTATGTCAATTTAGGATTAGATTAATTTAATGTCCTTATTTTAATAACGCTAATGAACTTAATTGGTTTTCTCGTATTATATGACTCAGGTACTAACAAATCCAAATCCGTTTCCGTTTTGGCCCAAAGAGATTAAACAGGCTTGCCACCACTTGAAGAATCAAAGGGATAGGCCAGAGGTTAACCCCTTCGGGTATGGGGAGCATAATTGTATGTATGTATAACTATCGGATATCGTTATCCATATTTATGTAACTTCAAACTCAAATCCTATTCTTATAGTTGATGATAAATAAACATTAATAAATGATTTCCTTTTACCCCATAGGAGGAGTTCAGAAAAATCTGCAACCAACTAGAAAAACTCCGGGAAAGATGTGGCACAGGAGTGGTCGTAGCGCGACGCATCACCGCCATGCAAGACGCAGCGGCTCTGCACGAGAGGAAACCCCCCACGTCAGACCACTCCGCCCCCCTCAAACTGAACACCGTGTTCAGTGCTGTCGCCGACCGACTTATGTGTACAGTGACTCCAGCCGAAGAGTCTAGTAGTAGCGGACGTGATCTTCCCTTCGAAGCCCCACCCGCGTATAGGCATAAAACCTTCAGCCCAACTAAGAGTGTAGAAGCTAGTAACACAGAACAGAGTCAGACAGATGTTACTACAGATTCTCCTAAAAAACGTTTAGAATTGAACGAAGAGTCGAAAGACGATAAGCAGAATGGCGTGTTCAAAATCAGCGGTGAAGCGAACTGCAGCGATATTAGACCTCCGGAGGTGGCCAGCCGGAACGGATTTAACGGTAAAGGTGAGAAACCCAGTGAGTTGAAGTCTAGTCCGGGCAGTGCTGAGACCGTGAAGGGGGTCAGATCCGGTCATGCAAGGACTCACGCTATAGTTATCAACCTAGACGATAAGAGTCGCTTCACGGAAGAAGTCACAGTGTAAATGTACATAATCTCCGAAGACTGTACTTACGTTCTTGTTAGATTTCGACACTAGTCGGTCGTCTGGGTGGCGTATTTTGGATTCCGAGTGTACAGAAGACAGGTAGTTGTTTAAATTGTAAAATAATTTTTAATAATCACTATTTAATAGACGTCTTCCATCAAAGTTTCTGTAAAGATTTTGCTGTAGTCTTTCTAGTATTGACGCGATATCGTGGAAGGAAGATATAAATGTAATGGTACTGTTTTAGTGGAGTAATTCGAAGAGTATTTATGTCATTCGTTGTCTATAATATGCCAACTAAATGTTATAATAATTACATGTCACCTAACTCAATTTCAATATCGTGTCAATATAATGTTAAGTAAATTCAATGTTCTATCTAAAGCAAAATCTATACAAACTATGCCATTCACGCGACATTTCAAACAATCTTATAGATAGTTTTGTATAATATAAATGCTAGTCTTTACTGTGATTCATAGTGTAACGACTTATGTATAAAATTGATAATAAAGTTTCATAGTTACGAAAATGCATATCAAATGTAACCTTCTTCGTATAAATTTGTTGTTAGTGCGAAAGTTCGGTTTTGTTTTAAGATTGAGATACTTGAATGGAATTTTGTTCCTAGCTCGCTAGAATGATGAAACTCGAACAGTTTTCCAAGAAATCGCGTGAGAACTTTCATTGGTTGAGTCAGGGTTTCCCAACCTTGGGCTTAGGTCGCAGTCGCAAACAGGCTTCTTTATAGGGTTCCGTACCCAAAAGGTTACAACGGCTATCACTGAACTTCTGTCTATTTATCTGTTAGGAAGCTGTGTTCTTAAACCACGATGGTTTAACAGTTAGATTGTTGTCAAAATGTATGGCTATTGAAGCTACAAATCTAATGCAGCTAATTTTGGGTCTGGACTGGACTCTGAAATTTGGAATCTGCGTGTGTGTACTTTGACACTAACAAGTCGTTAAGATTAAAAATCGAGGTTGTCGAGGTCTCAAATTCTGTCTAAGCACTTTCTGCAAGTTTGAGACATTCTCAAAGCATGTTCTCAATTTAAAAAAGGCTATAAGTTAACCCAGTTACTGGTTTGAAAAAGGTTGGGAAATTCTGCATCTCAGCGCGTTAAGGGGCCGTGTGCAAGAACACATAGTTTTATAGATTAAAGCGTAGAAGTTTCAACTAAGATGGGGTTTTATTAAAAATGTTATGAGGGCGACGAGTGTTTTTTCGTTTCAAGTTGCTCGAGAGCGGATTTAATGAAATTGTTTTATGCATACTTTTTAAGTTATGCACTTTAGTGTTTTATAAGTTGGTAAGAGAGAATTTTAATAAGAGTGAGTGTGGCAATATCCGGCTACGTTTTCTGTTGCAATGAGAAAATTTATTCTAGATAAATTGTGTTCCCCTCCACTATTAAAGTGTGACATATTAAAGAGCTTTGAAGTTGCGATGAGTTGTCTATTTGATATTATGCTTCAATATTAACACTGACAAATTAAATGAACATAATTTTCTAGCTGGTTCTTAGTGCATTTTTTCTCATAACTGAATTTTAAGATAATTTATTTTATTTTTTCAACGAATGTATTGACTTCTCAACTAAAATTCACATAAAGTAAGTCTTCTCAAGAAGACTTCTCAAGTCAAATTTGGATGAAATATCCGAAATGTGTGAAAAGAATTTAATTACATACATCTACATTTTATCCTTTAGTTAGTTAGTTAGATTTTATCCTTTCTTCCGTTTTTTTTTTTTTCATATATATTTTATCCGAATGTTGTATTGCGGGTTGATAAAATGATCAAATTCTATACCTGAATACAATTTAACGCTCAAAACAATAGATTACATCATCATCGGACCCCGTCTAAACACGGGACATAACGCTAGGAAGATTAGCGTTATGTCCCGTGTTTAGACGGGGTCCGCTTAGACCATGATCCAGGATTTAGCGAGTCTGGTAAACATTGAAGCGACTGCCGGTCTGACCTTCGTAACCCTAAGATAGGGGAACCAGACAATTTTTGGATCATGGTTTCAAATCCAAAGTTGTTTGAATTTGCAGGTTTCATCACGATGTTTACTTCACCGTCGAGCTAGTGGTATAAATACGTACATAGACTTGAAAAATCCAGAGGTACGGGTTTGAACCCGCATTCCTCGGTTAAGAGGCGCGTGTCCTTATCATTGAGCTACTACCGAGTATCTATTATTTAACAATAGATTACAATTCCAGCTTAAAACGCGATTAATCTGTCAAATATTGAGAAGATATCCAGTGCATTCCTTTGGTGTTATTTCCCCAAGATTGTTTCCAGTTTCCGGGTACCGCTTTTAATTGGAAAGGGGAGATAATCTTCGTTAAGACGTTTGAATGACCACTTTGGACTGTAACGCGAAATCGTTTTATACATCTACCTTCACAGATATAATATAACAGATATTGTCTTTATCAGTTCAGAGTTTCATGAGAAGAACTTTCAGATTGCATATTAAAATATAAAATATTAAAATTTGAAATCAGACTAACAGGGCTAAACGCAATATGCATTATGTCAGTACTTACTTAGTAGCTTACAGTAGCTTAAATTTTCAGCTGTGTTATTAACTAACTAAACTAAACTCACGCCACTTCTCTAGTGGGTTAGGCAGAGAGAACTGAACGTATTGCACGATCCTTACACACCACACTTGCTTCTTCAACATTTATGATCCTTTTCATACAAGCTCTACGGTTTTTATACGGTTTTTAAGTTCCCAAATTTTTCAACAAACACATTAAATATTAGAATCAAATAACTTACAATACGGATGATTTTAAAATATCATAACTTGTTTCCTTAGTAAAATACCGAATGGCATTTATAACTTGACGCATTTACACTTAATAGGTTGGCTTGCATTATTGTTTTCTGAATCACACAAACTTTCGCGTTGCATTATCACTAGAAATAATACAGACAAGACTAAACGCAATATGCAGTAGTACATGTGTACTTTGAACAATTCGGAGAAGTCGTCATTTGTTCGGGCGAGATAGTTCTTAAAATAATAATTATTTCGCCCGAACAAATGACGACGCCGCGCAATCAGTCTGCTTGTGACCACGGTCATTGCAACACGGTCGAAACGTCAAGCTGTAAGTACTCATGTACTACACAATGCATATCGCGTTTAGTTCCGTCCGTATTATTTCTATCGACAAATCTGCTCTTAGGATCATCTGAGTTTAATGTAAATATCTAAATCGATTTCTTGATAAGTAGCTAAAGAATAAGAACTAATTAAATGCTGAATTCTCGCACAAATCATTTACGTATCTCAACATGTTATTTTTCTGTTGCTTATACAATAATTAAATTTTCTGATTAATTAATAAATCTGGTTATATTTCCGACGGCTAATACGGATGTGTATGTTTTGTGTGGTTTGTAAGAAGGCTTTGACGAGTGCATTTCCTGCTAATATCATTAAAATTTAATTTTTATCTTAGTCGACAATCTAAACGGCATGTTTCAAAGGTTTTGATCAAATAAATGGATCTAAAATGATAGTAATCTAAAGAAAAACAAAAATATCTAAAAGAGAAAATAAAAAGATCTGAAAGATAGACTCAGCCTAATGTGGGAGTCATAAAAATGCGTATCTCGGCGTTTAAAAGATTTTGGTAATAAAAACTTTTTTAAGTAATAATTCACATTTTAGATTTAGATTTACAAAACAGAACTCATCCTAAATATAGCTTTCTTTTTACACTATCTAAATAACGTACCAACGTAGGTGCAGTTCAGAGCTGACTCATAAATATGCCTAAAAAGCATTATTTAAAAAAAAAATAAAAAAAAATTGCAAAAAGCAAGTGAATAAAAAAGGATCACTTGTTTTGAACTTATTTAATTTTAAAATATAACTTAAACGGCGTATGACCTTAAGACACTTGTACGAAATATATTTGAAACGTTTCAAAATTACCAACCAATTCGGAAAATCTTTGACGACTTAGAATATTATCGTTGTGCCAAAAGTTACATACATAACAACACGCCCATAATCCCCGAGAGGTAGGCAGAGTCAAAGGGCAAGCCTCCATAATCAAATTCAGCCAAAAAAAAAACCGGCTGGGTCAGATGGAAAATTGTAAAAAAGTAGTGACAAGTGGCTAGCTTGTCGCCTACACAATCATACCCCAACAAAACCCGATATACCATTAGTCGTTCTACGACATGCTAGGCTAGAACCACACTTGGCAAATTATATTTAAGTCCCAGACCAATATAACACAATGGGCTGGGTTTGATGGAAAGTTAAGTACTTCGAGTTTGATTTTTAAATCACAAAAATAATATACCTAGCTATGTAATAGCAAATGCACTTGACCAAACCTTTAAAGTGTATGCCAAAATGTACGATACTTCGTGTACAGGTAGAGCCCGTTATAAATAGTTTTACTAGGTGTACATTCCAGCCACGATGAAAGACAACTAGTGATTATATTTTTGTAAATAGTAATTAATCGTCGTAATTACGAATATGTAACGCTAATGTGATTGTACATACGCTAGGCGTTCAAGTATGATGTGTTAAGGCTCGCTTACACTTGTTCGGGCGTGTTATAATCGTTTATTTTTATATATAATAAATAATAAATTCTCCAGAATAACACACCAATTCCCTAGTTTCAAACTAAGCTTATGCTTGTGCTATGGATACTAGGTGAACGGATAGTAATACTTAAATACGTTTATAAACATCCATGACTCGAGTACAAATGTCCATGTTCATCACACGAAACATTTGCCCCTAGCGGGATTCGAACCCACGACCCTTGGTTTCGTGGCCAGGGCTTCGACCAACGGGCCAGTCGAGTCGAGTCGTTTTTTGTGTATAAATAGTATTTACAGTTGGATACAAACCTAAAACATGATCATATCTGGTTCCAAACTGTATACTTTGATAATAAATAAAATATGCCTGCGCAGTATGTTACAAGATGAAATCAGTAATCTCAAGTCTTAGTGTTGGAATAGAAATTAATATTTCAAGTTAACTTACATTGGCTGATTGGTTCGATGGCTCATTCGGTAGTGACCCTGACCCATGCGCCAGGACTTGTGGGTTCAATCCCCACCCAGGGCAAACATTCGTATGATGAATAGATACTTGTATTTGTTCTGTGTCTGGGTGTTAATATTGAATATAAATATATATTTGTAGTACCACTGTTAGTTCTGATATCCGTAACACAAGTACGTAAGCTACTTACCTCGGAGTCAGATCAATGTATGTGATGTAGTCTGATATTTATTTATCACATTGTATTGCATGTTATCTCAGAATACATATATTAAATAAAATGTTTTTTAAGTAAAATATTTTTATAATTCACGAATTTAAGACACTGCATAAAATAGCCTCTTATTTATTCGAATTATTTTAACGAAACAATAATAAATAAAAAAGTAATAAATATACCAGGGTTGTAACACTTTTAGTATTCAGATTATTAATTTGCGTCCAACTCCAAAATATGTTTGTAAAAAATAGTAAAAGACAGATTACTTTGATAAACACCTAAAATTTATTACAACACCTCCGACCTAGTGTAAGCAAGCCTTTACTGTTTCCTTAGCTAATAAGTACTGAATAGACTTTAATTTTATTTATTGCACTAATCGATTCTGTTGTTAAAACTAAATATTAACTTTATGATAAAGTGTAAAGGTGCTATTTGATTCTTCTGTTTGTGATGTTGAGAACCGCGATTTAAATTATTTTAATTTTACGTAAGTTGTGCTGCTGTAGATATACTATCGCAAATTATAATTGTGTTATATTTGTGTAATTTTATAATGTTACAAAAAACAATGTACGATATTATCAGGATTCGTTATTAATTCACGTTTTAATAACTGTTAAAATAATAGCTTCTGTGTAAATTACATTAACAAAGTGCTTTAGTTTGACTAAAGAAAATTATGTTTCATTGATCTCAATTAACAACACTGTCAAATTTGACTAAATTGACATATTACTAATTGAATATTCAACATAGTTGACATCCCTAAATAAAGGTTCTTAGAATTTCATCCTGCATTGATCGATTGATCAAGAGATATGGCTAGCTCATCGCCTACTTAGTCACAGACCCAATGCTACATTAGTCACCAACGACATGCTAGGCATGGAACACAGGTGATCTCTCCAATACACCACAGAAATAATACCAAACATATTAGTTACCTTTTACAATATGCTAGGCAAGGAACAGTCGGTCTCTCCAATAACCCATAAAAACAAAGTAAATCCGCACGTCACATTTCACGACAAGCTAGACAAGGAACACGATTAGTCCCCCAAATACACCACAGAAACCATAGCAAATACACCATTAGTCACTTTTCACGATGTGCTAGGAAAGGAAGACAATAGGTTTACTCAAAATTCTTATATAGTCCGTAAGTTAGATTATCAAAGAATGTTGAAAACGTATTTTTTCTTTATCTAATACTCGAAAAATTACAAAAGATAGAGCGCTTCAAAGTTCTGAAATGGGGCGCTTTACGTCACATAGAAGTAAAATTTTACAGACCTAGTGACGTCACGCGGTACTTTAACGCGCTGAACATAAGAAAAAATACGTAAGCCATATTTATTTCTAATATTAATAATGGACTATAAAAAAAATTTGGGTTAACTATTGGTCTCTAAAATACTCAGTACGCCATTTTACTCCTCAGATGATTGAATGCATTCGCTAACGGTGTGTCAACTCGAGGAACCTAGCGTAAATAAATTGCAGTTCAAACTATTCCCATACAAGTTTTCAACTCCGCGAAAGTTTCCACCGCAAGTGATATTTATATGTCACTACACTAAGTTTTTAAAGCTGCGAAAATAAATCACTACCCCTCATAGTTTTAGGAACTAGTGTTGGACCGTTTGGTTCCGGTTTTCGGTTCAACGTCAGACTCAAGATCCGGTTTTGAACGATAAAAAGAATATTTGCCTAAATACTCATACGACAGGTTTACTAAACAAAAAATAGATGTCTTGGGACATTTTTTTAATACAAAAACATAGTTTTAACACACATTTAACTGCTTTTAAAGGAAAAGGCTTTGAATTTGCAACGACAAAAAGTAATGAAATCAACATAAAAACGTGGGTGGTTTAGTGGAAAGACAATATGAAAGAGTAATATGAGAGTCTCGGGAGTCGGACAAAAATATCCGGATGGAAATGTTGGCCTCAGCCAATAACATATTTCGGTTTCGGTTTCGCCTCAAATCGGTTACACACTAGTAGAAACAGCCGGAACCCAAGCTTAATGCGTCGGCTTACGCTTGTCATTTGGACAAGCTATGCAGTTTCCCCGAAATATATTTTGCGGTGAACTAAAATTGTATTGTTGATGATATTTTGGGAATTCGCTCAACAAGCGCACATTGTAAATAATGAGCTAAAATAGTTCGAATACAGTTGTATAGAACTGTTATAATATTTGTTATCTATATTGAACATCTCCAACAAACTAATTGTAAATTACGTAATCTTAGTTCGAAGCCACGATAGCTATTGTTTATTATTTCACTAGGTATATGTAGTCAAATGATAAACAAAAGTTTCAGAAAAATCGTAATTTTCCATTGTCAGTTAAAAAATTAACGACCGATTAATTACAAAACGGCTCAAGGTGTTTAATTATAAGATACATAACGTAATTTCACGATCAATCGTATAAACAATACTAGATCAGACTATTAAAAATCAATGCCTGCCTAATGGTAAGCATGAATTATTTCCTGAGATATCGAAATGACAATAGAATATTTTAACTGGCTCGATGGCGCATTCGGTAGTGACCCTGCCCCATGCGCCAAGAATTGTGGATTCGATTCCCACCCAGGACTAACATTCGTGCGAAGAATACTTGTGTTTGTTCTGTGTCTGGGTGTTAATATCCAATATTTAACTGTATATTTGTAATACCACTGTTGATTCTAATATCCGTAACACAAGTGCTTAAGCTACTTACCTCGGGGTCAGATCAATGTATGTGATGTCGTCGGATATTTATTTATTTATTTATATTGAAGCTTAAAATTCAATATTATGTTGGCACTTCGACATTTGAAATATAATTTTTAATAAATGGTATAAATATAATTTGTTTGTTCTCTTAAAAACAAGACATGATTTATCACGATTATATTTATTTATTTCTGAAATAAATAGTTGCTTCAAGTAAGCGTCAGGAAGAGAAAAGGAATTGATTTTTTTGCATTATATTGTTTGTAAAAAACTTTGGTTGTAATATTAAATATTGAAAAGGCGGTTTGCCAAACCCCTGAAATTGTAAATAATTTGTTGACATTAAATATTAGAATAAGATATTTATTGTAAAATACAGATTTGTATGTAAATGAGATATATTGCTTCAAGTCGGGATAAATAAGTTGCAATAATACTAATAAATAGAATAAGCAGTTGTGGTTGGTTGCTATTCGATTGTAATGCCGTCAGTATGAAATGATGTTTACTATCTCATTAAACAAGTTAACTAAATGTGCCTCTTTCATTTCTCCGTACCCCAGAAGAATTGTGTGATGTTTTTTTTAATAAACTTTTTCTTTGAAAGTTCAATTAGTTTTCTTTTTTTTTAATTCCATAATCAAGGAAATACGGCTTTTTGCCATTTTTTTTATATCTCTTTTTATACATTTCTCCTTAAGTTAAACATAATAGTATATTTATATTTTAAATAAATCAAAGGTTAGAGTTATTTTTGCATTACTGGGTAAGTTTATATTAGGTATGCCTATTCCTTAATGCCGACAACAAAATGGCAACCATGCCAGTTACAACGTAGGATTAATAATAATAATAATAAACAATCTTTATTGCCATTAAGTACATTACATAACACTTAATACAAGCGACCGCTGCACTCATTGAGCTATTATTACTAAGTATAGAGAAGCTATATCAAACAAAAGTATTATCAAGAAGCATGGACTGAGCGTGTTTCAGTATCTGCAGCGCTAAAACTAACAATTGTCGTCTAATTAAGCTATTAAAAAACGCAGCGCTAGATCGCTCATAGAGTACATTTTTCTCGCGACCAAAACGTCGTAAACGCCATGAATTTCATGGCACTTACGCGCGAACGTAGGCGAGTGACTGAACGAGTTGTTGCCGATCGGCAACAACGCACGGCGCAAAAACTTGTTCGCTGCGTCGGTTCCATACGTTAGTAATAATAGTTCAATGGCTGCACTAAGCTTAGCTAGTATCGCGACGGCCAGGTAACATTACTAGGAACCATTTAAACTATGGGACATATGGTTCGTGTGATAACATTTAGAAAAGAAGAACTCGTGCAACTATATAATATTATCTGTTCAAATGAGATCATACATTTTGGCAAGTACCTATAATTTTTGAAAATAACGTAATCTATACTTATAATAAATCTGTAGAGAGATCAATTCTGTACATGAAATATATTTTCAAATTACTATCAGGGGGTGATTAGTGATCGATACTGATGCCAAAAATGCAATCAGTAAAATTTTTGTCTGTCTGTCTGTCTGTATGTTCCTTATAGAAACAAAAACTACTCGACGGATTTTAACGAAACTTGGTACAATTACTCTTCATACTCCTGGGCAGGTTATAGTATACTTTTCATCACGCTACAATCAATAGGAGCAGAGTAGTGAAGGGAAATGTTGGGAAAACGGGAGAAGTTACTCCATTTTTTAAGCTTCCGTCGCGTATGCACCCTTAATGGTTAAAGTTACATATAAATCATGTATGACGGAAATAGTCTTTATAATATTAACCATAAACGCGGGTGACACCGCTGGCACAGCTAGTTATTAATATACCTCTAATCCTTACATCATCCTCTCATCTCACGAATTGGTAGAGAGTTTTAGCAGTAAATTACCAATTTTGCTTAACACAAAATAAATTTGAGACAGATGAAAACTTATGTGAATATACAAGTAAATGGCTCGTCGCGTATACAATCACCAACCCATAACACCATAGTCTCCTACGCATTGCTGGTCAAGAAACACATTTGGTATATTATTTTTAAACAAAGGATTACATGGGATTCTATAAGCAACATTCATCATCTTCCTGGCGTTATGACCCGTGTTTAGACGGGGTCCGCTTAGACCAAGATCCAGAAGTCTGGTAATTATATTGAAGCGAATGCCGATCTGACCTTCGTAACCTTAAGGTAGGAGAATCAGACAATTTTTGATCATGGTTACAAATCCAAAGTTATTTAAATTTGCAGGTTTCATCACGATGTTTTCCTTCACCGTCGAGCTAGTAGTATAAATACGTACATAGACTTGAAAAATCCAGAGGTACCTGCCCGGGTTTGAACTCGCACGCCTCGGTTAAGAGGCGCGTGTCCTTACCATTGAGCTACCACCGATCTATTCTACAAGCAACATTAACTTTAAACAATAGCCGAATTCATTCACCTCACAAAAAAGCAAGTCGCTCGTCAAAGGAACAGCCATAAATCTCTTCACAGCCATTAGTTCACAAACAACTCCCCGTCGACAATCGCTCATTGCGAGTCACCAGTCTCTAAATGTCGCCCTCTTAATTTTCTCCTTTTAATATCGGTTTCGGAAAGTCAACTTAATGGGGTAAATATTTTCCCGCCGTCAACATGCGTTGTGTAGGTTCTCTATTCACGTTAACATTGAAAAACAAACCAGTGAACATATTATGATCAGTATCATAGTAAACTGAGGTAAATAAAAATCCATCTAACCCAGCCTATTTGTCCCGTGTTGGTCTGGGACTTAAAATATTGTGCCAACTATGTTTCTTACCTAGCATGTCGTAAAAGGCGACTATGGTATATGGGTTTTGGGTATTTGAATGTGTAGGCGACAAGCTAGACACACAGCCACTTTTATTTTTGGCTGAATGTGGTAAAAGGGGCCTGCTGTCCCTTTGACTCTGGCTACTCCTTCGGAGATTATAGCCGTGATGTTATGTATATAAGTATGTTTGTAATAAAATTCAAAATTAAAAATAATATGTTTTGAGGAAAGATTGCAAAAATTAAAAAACGACAAAAAATCACCTTCGAGTTTTAGTTTCAAGAAGTTTTTATTTTTCAACGTGAGTTTAAGTAGGCTGTTGCCCGAGCCTTAATAGCAGGTTATCACTAAAATCGTAAGAATATCATATGACATTCTGTAAAAAGTGAACCTTCTCAACGGTTTTTATATAATCGCAAAGTTTACAATATTAAATACCATTCTTGTTTTAAACCGACTTCAAAAAAGGAGGAGGTTCTCAATTCGTCTGTATGTATAATTTTTTTTTTATGTTTGATTCAACAAATGAATAAGACATGTTTGCCTAAAAATATTTCTGAGAACACGTCAGTCTTATTTACTACTAGCTGTGCCAGCGGTGTCACCCGCGTTTATGGTTAATATTATAAAGACTATTTCCGTCATACATGATTTCTATGTAACTTTAACCATTAAGGCTGCACACGCGACGGAAACTTAAAAAATGGAGTAACTTCTCCCGTTTTCCCAACATTTCCCTTCACAACTCTGCTCCTATTGATTGTAGCGTGATGAAAAGTATACTTTAACCTGCCTAGGAGTATAAAGAATAATTGTACCAAGTTTTGTTAAAATCCGTCGAGTAGTTTTTGTTTCTATAAGAAACATACAGACAGACAGACAGACAGACAAAAAATTTACTGATTGCATTTTTGGCATCAGTATCGATCACTAATCACCCCCTGATAGTTATTTTGAAAATATATTTCATGTACAGAATTGACCTTTCCGTTATAGTATACTTTTCATCACGCTACAATCAATAGGAGCAGAGTTGTGAAGGGAAATGTTGGGAAAACGGGAGAAGTTACTCCATTTTTTAAGCTTCCGTCGCGTGTGCAGCCTTAATGGTTAAAGTTACATAGAAATCATGTATGACGGAAATAGTCTTTATAATATTAACCATAAACGCGGGTGACACCGCTGGCACAGCTAGTATATAATAAATACTTTACACCTACACACCAACCAATAGTTCAAAAATCATGAATTGCTTGTATGGATACCAACACTTACATATAATACTCACACAAATAGAGATATCTCATTATTTCATAAATCAATGCCTGATAAAATGAAATTGCGATATTCACGTTCATCAAACGAAACATTTACCCTAACCGGGATTCAAACCAACGACCTTTGGTTCCAGGGCCGGAAGATTAGACTGGCTCGATGGCGCATTCGGTAGTGACCCTGCCCTATGCGCCAAGAGTTGTGGGTTCGATCCCAACCTAGGACAAACATTCGTTTGATGAATACTTGTGTTTGTTCTGTGTCTGGGTGTTAATGTCCAATATTTAAATATATATTTAAAATACCACTGTTTATTCTGATATCCGTAACACAAGTGCTTAAGCTACTTATCTCGGAGTCAGATCAATGTATGTGTTGTAGTCGAATTATTAATAGAATAGCTTAAGCTATTTATTTATTTATTAGGTGCTCAGCCAATCAGTCTGTATAATTGAAACCGTGAGCCATTCGAAGGAATAATTTACACTCGTCCTTCTCAGTTAGTAATTAACCGAGTCGGGGCTCGACTGAAATTAATGAGCTATCAGATACAAAAAGAGAAACAAATTACAAGTTTCCTTTGCATCTTGTCCTTTAGGATCGCGTAAATTAATTCCAAGTTCACGTTTCCAGAGGGGTGTTTTTGGAATTCCGCGTTAGATAAGAAAAGCCTTCGACTAAAGTTGGAAATTACACCAACGGGTAGATGTGGTGTAAAGCATCTGGACTGAACATAGAGTCGACAACTTTATTCCTTATCTAGCGTGTCGTATAAGGCAACTAATGGTATACCGGGTTTTGGGTATGTGATTGTGTACGCGAGGAGCTAGCCACTTGTCACTACTTTTTCACAATTTTCCATTGCTGACTCATTGAGTCTGCCGACTCCTTCGGGGATTACGAGCGTGATGTTATGTATGTATGTATTCGTCTAACCTAATCCTTTATTTATACATACATAACATCACGCCCATAATCCCCGAAGGGGTAGGCAAAGTCAAAGGGGCAGCATGCCCCTTCAACCACATTCAGCCAAAAATAAATCCGGGTTGGGTTAGATGGAAAATTGTGAAAAAGCAGTGACAAGCGGCTAACCTGTCGCCTACACCATTACACACCTAAAACTCGATATACCATTAGTCGCCTTTTACGACATGCTAGGCAAGAACCACAGTTGGCATATTATTTTTAAGTCCCAGACCAACATGGGACAGTGGGCTGGGTTGGTTGCTCCTTTTTTTATCTATGGCTCTATTTTATCTATGGCTAAAAAATATTTATGTGTTCATATAAAAACATAAAACAACGCCGTTGAAGAAAATATTTTAGTACAGAATCCTACTGAAAATGTTGTCTCACTTCGATTTATTTTGACGTATAAAATAAATCGGGGTCCCAAAACGGATACGATTTACGGAGCCCAAAAATACAAGCATTAATAAAAGCGAGACCAGTTTATGGAGCAAAAGAAAACTCCATCTTACACAAGAAATTGTTTGACACCTATCATCAATTCTAGGTAATCCTTATTTATCATCTTCCTAGCTAGTCCCATGCTTAGTCGAGGTCGGCTTGGACCATCATCCAGGATTTAGCGAGTCTGGTAATTACATTGAAGCTGCTGCCAATCTGATCTTCGTAACTTTTAGATTTGAACCAGACAATTCGTGGTTGTTGGAATGTGCAGGTTTCATCTCGTTTTTTTTTCCTCACCGCTGAGCTAGTGGTATAAACATTTACATAGTTTTAAAAAATCCAGAGGTACATATCCTGGTTTGGACCCGTACCCCTCGGTTAAAAGGTGCGTGTAAGATTGCCATTGGGCTATCACCATTCTTTAGGTCAGGGCTGGCGAACCATTTTAAGTAAACGTGTCCAAGTTTCTAAAATGTAAATAAAATTGGTTCTTTATGTGCCCCGGGAACGGTTAACGTGGACGGTATTGTCAACCATTTTTGATACTTGAATGTGATCAAAGGAAATGCGTGCCTACGATTTTGTATAACGTGCCACCTATAACACGCGAGCCAATGGTTCGCCATCCCTGCTCTAGGTAATCCTTATTCATACTATAAATACATTAGTAACACTGTATCCTGGATCATAGTCCTCGATTAAGTTTGGAACGGAACATTAGGAAGATAATAATGATGCGATTAATTTGGCATGCCTCAAGTTTGAACCCAGAAAGGACCAAGACTATCCTGATAAATGACAGATCCCACTAGACGAAAGAGTATCTGTAACCGACCGCAATTCACGCGAACAGGGCCGCGGGAAAAAGCTAAAGTATGACTGAATAAAAACATTTGTTCTTGAAATAAAGGACTAGTGTTGCCCATCGATAGTCCACTATCGCTAAATTATCGATAGTTTATGTCATACCAATAGTATCAATAGTATCGATATTATCAATACTTATACGGGTATTGATAGACAAAAATTGTGTCGATCGTAGCGGAAGTTATAGCTCCGATAGTATCAATACCATTGATAGTATCGATACTATTGAAAACAAGCTTAGGTTTAGGAACAATTCTATCGACAGTATTAATTGATTACATTATCGATAATTTTATAAACTGCAATAGTATTGCCTAACAATAATCCATTAGATAGCCAGTAAATATCGCTTAAATAGTTAATTAACAAAATAGTTGTATAAAACGTAAAAATCCTAAAGTGTATCCGAATACATCCTAAAATTTACACAGGGCAACCCTTAGGCTTATCCAATCAGGTCCTTGTATAATTGGGAAACGATAGTATCGGTGGTTTTTGAACTATCGATAGTGTAATGAAAAAAGTTTTTTTGATTTAAATCCAACGATACCATCGATAGTATCAATAGTATTACTTAAGATATATGTATCGATACTATAGATAGTATTATTATCTAATAGTATTGATACTATCGATACTATTGCTTCCAATCAATAATATTAGTTGTTTTGTGATATCGATACTATCGATACTATCGATATCACTATCGATAGCGTAACTATCGATAGTTGGGCAACTCTATAAAGGACCTTCTCTGCCAGCCATCATACAGTAGGTAACAGGCTTTTGAACCAGAATAAAATTTCTAGACTTACATTTTAAGTTCACAGAATCACAATAGAGCCAACCGTCCGTAACTTATTTGAAATGTCAGAAATCTCCGAGCTTGCTAGAAAGACAATCTCTCAAGGAACTAGGACTTCATTCTACGTGAACTTAAGTATATATTGTAGACTAGAATATATACAGCATGTAGTTACGACCTTTTGGCGCTTAGATTATTACCTATTATATATTCGCTATGATTACAAGGAATTGGAACGGTACAAAATAATTGTAGAAATTATGTTCCGAATTAATTTAGATGACCAATTTTCCATGTTGACCAAGTTACCATGATCCAAAAAGTGTCTGGTTCCCCTATCTTAGGGTTACGATGGTCAGTTCAGCAGTCGCTTCAATGTAATTACCAGACTCGCTAAATCCTGAATCATGGTCTAAGCGGACCCCGTCTAAGCACGGGACATAACGCTAGGAAGATGATGATGTTCCGAATTAATTTAGAGTAGTTTCATATATTTTATAAACTAACATAGGTCCATGACCAGTCTGATAATGAGCAGTTAACAACACGCCCATAATCCCCGATGGAGTAGGCAGAGTCAATGGGGCCGAAACCCGATATACCATTAGTCGTCTTTTACGACATGCTAGGCAAGAAACAGAGTGTTGGCACAATATTTTTAAGTTCCAAATTAACATGAGACTTTATTTTATATATTGAATTATTTTTCATATCCTATATTGATTTATTGATCACCGTTTTTTAAAGTTGTAATTTTAATATTCCAGTCCTTTTCTTACCCGTTGCGTAATTCAAAAGAGATGTAGATAATACACAAATCCACCATCTTCAAGTAAACTTAAATATTGCTTTCATAGATCTCTTAGAGATTAATGTCGGTCTGAAAGACAGCGTTGGAGTCAAGGTAAGAAGAGGCATGCTCCGGTGGTTCGGACATGTGGAAAGAATGGATGACGAATGATTGACTAAACAGATATAAATACAATGCGAAAGTGGAAGGATGTAGGAGCCGCGGAAGGCCCAGGCTCACCTACCACGACCAGATTGGTCGTTTATTAACAGAAGGTGATGTTAGGAGTCAGATAAAACCATAGAGCTTGTATAAAAAGGATTATGAATGTTGAACAGGCGAGTAAGGTGTGTAAGGATCGTGCCATATGGCGTTCCTTTGTCTCTGCCTACCCCGCTGGGGTAGTGGCGTGAAGTTTAGTTTAGTTTAGTTGTAATATCATCAGCAGCACAGAAATGTAGATATGGATATCTTAACAATAAACTTAGTGTGAATATTATTAGCTCAGCCCACTACAATGACACTTTTTGTTAACTCGAAATTAAGCTATGTGACAACAAATTGGACCCATGAAATGTGATGACTTGAAAACATTGCCAATACCGTAGCTTATCTTTTGAGTCAACGCTAAATTCCGCTATGTTACCTACAAGAAAACGGAGCCGTAAAGTGCAGCATTTGCTAATCCGGCCAGTGTAGCATAACGTGTCATGTGCCAACCGATTTTGAAGAAGTGAGTTGGTCATCAATTTCCTAACGTTATATCTCGTGCTTAGACGGTTAGACCATGCGCCAGGACTCAGCGAGTCTGGTAATTACATTGAAGTAAATACCGATCTGACCTTTGCAACCATAAGATAGGGGAACCAGACAATTTTTGGATCATGGATACAAATCAAAAGTTGTGGGAATTTGCAAGTTTCATCACGATATTTTCCCTCACCGAAAGGTAGTTGTATAAATACGTACATAGATTTAAAAAATCCAGAGGCACGTGTGCTCGGATTTGAACACGCACCCCTCGATTATGAGGCGGTTTTCCACAACCATTGAGCTACCACCGCTCTAGTTAACACACGCACATACACACACCGCAATATTTCAACGTCTAGAGAACAGCCTATATGTTTATTAACATCATTCATCCGTGTCTTAAACGGGATGACAGTTCCAAAATTCTCCAGTTGAACGTGAAGAATGGAATTCAAAACAGTAATTTATATTCGGAGAACTGCCAAACGGTAATACAGCTGAATATAAATAGACTAATATGTTATTTCCAAATATATAAGTACGTTCTGTGCGCAAAGTGGCTTCTAGGCCTCTAATTTCAGTAATGTTTTTGTTGGTTATTCACTGAGAGATAACTTTTACTCCACAATGAATAAGTTATCAGGATTAACTTACACATATTTCAAAATCACGAGCGCAATCCACCAAGAAATTATTGAAAAAAAAATCGTAATCTTCTTATTCACCAAAATATTATGAAGCAATTTTGCGCGAAGGAAAAACCGGACAGAATCTTTTTCCTTCATTATCTAAAATTGTTTGAAGTATTAAAGGAGATTAAATGGCTTTCAATGATGGTACATTTTCTTATTTTGCGATATTAATCACTGCTCAGACGTGAAGGGAAAGTGGATAATAAAATGTTAGACACCAGGCGGGCTTCAGCGATGTCAATGTTTATATAAGGTACTAGCAGCGCCCCGCGGTTTCACCCGCGTAGTTCCCGTTCCCGTAGGAATTTGGGGATAAAATATAGCCTATTTTACTCCCGGATAATGTAGCTTTCCAATGATGAAAGAATTTTTTAAATCGGCACTGTAGTTTTTGCGATTATTTATTATAAACATTTATATCACAAACATCCTCTTTACAATATTAGCATAAATATTATATTTATTTTGCATTTTTTACTTGATACTATATATTGAAGCTCTAAGAGCATGCTTATTTACTAAATTAAACTTTACATAAAGTTTAAAAATCTTATTTAATTAAAAAAATGTGGTGATAAAAAAAATGGCGCTATGTGGTATTTTATATGTAGTATTTTAACTAGCTTTTACCTCCGACTCTGTCCGCTTGAAATCCAAAGTTTAAAGTTCTAAATGTGTATTTGGCTATATCTAAAGTTTGAAGTGGACATAAGTATTCGTCAGACAAATGTTTGTCCTGAGTGGGAATCCACAACTCTTGGCACATGGGGCAGGGTGCGCCAATGCGCCATCGAGCCAGTCAAACTGAAAATGTCATTCGCGAACGGTATCCGCCTGAGCGGCCCGCTGCTCAATAAATAAAGCCTTGCCCATACAAGCTAGTGGTCGGATCTAGCAAGTGTCTCGGCAAACAAGTGTATTATTTTCTTGAGAGCAATAAGCGTTATTTTCAACATGACTCCCGCTGCGGCTCCCTTGTGGCTCATTATAAAGGGCTTATTGGGCTTCTACCGTGGTCTGAGATTGAGGAGGTGGCGAGTATAAGACGTTTATGATAATGTCAATATTAAATTCATAAACGCTTTATAATATTACTGTCGCATTTAAAAACCTTAAAAGACTAAGGTTTTGGATATGTTATTAGTTAGGATGCAATAACGAAAACTGTCAAGAGATTCTTTATTAAAAAAAAAATTTATAACCCATTAAAACCCTGTAACAAAGACAGCAAGCATCGCCCATATTCAAACAATGGGAGGCACTTTACTCAGAAATAATTTCACAAATAACAAAAAAATATAAGATAGTAGGTATAAAGTTCACGAAATAAAATATATATATTGGAAATTAAGGTCATTGAAGTGCATTGCGAGCTTGTAAAGTACACTTGAAATGAAACAATCCTTCAACACAAGGATACCATCTATTCTATTTGACCAGGATATAATGTTGCCCGAATTCTTGATCGATCTTTATATATAATTTGTATCATCTGTAAAGTGCTGTAAATTGATGTAGATTTAAAATTTATTTTGAAATGTTAATCGAGCATCGAGCGACATGCCACTCGGTTGGGATGATTGGCACCCGATGACGTCTTGGTAAACAATAATAAAAGATAAAACATCTGTATCACCATGTCGAAACACTTAATCTGGCCAGAAATAAATTTCGCAAAGATTATTGGTAGCCATTTACAAAATAGGAAGAAGAATGGCACCCGATGACGTCTTGGTAAAACAATAATAAAAGATAAAACATCAGAATCTGTATCACCTTGTCGAAACACTCAATCTGGCCAGAAATAAATTTCGCAAAGATTATTAGTAGCCATTTACAAAATAGGAAGAAGAATGGCACCCGATGACGTCTTAGTCATCATCTTCCTAGCGTTATGTCCCGTGCTTAGACAGGGTCCGCTTAGACCATGATCCAGGATTTAGCGAGTCTGGTAATTACATTGAAGCGACTGCCGATCTGACCTTCGTAACCCTGATGACGTCTTAGTAAAACAATAATAAAAGATAAAACATTTGTATCACCTTGTCGAAACACTCAATCTGGCCAGAAATAAATTTCGCAAAGATTATTAGTAGCCATTTACAAAATAGGAAGAAGAATGGCACCCGATGACGTCTTAGTAAAACAATAATAAAAGATAAAACATCAGAATCTGTATCACCTTGTCGAAACACTCAATCTGGCCAGAAATAAATTTCGCAAAGATTATTGGTAGCCATTTACAAAATAGGAAGAAGAATGGCACCCGATGACGTCTTGGTAAAACAATAATAAAAGATAACACATCAGAATCTGTATCACCTTGTCGAAACACTCAATCTGGCCAGAAATAAATTTCGCAAAGATTATTAGTAGCCATTTACAAAATAGGAAGAAGAATGGCACCCGATGACGTCTTAGTAAAACAATAATAAAAGATAAAACATCAGAATCTGTATCACCTTGTCGAAACACTCAATCTGGCCAGAAATAAATTTCGCAAAGATTATTGGTAGCCATTTACAAAATAGGAAGAAGAATGGCACCCGATGACGTCTTAGTAAAACAATAATAAAAGATAAAACATCAGAATCTGTATCACCTTGTCGAAACACTCAATCTGGCCAGAAATAAATTTCGCAAAGATTATTGGTAGCCATTTACAAAATAGGAAGAAGAATGGCACCCGATGACGTCTTGGTAAAACAATAATAAAAGATAAAACATCAGAATCTGTATCACCTTGTCGAAACACTCAATCTGGCCAGAAATAAATTTCGCAAAGATTATTGGTAGCCATTTACAAAATAGGAAGAAGAATGGCACCCGATGACGTCTTAGTAAAACAATAATAAAAGATAAAACATCTGTATCACCTTGTCGAAACACTCAATCTGGCCAGAAATAAATTTCGAAAAGATAATTGGTAGCCATTTACAAAAAAGAAAAAAATCCGCCACATTCGAATTTCGTCAATCGCCCCATGTCGTCCCTTGACCCCACCGCCAGAAGCACCAGTATCGTCCCCGATCGATAGCCCCGCGGGCTCCAGACCCTTAGCGCGGTCTTGTACCGTCTGTTCCGCGCCAATCGGCATAAATCTCCCCAACCTATACTTGTATAAACAATCTCGAATAAATTAATTTCCTGCCGCATTGAGCTGGTAACTTGATGAGAGTAATCAAATTAATATGATCAATGAGCCTATCGATTCATTGGGTTAGTAAATTACAATAGAATAAGGTATTTTACCCTTTTCGTTTACTTACTTGCATCTTTCCGCGAGGGCATATATATGTGCCATAGAGGAATACATACATACATATATAATATCACGCCTATAATCCCTGAAGGGGCAGGCAGAGACAAAGCAGCAGGCTCCTTTAACCACATTCAGCCATGGGGTTAGAATACTTTCCAAGTTTCATCTCATACATAAGTGTGTAAGGATCGTGCCATATGGCGTTCGGTTCTCTCTGCCTACCCTGCTGGGGAAGTGGCGTGAAGTTTAGTAAGTTAGTTAGTATCTTATACATATATACATAACGTTACGCCCGTAATCCCTGAATGTAGCCAGAGTCAAACGGGCAGCAGGTCCCTTTACCCACATTCAATCAAAAATAAAAACAAACTTGGGCTGTTTTAGATAGAATAAAAAAAATTGGTAACGATTTACCAACTCGTCGTTTATTTCATGTCATCTCATGGTAACACAAAAGTGGGACAATAATGTTTGTCCCACTTTTACACCTACGTGTTGATAAAAAATTTAATACTTCCATTCATATTATAAAAACCATAAAAGATACGTCTAAATATACAGCCTAATTCTACTATCAGATTCAGAAAACGAATCCTATCGAGAGAAATCTACAAGAAACTTAATATGTAGGTAAGTACTAAGATAGATCAATATCTGTACATGTCCCAAATATTAATTAAGTTTGGTCCTTGAAGCGTGATTGAGACTAAACTATATTTTGCGAATCTAGTTACTAATCTGATCCTTGTGATCCTAAGGGAATGAGAGCATAGCTACACATCTATTGTAACCAGAATGTAGATTTTATCACAATGACTGATTTATTTTTTCGCCGTCGAAGTATGAGTTTCAACCCGTGCCACTTCAAAATCCAGAATTACTCGCTCAATTTAAATCAATCTTTCGTGTTGAGTCGCTTATCCTATTCATTTAATTCTCTTAGAGAGTAATAAAATTATATACTCTATTTTACTCAAACTAATCGAACTCAACATTCGCTTGAATTAAATATATTAACTAAAGAGATAATAAGTTCAGATAGGGGAGCTTAACTAACTTTAACATTAAAGGTTAAATATCAGATCAGATTCTTAAAGGTCAGATATGCTCAACCTGCGGCTTACTCATTTCTTTAAATGGCTCCCTACATTTGCATGGTTGCACTGATGAATAAAATTCCTTTTACACTACTGACAAAAAAAAGTCAAGGTGAGAACATGTTCCTGTGGTTCGGACATGTGGAAAGAATGGGTGACGAAAGATTGATTAAACAGATATACAATGCGAAAGTTGAAGGATGTAGGAGCCGCCAAAGGCCCAGGCTCACCTACAAAGACCAGATTAGCCATCTGCGCAGGAGATACTAAAGTGCACAAGTGTGTGCGCAAACACAGGTGCACTCTCTATTCCTTCACTCTCATAGTCCGGTGAGACGGCAATTCGACATGACCGATGTGAAGTCAGGCGCAGGACCAACGGCTTAACGTGCTTTCCGAAGCACAGGGGTGATTAAACCGCCAACTTCCTGACTCCGTACTGTTACTGAGTAATTTCAATATTGAAATAATCAGCCACAATTTTTTCGACCTGACCCCGAACCCGGGACCTCTTGGTCCTTACGCGATGCTACCACTAAATCAACGAGGCAGTCAAAGACCGACATAGGACTGTAATATAATAAAGGTTGACAATGACTGAATTTCTCTCAAACTCAGTACTTAGCCAAGGGATTAGTTGCAAGAGTATACTAACACCTCAGCTGCATTTATACGCATTAGTGGCAGAGAGTGCATCCGGGTGCTTTTTAGTTTAATTACAGCTCTTGCGACGATACGAGTTTGCACTGGGAACTTTGGGAACTGAGATTGGTGCAATATTTAGTAATGCAAGTTGAAACTATGCTTTACATGAATCTTTAATTATAGGTAATATGAATATTTATCTATACTTATAATAAATCTGTAGAGAGGTCAATTCTGTACATGAAATATATTTTCAAAATAACTATCAGGAGGTGATTAGTGATCGATACTGATGCCAAAAATGCAATCAGTAAAATTTTTGTCTGTCTGTCTGTCTGTCTGTATGTTCCATAAAGAAACAAAAACTACTCGACTGATTTTAACGAAACTTGGTACAATTACTCTTTATACTCCTGGGCAGGTTATAGTATACTTTTCATCACGCTACAATCAATAGGATCAGAGTAGTGAAGGGAAATGTTGGGAAAACGGGAGAAGTTACTCCATTTTTTAAGCCTCCGTCGCGTGTGCAGCCTTAATGGTTAAAGTTACATATAAATCATGTATGACGGAAATAGTCTTTATAATATTAACCATAAACGCGGGTGACACCGCTGGCACAGCTAGTTATATATATAAGTATAAGTAACGGCGCATTTTTGTTCAATATCTTGTCTAAGGACTGCAGTTCAAACGTCAGATAAAAATGAACCAACTGATGATGTGGTTAAGTGAATTATAAAGTTATATGGCTATAATAAAGTTACCTTAACATCCTCCAAGTCTTTTATTTTTACACATACAATGGGAGGGGGGCTGCTGCCTCCCTAAAGAATTGAAAAAATATAAGGTCTAAATTAAGTGTCAAAGTGAATCTAGTACTTATTTAATAATCTTAACGCTGTTCCTGAAATTCGAAACGCCATGGGAACCACCAAATATGTTATTTAATTTTCGGAAATCAGTTTTCAGAAGGCAATTGATACCTAATATTTTCAGGCTCTTTGAAACAAAATGGAGTGAGAAACACAAAACTATTAGAGTTTTTAGGGATTATTATTTTCCCTGACATATTGTAAGCCTTAGAAGCGACTCCAAAAAAATGCCTTTCAACTACATGCGGCAGCTTCTAGAAGTTTATTTGTTCTTGGCATTATTTTGATACCTAAATTCTCGGTGATTATTTTTTAATCGATGATTAATAGATATAGGAGGAATAGATACATCTTACTCATTAATTAATACAAGATTTATTTATTGTACAGTCAAGTACACATTGAAGTTATCCCTTGCTTCATAAGCTCGAGAGCTTACATAATACCCTCAATCCTCGAAGGGGCAGGCAGGTTCAAAGGAGCTCCTTAAATCACATTGAGCTAGAAATGAAATGAAGCCGGGTTAGCTGGAAATTTGTTCAAGACTAGTGCCAAGGGGCAAGCTCGTCGCCTACATAATCCCAAACTCAATACAACATTAGTCGCCTTTTACATGTTAGCCAAGGGACATTTAGAAACACTACTTTTGAGTCCCAGGCAGAGCGGTGGTAGCTCAATGGTAAGGACACGCACCTCTTAACCGAGGAGTGCGGGTTCAAACCCGGGCACGTACCTCTGGATATATCAAATCTATGTACGTATTCATACCACTTGCTCGACGGTGGGGGAAAACATCGTGATGAAACCTGCAAATTCAAACAACTTTGGATTTGTAACCATGATCCAAAAATTGTCTGGTTCCCCTATCTTAGGGTTACGAAGGTCAGACCGACAGTCGCTTCAATGTAATTACCAGACTCGCAAAATCCTGGATCATGGTCTAAGCGGACCCCGTCTAAGCACGGGACATAACGCTAGGACGATGATGACTCCTGAGTCCCAGGCCAACATTGGAAATGTCTTATTTATTATTTCTTTAATAGTTGAAATAGATTTGACTGGCCCGGTAGTCGAGTGGTCAGAGACCCTTGCCACGAAAACAAGGGTCGCGGTTTCGAATCCCGCTAGGGGCAAATGTTTCGTGTGTTGAACATCGACATTTGTACTCGAGTCATGGATGTTTATTGTATTTAAGTATGTCTATTCGTTTACCTAGTATCCATAGCACAAGCATCACTTAGTTTAGAGCTATAAGGAATTGGTGTGTCAGTCTGAAGAATTTATTATTTATTAAAAAAAACGGGACATCCGTGATACAAAACAATTTTAAAAAAATAAATACCTACGCATTTTTCATAGTAAATTAAGGCCACGTCCTTAAGAACGTAAGTAGCAAATTATCGAGTCTACAGCGGAAAATCAAGTAGCCCTTAGGATATATCGAGTAATCTGCCTTAAACGGCGAATAACGCTGCCCAGGTGGAGGGCCCTTCAGCCGAGGGCAGGAATAACGTCATCAAGGTCTCCTTCGAGGGTTGTTATGTCCCTTCGGAGATGTTGACGTTAAAAGATAATGGGAAGGTTTAAAAGTCGTTGATTAGAAATTCCTTAGTAGGCAGTTGCTGCTTGCTAAAGAGCCGTGGTAGATTAGTGGTAGACACGCCTTACATACGAGCGGTGTCGGTTCAAACGCACGTACCTCCAGATATGCAATTGCCTATCCCTTAAAATGGCTCTCCGCATAACAATTTTTTTGTGTTAATATGGACTTGAATGGTTGCACTGATAAAAAAAATAGAGAGCAGTGGTGGCTTGATAGTAAAGATACGATAGCAAAGTACCTTTTAACTAAGGGGTGTGGGTTCAAACCCGAGCAGGTACCTCTGCTCTTCTTAAATCTATGTACGCATTTACACCACTAGCTCGGCGGTGAGGGAAAACATCGTGATGAAATCTGCAAATTCAAACAATTTTGGATTTGTAACCATGATCCAAAAATTGTCCGGTTCCCCTATCTAAGGGTTACGAAGATTAGATCGGCAGTCGCTTCAACGTAATTGCCAAACTCGCTTTACTCTGGATCATGATCTAATCGGACCCCGCCTAAACACGAGACATACGATGATTATGCTGATAAATTTTTATGAGCTTCTTCGAAGCCTTATTAAATACAATATAATCGTTTCTCTTGAAAAGTATTAATATAAAATGTATATACAATACCTTATTTTCAAGTAATGTTATGGCTATGTGACGTCATGAACTATACAGGATTTCCATAGAAACATCCATTTCATACTGCCGTTGCGCTTCAAAATAAAATAAAATAAAGTTTAAAACCGTTCGTCGTTCTCTTTTCAGAGTTAATGTTCTTTCGTATACAAAATAAGTTTTAATTCTTCAGAGTTACATCCCAATTCCTTAGCTCGGAACTAAGTATTTATATATTCACTTGTATTGTGAGAATAACAATCATACTTAAATATATTTATATAAATACTCACGATTCGAGTACAAATTACCATGTCCATCACATATTTGCTCTTAGACGGATCCGAATCCATAACCTCAACGTCAAAAACAAAGTCGAACAAGCGATCTGTCGTTTTTTTCAAGTGGCTAGCTCGTCACCCACACCCAAATTCATACCCAAACCGGATAGACTATGAGTCGCTTTTTACGACATGCTAGGCATGCAACACAGTTGGCACATTCTTTTTAAGTCCCCGACAAACATGAGACAAACGATATTTAATGGGTTTTAACGATAGTATTCCCTACTAGCTTATTTCTGCGTAAAATGTTGTATTACATAGATTTCCATACTGAAAATATTTACAGTGTCTGGGAAATCCCAGACATTGTAAATGTTTTTCTAACTAAACTTCACGCCACTTCCCTAGCGGGATAGGCAGAGAGAACCGAACGCCATATGGCACGATCCTTACACACCTCTTCAACATTCATAATCCTTTTCATACAAGCTCTACGGTTTTTATGACTCCTAACATCACCTTCTGTTAATACACAACCAATCTGTTGTGGTAGGTGAACCTGGGCCTTCACTTACGCATTGTATATCTGTTTAATTGTATAAATGTTTTTCGATAGCAATAAATCCTGCAAGTTTTTCTCGATCTACTTAATTTTTTCTTAAGCATGTAAGTAATATGTATAGTTACTTTCGCGTTTATAATTAAGTAAAAGTAAACATTAATCAGTCGATTAACTTTAAAAGAACCGGCAAGAAACTCGACAGCTTGTTTTCCCAGTATTTTTCCGAGTCTAAAACCACTATCATTATTAAAACAGTGTAAAGCACTATAGAAAACATTCCACAAACAACAGCTACTTAGCCACAGTAACAATGGCCTTTGTAACGCTTTGTAATCATTTTTCTAGAGAAGCGAAGCCATGTAACTACTAAAATTAATAAAACAAACCATTGTTGTGGCGATGAGCTCTGGTGTTGAAGCCGAAAAAAATCAAATTCATTTGAATTGAGATCCTCCTCCTTTTTTTTTGAAGTCGGTTAACAATGAACGTGGATAGAAAATATTGGGCACTTGAGCTTTTTAGGAGTAATTTGAGGGGTGACGACTGTTTTCTGCTTGACGACACTGTGTGATAAGCGTTGGAATATAGACACTATATACGTCTATGACATAAATCATTTACAAAGAGTTTATAGCACTAAAAATTAAAAAAATAAATTTATTAGCACTAAAAATTAAAAAAATAAATTTATTAGTGTGCCGCATTGCCGCACGAAGTAAAATACAGCACGTACCGCACGTAGTAATTACATGATTAAGCATATACTAACAAATCGAGTGATATATAAACTGTAATACGACGGTAATTAAATCAAACATCTACCAACTTTCGTCTCATTCCACACCATCCCATTCGCAGTTTAAGCTTTAGCTTTTCATATCTCGTGGTTTGAACTTGAGGCGAGCCAAATTTTGCATTTAGACGGTACATAAAACTATTTAATAGATATATAAATTTCACCAAATCAACGAGAGAGACCAAGAAACGATGGTACTAAAGTAATGCATAAGGCCTTTTAAAAAATTGGACACAGTTTCTGAGAAGCGCTGGAAGGATCTCCTATTATACTCGTTTCATCAATAAATGAGTATAATGCCTTTCTTCGGCTTAGCTCGAAATTGTCACGTTTCCGAATTGGTGTATTTTTTTATCCTTCGTGGAACTAATTGCCTTTGAACTCGCTTTTGACATTTATATTTTGTTTACAAATTAACCATCAGCTCGATGGAAAAGCTGAAGCGGATTGTCGAAAATACTTTGTATTAAGAAACTGGAGAGCGGTGGTAGCTTAATGGTAAGGACACGTGCCTCTTAACCGAGGATTGCGGGTTCAAACACGGGCACGTACCTCTGGATTTTTCATATCTATGTACGTATTTACAGCACTAACGACGGTGAAGGTAAACATCGTGATGAAACCTGCAAATTCAAACAACTTTGGATTTGTAACGATGATCCAAAAATTGTCTGGTTCCCCTATCTTAGGGTTACGAAGGTCAGATCGGCAGTCGCTTCAATGTAATTACCAGTCTCGCTAAATCCTGGATCATGGCCTAAGGGGACCCGTCTAAACACGGGACATAAAGCTAGGAAGATGATGATTAAGATACTGGAAAATCTCGCATAAATATAAATGTTAATATCTTTTTAGTATATCTATACTAAATAAATTTCATATTATCTACTATATCTAAAAGGTGGGTTTTAGGAAAATACCTAACGTTTTGGTATGAAAAAAAAATGCTTAGTTTCTATATCCTTAAAATTAGTTCCTTAGAATAATGAGTTAATTATGTAGGAAAGAGGTTTCCCATAAACTAAAATTAACCATGACTATTGTTCCTATGTAAATGCTACATATAAACCTGACGGTTTACATTGAAGTGACTGCCTATCTGACCTTCGTAACGCGACAAATGGTACAGTTTCACCTTCATAATTATTTTATTGCAGTTTCATCACTATATCATTTCTCCTCCGCCAAGCAAGTGGAATTTGAAAAGTCCAAAGGTTGTCCTCCAGCCCGGAGTTGAACCAGCTCTCGTCGCATGAAAGAGGCAAATCCTTACTATTACTACCGCTCCTACTTGCTTATAAAGTACGGTATAAGGCGCTAAGAAAAAGCTATACCTACTTTTACTAACGTTGTATAGAGCACATGTCTCTTATGAATTGAGCATAACCAGCAAGAACCAGAGGTCGGTGGTGACCCGGTGACGCGCCCAAGTTTCGTAATTAAAATTTTGGCGATCATCCCCTCTAATTGGTTTATGCTTATCACGCTTTTTCCTTATCGCTACGCTAAATTGTCTGTTGTTCCCGAAAAATTGCGCCTAGAACTCCTCTCAACACGTATTTTGCGTACTTAAATTGCATTTAAGACACGAGGAAAAGAACGGATATATTTTAATTCCTGGTAAAAACTATAGTTAAGCCTTTAAATATACACTTACTTATTTACCTATTGACTGGCTCGATGACGCATTCGGTAGTGACCCTGCCCCATGCGCCAAGAGTTGTGGGTTCGTTCCCCACCAAAGACAAACGCTCGTGTGATGAATACTTGTATTTTTTCTTTCTGGGTGTTAATATCTGATATTTAAATATATATTTTTAATACCACTGTTGATTCTGATATCCGTAACACAAGTGCTTAAGCTACTTACCTCGGAGTCAGATCAATGTATGTAATGTTGTCAGATATTTATTATTTATTTATTATTACTTAAACAATTGAATTGACATGTTCAATGATGAATTTCGTATTCATCAGCTTTATAATAAGTGTGTATTGAATATCATTACTATTAAAATTTTTATTTTACAGTATCCCTGTCTGTCCGTTCCGTTTTCATAACTAAACCACTTATACTGATTTAGGTGTGAAATTGACAACCAAAGTTAGGGTTGTATAAGGTGTTTTTATCCCGGAATAAAATATAAATAACCCTCTCCCCTAACCCCCGGAAAAAACGATAAAATTTCTATAACAAACCAAAAAAAAAAAACAAAGGGGAAACTACGGGCAACCACTAGTATTTAATATAAATAAATAAAATTATACTCGCGCAGAAACGACGAGTTATAAGTTGCTCTTAAATTTAATACTTAAATACTTGTATTTCAAATAATACAAGTCAAAAGTCACTAGATCATATTACACTTAACTTAAAAAGTTAATATTAAATCGTGTAACATGGGGGCGTCTCGCCTCCCTCCACTGACAATATGAAAATTCAAATTTACTTACTGAAGTGTTAAACTAGTATCTAGTGATGTGGAAAGACAAGGGTTTTCAAACCGATGATATTTTTGATAAGCCGGTTTTAGGTGATTTTGTTAAAAAGAATTATCATTACCATAAAACATGTCTCCCTCCCAGTCAGTTGTGGTTGTATTCACGTGGATTTACTTAAGCAGCATAGTGACTATATACTATTACTATGCTGCTTGCAACTTCCTAAAAAGTATTCGTAAAAGACGACTAATAGAAGAATATCGGGTGTTGTGTGTGTGTGATTGTGTACGCGAGGAGCTAGCCACTTGTCACTACTTTTTCACAATTTTGAATCTTGACCCGCCCAGTTTTATTTTTGACTGAATGTGGTTAAAGGGACTTGCTGTTTCTTTAACTCTGCCTGTCCCTATGGGGGTTGCGGGTGAGATGCTATGTTTTTTGTTTGTACGACATGCTAGGTGCCTCCTTTGGGGACTGGTCTGCTCTGGTTTGGTTAATTTATGCTTAAATTTTGTAAACATCGTTATTTTATATTTTGGTGTCTGACAAGGCGACTTCACGACATGGTTCAAATGCAAATATGATCTATACACCCCTGTAAAATATGTTGTTGAAAAGAGTAACTACCGAGTTTCTTGCCGGTTTCTTCTCGGTAGAAGCAACATTCCGAACCGGTGGTAGATTCATATTATTAGTTGATTTTCCTATTGAATTGACGATTTATAAGTGTTTGTTTCAAACCTATATAAATAAAGAGTATTTTGAGTTTGACTTTGACTTTGACTTAGACTTTGACTAGGCAAGAAACATAGATAGCACATTATTTTTAAGTCCCAGACCAACATGGGACGTATGCATTAAAAGCATAAAAACATCCTAATTTTAACATAAAATAGTCATATTTATACTTTACAAAAGCCATTTTATATTTTATTTACCGATTAACGTCACCAAAATTACGTAATAATAATTTATGAGAAACGGTTTCATTGATTTTCCTCCAACTATAGACACCACTAATGTTGTTTATTTGGGGTTATTATTCGTCAAATATGGGCTTAGTTCACATTTCACCGAATTTCTTATTATATATAGATAGAATACGTAAGAATAGAATTTTGCATTAAATTATCAAGAATACGAATTATAAAACTTTTGTACAAATATTCACGCAGTCATCTAATTCACTGACATCGTTAAAGTAACATTTCTAATAACGAGAATGTTTCACTAAATAATCAAATATATTAATATAACGTATATGTGTATAGGGTGATGGCAACTTATATAAGAAAGAAGATCTCAGCAAGGATTTAGAACCCACACCATTTCAGATATGTTCGAATCTAAACACGTATTTATACCACAAAGCTTCCAAAAAGGAAATCCACATTAATATGACAATTTTTTACCATAATCGACTTTACACTTAGTTTGCTATCAGAATCCTTAGTTCCTAAGAATGTATAACAGTCTCTTCAATTAAAAATACTGTGGCCAACCTCGGACTACACCTTAATTCTTGAAACAGGCTGATGATTGTGATATAATTTATACTTTATAACATCACGCCCAAAATCCACGATGGGGTAGGCCCCTTCAACCACACTCAGCCAAAAATAAAGTCGGGCTGGGTTATATGGAAAATTGTGTAAAAGCAGTGACAAGCGGCTAACCTGTTGCATACACAATCACACACCCAAAACCCGATATACCATTAGTCGCCTTGTACGACATGCTAGGCAAGAACCACAGTTGGCATATTCTTTTTAAGTCCCAGACCAACATGGGACAGTGGGGTGAGGTTGGATAGAAAGCTGTGAAAAAGGAGTGACAAGTGGCTAGCTTTTCGCCTACTCAGGCACATACCCAAAAGCCCGTAAACCATTCTTTTTTTTTGTACTAGATCAACATGGGCCAAGTCCCAGACCAACATGGACTACTAGTTACTAATTTATACTATAACACAACGAATTCAACATCCAGATATAAGAAGTTATACTGTACGATTTCAATTAATATCTAAATAAAAAGAAACCCTAATTACTTCGGGGGAACTCTTACCTAAAAATATCCTTTGAAGACAACGTGTTTACATTGCTCAAACAGACTGGGGATTCGGCGAGTGTAATCTGTCTGTACGGTGTTTTTAATATCTTTCAGAGTAAATACCGACAAGTAATCTTAGGCGGATTTACACGGTACGACGTTTATTTTTCTCGTGAGGTTTAGCTTCGATTGAGATGTTGAGATAGTCAAAGTCAAAGTCAAAATACTCTTTATTTATATAGGTTTGAAACAAACACTTATAAATCGTCAATTCAATAGGAAAATCAACTAATAATATGAATCTACCACCGGTTCGGAATGTTGCTTCTACCGAGAAGAAACCGGCAAGAAACTCGGTAGTTACTCTTTTCAACAACATATTTTACAGGGGTGTATAGATCATATTTGCATTTGAACCATGTCGTGAAGTTGGCTTGTCAGACACCAAAACCAAAAAAAGTAGATTCTAGAACAATTGTACACCGGACCAACTGACATTTAATAAGTATTATAAAAATTTTTTTTTCTAATAATAAAAATATCCGACCACATTACATACATTAATTTGACTCCGAGGTAAGTAGCTTAAGCACTTGTGTTACGGATATCAGAATCTATAGTGGTATTACAAATACATGCTTAAATTTTGGATATTAACACCCAGACATATAACAAACACAAGAATTCATCATACAAATGTTTGTCCTGGGTGGGGATCGAACCCATAACTCTTGGCGCATGGGGCAGGGTCACTACCGAATGCACCATCGAGCCAGTCAAATGTCTGCAAGTAGTATCTAAGTTAGTTATACTTGACAGACTTGAGATACTTCCTAATTTACATTAAAGTATGCCGACGGACGCTTAAACTTAATATTGCCGGCTATTCGGTAGGTCTCCAATTGAGATTCAGTTTGCTACAATCACTTAACCAAATATATTACTGGATCTATTAGAATATTCGTGCTAATAGTTAGAATGTCGTTACCTACTTGGGTTTCAAACTTTGGTATATAACATTATATATATAACAGTCGGTTAATAAATAATTTTGAGCAGTGGTAGCTCAATGGTAAGGACACGCGCCTCTTAACCAAGGAGTGCGGGTTCAAACCCGGGCATGTACCTCTAGATTTTACAAATCTATGTACATATTTATACCACTAGCTCGACGGTGAGGGAAAACATCGTGATGAAACCTGCAAATTCGACTTTGAATTTGTAACCATGATCCAAAAATTGTCTGGTTCCCCTATCTTAGGGTTACGAAGGTCAGATCGGCAGTCGCTTCAATGTAATTACCAGACTCGCTAAATCCTGGATAATGGTCCAAGCGGACCCCGTCTAAGCACGGGAAATAACGCTAGGAAGATGATGATATAACAGTCGGTTAATATACGTTTCACGAAAACAAAGCCGATAAGTCACTTGATGTACCTGATGTTACAAATATCTGTAACTCAAGCTACGTATTTATTGTAAACTTTTGTTATACAAAGTTGAAGCAACTTGTTGCTAAGTTGCTATCAACATACTAACTAACTAACTAAACTTCACGCCACTTCCCTAGCGGGGTAGGCAGAGAGAACCGAACGCCATATGGCACGATCCTTACACACCTCACTCGCCTCTTCAACATTCATAATCCTTTTCATACAAGCTCTACGGTTTTTATGACTCCCAACATCACCTTCCGTGGCTCCTACATCCTTCCACATTCGCTATCAACATGTTGGCAACAATGTTGCCAAAATTTTGATAGCTAGTTGATCACCACTTAGGAATATGAATCTAAAATTTGTGGGTGTTTGAACAACACAACTGTGGTATTGAGCAACCTCAACAAAAGTTTACCATTAATACGTAGCTTTTCGGTGACTTTCCATCTGAGATATCGTACCACTTTTACCACACATTCATACTTAACATCACACCCATAATCCCCAAAGGGGTGGCTGAGTCAAACAGGCAGAAGGTCCCTTTAACCAAATTCTACCAAAAACAAAACTGAGATGGTTAGACAGAAAATTTTAAAAAAGTAGTGACAAGTGGCTAGCTTGTCGCCTACACAATCATATACCCATTACCTAATTTATCATTAGTCGCCTTTTACGACATGCTAGGCAAGAACCAAGTTGGCACGTTATTTTTAAGTCTCAGACCAACATAGTACAATGGACTGGGTTAGATGGAAATTTGTGAAAAAGTAGTGACAAGTAGCTAGCTCGTCGCCTACACAATCACATACCCAAAACCCCATATCCCAATAGTCGCGATTTGCGACATGCTAGGCAAGAAACAAAGTTGGCACATTCTTTTCAAGTCCAGGCAAACATAGAACAAATTACCACTTTTATCAATGCCATAAAGAAACAAAAATCGTAAACCGCTCCGGTAAACTCCCGGCTAAGAGCGCTCATCTGGAATTATTACGTCGACATATTCTATATTATGTCGACTCTATATTTACAAACGGTTAACCCTACTTACTAAGAAAATAGTAGGTATCGAGCCTGAGGGTTGTAAGGCAACCTTTTTAACATACGCACGTAACTATGTCTGAGTTCTTCGGGTAAGATATGACGTAAGATATTCGCAAAAGGGGAATATTTTCTTTCGCTTCGTCCGAGCTTTCAGACTTTAAGAAGGCTTTCACAGAAACTTTGTGCTTATTTGTATACAATACGGAAAGTTGGATGTGCCTAAATATCTTCTTATTGCTTATTGTACTTACATCCTTTTTGGATCTCGAGTGGAGTATGCTTACGTGTCTAAGGACGGCAGTGGAAAAATGGGTAGTTTTAGTTTTATACGAATAACTGCCAAGATGACTAATAAATTCTGTTTAGGCCGTCAGTTAGATTATAAAAAAATATTGAACACATATTTTTTTTATTTATTTGCCAAACAAACAAACATTGACGAAGATACAATGAATTTAAGATGCGCGTGACGTCACATATTCGTAAAATTTTTACTAAATAGTGTCGTCGCAAGCCCCCACTCCAAAAATTTGATGCTCTTTATCTTTGTGATTTTTTTTAATTTGATAAAGCGAAAAATATGCATCTAGTATTTTTTTATAATCTAACTGACGGACTAAATAGAATTATAGTTTTTTAATGCAACCATTATCCCTATTATTTATTAAATGTATATGTTTCCGACATAAAAAGTCACTAAAAAGGTTACCAGCAGGTTTTTATATTAAACTATATAAACTAGTACCTAGTCGCCCACTGATCGAAATTCGACCATTATTAGTTAGTTTTTTTTAAGTAGTGCTAATACATTATTTATTGAAATATTAGCTTTCTTCATTCCTTCTCCATATAAACTTTTACTGTGCCAAATTTCACACTCCTCCGTCCGCGTAATTCTCGTAAAAAGGGGTACAAAGTTTTTGCTTCACGTATTAATATAGATAATTAATAATTACATATGATCCTTCCAGTGCAGTTTAGACCGACTTAGAAAACTATGAATAACTATTAGTATAAGTTTGGCAGTGTCAAAAACACGAGTAAATTAGCAAGAAGGCCAAAATAATTGACTATTGGCTTTTTAATAGATACACGCTATTTAACTATTTGAAAATTATTTAAAAAATACTTCCCGCTTGCGCCATTGGAATAGAGCTAAGTATACAAGGATCTTCTACACGATGCACTCCGGAAAGTACTAGACTTTGTAATGCCTAGTCTAGGCTAGCCAATCCTCTTACCGTTGCTATAGTTGCGTTACCTGTTTGGCTCCATTTAATACCATTTGTGTTTCTCTACCTACATATATATTTAAAGTTTCATATGAATAAATGAACGATACGATTACAGATTGAGTTTTCTGTCTAGTCCTACTAATATTATAAACGCGAAAGTTTGTGAGGATGTATGGAAGTTTGTTACTCTTTCACGCAAAAACTACTGAATGGATTTTATTGACACTATACAATATTATAATCAGAATAATAAATAGGCTATAATTTATAAAGATATTTATATATTGATATTATATTTTATAGCATATAATGTTGTTAGTATGTATTGTCTACTAGATTCATGACATCACGTTATTATTCATATTTAATCAAGTGATAAAGTCTTCATACATGTACAGAATCCCTGAAATGTACAAGCAATTTGTGAAGTTATGTTGCTATCAATTTGAATGGACTCATAACCGATTATGATTTAGAGCATGACTACATCGGCCTAATTTATATTACGTCGTCACTATGATTTGAAAATCAAGTTTCATGACTAGATTGTTAAATGAAAAATGTGTAATTTATGTTCTGAACTAGCCTAGACATAGACTGGCTCAATTGCGCATTCGGTAATGACCCTGCCCTATGCGCTCAGTTATGGATTCGATCCCCACCCAGAACGAATATTCGTGTGATGAATACTTGTGTTTGTTCTGTGACTGGGTGTTTATATCTAATATTTAAGTATGTTTTTGTAATGCCACTGTTTATTAAGCTGATTGTGATTTTTCAGCTTTCCATCCAACCCAGCCCACTGTCCCGTGTTGGTCTAGGACTTAAAAAGAATATTCCAACTGTGGTTCTTGCCTAGCATGTCGTAAAAGGCGACTAATGGTATATCGGGTCTTGGGTGTGTGATTGTGTAGGCGAAAGGCTAGCCGCTTGTCACTACTTTTTCACAATTTTTAATCTAACCAAGCCCGGCTTTATTTTCGGCTGAATGTGGTTGAAAGGGCATGCTGCCCCTTTGACTCTGCCTACCCCTTCGGGGATTAAGGGCGTGATGTTATGTATGTATGTATGTATGTATGTATGTATGTATGTATTGTGATATCCGTAATACAAATGCTTACGATACTTACTTAACTCGGAGTCAGATCAATGTATGTGATGTTGCCGTATATTTATGTATTTAAGTATATTTTTTATTTATTATCAAAGTATATGTACCATCGCATCCACAATAGGGATGATGACTGCATTAAAATACTATAATTTTATTTAGTCCGTCAGTAAGATTACAAAAAAATACTTGACACATATTTTTCGCTTTATCAAATTAACAAAAAATCACAAAGATAAAGACCATAAAAGTTTTGGAGTGGGGGCTTGCGACGTCACACTATTTAGTATTTTTTTACGAATGTGTGACGTCACGCGCAACTTTAATGCATTGTATCTTCGTTAATGTTTGTTTGACAAATAAATAAAAAAATATGTGTTCAATATTTTTTTATAATCTAGCTGGCGGGCTAAGCAAAATTTTTAAGTCATCTTGTCTATTCCACATGTCTAACTTACATAGTTAGCAATATGTGTCTAAAATACATTCTGTATATTATTCATGAGATAAATCATTCATGAGTCAGTGTTGGGTGCACACAGGGGAATCATCCATGCGTCACCACCTTTACATAAGCTTTATGCTCTAACACAATTCTACGTCTAGCTTAATTTCCTAACTATACAAGTATACTGCAAGATGTTCATCAGTTTACGACTAGAATTTGGTTCCACTAGTTTGCAGACATTACATTAAATCCCTTAGGAATGTTGAAGGTGAAAACCCAATGCTGAGCATAATTTCGACTTCAATAGAAACGTTTTATTATTGTTTTAAATTTAAATACATACATACATAACATCACGCCCGTAGTCCCCGAAGGGGTAGGCAGAGTCAAATGGACAGCAAGCCCCTTTAACCCAAAAATAAAACTGAGCTCCGTTAGATGAATTTTTTTTTAAAGTAGTGACAACTGGCTATCACTTCGCCTACACAATCACATACACAAAACCCCATACACCATTTGTAAAAATTTTTACGACATGCTAGGCTAGGCAAGGAACATAGTTGGCATATACTTTTTAAGTCTCAGACTATCATGGGACTAATAAAACTTTAATGTTTTAAATTTAAATATCATTTATTTCTCGCTACTATACTTTTACGTAATTCCAAAGGATCTAATGTAACAACTTTTAACAATTAACGTAATTAATAAAGTTCATACAAAATTTAAACATTCATTGTATTCCGATATCAAACAATTAAACCCATGTTTCCCAGTTAATAACACTACCGGATAATTGTAATTTTCACATGTCCTCCGTATTTTCAGGCACGATGCTTTAAAAACATCCCCCAATTATTTTCATCGGATTCAGTTTTTTTCAAAATATTTACAGTAAAAAGAACGCCATTTACGTGCGTTTCGAAAACTTTCGCGCAAATGTTTTTTTTTATACTTTAACCAATTCGAAGCGGTGAAAACAAAACCCAAAAAAGGTATAGCACCCATTCTTTTTCATTTTCAAATTTGTTAAAGAGATAATGACTAGCTATATGAGAGTGATGAGTATGAATGTTAGTGGATGGAGAAGAAGAGGAAGGCCAAATAAGAGATGGATGGGCTATGTGAAAGATGATATGAGAGAAATGGGAGTGAATAGCTTGATGACGGCTGACCGGGACGTATGGAAAAGAAAGACATGCTGCGCCGACCCCAGATGAACTGGGAGAAGGCCAAGAGGATGATGATGAATAGCTTTATACTTACGAAGAGAGTTCATATAGCAATATAAATAATAATAATAAACCTATTTATCTGACTTTAAAGTAAGTAACTTAAGCGTAAAAAGTTTAAATCATACTATTTTTGCAAAAACAAGTAAAATTAAACTACTTCTTATGCTTGAGAAATCGCTAGATTTCAGGAGACGCAAATTTCTGTGATCGATCGACAAATACGAGCTAGGTATTACTTTGACAAAGGTAAACGGTTTCAGATAAATAATACAGATTTTATTAAGCTAAATGATATTGTATAAATTGTTGTCTTGTGTTGTTTATTCAGTCTATTTGTCCGCACAAGCTTCATTTGATTCAGAAAAAACAGGGATCCACGCGAAAACAATTGTTTTCGTCAAATTATTTTAAACAGAAAAAAAATGAGAAGAGAGGAAGGATGTGCCGCATTGCCGCATGTAGTAAAATACAGCACGTACCGCACGTACGAGATATAACATAATCAAGCATATACTAACAGATAAAGTGATATATAAACTGTAATACGACGTTAATTAAATCAGACATCTACCAACCTTCATCTCATTGCACACCAGTCCCATACACGGTTATATTTGGTGAACCCGACGTGATGGGGTAATTGAGACTCATACCAACTGTTGTCTCAATTACCCCAGTCCTATACATGGTTAAAGTGGTGACCCCGACAGAACAACCAAATGGCAAAGCAATCGAGCCAAGGAATCATGGTTAAAAAGGACATGTATGAATGTTAGTGGATGGAGAGGAAAAGGAAGGCCAAATAAGAGATGGATTGATCGTGGAAGATGATATCAGTGAAATAGGAGTGGATAGCTTTATGACCGCTGACCGGGACGTGTGGAAGAGGAAGACATGCTGCGCCGACCCCAGATGAACTGGGACAAGGACAAGAGAATGATGAGGATGATTTAAAACAGTAAAAAAACTCGATTACCTCTAAACAAAAACACTGCAGCATATATTTCTATCTAATTACAAGCAATATTACCCAATTATTAGATTCCAATCATGGCCCTTGTTTGTCCAAATGAATGGGCAGCCCCCGGTAATTTAATCTATCAATGGCCATTTTATCTGTATTATTATTCGAGATCAACAAACCCCAGCCAATTATTTGCTGCGGATTGTCGCAGACGAGTTTTGAAATTCGTCGGATGGTAAAATGTCGACGCTGATACCAATAAATATATTTTATAAAAAACAACAACATAACTTCACGCCCGCAATCCCCGATGGGATAAGCAGTTATTCAACCAAAAATAAAACAGTGCTGGGTTAGATGGAAAATTGTATATAACTAGTAACAAGTGGCTAGCTCGTCGCCTACACAATAACATATCCAAAACTCGATATACCATTAGTCGATTTTTACGACATGCTAGGTAAGAACCACAGTTGGTAAATTTTTTTTAAGTCCCAGACCAACATGGGACTCCTACTGATGCCTACGGACGGGAATATATTTTATGAACAATAATAATACACTCGATAAATATATTTTCTCTTATTTAGCAAGTAATGGAGTCGTTGATTAAAGAAGACTTAGACGTTTAAGACGAAAAGACTTATTAATATAAAATAAGCGAAAGGTGTGAACCAGAATCACATATAGTAGATGCAAGTATGTGATCTTTGAGTACCTTCAATGGGAAAAGGGCATGACATGACACATGAGATGAATTCTTGTAGTGGATATCGGAGCGTAGAGTACCTACCATCCAAGGAGCAGTTACTACCTTAGCCAAAAACCTATATCAATTGGGTTCGATGGAAAATTGTGAACTGGTAGCAAATTCTCGTAGCCAGTAGCCTAAACGAATCCAATACAGGTTTAGTCGCCTTTTACGACATGCTCGGCAAGTAATACAGTTGTTGTCTACCTCGTTGGTCTAGCGGAAGCATGCACTGCCTAAGGACCAAGAGGTCAATTCCCGGGTCGGGTGAAATTACTCAGTCACAGTCCGGAGTCAGGAAGTTGGCGGTTTAATCACCCTCGTGCCTCGAAAGCATGTTAGGCCATTAGTCCTGCGCCTGACCTTTTACCGGTCATGTCGGAATGCCGTCTCACCGGACTATGAGAGTGACGGAATAGAGAGTGCACCTGTGTTTGCGCATACACTTGTACCCTATAATATCTACTGCAAAGATGGCTAATCCTTGTTGAGATTGGCCGCCGTAACCGATATCGGAGGACTATTACAGTTGGTACTTTCTTCAGTTCTAGACCAACATAGGCCAAGACAAAACACAAATTGTCTAATCTCACGCCATAGTCCTCGAAGCAAATCGTAGAGCATCCTAGCGCGTCGCGACGTTTGTAATTCCCGCTACTTTACGCAACACGCGTGTGTACAACTAAATTATGCAACGCTCATAAACCAAAATGAAAGTAAGACAGAATTACGCAACAGTGCAATTCACAAGCTGTCACGATGTTGTTTTTGTTATATCACCTTCCGAGAGTTCACATCTCCCAAGCGACATATCCCGTAGTAAGTCAAAGTGCACTTACACCATAATTATAGATCTATAGACGACTGGCCCGTTGGTCCAGTGGTTAGAGATCCTGGCCACGAAACCAAGGGTCGCGGGTTCGAATCCTGCTAGGGGCAAATGTTTCGTGTGATGAACATGGACATTTGTAGTCGAGTCATAGATGTTTATAAACGTATTTAAGTATGTCTATCCGTTCGCCTAGTATCCATAGTACAAGCATAAGCTTAGTTTGGAACTAGGGAATTGGTGTGTCAGTCTGGATAATTTATTTATTTAATTTTATAGGAAATTATATAGATATACTTTTCTAAACTAAACGAGACAATGTGTCCATATTATTGACAACTACATAGTTCAATGCTATGATAGCTCGTTGAATATTAAAACGTGTCCTTAAACAGCTTGGAATTGTCTTAAATACCTAATAAGATAATGTAACATCACTTTGATAAACTTAACCCAAGTCTTAGACTATGTACAAACATCGAATAGCCGCTTACTCCAAATTATTTCCTTAACATACAGCCAACCAAAAGCTTCCACCAAATCCTTGTCTACGACTGACCAAAATACCGTTACGTCAGTAAATTTTTAACAATTCCCAGCACCGCGTCCGAACGACATAACCAGTCCAATATATTTGATCCTAAGCACTCCAAAACTTTTATTGAAGTCTGCGGAACATTTAAGTGGAACTTACCCAGATAAGTTATATCTTCCGCGTTCACATTGCCGAGTTTGTGGTCCAAATTCCTTGATATGGGTCAAAGAAATTCGGTGATAAATTTGAAAGTATTTCTTAAAAGCAAATAAATCTGAAGAAATCTTGTTTGAATATCGGGTATTCAATATTTTTGTTTGAACGCTGGATCAATTTGTTAGAAATCTTATAGAAAAAATATCTTCGGTTGGTATAACATGTGAGTGTCGATTTTCTGTGAGAGGGTCGTTCTTGCCAGGTCGAATCGGACCAGCTTATAGAGCCCTTGATAAGTTACTTATCTTTGCTCCATGCCCCATGTTGATCTGGGACTCAAAAATAATGCCAACTGTGTTTCTTGCCTAGCATGTCGTAAAAAGCGATAGTATATCGGGTTTTGGATATGTGATTGTGTAGGCGACGAGCTAGCCACTTGTCACTACTTTTTCAAATTTTTCACATTTAACCCAGCCCAGATTTATTTTTGGGTTAATGTGATGTTATGTGTGTATGTAAACTTAAAACAACTGCAACACTTTTTCACAATTGTTCATCTAACCCAGTCCAGCTTTTTTTTTCTAAATGAGGTCAAGAGGGCTAGTTGCCTCTTTGACTTTGCCTACTCCTTAGGGGATTACGGGCATGATGATATGATATGTATGTACGTAACTCTGGTATATCTTCTCATCCTCTCTTTACTTAAGCCACGCCCGGAGGCGCGGTGGCAGTCAGACTGCTATACGGAAGTTACAGTCTGTGTTATTAGCTTTTTCTGTTTGCGTCGGGACGAGAGATTTATGCCATTGTGTTTATTATGTAGACCGAGGGAGCTGCGTGACGTCATTTTGCGCGATGTTTTATCCTCGTAAAGTAATGCAATGGCCCAACTTATGTTGGGGAGTAAAGGTGATTCGAGACGGTTCATATTAAGTACTTGACAACTTTATATGTAATCGACTGCTGAATATAAATAAATAAATAATAAATAAATAAATTCTTCAGACTAACACACCAATTCCGTAGCTCCAAACTAAGCTTATGCTTGTGCTACGGATACTATATGAACGGATAGACATACTTAAATACGTTTATAAACATCCATGAGTCGAGTACAAATGGCCATGTTCATCACACGAAACATTTGCCCCTATCGGGATTCAAACCCGCGACCCTTAGTTTCGTGGCCTGGGTATCTGACTACTCGACCAACGGGTCAGTCGATGGTAGTAACATTTATATTTCATGCTATTGACTTTTGCCGTTGCGAAAGAGAGAAGCAACTCTTTGTCGGTCAAAAATTTGATGGGATTAATTTTTAGAAATCACTAACAGTTCTGTACTTCGAAATTTATTTTAAGCTTATTATCTTTAAGTTCGTAGCTCAAAGTCTTATTAAGTCGAAGACTTTAATGTGTTGTATTTATTGGGAAGTTGCAGAAAAATAAATACAAGTGCCTAAAAATTTTTGAATGAAACGCCCCACCCACTTCACAATACTGCTAAATTTCACATGTTTGCATTCTAACAAAAATGCCCGCTAAAAAGCATTACTTACAGCGATATAGCCTCATAAATTTATGATGATACACACTCCTGATGTGCGCAGCTTACACAAATCCTTCCTGTTCGTGTAATTTACACAACTGTTTTTAGTGTCGCAATAAATAAAGAAATTTCGCCGGCGAATCTCGTACAGTATTCTGTAATAAGCGTATATTACTGTTTGCCTTCACGCGAATGTTTCACTGCTTGTTGGGAGCCGAACGTTAAAATTTTATGGAATTTAAAATTGTTTTCCACGTTCTTTTGAACGTGAATGAAAACAAAGGACGCGATATATGTATATTCAACCAGAAAAACGGTTTTTTTACTTTTTCAAGGGAAACCGAGATGTGGAACGTGATTTTTGCGCAGAGGTTTTTGTTACCAAAGTGTTGGTATTTTCTTCGGTGATATGTGTACCCGAAAATATGTATAAGTATATGTTTGTATTAATGTGTATATGTTTTTGGATGCTGTAGTGTGTGACTTATCTAAGTAATTATAGAGGAGTAATAAGCCAAAGTCGATCGCAACAAGTCTTTTCAATACAACGTCGCCTGGTCCCATCATTGCATGGCGACCCTGCCAGTGCTGCCTCCCTAGGCAGCGCTGCGCAGCGGGTAGGTTTATAAATTTTGGGAGTGCATTTTTTACAATACAACGTCGCCTGGTCCCATCATTGCAATGCAAATAACTCCTTTAAACACTTTAAACAAAAAAAAATATGAATCGGGTGTGGCAAGAACTTGTGAATAATGGCGATAATTGAGTAGTTGGTTGGCTGTATAAACACAATCTCAATTATTAATACATAATTAGTCGCCATATAGATACGACTTGTTGGAGAAGGAATACAGTTAGTACAATATTTTAAGCCACAAACCAACCTAATATTGCTGGTATTATCTTTCATTTTGCCTTAAATACCTAGATGAATTGGTCATCATCAAGATCTTGATCCTTCTTCTCGTATGCTTACATCATAATATAAAATGAAATAGTCCGATGTTGGTCTGGGACTTAAAAAAGAATGTGCGAACTGGGCTCCTTACATATAGCATTTCGTAAAAGGCGACTTATGGTATATGGGGTTTTGAGTGTGTGATTGTGTAGGCGACAGGCTAGCCACTTGTCACTACTTTTTCCCAATTTTCCATCTAACCCGGCCCAGTTTTTGGCTGCATGTGGTTAAAGGGGATTATGGGCGTGATGTTATGTGATCTTTTATGTTATAAGATTAAAAAAGTTCTACATTTCGATTACCGTGGTGTCATAACCAAAGCGACATTATTTTCCTGTAAAACCGGCTCCGATGCGAAGTATCTAATTGAATATCTAAATTCAGAAAGGGCTCTCGTCACGTTTTATCGTAAAATGTTTTTTTTACATTAACAGCTTCTGTTTGTATCGTTACGAACAAGACAGGCCTGTCGTTAATTTATTCATGAAATAAGACTTGACATGTCATTTTAAGACTCGAGAACGTGTGACCTGTGTTTACAGATACACATTTAAAATGTCATGTAAAACAAGGTTCAAGAATATTTGACCTCTAAACATATTCTTAGATACTGAAATTATTTTGAAATTTTCGTTACTGTTTTATTTCTTTTATGTGTCTGAAGTAAAGTGACAAAGGTACGTTCATTCTTTGATTAGGTCCAAAGAGATGTGTAGCAAGTATTGTCACATAAAATACAATTGTCTAAGTAGGAGAGCTGGCGCCAATTTATGGGTAGATATTTGAGTCCAGCTGAAAACTTGTCGCATACTTTTCGTATTATTCCCCAACACGGAACTGCAGACGTGCCTGGCGAATAATGGGGCTAAATCAAGATAAACAGATTGTTAAATCACCTGGCAGATAAAAAATCCCACCAAAATATTTTTTAGAATCCCATTTTAGTTATAAAAAATACCCTATTAAAATTTCAAGTTGCCTCAAATATTTTTTAATATATTATTAGCACACGTCTTGCAGTGTTGAAACCCCGACTAAATTTTATGGGCGATTATTTTTTTTATTTTTTAAAGATTAGACTACGCCATACAATATCAATAGTCGCGCGACATCGAGCCAGACAAAATATACCAATAGTCGCCTTTTATGTCGACATGCTATTCCAGCATGACTAAGAAACAAAATTGGACCCATTTGCGCAGTGTTCGTGTGAGTGACGAACTGACTAACTTATAAACTAACGAACAAATATAACATCACGCCCATAATCCCCGAAGGGGTAAGCAGAGTCAAATGGGCAACAGGCCCCTTTAACCACATTCAGCCAAAAACAAAACTGGACTGTTTAGATGAAAAATTGTGAAAAAGTAGTGACAAGTGGCTAGCTCGTCGCCTACATAATCACATACCCACAACCCCATATACCATTAGTCGCCATTGACGACATGCTACGCAAGAAACACAGTTGGCACGTTCTTTTTTAAGTCCCATACCAACATCAGACACTAACTACTAACTTATAACTACAATTTAAAGTACTTTTTATATCTAACTGCTAACCCAGCTCATTATTTTGGCTAAAAGTGGTTAAAAATGCTTGCTATTTCACGGATTATATGTTATTTAATTATGTGTTCGGCCTCACAACCTCAATCCGAAACGAAAATATTTACAAAGAATGTTTACTAAAGGTCCATGTCTAAGGTCTAGTCTAGCACCTAGAATATAAATTAGTTTCGGCGGCAACTTCACTGTAGTTAGCTCAGCAATTTGGGGCCGAACTATTCTAGACAGTTTAAGAGCTACTAAGGTAAGTGGTGTAATTGTTTGTAATCTTCAGCTTTGGAACTGAACAGGCGGTAGTGAACTTAGACTTCAGGATAAGAAAAGTGTTTTAACGTAGATATAAACAATAAATAAATAAATATCAGACTACATCACATACATTGATCTGACTCCGAGGTAAGTAGCTTAAGCACTTGTGTTACGGATATCAGAAACAACAGTGGTTTTACAAATATATACTTATATATTGGATATTAACACCCAGACACAGAACAAACACAAGTTTTCATCACAAGATTGTTTGTCCAGGGTGGGGATCGAACCCACAACTCTTGGTGCATAGGGCAGGGTCAATACCGAATTCGTCATCAAGCAAGTCAGATAATAATATGTAGTTATTTATTTACAAGCGTTGAACTTTGATTCTCTTTTTTTAACACACTAATTTCATGTAAAATCTGAAAATCGTTGTATTAGGCCAATTTATAGAGGAATCTCTATTAACAGACAACTTAATACAAATATTATTGCAATATTTGACAGGCCCGTTGGTCGAGCGGTCAGAGACCCTGGCCACGAAACTAAGCGTCGAATCCCGCTAGGGGCAAATGTTTCGTGTGATGAACATGGACATTTGTACTCGAGTCATGGATGTTTATAAACGTATTTAAGTATGTCTATCCGTTTACCTAGTATCCATAGCACAAGCTTATAAGCTTAGTTTGGGACTAGGGAATTGGTGTGCCAGTCTGAAGAATTTGTTTATTATTATTATTATATTATAATAATAGCCCAAAACTTTATAATAGGTGTATATTATATATTGATGTTGATGAAATATTTTTTACCTATATGTTTGAAGCATTAATAATTTCCCTAGAAGTTATTTTACCTTTTTAAATTGTTATTGATTTAAGTTTTGTGTCATAAAACTAAGCACACGAATTTTCGTCTCGTTCTTCTTCTTTAGTTTAATAGCCAGGCTCTAGACCAAGCGGCCTTTGGTTTTGCTAACAATCAGCAATTCTTTTAAGTTTCATCTATAGTTAATACTTCCGTCAGAGCCAATACCGATAATCCAATACTTTACAATACATACATACATACATACATACATACATACATACATACATACATACATACATACATAACATCACGCCTGTAATCCTCGATAGGGCAGGCAGAGTCAAAAGGACAGCAAGCCCCTTTAACCACATTCAGCTAAAAATAAAAAAAATCATCTAGCCCACTACGTGAAAGTAGATCATAAATCAATATGTGAAAAGTGGTCGTGGGGAAAACATAGCAATCAAAGAACACATCGCAAAGGAACGCGGATAACCATATATATTACATACTAGCTGTGCCAGCGGTGTCACCCGCGTTTATGGTTAATTTTATAAAGACTATTTCCGTCATACATGATTTCTATGTAACTTTAACCATTAAGGCTTCACACGCGACGGAAGCTTAAAAAATGGAGTAACTTCTTCCGTTTTCCCAACATTTCCCTTCACTACTCTGCTCCTATTGATTGTAGCGTTATGAAAAGTATACTATAACCTGCCCAGGAGTGTAAAGAATAATTGTACCAAGTTTTGTTAAAATCCGTCGAGTAGTTTTTGTTTCTATAAGGAACATACAGACAGACAGACAGACAAAAATTTTACTGATTGCATTTTTGGCATCAGTATCGATCACTAATCACCCCCTGATAGTTATTTGAAAATATATTTCAGGTACAGAATTTACCTCTCTACAGATTTATTATAAGTATAGATATACACATCATCACGCCCGTAATCCCCTGAAGGGGTTGTCAGAGCCAAAGGAGCAGCTACATTCAGCCAAAAAATAAAACTGGGCTAGGTTAGATGGTCAGCTCGGCGCCTACACAATCTCATACCCAAAACCCGATATACCATTAGTCGCCTTTAACGACATACTAGGCAAGAAATACAGTCGGCATTCTTTTTAAGTCCCAGACCAATATGTAACAATGATTGCCAACATAATTCTCCTGAAGACTCCGAAGCTTGTCTACGACAGCAACAATATGACCCCAAGCTACAAGTGCCTTAATAGTAAGACAATATTATCCTGTTAATTTTCCGTTACTTTTGATGCCGTTGAGCTACAATGGAGCACTTTCGGCGGTAAACACGATAGCAAATATTGACTAATACTTACTGCCTCTTAGCGATCGATCGGTTTATAAGCACAATGAGTGAGATGTTTGAGCACTTCACATTTATCTGAACATGTTTTTATGGCAAGTTTGATGGAAGCGGGCGGTGGCACCTCAATGCGGAAGGATGCGAGAAAGATAAGATGGGAGAAGAAATAAAGAAGTAGAATGATTAGGAGGATAGCGCTCAGAGAAGAGGAATATAGTAGAATGTTAGTGAAACAATATATTTTAAAACGACGAAGTAATGCGCGAACATACAATAAAAAACAATGCGGTCGAATTGATAATCTCCTCCTCTTTTTGAAGTCGGTTAAAAATTGAGCAAATTTTAAAATATAAGTATTTTGTAATTTCTGTTCTATTTCGTACCTAAAAAAAACAAATATATCTATTCAATACTAAAAATTAAGACAATAGCGATATCAATATAGAGTTTCTTATTTGATTGTTATTACAATGGCGTGTATAAAAACAGCACTCCCTATTTTTGACAGAATCTCAACCTACCAAAATCTCAACAGACAACGTAATTATACCCAAGCTTCCCTCAGTCAATAATAATAATAGTACTTATTAAACCCGCACTACTTCCGTTTAATTCCAGTTAGCAACCAACGACTTAAGATTATTTTACTGGGTCATACAAATTACATTGCGTTAATTAAAATTTAATTTGAAACTGAGGTAAACCAGAATAGAGCTGAGCGCGGCGCCTGCTCGGAATTATGACGCGTTAAAGTTAACTCGCGACTCAGTCAACGGTGATACTGGCTCGTATTACAGCGTAAGGGCGGGGTCCCATCATGTGAAGTTATTAAATTAATAAATATCAGACTACGTCACATACATTGATCTGACGCCGAGGTAAGTAGCTTAAGCATTACGGATATCGGAAACAACAGTGGTATTACAAATATATACTTAAATATTGGTTATTAACACCCAGACACAGGACAAACACAAGTATTCATCACACGAATGTTTGTTCTGGGTGGGGATCGAACCTACAACTTTTGGCGCATGGGGCAGGGTCACTACCGAAGGAGCCATTGAGCTTGTCGAATTAGAAGCATATTAAGGAAGCTTCCTTGCTAGGCCACCTCGGGCGAAACTTGTTGGGGGCGGCAAATTAGAAATAACTAAATAAGATCGATTTACTAAATAAATCCTTTAAAAAGTTGAACTTTTAAATATTTATTTAGTAAATGCCCATGTTGGTCTGGGACTTGCCCATGTTGGTCTGGGACAAAAAAAAAGAATGTGCCAACTGTGGTTCTTGCCTAGCATGTCGTAAAAGGCGACTAATGGTTTACGGGCTTTTGGGTATGTGACTGAGTAGGCGACGAGCTAGCCACTTGTCACTCCTTTTTAAACAGCTTTCCATCCAACCCAGCCCACTGTCCCATGTTGGTTTGTGACTTAAAAAGAATATGCCAACTGTGATTCTTGCCTAGCATGTCGTAAAAGGCGACTAATGGTATATCGGATTTTGGGTGTGTGATTGTGTAGGCGACAGGTTGGCCGCTTGTCACTGCTTTTTCACAATTTTCCATCTAACCCAGCCCGACCTTATTTTTGGCTGAATGTGGTTGAAGGGGCATGCTGCCCCTTTGAATCTGCCTACCCCTTCGGGGACTATGGGCGTGATGTTATGATTGTATGTATTTAGTAAATCGGGTTACAATGTCTGCGGGTCGGCGGAAATCCAAGTTTAAAAAATTAAGACACGCTACGCCACTATAGCTAGGCGTCCATCCAAGCACGTATATTCGGGTTCACAAGATTTAAACAGCTTAAGCTATTATCAAAGGGAAAAAGAAAGAAAAGACTAAGAAATTAAGAAAATCTATAAAAATAAAACAAAGTCGTGTTCGTTACACCACTTATAAGTCGAGAACGGCTAAATCGATTTACGTTGTTTTTGATTTCTTGGATTTGTCTTCGTCTAGAATAACAGAATAACTATTAAAAACATTGAAAAATTGACAATAAAACAAAATAAAAGCAAAAGTATTTTCTCATATAAAACGGTGGGATTCGTATCTGTCAATTGAAATTTCAATCGACAAATCAATGTCAATTTTCATTTACTGGGCGATACGAAGTTCGCCGGGACAGCTAGTTACGAATATAATATACATGCATTGTCTTGTCTTTATTACTTTGTCCCGGTCATAGTTGCGAACCGTGTTTCAAAAATTGCTAGCGAATGTCACCTGACATTCTTGACCCTTTGACAGTTGAACCTGCTTAAACCAACATTATTCAAAAGACTGTAATAATCATTTGAATATTATATATAGGTTTTTTACGATAGAGTTAGTTTATATAGACTTGTACCTACTTTTGTTTTGTCTCGTCAAACACATCTCGTGGAATCACAGCCTTATCGACCTTGGATAAAATTTATTTGGCGATCTCACCTTCTGCTATAACACATGAGCTATGCTCTAAGTAGGGATTCTGAGAAAATGTCATCAAGAGATGATTCGTTAATGACTTACAAGGAATTCGCTAGCGTGGCATATTAATAAGCGGTTATTCGCGGAAGTAACCACATATGCAGACTATACGAATATATATTCTAAGTTACAACAGTAAAGTTATTGTATACAATAACATAATCTCGACCGAAACTCTCTATATAGCAGTTAACTATTAGAATAGAGTTATAAATAATTATCAGACTAAATCACATACATTGATCGGAATCCGAGCTAAGTAGCTTAAGCACTTGAATTACGGATATCAGAATCGACAGTGGTATTACAAACATATACTTAAATATTAGATATTAACACCCAGACACAGAACAAACACAAGTATTCATTCATTCACATGAATATTTGTCCTGGGTCGAGATCGAACGCTTAACATTTGGTGCATAAAGCAGTGTCACTACCAGACCAACATTGAACGAAATAAATAAATAATAAATGAATAAATAAATTCTTCAGGCTGACACACCAATTCCCTAGTCCCAAACTAAGCTTATAAGCTTGTGCTATGGATACTAGGTATCCATAACTCGAGTACAAATATCCATGTTCATTACACAAAATATTTGCCCCTAGCGGGATTCGAACCCGCGCCCTTGGTTTCGTGGCCAGGGTCTCTGACCACTCGACCAACGGGTCAGTCAAAATAATATACCGTTTTAATCCCTAGAATACAACTTCTGCACCTTTACATGCGATGGAGAATTTTATTGACTCAAAGAAAACTTTAAATTTTTATCATCATCATCATTTTGGACCATTATTGACCCTATCTTCGGGGAAAACAGAAAGTAGCATCACTGACCCAAGATTAAATACATAGATCACTGAAACAGCATCGTCACAGATCATGTTCGATCACCATAAACAGTTGCACCCAATGCAATGGCATCACGGTCGAGCCAACACAGAGAGGGTCCTTTGTCGCAGCTGTCGGTAATGGTGTGACTGCGGACCAAACTGGAATACGACGTGTAAAGGGTCTATCACATTGGTAATGTTGTCCCATGTTGGTCTGAGACTTAAAAATAATGTGCCAACTGTGTTTCTTGCCTAGCATGACGTACTTAATTATGATATTAGTATATAAGTATATTTATATTATTAGATTCCAGGCATTTTAGAATCATTAAACACAACTTAAACAAGATCTCTTTTATTTCTAACGAACACGGAATCACTTTTATAGGTACAATAATTTCAACGCGGGAGATCAGAGAGCAGAGCCTCTAGCGGCAAAAATCATCATCTTCCTAGCGTTATGTCCCGTGTTTAGACGGGGTCCGCTTTGACCATGATCCAGGATTTAGCGAGTCTGGTAATTACATTGAAGCGACTGCCGATCTGACCTTCGTTACCCTAAGATAGGGGAACCAGACAATTTTTGGATCATGGTTACAAATCCAAAGTTGTTTGAATTTGCAGGTTTCATCACGATGTTTTCCTTCACCGTCGAGCTAGTTGTATAAATACGTACATAGACTTGTACTAGCTAGCGGCAAAAATGTACACTGTTTTTTAAAACTATAACAAGGACGTAATAAAACGTACTGCTTTAACAAAGAATTGGGATGTTGACTGGCTAGTCGATTGAGATACTTTTTAAGAGCTGTCAAAACAAAATAATTTCATACATTTTGTATGGGCTTGTTAACGTGTGACGTCACTAGTTTGTATAGTCAGCTGACTTAATATTAAGCAGTTTTTGTATAATAAAAAATCTTAGAATCAATATGATAAGAAATCAATAAGGCTTAACAGCATACTACGATAGGTACTTTCTTTTTCAGAATTGATATTTCAAAATTAACTAAAATGGGTGTCAACATCCCAATTGCAATGTATCGAGCTATTGTGATAAATCGCTATAGTGTGAATAAACCCTTAGTCGTTTCTGAATACCATGCCAGATGTGAAACAGCTATAACGCTGGCCTCAAGAAATCGGGGTAGATTGACACCATATGTATCACCCATTCAAAATTTATACGCACTGAAATTTCAACAATCACAAAATAAATGACAGCCCAATAAATATGTAAAAACCGTCACCATCTACTTTACACAAATAGAGAATTTTAACTAAATAAATAAAAAAAAACATAAAAAAATTTCACGTGGTAAAAAATAAATAAAGGATTTAAAATTGTTCCCAGAAAATTATGAGGTAGCATATGTACCATATTCTTACAATAAACAAGATCCACAAAGTTGAAGGCTAATCTGTATCAAACAAGTATAACGATAGTATCAAAATAGGTTTTTCTAATAAACGTAGCTAAATGGGGTAGGGGGGAGTGGGGTAAAGGTCTGACCTTCGTACCCGGAGTGTCCTGGAAGGGTTTCTTTGAAGGCGCCCCCTCGACCGTGAATGTACGGCCTGTAGCCCCTTGATAGCTTTAATAGACCTGAGAATATTTTAAAGTTATCCTTTTTGCAGGGTGAAGCCTTGGAGTGTGAACATACGAAAATTGAGGGAGGTTTAGAGTACCCGACTTTTTGTACGAGATAAGAAGTATATTAAAGTCGGAGAAATAAAATTAACAGTACCTATTTAAAAAAATTCAGTCGAATTGAGAACCTCCTCCTTTTTTTGGAAGTCGGTTAAAAATGATAATAAATTAATTACATTGTGTAAAAAAGAAACGTTTTTCTTTAGTAATTTTACAAAAGAAAAAAATTTTTTTTTACAAATGATTAAAAAATGATAATAAATTAATTACATTGTGTAAAAAAATGTTTTTTTACACAATGTAATTATTTTTTTTTACACAATGTAATTAATTTATTATCATTTTTTAACCGACTTCAAAAAAAGGAGGAGGTTCTCAATTCGACTGTTTTTTTTTTAATTTTCAAAAGAGCCTGAAATTAAGTTTATATACGTTTACTTTTTATACGGACCTGATATCAGCGGAAATAAAAACAGTATACTTTTTTTTTATAGAACAGTCAAAACAGGTTTTAACGAATTTTTTAACAGTATGGTTGCGGACCATATTGTCTAAATATTATTTATAAAACCTTAAATAAGATAAATCCTACTAGTTTTTAGTCTCGTTCGTGTACCTTTTACAATTTTCCATCTAAACCAGCCCATTGTCCCATGTTGGTCTGGGACTTAAAAAGATTGTACCGACTGTGGTTCTTGCCTAGCATGTCGTGGAAGACGACTAATGGTGTATCGGGTTTTGGGTATGTGATTGTGTGGGCGACAGGCTAGCCACTTGTCACCACTTTTTCACAATTTTCCATCTAACCCAGCCCAGTTTTGTTTCTTTCCCAGTTTTGTTTTTTAAAGGGGCTTGCTGCCTCTTTAACTCCTTCGGGGATCACGGGAGTGATGTTATGTTATGTTACGTTTTAGTTGATACCTCAATGATGTTTACTTGCAGCCCTCGACCCCATAACTGAAACCTGTTTGTGGCCCCTGTAAAAATAAGGTTGAGTTTGGCTGCACTAGACCATCAAGGTGATCAGCCTCAAAAGCTAATGTATCATGAAATGTTGAGCTAATGCAAGCACCAACGCGCCGGCGCCTCCGCCTGCACGCGCGCATTATGCAGATGGATGCTAATAGGATGCGCCTAACGAGTCGCAGCCGGCTAACCTATGCTAATGACGTCACTTATCATGCGCCTTTTAGCTAATATTAATTGTTAGCTGGAATTTATTTGCAACTCATAATATGAACATTTTGCCAATTTAATCTCTAGCTCTATATGACAGGTAACACCTGTACTGTTTTGTAAGAAATATATTTTTAATTATTCTTTTTTTTCATTTAGAAATTGTAAACAGACAAAACGATTTCCTTCCGCTTAAAATTTAGAGATTTATAATTAGCGAGTCTGTTAATAACATTGAAGCGACTGTCGATCGCACCTTCTTAAACTTAAGATACGGGAACCAGACAAGGTGGATCATAGTTATATTGGTTATACGGACATAGTTATTTAAATTTGCAGGTTTGATCACAATCTATTCTCTTACCCCTGAACGAGTGTTATAAATACGTTTATATATTTGATAATATACGTTTTCTGCCTACCCCTTCGGGGACTATGGCAGTGATGTTATGTATATATATTTAATAAATCTGGACGTAGTACTTGCCGGAGTTGGAACCTACACTTCTCACTTATAAGACGCGTCACGTTACCATTGAGCTACCACCGCTCACTGCTAGCCGATAGTTAAGCACTTTTAATATAAAAAATGACTTGACAACTCTTTTTATGCAATGTCCAGTATAGTACAGTTCCATTTTAGAATAGAATAGAATAGAACAGTAATATTATAATGTAACCATTGCGTATTACAAAATTACCTTCATGCTATTTTTTTGAACTGCTTCGTTGGAACGAACGTGAAAATTCATACGAAAAACCCGTAAGAATAAAATAATGAAAGTAATTACCCGAATCTTTTTGTGTTAAAATTTTAAACTGTTTGCCGATTTCAAAATTCATAAATTGAAATGTTAATTTAAAACATGAATGGAGAATACTTCATTAACCTTAAACAAATTAAGTGTTCGGCGACTCGAAAACAGTTCGTAATAATGTTGTAAAGCTGGGTGTATAAAAGTATTATCCCTTAAGAATTTACTTTAATTACAAAAAGTCCTTTAAAAAGTATTAAGATTCTAAAAAAAATCTCCCTAGGGGTAGGCAGAGTCAAAGGAACAACAAGCCCCCTTAACCACATTCAAAAACAAAATAGGGTGCTTAGCCAAATGCGCGCCAGCGATACCATAACGAACTTCACTAACGCTCGTATCGCGCTACAGACTTATTCGGGTCGACAAATCGGTAACTAACCCCGAGTTCCGTACTATGAGTTCTTAGTAAACAAGTTTGTGGCGCTATACGAGCGTTAGCGAAGTTTGTTATGGAATTGCTGGCGCGCATTTGGCTGTGCACCCTGGGCTGGGTCAGATGGCATATTGTACAACAGAAGAACATTAGATTCAAAATTGATTTTGAATGTAATTTTTTTATTATTTTTGTATTATTTTGTATTATTGTCCATGTGTTGATCTGGGTCTTGAAAATAACGCGGATTGGGCTTGTGTAAGTGACGAGCTAGCCACTTGTCACTACATTTCCACTATTTTCCACCTAATCTCAATTTTATTTCTGACATGTGTTCTGTTTAACTTATGGGCTTACCCTTTCTTGGACTCTAAGTTAAGGGATTTGAGGCGTGATGCTATGTATTTATTTATCCTTGACAAAAACTGTCATTTGTACTTGTGTATACCAGGCTTTACCTTAAAATTCCCAAGTCGAAGCTTATTATAGTCGTTGGAGACTTAGGCCAAGAGTTAAATTATTAATTCATAACTTTTAGCACGATTACCAGCGAATGGCTTATATATTGCCATCATTTTATATTTTTAATACGTTATTGCGTATACTAATTTGATTGCAATTTATTATTTTTTATTGGTTGTAAGACCTTATTAGACCTTATTACTTAAAGTATATAAGTTATATTTCTTATAACTACCAAATCTGTTTATTCTAAGTATGACAGAAACACATAGTTGCCACTTATCGGTGGCTATATTAACTCTATGTGTAATGTCAAAATAAGAAATGATTATTATATGCATCTAAATATACGGTATATAACACAATCCTGTTTTTGTTTTTATCTGAATGTGGTTAAAGGGGCCTACTGCCCCTTCGACTCTGCCTACCCTTCGGGGATTATGGGCGTGATGTTATGTATGTATCTCTTTGTTCGTTCCAAATAATTTACCAAACGGTTGTCCCATTTTAGCTAAACACTGAATAAACTGCTGATCCGATAGATAAATCTGTCCCTCATAGGTAAATAGTACCTACTATATTAGATTTAACAAAAAAACATGAACATAACATTACGCTCCCATCGCAATCTCCGAAAGTGTAGAAATCTCCGAATAGTGACAAATGGCTTTCTCGTCGCCTTTATAATCACAAACCTCGTACACCATAAGTCTTGACATGCTAGCCAAAGAACATAGTTGGTACATCCTTTTTGAGTCCAAAACTATCATTGGCGAACAAAATTTTTTTTTTTTTTTCAAACTGCACGCGAAGTCGCTGGTATCAAGCTATATACAATACTAGCAGCGCCCCGCGGTTTTACCCGCATAGTTCCCGTTCCTGTATGAATATGGGGGTAAAATATAGCCTGTGTTACTTCCGGATAATGTAGCTTTCCAATGGTGAAAGAATTTTTGAAATCGGCACAGTAGTTTTTGAGTTTATTCATTACAAACATACACACACACAAAAATACAAATATTTCCTCTTTATAATATTAGTATCGATTAAAAAGATAAAATTAATGAAACTGAACATCAGCTGACATCAAACCCGATTGAACTCAAACGTCTTGACGCAAGTTAAAACGTTTTCGCGAAACAAAATGAGACATTTGACAAATCCTCGTCTTTATGGGTCCATAAATTCATTGTGAGAAAAATATTATACACAACGTTTTAAAGGACAACAGACGTCAGCCGTAAGTTCTGGGGGACGAAACGAAATTTCCGCAAGAGACAAAGATGTACAGCTGTGGGTAAGGCTTTTGAAATATGATGTAAGCTTTAAGTTTCCGTAGCTTTATTGCATGCATATTTATTTCTTACGTAAGAGTTTGAGATAGTCTATCGTGCGTCCTGCAAGACATAACTGTAAATTTTCTACACTGATATTATAAAGAGGGAAAATTCGATTGTTTGTTTGTTTGCGTTGAATAGACTCCGGAACTACTGGACCGATTTGAAAAAAATGTACACCAATGGAAAGCTACATTAGCAAGTTGCAAGCTTTATTTTATCTCTATATTCCCACGGGAAAGGGAGCTACGCAGATAAAACCAGGGAATGCTGCGGGTCTGAGAAAAAATATTGCTTGTCTTTTCTTAGAAATTTTACATACATACATATATAACATCACGCCCATAATCACCGAAGGGATAGCCAGAGTCAAAGAGATTTAAATTTTCATTATATTTATCTAGTTAACCGTATATATATATGCATTTAAACAACTGTATTTATTAATATATAGAAAATCAGTGAAGTATTTTAAAAGTAGTTATATAACTACTTTTAAAATACTTCAGTTAGTGTATATAATCATGTATTTTAAGGAATTCTCCCTGGCTACCTTGCTAGATAATGGACGTAAAGTTGGTTTTTAAGTAATTTCTGTCATGATGCTGCCGTTAATCTGATATTTTAGTAATAAAAGCAGGCGAGTGAGCCTGCTGATAGATAGACGGTGGAGACTTGGCAAAAAGAATCTATTAGGAGCTGTATAAGACGCATCTGGATATAGTACCTTAACTTAACCTATGCTTAGTTTGTAACTAGAAATTGGTATGTCAGTCTAGAGAATTTATCATTTAAAAAACTATTCCAGCGCAAACCTATATCTTTGGCGGAGAATATCTCAAGGTTGCCATATTTGGCCTAAAAAATGGCTATGTCCAAGCCTGCCTTGTTTATAGCGGGTAATATCGCAAACGGCGAAGTGTTTTGCGGATAAAAATTTTACACCGGCATGGGCTAAGACGCGAATAGTACTTGCTACATTTCTCGCCTGACATTTTGAGGGAATGAGGATTGTTTTTCGGAACGTTTTCTTCGTATCATAGGAATAATCTTCTTATCATTTAGAAGACTATCTAAATGATAAGAATATATGCTTAGTACTAGAATAGACTGTTCGCCTGCACTGCTGAATTAACATGGACTAAGAAATTGTAACTAATAGTTATTAAGACTTTTTAAAAAGAGTAACTATCGAGTTTCTGGCCGGTTTCTTCTCGGTAAAATCTACTTTTTGAATCGGTATATATTGATCTTGTTCTGACGCACTTATAAATATAAGTGCTTTATTGAAGCTTAAGTTAATAAATACAATTTCGTTTCATTTTATTTCAATTTATGTTATTTCATTTCATCTTGCCGTTGGATAATCGTAATTGTTGCGTCTGGTATTCATAGTCACGGATTTTTAGAGATTGAATGTTAGGTACCGGACATGATCAGTTAATTAAACTAGAATGTTTCAGAATTTGTAATGCTATTCTTATAGCGTAAAAAAGTTAGCATCAGAATATTTTGTGATAAACAGATATGGGTTCTGTAGGAATAAAGCCCTTAACTTAATTTTATATTTTATGCTAAGTGACTATCGGCTGATGAAGGAAGGTATAAGAGCGTAATAAACAAATCAATTTATCACATTAACTAGCGGCCCTGCCAGACTTCGTCTGGGTACATAGTGAACTTTTGAGTAACTTTAAATTATTTTAAATTATGATAATCCGTTCGCCTAGTGGTGGTAGCTTAATGGTAAGGACACGTGCTTCTTAACCGAGGAGTGCGGGTTCAAACCCGGCCACGTACCTCTGGATTTTTCAAATCTATGTACGTATTTATACCACTAGCTCGACGGTGAGGGAAAACATCGTGATGAAACCTGCAAATTCAAATAACTTTGGCTTTGTAACCATGATCCAAAAATTGTCTGGTTCCCCTATATTAGGGTTACGAAGGTCAGATCGGCAGTCGCTTCAATATAATTACCAGACTCGCTTAATCCTGGATCATGGTCTAAGCGGACCCCGTCTAAGCACGGGAAGGAACGCTAACGCTAAGGAATAACACTAGGAAGAAGAAGAATCCGTTTGCCTAGTATCCACAGCACAAGCTTATAAGCTTAGTTTGGTACTAGGGAATGTGTGTGTCTGTCTGGAGAATTTATTTATTATTTATTTATTTTACCTGTTGGTCCCGTTACTAATTTGGTGCAGTCGGGACCAACAGGTAAAATAAATAAACACAGAGATACATTTAAATACTTATTTTTTATTTATTTATATAGATTAGGATAGGATATGTCCTCAGTGAAGATCACAAATCAATACCTGAACCTGGTGTAGTACACCCTATTTCGACAGTGAAAACTAAGCAATCAAAGAACACATCGCAAAGGAACGCGAATAACCATATATATTACATACAGAACCATCATTCCGCCCGTAATCCCCCGAAGGGGTTGGCAGAGCGAAAAGAACAGCTACATTCAGACAGAAAATAAAACTGGAGTAGGTTAGATGGAAAATTGTAAATAAGCAGTGACAAGTAGCTAACTCGTCGCCTGCACAATCACACACATTAAATCCGATATACCATTATCACCTTTTATGACATGCTAAGTAAGGAACACAGTTGGCACATTCTTTTCAACTCCCAGAAGAACATGGGACAACCACAACAACGCGACAACGCGAACAAGTTTATGTCTGATATTGCATCTATTTACCTCTCATCTTCCTAGCGTTATGTCCCGTGTTTAGACGGGGTCCGCTTAGACCATGATCCAAGATTTAGCGAGTCTGGTAATTACATTGAAGCCGACTGCCGATCTGACCTTTGTGACCCTAAGATAGGGGAACCAGACAAATTTTGGATCATGGTTTTTCCTTTAACTTCAACATAATAACTTTCCAAAACAAAGAGCATCACACATCAACTGTTCCTGTAACCACAAAAAGCTTCGTACTGAACCCAAAAAACTATTAATTACCCCTGTCTCTCGTCAACGAGTCACGTTCAACAAGTAAGTCCAGTATAACTAGACCTGTGTAAGCCAGCAACCAGGAGAGTTTGTTTTATACAGCGGGCTCAAGCTGAACTGGTTGTTGGTTGCATCGGTGTAAAAAGCTGAGTTTTGGCGGACGCCTCGAAACTGCAGTATCGGCACCGAATATTGGTTATTCGGGAGGTAACGTACACTCCTGTGGTTCGGGGAGTTTTAATTAGCAATGAAAATTCCATCGGGAATCCGGCAACCGAGTGACTGAGGTCAATACTCAGTTTTGCAACAGCTTCCAAATTGCAGGTTGCACAATATTTGATAACCAGTAAATTCAGTTACTTGCATTAGGCGGTCCGTTTTAATGAAGTAAATACACCACTGGTCACCCTTCAAGGTAGATTTTACTTAAAATCTGAGACAAAACCAGTCAATAAAAATACTTTAGCCATCAAAACACATTTTCTCAGAACAGATATTATATTAGTCAAAATATTTTGACTTAATTTATGCTTATCCATTTCCTACGTCAACTGTATTATATATGTTACAGTTAAAACCAGTTTTAGAAAAAAATACATTTTCCATAGTCAAAAGTATTTATGCCTGTGTTAAAACTAGAAATACCTTTTAAATTTATTATTAATTTAAATTTGACGGGCTCGATGGTGCCTTCATTAGTGAGTTGTGGGTTCAATCCCCACCCAGGACAAACATTAGTGTGATGAATACTTGTGTTTGTTTTGTGTCTGGATATTAATATCCAATATTTAAGTATATATTTGTAATACCACTGTTGTTTTATTCGTAACACAAGTGCTTAAGCTACTTAGCTCGGAGTCAGATCAATGTATGTGATGTAGTCTGATATTTATTTACCTAGTTAAAACTAGAATTTACCATAGATATTCAAATCTAGGATACAACTCTGTATCCTAGATTTTTTTAATAAGACAAGAAACACAGTTGGCACATTTTTTTTAAGTCCCAGACCGACATGAGACTAAATTATTAATTGTCACTAGTTTTTCGAAATTCCGTCTAACCCGGCCCAGTTTAGTTTTTATTAGCTGAGTGTTGGTTAAAGGGACTACTCCTATGGCCTACCCCTTCGGGGATTGCGTGTAGTATGTAGTATCTATTCGTAGCAATTTAAGCTCAGATTGCACCTAAGCAACAAATGTGCTACTCTGAGCAGTTCTTATTATTATGTCTCTCGGCATAATCACGGGACAAGCCCGGGCCTTTAAGGCTTGCATGGGGACATGAGTCCAACATGTAGAGGCCTTTTGAGAGTTTGATCTAAATTTGTGACTTTCTTTAAATGTTATTATGTAACGGGACGGAAGTATATCTATCCGTTCACCCAGTATCCATAGCATAAGCATAAGCTTAGTTTGGGACTAGGGAATTGGTGTGTGAGTCTGAAAAATTTATTATTTATTATTATTACACTTCTATTTCACTGTGAAATATCTGGCAAGTAGTACTGTGGGGTCTAGAATAGATGTGTGAGTAATGATGATGCGTGCGGTTTGTTTCTGTGTGCGCAATGCATATGTAATGATTGAGTTTGAATAAACAGTTAGTTGTTGGTCGGCTCTGAAGTGTTTTACTTGTCTCCCATATACATATATCTACCTCGTGACACAACTGTCACACTAGGCAATAACTAGGTCATACCTCCCAACAGTGGTGACCTTCCGACGTTTCCGAATTGTAATAAAGTGAACTCGTAAATTCGTGATGTATACGCTACCTCCATCAACATCAACAACTCCGTCCATACCAGCTTTGAAGGTAGAAGAAAGCGAGACAAACATAGCCGCATTTTCGGTGGCCAACAGGATTCCGTCATTTTGGCCAGAGAATCCCCGCTTGTGGTTCTGTCAAGTGGAGGCCATCCTCGCGCCACAGAAGACATCGGATGCGAACAAATATTTCATGGTGGTCGCCAAGCTGAGTAAGGACGCCATCCAGCAGGTAGCAGACATATTAGCCAACCCACCGGAAAAAAATATGTTCGAGACCTTGAAAAAACGCCTATTACAAATATATGAGGAGTCGGAAGCAAGGCAGGTACGAAAGTTGATAACAGAGATTGAATTGGGGGATCAGAAGCCGAGTCAATTATTGCGGAGGATGAAGGAATTGGCAAGGGGAAAAATAGAGGATGAGACCCTGAAAATCTTGTGGCAAGGTCACTTACCGGCGTCAACCCAGGCGGTGCTCATGGTAACATCTACGAAGGATCTGGAAGAGTTAGCAGTAATAGCGGATAAAATCATGGATACTCACCAGTCAGCGCAGGTCAGCGAGGTAGCACGCAGCCAGCAGCAGCCACAGCCGTCAACCAGCTTCGAAGTAGCCACAATTATGGCGGAGATAGCGAAGATTAACCTGAAAATCAACGAAATAGAGGGAAGAAGCAGATTCCGGAGCAGGAGCAGTAGCAGAGGCAGGAACAGGTTCAGGAACTTCTCACGTGACCGTTCCCAATCGAGACCACGCAGAACACCAGAGAGTCCAGATTGGCTGTGCCCTTACCATTTTAAATTCCGAGGCCAGGCGCACAGGTGTGTCGCTCCGTGCAGCTGGAAGGACAGGACCCAGGAACCCAAGCTGGGAAACTAGCAGAGCTGCAGCCGGTGGCGGGAAGCAATGCAGTAAGGGATTACCGCTTAGTTGTAAGTGATAAAACGTCTAAGATTCGTTTTTTAGTAGATTCAGGAGCTTGTATTTCTGTGTTGCCTAAAAGCTTCATAAAAAGAAAAAATAATTTAGATGTAAACTCAAACTATACTCTTTTTGCAGCAAATGGCTCAAAAATAAAAACATATGGCACAAAGGTTCTTACATTAGATTTAAAATTAAGAAGATCCTTTAAATGGTCTTTTGTTGTGTGTGACGTAGGACAACCGATTTTAGGCGTAGACTTTTTAAACCATTTTAAATTAATTTTAGATATAAACGGACGTTGCTTAGTCGATAAGATAACTAACTTGGCCATTCGAGGAACGATCATAAACCATTTCGAACCAGCGATTTCTACATTGCGAAGTGATCACCCTGTTTACGAGATTCTTAAAAAATATCCAGATATTCTTAAACCAATGTCATTTAAAGAGGCACCAAGGCATTCAGTATATCATTATATTGAAACCGAGGGTCCTCCTGTATCTTGTAAACCAAGACCATTAGCGCCACAGCGTTATAAAATTGCGAAGGATGAATTCACTAATATGTTAGAAGCAGGCATATGTAGGCCATCGAAATCCGCGTGGGCGAGCCCTCTGCATCTAGTACCTAAAAAGGACGGTCAGTTTCGACCTTGTGGGGACTATAGAGCTCTAAATGCGATAACAAAACCAGACCGGTACCCCATCCCTCGCATACAGGACTTTACCTATTTATTACATGGGAAATCAATATTTTCAAAAATTGACATAAAAAAGGCGTATCATAATATTTTAATCAACCCAGATGATATTAGTAAGACAGCGATAACAACGCCGTTTGGGCTGTATGAATTCGAGCGCATGACGTTCGGATTGCGCAACGCTTCTCAAACTTTTCAAAGATTTATGACAAACGTTGTTTTATCAGGCTTGGATTTTATTTATTGTTATTGCGATGATATTTTGATAGGATCCTCGTTAGAAGATCATGACGAACATTTGGAACAGGTATTTAGTCGCTTAGATAAATACGGTATTACAATCAACTTAGAAAAGTGTACTTTCAAGGCTACAAGTATAGAGTTTTTAGGCTACAGAGTTACTACAAACGGTATTACGCCACTAGAATCTAAAGTACAAGCAATTAAAGACTATCCAAAACCGAAAAATGTCTGTGAGTTAAGAAAATTTTTAGGCATGATTAACTTTTACAGAACTCATTTACCGAAGGCAGTAGAATACTTAGATATTTTAAATAAATACATTCACAAAGCTAAAAAGAATGACAAAACAGTGATAAACTGGACCCCAGATGCGGATAAAGCATTATTGGAATGTAAAAACGGACTTGCAAATGCAGCTACGTTATCATTTCCGGCGAGCAACGTTCCACTTGCACTTTTTGCAGACGCTTCAAATAACTGCGTAGGAGCAGTGTTGCAACAATACGTTGATGGTAACTGGAATCCATTAGGCTATTTCTCAAGAAAGTTAACACAAACACAGCAAAATTATAGTACTTATGACAGAGAGTTACTTGCTATATTTTTAGGTGTAGAACATTTCCGAAGCTTAGTTGAAGGTGGTAACTTAATTATTTATACAGACCACAAGCCCTTAACATTTGCATTTTCTAAAATATATAAAAATAACAAAAAAGAAAGTCCAAGGCGCATTAGACAACTCAGTTTTATTAGTGAATTTACAACAGATATACGACATGTGTGTGGGCAAGATAATGTAGTAGCGGACGCCTTATCGCGCATAGAAACTATTGAGTGTGCCTCAAGTGTAATAGATTACGAAAAATTAGCAGAAGAACAAAGTAAAGATATGGAATTTCAAAACATTTTAAATAAACCTCAATACAAATTTAAACAAATTTCAATTCCGAATTGCAATCAGTCTATTTATTGTGAAATATCGAACAAAAATGCTAGACCTTATTTAACAGAATCGTTTAGAAAAATTGCATTTTGTACTATACATAATCTTAGTCATCCGGGACTGCGTACATCGCGCCAGATGATCAAAGAAAAGTTTTGGTGGCCAAATATGAACAGAGATATAAATCTTTGGGCAAAAACATGTTTGAGTTGTCAGAAGTCGAAGGTAACTAGGCACACCGTTTCCAGCTATGGCATATATGCGCAGGCAGATAGATTTGATCACATTCACATTGATCTAGTTGGGCCACTTCCGATTACGTCAGACGATTATAGGTATTGCTTAACAGTTATGGACCGAGGTACAGGTTGGCCGGAAGCGTACCCTTTGAAAAATATTATGGCCGATACCGTAGCGGATGTTATTTATAGGGAATGGATAAGTAGATTTGGCTGCCCTGCTAAACTAACGAGTGACCAGGGCAGGCAATTTGAAAGTAAGTTATTTACTAGTTTAATGGCATATTTAGGTATACAGAAGATAAGGACAACCCCGTATCATCCACAAAGTAACGGAGCAATAGAGCGGTGGCATAGAAGTATGAAGGCATCCTTAATGGCAAGATTAAATGGTAACAAAAATTGGTATCACGAACTTCCTAGTGTGATGCTAGGACTTCGTGCAGCTATTAAAACCGATTCAGGAGTAAGTGCCGCGCAGATGGTTTATGGTCGGTCACTACGATTGCCAGGGGAATTTTTTGTAGAAAGTTCATATTATGACGATCCGCATTTGGTAATACAAAACATAAAGGATAGTATTAAACAATATAAGTCTGTCAATGTGAAGTCTCATAATACGCAAGCATTTTTTGTACATCCAGACCTTAAAGATTGTTCACATGTATTTTTGAGAACCGATAGAAGTAAAACGTCATTAGTAAGCCCTTATGAAGGCCCTTACAAAGTAATAGACAGATCAGAAAAAGTATTTAAAATTCAGTTAGAAGACAGAGCAATTTCAGTATCAATAGATAGATTAAAACCAGCGTATTTAATAGAGGAAAATGTTCCAAAGCGGGATGAGGTATTAAAAAGTAACTTAGTAACAAAATCGGGCAGAACAGTAAAAAAACCGGTTCGATTCCTGGATGCATAAAAAATGATTGTATAATAATTATAATTGTATAATATTTTAATGTTAAATAAAATTGAGTAAGCAAACTCCGGTGATCTAGCTTGTATGTAATTAACGCAGCGTCATGAACGTGCAAAGGTCACTAACAAGTCGTTGAGGCAGCAATTGTACTAGATCGAGATTGCAACATTGTAACTAGTTAATAAATAATATTGTAACACTAACAATTTTAGGCTAATTGACGACAGTAACAGCTACATACAATAACTCTCTTTATACTTGTGTTATACAAAGTAAAAATGGGCAAATCATACAGTGTGGAGAAAAAGTCTGAGGAAGTAATTATAGCCCAAAACGGAGCAAATAGTGCCACTACGTCCCAATTTGAGCAAAACCTGGAAAAGTATGGTACGATAGCCATAGCCATCGTACTACTCTGCAGTGTATACTTAGCTTTTGTGTTGTACAAAAAGTGTAAACAAGATACGAGAAAGATGTTGCAAAAGGAAATGGCCGTGTGGCATACTACGACGTCACTCCAAGTGGCGCCACAACAGGCGCAACCACGCCATCATGTAGTCTAAAACGGTCAAACTGGTATTGTAATATTGTAAATTGATGTTGTATTATTGTGTGTACGAATTTTATGTGGGAATATATTTTTAATAATTTACGGGGAATGGAATAAAGTAAACATTTTTTAAAGAAATGTTAATTATAGAAATGTGTAAAGTTAAATAGTTTAACAATACATTCAGCTAAGAATAAAGACATTTCCATTGTATTCATCGTAGATTAATACTTTTTTTCTTATTTGTATAAAATTTATTCAGTGTTTTAAAAAAAAAAAAAAAAAGGGGGGAGTACTGTGGGGTCTAGAATAGATGTGTGAGTAATGATGATGCGTGCGGTTTGTTTCTGTGTGCGCAATGCATATGTAATGATTGAGTTTGAATAAACAGTTAGTTGTTGGTCGGCTCTGAAGTGTTTTACTTGTCTCCCATATACATATATCTACCTCGTGACACAACTGTCACACTAGGCAATAACTAGGTCATACCTCCCAACAAGTACCCACCTAGACGGCCAGTAACCTACCACTGGTAAAAATATCCTGGAAAGTATTATTTACCTATTAATTTTCAGTACCCTCTAGGTACAGTGGTGCCATCTATTTAATGTTTCTTGACTGTATGTTTTTCCTAAAGCGTTTGCCCTCCTTCCCTTGGTGCTCTACGCGTCATCTGACAGCTCAAGGCGTATGTGTATGTATGTGTGTGTGACAAACTCAATTAAACTTCGCATAATTCGTCGAACAACACCAACTTAATAATCCCGCTTTGATCTCGAGGCTTGTTTCATGGGGCTCTGTTGTGTCTTGATCAGACATTATAAGTATTATAGATATAGCAGATTTTTTAATAATCAGATAGATAATTAACAGATATGTGAAGTCAAAAGTCACCCATGAATTATATATGTCATAGGCAATTTGTATGATTCGGCATTTTACAAACGGCGTTACGAATAATAGAATCAGATTAATAAGCATAATCATTTAAGTATAACTTAAATATTTTAAAGTTATTATTTTAAAGTCAACTTGATGAATTATCAACTATATGACTATAATTGAGAATGGCACGTTTGAATGGTTTAGGCATGTTGAAAGAATAGATGAAAGAAGATCGACGAAAGAAATACATACGGCATGTGTAAATGGAGCCGGAATGAACAGACTTTTTATTTTTTGCGCGGGATATTCCCTACTTTGGGGGAGCGGGGTGGTTATGTGGGACTTACCTGTTCCTGGGCCTACCCACGAAAACTCCGGGGTGTTTCGCCATATCGCTTCTGGGGAGAGGACCTGGGAACGTATTACCTACCAACGAACCCATCCCAGCTGCGGTCGACCTTTCAGGCTCTGCTCTTACGTTGCTCCATGGAGCACTCCGGTTAGACGCCCTAGAAGACAAGGGCGTCTACGGGAAGGTTAGACCTAGGCAGACTTTCCATAACCCGATTGGTAAAGTATTTATAAAGGGTCAAGGAAAGAGCACCTTTAACCGACAAGCGTGTATGAAAAGACTTATGAATGTAGAAGAAACGAAAGGTGTATGTTAGGATCGTAGCAAATGGAAGGATGTGATCTCTGCCTACCTCCATGGGAAAAAGACGTGACATTATATATTCAAATTCAAATTCAAAATGTCTTTATTTATGTAGGCCTTAAAAAAAGCACTTATAAATCGTAAATTTTACAAAATCTTTAGAGCAATGTGAATCTACCACCGGTTTGGAATGCTGATTCTACCGAGAAGAAACCGGCAAGAAACTCGGTGGTTACTCTTTTCAGGGTCAACAATACATATTTATGTATGTATTTATTTAACCATTGAATTTACGAATAATAGAAACCGATGGATAAGTGACATTTAATTTTAAACATAAAGTAAATGATTTAATCTAAGCATTTTAACTGTAAACAGTCTCCCCGTAACCAAGTGACAATCTTCCCGTGACAGACAGCCGTGTTAAAAAGTTTTCTGCGTAAAAAAATGGCCGCTTTCAACGCTCCATTTAGCTTATGGTGCCGGTTACATATTTAAACGGTCATAATCTTATGAGAACAGTCGAGGTTTTCTAACGAGCTTTCTGAAACGATATTTTATTTTCGTCACACAAACATTTTTAAAGGCAATTGTTTGGCTAATAGAGTAATTTTACTTTAATATTTAACCAGAAATAGACACAAATTGCTATTCATAAACAGACACGTTATAAGACCTTTTATTGGGTTAATTTTTCTTCTCTCTTTAGGATCAAACTTTTAAAACCGGTGATATAATCATTCAATTGACGATTTATAAATTATTTTTATCATCACTATAACACACTTTATAAAATAAATAGTTTATAAAACCAATCGCAATTGACAACAGACTTGTATTTTCTAGCGATGCTCAACCTTATCTTGAGCTTTTACGGTAGGATTAAAACAAAAAGTATATTCCTATTAATATATCATCATCTTCCTAGCGTTTTGTCCCGTGCTTAGATAGGGTCCGCTTAGACCATGATCCAGGATTTAGCGAGTCTAGTAATTACATTGAAGCGACTGCTGATCTGACCTTCGTAACCCTAAGATAAGTATTTTTGGATCATTGGTTATAAATTCAAAGTTGTTTGAATTTGCAGGTTTCATCACGATGTTTTCTCTCACCGACGAGTTAGTGGTATAAATCTGTACATAGATCTGAAAAATCTAGAGGTACATGCCTGGGTTTGAACCCGCACTCCTTGGTTAAGAGACGTGTGTCCTTACCATTGAGCTACCACCGCTCTTTTTCCTATTAAACTAAATATTCCTATAAAATTTCAATCTAACTATAATTCACATCAAAATCTAAACGAGTCTCGCCGCGCTCTGAAGCTATCACACATTCTGTTTACACAAGCAAGTCAGGAAGCCCCTAGTAATGTTTGAACTTGACTGTGCCCTCAAGTTCTGATGAACACCGATATTGTTTAAGTACTGTTCAGGGGCGTCGGCTTAACGCTCGGATTACGGCAAGGAGGTGGGAAATACCTACATGTTACAAACTATTAACATTTGGGATCAAATGATGCAGAGTTCGCTGAATCACACATGTGTAGTTATTAAGTTATAATAGATTTTAATAACATGGGACTTAGGCTACAATAAATATTGACTTTACAGTAAAGCGCAAATTTTTTTGTTCACTAATTAATAAAGATAATGGCGTCGATGGCGGGACGGTCTCGCTAATTTCTTGCCAAAGTGGGAAGTGGCACAGTGCAGAGAGGAGTGGCGGTAACAGGGGAGGTCTTTGCTCAGCAGTGGGATTTAAATGGATAAATAAAATAAAAAAAAGATTAAACACTGTCATAATTTTGTAAAAAAATATTATGGCGGTCAATAATAAATATTTATGCCTTACGAGCTTTCAAATTGTATTTTATTAGAACTAGCTGTGCCCGCTGTGCCCACATCCGTGTTCATGGTTAATGTTATTTAATCTATAGCCTTTCTCGTTAAATGAATTATACAGCACAAAAAAACAATTCGGACCATTAGTTTCAGGAACTACTGGTCCGAATTAATTTACTTGATTAACGCGTTCAACTAAACAAACAAACAAACTCTTTAGCTTTATAATATTAGTAAGTATAGATATAATATTATTATACTCTATCAAGTTATTCTTAATTTTAAGCTATATAGGTAGATATACGAAACATCCAACCTTGTTCAGACAAGTGGTTAAATTTCCTAGACGTTATTTTAAGGAATTTCTTGTGAGTAAGTCCTTATCGAGGCTGGCTTCAAACATTTTAAATTCTAAAATTAGAACTAATAATTCCAAAATTAGGTGGGTTATAACGGTATACTAACAAATGTTCAATGCTATTAACCACCATTAAACCACAGACATGAAAAGTGGATACCAATTTAATAAGAATCGAAATTAACACGCACTGTCAAGTTAATAAAAGTGATAAAATTGATCAATCACCACCAATAACCAGATTAATCCTGATGAAGCTAACAACCCCGTACAAATTTAAATGAGCCGACTTAGCCCCCGATTTATATTCAATGGGCCTGTTTTAATAACTTCTCAATAAGTTTAAATAGTCAAAGGACTGTCGTAAATTATCAACTCCAAAAAGTTTCTCACAAAGCCCGGGAATATTAATAGAGTTATTAAATAATCTGTCCTTATTAATTTCGTAGCGAAGTCCAATTTTTCATTTCGGATTCGTTTGTGGAACGGAGATGGCGTTCCGTTGACGTACGTCAAGAGTTTTTGGCGCCTGTCATTCTCTTCAAACAGAAAAAGACAGTCATCATCTTCCTAGCGTTATGTCCCGTGCTTAGACGGGGTCCGCTTAGACCATGAACCAGGATTTAGCGAGTCTGGTAATTACATTGAAGCTGTAACTGCCGATCCGACCTTCGTAACCCTAAGATAGGAGAACCAGACAATTTTAGGATCATGGTTACAAATCCAAAGTTGTTTTGTTTCTTTCTTTCTTTCTTCTTTCTTCAAAGTCGAGCTAGTGGTATAAATACGTACATAGATTTTAAAAAATCCAGAGGTACGTGCCCGGATTTGAACCCGCACCCCACCCGCATCGGTTAAGAGGCGCGTGTCCTTACCATTGAGCTACCACCGTTTTAAACAAAGAAACATAGTAGGACTCAGTGTTTGCTGTGGCAGTTAAGGCTGGGCCAAGATACCCATGGTACTTCCACTTTGGTGATGATATAATAATAATAATACTCTTTATTTCAGATCATTTATACATCCATATTTTGTTAGTCCAGTGTCTTAAATCTATTATTAGCAACATTTTAGAAAATAAATTAAACGTAACAAAAATAAAAATATGCAGGCTAATAATGCTAAGAGCGACCATCACGTGAAATGGTAAGCTCCCGAGTTGCTCACTCTCCGCACAAAGCACCACAAGAGCGGCGATGTACACCGGTTCGCTAATGTCTTCAGGATGCTATTAGGACTGTGATGAGGAGCGCCGTGGGGTTTAGTGGGTAAACCCCGACCACCCACATCTTTGGCTTGGGGGGGCTTTTTACTCAAGGCCCCTGTACTCCTGGTAGTCCCACACACCACGCCGCTCCCGCGAGCGGCGTGACGGTGCGTAAGGCATTCCCCACGATAAAAAAAAGGACTAGTAGTTGGTAACTTAACGGAATGCTCAGTCTAACTCTAATTATTAGAGTACCTAATACTTAGCGAACTTTAGCATATAAAATATATGTTTAAGCGCTGTGAGTGAATTACATAGAAAATTTATTGAAAATACTTTGTTTTTCGAACGAAAATCGAGTGTTAAGCAACTGTAACCCCTACATAAGTTCAAATTATGCATTAGATAATTGTTAATGAGTTAGGGGTATTACAAGATACAAGATTACCTCAATGACGAGGATTTATGATTAACTTCATAATGAATTGTTCACCTGCAGTCATATCTAGTCTAAGTAGGTATAGATTAATTAAGTTTACAAATTTGTAAAATTTAGCATTTAAAAGAGTAACTATCGAGTTTCTTGCCGGATTCTTCTCGATAGTCCTTCCGAACCGGTGGTAGTATTATTTCTTATCGTTTTTTTTATGTATATTGACTATTTATAAGTGCTTTCTGAAGAATGAAGCCTATATAAATAAAGGTATTTTGAATTTGAATCTTAAATTTGAATTAAGTTACATACTAAAAGTCCTCGAAGAATCACCGTCTTGCTTTAAACGCAATTATCTTAATCCCGTTCCATTATATTTATTGGTTATGTGCTCGATATTAAGGAGAGTATATTCAAGAGAGCATTGTAATAATAGTGTAAGTGACTGAATTTACTACCATAGAGCACCTTAAAACTAACAATAAGGTGAGGTCTTAAATATATCCGAATTTTTTTTTCACCCATCAGGGTTAAAAGAGAGATTTAAAGGTATTCAAGTTTATTTCTTGGGCAGCTCAGATAAAATTATGCTGGAATTCAGCCTGGTGGGATCCGGCGCATAACGTTGGATTGCAATCCCTAGCCACTTATTACCACCATTCAGAAAAGGATTCTTATTGCAAGAAGTATACTTACTAGCTTCTGCCCGCGGCTTCGCTCGCGGGGTACATCGATGAAACATAGCCTATGTGTTATTCAGGTGTATGAGCTATATTATTATAAAGTTTCATTAAAATCCATTGAGTAGTTTTTTTGTGAAAGAGTAACAAACATCCATCCATACATACAAACATTTGCATTTATAATATTAGTAGGATAGTATAACATACATAACATAATCCCCGAATTGGTAGCCAGAGTCAAAGGGGCAGCACGCCCCTTTAACCACATTCAGCTAAAAACAAAACTGGGCTGGGTTAGATCGAAAATTGTAAAAAAGTAGTGACAAGTGGTTAGTGGTCTACATAATTAGTCACATTTTACTACATGCTAGGCAAGAGACACAGTTGGCACATTCTTTTTTAGTCCCCGACCAACATGGGACAACATAGGATAGTATAATTATTCATTAATATATTTTCTACAGAATACGTATTGCAAAAAGTAATTTAATACTTTATATAGATATTTCTCAAATGCCTTATTGAGCTTAATCTTTGATTTGGCTTATTATTTCCCCAGCAGCAAAAGGCCGAGGCAGTCGACAACAAATCCAATTTTCGTGCGTTCCCGATTCCCCTCTATTTTAACAGGCTGTTTCGTCGTGGGATATTGCTTTCCGGTAAAGGTCTATTTTTGTGGGTGAGCCCGCTATAATAATGTGTGATACGTGACCCCAATGAAGATTTTCAGTTAAAAAATCCCTCGTTTTGTTCATAGGACGACGTGTTCGCGATATTGTTATGTGGTCAATAGATTTTGAGATAGCAGATTGAGTGGGAGTTTTGTGAAATATTATTGACTGGCTTAATGGCTCATCCTTCATGTGATGAAGTCTGATATATATATATCGGCGTTAAGCGATGCCAGCGCCACCAAGCGGCTAGTGTATTAATTGGAACGCCAGCGCCACCACGCGGCGTTTGACGGAGTCTACGACGTTATGCCCGGCAGAAGCAAGCTCACTTTGCGTACGACCACCGAGCAGTGAACACGTCTGGAAACTGTCACGCGTTCCTAGGTTTCCTAGTACCTAATACAGTCATCAGTGCTAATTATTGAGTGTAATAAAAATAACCTTGATAATCGTACCAGTGTTTGACCGACATTACCCGTCGTAACGCCTATAGCCGTCAATCAGCATGGCGGATAATAACGAAATAGAAAATCATTCTCCGTTATATTTATTTATTTATATCAGTCTCGTTGGTGTGGCGGTTCAAAGTTCACATCGAACGTGAGGGATGCCGGTTCGACCGGTATCTGGACAGATATTTGGTGAAACAAATTTTGGGTTCTGATTAGTTCACTTATGTACGTATTTATACCACTAGCTCGGTGGTGGTGACGGAAAACATCGTGATGAAACCTGCAAATTCAAACAAGGTTGGATTAGTAACCATGATCCAAATATTGTCTCGTTTCCCTATCTTAGGGTTACGAAGGTCAGACCGACTCGCTAAATCCTGGATCATGGTCTAAGCGGACCCCGTCCAAGCGCGGGACATAGAAGATGAACGATGATTAAAGGACACTTAGACCTGTATTCTATCGATAACACTGTCAATATACTATGCGATAATTGCATTAATAAACTTTAAAAAAAAAGTTTTAAATGGCAGTAACAAAATCAGAGAAATACGTGAGAATTCTAAGTTTTCATCATATAATAAAGCTTTGTTCTCATCAATTGACATCTATAGATATTATGACACTTCCTTCTCGGTGGAATCTTTTTTGAAAACGTACTTAGTTTTTTTTTTGTACACTTAACTAAGTATTATTTTGAACGTAAATTAGAATAACTTCAATACCTACATTTACAATATACCCAGGATTAATTATTAAACAGACTTTTAAAACACAAAGATGAACGAAACAAGAAAGGCTTGTAATTCTTTAACCCCTAATTTAAATAATCTAAGATTGAAAGAGCGAGATACCCCCATGAAGAATGTCTTGCGTTATCAAAGATCTACTTTACAGCAAGTGGGGGGGATATTAAAAACTTCAGACTGAACAACGGGTGCCGTATAATAAGCTAAAGTTAAGAATTACGAGTTCTAATATAAAAAGCGGCAAAGAGTGAGTCGGAACTTAGTACTCAGATCTAGGCGGTTTTTCTGTATATACTAGTCGTTTCATTTCATGTTATTCATATAGCAAAGATCAGTTTTTTTTTTACAGTAGTAGATGTAGAAGCAAAATGGACAAGGTGCCCAAAAGAATAAAACAATGTTACAGAGATTCATATGCTAAATAAATTTTAGGCATCTACCTATCTTATATAAATCTATCTCATACTACTACTGCGGCAATGTAAATAGAGCCATCGGGAGGGGTAGACCTAGACAGACTTTCCATTACCAGATTGGTAAAGTGTTAACAAAAGGTCAGGTAAACAGCACCCTTAACCGACGAGCGTGTATGAAAAGACTTATGAATGCAGAAGAAGCTAAAGGTGTAAGTCAGGATCGTAGCAAATGAAAGTACGTGATCTCTGCCTGCCGCCATGTTAAAAAAACGTGACATTAAGTATGCATGTATTATTAAGTATCCCTCTGCTCGGGGAAGCAGAGGGCGGTGTGTCGGACTCGAACCGACTAAAACCCCAACGTGGCCTCTCGCGGCGCAGTTCCGGAGAAGCCGGTATCCCCACTGTCGGGACTATACGACAGCTCCTCCGGTAGTGCGCATGCCGTGCTGCGCGGCTCACCTCGCGCGGCGGTGGTTGATGCTGTGCAGCCCACGCCATCAGTCGTCGGATGCCACCCAGCATGTCTCAACTACTCCGCCCAGGATTCAGACGCCGATCGTCCCCGTGACCGGCGTCGTGGGCCCACTCTCGCGCTGTGCCCTCTGCTAAGCCAGAGGGCACGCGGAGAGCGTCTCGTCAGGGGGCCGCCTTCCGCCCGGCGACCTAAATTGAGGGCAGAGCCCTGACGTCACGGAGGGAGAGGAGATCCCTCCGCGACCCACCACAACGCAGCGCAGTGCACCCCTGTCGGGTTGCGGAGGATAGGGAGGCGAGCAACGACACACTCAGCTCCTCCTCTTCCTCGGCAATCCTAGTCCTAGCACCGGCCGCAGGGGGCTGCGGCCGGTGCCGCAACTGCTCGGTGGGAAATGCCGAGCAGTCGCAGCTCACCTCGAGGTCTCTCTTAGCTGTCCTGCATCAGGGCCTACTAAGCCCCCTCGGTACGCCAAACCGAAGACCCCAGCGGGGGGGTACACCACACCACTACCCAAACCTCATTTAGCCAAATTTAAAACAATAGTGAAAATTGGCTAGCTCGTCGCCTATGCAATCGCAAACACATAATTTATCGCCTTTAGGACACGCTACGCAAAGATCACTGTTGGTACTTTATTTTTTGAGTCCAAGACCATGAAACCAAAAAGTACAAGTCCAAATTGGAGATAAGATAATCTTGCCGGACCGGGGTTTATGCGAAACTGGACAAGCTCGAGAGCTTAGTCCAGTTTTGCATAACCCCGATCCAGGATTTAGTGAATCTCGTATCCTGGATGGGAGAACCAGACAAATAGCATCATGGTTACACCATCCATAGTTGTTCGAATATGCAGGGTTTGAGCTGGCAGTCTTCGCATGTGAAGTGCATGCCCTTACCATTGAGCTACCACCGTAAATAAGATTGGTTATTATAATGCTGTACGCATCGCACCAAATTTTTCGCACGCGCGTGTTTTCGTTTCCGGAATATGTAGATCAAAGTAAAAAAAAAAATTGAAATACTCGGTATATAAAGTTATTATGTTTGTTATTTTGCTTGCTTTTTCCTGCGGCACCGATCATGTTTATGTTAAGGAATAAGTAGTTTTGCTGGTTGAATATATTTTAACATATATTCATAAAAACCGTAGGGCTTGTATGAAAGGGTCATGAATTTTGAATGAAAAAGGTTCATACCATATGGCGTTCGGTTCTCTCTGCCTAACCGAATTTTAGTTAGTTAGTTATATTACATGTAAGTATGACTTGTGCTAAAAAGAAAAAATACCGGTATTTCATCTCAGTACAATTAACATTTTTAATCGGCAGTAGATTTATAGTGTCCTTCTTTTTATTTTTAATGTTTTTGAAGTCAATATAAATAAAGCACCAGCACCATTTTTTTCAAACTTTTTTTTTTTTTGGATGATGAATATTTTTATGATGATCGAGTAGTCAAGCCACAAAAAGTAGCTCAAAATTATGATTCTAGTCCTTGGACTACGGAACCCAAGAGACCCCAAACCATCCCGGTACAACTTTGAATTCAAAACACTTTTTTTCTGTCTCCCAAAGTGTGAGAGTGAAAATGTAAAATAATTTCCCACTTCAAAAAGTTCTTAGAAGTTAAATCCAGTTTCAGAACTGCTACGGCCATCCCGCCACGGAGATGCGGTTACGACAAAAAGTGCAATAAGTGTTTTTTGTGACGTATAAAGAACTTCATTCATTTTACTGAGCGGAGTTTCAACACTCGGGGAGCCAAACGCGCCCTGACGGATTCTTTTTAGTCTGTTTTGCGTCTTTCTTTGTGTTGAATATTTAAATGCCCTGTAGTTCTATCATTTTATATTCCACTTGCTCCTTTTTCTTTGTAAGCAAGTAAGCTTTTGAACGGCTGGATTTATTTCAATGAAACAGAATGAAATTAAGTCTTGAGTATAAAAGAAAGTATCTTAGTCTTTTTTGAGCGAAATAGTTTACGACTAAAGTAGCATTTATTTATATACTACATGTCATTTATATTAAGAAATTGGAAGTTTTTATTTCAATTGTTGTTAAATCTTAATTATTTTTGAATACAATTTACAATAGCCATCAGATTTTTATGATACAATACACGCATAGATTTGCTAAATTTTTCTTGATTAAAAAGTATTACAATCAGATTAGCCCTATTCCGTACTTCACGAATAATCAAAATACTCCTCAGTTATCACTTTACAGCAATACCTAATTCAATATCCAATTTGTTTTTTAGTTACCATACAAATCTAAATTATTTTTTATCATTATCATTATTATATTTCATGTTTTACACCTTTATTTTCTAATAAATTCAGAACAGATAGTTGAGTTATCAGCAGTAACTAATCGCAATTCGGATGCCTATGGCACACGACCAAAAGCGGTTAGCTCCTGAAAATTCGGTAACGGCCCGTGAAGGGAGTACTTTGGAGGAGAAAAATTAAAATGCTTATTAGGTCATTAAGAGAATTCCCAGCGCTTAAATTATTATTACGTTCTCTGTTTAAGCGAGTATGAAATGCTTATTTCGGTACAAAGTTTTGGTTGTTAGTTCGAGCCACGTAAATATGTCGTACCGGGTGATAAATTGCAACTGAGTGAAGAAGAATCCGTTGAGATTTTTAAGTATCTTGTGGAGGATTTTTTTTTGAGCGGCGGTCACTCATGGTTAATGTGACACCTTCAATGCATGACTTTTGTTCAAACTCTCGGTTTTTTAAAGCAAATTGCTATATACCACTAACTTCATCATGTAGGAAGACATCGTGGAAACTTGAAGTTTTAAAAGAATTTAAATGTGTAGCAATGATGTTGATTTTTTTTTATAGGCCATAATCACATGTAGTTAGCGACCACGAAACTAAAGGACCTAGGTTTGATAGAATTTACCAAGAAATATTTAACATTCCACCGCTCTCGCAATCCCTAAATGGGTCAGAGTCGATGTGCTGTTTCAAACCGTATTCATACAGAAATCTAAATTTGTGGAATATCGTGAAAAACTATTGACATGAACTATCTCATCGTCTAGCACGCAAAACTCCTTTAGTCGCCTTTTACGACATGCTAGGCAAGGTATATACAGGTTATAGTATACCTACTTTTTGAGTCGCAGACCAACATGTTTAAATATGCCCAATATATAAACACAAACCGAAATCAAGATAGACAGTTTACAAAAGAACATAAGGTCTATTATCCTTTGCCCTAGCAACTCAACTCCTCTTTCCGGTTACCACCAGGTGAAGTGGCCCAATTTAACATCCATATAAAAAAGTCTATTGCTCAAATGATCCAAAGCAAAATACACTCTTTTACTTAGGTTTTCGGTGCAAAATCGCCTGTGTATTGCCAGTAAGTCTTCAGCGTTTCGTATTCCGCTAGCGATACATTACCACATTAATGAGTAGACAGCGCGAACGCACTTTACCGCCTCCGAATTAACTGCGAGGTATAAAGAGAACGGCTGATTGATGGAACGTAAACTACTTTATTGCGGCCGTTTTGTTTTGGTTCGTTGTATTAATTAATTAGCAATAGCAAGAGCTGTTCGAAGTAAAATGTGCAGTAAAACTCCTTGGAGAACGGTCGAAGCACCGAAATTTCGGTTCCAATGTTATTTTGTAAGATAAAAACAAAATTAAAATTAAAACTACCAGAATAGACACACAATACACACTTTTATAAAGCACCTTTAAAATACATCAATATTCAAACAATTTATTGAATACGATACACCGATACAATATACCTTTAAAAATGTAAAGCCCTACTTGGCTGTATGAACCTTTAATTAATTTTGAGAAAACGCTCCGCCCTTTACTAAACACAATTTCTATTTCACGCTTCAACCTTCTCTCAACAGGTTTCTCCCAAGCCAAAGTAAGGCTTGGGTATACTATTTTGAATAAATTTTTTTCTTAGCCCAATGTCAAGTAAATAGTGCTCACTAACAGCCCCTCAAGAATTACTAGCTTCTTTTTAGATATATCAAGTCCAATCTAATTATATCTTTATCCAAATAAATCACATATGCTTAACTTCGATAGTATTCGTGTAGGCAATAGTACTGAGTCACTAGGATGATCATATACTACTACTGTAAGTAGTATATTATTACTCTGTGCTACTGCCATACTATCGACCTCCAGTTCTATTATAGCAAACTACACTTTCGTTGAAGCTATAAAAGTAAATTTCAACTCGTCAGTTTAAATTAGCTTTCAATGACACTGTTATTTGATTAGTTACAAGTCTATCTAACAAAATAGTATTTAAAATACTACAACTACTTGACTAACTTGACTCTGCCTACGACTTCGGGGATTATGGGCGTGATGTTATGTATGTATGAACTAACTACAGGTTTGAACTAATGTACATTAAAATTCTTATGGTCCTTCGAGCCGGATATAATCAAGCTAAAAGGCTATATCTAAAGCTCCTTGCTACTTTTAGGCCTACATTTTGTTCTCATAGACCTCCAAGATGCTCCCACGAATTAAATATGTATGTTTCATCACAGTCTCCGTCCTAAAGGTTACATCAATTCTCTTTCCTTACACACACGCCTCGTACATACATTTGACACGGCAGGTAATTTCAACGCAAAGATGTTTTTAAGAAAAAATATCCCCAAGGACTCCGAATCTCGTAAATATCCGTTTGTCATCTTTACCGCAACTTGTTACGATACATAAATATTTATGCCTCCAACTTAATACTTTTGCTTAGCGGGACGGGTTTATTCAGCACTGAACAATGTAATTTATCACGAGCGAAATTGTGGGCGATTTTCGACTTTGTCGCCTTGGAATAAGCGTTTAGGTTTAGACGCCGGGATGGCTGTGATACATCAAATTTTGTGAAACAAGTCAATATAGCGAGTTCAGATTTTTCTTCGCGATAAAGACGAGTGGAACGTTTAACGGGAGATGCGGAATTTTTGCTGCGGTCTCGTAAATTAGAGCGGCAAATACGCGTCTTTTATAGGGTTCATTAAAATGTATCGATTTTATTTCCAAGGAACGCTTTGAAACCAAACGATCATTCTTTATACAAAATATTGGTGAGACCCGTTGGTCGTTAGTCCTTTTTTTGTTGACCCAGGGGAATCCACACCGCACCGCTGAGACCAGGGAGTGGTCAATGACCCTGGCCACAAACCATGTTTATCACATAAACATGAACATTTACACTCGAGTCATGGATGTTTACAAACGTATTTCAGTATGTCTATCCGATACTTAGTTTCCATACAAGCATACATGCTTTGTCCAGGGCTACAGAATAGGATGATGACTGCATTAATAAACTATAATTCTATTTAGTCCATCGGTTAGATTATATAAAAATACTACACACATATTTTTTGCTTAATAAAATAACAAAACATCACAAAAATAAAGAGAATCAAAGTTTTGGAGGGGGGCTTGCGACGTCACTATTTAGTAAAAATTATACGAATGTGTGACGTCACGCGCAACTTGAATGCATTGTATCTTCGTCAATTTTGATGGAAAAATAAATAAAAAAATACTAAATAAACAATTTTTTTTTGTCATCTTGCCTAGTTAGTTGCCCCTATGACTCTGCCTACCCCTTCGGGGATTACGAGCGTGCTGATATGTATGTATGTTGTACATTGTACAAGTTAAATTTAGTTCGTTATCGCATACCACCGTCCGTACTTACCTTCACAACAACCCAAGCCGACTCCAGATGCCGACACGCCGTCAGCTTCAAGGTCAGGTTTGGATGGATCACCTTACTGCATACGTTACATTATGCTTCGGGTATAGACAGCACTCTACTAATAGCAATGTACGGAATAATTGAAGCTCGGTAAATACCCCACTATTGTAAGTAGGGTGAGGTTCTCTAGTCAGACGAAATGGTTGTTTGTTGTATACTTCGTAAAACAGAAAGTAATAGAGGTAGATTAAGCTAGAGGATTAATAAAGACCAATAAACTCTCCAGACTGACTTACTAATAGCCTAGTTTCAAACTAAGCTTCGAAGCTCGTGCTATGGATACCAGGTAAACGGATAGACATACTTAAATATAATTTTGAATATCCATGACTCGTGTACAAATGTCCATGTTCGTTGCACAAAACATTTTCCTCTAGCGGGATTCGAACCTGCGACCCTTCGTTTCGTGGCTTGGGTCTCTGGCCACTCATCAGACGGGCCTGTCATTATAGTTCGTATAATTGACTTGACTAGCTTGATGGCTAATTTGGTAGTGACCCTGCCCCATGCGCCAAGAGTTGTGGGTTCGATTTCCACCCGGGACAAACATTCGTATGATGAATACTTGTTTGTTCTGTGTCTGGGTAATAATATTGAATATTTATATATTTGTAATATCACTGTTGATTCTGATATTCGTAACACAATTGCTTGAGCTACTTACTTCGGAGTCAGATCAATGTATGTGATGTAGTCTGATATTTATTAATTATTAACTGGGAAATCAATACTATTAGGACTGAAAGCAGTATTTATTATTCAGTTGATGAATACAAATCGTTTGACCCTAAATTATTTTTGTACAGTCAGGATATTTTTGTCGCCGCATAACAGGGATGGTCTAGCACCCTGGCTATTCCTTGTCGGCCTCCACGTTACTGCCCTCCTAATTGCAAACGCAGTACTTGCAAAATGGCGGTTTCGAGATAAACGTGGGAATCGTATTTTTTAATGTATAAACAATAAGATTAAGTTATATAACATTTATAGTGTACCTAAAAAGTAAGAAAAAAATCAAGCTATCTATTGACATATTTTTTTGTTTACTTTAACTGTGACATCTAAATAAAATGTGGAATACTGCATTTTCATCTACCATTTTGGGATTGTGGGCGTTACAGTATCACTAAGGCCATATGCAGTATCTGTGTTTATTACTGCAAAATTACCTAGCACGTGTTCAATACTGCGTTTCTAGTTAGCAATTATTGTACTATTTTCATTGATGGTACTAGTTACAAGTGTTGGCTTCAGATATTTAAGCAGCTAAGAAACGAAATAAAATAAAGTTTTGGTAGGTAAATAAAATAAAACAAAAAGTATTACTAGAAACATACTTTTATATTTCTTCATTAGACTTGGTATCACAAGTCATTATTAATGGAATTCTTCTTAATTTATTATTGTAATCAGTCTATAAAATTCACTTTAGGAACATTTTTTTATTATTCTACCTTCCCTCACCTCTCTGTTGAGATCTCTCTTACATATCCTACTGAACAATATTTGTTCTTCGACTTTGCTAGCTTCTGATAAATAAAAAATGAATCGTGAAAAGCCGTAGAGCAAGCTTTAGTCAGTTGGATGTGTAAGGCACATGGTCAAAATTATTGTCATTGAATAAATTGAACATTAAATAAACAAATTATAAGCACCGCAGCGTGGCTTATAGACTACTGGCCCATGTCCAAAATGGAGGGTCTTATGAACCACCAGGTGACGTATATAGGACGATATAAAAGCATAAAATAATAAGATTCAGCACTATGCCGTCACTTGTAAGCTGTCCAACTGAGTGCTGGTGAGAATTCAAAAGTGCCGGTAAAGTAACTACATTTTGGTCATATAATTTTGTACGGCATTTTGACCATCGATAGATCCATGAAAAATAATATGAAAGCGCGCAGTGCCGTAAAAAAATGGTGCGCCACAAAGTCGGTGTTTTTTTTTATTCTTTGACAATTTCCAGGGTAAATTTGGTCATTTGAAGAATCAAATGACCAAATTGATGCCGTACAGATGCCGTACAGAAGTACGGCATCAGTTTCATACTGTTTCAATACAGCTTCTAATCCATTATTCCGCAACGCCGTACAAAAATCATGCGACAACGGGAAAAAATCAAGGGAAGAAAGAAAAGGAGAAGAAAAGAAGATCCGGGGGGTGATTTGAAACAACATGAAATAAATTTATTTTGAAAGTACTTTATGCATAGATAATATTTTTTTACATGCAGTACATTTTCTTTGGTCCAAAGGTTTGTAGGGGAAAAAAACTCAAGGGAAAATCCATAGAACGAAATGTAAGAAAAATCCATATAACGAAATTTAAGGTGAAATTCATGACGATATTTTTTTATACGGCAACCAAAAAGTAAACAAAACTGTTGATACTGGGATTTACAGTTTCAATTCTTGTATATTATATACAAACCCATTCACTTCAGTTAGACGTACATACATACAAACATAACATCACGCCCATGATCCTCGAAGGGTTAGGCAGAGTTAAAGGGGCAGCATGCCCCTTCAACCACGTTCAGCCGAAAATAAAGCTGGGCTGGGTTAGATGGAAAATTGTAAAAAAGCAGTGACAAGCGGCTAACCTGTCGCCTACACAATCACACACCCGAAATCCGATATACCATTAGTCGCCTTTGACGACATGCTAGGCAAGAACCTCAGTTGGCACATTCTTTTTAAGTCCCAGACCAGCATGGGACAGTGGGCTGGGTTGGGTGAAAAGCTGTGAAAAAGGAGTGACAAGTGGCTAGCTCATCGCCTACTCAGTCACGTATCATCTTATCTTTTATCATATTATCAATTGTTCTCTTCAAAAATATTAATAATATTAATACCGTACAGTATGAGATGGCCATAAAGTACTACACCCTTAAAATGGTAGCATCATTTTCATCAGCCATATCTTTTAGATATGGTCTACATTAAAATGTACGGCATCATTTTTTTCTAATTTATTTATATTAATACTATTTAAAACAGGGGAAAAATGTAGAAAATTGCTATATTTTATTAATCTATGAATATTAAAACTTTTGCAATAATTTTAAAAAATTCAGTTTATGTATTTCTCTATAATTTTTGAAATCAAAAACAATTTACCGACTGTGGCGCACCATTTTTTTACGGCACTGCGCGCGTTTATATTATTTTTCATGGATCTATCGATGGTCGAAATGCCGTACAAAAATATATGACCAAAATGTAGTCACTTTACCGGCACTTTTGAATTCTCACCAGCACCCAGTTGGACAGCTTACAAGTGACGGCATAGTGCTGAATCTTATTATTTTATGCTCTTATATCGTCCTATATACGTCACCTGGTGGTTCATATGACCCTTCCATTTTGGACATGGTCTATTAGGCTCACAACGAACGAACGAATGACGTTTACGCACTGATTTGCTAGCGTGAAACGCGGCACTGTACCTTGCGGCTTCGGTGTCTGCGTAGGTAGCATAGTGTGTGCTAGGTAACCTTGCTTCTCTAAAATACAGTAATGTAGAATACTGCATTTAGTCTTAGCAGCGCAATAGTAGCTTTTTGTTATACTCCATACACTCAAATGCAGTACTGTGGAATACTGCGTTTGGTGTTAGTTTCTATTCCTGACAAAAAATATTATGCTAAATGAAGCTACAGTAAACGTATCAAGTACTGCACAACCTCTTAGTACATGCTTCATGCTGCAGATCTTTTTAGCATAAGCAATACTTTTGTGCAAGTACTGCGTTTTGCGTTAAATAAAAAACATAGTTATAATTAAAAATAATATGGAAATTATTTTTTTATATACAGCTTAAGTCTATGAGATGTCATTTTTGCAAAAAAGTGAAAATCCCAAAAGTGTCGATTACTGCAAATGCAATTAGCACGGCAGGTTAGGAGGCCAGTGGAGCCGGTTAGAGCAGGCCGTTGCCGGTGATCCCCCCCGCTGGGGTCTTCGGTTTGGCGTACCGGGGGGGCTTAGTAGGCCCTGGTGCAGGACAGGGCCGAAGCTAAGAGAGACCCCGAGGTGAGCTGCGACTGCTCGGCATTTCCCACCGAGCAGTTGCGGCACCGGCCGCAGCCCCCTGCGGCCGGACTAGGATTGCCGAGGAAGAGGAGGAGCTGAGTGTGTCGTTGCTCGCCTCCCTATCCTCGGCAACCCGACAGGGGCGCACTGCGCTGCGTTGTGGTGGGTCGCGGAGGGATCTCCTCTCCCTCCGTGACGACAGGGCTCTGCCCTCAATTTAGGTCGCCGGGCGGAAGGCGGCCCCCTCTGACGAGACGCTCTCCGCGTGCCCTCTGGCTTAGCAGAGGGCACAGCGCGAGAGTGGGCCCACGACGCCGGTCACGGGGACGATCGGCGTCTGAATCCTGGGCGGAGTAGTTGAGACATGCTGGGTGGCCTGGCATGTCTCGACGCGCGCGCGTGCTCGGTGCTGTGCATCCGACGACTGATGGCGTGGGCTGCACAGCATCGACCACCGCCGCGCGAGGTGAGCCGCGCAGCGCGGCATGCGCACTACCGGAGGAGCTGTCGTATAGTCCCGACAGTGGGAATACCGGCTCCTCCGGAACTGCGCCGCGGGAGGCCACGTTGGGGTTTTAGTCGGTTCGAGTCCGACACACCGCCCTCTGCTTCCCCGAGCAGAGGGTGACGGCTCGTGGGAGTTTCCCCAACTAGAAAAAAAAAAAAAAAAAAAAAAGGCCGTTGCCGGTGATGTTGTGGTAGCTTTTGTCGTGGACCTCACAGCATCACCTCTGGCGATGAAGGATGCCACGGGGTTTAGTGGGTATACCCCGGCCACTCCATCTTGGCCGGATTGGGGTCTTCCGTTTCAGAGGGCCCTGGGAGTCCCACACACCACGTTATCCTCCCCTGGATGGCGTGACGGTGCCTAAAGCATAAAGCTTTCATATTAAGTTTTGTTAAGTAAGATAAAATTGGGATCATCCATGTTAGTGTGGGCGTACCTAGTGTCACATGTTTTTCCAAAAAAATAATAACATCTCATCCAAGAAAAAAAAGGATTTCTTGCTTACAGCTTTCAGCAATGTCTACTAATATCTAACCTATTCCACTACTCGTGACCAGTATGGCAGAAAAATCTAGTCATATTTTAACATTGAGCTATTATTACTACGTATAGAGAAGCTATGTCAAACATAAATATTATTACAAAGCATGGTCTGAGCATATTTCAGCATTTGCAGCGCTAAAACTAACAATTGTCGTCTAATTAAGCTATTAAAACACGCAGCGCTAGATCGCTCATAGAGTACATTTTTCTCGCGACCATACGTCGTAAACGCCGTGAATTTCATGGCGCTTACGCGTGTGAATGCCGTGAACGTAGGCGAGTGACTAAACGAGTTGTTGCCGAACGGCAACAACGCACGGCGCAAAAAACTTGTTCGCTACGTCGGTTCCATACGCTAGTAATAATAGTTCAATGTATTTTAACACCGTTTTATCCCAATCGCTTAAGTGATATTAACGTCAAATCATAACAAACGGACGAAGTAACATCCCCATTTACAACAATACTAAGAATAGGTACTCTGATCCCTCCTCCACTCGTAAGTCAATATAATCACTTAACCTACTTTCCTATTGAATAAGGCGGCCTTCCTGATGTTTGCTTTATTTATCATAAATAATGTGTAATAACATGTTTTCATGCCGTTGCAAAATAAGCCATTCTTGGTATTGTGAAGGAGCTTATGTGATTACGTAAATGAATGGCGGATTTAGGTTGATAAGCGCTGTCTTCTTCGTCGAAAACATCACATTGGGGCTTCAGAATGTATAATGGGGACCGGTAGAATACATAATACCTAAAAGTAATAGATATTTATGTACACATAATTGTCGTAAGCTCTATGTTTCATTTTCAAGGTACCTAACGACAAACTGCCATTTTCAGTAAAAAGCGTTATTCCATCACGAATTATTTTAATTTTTCACGAATTATCACGAAATATTGTAATTTAATCTTTAGCCTACTTTAGCCACGAGACGTTTCAGTCAACAGCGGCTTGGTGAATAGTCCATACAAATACTGATGAAACAGTGTTAAGTAGAAAACAAATGGCACAGAAGTCCTTCTTTTTTTACTAGTCCGTGGAAAAAACATTAACTATAGTTCGTTTCACGTAAGATGAGTTCTGTGATAGGTGTCAATACTCCTTTTCACGCATTGTACTTTCTACGAATCAAAATATTCAGTTTCAAACATTTAACTTTATAAGCTAACATTATTGTAAAAAATTATTAATAATCTCCATTTATTAATAGAAACACAATTTATGAATTTTCTTCATAAATTGATTAGGTACCAATTTAAATTATATAAGTACGGGAATCGGAAAGATACCTACTCATAGAGATTGACACTACTATTCACATCACATCATTAATCAATATGGTGTGCGTCTTGTTATCGAGTTAGGATATTTGACTAAAATAAAACTTTTTATCGTATTGAAAAAAAATCTAATGGCTGTCATACAGATGCATAAGTATTAACGTCAAATTCAAAGTGTCACGGAACTCTTCTTAGGTGAAATGGACTTTAGTGCCACCTAGGTACGTACCAGCATGATGCATTAATTTGTCACAGTTACACTCAAAAACATTTCTATAGAAACTGTTCCTGCACATTATCACGTTCCGCTCTTCTCGACAACTTCGAGTCGCATCAAATATTAACACTTAACATTAAACGTTGCAGTCGCTGAAAAACTTTCCTAGGAATGTCTCACTCGAACGCGACGATCTTAATTCCCGTTGGAGATACATTTGTCTTGAAAGTCCGCCGCAAACTTGGGCTAAGCGTTGGTTACCAAGCAGTAGAAGATTTTGAGGATATTCCATTGTCTTTTGTCAAGATGCACGCACACGTTACAAGACACCTAGTTCGTCAATAAGAACATACGTATTGTTAGACTCCCGGTTCCCATAATAAAAAAGCAGTAATCTTCCATAACTACTCTTAATAGCCAAATATAAAACTGGGTTGTATTAGATCGAAAATTGTAAAGACGGAGTGACAAGTGGGTAGGTCGTCGAAATGTAAATTAATACTATGATATTAGATGTCTCCCACAAAAGTTTGGTAACCGTCTATAAAATGTCACGGTATGGCATGCCATTGATATGTATTATGGGATAATTGTATGGCATATCTATACATTTATCGATATGCCATACAATTAACCAACCGCATTCATTTAAAATAAAATAATAAATACATTCTCCCGACTGACACACCAATTCCCTAATTCTAAACTAAACTTATAAGCTTGTACTATGGATACTAAGTAAACGGATAGACATACTTAAATACGTTTATAAACATCCATGACAAAAGTAGTCCATGTTTATCACACGGAACATTTGCCCCTAGCGGGATTCGAACCCGCGACCCTTGGTTTTGGGGCAGGGTCTCTGACCACTCGACCAACGGGTCAGTCAAATTTGAAAATTCATTAACGAGAATAGTATGAATAAGCACTATTGTTCTTTATGTAAAAAAAAAAAAAAAAAACTAGAATTTAAAAGTGGTAAACTTGGCCACCCTAGTCGAGGAGCGAACGCAGTGACATTTCTAAAAGTTTTTCGACTGCAACAGCACCTAGGAGTTAAGTTGTTCTTAGTTAAAGCTCCGGTCTCCGATGGACTGGTGGTAATTTACCAAACTCTGCGATCAAGTTGCTAGGTTCAACTAGGATGAAGTTTACCGCTGTTTCCAAGTGCTGAAATTGTTTGGTTTTAATCTTCAAGGAATCATATAGTACTCGTATAATCTCAAGAATGACCTAACCTACCTGAACATCTGAACAGTATTACCTGTTTTGAAAAAAAAAAAGGATTGTTAAATTAATTAATTATTTTAAGTCTAATCAGATGGACTTCTGCGCAAAAGATATTTCCCTGTAAACTATTGTTAGATAATTGTGCTGTTCTATATTACTAATATTATAAACACGAATGTTTATATGGATGGATGTGTGGATCTGTGTATGTTTGTAACTCTTTTACACAAAAAGTACTGCATGGATTTTAAAAAAACAATACAATATTATACCTTATACATTCGAATAACATATAAGCTATGTTTCATTAATATACCACGGGAGCAAAGTCGCGGACAGAAGCTACTATTATACTAAAACACTTTCCCTCAAACGATTTTTAAATAGCTAAAAAACACCATTTAACCGTATTACACCACGGCCATTTTATACATAACTACCATTCAATATCGCCTGCACCAAGAAAAGGCTTCCATTTCAGAAATTACTCTTTGAAATAAATTGCGCTATTTCAATAGGTTCGTCTTAGAGGATTCATCTTCCTGGAAACACTATACGCATGTATTAAAAAATCCCGTGCTTTAAAACCTAATGAGTAAAGACCTATTAATAAAAGGTAATATTTATTATAGAAATACTTAACATTTGTAAAACAATAACACCATATGTAACGGTACTCAGTTATAATTGTTTCGCCATGAACATTAAGTTTAATTTGTTTTGTATTATACAGATAATTGATTTGTTATTTATTTTAAAAATAGCTGGACATTACATGATTAATCCTTAAAAATAAATCATATGAAATAAATTCTATAACTTCATTAACAAATTCTTTCACACATCAAATGGACAATGTATGCAATGTACACATTTGTCGAGGGGTCAGAGACCCTGGCCACGAAACCGAGTGTCGCGGGTTCTAATCTCGCTACGGGCCAATGTTTCGTGTGATGAACATGGACATCAGTACTCGAGTCATTAATGTTTATAAACGTATTAAAACATATTTAAGTATGTCTATCAGTTCACATAGTATCCAGAGGACAAGCTATAAGATTAGTTTGGAACTAGGGAATTGGTGTGTCAGTCGGGAGAATTTATTTATTATTTTATATTAAATGAATGTGGTTGGTTAAGATGGGGCTAATTGTATGGATGCATATCGATAAATGTATAGATATACCATACAATTATCCCTTATACATTTATATCTTATAAACATATTTTAACAATTTCTTATTTATTATATTTATTTTCAGACAATTAGTAACTCCACTCCCGTTCCCGAATCCTCTTAGAACTAGTTGAACGAAAACGATTTCAATTCAATCCCGGTCTATCAAGAAACTAACGGGACCTCACAGCAGTGTAATAATAGTTATTTACACTGGTTAGGTATGCATAGCTCGCTTTGATGGACGCCCCGGGTAGAAATAACGGGCTTGGCGGTAGTTGGATTACGTTCAAGTGCATTTTCTCGTTAGACGCTCATAAAAGTTGTCTTGTATCTGGTGTAGATATAGTTTCATATCACAGGGGTGATGGCAACACATGCAAATAATTCCAAAACATAAAATAATATTGTGTGACGCAATAAGCAATTTATGAGTTTAAACAATGTGTGGGCATTCTTCGTTATCTTCCTAGCGTTATGTCCCGTGGTTAGACAGAGTCCGTTTAGACCATGAACCAGGATTTAGCGAGTCTGGTAATTACATTGAAGCGATTGCTGATCTGACCTTCATAAGTTTCATAGGGAGAAACCAAAAATTTTTGGATTATGGTCACAAATACAAAGTTGTTTGAATTTGCAGGTTTCAACACGATGTTTTCCCTCACCGCCGAGCTAGTGGTAAAAATACGTACATTGCATACGTACAAAAATCCCGAGGTACATGCTCGGGTTTGAACCCGCACCCCTTGGTTATGAGGCGAGTGTCCTTACTATTGAGCTACCACCGCTCTCGCCGCATTGGCCTAGGCAAAATTTTGGTTTATGAAATCCAAAGTTATGTGCCCAGAATTGAACCCCCTTGTTTAGCATATGAGAGGCCTCTCCTGACCATTAATACGACGCTCACTTACATTTTGATTTAAAATTGCCTAGAAAACATTTAAGTGAGTTGAAGTATGCTTGAAGTGTAACTTGACATCAAAATTGACATTCCGTCTGGAAATCTCAAATCATTGTCTATGACGGCTCAAATAAAGAAAATTTCAATAAAACGACAGAAGCGTATTCTGCCCGGCGGTAATGAGAACAGTGGCGATAGCGTCGTAAACATTTCCGAGTGTCAACTGTACTACGCTATTATAGACCCTAATACCACGAGTTAAGGGTGCGAATCGTCGACGAAATTGAGGGTAGTTGTATCAGTAATGACTGGGCGCGTAACGCGATATCGCCGGGGCTCATTTTCGCTTCGCCCTGCAATCCGGGCAAATATGATTGTGTTTATGTTTCGTTTGTATACAAAAGTTATGCAATCGGTGACACTTCACATACTTACCACTACAGTGACTGACTATTGGAATGACGGTTACAAAGCGCAGCATAACACATATATTCCACAACATCACACAGCTACATCCACAGCTTAAATAAACGTAATTATTAAGAAAACAAAAAACCCGACTGCTAACTAACTAAACTTCACGCCACTTCCAAAGCGGGGTAGGCAGAGAGAACCGAATACTATATGACACGATCCTTACACACCTCACTCGCCTCTTCAACATTATGATCCTTTTCATACAAGCTCTACGGTGCTGCTGCTGCCCGACTGCTCAGTAAAAATATAACTGAAAAATGTTGTGTGTTTATTATATTATAAACACACAACATTTTGTACGGATGGATGGATTTACTCTTTCACACAAAACTACTTAATGGATTTTAATGTAAGTTTAGAAAAATATAACTCATACATCCGACTAAGATATAGGTAAGTAGGGTATGTTTTATAGATGCACCACGCGAGCGAAGCCGCGGACATAAGCTAGTTAATAATATTAATGCAAATAATAATGATTGCTATTATGCATGCATGTGAAACATTATATGACTTTGTTAGAATAAAAATTTTTGGCATCTTAAATTCCTACCAACTATTATTACAATGTTTAAAATAGCAAGCTAATTCCGCTTCCATCTAGATACAAGCTCTTTGGGCACATTCCCAGGCTCTTCTATCCCGTAAAGCAACATTGTCTCGTATTTAACTCGTAAAGGTTGAGTGCGCGTGCAGAATTCAATTCGGCGTGTTCAACCGCGCGAGACACCTTCACAATCGCCGGTAGCCCGCTCGTAAAACGGTGCTGTTAGTGAGGGTTGTCAGAGGTTTGAAACTTTATCCGGCTCGAAGGACCTGGAGAGGGAAAATCAGTCTAATAGTGCTAAGCACCTACTTACATTGTCCCCTGTCGAAATAATACATTTATTTGTGAGATTTTAAGACAGACGGCCGTGTCAAAATGATCATATAGGCCTTTCCCCATTTCAAGGCGACGGCCACATAGACCATGATCAAAATATTAACCTGGACCGTGTAAGGAACTAAAAAAATTAATCATATTTTATAGCTGAATGAGTACATTTCTTCATTATGTTTTCCAGTATCCATCATTGAACACTTTTCAGTATACCAATCACTGATGTTAGACAAATAAAATTAATTTAAAAAATACAACCACCACAACAAATGTCACATTTCGGTCGAGCAAAACGTTTCTATGCTTGTTCATTAAAACATTGACCTAACAGCTAACAAGGGGTTAATACAGTAAAACACCCTTGCCCTCGCCCGGAATGTGTGTCACAGAGATCGAGACGGTTAAAGTAATTAAGTAATCCCCTACAATTGGCCTCTGTCATCTTCGGCGCCTGTAATTATGTCCGGGCTGGTTAATTGTGACTGCACACTGGCAGACTCGAGTCAGTTGTCACTTCGAGTGTTGTCAGCTGAAAAAAATCCAAGTACTTGATACAGATAAAATCAAACTTGCTAGAACTGATTTTACCATGGTAATCATACATACATAACATACATAACATGACGCCCATAATCCCCGAAGGGGTAGGCAGAGTCAATGGGGTAGCAGGCCATTGTAATCACTATGCGAGATAATTATTTACAATTAAATAACTAGTTACACATCCATAGTTATTTGGATGTAGTATAAATATGGACATAGATTTGATCTGCCCATACCGTTAGTGAAAAAGCGTAAAATTGGCTTAGTTTATATTTGTTTAACTAACTAAACTTCACGCCATTTCCTTAGCGGGGTAGGCAGAGAAAACCAAACGTCATATGGCACGCTCCTTTCACACCTCACTTGCTTCTTCAACATTCATGATCCTTTTCACACAAGCTCTACGGTAACCTGCACTATAGTTATAAATATGTATCTATGATACAATTTGTCTTGTTCCTCAGTTTAAGGGTTATGATGCAAATAGTCTTACATACCTCACTATCCAGATTTTTTAAATATCCAGATTCCAGATGTGTGTGCCCGCATTTCTTGCATCTCTTGCTTATCAGGCATGTGTCCTCGCCATTGAGATACCACCGCTCCAAGCCTTGCTATCGACAGTGTAAAACCCGCCTAATTCACACCGACCGCCCGATAGCCCGAGCCGAAGTTACAAAATTGAGGTCTCATAATTGCTACATTTATGACAGGTTTTAATTTAGTCGCAAATCGATTTTTTTTCTTTGCTCAATAATTTAGATTACTTTATTAGGCTTAGTGATACGATTTTTATCAGTATTAGTGTCTTAAATGGGAAATAACTATAGCAGATGATAATTATAGTGCAAGCAAAGTCAACCTACCTATTGTATTGCACCAAAGATAATAAAGTATTATTCATTGTGAATAGATAAAGTACTCGCAATGGAATTGAATTATTTAAAATGTGATTTTTAATGTATATTTTTTTTGTTTTTTTTTTTTTAATTTAAATTAGTTCTAGATATGTACAACAGTGTCATCAATCAAATTTTTTTAAAAATTCCAGTAGTTTTAAAAGAGTAACTTTGACTTTGCCTACCTCTTCGGGGATTATGGGCGTGATGTTATGTTATGTTAGAAGGCCTGAAGTTATCATTTGATGCCAATGTTACAATACAACTAGTGTACAATATTTCAAACTTATCTGCATTAAATCTATATGTACATATTAATTCAATCATAAAAGCACTTGCAGTTAATGACTTGCGTTTGTGTGTCAGTCTAAAGATTTTTTTAAATTTTATTTAACTCTAACAATGGAGAGCGGAATGAGAGAAGCGAATGAGAGAGCGGTGGTTGCTCAATGGTAAGGATATGCGCCACTTTACCGAAGGGTGCGGGTTCAAACACCGGCATGTACCTCTGGATTTTTTAGATCGATGTACGTATTATACCACTAACTCGGCGGTGAGGGAAAACACCATAATGAAACCACATTCCATCAACTATAGATGTGTAACCATCATCCAAATTGTCTGGTTCCCCTATCTAAGGGTCAGATCGGCAGTCGCTTCAATGAAATTAGCGGACTCGTAAAATCCTGGAGCATGGTCAAAGCGAATCCCGACTAAGCACGGGACATAACGCTAAGAGGATGATGATAACAGTAACAATGCATCAGGTATAAGGTAACTGCATTGTTTTTTAACATATGTGAATAACTAAGTATAAAGAATTATGTAATATAATTTTCCTCGTGGAAAGAGAAGAAATTATTAGCCAGCCCTAGCAAGTAATATCTGCGAGCGGGATGTTGACAGATGGCCCAAATATAACACGAGATCTCTTTTTGATTGCCGTCTTGCCACTTCAGACGAAGGGACGTCTTCTTTAAACCGTTATTAGACTTATGGCATTGGGATAAATTTACCAGCCTTTTAATATAAAAATTAAATGAAAATTACCGCAAAATCTTGAACTATTATTTGAACTAAGCAGATGAAAAAAACTAAATTTTACCTTATATATTACATACATACATACATAGCATAACGCCCATAACCCCTGAAGGGGTAGGCAGAGTCAAAGGGGCAGCATGCCCCTTTAACCACATTTAGCCAAAAAACAAAAGTAGTGACAAGTGGCTAGCTCGTCGCCTACATAATCACGTTTCCAAAACCCGATATACCATTAGTCGCCTTTTACGACATGCTAGGAAAGAAACACGGTTGGCACATTCTTAAGTATAGTTGAATGTACTTGAAATAACTACTTATGTATTACGTACGTACGCACTTATGTAGATAGTAGAATATACTAGAATAGTAAGTTGTTGCAAGTATACTTGAATTGTAAGCAATTTCATTAAGTCATGCGTATTACCTATCGTAAAACTAACACTAAATTGGGATGTCGACACCCTTTATATTTAATTTTGTAATATCCAATCCGTAAAAGAAAGTGTCATAGTATGTTGGAAAACCTTATTGATATTCAATTATATTGAGTCTAAAATTTAAAATTTTACAATTTTTTTTTTTTTTTAGTTTACTATACAAACAAGCGGCGCCTTATGTTGACAAGCCCATACAACATCTATGAAGTGATTGCGTTTTGACAGCTTTTAAAAAGTATATCTATGAGGGTTTTCAAAAATACAAAAACTGCCAGATGGTACGAGAGAGTCTCGTGGTCTTATCACTGTCACAATTGGCTCCTTGTTGACAGCATGTCAGTTTGGTCTGACAACTAACTAATGAGGAGGGTGACAAGACCGTAAGTCACAGTTACCTACGCCATCTTTTGGATGTTTTAATTCAAAGAACCCTCATTGACCAGCCAGTCAACATGCCTATTCTAGAGGAGCAAGCTCATTGATAAAAGATGCAATAAAATTATTTTTTCTTTATTCCCTTGTTTCGAATGGACTAATAAAAATGTCCTGATAAAGCATCTTCACTGAGATTTGATGTTCTCCGCCAACTTCATCAGGATATTTCGTAGAAGACTTGCCAGAGCTGGGTAGTTCTGGCCCAGCAAGGGAGCACGGAGTTGAGGCACGCATACCTGAAGACCAGAATTACTATAAATATTAGTATGCCACTAGAAGTATCTCTGTATGGTAATGAAAAAAGTTGTTACCGAGTTTTTTACTCGTTGTTTTTAAGTAGATTCTAACACAAAAATATAATCATAGCAATATTTGCAAATCTTGTATGAATAAAACATCAGCTTTTCAACTCTAATCTATTCAAATTTAATGATATTGTTGTTTCATGAACATCTTCACCTCCCCCTCCCTTTTTTAACATCTGACTATATCACACACTTTGATCTGACTCTGAGGTAAGTAGCTTAAACACTTGTGGCGGATATTATTATCAACAGTTGTATTACAAATATATACTTAAATTTAGATATTAACACCCAGACACAGAACAAACAAAAGTATTCACAACACGAATGTTTGTCCTAAGCGGGGGACCCGCAACTCTTGGCGCATAGGGCAGGGTCACTTCCGAATGCGCCATCGAGCCATTTAATAAATAAATAAATGCTTCAGACTGGCACACCAATTCCCTAGTCCCAAACTAAGCTTATAAGCTTGTGCTATGGATACTAGGAGAAACGGATAGACATACTTAAATACGTATACATCCATGACTCAAGTACAAATATCCATGTTCATCACACGAAATATTTGCCCCTAGCGGGATTCGAACCCGCGACCCTTGGTTTCGTGGCCAGGGTCTCTGACCACTCGACCAACGGGTCAGTCAAATAATCAATAATCCATTAATAATTCCTTCAACTTCCCTACGAAATGAATATTCTATTCTTCTATCTATATCCACCTTTCAAAATAATCGTATATACATACAGAAATAGAATTTAAACCCACCACAGCCAACAGGACAACCAGCAGTGGACAGATGAGGTTGATGACCAAGGTGAGGACAGCACGCACCAGCCACCACAAGCCGATCACCACCAACACACTAGCCAGCATCACCTGAAACATCCAGCCCTTAATACAAACTACCTACTTAAGACAGCTATCAGCATAGGATACCTATATTCAATCAAAAGCCTGAAATATCTTAATCCGTTTAGTTTAGAGGAGCATTGACTTTCTTTTTCACAGTTGCAACATGTTGCACACTTCTATATTGCTTAATTTCGTAGCTAGTTTGTTTGTGAATCACCCACACCTCTCAGATGATGAATCATGATGATCACATCTCAGCCACTCTTAGTCTTAAATCCGAACTTAAGTCGACCTCCACCGAGCTGATAATAGTATGAAAGATATTTTATAATAAATTTTGTATATTAAAAATGGGTTGGCAAAAAAAATCCTGAACTTTATAATTTATTTTTTCATTATCTTTAATTTAAAGTTGTTTTCTAATATACTATATCTATTATAAAATATATTTCATTCTATAATGGTTTACGGGCATTTGGGTATGTGACTGAGTAGGCGACGAGCTAGCCACTTGTCACTCCTTTTTCACAGTTTTCATCCAACCCAGCCCACTGTCCCATGTTGGTCTGGGACTTAAAAAGAATATGCCAACTGTGGTTCTTGCCCAGCATGTCGTAAAAGGCGACTAATGGTATATCGGATTTTGGGTGTGTGATTGTGTAGGTGACAGGTTAGCTGCTTTGCACTGCTTTTTCACAATTTTCCATCTAAGCCAGCCCAGCTTTATTTTGGGCTGAACGTGGTTGGGGGGCGTGCTGCCCCTTTGACTCTGCCTACCCCTTCGGGGATCATGGGCGTGATGTTATGTTTGTTTTGTTTGTTTGTTTCATTCTATTATTAGCTCGGTGAAGACTGACTTAGGTTCGAATCTAGAATCTAGAATACTAGCTGTCTTGAACCGATCCTCCAATTCTTCCAATCCAGTAGGCTAGAATTATTACGCAACACGTCCACTCCAGAAAACGTAACTCCATTTCGGTTTTTTAACGGAAACTAACCTGGAACTCCTCGAAGAGAAATTAATCTGATCAAAATACTAAGTTCAGAAATCACACGGTGTCTGAGAATTAATCGTTTGGAACTGTCGAGGCTAAAAAAATATTCTATACCTGAGTATCTTCATGGCCATAAAGCCAGGCCCTAAAGCTGTTCATGATACTGGAATAACCTTCTCCATTCCCAGGACTTGTCGTACGGGTCACATTGAACTGGAAAGAGATATTATACATAAAAAGTACATTGAGACAAAATTCACATTCTGACAAACACAAAATTGAGCAATAACAAAATTCATTGAGATCAAGGAGCGATCCTCAAACCACTTTAAGGAGCTTATTGTTCTTTGGACTCAGCCTGCCCCCTTAGGGGATGGCGTAATGTTATGGTATGTATATGTATGTGTGTACCCACATTATGTCCAAGTATAGTCCGCTGCCATTGGTATTGGTCTGTGGACATGTTGTCCGCAAACTCATCGACCAGCAACGTCGCATCGGCCAGCAGCTTGTACAATTTGATTCTTTTGCGGTGATCTAAAAATGTAACAATAAATTTTGTTTATAGCTGAATGTGGTTTTAAGAAGTTTATCGAATATAGCAGCGCCCCGCGGTTTCACCTGCGTAGTCCCTTTCCTGTGGGAATATGGGGATAAAATATAGCCTATATTACTTCCGGATAATGTAGCTTTCCAATGGTGAAAGAATTTTTGAAATCGGCACAGTAGTTTTTGAGTTTATTTATTACAAACATACACACACAAAAAAATACCAAAACATAAATCTTTGTGTGAAAAACTTTTTCACAGCTTTCCATCCAACCCAGCCCACTGTCCCGTGTTGGTCTGGGACTTAAAAAGAATATGCCAACTGTGGTTCTTCCCTAGCATGTTATAAAAGGCGACTAATGGTATATCGGGTTTTGGGTGTGTGATTGTGTAGGCGACCGGTTAGCCACTTGTCACTGCTTTGTCACATTTTTTTATCTAACCCAGCCCGGCTTTATTTATGGCTGAATGTGGTTGAAGGGCATGCTGCCCCTTTGACTCTGCCTACCCCTTCGGGGATTATAGGCGTGATGTTAAGTTAAGTTAAGTTACAAATCTTTCCTTTTTATAATATCAGAATCAGATTTAACTTTAAAAAATTAAAATAAGTTCTACTGTATACTATTTAACTACGTATTATAGGGAAGACTACTGCAACAGTCATTCTGAAGGTAATATTTTAAATAAATAAATATGTAAGATAAATATAATTGTCCTCAAAGATAATAATTGATTTCACTACGATAGGAAGTTTTTGGTGCAAATAAATAAGAAGGTATGCATGTAAAGAGATAAAAAGTCAATCCTACTAATATTATAAATGCGAAAGTTTGTATGTATGGATGGATGATTGTTACGTTTTCACAAAAAAAAACTACTGAATGGATTTTAATGAAACTTTAGAATAATATAGCTCATACACTCGAATAACATATAGGCTATGTTTCATCGATTTACCACGCGAGCGAAGCCGCGGGCATAATATGATATACCTAATATGAATTGAAAACCTCCTTTTAAAAATCAGATAAAAACAAAACTTACCCTCAGATCAATAGAAAAATTTTCTATTGATCTGAGAACTTACCAATTAATCTCACATCCGACATATCGGTGTAAATTCCATACTGAATCCATTGTCACAAATCCCACATTATAAACGAGCGACAGACCGTAAACGAAATCAATTAAAAAATCGACCATACGACATGAATTTGGCTTTTGGATCGACGATTAATCGTGTTTGTTTTATTATTTATCAAATTTTTGTGCCGGTGAAATTTTGAAGTTTGGTTGACATCGGTCAAATGGGAGGCCATGGATTAAAAACGTTGATCTTACTTTTGTGTTCGTTAAAAAAGGTTTTATTTCCTCAAAGAAGGATCATTGGAAATGATTTGAATACATTTGAAACGCGAAAACTTCCAGGAATACCAAGTTTTGGTTCCCAGTGTGATAGCGTTTCATACTTTAGACCAGGGATGGTGAACCATTGGGACGCGTGTCTTAGGTGGCACGTTATTCAAAATAGGGGACACGCGTTTTCTTTAAGATCACAAATGTAACAATAATGATTGACTATAACATCGACATCAATCGCTCCCCGGGCAGTTAAAGAACCGTTTAATGAACTGGGCAATTAAATAGTATTGATATTTTAAAAACTTTGGCACGTTTCTCTAAAAAGGTTTGTTACCCCTGCTTTAGACAATATTGTTCCTTGGGATCAAGATATGCTTCGGATGCTTTCACTGAGATACATAGCGACTTCACAGAATATCGTTTGTAAATAAAAATAGTTTCCTTGGTTTCTACGCTCTTCTATACTTATAATAAATCTGTAGAGAGGTCAATTCTGTACATGAAATATATTTTCAAAATAACTATCAGGGGGTGATTAGTGATCGATACTGATGCCAAAAATGCAATCAGTAAAATTTTTGTCTGTCTGTCTGTCTGTCTGTATGTTCCTTATAGAAACAAAAACTACTCGACGGATTTTAACGAAACTTGGTACAATAATTTTTCATACTCCTGGGCAGGTTATAGTATACTTTTCATCACGCTACAATCAATAGGAGCAGAGTAGTGAAGGGAAATGTTGGGAAAACGGGAGAAGTTACTTAATTTTTTAAGTTTCCGTCGCGTGTGCAGCCTTAATGGTTAAAGTTACATAGAAATCATGTATGACGGAAATAGTCTTTTTAATATTAACCATAAACGCGGGTGACACCCGCTGGGTGACAGCTAGTTTAGAATAAGGATGTTGACTGACATGAGATACTTTTACAAGCTGTCAAAACTTCATAGACTTTGTTTGGGCTTATCAACTTATGACGTCACTAGTTCGTATGGTAAACTAACTAAATATTAAGCAGATTCTGTGAAATCAAAAAACCGTAGACTCAATAAAATTCAAAATCAATAAGGTTTTACAACATACTAGGATACTTTCTTTTTACAGAATATATATTTCAAAATTCAATATGTTGGTGTCAACATCCCTATTGTTATGTTTTTAATATTTTAAATCTGACACTGGTAGCAGGAAGCACTTCCTAAACTTAGGGAATTGTGTTCAAGATGTGTGTATTAATAGCTGAAACAAAGTTTTTATGAATGCACAACGGAACAAATAACGGCTTCCGGTCGATAATAGTAAAGATAATCATAAATAACTATTTTTAAAGTTAACCCTTCACTGTTAAAGAAAGTTAAGTCTTAACTTAACAACGAAAATAACGAAACTTCAATAGTCAGCACAAAACGAATGAAGTCAACAACTTCCCGATTATTACTCGAATAAGCTTTGTTTGACAAACGGAAATCCTCAGGGGCACCTCTCAAAGCTTCGAAAAGCTGCGTATAAAGAATAGACGAGAGACAGTAACAGATTATATTTCGCACGGCTTAACATTGAGCCCATATAAAATACCAGCTTCTGCCCGCGGCGTTCTCGCGTGGTACATCGATGAAACATAGCTTATGTGTTATTCTAATGTATAAGCTATACTATTGTGAAGTATCATTAACATCCATGCAGTAATTTTTGCGTGAAAGAGTAACAAACATCCATACATCTAAATAAGTAAGTAAGATTTATAATATTAGTAAGATAGTAAGATTAATTTCCTAGAAACATTATAAAGCGTGTTTAGAAGCGATTGTAGCTCAATAGTAAAGATTGGCGACACACATGCTGGGATTCTTGATTCAAATCTGGATACATACCGCAAAATTTCTAAAATCCAAGTCCTATAGTATTTATATACTTTGCAGTGAAAGAAACAATGTGTTAAAAAGTAAATAATAAATAAACAAAAAATTCATATCCGACTTTATCACATACATTGATCCGATTCCAAGGTAAGTAGCTTAAGCCCTTGTGTTAAGAAAATAAGAATCAACATTAGTATTAAAAACATCCCGACAAAGAACAAACACAAGTATTTATCACACGGATGTTGGTCCTGGGTGGGGATCGAACCCACTACTCTTGGCGCATGGAGCAGGGTCGCTACCGAATGCGCCATCGAACCAGTCAAATAACTTTAATAATAATAAAGGCGTAGGGACGTGACGCCCCCATCGCCCGCTGGCGAGAGTTGGTGAGCTTCGCACCATGAAGAGCAACAACTCCCGTCAGTGCAGTCAGTCTCCGCAGGGCGGCTTGTGGCGAGCCGTTGGTGGGTGGCGACACCACGGACCCTACCTCCAGGGGGACCATACAGACATGCGCGATACACACACTTACAGACAGTTACACACCCCCCGCCTCTGCGCTTGCCTTGACCGGCCGGCCAGAGTGGATTCGCAAGAGCGGAACCTATGCTCCAGGTTGGAAGTGTAAAATGTCATAACGCCGGGGGCACTTGACTGTATAAGGATCTTGCGCCCCGCAGTCTCACCTCTCCACAACCTTAGCTGCTTTCTAGTGTTGCCCCCTTGCCGCCCGTATGGCAGCTAGTTGGGGGGCCCATAATTTGGATTAACAAGCGGCGAGTCACCGTCTGCCAACTTAATATATTTGTGAGAAATTTTCGAGGCAGATGTCCGGTATCTCACTCCATAGCCCAATTTCCTGTCCATAGTAGAACCTCCCTCCATAGCCCCGGTTTTTAGTTTCCCTTTTTCGCAATAGTCCTGCATCAGCCGGATGTCGCCTTTGAGTGTATGTTTTATACTGCAACTAAGGGCAACACCCGGCCGGTGTTCCATCACACATTTAGATCGAACTCTCAAAAGGCCTCTACATGTTGGACCCATGTCCCCATGCAAGCCTCAAAGGCCCGGGCTTGTCCCGTGATTGTGCCGAGAGACAATAATAATAATAATAAATTCTTCAGACTGACACACCAATTCCCTAGTCCCAAACTAAGCTTATAAGCTTGTGCTATGGATACTAGGTGAACGGATAGAAATACTTAAATACGTTTATAAACATCCATGACTCGAGTACAAATATCCATGTTCATCACACGAAATATTTGCCCCTAGCGGGATTCGAACCCGCGACCCTTGGTTTCGTGGCCAGGGTCTCTGACCACTCGACCAACGGGCCAGTCACTTTAAATGTGTAACTATGATTCAATTTGTTATATTTGCGACAAAGATTTAGGTTGCGAAGTTCAGATCCAGTTGCTTCGATGCTAACTAGATTCAATTTATCCGAGTGATGATTGAACTGAGATGATGATGATGATTGAACTCTCTGAATCATAGTTAATATCTTAGGTGACGTCTTCAAATCAGACAAAAGCTTTCAAAGGAGGGGATCTCCATATTCTTCACAGTTATTATTTCTTTTGTCATTCAAAAAAATAAGCACTTTATAAAAATAACCGTTCGATGTTACGTGCAAACTACAAGAGTTTTATTGAAATAAAAGTCATGGCAAGCTTTTATTTAAACTAGAATATGGCTTCACATTAAAATAAAGAAGGTTGGATATTTTATGTTTTTTTTTACAAACAATATCTTATGCCGGAGATCTTTAAAATTTCCAGTACAAAAGTCACCTATCCTTTCTTTTACCTTTCTTTCTTGATTGGCTCAATGGCGCACTCGGTAGTGACCCTGCCCCATGCGCCAAGAGTTGTGGGTTTGATTCCCACCCAGGACAAACATTCGTATGATGAATACTTGTATTTGTTTTGTGTCTGGGTGTTAATATCCAATATTTAAGTATATAATTGTAATACCACCGTTGATTCTGACATCCGTAACACAAGTGCTGAAGCTACTTACCTCGGAGTCAGATCAATGTATGTGATGTCAAGTCAAAGTCAAAGTCAAAATACTCTTTTTATATAGGTTTGAAACAAACACTTATAAATCGTCAATTCAACAGGAAAATCAACTAATAATATGAATCTACCACCGGTTCGGAATGTTGCTTCTACCGAGAAGAAACCGGCAAGAAACTCGGTAGTTACTCTTTTCAACAACATTTTTTACAGGGGTGTATAGATCATATTTGCATTTTAACCATGTCGTGAAGTCGGCTTGTCAGACACCAAAATATAAAATAACGATGTTTACAAAATTTAAGCATAAATTAACCAAACCAGAGCAGACCAGTCCCCAAAGGTGATATAGTCGAATATTTATTTATTTATTTTATATAGTATATATTTTATCAGGGTCCCAAATTGTGTCAATCAGTCAAGTGGTTTAGGCATGACAAAATTACAGGAAGACACATTAGGATCATGTCACACGGTATTCGGTTCTCTCTGCCTACCACGCTAGGGTAATGCGTGCAGTAAGTTTGTTAGCTACATAGGGTTTATTTTACAGTTATAAAATTATGTGAATTTATGTATGACGCAATTCCTTAATATACCAAATGCTTGGAGAACATTCTTCCTTGTACTTAAAGTCACTTCCTGGAGATTATTCGCGAATCGCAATATATTCGAACGCACCATAATTTTGCGAAGTCGGCGCGAGATAAGGGAGCATTATCAAACTTTTATGTAACAATTGAGATTGAATCTGTACTGGCAGAGATGGAATAAGATTGAGATTAATGCTTTTATGAGGAGAAAAAGAAAATATTACCATTTAACTTACATTCATGTAATGTGGGAAAAATCAGTTATATTTTTAAAAGAGCAGTGGTAGCTCAATGGTAAAGACACGCGCCTGATGACCGAGGGATATGTGGATTCAAACCCGGGCACGAACCGATTTGTCCGGCCAACACTTTTACAGAAAATCCTTCAAACATACAAAACTAACAAGTTTCTTTAAAGAAGATTTTTTAATGAAAACATCCAAAAGATGGCGTAACTGTGACTTGCGGTCTTGTTACCCTCCTCATTGGTTAGTTGTCAGACCAAACTGACATGCTGTCAACAAGGAGCCAATAGTGACAATGATAAGACCACGAGACTCCCTCGTGCCATCTGGCGGTTTTTGTATTTTTGAAAACCCTCATTCGAAACTCAAAGTTTGATGCGTAGATTTTTTTTAACGGTATTACATTCTGATCATTCTGGTTCACAAAAAGTTATTGACGAATCAATATTTGTCCAATAACAGCCGGTCGCTTTCTTGTTCCATTTTCCCTTAGTTCGTCTCTATAATTTCCTTTGATACCTTTAAGGAAATATTCCAAAGATTCCTATCTAAAGCGCGATCAAAGTAAATGTTTATGACAGACAACATCCGGCCCCATCTTGATTTACGTCAAAGAAGATTACCTTTCTTATTTTGTATAGCGTTTGTGTGAATGCTCGATGTTAAAGATTTCATTAGCGCCTGAGTACCTACTTAATATAAGAGCTGATATTGCTTTTAACTATAACTAGTATATGAATCTGTATACCTTCAATGATGATCAGCGTCATCTTTATATTAATACGTGAAGCAAAAACTTTGTACCCATTTTTATGAGAATTACGCGGACGGAGGAGTATGAGATTTGGCACAGTTAAAGTTTATATGGAGAAGGAATGCAGAAAGCTATTATTTCAATAAATAATAATAAAAAAACTAAACTAATAATGGTCGAATTTCGACCAGTGGGCGATCACTAGTTAACATAAAAACCGTAGAGCTTGTATGAAAAGTATTAAGTATCATGAATGTTGAAGAAGCAAGTAAGGTGTGTAAGGACCGTGCCATATGGCGTTCGGTTCTCTCTGCCTACTCCGCTAGGGAAGCTGCGTGAAGTTTAGTTAGTTAGTTAGTCATTTACCTCTACTAGTTTTTCTTAGTACCTACCTTTTTTCTTATTCCTTTTCTTTATTGTTATTAAGGTACTTAAGTAGTATCTCATGAGAATTTAAGTTCCTAGCAATCTAACCAAGTACACAGTTACCATTTCAGGCACCGTCGCACTTTAGGGAGAAGTAATTACCGGGGGTAATTATAATTTATAGCTGCAGGTAGACTAACTTAGAGACGTCACGTCTAGAGTCTTCAATTCAACATTTTCAGACCCTAAGGGGTGCGGATGTATAATGGCATCTCAAAACCTCATGAAGTTTCAATCTTTTGGCGTTGCCTCAGTTTTTAATTAACGTAGAGCAGATATTGTTATTAATTAACTGCTCAAACTATTACTCCAATCCTCTAGATTCAAGCTAAGAAGCTCATTATAATAAACAACATATCTTACGCCGGATAATGGATAATAGAAACCATGTTGTCGCATGATGGTCATCATCATCTTCCTAGCGTTATGTCCCGAGTTAAGACGGGGTCTGCTTAGACCATGATCCAGGATTTAGTAATTACATTGAAGCTACTGCCGATCTGACCTTCGTAACCCTAAAATAGGGGAACCAGAAATTTTTTGGATCATTGTTACAAATCCAAAGTTGTTTGAATTTGCGGGTTTTGTCACGATGTTTTCCCTCACCGCCGAGCTAGTGGTATAAATACGTAAATAGATTTGAAAAATCTAGAGGTACGTGCCGGGTTGAACCCACACTTCTCGGTTAAGAGGCGCGTGTCCTTATCATTGAGCTACCACCGCTCTCTGTCGCATGATGGTCTGCCAATAAGAATGTGCCAACTGTTAAAAGGATCAGTTACTTCGTTTGCGCCATAAAATTGCAAAGCATAATAAACGCCTCATCACTAGGCTCCAGCTTTCAGCTACGCCGCAGGCACAGTTGCAAGTTTAAAGTGCAAGTACAACGGGCGTCGGTGGTAGCTCAATGGTAAGGACACGCGCCTCTTAACCGAGGAGTGCGGGTTCAATCCCAGGCATGTACCTCTAGATTTTTAAAAAATCTATGTACATATTTATACCACTAGCTCGACGGTGAGGGAAAACATCGTGATGAAACCTGCAAATTCAAACAACTTTGAATTTTTAACCATGATCCAAAAATTGTCTGGTTCCCCTATCTTAGGGTTACGAAGGTCAGATCGGCAGTCGCTTCAATGTAATTACCAGACTCGCTAAATCCTGGATCATGGTCTAAGCGGGCCCCGTCTAAGCACGGGACATAACGCTAGGAAGATGATGACAACGGGCGTGTACAGATATCGCGCGAGTTGAATGCAGAGCTCAGGTATGTCTCGTCTTAGGCCCCAACTGCATTCATCTCGCGCTATCTGTAACCTTCTGGTGATCAGTATAGATATACAAATGATTTTCGATTCAAGGGTCTTAAGTTAAAGACGTAGAAATTTGTACTTACTTACTCCTATGGCTCAGCGACCCAAAGTGTATCTTGGCCTCCGAAATTAGAGCGCCCCACCTTTTTCGATCCTTTGCGGTATCTCGCCAGTTTCCAGTATGAAGTTCACGGATTTTTTATTGAAATTTGTGCTTAAGGTTTTTTTATTTAATGGCATCCGAACATTCGAATCAAAGTCTTTCACTGTCGATATTTCGAGCTGTAATCAAGGAATGCTTAGTAAAGAAAAAAATTAGGGTACTGGCTAAATATAAGATAATACGTACGTTGCAACACGACCAAAAGGTCAAACTGTAAGTACTCATGTCATCATCCAGTAATAATACAACGCGGAAGTGTAAATTATTAATTACACAAGAATAAGGTTTAACGGTTTTCATCATCATCTTCCTAGCGTTATGTCCCGTATTTAGATGGGGTCCGCTTAGACTATGATCCAGGATTTAGCGGGCCTGGTAATTACATTGAAGCGACTGCCGAACTGACGTAGCCCTAAGATAGGGGAACCAGACAATTTTTGGATCATGGTTTTTCTGTTCACGTTTAACAGTTTTATATCATGAAAAATCAAAGACATAAATAAAGCCTTTTGAATACAAATGCTTTTTATTTATTGTGTTTAGTGTTAACATCCACCCGACTCAGCGAGCTGTGTGAACGCTTACAAGTTTTAAAGTGCAAACTAATGTAGCGCAGATGGAACGTGTCGGCTTCTCGGCTCCTCGGCTTCTCAGTTTCTCAGTTTCTCGGCCTCACTCTCGGCTCCCAGCGGCGCCGAGAAAATGTGCGAGACTGTGTACAAGCGATTGCTTACGGCAACAACTTACGACCCTTTAGTTTTTAATGTACTGGGAATGTTGCGCCTTGCAGTAAAGCAAACATTTTAACATTAAAGCTGAGATGTTGTACATTCTGGATTACTTAGTCAGAGTTATGAATAATAAAAATATACATAGATACAAAACATCAGGCCCATAATTCCCGAAGGCAGAGTCAAAGGGGCAGCAGGCCCCTTTAACCACATTTAGCCAAAAATAACACTGGTTAGATAAAAAATTGTGAAAAAGTAGTGACAAGTGGCTAGCTTGGCGCCCACATTAGCACATACCCAAAACCCGATACACCATTAGTCACCTTTTACGACATGCTATGTTGCCTAGCATGTCGCCTACCACAAGGAGCACATTCTTTTTAAGTCCCAGATCAACATGGGACAACGGGCTGAGTTCAATGGAAAATTATGCAATCCTGTTTCTCTACACAATCACATACCCAAAACCCCGTATACCATTAGTCGCCTTTTACGACATGCTAGGCAAAAAACACAGTTGGCAAATTATTTATAAGTGATTATATAGTAAGATTTACAAGTGGTTTTTTAAGCCTATGTAAATAAATTTCATTACAAAATTAAATATAAATAGTATCAACATCCCAATTAAAACATCTGTATCATATCCTACTACTACTATCTACAGCTGTAGTATAACTAGAAAAACTAAAAACTTTGTTGAGTGCAAACGAATGTTACATATGGGAGTTAGCGAGCCCACTGCGCGTTCGTATTTAAAATTCCGTTAGACTCAGCGCATACGGACTGAACTGTATAAACAATGCGGTATTGCGAAAGTTTATCAATAATTTATTAATTGGAGTGTATTGCAAATGCTTGTTAGAGGCATGGCGAGAACTAGCGGAGGATTCCTTAGGGGCACCCGCGAAGCCTCAGTCGGCGTGGAGGATGCATCCCGGAGATTTAGTAACCGGCCGCTAACATCTTGGCCGGAGAGGGGGTCTCCTGATGCAGAAGTCCCTGGGAGTCCCACATAACCATCTCGTCCCCCCGAAGCGAGGCGGTATGTGTAACGCATGTCTCCGGGTTGAAAAAAAAACGCATGGCGAGAATGTTAAGACCACAAACGCATTCTTTTAAGCATAGTACTCTAAGACGCGATATTATGCAATACCTTCGATTCGGGTTCGATTCCCACCCAGTAAAAGCATTAGTATGATAATTACTTGTGTTTGTTCTGTATCCAATATTTAAGTATATATTTATAATACCACTGTTGATTCTGATATTCGTAGCACAAGTGCTTAAGCTACTTACCTCGGTGTCAGATCAATGTATGTGATGTAGTCGGATATTAATTTATTTATTATTTACTTAAATCTTGTTTTTCTCAACGTTTTCATACTGTCGTTAGCCTTGAACTGCTTGAACTATGGGCCTAGATTAAGCGAATCATTGACGAGACATCTTACTTTTGTAACGGCGACGCGGCAAGGACACAAATTATATACAAAGAAAAACTAATATACGATAAATATCAACTTCTTTCATAGATAAAAACATGCTTGTGTAGGCGATAAGTTAGTTTTCTTATCGCTACTTTAGTCACATAGTACTCTAAGACGCGATATTATGAAATACCTATGTGAAAACTTTATTGTTTGTTAAATAGTTTTAACCCGATATACTATTAGTCGCCTTTTACGACATGCTAGGCAAGAAACACAGTTGTGTCCCAGACCAACAAAGGACCGACCGGAAGACCGGAAGACCCAAATAAAAGGATTTAAATTATTCCCAACGTACATACATACATAACACCACGCCCATAATCCCTAGAGTGGTAGGCAGAGTCAAAGGGGCAACAGGCCCCTTTAACCACATTCAGCCAAAAACAAAACTGGGCTGGGTTAGATGGAAAATTGTGAGAAAGTAGTGACAAGTGGCTAGCTTGTCGCCTATACAATCACATACCCAAAACCCGATATACTATTAGTCGCCTTTTATGACATGCTAGGCATGAAACACAATTAGCAAATTCTTTGAAGTCGCAGACCAATATGGGACAACGTAGATTTAGTTTATATTCTTCTTGAACGATAGACTTACCTCATCATCACCCAGTACATATCCACAAGTAGTCCAAATGCGAGTCCCCCCGTCATAAACGTCTCTAGTCGTAAACGTTACGAGTCGTTACGAGTCGTTACACGCGTTATGTGAAACCCGTAAATGTCATGGCAATAAAAACTATCAAAGGCTTGAAGTACAGTATTTGGAGGTCAATTGACTGAAGATTTGATTTTTACATATCCTCAATATGTAAAAAAGAAGAGCAACCATAATCGAATTTAGCTGGTTCACATTTTAGGTTCGATTACGAATTTTAGATGGCAATACGCTGAATGTAATAACTAAAGTCGCTATATCCAGAATCATAGTCTAAAGAGGACCCTGACTAATAACGGGACATGTCGCTAACAATTAAAATAACGGGACATTTTGCTTACAATTAAGAGAAAACACATTTTGAAGTATGTATGAAATATTGAACATTTGACTACAGATCGTAGCTAGTACTACGAAGACAATCTGTGCTACGAAGATAGTACTACGAACTAGCACAATCAAGTTGCTACGAATATGTTCTGCAACGATGGTGCTACGATGATATTATGTAGTGTTTGTCATTCTTCCAAACGGATGATTCAACTAAAATTATTACGACTGGCTCAATGGCGCATTCGGTAGTGACCCTGCCCCATGCGCCAAAAGCTGTGGGTTCGATTCCCACCCAGTACAAGCATTAGTATGATAATTAATTGTGTTTGTTCTGTGTCTGGGTATTAGTATCCAATATTTAAGTATATATTTGTAATACCACTGTTGATTCTGATATTCGTAGCACAAGTGCTTAAGCTACTTACCTCGGTGTCAGATCAATGTATGTGATGTAGTCTGATATTAATTTATTTATTATTTACTTAAATCTTGTTTTTCTCAACGTTTTATACTGTCGTTAGCCTTGAACTGCTTGAACTATGGGCCTAGATTAAGCGAATCATTGACGAGACATCTTACTTTTGTAACGGCGACGCGGCAAGGAAACAAATTATATACAAAGAAAAACTAATATACGATTAATATCTGGAAGTGACGTTATCATAAAAAAGAATCAACTTCTTTCATAGATAAAAACATGCTTGTGTAGGCGATAAGTTAGTTTTCTTATCGCTATTAGTCTATTTATTGTTTGTTAAATAGTTTTAACCTGATATACTATTAGTCGCCTTTTACGACATGCTAGGCAAGAAACACAGTTGTGTCCCACACCAACAAAGGACCGACCGGAAGACCGGAAGACCCAAATAAAAGGATTTAAATTATTCCCAACGTACATACATACATAACACCACGCCCATAATCCCTAGAGTGGTAGGCAGAGTCAAAGGGGCAACAGGCCCCTTTAACCACATTCAGCCAAAAACAAAACTGGGCTGGGTTAGATGGAAAATTGTGAGAAAGTAGTGACAAGTGGCTAGCTTGTCGCCTATACAATCACATACCCAAAACCCGATATACTATTAGTCGCCTTTTATGACATGCTAGGCATGAAACACAATTAGCAAATTCTTTGAAGTCGCAGACCAATATGGGACAACGTAGATTTAGTTTATATTCTTCTTGAACGATAGACTTACCTCATCATCACCCAGTACATATCCACAAGTAGTCCAAATGCGAGTCCCCCCGTCATAAACGTCTCTAGTCGTAAACGTTACGAGTCGTTACGAGACGTTACACGCGTTATGTGAAACCCGTAAATGTCATGGCAATAAAAACTATCAAAGGCTTGAAGTACAGTATTTGGAGGTCAATTGACTGAAGATTTGATTTTTACATATCCTCAATATGTAAAAAAGAAGAGCAACCATAATCGAATTTAGCTGGTTCACATTTTAGGTTCGATTACGAATTTCAGATGGCAATACGCTGAATGTAATAACTAAAGTCGCTATATCCAGAATCATAGTCTAAAGAGGACCCTGATTAATAACGGAACATGTCGCTAACAATGAAAATAACGGGACATTTTGCTTACAATTAAAAGAAATTACATTTTGAAGTATGTATGATATATTGAACATTTGACTACAGATCGTAGCTAGTACTACGAAGTAGTACTACGAAGACAATCTGTGTTACGAAGATAGTACTACGAACTAGCACAATCAGGTTGCTACGAATATGTTCTGCAACGATGGTGCTACGAAGATATTATGTAGTATTTGTCATTCTTCCAAACGGATGATTAGGTAGTGACCCTGCCCCATGCGCCAAAAGCTGTGGGTTCGATTCCCACCCAGTACAAATATTCGTATGATAATTACTTGTGTTTGTTCTGTGTCTGGGTATTAGTATCCAATATTTAAGTATATATTTGTAATACCACTGTTGATTCTGATATCCATAACACAAGTGCTTAAGCTACTTACCTCGGTGTCAGATCAATAGTATGTGATGTAGTCGGATATTTATTTATTTAATATTTACTTAAATCTTGTTTTTCTCTACGTTTTATCCTGTCGTTAGCCTTCAACTGCTTGAACTATGGGCCTAGATTAAGCGAATCATTGACGAGACATCTTACTTTCGTAACGGCGCGGCAAGGAAATAAATTATATACAAAAAAAAAACTAATATACGATTAATATCTGGAAGTGACGTTATCATAAAAAAGAATCAACTTCTTTCGTAGATAAAAACATGCTTGTGTAGGCGATAAGTTAGTTTTCTTATCGCTACTTTAGTCACATTTTCCAGCAAACTTAACTCAATTTGATATTTGACTTAAATTGGTGAATATTTGGTGTTTAATGTCTAGCCAGCGGTGGTAGCTCAATGGTAAGGACACGCGCCTCTTAACCAAGGAGTGCGGGTTCAAACCCGGGCACGTACCTCTGGATTTTTCAAGTCTATGTACGTATTTATACCACTAGCTCGACGGTGAAGGAAAACATCGTGATGAAACCTGCAAATTCAAACAACTTTGGATTTGTAACCATGATCCAACAATTGTCTGGTTCCCCCGTCTTAGGGTTACGAAGGTCAGATCGGCAGTCGCTTCAATGTAATTACCAGACTCGCTAAATCCTGGATCGTGGTCTAAGCGGACCCCGTCTAAGCACGGGACATAACGCTAGGAAGATGATGAATGTCTAGCCAGAATTACAAATTATTTAGTGTCAATAAATTATTATCCGTAGAACAATGCTATTAATCGTCAGATTAGTGGCTGCAACCGCCACAGATTTAGGTCGGCGCCAACCGCAATTAGACCATGGCTATACATATGAAACTTTCATGATTTTGGTCGTTAAATCAAGATTGCATATAAATCTTCATTAAAATTAACATAAATGGCATCCATTAAGGTTGTCCATGAATCGGCACAATGTGGATTACGGTACAATATACTGGGTTTTGGATGTGTAGGCGATGAGCTTTTTACACTGTTTTCCATCTAACCCAGCCCTGTTTTATTCTTTGCTGAATGTAGTTAAAGGGGCTTGCTCCCCCTTTGGTTCTCCCCACCCCTTAGATATTATGGGAATGAGACACTTCCGACACCAAGCTTGCCCAGCTTATATCATCACCATCTCAGCCGAAAGACGTCTACTGCTGGACAGAGGCCTCCCCCAAAGATCGTCAAAACGGACGATCCTGCGCTGCTTCCCAACTTATCTATCTACCGATAAGGCTACCAAGGCTCAAGGACCACATTTTTGTTGACTATCCTATAAGTTGCTTAATAATAGCTAAGACTTGGCATTTAAAAGAGTAACTATCGAGTTTCCTGCCGGTTTTTTCTCGAATCTGCTTTTTGAACCGGTTTATATTCATATTTTCCTTACGATTTATAAGTGTTTAAGCCTATATACATAAAGATCATTTCATAAATCATAGGATATCTGCGTAAAACTTGTTTGCAGATTCGACAATTTTTACCATTTCTCCGGACCCCTAGGTCCGGACGGTCGAGCATCGCGTGTCCGGCTGGAGGTCATTACCGCCGGACGATCCGGGTCTAATATATGTTTTCACACTAAATAAAGCCCGCCCGCCTTTTTTGGGTGAATTCAGACATTATTGAACGGCCACGAGAATGGCGATTCTTAGCTATTGTTATGATTATCGCAACATCTTTCACCTTCCATACTAATCAAAGTCAAAGTCAAAGTCAAAATATTCTTTATTTATATAGGTTTCATAGAAACACTTATAAACTGTCAAAAACAGTTGAAAGAGATATGATTCTACCACCGGTTCGGAATGTTGCATCTACCGAGAAGAATCCGGCAAGGAACTCGGTAGTTACTCTTTTCAACAACAGTATTAACAAAGTTGTAAGAATCATATTTAACTTTGAACCATGTTTCAAAGTGGGCCTGGTGTGAAATAAGATAATAAAAGATTATAATTACTTAAAAAAAAAAAGGACCCGACCAGAGCAGACCAGTCCCCAAAGGCGGCACCTGTTCCCAAGCATGACGTATGTGTCAGCCATCGCTTCACTCAACCATATTTTAGGGAATGTAACGACCCGCCAATATTTTACATCTTCGTGGGTAAACTAATTAATTGAATGCAATAAGATTTATCATACCTGTACGTTATAAGGTTTTAGATTGTACTTTAATAAATAAATATCCGACGACATCACATAAATTGATCTAGCTCTGAAATAAGTAACTTAAGTAGTTGTGTTACGGATATCAGACTCAACAGTGATATTACATATATATACTTAGATATTAACACCCAGAGACAGAACAAACACAAGTATTCATCACACGAATGTTTGTCCTAGGTGGGGATCGAACCCAAAACTCTTGGCGAATGGGGCAGGGTCACTACCAAATGTGCTATCGAGCCAGTCAAATAATATTTAATAAGTAATACCTACTTAGTCTATTGATTGGCCAATTAATTTAGGTTAAGGGCAAGTGAAAAGGAAACTCCAAATACGGCGATCGCTCTATATTCGACTGATTAATAAAATCTGTAGTTAGCGGACGCAGCCGCCAACACGCACATATATTTATAATAAAATATATATACGCGTCGACTTGAAAACGTTAAAGAATTCGTGTCTTAAATAATGTTCTACATAAGCAAATGATGTCTTGAAAATAATTGTACTTGTAGTCATCATCCCTACCCTCAATTCATTATCGTTGAGACTCCAACGCATCAAGTCAAATATCCATTCCGAGATTAACATTAGCATACGCCGAGCGATAAATCTGTAAACGCGACAGTAACTTGATTGGATTTGCATTTCCTCCCATTGTCTTATTACAGTCAGTAATAGAGACAGACAATACCGTTATTGTTTACAATACAGTTATAATAATAATGACCATGTTGATCTGGGGCTTAAACAGAATGTGCCAACTGTAGTTCTTGCCTAGCATGTCGTAAAAGGTAACTAATGGTATATCGGGTTTTGAGTGTGTGTTCCCCTATCTTAGGATTACGAAGGATCGGCAGTCGCTTCAATCTAATTACCAGAGTCGCTCAATCCTGGATCGTGGTCTAACCGGACCCCGTCTAAACACGGGACATAACGCTAAGTCAAAGTCAAAGTCAAAAATATATTTATTTACGTAGGCCTCAAAAAAGCACTTGTGAATCGTCAAGTAAGTAGAAAGTAGAACAATTTGAATCTACCACCGGAATGTGTTTAAAGGGGCCTGCCACCCCTTTGACTCTGCCTACCCCTTCGAGGATTATGGTGTTATGTTGGTTTATTTGTTCTTATAATATTACAACCAGATTTTAACCACTATTGAAAAATCAGCCCTAAGGTAGCTTATAATCAGCAAAAAGTTTCAGGGCTGACGATGATGTGGCCCGCCCGGCGTGTGTGCGCGGAAGTGGCCATTCTAGCTCTCCTGGGAGCGACCCGACAACGGCTCGCTAAATCGCCAGATTTGAGCCGGGGTTTCACTAGGAGCGAAGAGATAAAAATGTCCTCTTCGTATTTTACTAAACGATAGTTACATTTGTGAAATATGAGAAACTAGTCACACTTTTGGTTTAATACCATAAAAGTATTTTCTTACTTCTTCATTGAAATTTACATTGTACTAGTAAATAATAAATAAGTTTATGAAAGCCAACGTTGCATCCACCCACGAATATAAATCAACTTTTTATCGGGTACTGCTTTTCTCGACATTAAAAACATTTTACATATTATCCATATATATATTTTTTACTATCGATAAAGTTGTTTTTAAGAAACAAAATTTTGTAAAAAAACTCACTCTTTAATATTATTTTGTCATCAAAATAATATAAGACTACAAAAAAAGTGAGGTGTGTAAGTATCGTGGCATATGTCGTTCAGTTTTCTCTGCCTACCCCGCTAGAAGTGGTGTGAAGTTTAGTTTAGTTTTCAAAAAATAAGAGCAAACCGCGATTTCATATTTAAAAATCGCTTTTAAACAGACCACGACCTAAAGGCCCAGATTCAAGATGGATTTTTTTCTATAAAGATGTCCAGGTAGATAAAAGGGCTCGTTTGTCGAAAACTCCGACCAAGTGCCTTAAGCTTCGCCACTGACTTTATTTCACACTAGCTTCTGCCCGCGACTTCGTTTGTGTAGACCTTGAACTCTAACTAACTAACTAAACTTCACGCCACTCCCTAGCGAGGTAGGCAGAGAGAACCAAACGCCATATGGCACGATCCTTACACACCTCACCCGCCTCTTCATCAACATTCATAATCCTTTTCATACAAGCTCTACGGTTTTTATGACTCCTAACATCACCTTCTTTCTGTAAATACACGACCAATCTGGTCGTGGTAGGGGAGCCTGGGCTTTCCGCGGCTCCTACCTCAAACTCCAGTCTAATACGGCAGATAATATTACTTTTGTAGACGAAAGGTATTTTATTTTTATACCGACTTCAAAAAAAGGAGGAGGTTCTCAATTCGTCTGAATTTTTTTTTTGTGTCACTTATTATACTGTGAATACCGCGTTGTTCAGATGACATCAGTTCAGATCGTTTTATTCTAAAAACCAATACAACGCTATTCAAATTCAAGTTTAAAATATCTTTATTTATATGGACTTCAAGAAAGCACTTATTAATAGTCAATATACATAAAAAAAGGGTCAAGGGTTGTGGGTTCGATCCCCACCCAGGACCCATTCGTGTGATGAATACTTGTGTTTGTTCTGGGGGTTGACATCCAATATTTAAGTATATATTTGTAATACCACTGTTGTTTCTATATCCGTAACACAAGTGCTTAAGCTACTCAGCTCGAAGTCAGATCAATAATGTGATGTTGTGGGATATTTATTAATTTAATCAACTTTAGACATATAAGTAAAATCACTAGAACGTACATAAAGGTGTAAATATACCCTTTCATAGTTCTCTAGCTGAAAGGGATTTAATATAAAATTCTTTAGTTGTATTCCTTACAATATACCATAATGATCATCTCCACTTTCGTCTATTCACAAGTAATGACTATAGCGTAATGGATGGAATCTCAGGCTTAGTGCAAAAATACGAATAAATCCTAATGGTGTAAGTGTCGAAAATACTTTTGATGTTTCGAGGCGTCTGAATTACTTGAAAGCTTTTGCTTATCTATTTTATTTGTACCTGTAAATGCGAGAAATGTTTATTTATCTTATATTTCATGGATAGTTTGTTACTAGCAAAGATAGACAGTTAGTTATATTTAAAAAAAATGGTTCATAAATGACGAAGCTATGCGCGAACACACAAAAAAAAAATATATATATATATACGGTCGAATTCAGAACCTCCTCCTTTTTTTGAAGTCGGTTGAAAAGTAGTTCAATGGTTATAACAAACGAGGACTGTTGGCTCGTTAGATTTTCCAAATTTAATCTAACTGCCCATACTTGAAAAGTTACTGCTATAACTCGCGCAAGAACAGCGACAGTGGTGAGTAATTGGAACTTCAGCAAAGTTAAGTCTGTTTGTCAGGAATAATACAAGATGGCGCTTCAAGCACAGGTTAGTTATTTCTTAGTAATAATACGCCATCTGTGTAAAATTCATGGTTTTAAAACAAATATTATTTTGGTTTGTTTCTGAAAAAAATATTTTTTATTCATGTTTTTCACCTAAATTTAATAAATTATCTAAGTAATTACGTAAATAACTTATTTTATTAAAAAAGCTTTTTTAAAAGTGATTTAATAACGTTTTTATTCGGTTTTATCTTTCAAGCAGTCTAAATGATGCCTGTAGCGACGTCTGTCTGTGTCAACTCTATACGAAATTTAAAATGTATGTGACTGACCAGACATGCTATTACTTTCTTCACGGTGAGGGAAACTTCAAGAGAAAACTTACAAATTGAAATATTGATCCATGGATGCAAAATGTGTTACAATTCAAGTAATTTGTTTCCCTAATCTAGGCTTGCTAAGATCAAACAGTGATTTCTTCAGTATAATAACCAGACTCGCTAAATCCAGCATAATGGCTAAGCAATTGGTCCGCGGTGGTCCGCAAGGACTAACATTTCGTCCGCGAAAAAGCCTAAGCCAATATTTCAATCTCGACCAACAGGCCAGTCTAAATATGTATAGCTACTCGTATGTTATCAAATAAAAGCTGTCTTATGTCTAAAACAGGTTAGGTATCAGTCTAGTTAGGTCTAGATTCACCTTGTCGAAGAAAGCGACGTAATGATGTAACTATAAATAAATAATAAATATCCGACTACATCACATAGGTACATTGATCCGATTTCCGAAGTAAGTAGCTTAAGCACTTGTGTTATGGATATCATAATGTGATATTACAAATATATACGTTAATATTACATATAAACTCTGAAATACAGAAGAAACATTCATCACACGAATGTTTGTCCTGGGTGGGATAGAATCCACAACTCTTGGCGCATGTGGCAGGGCCACTAACGAATACGCCATCGAGCCAGTCAAGCTATAGTTATATCGAGCTATAGGAAGATAAACTATGTTTTAACTGCCTAGTATTGAAACTCTTGCTACACATAACTATTGCCGCTCTAACAACAAATCATTAAGTACGGCAAACAGAATCATTGAAGCCAAATCGGATTTATGCTATCAGAGCCGAATCCCGATGATGCCATTAACACCCGCTCGCCATAACACGCGGACACTGCTAATGAAAGCATTTCAAATATTGATGCCGAAATATGAAACTGCGTGAGTTTCCTACTTCCTACTTATACTATAACCGTGAAAATTTGTATGGATGGATGTATGGATGTTTGTTACTCTTTCGCAAAAACTACAGAATGGATTTCAATTAAACTTTACAGTAATAATAAATAAATAAATTCTCCAGACTGACAAACCAATTCCCTAGTTCCGACTAAGCTTATGCTTATGGATTTATTATTATATACGGATACTAAGCGAACGGATAGACATACTTAGATACGTTTATAAACATCCATGACTCGAGTACAAATGTCCATGTTTATCACACGAATTCGAACCCGCGACCCTTGGTCAGGATTTAGATATAATCTAGCTATACATCCGAATAATAAAAAATATACTATGTTTAATCCATTTACTATGCGAGCAACACCGCAGGCAGAAGTTAGTTCTAAAATAGATTGATATTGAAAGATTGACGTAGGTATTTATATGGATGGTAGGTATTTATATTAGGATGGTGTGTTGTATTATCAAATTCTTGCGTTATTTGTTGTATAATTTAAACAAAAAAGGATGTATAAATTGGATTTCAAACTTCGTAGTATAATTAAAAAAATGTTTTAACCTAGTTTGCACCATGATCCTAGATTTCACAAGTCTGGTGACTTGATTAAAGCGACTGCTTTCTGACCTTCATCACTCTTAGTAAACAAGGGAAAATTAATGGTTACACACCATAGTTATTTGAATGTGCAAATTACCTTACGATTTGCCAGTGACCTAAAAGTATAGGAACGCACTTAAATTGTAAACTGTTTAAGAATTTATCTAGGTTTAAATCTACAACTATTGCGTGTGAAGCGTGTATCCATCGAGCAACCACCGCTGAAGAATACGTATTCCTCTTTCTATACAGAACGATCGGATCCAAACCATCACTCTTCATAGAAGAAGCAATACCTAGAATACGTATCAATAAGAACGATCGGATTGAAACGAATATTTTTAAAAGAAGTAATAATGTACGTACTTCGATCAAAATAAAAGCAAACATACGCGTAAAGCGTTCTAAGCGCTAAGCCGCAATCCGCACCCCGCTCGCGCCGAGTGCGGCTCTCGCGGCGACGGCACCGCAGCGCCTATCGCCTCCAATAACGTGATCATCGCAGTTTATGCGCCCACACGGCTTAAGCGGATGGTGTACAGCAAAACGTTATATTTCATAGATATTTTTATCTTGAATAGTCCCTGTACTTCATCATATAAAGAACCTATTTTGTCTAATCAAAGTATTTTTTTTTCTTTATTAATAAATACTAAATATAATATAATAGTGAATTGTCCGTGCGATCCTTATGCAACTAGTTTTCAACTGCGGCGTATTTAAAAAAAAAAAAACAATTTATGCTTGCCCCTAAATGAAAACAACTTTAAAGTTAGGGATGTAAATATATTATAGGTCTCAACATTTACTGAGCGCGCTTTACCCCAATCCGCGCACAGCGGATCACGCGGCGACAGAGCGCCGCGGCGCAATATCGCCTAGCAATAACGTAATCATCGCAGTTTATGCGCCCACACGGCTCACGCGGTCGGCGCACAGGAAAACGTTGTTTCTTCTCGTCATCTTTAATAGTCACGTCGATTGCACTACTTATTTAAGCAGACATAGATTCTCTGATATGGTCTGTGTAAAACACGTTTTTGCAACATTTCTGATCGTATACTAAGTGTAGAGTATTGCACCATTAAAAACTAATTACAAAGACAATAGCCGTTGTTGATCTTTTATATGTTACTAATTTTCAGTTGCAGCATATCCCTGTAAAAGAGTTACCTAGGTACTTAGTTACTGAGCGCTAAGCCGTAATCCACGCACCGCTCGCGCCGAGCGCGGCTCGCACGGCGACAGTGCCGCGGCAATATCGTCGCCAATAACGTAAATATCGCAGTTTATGCGCCCACACGGCTCCAATGGCACACAAAAATCATTGTTTCTTCATGTTATCTCTAAGATTCGCCCGCATTCCATTATTTAAGCAGACCTAAATATAAATTATTTTTGGAGACTAGTATAAAGAAAATTGTATCATGCCACATATTTCTCAATAGGTAATGCTGTTTAAGCTTATATACAAAGCGTACAATGTAATAACATAATTCTGCACAGGACCATTACCAAAGGACCGTAAAAGAGTAACAAATGCTATTAATATTTGTTCCATAATTAAGAATAAATGCTATTGCCTCCAGCTGCAATATTCTTATAATAGCAATATTTTATTTACTTTTGAATTTTTAAACACAAAACTCAATAACTGAGTGTGGTAAGCTATAACCCAATCCGAGTTACCGGTATGCGCAGCACACAACTTCAATATCGCCGAACTAATGACGTGATCATCGCAGTTTATGCGGCTACACGACTCAAGCGGTTTTCACTTTCAAGTAATGTTGTGGTTACATGTTATTCACCTCATTTGGTAAAGTCCACTCTAAATTCAATGTTTCAAACGCATAGCTTTGCCTTGACTTGACTTTCAGTGTTAGATAGCCCATTTATCGAGGAAGGCTATATATAAGTATATAAAATAATAAATTATCCAGACTGACAGACCAATTCCTTAGTTCCAACCTAAGCTTATAAGCTTATGTTATTGATAATAGGTGAACGGATAGACATACTTAAATACGTTTTTATAAACATTCATGACTCGAGTACAAATATTCATATTCATCACACGAAACATTTGCCCTTCGATTCAAACCCGCGATCTTTTGTTTCGTGGCCACGGTCTTAGACCACCCGACCAACAGCCAGTCAATATATATGCTATAAATTATTAAGCTAGTCTCCAATATAATTAAAACACAATAAATTAAAGCCTTACCCTGCATCTATTAAACAAAACCCCCAAGACAAATGTATCACCTCGCTCTCCAGTCTTCCCTTCCCTGTGTAACCGCAAACCCGAAAGCGGCCGTTAAATTTTATTCCAGTTTGAAACTTGTTAAGAAGACGTGTTAAAGCGGCACGATCTGCACAATACGGTTATGTTTATTGCTATAGATATTTTCCATTTAGTCGCTTTGGGTTTAATAGAGAGAGAACTTTAATGGGAGCAGATTGGCTCTACGACCGCCTAAAAGTAATAGCCGACTTAGAAAAGAAAAATCAACATAAATAATAATATTAATAATAAATACTCTAGACTGACTCACTCACTAATTCCCTAGTCCCAAACTAAGCTTGCGCTTGTGCTATTGATACTAGGTGAACGGTTGGTCTAGTGGTAGCATGCGCCGCCTAAGGACCAAGAGTCGGTCACCGGTCACCCGGGTCGGGCTAAAAATTTGTGGCTGGGTATTTCAACATTGAAATTACTCAATAATAGTCCCGAGTTTGGAAGTTGGCGGTTTTATTATCCCGGTGCCTCGGAAAGCACGTTAAGCCGTTACTCCTGCGCCTGACCTCTCCCCGGTCATGTCGAATTGCCGTCTTACCGGACAGTGCACCTGTGTTTGCGCACACACTTTTGCATTATAATATCTCCTGCGCAGTTGGCTAATCCTCGTTGAGATTGGCCGCCGTGACCGATATTGGTTAGGAGGACATTATTATTTGATAATGTCTATTTTCATCCTCCGTCTGGTAAGTGGATAAGTACGCACTTAAACTTGAAAAATCCAGAGGAACGTATCTGGGCTTGAACCAACAGCCCTCGCGAGTAAGGCGTGCGTCCATACCACTGAACCACCGCCACTCTTAATCATCCTATAATTCACTATAATTGGTCGTTCCTGTGGAGGAATATGAAATACTCGTGCCAAATATGAAATACTCGTGCTATATCGACTGTTTCCAAATGTAATGACATTAGTCGCTTCATGGTCATAAGTGCTCTTTTTCCGGGACCATTAGGCCGTATAATGGACTCCTTGGCCACTTGAGCCGAAGTTGCCAGGGGAGAGAGGCCATGTCGTCACAGATGGCGGAAAAAACACGGGCGATTACGAAAAAGAAGCACGTCTTGGTCCCGTATATTTTTTTCTAATAGAAAGTTACTCAAACTTCACTTTGTATGTAGTAACACGACAGTAAACTTTTCGTCTCAAAACATTTTGATTTATGAGATTTTCGAAGAAGTATACCACATATTTATTTAAATTTATTTTATTTAGTTGTTTTACCTCTTCGGTAAACTTATAAACGCCAACACGTTAAAAAAAATAATAAGAAACCTGATCCCACCTTTATATATTTTGCGCGTGTAAATCTCTTTTTTACACAAGCTAACAGACTATATAAAAAGTTATCATCTTCATAGCATTATATACCGTGCTTAGTGGAGGTCCATTATGCGAGTCGGATTACATTGAAGCAACTACCTATTTCATCTGTGTAACCCTTAGATAGAGGAACCGACAAATTGGATCACCTTTATAAAAGATCTTATATTAATAAATCTGCATTATTAATTTTTGAAAAAGGTATTTTTTTTCTTATGTATACCTGGCCTTATATCTGAAATTGATCTTGTTTATTTAATTAAAAACAAAAAACACAAACATAACATCACGCCCATAATCCCCGAAGGGGTAGGCCGAGTCAAAAAGGTACCAGGTCATTTAATTAACTTTATCTAAACCCAGTATTGGCAGTTTTTGTCAAACTGTCGCTTCGGTGTAAGTTCTATAATTAGCAATGTCCAAACATAACATTAAACTATATGACATTAGCGCACAAATATCTAAACACATTGGGTTCCTCGGGGGGCAGTAAACGGAGAGCATTAGCATATTATTGAAGCCGCTTCGTTGGATAAAATGTGCTATTATATGTATCCGAAAGTGCTGTAAAGTTATGTATATGTTACTGTAAAAGCCCGTTTATTGGTCAATCTTAAGTTTTACTAGTAAATCTTAGGATTTACCGACATGAGTTGGTAAATGTAAACATTTCTAGGTTAGGTTATATTATGGGTTAGTTAGGTTAGGTTTATTAACCTGATTAAAAAAATACCTTACCTAACCTAACCTATAATATAATCTAATCTTAGTTAGGTTTGGTTAGGTAAAATTTTCCAAGTAAAGAATCCTAAGATTTACTAAGTAAATGTTGTTAAAGTTCGAATTGTACACCTGTTCGGACTTTTACCGTTAAGACTTTTTAAATCTTAGGTTTTACTAGAAAATCTTAGAATTTACCATAGTTCGAGCTATTACAGCAACATATAAACAACATTGAAAAAGTTCAGTTTTAGAGTTATGTAACAACGACGAGTCGCTTAGACATTTTGTTTTATACTTGATTGCGTTAGATTATAATTTCACGGTATTTATCCCTGACCATTTGTATAAGGATTTACTCTGCCGTCTCCTTCGGGGATTACGGGCGGGATGATATGTATGTAAATAAAAACTGCACGAATCTTTATTTTTTTTTTTTAAAAAGAAACCTAATAATTTAACATAACATAACATAACATCACGCCCGTAATCGCGAAGGAGTAGGCAGAGTCAGAGGGACTAGGCTGGGAGAACTGGCTAGAACTGGGCTGGGTTAGATGGAAAAATGTGAAAAGTAGTGACAAATGGCTAGCTCGTCGCCTACACCATAACATACTCGTAATCCAATATACCATTAGTCGCCCTTAACGACATGCTAGGTAAGAAACACAGATGGCACATTCTTTTTTAACTCCCAGGCCTTAAGTCCAGACATCGGATTAATAATAATTTACTATAAGCGAAAACAGAAGATAAGCTATCTTTTGTTTTACGCTATTAGTAAGGCCTTAAATATTCACCAACATTTATCTACGGAACTCTAAAACCTACAAAGGTGATATGAACCCGTGTCCTTTCGCCATCTATCACAATTCTCCGTCGCGAGTCGTGATACGAGTTAATGTTATGTCTTTATTTGTGGAGTGGCTGCGATATGAGGATGCTTAAGCCTCTATAGGGCGAAGGGATGAAGTATAAGCGAAAACGATAGAGCAGCAGAGAAATTTCATTTCGAATAGTCTTTTAATATCAAATATCACGTTTTCCCCATGTTGGTCTGAGACTTACAAAGAATGTGCCAACTGTGTTTCTTGCCTAGCATGTCGTAAAAGGCGACTAATGGGATATAGGGTTTTGGGTATGTGATTGTGTAAGCGACAAGCTAGCCAAATGGCACTACTTTTCACAATTTTCTAGATGGAAAATTGTGAAAAGTAGTGACAATTGGCTAGGCCCAGCCCATTGTCCTTTGTTGGTATGGGACTTAAAAAGAATTTGCCAACTGTGTTTCTTGCCTAGCATGTCGTAAAAGGCGAGTAATGGTATTTCGGATTTAGGCTATGTGATTTTGTCGGCGACGAGCTAGCCACTTGTCACTACTTTTCACAATGTTCCATCTATCCCGGCACAGTTTTGTTTAAGGCTGAATGCGGTTGAAGGGACTACTACTTTTGCACCATCCTCCATCTAATCCGATACAATTTTCTTTTTGGCTGAATGTAGTCTATGTTTCGCTCTTTAGACTCTGCCTATCCCCTTCAGGGATTCCAAACATGATGTTATGTACATAGGTACATTGGTTTAATTCCAATATAAGCTTAAACAATTGTGTAATAGACAGGAAGGTACTACAAAAATCTAGATCAGAGACAAATGCCTGTTTTACGAACAACTTTATGTCTAAGGCTGATATCGAATCTGTTCTCTTTACTTTCGATACAAAGAAACGGGGCTGTCAACGTATAACATCTTTGTCTTATTTCTAAGTTATAAAGTAAAATCGTCAATTAACTTAAAAACTTGAACACATTTTCTGATTTACAACATGAAAGTCGAAATCCGCTGTCACGAACTTATCTCGACTGATGTTATTTTTAGATGCGCGAAGACGACCCTCATTTACATCTACAAAGGGCCCCAACAAGCTAAACAATAATAGGATCTAAAGTTTAACTCTGAGCCCATTTAGCATAATAACTAGAATAATGATATTTCGACTGGCTCGATGGCTCATTCGATTATTGACCCTAGCCCATGCGCTAAAGAGTTGTGAGTTCGATCTCCACCCAAGACAACCATTCTTATGATAAATACTTGTATTTGTTCTGTGCCTGGGTGTTAATATTGAATATTTATGTATATATAATATTTGTAATACCACTGTTGATTCTGATATCCGTAACACAATTGCTAAAGCTACTTTAACCGACTTACCTCGGAGTCAGATAAATTTTATTTATTATTTTAAGTGATGTAGTCTGATATTTATTTATTCATTTAGTTTAAATGGTACTCAAGATTTCTTTTTGGTGAGCATGAAAATATGCTAGGCAAGGTGACAGTTTCAAGTACTCAACATTTTTTCTTGATGACCAATGGGGACAAGCTGGCTAATAACACGCATTTTACATGAAAAAGTGAAGTATTTAGTAGTTAGTTGATGCTTAAATATGTACTTACCTAACATACATCATCACGCCTGCAATCCTCGAAGGAGTTGACAGAATAGGGCAACAAACCTCTTTAACTATTTTTAGCCAATTAAAAAAGGGTTAGTTAAATTGACATTTACAACGAAATAGTGGCTAGTCGCCTACATAATCACATACACAGCACCCAAAATGAGGGATTCATTTATTAATTCTCCTATCTTTAGACTCTTCCTAGCCTTTCTAACCTTTTCAGCCTAGGTTAAAAACAAAATACTTTTACCCAACCAGAGATAAGTTAATAAAGTTACTACCTAAAGCTAACATCCCCCGCTATTATAGACTAAACCCTTAAATACCAAACCAAGACCACAATGCGAAAGTAAGTGTCGCCAAACTCTCATAAAACCCACACTGTCCGCGGTAGCTAATCCGCCAAGATTAGCGGGTTGCCAGCCAGACGTGCCAAAGGCTCGCTCGCGGCCGGATTAACACTGCTACAGCTGATAGAGGTCTATAAGACCCTACAGGCTTATTTGTAAAGTTAGACTTGGTTTTAAAATGGTTACAAAACAGGTACTCGTATTTTAGGAAAGTTTACCTATACATTAAATCCATCGACTTGGCTTTCTTTTGAAGTGGCTTAGTGGTTATTTAATGTGGTAAATAAAAACACATATACAGTCGAATTGAGAACCTCCTCTTTTTTTTGAAGTCAGTTGAAAATATTTATGTTTTAATAATACCATAATGTTTTTGCTTTTGTAAAGTTTCATTAAACCCCTTAAGTGGCTCTTGTATGGAAAAGAAACAAAGTATTCAACTATTCATCTTTATCGTAAGACTTGAAAAAAATTACTACTCTTAACTGCTATTCAAGAACCCTGAGGATTCCATGCATTCTTGTAATTTGAAATAAGCTTAACTAAATCAGTAACTGAATACGAAAAATGAAAGGATGCTTTCTAAAAGTTAAGTCCAATAGTCCCAACTCAAAAGGCACTGTTACCACGGATCTAGTTACGGGTTAATCCGGGTCGGCGGGGAACCTGTAACGAAATGGAAAAGCCCAGTTAGGCAGTTCACTGGTAAGTTTGATTCGATAAATGAGTCTGCCTCTGGCGTCACAGATGTTTTATTGCGCCTCCGTTAAGATTTTAACTTCGTTTCAGGTACTTTTGCGTCAACGACTTTTGATAATGTCGAGCTCGCTATATAAAAACTGTAGAGCTTGTATAAAAAGGATTATTAATGTTCAAGAAGCAAGTGCTGTGTTTATATGGTGTTCGGTTCTCTCTGCTTTCCCTAATAAGGAAGTAAAGTAAAGTTGGTTAGTACTACAAATTTTGGTATTAAGATCAAAAACGCCGAAATTGATATTGCTAATTGAAAATATAAGTATAATATCCGTTCGGATTAACTCGTTGTTTTGATAACCAAATTCTTTTAAAACATCAGTTGATTTTATAGTATTTTTTTTATACTTATCACTCCTTTCTTAACAATATTAACCTCATATAGAAAACTAAACCTGGAGCCTGTCCAGGGGTGGCTAGTACTTAAATGATTACAATTTAGTATTTACCACCAAACTAAAAAGAAATAGTAGTTTTCTTTGTGTTTTATAGACCCCTTAAAATCCCACAGCCGAATACAGGTTATACCTTCCTGCTTACAAAATGACGTGCGAACATAAACATTATGGTCGTATCAAACAAACGCCAGAGCCAAACACGCGAAAATCCTCAAAAAGTATGGTAATTCTACTCATAATTCATAATTTAACCCGAACAAAAAGCGCCGTAAAACACTCCGGTAATCAATGTTCCCCGGGGTGCCATAGGCCGCGGGACGACACGTGGGAATCATTATGAACTTTTTAACGGCATTATGTCCCATCACACTCGAGGATGCCCCCTGTATTATCAGACCAGGATGCGGGCTCGAAAGATTTAGCGTGAAATCGCTTGCGACGAAATAGCCAAAGTTCGCCTTTGGTTTCTTTTTTATGTCCAATTTCTAAACGTTCCCTGGATTATATTAATGACAGTTATGTTACCACGGAACACTTTTTATTGTAGTAAGTGAGCCATGTATATATATTATTAATATTTTAGTAAAATGTTAAATGAAAGCAGGAACGGTGACGAAAAAAAGATAAAAAACTTTTTTTCTTTAAAGTTACGATTCTACGATTCCGAGTTTCTTGCTTTTACCTTTGTGGTAAGAATCCAAGGGGTATGTCCCTCCTCTCGCGTGATGAGTATAAAATTTGTACTTTTACGACATGCTAGACAAGGAACACAGACCCATATATATTGGTTGGTACTCTTATTATAATGATCTGCGCATAATCCGCTACTATAAAAATGTTCGGAATACATCTTCGCAACTTTGAAACATCTATGCTTTTAACACATTCAAATACAAGGTGAAGTCAATTTGAATATTGATTTCACTGGATGCAGGCCACCTTTCTTGAAAAAAGTAGATGGAGAGCTCTCTCTACTTTTTATTTCCTAGAGAATTAATAGAACACAGGCCTCTGCCTGTGTTAAATTTACGAGGGTAAAGTTTTTTTTTTTGGTCACAGAATACTGCTTACATTTTTTTAGATTTTCCGAAATACTAAAATTCCATGGTAATACAAGTGTTTACTGTCCATATTAAGGAAGGACATAAAATTATGATCGGCATTCCTGGACACCATTTTCCTCTGAGAGGCATAAATTGCGGAGCGACTCATGGGACTCATTAGGAACTTTTTAACGGTATCATGTCTCATTGGTCCCGTGGGCTCTTAGTTTTCAAATTAGGACGTGGAGTTTGTTTGCAGATTTTAAAATACCTGTAAGTTTACGGCATCAAAGATTTTAACTATTTCAATTGTTTTACTTTATTATGGTTTATAAGTTCAATTCTTATCTGTAACTAAATTATTGTCAGAACTCTCTTGACAAACATTTGACATTACTAAGTCTACTGGCTTGAGTCGGAAGCAACAAGGTGGTTGGAGTCGACTGGAAAAGGGAAAAGGGGTACACCACAAAAGCGATGGGCAGATGATCAAGGCAGTCGGAACTTAATGGATGACGCTGGCCCAGGATAGAGAATAATGGCTCAGGATGGAGGAGGCTTTTATCGGAAGGGATATAGATCCACAACTAGATAAGCATGCATTTGAGTTGCAACTTATTTATATGGAATAATAAAGCTTATTATTATTATTATAAGGCCTACTGGCTTCATAATTATCATACATTTCACTCGTGACCACATGGGCGTATACAGCTTTTGGTGCAGGGGGGGAAATTACAATATTTTTAGGCCAGGGCGGATGGCGGCAATAGGGTAAAAGCCGGATAGTTGCCACACTTTTCAAAAAGCTCCTTTAAAAAATGTGTGCTAATAAATTTTTTATTCAAAGTGTATTTTCAAACATAGTTCATTAATCTTCTAACATACCCTATCTATAAAAATATTATAAATATTATAAATTTTAAGTAAATCCAGTTTAATATGACCTCTAAAAAAGAGGATAGTTGCCTACTATAGCGGATACTAGCCTAACGTTAAAAACGATTCGGGGGATACTTGCCCAATGTAAGGATAGTTGCCCGTCTGTTTTTTTTTCAAATAAAAATGAACTTATATTAATTTAAATAATCAGTTTTTATTATTAAATACAATCTTTTATTAAGTATTATGAAATTATAACAACAATAAACTCCAAAATAGTAAATAAGTGTCGAAAATAAAAATGTTAGGTTATTATTTATTTTGAAGATAGGTAAACAATAAACAAAATTAAAATTAACTTTGGCATCAGCCTCTATTAAGTAAGTATTCAGTCCTTATAACTTACTGAGATCCTTTATTATGTACTAAGTACTAAGAGAAGTTAAATTATTACCTAATCAACACTTAAAATACTAAGGTTTTAAATTGTAAGTTACTGAACATGTAATTTTTTAATTAAATATTAGTATTTATCTTAAATATTAAAAATATGGTAATCAACTTTGGAATTAGCATTGATTATCACCAGAAATTAAGCTTTTCAACTTGCCACATCTCATGCAATGGTTTTTGAGTGTTGAACAAGTTTCGTGCAACCACATGAGACACATCTGACATTTAATCCAATCTGATTTCGATTTAGTTAAATTATAATTTTCAAAACATTCTACACAATAATCATAAACTGAAACTTCTTTCTTGGTATTTCCTATTTTTGAATTAAATTTAATATATTTTCAGGGTCTCCAATAGATAATTTGTTTTTTTGCCTTTGATTAGTAGCCCTTTAGTTGTTTTTCCTTTAGATATTTTTTTACTTATAACATTTTCTTCATTTTCACTTTTAGAACAATGGACACGAGTTTTTCTTTTCCTTAGAGCCCTTCCTTCAGTCAGTTCAATAAAATCTGTGCTATCTGATTCTGATTCACTGCTAGTAATATCTCTATATTGTTTTGATTTTTTATATTTTTGTAGTCGCTTGTTTTTCTTCGTAATCTTTTCTTTGCTACTAACTGGTTTGTTTTTTGTTTCTTTTGTTTGTTTCATTACGCTTGTTTTCTTTACTTTCTCAGTTTTATTCTTTATTTTTTATTTATTTTTTGTTTTTTATTTAGTTCTTCGAACGCAAGTGTTAAACTGTCTTCTGTCTTCTGTCTGCAAATGAAAAAAATAACTAAGAAAAAAAAAACTGTCTTTGCATGTTAAAAATGTATAGTTACCGATAGTTGCCGCAGGGCAACAATCCGCCCCCCCGCCGGGGTCCTCGGTTTGTCGTACCGGGGGGGCTCAGTAGGCCCTGACATGGCAGGGCTGAAGCGAAGAGGGACCCCGAGGTGAGCCGCGACTGCACGCTTTGCTACCGGGCAGTTGCGGCGGTCCGGCCGTATACAAACCCCTTGCGGCCGGACCAGGGTTGCCGAGGAAGAGGAGGAGCGGAGTGTTTTCGTTGCTCGCCTCCCTATCCTCGGCAACCCAACAGGGGCGCGCTGGGTCGCGTCGTGGTGGGTCGCGGAGGGATTGAGCGTCTCGATGCTCTCCCTCCGCGACGACAGGGCTCTGCCCTCAATTTGGGTCGCCGGGTGGAAGGCGGCCCCCTCTGACGAGACGCTCTCCGCGTGCCCTCTGGCTTAGCAGAGGGCACAGCGCGAGAGTGGGCCCACGACGCCGGTTTCGGGGACGATCGGCGTCTGAATCCTGGGCGGAGTAGTTGAGACATGCTGGGTGGCCTGGCATGTCTCGACGCGCGCGCGTGCTCGGTGCTGTGCATCCGACGACTGATGGCGTGGGCTGCACAGCATCGACCACCGCCGCGCGAGGTGAGCCGCGCAGCGCGGCACGCGCATCACCGGAGGAGCTGTCGTATAGTCCCGACAGGGGATACCGGCTCCTCCGGAAATGCGCCGATGGAGGCCACCTTGGGGTTTAGTCGGTTCGAGTCCGACACACCGCCCTCTGGATCCCCGTCCGGAGGGTGACGGCTCGTGGGAGTTCCCCAAGTAAAAAAAAAAAAAAAAAAAAGGGCAACAATCCGCAAAAGACAGTAGGGCAACTATCCGATTTGATACGGATACTTGCCCATTTTATTTACGAAATAAATAAAACATATTTAACAATAAAACCTAATAAACAGTGCAATTTAAACTCTAATGCACTCAAAGAAATATATTTTTGACTGAAATCGCAATCAGTTATAGAAATATTTAACAGAGATTATTTACCAATATAATTCTGGCGCTCGTCAAAGTATCGCCGCGGAAGATATTTTCTCACACGGACAAAACACGTGAGCCTACTTCAACGGCTTATGCGGTACTGAGGCCTGCGCGGGGGACGCTTTTAATTATGATCAAAAAGAAACACTGTAAATACGTCTAACATAGAGCATTTGAAACTGAGGCATGTATCCGTCCGAGGCAACTATCCGGCTTTTACCCTACAGCTTTTGCATCCGTAAAGGTTAAAGTTCCAATGGTTTGTTCTGACTTCAGCAAATGTATAATAGCCGTTGAGCAGTTGAATTTGACAAATGAACTCACTCCTGCATTCCTAATAATATAAAAGACCAGCTTCTCCCCGCGGCTACGCTCGCGTGGTACATCGATGAAACATAGCCTATATGCTATTTGGGTGTATGAGCTATATTATTCTAAAGTTTCATTAAAATCTATCCAGTAGTTTTTTGTGAAAGAGTAACAAACATTCATCCATACAAACAAACGATCGGATTTATAATATTAGTTGGTTTATTATATGTGTAATAAAATACACTATTCCTTGATAAAAAAATGTTACCACATATGTACGTGGTATTAGACTTGACATGTTGAAACAAAATAAAGTACTTTAAACTCTCAAACTACAAATAACACTAACAATTCTAACTTCCAAGACCCACAACATTGTGTCCAACAGCTGCAAACCGGTCGAGTTAGCGCAGTTTGTTGTGTCGTAAATGCTTATTGCTGCTTTACGGCGCGCAGTCGAGAGGCAGCACTTGAACGACATTGTGTCCGGAAGTGGCGGACTGCACCTGACCAAGTGGTTTAAATGATTTATTTACACTGCTATTCACGACAAAACTAAACGTCAATTATTTTATTTATTTTACTGATATATTACATTTAGATAAATTATCATAAGTCTTGCAATGCACGTCAAACAGTTCTAGAAGTTTTTAGTGTTTCTTTGAACATGACATTAAACATGAATTTTACTTAACACAGGTGCGGTCCAAAACAGGACTTTACGATTCAGTATTTAGTTCGTAGGTTGCTATTGGTATAGTAACAATTTAGCCCGACCCTCCAAGACCCACAACATTGTGCCCAACTGCTGCAAGCCGGTCGAGTTAGCGCAGTTTGTTGTGTCGTAAACGCTTATTGCGGCCTTAAAGAGGCAGCTCTCGACTTTGTGGCAGCGCCAGCACTTGGCGGAGGTGATCTTGATTACGTCACAGACAAATATCGGATACTTATTTTAAAGTTATATTTATAATATGCTTCGAAATCACAAAGCACCCAAGATCTTTATTGGTAAACTTCACGCATTTTTTCCGCGCCAGAAAATTACGATCAACTTTTGTCTGAAGTGTGAATTTTTTTTAATACTACCAGTAGTTACATCAACACATTTTATGTTATTAAAATCAATTGGGCAATTAAATTAAAGTTATGAAAATTAAAAGACTGCACTACTTACTTAGTGTCTGTCTGATATAAATATGTATGTATACATACATAACATCACGCCCATAATCCCCGAAGGAGTAGTTAGACTCAAAGGGGCAGCAGGCCACATTTAAGCAAAAGAAAACTGGGCTGGGTTAGATGGAAAATTGTGAAAAAGTAGTGACAAGTGGCTAACTTGTCGCCTACACAATCACATACCCAAAACCCGATATACCATTAGGCGCTTTTTACGACTTGCTAGGCAAGAAACACATTTGGCACATTATTTTTAGTCCCAGACCAACATGGGAGAAACGCGTTATTGTTAGGTACCTAATCTATTTAGCACCTGCGACCAATTTCAAGAAACTTGAAGGACTATCTCGAACGTATTAAGGCTATTTACAACGGCCACCTGGGGTAGTGATTAAAGTCCCTTTTGTGATCACTTGGCCAACAAATTCAATTGAACCGAGGCTCTTTGTTTATCAGGATACGATACCATAGTCCAATGGTTCGAGGCCCACTAGGAGTAAATGTTCGTGTGATGAACACGGTTATTTTTATTAGATTCGTTGATGTGTATAAACGTATTGACAAGCTCGATGGCTCATTCGGTAGTGACCTTACCCCATGCGTTGCGTTGTGGGTTTGATCCCCACCCAGGAAAAAACATTCGTGTGATGAATACTTGTGTTGTTCTATGCCTGGGTGTTAATATCCAATATTTAATTATATATTTTTAATACCACTGTTGATTCTGATAACCGTACCACAAGTTCTTAAGCTCGCAGTCAGATTAATGTATGTGATGTAGTCGGATATTTATTATTCATTAGTTTAAATATATCTCTTTCTATATCAGTGTAATGTCCATAAATGTTACTATATATTTCTAATATTTTCTAGCCAATTTCATGTTGAGCTTAAAGTAGTAAAAGGAATTTTATACTCCTTGCACTCTACAGACCCCTTCGTAGACGGGCGTGGTGAAACATGTAAAAATATAATGCTAAATGTTCACGTTATTATCTAAGTTCATAATGAGAATCAATAACTTAAACCTTATTAACTATAACTTAACACGACTGGCTCGATTGCGCATTCGGTAGTGACCCTGCCCCATGCGCCAAGAGTTGTGGGTTCGATTCCCACCCAGGACAAACATTCATATGGTGAATACTTGTGTTTGTGTTTGTATTTCTGGGTGTTAATATCCAATATTTAAGTATATATTTGTAATACCACTGTTGATTCCGATATCCGTAACACAAGTGCTTAAGCTACTTACCACGGAGTCAGATCAATGTATGTAATGTGGTCAGATATTATTTATTTATTTTTTTTATAAATAAATAAATTCATGCGACTGGCACACCAATTCCCTAGTCCCAAAATAAGCTTATAAGCTTGTGCTATGGATACTAGGTGAACGGATAGACATACTTAAATATTTTTATAAACATCCATGACTCGAGTACAAATATCCATGTTCATCACACGAAATATTTGCCCCTAGCGGGATTTGAACCCGCGACCCTTGGTTTCGTGGCTAGGGTCTCTGACCACTCGACCAACGGGCCAGTCAAAATTATTATTATTTATTTACTTAACTCGGTACGAGAATCAATCCTGTGTCCGCACACCTTTGATAGATTGTTTTTGATGTAATTTGTCTCCTCTGCCGATTATGCAAATAATTCTGATTTCCATAGCAGAAGTTCCTTAGTCTACTTAAGTACTTAAACTTTGCTTAGGTATTTTCACTGTACAATAACACAACCCTTATTTAAATAAGAATAATTAACCTTATTTAATTGAAGACAAAACAGCTCTCTCTTTAGTAACTGCAAGAAATAAAAATACTGCTGTATTTTCTTTGGAAGCATAAAATATTTCCGCCATGAAAAAGAAATATAAATTATAACCTAAGAAAACTTGGAACCTAAAGTATAAGCCTTGAACAGGGACGAACTCAGAACTACACAACAATGATGAATATTTTACTTACCGCGTGGCGTGGTCTTTATGATATTATGTTCACCTTTCCTCACGGCATCATCTGCGTTAATATAACTTATTCTATCCTTAATGAATATTAAATCGAGAAAGTTGGCGAAGTCTTGTATCGGAGGCCAAGACCTAAATTGGGTTACTGAGCCAACATAGTAAGTAAGTAAGATGTATACTTTATATTTATCTGATTACGTCTATTCTGTATACCATCTTCTTATTTAAAGCACCTATAAACTTTATTATAGGCAAATACATACATAACATCACGCCCATAATCCCCGAAGGGGTTGATAAAGTCAAAGGGGCAGAAGCCCCTTTAACCACATTCAGCCAAAAATAACACTGGGCTGGGATAGATGGTACATTGTGAAAATGTAGTGACAAGTGCCTTGCTTGTCTCCTACAGAATCACATACCCAAAACCCTATATACCTTTTACGACATGCTAGGTAAGAAACACAATTAGCACATTTAAGTCCCAGACCAACACGGGACAATGGACTGGGTTAGATGGAAAATTGTGTATTTAATGAAAAATAAATAAAAATATGATAGAGTCGTGAGGAATGAGTTGTGGTCAGCACTATCTGTGTATGGGGTGGACAGCAACTTGATACGAGCGCTGAAGTCTCTGTACGAGGGCTCTAGCGCCTGCGTCAGGATAAATGGCACGTGCACTGAATGGTTCAACATCGAGAAGGGTGTAAGACAGGGATGTGTAGCGTCGCCATGGCTGTTCAACCTGTTCTTAGATAAGTGCTTGGCAGGTTTGAAAGAGTGTGATAAGGGTCTAAGAATGAATGAGTTACTCATCAAATGCCTTCTATATGCTGATGACCAAGTGCTACTTGCGTCCTCAGCTGAGGACTTGCAGGAGATGATGAACATGCTGTATGAATCTTTAAGAATGAAAGGGATGAATGTAAATGTTAGTAAGACGAAAGTTATGGTCTTTGAAAGGGATGAAGAGATGACTAAATGTGATGTTTTGATTGGAGGTGAAAAAGTAGAACAAGTGAATGAGTTTGTATATCTGGGAACAAAGTTTACAAGAGATGGAAAGTGTGAGAGTGATATTGAGAGGAGAGTGAATGCGGGGAACATGGTGAATGGTGCGCTGCATTCCTTTATGAACAGTCGGAAAGTGTCTGAGAAAGCACGTCTGGCAGTTCATACAGGAGTGTTGGTTCCCACACTTATGTATGGAAGTGAATGCTGGGTGTGGCAGAAGAAGCACGAGTGTAGAATAAATGCAGTAGAGATGAGAGCACTCAGAAGTATGTTAGGAGTGAAACTGACTGATAGAATAAGAAACGAAGAAATAAGAGAACGATGTGGAGTGAAAGAAGATGTAGTGACTAAGATTGAAAAAGGCATGCTTGGATGGTTTGGGCATATTGAGAGAATGGATGAAAGAAGATTGACGAAAGAGATATATAAGGCAAGTGTAAATGGAGCCGTTGGGAGGGGAAGACCTAGACGGACTTTCCATGACCAGATTGGTAATGTATTAACAAAAGGTCAGGTTAACAGCACCCTTAACCGACGAGCGTGTATGAAAAGACTTATGAATGTAGAAGAAGCGAAAGGTGTATGTCAGGATCGTAGCAAATGGAAGTACGTGATCTCTGCCTACCCCCATGGGAAAAAGGCGTGACATTATGTATGTATGTATGTATAAATAAAAATAGTTGGTACCACGTTTGTATGGAACCCAAAAAGGTTGCAGCAACTGCGTTCCTTCCCTAATATGCCATAAAGACGACTAATAGTGTGTTAGGATGAGATGAGGAATTGTGGAAAAAGTCCTTTAAAATACCATTATTGCGACACAATCACATACCCAAAACCCGATATACCAAATCTTAGACAAATGACAACTGTGTTGTAGAGTAGACATGCAAAAGACAAGCCCAGTTAGCTATAAGCTAGCTATTATGTCTTGGAAATTTCTATGACTATATTCAAGCGATCCTCCTCTCGTCTCTCAATGCTAAGGATCGCGAGTTCCAAGTGTTTCGAGCGGTTTCCGCTGGAGGACTGCATTCACAGGCCTTTCAAAGCACTCCAACGCCCAACTGCGCTACTAAACCACTTTCGTGGCAGCTTGGTGCTTTACATTCACCTTTTGTCAAAGCACTTTTGTGTTTAGATTTACTACCAAACTAAACAATGTTTATTAAACCCGTTATTATAACCAAAAATATTACGTACGTCGTATATATCACCATATTATATTCTGATAATAAAATAAAGTGCTTAAAAAATTAACTGAGTTATTATATTGTATTTATTATAGTGTAGCTTTTGCTTTTCAAGTATACCTATGTCAAAATTATAAAAACATTAAGTTGAATAAAATAAAATAAAATGAGCGGTGGTAGCTCAATGGTGAGGACACTTGCCTCGTAACCGAGGAGTGCGGGTTCAAACCAAGGCATGTACCTCTAGATTTTTCAAATCTATGTACTAGCTCAACGGTGAGGAAAAACGTCGTGATGAAACCTGCAAATTCAAACAACTTTAAATTTGTAACCAATGATCCAAAAGTTCCCTTATCTTAGGGTTACGAAGGTCAAATCGGCAGTCGCTTCAATTGAAGCCAGACTTGCTTAATCCTGGATCATGGTCCAAGCGGACCCCGTCTAAGCACGGGACATAATGCTAGGAAGACGATAAAATAAAATAAAATGAACCTAAGTTTAAGTAGACTGCAAAAAATACTTATCATCCACCTCTGTCTAAGTTCAAGCAATAGTGCGAAATAAATAAATAAAGTTTTGAAGTCCCTAAAATACGGCCCTGTTTTCACGCAGAAATTTAAGATTACAGTTGAGAAGACCGACAAGTTCGCATGTTTATAAGCATATTAGCCAAGTTAAAGCCTTGTACGCTTTTTGACTTGAGCATTTGTTGCGACAAGAGGCATTAAGTTTTACTTGAGCGCTCACTTGGCTCGTTACAGCTATAGTGTAGATGGAGACAGTGAGGTGACTTTGAAAGCCCTTGTGACAGATGTTTGTTCTGATACATAAAAAGGAAATAAATTACATACTTATTAATATATATAAAAATCAATGAAACTTTTCGTTGTAATTTTATAACTCAAGAACGGGCTCACCTATCCAAACCAAATGTTTAGGCTTTGTTCGGACTATTTAGTAGATGGTTTGTGTGAAGTTTTTACAAAATCAGCACAGTGGTTCTTCATTTATCACTTTATATGTTGCGAAGCACGTACCGGGCCGCTAGTAGAAAATAAAATAAGACAACTAAATAGTAGTCAGGTAGTGCAGGTGCGTTGGTCTAGGACTAAAAAATAATACACTTCTGTAGTAGATTTTTTCCTTGCCTAGCATGGTGTAGAAGAAAAGTAATGGTATATTGCATTATATTATTGCATTTGGAATTTAGTAGGTGACGAATTCCAATTTTTTTTTATTTTATGGGTATAATTGATTTAGGAACTTGCTGACTCTAGGACTCCGCATACCCTTTTGGAGATTGCGTACATGTTACACATTAAATAATTTCTTAATATTTTGTTTTTAGCAAAAAAAGAAAAAAGACAAAACTGCATACGTACAAATACACGTTGAAAGAATCATTTACTGCTAGACTCAAATTCCAATGGATTATTTGGTGGTAGTAATTTTGAGTGACATTTTTATTAAGTTATTCCACTCATATACATACAGGACATAGATTTATATAAGGTGGGTATGGTTGAAGGGGCATGCTGCCCCTTTGACTCTGCCTACCCCTTCGGGGATTATGGGCGTGATGTTATGTTTGTATATAAAGTCACGATTACTAAATTAATAATATGATTTTCAAACTTCCAGAATTTCTCCCTGAAGTTTGCAATCATGCTACATAATTAAATTTTATCAAAAATAAAAACCGACTTCAAAAAACCCCGCAAAAAATGTTTATAAAAAAACACAAGTAAAAACTGCCTTAATAGCTATTTAAATGTCTAAACACTAAAAAGTATAAAATAAATTCTTTCGACTGCTTCGATGAAAGTATTAATCTTTAACACGTATTTAAATATTTACAATAATTAGTTAGTTTTGGAGTCGGTGCCAGCCCGCGTAATTAACCATCATTTCGGAATTTGCAATTATTTGTTTCTTGGTAAAAGGTGGTAAAATAGGTTTTGAATATACAAAATCAATAGTAAGTTAATATACTTATATTTTAACTAATTTGTTTCATATTGTTATTAGTAAGGTAATTTGTTATTAAGTGTCTACTTTTTTTTTAGTTTGGCTGGCACCGACTCCAAAACTAACTAATTATTGTAAATATTTAAATACGTGTTAAAGATTAATACTTTCATCGAAGCAGTCGAAAGAATTTATTTTATACTTTTTAGTGTTTAGACATTTAAATAGCTATTAAGGCAGTTTTTACTTGTGTTTTTTTATAAACATTTTTTGCGGGGTTTTTTGAAGTCGGTTTTTATTTTTGTTAAAATTTAACTTATTTGTTACTTTTTAGTGAAATTTATTAATAGGTAGGTAGACCAAATCAAAACGAGCTGCTTTAATGAGACAGTGCCGGTCTTATGAGACTAAAGACGAAAAGGTATAACGAGCCTTTAATGTTTAAAGAATTACTTAAAACTACTAATCTTTAAAGAGTTATACCTTTCATCATCGGCTAAGCAACATAACATGATGAGTACGAGACGCAAATACTGGAATCTTTTTAGAAAAAATAAATAAAACACTTAACATGTCGTTAAAATTTAAGAGTGGCCCTCGTTTTCATGGAATCCCATCACTAGACCAAGACTTGGTGAAATTGAGACTATCTCGAGAATAACACTCAATATGGCCCTATAATATTGAAAGAATTATCCACGAACTCCTAATCGTTAAGGAGTTACACCTTCCATCATCAGCTCAGCAACATGAGATTATGAATACCAGACGTAAATACTTGAATTGTTTTAGAAAATAACTAAAATAGATTGTACGCGCCTATAATACTTGAGGGTTTCCCTCGATTTGCCTAAGATTCCTTCATCAGATCCAGATGTGGTACCAATAGGACCAACTCCAGGATATACCCTTTTGAATAAAAAAAGAACTCTAAAAATCGTCTTACAATTCTCGAAGATATCAATATTTAAAGAATCATAAACTAATTCCTAATCGTTAAGGATTTGTACCTTCCATCATCAGGTCACCAACATAAGATGATAAGTACCATGCGTAAATACTTGAACAATCTTAGAAAATGTCTAAAACACATTGTACGTGCCTATAAAGTTTGAGGGTTGCCCTCGATATTCCTGGGATCCCTTCATCAGATCCTGACTTGGTGGCAATGGGACCAACTCGGGAGTAAACCCTTTCGATTAAAAAAAAAATTTTTGAAATCGGTTAACAATTCTCAGAGATATCGAGTAACATACATACAAAAAAAAAAAAAAAAAAATTCAGTCGAATTGAGAACCTCCTCCTTTTTTTTGAAGTCGGTTAAAAATACATGCATACAAAAAAAAACAGTAATTAGCTTCACTGGTGGTCCCTATACTGTGAAAACTGATAAGAAGCAGACGTGGTTAGCCCAGAGTTACGATATACGCGTCTAATACGTGGGAATTGACAGAAGATTAACAAGTTTGTGAGGAACGAGTTGACTCGAGGTCTTGTGGTCCGTGATCCCACGTCGAGGCAAATCCAGGATTATGTTGGCGAGGGTAAGTGAATGTGTGAGTTAGGATATTTAATTGAGTTCTGTTAGCATTTATGATGTAACTCGACTGGATCGATGGCGCATTCGGTAGTGTCCCTGCCCCATGCGTCAAGAGTTATGGGTTCGATCCCCACCCAGGACAAACATTCGTGTGATGAATACTTACTTGTGTTTGTTCTGTGTCTGAGTGTTAATGTTAATAATTTAAGTATATATTTGTAATACCGTTGTTGATTCTGATATCCGTAACACAAGTGCTTAAGCCACTTACCTCGGAGTCAGATCAATGTACGTGATGTAGTCTCATAGTCGGATATATAACTGTTACAATAAATAATAAGCTTATTCTTAAATTTAGCGTCATGTGTGCGGTTTTATTTCTTACTGTGTATGCGATATTTGACTTAGCAACAAATATAACATAGGCACTTTTCCACAATTTTTTTCTTATCCAACCCCATTTATAGCTATAAGTAACTACAGAGGCTTGGTGCTTTCCGGAATTTGCCTACCTTCAGTAATAGCAACTGAACTTTCTACCCTACTACGAAAAGCGCAGACTTCACGGAATCTACAAGAAACACGTCAAAGAACAGTTAGGAACGGCTTAAGATCCAGAAGGTCTTTAGATAATTGAGTACCTATGCTATCGTAGGGTCGGTCAAAATCCTTGCCGTTGTCACTTACAATGCCACAGCTTAGTATCACATGAGTTGGTGTTTCACCTTCCATCATGCAGCCTCTACATAATAGGCTGTCTATGACAATTCCTTAGCCATGAAATGGGAAAAAAATAGAACTGACCGTACGTCAAATACCAAACGCCAAAACTAGAGTGTCACCGAACTAAAACAAAAGAAAGCCAACTGGAACCTAACGCAGATGGAACTCGGCCATTCGCTCACCGACAATTGCAACTTTAAGTGCCCGCTTACAAAAATAAGAGAGGGAAACCTGAATATTTCACGCAACCACTGAAACTACCCAAACCAAAACGCACTTTAAAAATCACAATTAAAGTTCAAAGTCCCTTGGCAAGTTTTGTGATGTAAGTCGTTAGGGTTGTCAAACATTCGGGAGTGATCCCAAAAAATCTTGTTCTGCTCAAACGGTAGTGGTCATTAGTTGAGGGACACGGTTTTGCGCTTCGCCGGCCCTCACCTTGTTACTGGGTGTTTGAGGTCGTTAGGCGAAAGGTGAGGCGTGGACGATGACGGCTTATGGCCGAGGAAGATGGACGCGCGCATTTGGGGACGACTTGACTTAAATTCTTTGTTATTTTATCAAGGTCTTTCAGCTAAACTTAGGGGGAGGTTCTATAAAAAAGAAACGACACATCTTCATTAAGTAAATATTTTGAGAAATTGTAACAGTTGTATTTACAATATTTTGACTAGCTCGATGGCACATTCGGTAGTGACCCTGCCCCATGCGCCAAGAGTTGTGGGTACGATCCCCACCCAGGACAAACATTCGTGTGATGAATACTTGTGTTTGTTCTGTGTCTGGGTGTTAATATCCAATATTTAAGTATATGTATATTTGTAATACTACTGTTGATTCTGATATCCGTAACACAAGTGCTTAAACTACTTACCTCGGAGTCAGATCAATGTATGTGATGTAGACTGATTATATTTTATATTTATTACTAGCTGTGCCAGCGGTGTCACCCGCGTTTATGGTTAATATTATAAAGACTATTTTCGTCATACATGATTTCTATGTAACTTTAACCATTAAGGCTGCACAGGCGACGGAAGCTTAAAAAATGGAGTAACTTCTCCCGTTTTCCCAACATTTCCCTTCACTACTCTGCTCCTATTGATTGTAGTGTGATGAAAAGTATACCATAACCTGCCCAAGAGTATGAAGAATAATTGTACCAAGTTTCGTTAAAATCCGTCGAGTAGTTTTTGTTTCTATAAGGAACATACAGACAGACAGACAGACAAAAATTTTACTGATTACATTTTTGGCATCAGTATCGATCACTAATCACCCCCTGATAGTTATTTTGAAAATATATTTCATGAACAGAATTGACCTCTCTAAAGATTTATTATAAGTATAGATTTATTATTTATGCAACATTTTTATAAGATTTTCAAAGAGTTTCAGCCACGCTGAAACCGCTTTAATTTTAGATTGACTGGGCCTGCTTGATGAAGGCAGGAGCCTCTCATAGTAAACTGACGTTGAGAAGAAACTTCTAATATGCTGCGTTTTATTCAAAGAACGTAAGCACCAGTCGCTCGTCTGGAATACAAGCACCGATAACCATGACATAAGATGCTTATTTGTTTTGTTATTAAATAATAATCATTAAGTATAAATTTCCAGACTGACACACCAATTGCCTAGTCCCAAACTAAGCTTGTGCTTGTGCTATGTATACTAGGTGAACGGATAGACATACTTAAATTTGTTTAAAAACATCCATGACTCGAGTACAAATGTCCATGTTCATCACACGAAACATTTGCCCCTAGCGGGATTCGAACCCGCGGCCTTCGGTTACGTGGCCAGGGTTTCTGACCACTCGATTAACGGGCCAGTCAATTATTGGTTTCCTAATGTTATTTGACTCAATATATTACCTCTTTCAACCCTAAATATGTGGATTGACTTAAAATACAGCACAAAATATCACGAAGCCTGTGTTCGCGCGACGCAATTAACACAATTTGCCATGATTAATTTTATTACATTGCAATCTCAATGTTATTTATTTGTTATAAGCAATAATTTCCTTTACTATAACTTAGGACCTTTTATTTCATCGACAAAAATTCAGGCATTCAGATCATGTAGCCGTAAGAAGTTGAACAAAGATGTTAACATCCCTCGTCTGTAGGTAAATGAAACGCCTTCATTTCGGCGCTTAATTGTGGTACTGACAAAAGGACGTTGAACGTGACATTTGCTTTTGTTTGAGCATATATTCCAACTGTTACTGGCTCGTTGGTCGAGTGGTCAGAGACCCTGGCCAAGAAACCAAGAGTCGCGGGTTCGAATTCCTCTAGGGGCAAATATTTCGTGTGATGAACATGGACATTTGTACTCGAGTCATGGATGTTTATAAACGTATTTAAGTATGTCTATCCGTTCACCTAGTATCCATAGTACAAGCATAAGCTTAGTTTGGAACTAGGGAATTGGTGTGTCAGTCTGGAGAATTTATTTATTTATTAATTACGCAGGATTAATAATAATTCTTTATTCATCTAGACAACTTAGATCAAATTGGGTTAGTAACAATTTCTTATCATCACTTATCAGTTAGTAACATATCATTAAGCGTACCGGGCCCCATAAAACTATCAAAAAATAAAAAAGGGATGAGGGGAGGGATGTTTTCTATGCAGTATTTATAAGAAACTAGCTGTGCACGCGGGTTCTCCCGCGTTTATGGTTATATAGCCTATCACCTCGATAAATGAAATATACAACAACAACAAAAAACAATTCGGGTTCCTGAGAAGAGCGCGTTCAAGCAAACAAAATAAAATAAACAAACTCTTTAGCTTAATTTATTAGTGTAGTAATAATTCATGGAAAAAAATAAGTTTCTAAGTAATTGTTAAAATCATTAATTGGTAGCTAGCAAAATTATAACTATACAACAATTTACCTCTTTCACATCTTAAGTAATAAACGACGGGAAATTTGGTTCAAAATAGTCAAAGGCCTGCAATTAATTGTTCCATGTTAGTCTGGAACTTAGAACAAATATGCCATCTGTGTTCCTGGCCTAGCATGACGTAAAAGGCGACTAATGGTATATCGGGTTTTGGGTGTGTAATTGTGTAGGCGACAAGTTAGCCACTTGTCACTACTTTTTCACAATTTTCCATCTAACCCACACCAGTTTTATTTTTTGGCCGAATGTGGTTGAGGGGCCAGCTGTCCCTTTGACTCTGCCTACCCCTTCGGGGGTTATTGGCGTGATGTTATATATGTATATGTATATGTAATTAATTGTATACACTGCGCAATTACTCAATGATTGTCTCATCACTACTATTAAAAATGTGAAAGTACTCTATTCGTATATTTGTTATCTCATATCCGAATGCGATAAATTTTAATAGGTATACTTAAAGTTTTTAACTATTCATAAAAAACATACAAGTACAAAAACATACATATCCGGGATGCACGATGTAGCCTCTATGTAACAGACCGGTTTCCAGCAAAACTGAGCTATTCTCAAAAACTCACTGACCTTCAGACATTCAGGGCAGCTCCAGTTGAACTTTGAAAGTTAGGCACAAACCTAATCCTATATGTGCCTAGAGCCTCAACCCCGAGGGCAAGCATCCGTGAAATTACTTCCATTCCAACGCTAACTTGTTGAAAAAGTCAAAGCGACACGTGTCTCCACTACTTCATATGAGGGAACTTCTTGTTTACCTAACGGTATTATTAACTTTTGTTTGGGAGTTCCAGACGATAGGAGGTTCTGTTATAGAGTTGAGCAACTTCTCCTTTCGGTAGTACAAGTATGAAGTCAAGTTGACTTGAATCCAAAATTAATTTTAACTTAGGTATGTTAATGACTAGCTTCTGCCCGCGGCTTCGCTCCCGTGGTACATCGATGACACATAGCCTATATGTTATTCGGTGTATGAGCTATATTATGCTAAAGTTTTATTAAAATCCATTCAGTTAATGGTTGGATGGACAACTGAATGGATTTTAATGAAACTTTAGAATAATGTAGCTTATAGACCCGAATAACATATAGGCTATGTTTTATCGATGTACCACGCGAGCAAAACCGCAGGCAGAAGTTAGTTTCGACATAAATATGAACAAGACAGAGTTAATTCTCCAGACGAATCAACGCAGGTGAAATGTAATTACCAAGCGGCATAACATTAGGAGAACTTGGCGCAACAACGTAAGAGCATTTAGAGGAAATAATTGGATCTAGCTAACACCTCAGGCGCTGGAGAGATCTGCGTGCGAGGAGTTTTGTTGACGCTCCAGGTTTAAGCAAAAAAAATAGCGCAGCGCTTTTTTTTTTATTGACAACGTGATTGACTAAACGGGCCTTTTTTACAATGCGACAGCTCCGTCGGTGCAATCGTTAAAACCTTGAGAGGTGCAGATGTTGGGGAAATCTCGGGTGTGTTTATGGTATCTTCGTTTATATTTATGTGATGTGATGTTGTCTAAATAAATAAATTCTCCAGACTGACACACCACTTCCCTAGTTTCAAACTAAGCTTATGCTTGTACTATGGATACAAGGTCAATGGATAGACATACTTAAATACGTTTTATAAACATTCATAGCTGGAGTACAAATCCATTGCGGGATTCGAACCCGCGATCCTTTGTTTCGTGGCCAGGGTCTCTGACCACTCGACCAACGGGCCAGTCTAATATGCATTCATCTATATTCTCGACGTCACCTTTTTTTCATTGTCATTTGTTTAATACCAAAAACAATCTATACTGATTAAGGGGTCATTACCTGTAACATTTGTTATTACAAGTCCATAATTAGAATGTATGTATAAGGATGTAGGAGCCGCGGAAGGCCCAGGCTCACCTACCACGACCAGATTGGTCGTGTATTAAAAGAAGGTGATGTTAGATTATAAATGTTGAAGAGGCGAGTGAGGTGTGTAAGGATCGTGCCATATGGCGTTCGGTTCTCTCTGCCTACCCCGCTAGGGAAGTGGCGTGAAGTTTAGTTAGTTAGTTTAATTAGACTTGTGAGAAAATTAAATAATGCACACGCACCTTTCGAAATCGAAAAAAGTGGCGAGATTTCTTTTCTAAATCTAACTAACTAACTAAACTTCACACCACTTCCCTAGCGGGGTAGGCAGCGAGAACCGAACGCCATATGGTTTCTAAATCTACTTAACCAATTCAAACTACTTAAAGAGTCACTTACTTCGACCAATTATCAAAGTTATTGCACTCTTGAGGTCAAAAATAACGGCAAGTGAAATCAGCCAATCAATAGACCAGGATTGCGTTACGATAATGAGATGGCATAATTACCCCAGCGCAAATGTTACGCCGCAGACGAGCTTAGATACTTCATACTATAAATATCTGCCCACTGGGCCAAGAGACTTTGGCATGCGGTATTATTTCACTACAACCTATATCCAGTAATCGAGTTTTCGAAAATTGGAGCGTTTGCTACAGACTTGACCAAAATTAGAGTGACCAAAACTTAAATTGTTATCGGATAGTGTCAAATTTTGGCTGACTAGTACTGGATACTCTTGCTTAGTTTAAATAAAGTAAGCCACGTTAAAAGCTCTATAACAAATGAATAACTTATGCGATTGACGCTTAATGAGGGTTTTCACAAATACAAAAACCGCCAGATGGCACGAGGGAGTCTCGTGGTGTTATCACTGTCACTATTGGCTCTTTGTTGACAGGATGTCAGTTTGTTCTGAAAACCTATCAATGAGGATGGTGACAAGACCGTACGTCACAGTTACGCCATCTATCTCATATTTTAGTTCAAAAAACCCTCATTGAAAATTAACGCAATTTTTTAGGGTTAACACTTTTTTTTATTTAACATATTAAAACACATTTTACATACTTAGTACTTAGGAGACGCATACTTAAACCACTAAGGTTTAAAAACGTAACCCGAGTCGACAATATAAAATTGAGGGTAGATGGGTATCTGATTTACTCCAATCCGTATAAAATTCTGAAGACACGATAGACACCCAGTTGATTAGGAATACTTTCATCAGATTCTGAAGATGTAAAATAATATCATAATAACTAGGTAAACATACGAAAATATACATAGTCTATTTTGGTTTACAAATCCGATAAATCATATTATGCATCAGTGAGCCCCAAATATTTAAAGACATTTTTAACCATTCTTTCTGGCAAGAGTCCATAAGATAAGATAGAACGTAACGGTGGAATGAACGACTATGTTACCTGTTTAAACCTACCTTGTGGTAGATTCATGTAACTTTAAGGATCACCTATGTAAATTTGACGATTTATAAGTGCTTTCTTGAAACCTACATAAATAAAGACAGTTTGAATTTGAATTTAAACATATAATTCACAAAAAAGGCACGATTAGGTTGTTTCCCTAATGAAAACAACGCTAATATCCGGATATAATAAACACCTGAGGTGTAAGATTATTGCGAGTTAAGGGTAGCTTGCAGGTCTTATTAATATACTTATTTAGGGGTAAAAAGAATAAAAAAATTAATTTACCCTTTTGATATTTCATGTAATATTAATTATATCCAGTAAACATAATAATAAATAAATAAATAAATTCTTCAGACTGACACACCAATTCCCTAGTCCCAAACTAAGCTTATAAGCTTGTGCTATGGCTACTAGGTGAACGGATAGACATACTTAAATACGTTTATACACGAAATATTTGCCCCCAGCGGGATTTGAACCCGCGACCCCTGGTTTCGTGGCCAGGGTCTCTGACCACTCGACCAACGGGCCAGTCATACATACATAGTAATAGCAAAGTCAACAATTTCGAAAAAATCATCATAAAAGTCTATTGTTACTATATTACAGTAAGAAAAAAATAAGCGCATCTATTAACTCCGTCACGTCTCACCCAGCGCCACCACTCGTATCATTTTATCAACAATTTTCACCAGAGGTCACCCTTGAGCTCCACAAACCTCTGTCAAGCAGATCGGCTTTTTACAAACTAGCAGACCCCCATAACTCACGGTAATTCATGTAAATTCAATGGGCCCCGTCAGGGCCGCTGCATCGTGTCATCCCATAAATAACACCCAGGATCTGCAATTCAATTAGAATATTCAATCGGGACGGTTCAGCACGAAATTGGACATTTTTGAGGAGTTGGCACCGTCGCTGTATGAATATCTGGCCTTTGAAGCGGACGAGTTAGGGACTAGGGTATTTGAGCAAATGCAAGTCGGGATTTCGGTTGAAAGGTGATTTTTCATGTAAAATGTTTGTGGTGCAACTTTGTAGGAATGAATGTAACTGCTTTAATATACATTTTTGAACTTTAATGATAGAAATGATAACCGTAGTGTTTTCTTGCAGATTTTGAACTATTTCATATTAAGTAAATGCGTCCAATAAAGTCTATTAAACAATAATAAATAAATTCTTCAGACTGACACACCAATTCCCTAGTCCCAAACTAAGCTTAAGCTTGTCCTATGGATACTAGGTAAACAAACGGATAGACATACTTAAATACCTTTATAAACATCCATGACTCGGGTACAATTAATATCCATGAAACATTTTCCCCTAGCGGGATTCGACCCTTGGTTTCGTGGCCAGGGTCTCTGACCATTCGACCAAAGGGCCAGTCATGAACCACATATCATATTCTCCAGTCTTACATCATGAAAGTTATAAAAACTTGGATTGCAACAAAATATAAAACACCAGGTTATGTTAAACACATTATTATAACTATCAACAGTACATTTTCCTCATCACCAACAAAATTTATGTTAATACACATATTCGTAAGTAGGAATGTCTTCTCAGGATTCTCGGAAAATAAGTTACTAGGTAACCAGAGACGCACAAAAACATTGTTCAGTATACTACTACCATAATAATAAAGCAATAAACGCATTATTATTATTATTATTATTATTATTATTATTAATAATACCGCAACTCATACAAAAAAATAACATCTTATTCTTCATAATCAGACACAAATTTGAGCACAATCTCACTGTTGCTTCCTATTAGGGGAAGTAAATAAATAATTATTATCACACTACATTACTTATGTTGATCTGACTCCGAGTTAAGCTTTAGCTCTTGTATTACGGATATCAGAATCAACAGTGGTATTACAAATATATACTTAAATATTGGATATTAACACCCAGACACAGAACAAACACAAGTATTCATCACACGATTGTTTGACCTGTGTGGAGATCGAACCCACAACTCTTGGCGCATGGGGCAGAGTTACTACCGAATGCGCCATCGAGCCAGTCCAAGGCGAGTAGGTCACACAGATTGTAGGTAAATCGCCGGAAGCTCTCACTTCGCCCTGCTGTAAGAAGGGACTTTGTTTCAAAGTAATGTACCGCCGCAGTAGACGCGGGAATTAATAGAAGACACTGGAGATGCAATTATAGAAAATCCACTTTCATATGCACCGTCTTATTATAACACAATTTGAGATGCTGTCACATTAGCTAAATCCTTAGGATCTTTTACTAAATGCATGAAACAAGAGCAATCAAATATCCAAGATGTCTCATACATTAACAAAATGTAGGAAAAAAAAATATTTTTCCCTTATAAGCTTACCTAAGCTTCTAATACTTTACCTCAATCTTACTCTGAAATATCTCGGAAATTCTGCCAAAATAACCTTATTTCAGAATCACTAAAGTTTAGAGTAAAAAATCAAAAAAAAAAATAGGACACAAGGAACCTTTAAATTAAAATAGGAAAAGAATTAATGGAATAGCAACTGAACTAAATCTTCCGAAACATAGTGTTGTTCTTTAAATTACATAGGTGAGCCTTTCAGCTTAATCGGGCCAAATATAGATAGCAAAAATATTAGACAAGACAATACGAGCATCAGACGTTAAAAATTATTTCAAAATGAACACAAACTAGTTTAAACCCATGCCTTATAAGCAAAGCGCAAGGATTACATATATGTTAACCACGTTTCCAACATTCCCCATATAAATATACCAGCTTTCATTTTCTATAGAGATCAGATCACGTTTATCTCCTCCCATATATCAAAGGGGCTTCCTACACGATCCTGTACAAGGAAGTTCTTTCATCCATTTTGTTGGCATATTATAAACATTCGCCTTTGAAAGACGTCGGGACTCAAACGCGTGTCCCTTCCGTCTTCGGGGCTCGGTCAAGCTTGAATTTTTTGGGGGTAGAAAGGATTTTTTGGAAAATTTAAAAGATAGGGACTTCCTTTCGGCTGTGATCAATTTCTTGTGTTTAGTATGGGGTTTTGAATATTGTTGACGAAGATTAGAAAAAAAAAACAGAACTTTAAAAGAAACAATTAAGCTCCAATTAAAAAAAAAATCTTTCTCTGTTCGATGCAATTGTGTCCAATTTTTTTGTTATTTTTTGATCTTGATTTAAGGAAGTAGGTACTAGATTATAATTTTAATGCACAACCTAGTAGCTAAGCTTCCTTCTTCCTCCTATTAAATTCTTAAATGCAGCATATTTTTACCAATTGCATTCCTGAGAAAGCACCCGAGAATAATCGCAAATACTTACGTATTAATTACCAACATTCCAAACCGGTGGTAGAATTAAAATTCAAATTCAAATTCTTTATTGCATGCCACATTGATGTACATAAGTGTTAACTATAATCATATGTGTTATAAAGAATGTTTTCACTTTTGACTAATTTATTTTTCATTTTTAGCAACGGCTGGCGGTGCGCTTTATTAGGTGCTGTATAATTAATTTCCATAAATGACTCCGCCGTCACCGTAAATGAAATTTCATGAGTGGCAATCATTTAAGTAGACTGGCCCGCTGGTGAAGTGGTCAGAGACCTTAGCCACGACACCAAGGTCGCGGGTTCGAATCCTGCTAGAGGCAAATATTTCGTGTAATAAACATGGACATTTGTACTCGAATCATGGATGTTTATAAAAGTATATATATGTATGTCTATCCGTTCACCTAGTCTATGGATACTAGGAATAAGCTTAGTTTAAAACTAGGGAAACGGTGTCAGTCTGTTTTTTATTATTTATTTATTTGTCTTAAAAGCAAGGATATAGATATAATACTTGATACGTTCGCATCTTAAACGTGATCCTCATATTTCGTATGCTTTATTCTCAATGCCAGAGTCCTCAAATTTCAATAATTTGTTAAGTACACTGCATTCGAACAAATTCCGCATAGCTCGACTATTTGTATTTTCAATATTTAATTTAATTTTTTGATATTCCTTTCAACGACAATTTTATATGCCGCCCACGGTTAGGGTGTGGTATGCAGTACAAGTGACAAGAGAATGGGACACCATCAAAATAGAGGAAATGAAGTTGATGTACATTAGCCTTGTAAGAAAGAATGGCATGGAAATGTCTTGGAACCCTTCGTTATGTTAAATAAGTAAATAAATAAATAAATATCAGACTACATCACATTGATCTGACTCCGAGGTAAGTAGCTTAAGCACTTGTGTTACGGATATCAGAATCAACAGTGATATTACAAATATATACTTAAATATTCAATATTAACACCCATACACAGAACAAACACATTGTATTCATCATACAAATATTTGTCCTGGGTGGGGATCGAACCCACAACTCTTGACGCATGGGGGTAGGGTCACTATCGAATGCGCCATCGAGCTTGTCAAAGTAAGTATCAACGAAGGGCTAATATTTAAGAGACCCTGGCCTCCAGCCCAAAAAGGTCAGTCCCTGAATCATATTCTGAGCTAGCTTTCCGAAAGAAACTCGATCAATGTTAAACCTATAGGCGGAGCATGCTACACGATCTTCAGCCTTTGAACATAGCCTGTGTTCACCAACTGCACCTATAATTAATTCAGCTAAGAATAATCGCAAACATTTTGGTCTTCATTGACTGGCTCGATGGCGCATTTAGTAGTGACCCTGCCCTATGTGCCAAGACTTGTAGGTTCGATCCCCACCCAGGACAAACATTCGTGTGATGAATACTTGTGTTTGTGCTATGACTGGGTGTGAATATCTAATATTTTAGTATATATTTGTAATATCTCTGTTGTTTCTGATATCCGTAACACAAGTGCTTAAGCTACTTAGCTCGTAGTCAGATCAATGAATGTGATGTTGTGGGATATTTATATTTATTGTTGGTCAGTTTTTCGTAATTTTTTGGTATTATGTTCAAGGTCCAAAACCATCACTAAGGTCCATTCACCGTCGCAAATCCCTTAAACCACATCCCAAGATCTCGAGAACGGATCAGAATTTTTTATTCCTATTTGCATTTAGCCAATCTGCCCTGATTCGCATACGGCTCGAGCGACGCACGTAAACGTTTTTAAATTAATTATTTCATCAAACATTTTCTCGTTCGAGAGCCTTCGTCAAGGGGTTATTAACGTAATATAATTCTATTTGCTTATAAGCAACCTTTAATATGTGTACTTGTAAAGGGTTTCCACATATTACGACGGTTCATTGCGTTTTCTGTGATGAAAACATAGTGGGAAAATAATCGATACACCTCATAATATCTTACTACATGTATAGACCTTCCTCTTTGTGATATGTGGTAACTATTTCCGATACCCCGCCTGTTCGATTTGCATGTGATTGACGAACAATCCTGGAGCTGTTTTAGATTGATTTAAATATGAAGTCATATAAACTGGCTCGATGACGCATTCGGTAGTGACCCTGCCCCATCCGCAAAGAGTTGTGGGTTTAATCACCACCCAGGACAAACATTCGTGTGATGAATACTTGTCTTTGTTCTGTGTCTAGGTGTTAATATTTAATATATTTGTAATACCACTATTATTTCTGATATCCGTAACACAAGTGCTTTAGTTACTTACCTCGGAGTCAGATAAATGTATGTGATGTAGTGTGATTTATATTTATACAAATTGTTGGCTTTAAAAGTATCTGCCTATAGTAATTTTAATTTTCTTTAAGTAAATAGCTAGTCAGCCACTACTTTAATCCTAGAACAGTCTTTGAGCTCTCACAAAGGGACCAAATAAATGAGGTCATGGGAACACAATAAATAAATAAATAAATAAATATCCGACTACATCACATACATTGATCTGACTCCGAGGTAAGTAGCTTAAGCACTTGTGTTACGGATATCAAAATCAACAGTGGTATTACAAATATATACTTAAATATTGGATATTTACACCCAGACACAGAGCAAACACAAGTATTCATCAAACGATTGTTTGTCCTGGGTGGGAATCGAACCCACAACTCTTGGCGCATGGGGCAGGGTCACTACCGAATGCGCCATCGAGCCAGTCATTTTTAGATGACTAGTTATATTTATAAACCTATTCACACAGTAAGAAAATCTAGATATACGAGTTCGGGTTTGAACAACGATTCTTTCACGCATATAAACGCCCTTCATCCTTACCAACCCGCTCCACATATGCATTCTACATACAGATATCAAAATAATCACTAGGGGCCTTTGTAGTTACTGAAAACATGATTGCAATTTTAATCAGGAAATGGCAATGCGTATTTTTAATCGAAATATTAAAATTAACACGCAACGCAGCATCGTAAATATCGATTATAAGTATGACGTATAATAGCACAGCTTTTGAACCGCACTACGAGTAAGCGTATGCAAAGTTATTTGTTTGAATAAATTGCACTTAATCGAACCATAAAATATGTTTAACGGCCGGCCTCGCATTAAACAAAGGCCCATTCATTACTGTATTTCTTTATTATAAAGGATTGTGAGGTATTAATGCAGCTATGAATTTCATATTTCATGGCATTTTTTATTAAAGAGTTAAACTACATTATGACTGGCCCGTTGGTCGAGTGGTCAGAGACCCTGGCCACGAAACCAAAGGGTCGCGGGTTCGAATCCCGCTTAGGGCAAATGTTTCCTGTGATGAACATGGACATTTGTACTCGAGTCATGGATGTTTATTAACGTATTTGCATGTCTATCCGTTCACCTAGTATCCATAGCACAAGCATAAGCTTAGTCTGGGACTAGAAAATTGGTGTGTCAGTCTGAAGAATTTATTTTATTTATATTATGTTCCATGTTGGCCTGAGACTCACAACGAATGTTCCGGCTGTTTTCTTCGCCCAGAATGTCCTATGAGGTGACTAATAGCGTATTGGGTTTGAGGTAATGAAAGAGATGTAAGTACACATAAGTAATGCCCTCCTAACTGATATAAGTCCCGGCGGCCAATCTCAACGAGGATTAACCAACTGCGCAGGAGTGTGAGAGCGGTTGTAGCTCAATGGTAAGGACATGCGCCTCTTAACCGAGGAGTGCGGGTCCAAACCCGGGCATGTACCTCTGAATTTTTCAAATCTATGTACGTATTTATACCACTAGCTCGACGGTGAGGGAAAACATCGTGATGAAACCTGCAAATTCAAACAACTGTGGATTTGTAACCATGATCCAAAAATTGTCTAGTTCCCCTAGGGTTCCGAAGGTCAGATCGGCAGTCGCTTCAATGTAATTACCAGACTCGCTAAATCTTGGATCATGGTCTAAGCGGACCCCGTCTAAACACGGGACATAACGCTAGGCAGATGATGAAGTGTGTGCGCGAACACAGGTGCACTCTCTATTCCTTCACTCTTATAGTCCGGTGAGGCGGCAATTCTACATGAGCGCAGAGAGGCCAGTGGTGACAGGTGATCCATAAGTAATACATACATATTGACATATACGGTATATACCTACATAAGGTAGGCAGAGTCAAATGGGCAGCCAACCTCCTTAACCACATTCACCCAAAAAATAAAAGTGGACTGGTTTAGATGGGAAAGCCTTAATTCTTTAGACATACTACTTATATTATGTAGTGTCCATTGTCCCATGTTGGTCTGGGTCTTAAAAAGAATGTGCCAACTGAGGTTCTTGTCTGGCATGTTGTAAAAGGCGACTAATGTTATCTTGGGTTTTAGGTATGTGATTGTGTAGGCGACAAACTAGCTACTTGTCACTTCTTTTGGCTGAAGTTGGTTAAATGGGCCTTTCTGTCCCTTTCTACCCCTTCCTTGTCTACCCTTTCGTGGATTTTGGGCGTGATGTTATGTATGTATGTATGTATGTATGTTTATTTAATAACATCTCATCCTAGCAAGAAGAGGATTTCTTGCTTACAGCTTTTTAGCAATTTCTACTAATATCTACCCTAATAACCACTACTCGTGGCCAGGTTGGTAAAAAAATCTAGTTATATTTTACCTCCGTTTCATCCCAATCGCTAAGTGACAAAGTTACTTCCCCATTAACAACAATAAGAAGTGTAAGAAAAGACTTACCAGATCAAATAGTTTTGACTGGCTCGATGGCGCATTCGGTAGTGGCCCTGCCCCATGCGCCAAGAGTTGTGGGTTCGATTCCCACCTAGGACAAACATTCGTATGATGAATACTTGTGTTTGTTCTGTGTCTGGGTGTTAATATCCAATATTTAAGTATATATTTGTAATACCACTGTTGATTCTGATATCCGTAACACAAGTGCTTAAGCTACTTACCTCGGAGTCAGATCAATGTATGTGATGTAGTCGGATATTTAAATAAATATCATAATAGAAATGCGTTACAAGTCTATTGAAGATATCTACTGACCATTAGCTCACTACTTCGCTTAAACAGATTGAAAATCTACCACTCCAATTATCAACCTGACCCTGACCTAACTCACGCCATGACATTAGACTCGTCGACCAACTATAAAGAGTTATACGGACAAACAAACCTGGGTATTTCAGCCCCTTAGGCCTAAATGCCAGCATTATGACCCTGACATTTGAGAAGTCTTTTTGGCGAAAGCCCTTCACAAGTATCTTATCCATGGTAACTAAAAAAGTTGGGGTTTATAATAGTACTAGCTGACCCGGCGCACTTCGTAACGCCCCGTTCTCGGATTTTCAATAACCATTTTTTTTTTGTGCAACTTTTTTTTTTCTTTCATAAGAATCTTCACCTATAATAACAAACCAACTAAAAAAGAATTAGCGAAATCGGTTCAGCTGTTCTCGAGATTTGCGCTTAGCAACACATTCAACGATTCATCTTCCTAGCGTTATGTCCCGTGCTTAGACGGGGTCCGCTTAGACCATGATCCAGGATTTAGCGAGTCTGGTAATTACATCGAAGCGACTGCCGATCTGACCTTCGCAACCCTAAGATAGGGGAACCAGACAATTTTTGGATCATGGTTACAAATTCAAAGTGGTTTGAATTTGCAGGTTTCATCACGATGTTTTCCCTCACCGTCGAGCTAGTGGTATAAATACGTACATAGATTTGAAAAATCCAGAGGTACATGCCCGGGTTTGAACCCGCACTCCTCGGTTAAGAGGCGCGTGTCCTTACCATTGAGCTACCACCGCTAACACATTCAACGATTAATTTTTATATTATAGATTGCCCTATATTAGCTTAAAAACAATGTAAAAACTGTGTTTTTTTTTTGTCTAGCATGTCTTAAAAGGCGAATAATAGGTACTGGATGTGTTTACGCGGGATTTTTAAATTTTCCGGCATGAAGAGCCTTTACATAATCCTTTCTTAGGGTGGTATAAATGTAAAGGTGAAACAGAAAGTTACTTTTGTATTTATAATTTAAGTAAAGCTGCACAATTTGATTAATAAACCTTTTATTGGTACTGACATCCAACAGCACATTCTAGTTATTTCAATTGTTCCATTTTATTATACAATACTAATTCGCAAAACCAGACGAACGTGTTTCATTTGCAAGAAGATCACAAACTGCACCAACGAATACGATTATAGAGAACGTTCCAACTCGCCTAATCCCGCGGTTTTTCCAACTAAAACGTTCCGTTCCGCGGCGACTCGTTACGGAACAACGGAACATCGGAACAGTTGGCAGTTACGTCACGTTTGCTCCGTGCCTTTATAATTCATTTACTTTGTCTTTGGTAGGTCTGTTTTCCCTTTGTACTGAGACAAAATGTTGTCCGACTGAGGAATATTTACGGAAAACGCTTTTGGGATTTTCAGTGAATTTCGTCTTGAGGCTTTCGCGAGTTTGGGAACTAGTAATCAGCAAATTGGCTTAGATTCGATTTATTGCGTTGGGCTGGAAAATATGGTCGTTTGCGTAAAAAAAGTTGTAGAAACATTAGTCAATAAATTAGGCACATTCTTCTTCAGACTTACACTAATTTCTTAGCTGCATACCATGCATCAATTCTTGTGCTATGGGCATGGGTGTGCAAGGGGAGGCAAGGGGGGGTACAATATTGTATTGCCGCTCCCTAGATCAAAAGAATCCGTACGCCCATGGTACAAGAATACCTCAACGTGTTCATCATATTCACTTATAATTACAAACAAACATAACATCACGCCCATCATCCCCGAAGGGGTAGGCAGAGTCAACAGGGCAGCAGGCCCCTTTAACCACATTCGGCCAAAAACACAACTGGGTTTGGGTTAGATGGAAAATTGTGAAAAGTAGTGACAAGTGGCTAGCTTGTCGCCTACACAATCACATACCCAAAACCCCATATACCATTAGTCGCTTTTTACGACATGCTAGGCAAGAAACACAGTTGGCACATTATTTTTTAGGTCTCAGATCAACATCGGACTTATAATTAATTGCGACAAGATAAAAAGCATGCTATTACTTTTTAGAATTTTCGGATTTTTTCTAATACCCTCGCGGCCTCCAGTGCGCGGATTACAAAAATATAAAAAATTATAAAATCAGCTGATCAACTTATGTATTATTTTTTTATTTGTTTATACATTCTCCAGACTGGCACACCAGTTCCCTAATTCCAAACTAAGCTAAATTAAGTACACTATTGGTATTTGTAAAGTCATTATTATACGGAGATACGGCTTACCCTTTGTGAGAACTGGGTGAGCACACATTTCATTAAATACCGTCGGTTTTATCTTTTACAAATTGCAAGATTGTATTTACAATTGTTTTAAACCTTTTACTAAATGGTGAATACTTTTTTATTAATTCTTAGAGGGTGCTCACCCAATGCACACGCACGTTATGCTTTTACTATGGATACTAGGTGAACGGCTAGACATACTTAAATACGTTTGTTAGCATCCATGACTTGAGTAAAAATGCCCATGCAATGATGTGAACACGAAACATTTGCCCCAAGCGGGATACGAACCCGCAACCCTTGGTCTCTGACCAATCGACCAATGGATCAGTCAAGTATGTAAAAAAGATTTATTGTTATTATCTAAAATCCTTTTTAACATTATTTACTTAAATAAATAGGCACCTAAGAAGTTTCGCATAAACTAAAAATAACCCTGTCGTATACAACAAAATATCTCTTTTTAGAACGCGGATCAATTCTTAGTAAAAGTTAAGCCTCTATTTGCTAGAAAAACGAATATAATCTGATCTTAACCAGTTCATATTATTTATTCTTTTTTATTCAACCCAAAATAGTTGTTTCCGAGAAATTAAAATGACAGAGGATTTAGTTTATCCCTTATTCCTTACCCTAAACTGTTCTCAGAATAAGGTAATTCTAGAAACGAGACGGCAATTTAATTATAATTATACAGTTAGCTCTTTCGAGGTCTCGGCTCTGTGGTAAGATTTATTTTGTTTACTGACTGGTGTATCAGTTACGGCGAGTTAAGACCAGAAAGTTATAGTCTCTTAAGGTGACCATTATGCGAATGCATCTTTACGTCAACCGTCACCCATCTGACGTCACATACCATTGGTGACGTCCGCATCAATCTGACGTCAGCTGCCTTCGAAAACGAAGCCAAGGAATGTCCCTTACTCAACGCAACATCAGCAGTTTCCAGCAAACCGCAAACAGCGCCTGACAAACCTATTATAACCTACAACATCATCTTCCCCTAGCGTTATGTCCCGTGCTTAGACGGGGTCCACTTAGACCATGATCCAGGAGTCTGGTAATTACATTAAAGCGACTGCCGATCTGACCTTCGTAACCCTCAGGTAGGGGAGCCAGACAATTTTTGGATCATGGTTACAAATCCAAAGTTGTTTGAATTTGCAGGTTTTATCACGATGTTTTCCTTCACCGTCGAGTTAGTGGTATAAATACGTTCATAGACTTGAAAATCCAAAGGTACGTGCCCAGGTTTGAACCCGCACTCCTCGGTTAAGAGGTGCGTGTCCTTACCATTGAGCTACCACCGCTATAACCTACAACGCCACTAGGTTAGGCAATTTTTGACATAAAAATTTGTAAAAAAAACCTTAAAGTTTAGAAACTAAACCATAACACGATGTGGAACCTATTACGGAAGCACCTTCACTCGTAAATAAATAAATAAAATACATACAGCGTCAATACAAAATTCAACCTTATCGTCGTTGTTGTTAAAACTATATATATGTTACTGTAAAAGCCCGTATATTGGTCAATCTTAGGTTTTACTAGTAAATCTTAGGATTTACCGACATGAGTTGGTAAATGTAAACATTTCTAGGTTAGGTTATATTATGGGTTAGTTAGGTTAGGTTTATTAACCTGATTCAAGGAATACCTTACCTTTTTTTTTTTTTTTTTTGTACGTGAGGAATGCATTTACGCACCATCCAAGTAGGCCTGAGTAAGGGTCTACAAGGGCTGTGTCGGGCTCGGAACTCGGCTGGCAGCACCAGTTCCCCTACCGACTAAACCTCACGGCTGCCATTCTTCGGGCGCTAACGCAAAACTATCGGGATCCCCACTGACGGGATTCTCTCGAAAAGTCTACGCAGCGCGCGCTGCCGCCTTGCGGCCCATCTCGGGAAGAGTGGAATTCTCGACCCAGACACCTATGGTGTTTGCGACAACACAGGCAGCAGTGTACCCTATCCATAACGGACTGGGTGTTACACTCGAGCTGTCGCCTTCTCCGGGGCCGATTGAAAGCGAGAAGGCTCCCCCGCAAGCTTCCACGACCCCAAAGGCCCTTTTAGTCGCCTCCTACGACAGGCAGGGATACCTCAGGAGTATTCGTCGCCCCCCCTGCAGGGCGCGAGAAATACCTTACCTAACCTAACCTATAATATAATCTAATCTTAGTTAGGTTTGGTTAGGTAAAATTTTCCAAGTAAAGAATCCTAAGATTTAGTAAGTAAATGGTGGTAAAAGTTCGAATTGTACACCTGTTCGGGCTTTTACCGTTAAGAGTTGGTAAATCTTAGGTTTTACTGGAAAATCTTAAAATTTACCATAGTTCGAGCTATTACAGCAACATATACATAATATTGGACGAAAATCTCTAAAAATAGATCACATAAAATGACCTTTAAAATATTACGACATGCTCGCTACATTCAAGTTTCACCCGACAAAACCTTTTATGACGGATGCGGCCTGCCCCCGGAATGGACAGGAGATTAAGCTGTCAATATTGTGAAGTATAAAACCGGTTTCCACTTTTTAGATTGGCTACCCGACCATCGCACTGGTGTCTTTTACAAGTCAACATTTTTGTGGGCCTCTTGTGGTTTTTTTTCTACGAAAAATGGCGAACGAGCATGCGGCTTGCCTGACGGTAAGATGCTATGTGATACTATGAAGTTTACATAGTACAGGCACGTTGAAAGCGTATTCAGTTATTTTGTGTAATGAGGGATTTTTGAATTAAGTAAGGACGCGCGCCTTATAACCGAAGGATGCGGGTTCAAACGAGAGCAGGATTTTTTAAATTTATGTATGTATTTAACCACAAGCTCGGCGGTGAGGGAAAACATCGTGATGAAACCTGCAAATTCACAAACTTTAGATTTGTAATCATGATCCAAAAACTGGCAGGTTCCCCTATCCACAGATAATCTGTGCCCCTATCTTATGGTTACGAAGGTCAAATCGGCAGTCGCTTCAATGTAGTATTACCACTCGATAAAACCTTGATAATGGCCTAAGCGGACCCCCTAAGCATGGGACATAACGCTAAGAAGATGATAACTTAAATTCATTAGGTACACCAGGTGATTACCGTGTCGCATTTTTTATTTACCCGCTAACTCAACCGACGAAATATAAAATCCCCTTGCCATTCGGCAACGCAACCCAAAATACATCCATTCTTACATTTTGATGTATCGTTTGCGGCACACGGGCGTGATTAGAAACGCGGGTCGTTACGCATTCGGAGTGGCTCCTCTGATCAGACCTAATCAACTGGGGCCAAGGAAATTTGATTGGGAATTAGACCCGGTCGGGGTTACGTGAATTTCGTGGGTACGAGTGAAAGCAGATGGAAGGTCGGGTCGTGCTTTTATGTTGTCTGATTGAAACGTACGGGTAGTTTGCCATTGAATTGTGAGCCACAACCAATATATCGGGTTTGATAGTAGTCATACATATTAGATAAATATCATGGTTATTATTGACTGGGTCGATGGCGCATTCGTTAGTGACCCTGCCCCATGCGCCAAGAGTTGTGGGTTCGATCCCCACCCAGGACAAATATTCGTATGATAAATACGTGGTTTGTTCTGTGTCTGGGTGTTAATATCCAATATATTTTATATTTAAGTATATATTTGTAATAATACTGTTGATTCTGATATCCGTAACACAAGTGCTTAAGTAGGAAAGCATGTTAAGCCGTTGGTCCTGCGCCTGACCTCTCTCCAGTCATGTACAATGGCCGTTTCACCTGACTATGAGAGTGAAGAAATAGAGAGTGCCCCTGTGTTTGCGCACACACTTGTGCACTATAATATCTCCTGCGCAGTTGGCTAATCCTCGTTGAGATTGGCTGCGTGACCGATATCGGTTAGGAGGACATTATTATAGACTTGGTATGCAGTGGTGGTTACTGAGGTGTCCATAAGAACCGTACCTTGTGGTAATGGCCTGCCTACCCCGCTAGGGAATTGGCGTTAAGAGACAGATAGCGCGCGAGTTGAATGCAGAGCTCAGGTATGTCTCGTCTTAGGCCCCGACTGCATTCAACTCGGGTGCTATCTATAGGTTAGTTTAGTTCAGTATGAGACGGATGTACCAGGGAATTTTTGTAACGGTCATAAATACTAGTTAAATCGTCGTATTTAATTTATTTCATTAATGAATAACGCTCCGAAAAGTTAAAGTAAGCTCCGACTGGAAGAGACGAAACGCCAGGAAGTAAAACCTCATGGCTATCCGAACAGAACCACTTTGCGAGCTTACCCCTCCAGAATGTTCATTTATCTTACAGCCCGCGGGTGCAAAACCTTTTAAATTGAATACGTGACTATGTTGAATCAATCACTGTAATAGTTTCAACCAGATCCTATCTACGAAGCAGACACTATATCACCCAGAAATTCGCTATCATTATTTACGTACTCTGAAAAATTCCACCCTTACATTAATCAAATGAAATCAGACTATATTTTAAGAGTGTTCTCCTAAGCAAAATCCGAATTGTATTAAGAAACTATGATTTATTATATAGTTCACTGGCAATATTTCACAGTCCTTCTACTCGTGAGTAGGGTTATCACAAACTTAAAAGCGCTTAAATATTGGAAAATTAGTTAACAATACTTATTTTAAACTATGACATTGACAGCTCTCCCACGTGTGACAGTCTGGAGAATTTATAAAAAAAAATGTTGGTCTAGGACAGGGATGGCGAACCTTTTTAAACAAACGTGCCAAAGTTTCGCAAATTTCAATATAATTGGTTCTTCAATTGCCCGAGGAACGGTTAAAGTGGATGTTATTGTCACTCATTGTTGGTACATTTGTGATTAAAAAATGAATGCGTGCCCACCATTTTGTATAATGTGCCACCCATGGCACGCGTGCCAATAGTTCGTCATCCCTGGTCTAGGACTTAAAAATAATGCGCCAATTGTGTTCCTAGTCTAGCATGTCGTAAAAGGCGACTAATGGTATATCGGATTTTGGGTATTGTGTAGGCGACGAGCTGGCCACTTGTCATTACTTTTTCACAATGTTCCATCTAACCCAACCCAGTTTTATTTTTGGCTAAATGTGGTTGAAGAGGCCTGTTGTCCCTTTGACTCTGCTTACCCTTCGAGGATAACGGGCGTGATGTTATGTATGTATGTTGATTGATAGTCCAAATAATAATTGATAATAGTCTAAGTTCATAAATCCTGGCAGTTTTATCTTTAAAATCTTGAATTTTATGAGAAAGTTGATTATTAATATAAGAAAGTTGGTGACACTAACTTCACCAATAGTCAGGTTAACAAAATATGAGTAGTAAATTTAAAATTTTAAAATATCATGTTGTGTATTGTAGCATGAAAGTTCATAAATACGCAATTCACACGTCGCAGACGCCAATTTACACACATGGTCTATGTTTGGTCCCGGTATCACTCTATGCGTACAATTATAAATACATCAACACAGGTTATTTAATATCATAATCATTTTTAATATTAATTTAGAATAATCTTACTAATATAATAAACGCGAAAGTTTGTATGGATAAATGGATGTGTGGATGTTTGTTACTCTTTTACGCAAAAACTACTGCATGGATTTTAATGAAACGTCAAAATAGGATAGCTCATACATTAGAATAACACATAGGCTATGTTTCATCAATGTACACGAGCAACGCCAGGGGCAGAAGATAGTAATAATATATACGCAAAAAAATAAGAAAAAAGGTTTAATTCCAATAGTCTTGATAAATCCCACAGACTACGTGGTTAAATGTATCTAACATCAAATTTTATTCCTAATAACATTTTTTTTTTTTTTTTTATTTGGCATCCCTAGCAACCTGTTTGAGATCATTTGGCATGGCTCCTCAGGGTTTAATAACCGAATGGACGGCTTTATAATTACCACACTTTAAAGAGGAAAATTGGCAAAAAGAAAGTCTCTTATCGGACCTAAGAGATTCAAAGAGCTTCTGAGTAGAATATTTAATTAGTTGAATTAAATCTAGTAGAACCAAGTTCTAAGTAAAGACTAAAGTATTTATGGTAATTATCTACGACTTTCTCCTGTTACAATTAGCAGATCTCTGATGGGTGGGTAGAAAGCCCATCCTTCCACTTCGTCATGTTTTTAAACGTACCCCATTCTAACAGAAACCTTCAAAGTTTATTTAAAATCATTGTTAATATCTATATTCGACTAGCTCGATGGCGCATTCGGTAGTGACCCTGCCCCATACGCCAAGAGTTGTGGGTTCGATTCCCACCCAGGACAAACATTCGTATGATGAATACTTGTGTTTGTTCTGTGTCTGGGTGTTAATATCCAATATTTAAGTATATATTTGTAATACCACTGTTGATTCTGATATTCGTAACACAAGTGCTTAAGCTACTTACCTCGGAGTCAGATCAATGTATGTGATGTAGTCGGATATTTATTTATATTATTATTATTATATTATTGAATTGGGTCACAAAAATAAATATAATGTTATGAATTAAAAGCTGATCTAAAGCAGAGATAGAAGGTTTCCTTTGAAATAAAGAAACAATAGAAAAAGGTTTGCAAGAAATACTTGTAAATGTACTTAATGAAACTCTAAACTTTATATGAACGTTATCAATACATGTTCAGTTATCAATACATGTCATGTTTTCTGTATTAATTTAATTACAGACTTGGTGACCAAAACAGACAATCACTGTGGTGAGCGTTGCTTATCATTTTCAATATAGACTTGTTACTAGGCTTTATACAACCGACTTCTAATATAAGAGTGATGTATGTATACATACATACATACATAATATCACGCCCGTATTCCCCGAAGGGGTAGGCAGAGTCAAAGGGGCACCATGCCCCTTCAACCACATTCAGCCAAAAATAAAGCCGAGCTGGGTTAGATGGAAAATTGTGAAAAAGCAGTGACACGCGGCTAACCTGTCGCCTACACAATCACACACCCAAAACCCGATATACCATTAATCGCCTTTTACGACATGCTAGGCAAGAACCACAGTTGGCATATTATTTTTAAGTCCCAGACCAACATGGGCCAGTGGGCTGGGTTGGATGGAAAGTTGTGAAAAAGGAGTGACAAGTGGCTAGCTCGTCGCCTACTCAGTCACATACCCAAAAACCCGTAAACCATTAATCGCCTTTTACGACATGCTAGGCAAGAACCACAGTTGGCACAGTCTTTTTTTGTCCCAGATCAACATGGGCCAAGTCCCAGACCAACATGTGACAAATAAATGGCTTTATACAACCGACTTCTAATATAAGAGTGACGTATACGTAATCAAAATTAACCTGAATTATTGGAGTATGACACCTTTGAGTTAATTAAATTGTGTCACATACGAAACGGGGCCCGCGACCGCGGAGCCGCCCGCGTCGTATTAACTTGATGACGTCAGCTGGCATTTTCTGCATCGGTGGGCCTATATAACCGCCTGAGAAGGTAATATCGGTTTACAGATTGCTGAAAGCAGTTTGGAAAGTCCTTATTATGTTTAAGTGTACTGAAACATAAAGAGCATAAGTTGATTGTAGTGGCTACTTCTGAAAAATAATCATAATAATAATAATAATCTCTTCGGCCAATCTCAACGAGGATTAGCTATCTGCGCAGGAGATATTATAGTGCACAAGTGTGTGCGCAAACACAGGTGCACTCTCTGTTGTAACATGACCGAAGAAAGGTCTGGCGCAGGACCAACGGCTTAACGTGCTTTCCGAGGCACGGGGTGATTAAACCGCCAACTTCCTGACTCCAGGCTGTTACTAAGTAATTTCAATACTGAAATACCCAGCAACAAATTCTGGCCTGACTCGGGAATTGAACCCGAGTCCTCTTGGACCTTGAGCGGCGCATGCTACCACTAGATCAACGAGGCAGAATCAATTAAATTGCCAATCATAATAAACTAAATGACTTCACGCCATTTGCCTAACGGGGTAGGCAGAGAGAATCGAACGCCATATGGCACGGTCCTTCCACACCTTACTTGGTTCTTTAACATTCATAATCCTTATTTTCATACAAGCTTTACGGTAGTCAATCAAAATACCATTGTATTATGATTTTATTTTAAAAACCTATTGCCTTAACTCTTTCATATTGCATTTCGATACTTATCACCAAATAGTCTCTCGTGATATTGCATTCCAGTGGCTGCTTGGCCGCTATGCCACATCCCTGGAGCTTACCCGCCTCTTTGCCCATACTGGCCACTATGCCACATGTCGCGTAAAAAAAATCTGTCATCGGTATGAAATAAATGAATATTATTTTTCTTCTGTAGACGTACATAATATATGGATGCGGAATCCTACCGAAAAGGTTGCTTGTGAATGATTGAAGTATAAACAAATATCGTGTGTGAAATTGATCGATAACCCTCGAAGATAGACTCTTTGAGGGTTATCGATCAATTTCACATGTCCACATTTGCTTCTTGAGCATTGTAGGCGACGCACTCATTGACCTCTAGTTGTCCTCTGCACTTTTATATTTTTTATATATTTTAAATATAGGGTAGTGTGGTATCACTGACCAACCGCCGCGCGAGCCCCAATGGCCGCGCCACGCCAGTCTGCCTCAAACCTCTTGGAAAGTGACACCATACTGTGTTGCACTCTAAATTTGTTAAATCTACCTAAGTATTCGTGTCTGTATCATTTTACTTAGGATAATATACGTTTTGGTTCCACTAAAAGCGGCATTTTTCATCGAAACGAACCCCTACCCCGTACAAGCATACCACGCGGCTGTGTGAGAACGACGTGAGACGGTGCTGAGGTTGCATACGAGACTGGGCTGTTCGTCTGAGATAGGTGGTTATTGTTTTGTGGGGTTGCATTCCGGGTTTTTTGTTTAAAATATTGTTTAATGTCCTCACCATTACTTGTTCTATAAACTTATCCTGCGTTACTTACCTGACGAAGCTATTAACACTCCTCATCACAGTAATGAGGGAACTCGCTCATACAAATAACTGTGGAAGTGAAGCCATGATCTTATCTGTCTGTACCTAGACTGATCTAAGGATTGCAAAGGTTATATGGCAATAGCTTCAATGTTCAACAAGACTCGCTAAGTCAAGGTCAACAATCATCGCGGACCCCGACTAGAAACGTGTAACGCTAAAATGATGACTTGTAATTACTTTTTTGCAACCTCATTTTGATTTTTAATACGCAAGATGACTAAAAAATTCTGTTTAGTCCGTCAGTCAGATTATAAAAAAATATTGAACACGTATTTTTTTATTTATTTTTCAAACGAACATTGACGAAGATATTATAATGCATTCAAGTTGCACGTGACGTCACACATTTGTACAATGTTTACTAAATACTGACGTCGCAAGTCCTCACTCCAAAACTTTGATGCTCTTTATCTTTGTGATTTTTAGTTAATTTGATAAAGCGAAAAATATGTGTCCAGTATTTTTGTATAGTTAATCTAACTGACGGACTAAATAGAATTAAGTTTTGAAATTAAATTTAATACAGTCATCCTCCCTTCAGTGGCATCAACAACAACGATAAACAAACACAGAGCGGCAGCTAACAGCAAAATGATATCAATTCATAACCGTAACTAGTTTGGTTTCGCTCATAAATTTTTCATCCCCACGACCCAATATGGGCGTGTTTTTGCCTTTGACAAGTTCACGGTCCGTTGGCATCCCGTGGTGCGAGGGTGAGTGCCCGGGACGCGAAGGATTATCGGTTTTTTTTAGCAACCGGAACTCGCTAATATCGTTTTGATCAGACAAATTGAGTTTTAACGCGGGTATCCATTAAGCTGCCTCATATCGGAGGAAGGCTAGGCTATTATTATTATAAAAGCGAGTAAAACCGCGGGTACTGTATTACTATAAAATATTAAACTCAGAAGCCAGTGTATATTTTTAATCATCCATGCAGGTCCTAAGTAGGAACAGAATATAATGGCAGAATTTCGGAGACATATTCTTCTAGGTAGGTACTTGTATTACGTAAACAAGTTTAATCCTCAAAGCTCTGTTCATGTTGTAAAGCCCTCAAAATTAAATAGACCGTTCCGCTGCTCTCGATCCGGGCCGTGTCATCGGATTAACATATTAATGTGTACAAACGAAAAATCCCGGTAATCGGGATAATTCGGGACTCGGTGCCGGTTTCGCGAGCCCTACTTATATGGGTCAAAACAAAGTGTCGGTCACGTCACCCGAATCTGGCCCTAAATTCTTTTGGCGTCAATAGTTTTTCTGGCGACGATCGCGTGGAGGGCGCCCTTCAAAGGGCCCGAATCAATCGGTGTGTCATACGGTCCAATGACCTGTATTCCGTTACATTTTGACGTTGTTCAGTTATTGATGAAAGGTTTTTCGTGTGAGAAAGCTGCGCGGAAGTCCCTTTAGCCGACATGCGTGTTTATTTTTTCATTGTGAGAAAGGGCGGTGCTATTTTTTTTGCTGGAGAAATTTTTAAATTACATGGCGCGCACGCAGAGGCTATCCATAAATTACGTCAGACGTAAAGGGGGACAGAGGGGTCTACGAAGTGTGACAGGTCGGAGGGGTCCTAAGATTCGTGACATCACATGTCAAAATCTAATGTAACATAAAAATTTGCAATTTTTTTATGTAAAATTGCAAAACATGTTATGTCACACTAGGGAGGGGGGAGTTCCACAGATGTGACCAGCTGCGACAAGGACGTGACAATTGAAATGTGATGTTAGTTTGGTACATGGACTACCATCGCACGTGCCATGAGAATGTCTCAAAATAGGGAATATTATTAGGTTCGTTTCTGAAGTTTCATGCTAGCGTTTAATACGCTCCATCCTTCATCACATTTAGTAATTCGATAAATGCGTGAAAATGTAACAGACAAACGAACATAGAAAGGTAGAATTACACAACATAACATCACGCCCGTAATCCCTAAAGAGGTAAGCAGAGCCAAAAGACAGCTAGCCCCTTTAACCACATTTAGCCAAAAATAAAACTGAGCTGGGTCAGATGGAAAATTGGGAAAAAGAAGTGGCTAGCTTGTCGCCTACACAATCACATACCTCTCCTTTTACGACATGCTAGGCAAGGAACACACCTGGCACATTCTTTATAAGTCCCAGACCAACATGGGACACGGGCAGAATTTACACTGCATTTAAAAGAAAAATTGTAAACATGTTTTTCCATTTTCAGCCATTGATTTTAAGCAGTCGAGTTTTATTTTGTAATATATATTTTTTTAGTTTTAATAAACATTTGATATTTTAACGAGAATGGACATTACCAAGCTGCAACGGACCACACAGCTGACTAAACAAGGGCGATATCAAAACAATATACCGTGACGTATACATCGCAATTAGCAATCGAGTTAATGATATCATTTACCACAATTATTAAGCAGGTGTGCATTATTCATCGTTAATTAGTGCCGCGTTTCGTACGCGCTTGTGCGTTTCAATTAATAACATTAATTAACCGCAATCGGTGTAGAATAGAGCCTCAATGGAAGGTCGTAAACTCTCAAACGTTTCTAAAACATTTGATTTGGCCCTCATTATACCTATAAGGAGTATCATCGGCAAGTTGTTACCTAGTTTTTTAACGGTGAATTAACGTTCTCTAGGTATAAATAAATAAATATCCGACGACATCACATACATTGATCTGACTCCGAGGTAAGTAGCTTAAGCACTTGTGTTACGGATGTCAGAAACAACAGTGGTATTACAAATATGTGGGAGATTATTTAATGAAAAGACGATACAATAATAATATTAACAATTTTTATTATAACATGAACCAGTTCATACATAAGTAGTGATGATTAATTGTACAAGTTTTACCATAAACAAATTAATAAGTAGTTGTACGTAATTAGTAGAACATAAAATACCTGAGTATTTAAGACAGTTCAGAGCACCGATGTTGTGCCGTGTCCGCAGTAGGACATCGTCTGATCTGTCGACAAGGCTCGAACTACCTTTTATAGTCCGGCATAAACAAGCGGCTGAGTAGGAGTGGGGGAAACAGCTGCACAGTGCACGTGCAGCTTGTTTTACAATAACAAGTTGTTTTTCTAATTAATTGACCAAGCCGCACGTGCAACACAATATAAAAGAAATGCGAAATATTAATATTGTAATAATACAAATATAGTAAATTTACCCCATTCTCCCACACGGCCATACTGACAAGCAGCCGATATGGCTCGCCATTTTTACTTAAATTTTACATCACATTATAGTCATTACTAGCAACCAATATTATTACAAACGTTCAAATGACTCAACTTCACATTCGAACAATTTCACGACAACAGTCAAATCACATGACATTCAATTCTAGTTTACACAGCAGTTAAAAAACTTACTAGCCAAATCACATGGCTACGGTCAAATCACATGACCAACAGGTATCAGCCAAATCACATGGCTACGGTCAAATCACATGACCAACAGGTATCAGCCAAATCACATGGCTACGGTCAAATCACATGACCAACAGGTATCAGCCAAATCACATGGCTACGGTCAAATCACATGACCAACAGGTATCAGCCAAATCACATGGCTACGGTCAAATCACATGACCAACAGGTATCAGCCAAATCACATGGCTACGGTCAAATCACATGACCAGCAGGTATCAGCCAAATCACATGGCTACGGTCAAATCACATGACCAACAGGTATCAGCCAAATCACATGGCTACGGTCAAATCACATGACCAACAGGTATCAGCCAAATCACATGGCTACGGTCAAATTACATGACCAACAGGTATCAGCCAAATCACATGGCTACGGTCAAATCACATGACCAACAGGTATCAGCCAAATCACATGGCTACGGTCAAATCACATGACCAACAGGTATCAGCAAAATCACATGGCTACGGTCAAATCACATGACCAACAGGTATCAGCCAAATCACATGGCTACGGTCAAATCACATGACCTACAGGTATCAGCCAAATCACATGGCTACGGTCAAATCACATGACCTACAGGTATCAGCCAAATCACATGGCTACGGTCAAATCACATGACCAACAGGTATCAGCCAAATCACATGGCTACGGTCAAATCACATGACCTACAGGTATCAGCCAAATCACATGGCTACGGTCAAATCACATGACCAACAGGTATCAGCCAAATCACATGGCTACGGTCAAATCACATGACCTACAGGTATCAGCCAAATCACATGGCTACGGTCAAATCACATGACCTACAGGTATCAGCCAAATCACATGGCTACGGTCAAATCACATGACCCAAAATTTAAAAAAAAACGTTAATGATCAAATCACATGATCACTGCATCAGTTTTTGATGCCCATGGTTCATTTCGTCAACTGCCAAGCATGCCAATGACTTGCTGGCCAGGCAATCACCCGCACACAAGACAATTGAGAAAAGAAACATAAAATAATCGCGTTTACAATCTTAACAGTTTAATCATCATTTATATGATGTGCAAATAAATGTTCCATATCAGATACCAAGCGAAAATTGTCGTACGTACACTTCTTTTCCCGTATCGTTAATTTGGGCTATGACGCATGGTCGAATTGTTCTTTCGAAACACGCGGCTTTTCGTCTCTAATCGGCGAGCGTCAAGATCTAAGCATTCTATATCATTTAAAAAAGCTGATATAAGAAGCCGAAAAGGAGTGTGGCCAGTTTGCTAGTTGTACTTCGCCAACCGCATCCTTCCAACTTCTGGTGGTATTTTAGACCACAGCGATGCAGTTAGTCAAGACTTTCATTACTCGTTCTACCTGCCCGTTTGCACGACTTACACCACTAGCAATAAAGTGTAACTCTATACACCAACTTCCAAAAAAACGTTTTAACTCTTTACCAGTAGGTATACGAAGCTGCCTGGTCACATACAATTCGCTTGGTTGTATCAAAAAATGAAATATAAAATATTTTAAGCAATTAACCGTGGCTGTGGCAATGAGATTATCGACTGGTTTCAAAAGTCAATATTTGGTAAAAGCGTTAATAAATACCACAGCATACTGTATGTTGGGCTTATTACCACTTAAAAAGACATTTCTCTTGTCGCATAAAGGTATTTTGTTCTACCTCTAACCATTCACTGTAGTGAACAACGTTACTTATGTGATAAGAATTACGAGAGATTGTCGCATTGTTTTCCACAAAAATATTCTGAATACCAGGAATGTTAAATAATTTTTTACCAAGCTACATATTATAATGGATGAATCCATCGGGGACGAGAACAAACTCCAACCCGATATTTAAGCGATCAACAGCCTCGCAAAATTTGAACCGTGCTAGCATTAGTATTATTTATAATAAATGGTTAACGTTAGCAGATCTCTCGTTTTTAGGTTTGCTGTTCAAACGAGGGAAACAATTTTCGTGAGTATGTCCTAGTTTCTTACAGAACGTGCAAGATTTCGCTGTAGACTTCAGTCCATTGGATGTTGAGGGAACTTCTTTTGGAACATCGGGAGAGATATTTAAATCACAATCTCTCTGCAAATGATCTGTCTTATGACAATTGTGACAACGCTTCTGCCTACTAGTATCGAATGAATTCGGTTTTGATCATTTAAACGAAAAATTCAGATCAGCATCTTTACTAGGCCTCTTTCGTTTATATGAGTTAAGACTTTGGATTAACTGTGGCAAGTTCTTAGGTGTGAGTCGTAACAAGTCAGAACGCATACGGAAATCAGACATACCAGAAATAACAGCCACCCAGTCGCCGCTCAGTCATCTCCACGCCAATCGCCCTTCTCGCCAACTCCCATTTACGCGTCGCATATTCTGCCAAGCTGCTAGCCTGTTCACTTGTGTATTCCATGAAGAGTAGCAGATCGTCGTAATACCGTGCTTCCTCGGGAACCGCCCCAGCGCCGCCCGCTGTGAAACCATCGAGAGGCCGCGATGATCTTCGCTCGATGATTGGTGACGTACACGCAGCATTAATATCTGGCGCTGCTTTACCCAGTAGGTGCTCATCTTCAGGCTGGACATGATCCATCTTTCGATAGTTCTGAAATCATAAATTCGTAGGCGTAGTTTGGGTTTACATAATCCCACTTCTGATGTGGGAGATTATTTAATGAAAAGACGATACAATAATAATATTAACAATTTTTATTATAACATGAACCAGTTCATACATAAGTAGTGATGATTAATTGTACAAGTTTTACCATAAACAAATTAATAAGTAGCAGAAATAAGAGTAATTTCACTTGTACGTAATTAGTAGAACATAAAATGGACATAGTAACAGTACCTGAGTATTTAAGACAGTTCAGAGCACCGATGTTGTGCCGTGTCCGCAGTAGGACATCGTCTGATCTGTCGACAAGGCTCGAACTACCTTTTATAGTCCGGCATAAACAAGCGGCTGAGTAGGAGTGGGGGAAACAGCTGCACAGTGCACGTGCAGCTTGTTTTACAATAACAAGTTGTTTTTCTAATTAATTGACCAAGCCGCACGTGCAACACAATATAAAAGAAATGCGAAATATTAATATTGTAATAATACAAATATAGTAAATTTACCCCATTCTCCCACAAATATATACTTAAATATTTAATATTAACACCCAGACACAGAACAAACACAAGTATTCATCATACGAATATTTGTCCTGGGTGGGGATCGAACCCACAACTTTTGGCGCATTGGGCAGGGTCACTACCGAATGTGCACTCGAGCTTGTCAATATATACACCTGTGTGACTGACAGAACATATACAATTAAATGAAATTTTAGCTAAACTTTAAATTTTTATTAAACTAAGATACATTACATGTAAGATTGTTCTTGCTTGATCACTAGCTTATTATCATTGCTATATGATAAGAAGTCAGTTTATTATTTTTAAGTCATAGGAAAGTCCAACTTTAAAGAAAATAGGTATGTATATAATGAACTTATTTGAAAAATTCACTAAAATATATGGACTTGCCCACAGTGATTGTCATTTACATCCATCTCCTACAATATGCTGTGTATAGGCTTATCCCCAACCTTCAAACAGAAACATACTTTTTAAATAACTTATTCCGTACAAAAAATATATCGGTTTTCTTTGTTTTGGGTTTCTTGGAAATCCGTCTGGATAACAACTAAAATATGCAAGATGTTTTAGATTCTTTGTAGCGAGCAAAAAAGATTATAAGGAGTTACTGTACAAGGCAAAAGTATGATGAGATATTGTTTAGTATCGAAAATAAGAAGGGTAAGCTCTAAGGGTAGCTAGCTAAATCACGAGTTTTGAGAAACATTTAAGTAATCTTATTACTAATGTATTTCTGCAGAATCTAGAATAGAAGAAACCCATTTTTTAAATTTTCATCATATATTATCTGGAATGAGCTCCCTGCCAACGTTTTTTTAAGAAACTACATACATAATATTACATCCATAATTCCTGAAGGGGTAGGCAGAGTCAAAGGGGCAGCATGCCCATTCAGTCGTACCCAGCCCATAAAGCTGGGCTGTGTTAAATGAAAAACTATAGTACGAAATTCTACAAAAATTTGTAGACTATGGTACCATAAATGTCAGCTTCGCACTTGTGATAAATCTTGGGTTCAAAGTCCTTTGGTACGGCCTTCAACTTCTCTAGTTCAGAAAAACCTAGATTTTTTAATGCAAGCTCGAAAACAAGACGCAAGATGATGACAATTAGAATATATATATATATTTAGAATATAGATATGTTGTTCAATTGAGCGGTGGTAGCTCAATGGTAAGGACACGCGCCTTCAAACCCGGGCACATACCTCTGGATTTTTCAAGTCTATGTACGTATTTATACCACTCGGTGGTGAAGGAAAACATAGTGATGAAACCTGCAAATTCAAACAACTTTGAGTTTGTAACCATGATCTAAAAATTATCTGGTTCCCCTTCCTTAGGGTTACGAAGGTCAGATCGGCAGTCGCTTCAATGTAATTACCAGACTCGCTAAATCTTGGATCATGGTCTAAGCGGACCCCGTCTATACACGGGACATAACGCTAGGAAGATGATGATTTTGTTGACATAAATATTCAAAAATATTTTTTAATGATGTCCGGACAAATCCAAATTAGACAACAACACCCTACATTTCTCCACACACATTTTGAGTATCGTAACATCCCTTTGAGTTCTAATTCAATTAAATAATTAACCTAGACATCTGTCTAAGTCTGTTTGGCTGATTTTAACCCAAATCCGTTCAATGTTTAGTACTCTTGCTATTGCTGATCTATACTTATAATAAATCTGTAGAGAGGTCAATTCTGTACATGAACTATATTTTCAAAATAACTATTAGGGGTTGATTAGTGATCGATACTGATGCAAAAAATTGCAATCAGTAAAAATTTTGTCTGTCTGTCTGTCTGTCTGTCCGTCCGTCTGTCTGTCTGTCTGTCTGTCTGTATGTATGTTCCTTATAGAAACAAAAACTACTCGATGGATTTTAACGAAACTTAGTACAATTATTCTTAATGTTGGGAAAACTGGAGAAGTTCCTCCATTTTTTAAGCTTCCGTCCCGTGTGCAGCCTTAATGGTTAAAGTTACATAGAAATCATGTATGACGGAAATAGTCTTTATAATATTAACCATAAACGCGGGTTACACCGCTGGCACAGCTGTGTAACACAGTCCTGACTAAAATACTAATTACCTTGTACACTGCACTTGTTAATTACGTGTTAAACTTCAACTTATCTAGCACGGTGAAGCGAAACTGCAACGTCGCGCGTGAAATTATCTCGTTGCGACTTCAGCTCCTCAGCCACCACTCCGGCTTCACTCATGTACACGAGTTTATCAAAGGGAAGAGCAACACGTTTTACATCTCAGGGAACGCTTTTGAGCATCGTTGCACCATTTGAGAGATGATGAGATTCACCGGATCTGGGAAAATGGGAAGAATACGCTCTAATACTCATGGCGTTTCTGAGATACTAGTTTTTTTTTTTTTAATAAGTCACTTTCTACAGACTCTTGGTCCGTACTTTTTTGATTGTGTTATATTTCTATCTTAAGTGTAACGATATTAGTATGTATACTCGTCCATAAATATAATTACTTATTTATTGCTAATATTAATAATCATGCAATAATGTTTATAATTTTTATTATTTAAATTGTTTTTTTTTTTTATTAATATATTATTTGTATCTTACATGCCTTATTTCGTTAATTACATGGTTTTGTCAAAGTAATACTAACTAGTGTTGCGCTTCTAACTACTAGTTACTAATTAGAAGCGCAACGCACAAACTAGTCAGATACCTCGCTACTATTAAATTTGTGGTATCCTCCATGGTGGTAAGCCAATGCTCCTGAAAGTGGTACGATATAAGGCTGCTGCAAAAGTAGAGTGCCAAAGACTTCGAATACTTCTGCGATAAACTTGCTTTTCTTGGAAGTCAACTTAAAAATTAAGGGAGAAATAACCCTTCAACTCACGTATCTGATATAGTTAAAAGCGCAACATATAAACAGGGTGCTTAGCCAAATGCGCGCCAGCGATTCCATAACGAACGCTATCGCTTGTATCACGCCACAAACATATTCGGGTGGACGAATCGCAACCAACTCCGAGTTCCGCACTATGAGTTCTTTAAACAAGTTTGTGGTGCCATTGGAGCGATAGCGAAGTTCGTTATGGAATCGCTGGCGCGCATTTGGCTCAGCGCCCAGATCTTGTTCTGACGATATATAAGTGCTTTTTTGAAGCTGAAATAAAACATGACAATTTTTTATTTTTTTTAAACTGAGCCTCTTGCTGCTGCCCATGGTGTCGCTTATTGTGAGAAGCAGAGAGAAAGTGCCTAGCTGGAAGCGAAAGGTAGACATTTTTGCGGACATTAAATGTGATGTCGCGATTGTGATGACACCGCCTAGCTAGAAAGAGCTCTGAACGCTTCTGCAGGAACTTTGCCTGTCGTAGATGGCAAGGCGTGCCTTAAATCATAAATAAAATAATAATAATAAATTCTCCAGATCGACACACCAATTCCCAAATTCCAAACTAAGCATATGCTTGTACGATGGATGCTAACGGATAAACATAATTAAATACATTTATAAACATCCACGAATCGAGTACAAAAGTCCATGTTCATCACACGAAACATTTGCCCCTAGCGGGGTTTGAACCCGCGACTCTTTTTTCGTAGCCAGGGTCTCTAACCACTCGAACGGGCCAGTCGAGTAAATATTAAACAATACAACTCAACTCGTGACCTCGACTTGGTCTTGAATTTTTTTTCTTCATTGACGACACAAAGTCAAAAGCCTTTTGAATTACTGAAACCCAAAAATACAAAACTAAAAAGGCAATTAACTAAGTTTTTTAGCCATGAAGTACTTTTAATTTGATACCACAAAGAGTTCCAATTATCGCTCCATTGTAAGTCGTCTACCTTTCCGGGAACCGAACTGGTAATGGAGTAATTTCATTAATATCTCATCGATACCCATCTTAGGGCTGCGTCAGCGAAATCTATTTCGGCCACGTTTGTAAGTTAACAATTCTGCTGACGTAGGCCAGGGTGACGTCAATCCCGAACTCCAAGTTTGTGTTAAGCAGGGCTATCAACCTTAGTTAAGTTTTACAGACGTTTCTGGACTTGTTAGTCGAAAACGGTTTGAAGTTGCCAGAAGCTGTTTTGTTTGATGCTCAATTTAGAAATAAATTGTTATTGTGTTATAAATTATAAGTAGAAGTAATTTTTTGTCTCGTGTTGGTCTGGGACTTTAAAAGAATTTGCTAACTGTGTTTCTGGCCTAGCATGTCGTAATAGGTGACTAATGGTATATCGGGTTTTTGGTATGAGATTGTTTAGGCGACAAGCTAGCCACTTGTCACTACCTTTTCACAATTTTCCATCTTACCCAGCCCAGTTTTATTTTTGGCTGAATGTGGTTAAAGGGGCCTGCTGTCCCTTTGACTCTGCCTACGCCTTCGGGGCGTGATGTTATGTTATGTTAAGTAATTTTTTTGTATTTAGTCTGTCTGTTTGCTGGGCTGTTAAAGCATCACATAAAACTAACGGACCTTTTTTTAAAGAACGCAATATGTTTTACAGCTCCCTTTAAAAGTTTGCACCTAAAACTTCAATTTCGTTAAAAATATCAAAATATTTTATCCAGTTATTCACGACCATCTTAATTTTTATAGCGTTATGACCGGTTCTTAGTCGGAAACCCAAATTTCACTTAAACCACTATGCAGAATTAAGTACGTACATTGAAGCGACTGTGATATTTGTAAGCCTAGTATAAGAGGAAATAAACAAATTGGACTATAATCACATCCATGATTATTTAAAGAGCTGAGATTCCGCACGAAGTATCTTCTCATCCCGCAAGTAGTATATGACTAATAGATTCATCATCTTCCTAGCGTTATGTCCCGTGCTTAGACGGGGTCCGCTTAGACCATGATCCAGGATTTAGCGAGTCTGGTAATTACATCGAAGCTACTGCCGATCTGACCTTCGTAACCCTAAGATAGGGGAACCAGTCAATTTTTGGATCATGGTTACAAATCCAAAGTGGTTTGAATTTGCAGGTTTCATCACGATGTTTTCCCTCACCGTTGAGCTAGTGGTATAAATACGTACATAGATTTGAAAAATCCAGAGGTACATGCCCGGGTTTGAACCCGCACTCCTCGGTTAAGAGGCGCGTGTCCTTACCATTGAGCTACCACCGCTACCATATGACATATGACTAATAGATTATTGAAAAATATAAATATATTACATGCTCAAATTTTAACCACACTTGCATTTTAGACACGTGCTCTTACCATTAGTCTGGCTCGATATCGCATTCGGTAGTGACCCTGTCCCATGCGCCAAGAGTTGTGGGTTCGATCCCCACACAGGACAAACACGAAACATTCGTATGATGAATGGATTGAATTGTTGGATTAGTTGTCGCCGCCATCGCCCTGCGTGTCCAACGTCCACGATGACTGCTTCTGATATCCGTAACACAAGTGCTTAAGCTACTTACTTACCTTATATTATGTGATGTAGTCTGATATTTATTTATTTACCACGAGCTATGAACTCTTTGGGTCGCAACTAATATCTGTTAATCTGTATCCATTATCTAACCACAACTTACAGTCAATCGACAAATTGGTTGAATTTAGGTATCTAAATTCAACCAATTTGTTATTGTACCTTGCTTGTATAAGCAAGGTACAATAAATACGTTAATGAAATTATCCGCCAAAAACCTCTTATTAGGCAATAAGAGGTTTTGTAATCCGTTTCCTTGTAACCAATCGGGCACAACGCCCGCGTCATAAACTTCCTCCATAGCTCCTGAAATAGTTACCGCATTTGCATTGGCGTCACGTAGTATGCGAACTTGCTTGTTTTGAGAAAATATCTGTTTCGTGCTAAGTATAGTATACTTATAATATCAGATATACACATACAGAATAACTATCAGAGGGTGATTAGTGATCGATACTGATGCCAAAAATGCAATCAGTAAAATTTTTGTCTCTCTGTCTGTGTGTCTGTCTGTCTGTATGTTCCTTATAGAAACAAAAACTACTTGACGGATTTTAACGAAACTTAGTACAATTATTTTTCATACTCCTGGGCAGGTTATAGTATACTTTTCATCACGCTACAATTAATAGGAGCAGAGTAGTGAAGGGAAATGTTGGGAAATCGAGAGAAGTTACTCCATTTTTTAAGCTTCCATCGCGTGTGCAGCCTTAATGGTTAAAGTTACATAGAAATCATGTATGACGGAAATAGTCATTATAATATTAATCATAAACGCGGGTGACACCGCTGGCACAGCTAGTTAATAATAAATAAATATGAGACTACATCACATATATTGATCTGACTCTGACTGACTGACTGAGTAATTTAAGCACTTGTGTAACGGATATCATAATCAACAGTGGTATTACAAATATATACTTAAATATTAGATATTAACACCCAGACACAGAACAAACACAAGTATTCATCATACGAATGGTTGTACTGGTTGAGGATCGAACAATAACTCTTGGTGCATAGGGCAGGGTCGATACCGAATACGCCATCGAGCCAGTTAAACATTAAAAGTGTCGGAGCCAAGGTAAGAAGAGGTATGCTCCGGTGGTTTGGATAAATGGAAGACGAAAGATTGACGAAACATCTGCTTCGTACATACAATGCGAAAATGAAAGGTCGCAAGTATCGTGAAAGGCCCCGACTTCCTTACATGATCAAATTGATCGTGCGTAAACAGAAGGTGATGTTAGGAGCCCTAACAACCATAGAGCGTCTATGGTGATGAATGTCAAAAAGCGAGTAAGGTGGGTAAAGACCGTGCCTTATGATGCTCAGCTCTCTATACTTACAGAACAAAAGCCCGTGAAGGCGATAGTTCCAGATCCCCTTAACAACTAACTTACAAAAAGTTTTACCTTCCATCATCAGAGGAATACAAATAATGATTTATAAAAGCCCATAATACATGAATAATTATCCACGAACTCCTAATAATTACATACATACATACACAACATCACGCCCATAATCCCTGAAGGGGTAGGCAGACTCAAAGGGGCAGCATGCCCCTTTAACCACATTCAACCGAAAATAAAGCCGGGCTGGGTTAGATGGAAATTTGTGAAAAAGCAGTGACAAGCGGCTAAACTGTCGCCTACACAATCACACTCCCAAAACCCGATATACCATTAGTCGCCTTTTACGACATGCTAGGCAAGAACCACAGTTGGCATTTTCTTATTATTTTTTTTTTTTTTTAATCCTAATAATTAAGGATTTATATTTCCCGTCATCAGATCTGCAACATGAAATGATGAGTAACAGAAGCAAATACGTAAATAGTTTTAGAATATATATAAAACACATATATAAAAATGAAGAGTTGCCCTCGATGTCAGATCCTAAGTTGTTGTCAATGGGACTGTCTGGAAAGTGTACCTACTCTTTTAAACAAAATATGAATTTCTCGAATCAGTCCAGGCGTCATTGAGTAATACGGGAACGCATAGAATTGAGAACCTCAGAACCTTTTTGAAGTCGGTTAAAAAACAGTTAATAAATAGCCTACACCAGGAATTCCCAACCAGATGGGCAAGCTCCCTTAGGGGAGCGTAGGGAAACGTCAGGGGGCATAATAGATACCACAGAGTAATAATATACTACGTACAACAGAGGGTCACAGCCCATACTTGAAAAGTTACTGCTATAACTCGCGCAAGAACAGCGACAGTGGTGAGTAATTGGAACTACAGCAAAGTTTAGTCTGTTTGTCAGGAATAATACAAGATGCCGCTACAAGCACAGGTTAGTTGTTTCTTATTAATAATACGTCATCTGTGTAAAATTCATGGTTTTAAAACAAAGATTATTTTGGTTTGCTTCTGACAAAAATATTTTATATTCATGTTTTTCACCTTAATTTAAAAAATATCTAAGAAATGACGTAAATAACTTATTTTATGAAAATTATATATTGAAAAAATAACGTTTTTATTCGGTTTTATCTCTCAATCAGTCTAAATGATGCCTATAGCGACATCTGTTTGTGTCAAGTCTACGAAATCTAAAATGTATGTGACTGACCGGATAATATTATGTAGATACGTTATAGGCATAATCTATTTAATGCGTAGGTAAATTAAAATATATAGTCGTAAAATTATTATTTTTCAACACTTAAGGGGGAGAGGGGCGGTGTGAAAATATTATTTTTGGTCCAGGAAGCCTGGTGAAATAAAGATTGGAAAACCTTAGTCTATACAATACTAGATAAACGACAGATGACTCACAGTAAAAGATTGCAATAGACCGGACACGTTATTTTACTCGAACCCGGTCATATGTATTCCTTGCGGTCCCGCCTACGGCAGACTTTAATGTGTTTGTGACGAACCAACGATCAGAACTACGCCCAATACAATCATGTGTTGTTTCTCTGTAAATTGTTCTTTTGTTTTTTTTTTAATATCTTATATATAAAAATGAATTGCTGTCCGTTAGTGTCGCTAAAACCGGAGAACGGCTAAACCGATTTCGCTGATTTTGGTTTTAAAATATTGGTAATCTTTTACGGTAGGTTTGTACGGTAAGAAAATATGGAAACAATGTGAGGAAAATAAAATAAAAGACAATCCGAGAACGGGACGCTACGAAGTGCGCCGGGACAGCTAGTAGTTTTATATAATTATTCTACTGAATTTTTGCTTGATTTGTTTTGTTTTTTAATTAGATTATACGTGTTACATCTCTTGCGCATGCTGTGACACCTTCAAAGGTTGTGCATTTTAAATTGTATTATAGACTTAACATTATTATTTCTAAGAAACGATGTAACAACCACTGGATGTCCAAATAAATAAATAAATGTGTACTCAAAAGCCGTCTAGCCTTTGAGTGCACACGATTTGACAGATATGGTGTATTGGGCGTGCTAGCCACTTGTCACTGTCACTGCTTTTTCATAACTGTCCAACTGACCCTACACAACAATTTTTTTTTTATCAAATGTTCTTTATTACTCTGCCTACCCATTCGGGAATTGCAGACGTAATGCTATAAAGAACTAACAATAAGATAATGATGAATGCATATGTGCACATGCAATGTGCATCAGCTGCGACCTACTACGCAAAGTCTATGCCGAAGTTGCAGTATCGACAGCGCTGTCCCCACCCGAACTAACGGACAGAACTAACAACGAGACTTGATACAAAGTTACATATTTTAAAAACTCCCAGCTGGCGTCTGGTTGCTGATAATCAAAGTGCTAGTACTCGCTCGGTCGGGGTGGTATTGGGAAAGCAGTCGATATTTTCAGTAGAGAACTGTCTCACACTATCTTACGACAACTGGTCTCTCTCTCACTAGGGTAAATGTATGTGTGTAAATAATCATATATTTAAATAAATACATATGTTTTTTCTATTTTTAGTGTTCATAGCCGAAGCATATATGCTTAGTTTTGAGGTAGGCAACTTTTGTTATTTTTATAAACTTTTGTCAATTATAATTTTAATGTAAATCACTATGCAGATATAAATAGGTACAGAACATTATATAAATTAAACGAATTCTCAAATATATAAAACAAGTTTGCTATTGTATATATAAACAATCCTAAATATAAATTAAACGCTTAAGCCAGAAAAAAATAGTCGTTATTCATCAAACACTATCCTAACCGAACCTAGTGTGAATTTTAGAAAATCCTGCATGACAAGAAAATCGGTTTACTGATATTTCTAGCGATTTTCCAAATACACCTCCGGTGTATGTAATCTAGCCGAACAGTCAACAATTTTCCCGCTGACGCTGCATCTAAGTTTTCGTCTAAAAAACTAAGCAAGATCAACTTGCGATCTGATAGAGCTGCGAACTCGGTTGCAACCTAAGAGCATCAATTTCACTAGAGTAGCCTGGTAATTTTACATACATACCATAGTGTATTACGCCCGTAATCCCCGAAGGGGTAGACAGAGTCCAGACAGCTTCTTTTAAACACTTACAGCCAAGCATTTCATACATACTTACCATCATGCCCATAATTCCCAAAGAGGTAGGCAGAGTCATAAACGCACCTAGCCTCTTAATTACATTCAGTCAAAAAATTTAATTCATTTCTATTTTTGAGTCCCAGACCAACATAATGCCTACATCTAATTTTAACACACTAGGAATTAACTAACAACGTGTCAGGACATATTTTTTTTATAAATACTTATAATATAATATGTAGATTTTATATAGACATAAATGCATACATGCCATCAAGCCATATACCTAGAAGTAATAATAATGTCCTGCTAACCGATATCGCTCACGGCAGCCAATCTCAACGAGGATTAGCGACCTGCGCAGGAGATATTATAGTGCACAATTAAGTGCGCAAACACAGGTGCACTCTCTATTCCTTCACTCTCGTCCGATAAAACGGCAATTTGACAAGACCGGAGAGAGGTCAGGCTCAGGACCAACGACTTAACGCCCCGAAGCACGGGGATGATTATACCGCCAACTTCCTAACTCCGGACTGTTAGAGTACGAACCGACCCGGGAATTGAAACCGGGCCCTCTTGGTCCTTAGGCGGCGCATGTTACCATTAAACCAACGAGGCAGTAACTAACAAATACATATAATACAATATGCAGTTTTCTATATAGACATACATGACATAATGCCTGAAGTCTGCGTAGGAGTAGGCAGATTCCAAAGAGCGATAAGCTTTTTTAAATCAGATTTGGCTGAAAATAAACTGCTCAAAGTTATTTCTGTCAACACAGTTACTCACTGCGCCTACATATCCGAAAATGTGTTTTCGTGTGGAAGATGATTATATTATATATGTATATTATTTAAAACTGTAACATCTCATCCGTCCGTTACTCGTCTTTTTTCGTATTTAGTACTATTCTATATCAAAGAATATAAATAGACTAGCTGTGCTCGCGGTTTCACCTGCGTTTGTGATTAATTTCATATAGCCTTCCTCGATAAATTGACTATCTAACACTTAAAAAAAATTCTAATCGGACCAGTAGTTCCTGCGTTCAAGCAAACAAACAAACAAATTCTTTAGCTTTATAATATTAGTAAGTATAGCTATGAAATAACACGAAAATAAAATATTTATTTATCTATATATCCTGTTAAACAAGTATTGTTTTAGCACCGCATATTTGTTTTATTTTCCTGTTTTGGCAAGCCAAAAGGAAACCCTGCTAATTATGGAAGCTTAAAAATAAATTTATCTTTGCATAACATTTATCGTACTTTTAAATTAAAACGGACGATAAACAAGCGTGCGGCTAAGCGTGCATTACAATAAGGATTTTGAACTGGCAAATCAATTGAGATACTATTTAAAAGCTGTCAAAACGCAATCACTTTAAAGATTTGTGTGTGGGCTTGTCAACATATGACGTCACTAGTTTGTATAGTCAACTGACGAAATATTACAAGTTTTTGTAAAATTTAAAATCGTAAACTCAATACAAATATTTATACGTACTAATATAGTTTTTACGTGCATTATAATACTAACACCAAATGAGTTGTGAAATTATTTGAAATCAGTTTTGAGTAATATAAATGAATTGAATTGAATTTAATTAATATAACTGAAAATCAATAAGGTATTACAACATAATACTTTCTTTTACGCAAATGATTTTACAAAATTAAACGTCTCATTTAATAAAATATGTAATTTCGTCGGTTAATGTTATGTTGTTAAATGTTGAACGTTTATTTCTATCAATGTCTGTTAAGTCGTGAGAAAATACTAATAGTGTGTTGAGTATGAGTATAGACTAGAAGCTAGCCACTTGTCACTACTTGTTCAAAATGTTCCATCTGACTCAATTCTATCATACTATCATACTATCATGCCCGTAATTCCCGAAGGGGTAGGCAAAGTTCAAAGAGCGATAAGCATCTTAAACCACATTCAGCCAAAAATTTAGTTCAGTTAGATAAATTGTGAAAAAGCAGTGACAAGTGGCTAGCTCGTCGCCTACGTAATCACAAACCCAAAACTCCATACACCATTAGTCGCCTTTTACGACATGCTAGGCAAGAAACCCAGTTGGTACATTCTTTTTGAGTCTTAGACCAACATGGAACAAAACATGACATGACTCAATACCACTTTTGACCAAAAGCGAAAAAAGAACGTACTGCTCCGTGAACTACCTAACTCAGGGATTGCAGGCTGATGCCTGTATTATGTATTTATGAACCCGGGATCCAAGATCGGACCAAGAATCTATGGCTGGTTCTTTCAATGTTAATATAAAATAAAATTACTCAGTAACAGTCCGGAGTCAGGAAGTTGGCGGTTTAATCACCCCCGTGCCTCGGAGCGTTAAGCCGTTGGTCCTTCGCCTGACCTCTCTCCGCTCATGTCGAATTGCCGTGTCACCGGATTATGAGAGTAAAGGAATAGAGAGTGCATCTGTCTTTGCGCACACACTTGTGCACTATAATATCTCCTGCGCAGATGACTGATCGTTGAGATTGGCCGCCGTGACCGATATCAGTTAGGAGGACATTAATGTTTTTACTTATGTACTAGGACAATATTCGGCAGACGACCCGCCCTACTAATCCCCTCCAGCTTGAGTAGATTCCCTAAGGCTATTACTGGAACTTATTGTTTTAGTCACGTCCCGATCGCCGATAAAATATTGGTTTTAAAAGTATTCGGACAAACAGGCCGGGTATTACGAACCGCCATTTTTGTTTCGTAAGAAACAGGCTGATTGGGTCGTTCTTAAATTAGGCATGAAACTAATAGATTACGAAGAAATCCTCTTATTTATTTTTTTTGCTTAAGTTTTCAACACGGAAAATTCAGTATAGAACACAAAGTTTAAGTATTAATAATAAAAAATAATAATAATAATAAATATTTATTTCGAACAACTCATACAGTTCATATAAGGTTAGTATTAATCTTATCAAAATAGTTTTAGTAAAAATATTTCATTAATAAAATTGAATATTTATGTCAATGAATATCACCGAGAGCGATTAAATCAGGTGTAGCTATATTCTCATTTAATCACTTTACGCACCATACATTTCCATAAAGGTGAGTTGTACCTATCAGCCACTGTCTCCAGGATGCTCTTGCGACTGGCACGCAGTCTGTTTATCAAGGATGTGGTATTAATGTAAAGTGTGTTTGGACAGCACAAAACGCCCCGATCTCAAGGCATCCGCTGAACACCTGAGTCACGGTAAGCACCACCGCGACATTATGCTGAGCGGAGACCTTTTAGATATACATACATATTTCTCTCCTTTTAAATTATGACAGTCTGACATTTTAAATATCTGTTATGTGTGTATATGTGTGTACTTAATGAAAAATTTTCTTTATATATGTAAATGAGTCTATATAGCCTCATTGGCAGCTTAACTTTTTAAGCATCATTATTTATGATTTGACAAATGTCGGACTAGACAACATCAATTTTTACAGTTTAATTTAAAATATCTAATTTTCTTATTTACGTTGAAATAATAGCGTAAAATGTTGTTTCTCTAATTTCAGAGCAACACAGCTTTTTATTTCAACGAATAGTTGTAAAAGCATATTATATATATATTTTTTTTTTCTTCCTTTCTTTCTTTCACAATACTTTAACTACTAATACCACTTTAAATATACAAAAATATGTTAAAGAAGCGAGTAAGGAACGTGCCATATGGCTTTCGGTTCTCTTTGAATATCCCACTTGGTAAGTATCGTAAAATTAGTTAGTTTAAAAATACAAAATGTTACGTATATTTCAAGTCTAGCCTTATAGGCGAGTTAGTACTCCGTATAGCGAGTAGTTCAAGTCTAGACTCCTAATGTTCGGCAAGCTCGATGGCGCATGCAGTAGTGAGTGACCCTGCCCCATGCGCCAAGAGTTGTGGGTTCGATCCCCACTCAGGACAAACATTGGTGTGATGAATACTTGTGTTTGTTCTGTGTCTGGGTGTAAATATCCAATATTTAAGTATATATTTGTAATACCACTATTGTATCTGATATCCGAAACAAAAATGCTTAAGCACTTACTTCGGAGGCAGATCAATGTATGTAATGTAGTCTCATATTTATTTATTTATTTATTATTTATTTATTTATTGTTGAGTTGGATATAAGGTTTGTAACAATAGACGACAAGCTAGCTACTTGTCACTAGTGTCCGACAATTTTTTCACCTGACTAAACTCTATTCCATAGTTAGTTACTGCTCTGCTGATAGTATATATATAAATCTAAAAATCTGCTAAGTAATACAATAAACAAACAGAGGCGTTGGTCAAGTGGTCAGTGATCCTGCCCACGAAACCGAGAGTCGCAGATTCGAAGGCCGCTGGGGGCAAATGTTTCGTGTGATGAACATGGGCTTTTGTACTCGAGTCCTGGATGTTTATAAACGTATTTAAGCATGTCTATACGTTACCTCATATCCTAAATACAAGTATTTATGTATGTTAAGTTTGGAACTGGGGAATTAGTGTTTTTTTTTATTACATTTCGTATATGTATGAAACCTGCAGTTACAAATTTCAAATCACCAGGAGAAAAAATCACAATCCATTTAAACATTTTTGGACGCTGAATATTCTCACGTTACGTCAAAGAATTCAATTAAAACACGGGAGCTGTGAAATACACAGATAACCTCCAATAGATACCGTACGTTCACCACTTTGTTCTAGGTTCAAGTCACAATTTTAGGAGGTAGGAACGGGGTGCGGGGGACGTAACACTCATTCATCTAGTGATGTCCAATTGTATTGTGCAATGTCTATAGTTTTATCGATAAATTTTATAATTTACATGTAGATTTTATAATTGTTTATATTTTATATGTAGATATAAATAAATTTGATTTTTTAGGGTTCCGTACCTCAAAAACGTACCAGACCGTACCAAAAAAAAACAAATGTTATTGTTTGGTGGTTGGTGTTAATGATATTTTATTCTATAGAATACTAGAATAGAATAAACAAAACTATAGAATATTGTATGGAATGCCTGGATTATATACATTGCCGGCAACACATACATTGGTAAATATAAAGAAGGCACGGCTGTTTCCATTACTCGTCTTCTATCCTTCATATAGTGAAAACTATCTTCTGTAAAATGTCTCGAACAAATGACGGTGTTTTTGCTCGGGAACGATCCATCACCGCGATATGTGGCATTGATCCATTTAGACTTTCTTTCAGACCCTTTGGAAATCTAAAGCAAATTGAGTTAGGGCAATCTCTATTTTTTATCGACAATATCGATTCGACATACTGAAACGTACACAGTTACAGCCCTCTTGTTACGCATGTCTATGCCAGAACGGGATAAAAATAGTGAAATGGGTAATGAAAGAAAGGGGTAGTGACAAAAGACATCAACGCGAGCTGACATTTGTCAAAAAATTTTTGCCATCTTTCAAAATTCGACCGTCGTAACTTGAGCTCCGTCTAGAATAAAATAGGTATTTATTTTACTTACCGATGAAAAGTTATGCCATCTTTTTTCAAATTTTGATGTCCTGGAATTCTTCGCACACCATTTTACGGAACAGAAGGCCATTTTAACGTTTATTTATGCATAAATACTTATTAAATATAAATAAAAGTGTCTCCGTAAAGGCTGACGCGCAGATCTGTCTCTTGGACGGCACTGAAGGTGCGCGTGTATGGCAACTACTTATTTATGTAATAGCATAGATGCATGGGCGCACGTCAATCCTCTTAATGTGGTATCTATTTGGAGGTTATCTGTGGTGAAATACAAAGACAAATGAAACAACAAAAGATTATCCAATAACAGGTGAGGCTTTTGGTGTGTTGTGACGTCACAAAGGGGCCCGGTTAGTGTCGAACGCATAGACAAAGAAAGCTAAGGCGCTGCACATATGGTCATGAATATTTGATATAAAGCAAAGGTCACACTGAATGTATACTGACTGAGTCGTTTAAACGTCTGAAAAAATGTGTGTTATAATACTGTGCAGTACCATCTTCCTTCTTTTATTTTGGGGGGAGGACAATGACCGACACAGTATGTTGGTTCCTTAGAGCTCTTTCATTTGAATAAAAACCATGATGGCTTTGGCCAGTGTACCCAATAAACACCGTGATGCCCTCCATCGCGCGCAACAATCTAGCCTTTGTGCGGGGCTGGCGACCTCCCATTGTTACGTATTTATACCACTAGTTCGACGGTGAGGAAAAACATCGTAATGAAACCTGCAAATTCAAACAACTTTGGATTTGTAACCATGATCCAAAAATTGTCTGGTTCCCCTATTTTAGGGTTACGAAGGTCAGATCGGCAGTCGCTTCAATGTAATGACCAGACTCGCTAAATCCTGGACCATGGTCTAAGCGGACCCCGTCTAAGCACGGGAGATAACGGTAGGTAGATGATTATTCATTCATATTAAAATTGTCAAAAACTGCATTGCTTATTAAATACAATTAGCCCTAAGACACCTTTTTAAATGAATGTGTAAAATTTTTTTGCAAGGTTTACATTTAAATAAAATGCGTCCATTAGCCGCCCCCCATTACAGGGCCTCGCTGCTCAAACATGACACCGGGAGCCGTATTTTGTCCAAAAGCTGGCATTTGTCTGTGACTTTATTTCCGCTATGTCACCCCCAACTAATCTCTACGTGTTTATGAAGAATGTTTTGTTTATTTTTTTCCATGTTATGCTGCAGTTAAAGCGGAAAGATAGTGTTTGACAAAGTTTCTATTATTTTTACATACATACATACATAACACCACGCCCATAATCCCCGAAGGGGTAGCAGAGTCAAAGGGGCAGCATACCCCTTCAACCACATTCAGCCAAAAATAAAGTCGAGCTGGGTTAGATGGAAAATTGTGAAAAAGCGACAAGCTAACCTGTCGCCTACACAATCACACACCCAAAACCCGATATACTATTAGTCGCCTTTTACGACATGCTAGGCAAGAACCACAGTTGGCACATTATTTTTTTTTTGTCCCAGATTGACATGGGCCAAGTCCCAGACCAACATGGGACAACATCAGCCCTCAATGTTCCGGACTATTGTTTTATTCAAATCAAAAATATTGAGCCGCCTAGGCTAGACTGAGGTAGAAGCTGGGGCACTATGCTGGGCCTAGTTGACCTTTAGCGTACTCCGTCCTAGTCGATGGCGCAAAGACAAAACGCCAAATTTCAACACTTAACCGCAACGCATAAACTTTCGTTATTATTATATAGTGCTGCGCTCTGCGCGGATTTTTCCGCATCCACGTATAATCGGCCGGAGATAAAGCCCATTTGTCATTGTCAACGAATATTATCTAGGGGGCCATTCACACAGTCCGCACGGAAATAGAATAAAATATGAACGTATGGCGCAGAGCGTAAAATTGCATAGCCGTATAATATTTCCTTAGATAAAGTGCGATGATAACGTGAGGTAAAATTTAAAAGGGAGTTCCCGATTCGTCGGTATATTTTTATTTTCGGCGCTATTTTTGATCAATGAATCTCCTTTTTCGAAATCTTAGAAAGGAGAGAGAGAAGAGATTTTTTTTAAAGCACGAAAGTGGCAATCAATCGCACAGTCGACAGTAGTGTCGCCGAAAAATCTTTAGTTTTTCAATCGATAGTTTAACAGCCAAATCATCTATACGATCGATAGGACAATCGATAGTATCGATATACGATGTCTCTGTTAATGCAACACTATGCTCACCGATAGTTTTCAGAATCGATTGTCTATCGATAGCCAATCGATATTTAAGCAATCGATATTGGCCTATCGAGCGGCAACACTAGTCGACAGGTTAGTGATCATCTAGCAGCTTCGTTAACAGTTCTTTTCACTGTATATTACTAACAAATGTTAATAATGAATAATATATAATACTATACTTAATATACTTACGAGTAAAATAAATACTTTTAAATATTTATAAATTTAGTAATTAAGATATATGCAATGCTCTTGCAGGGCGTCACATGTAACCTTTATTTACAATGTACCACCTCTTAGTATACTGTGACATGCAATAAATAATTTGAATTTGAATTTGAATTTGAAATTTCTTTTCAGGCACACTAAGACGGTATAAAATCGCTAAGCTGTTTCAATATCTGTGCATATTTAACCTTTGTCGATTGATAGAGTTATGAAAATATGTATTCACATGTATGAATCCGAGAAGCACGGTAATATCTGTTACAAACCGAATCCAATGCAAGCAGAGCCGCGGACAAAATCTAGATGCAGGAATCTCCTACAATGACTAAAAAAAACGGTTACATCCTGCTATTGTATAAGGGCCTTTATGCCCCATTCCATTCCATAAGACAAACATTCGATGACAAATTAAGTTAGTTAGGTAAAGACTGACGGATTAATGGTGCAGCTATTTTTTATACCACCAAGGTGGCTTGCTAGCCACCAGGCGTACGGCCAGATGGTAAGGAGATAATGTAGCCTATACATGCTTCTCCGAAGTTGCCGTATAGTCCCGGCAGTGGGGATACCGGCTCCTCCGGAACTGCGCATCGGGAGGCCATATTGGGGTTTTAGTCGGTTCGAGTCCGACACACGGCCCTGTTTCCCCAAACAGAGTGTGACGGCTAGTGGAAGTTTACACAATAAAAAAAAGCCTATAGATGATTGCAACTCGAAGAGTGCCACTTGCACGTCGCCAACCCTTTAATGGTTTTGAGAGTTCATTGCCCTGATAGAGAAGATAATCGCGACGAGCACCTTATTTCTTCAGTCATCGGCACTGCGAATCCTCTGCGTTTGGGCCTCTCGTACTTTCAGACACTGATTAATATTTCTTAATGTGAGAGAGGAATATTCGGTTGTAAAATGTTATTTTTTATTTCTCCATAGATTTAACCGAGCCAAGTAATGGTTCCCAACTTCAGAAAAATAATCGATATATGAAAGAAAATAATCCACAGAGTTCGTTACATGTTATATTGTAGTACATTTTAGATGAACATAATGCACCAGAATTGTCTTTGACAACTATAATCACAGACACTGAATTGCTATTATCAACTTTAAATTTAAAAATCATTTCTTACTTTTTCGTTTATGCTGAAACTAAACTATTATTATACAACAAATATTAAGAAAGAAAAACAACTTTTATTGACAACACATACATTAACAAAAATCAAACAGACAAAAGATCAATACAAATATAAAAAAAAGAAATAATTTAAAAGACGGAATTAGATTTAAAAAAAAAGTTCTAACAACTAAGTCCCAGCCTCAGCATTACGCTGTTTCGGCATCGGGTCACCACCGCATAAGAGCTGGTATTCTGGCAAGACCTAAATTACTATTAAGGGCGTCCTTCACGCTATTCCGCTAATTAAGATAAATTTATAACATAGTGACTGGGAAGGGCCAAACTTTACCAAGAAGGGATTCGGTGAAGGCTTACCAGAATGCATGGGCGATCTAATTTAATATGTTTTATCTATTACTTAACTGGCTTAAGTGTACAAAACTGGTATCGTTGTGTACTTTGAATTGATGAAGATGTAGTTTTATTCGAATATCTATTTTTCAATAAACGAACCTCAAATTCTTTTGGGATCTCAAATAAGTGTCAAGTGTCTTGTCGCGGAGAAGAAAAGTCTTCACGAAACTTCATCGATTCCTCAATCTTCTACGCTAGATTGACAGAAATAAGTCTCGCGGAGGTTTGGTTGCCATGAACCACCAACTTAAAAAGTCCATACCACAATCACGTAAAGCAAATAAACTTTAAGCCACAACCAGTAAACATGTTCAAACCGCGAAGCGAGATAGCGCTAATCGCCCAACGGCCTGTCACCAAAATGTCAAGAGACCAGATGACAGCTGTCACAGTGACAATTGGAAGTCCGAACGTGCGTGTCGTCGCGAACAGCAACACCCCAAGGAGCTCACGTGCCGAGGGCCGAATGAGATTATCAAGGAAACAAACAATTTATTGTTCTCTCCGAAAACATTTGGGAATCAAAACACGTTTTTGTTTGCAACTATTTGAAGATTTGACCAGGGACTTACTGACACCTGTTAGGGTAGGCCTGCTCAACAACTTGTCGGTTTATTTGTACCGCTATATCCTAAATAAACTGCCCTGCGAAGCGATCGCGTTGTAAACTGTGCAGCGGATTTTTGGTATGAGCATTACTGCTAGCCTAAATGTGACAGCGGCAAACCTTCTTATTGACGTCTGTTACGTCAAATAAGCATATCATAAAAAAAATGATTTCGACCAACTTTATATGAATTGTTTGAAACTGTTTAAGTGTTTCGGTTTATTTTTAATGTTCTATAAAAACTTTTCAGTTTTCTTATAAAAATTAGTCATCGTTATCTATCACATCGATGTACAATTATATTTTCATCTTAGCCTACATTTAAAATAATTGAGTAAATTTTCAAAACTTTAAAGATCTTAATAAAATCTTCACAACAACAATGAGAGGATTGTCGTCCGGTAATGAAGGCGCAGATAACACATTGTCAATCGCCGGCACGCAGTCGGAGCGCGCTTTGAGCTGGCGAGGCAATATTAGTTCTGCGGCGACGCCGGGTCATTAGCTGCAATAACAGCGATAGATTGCGCTCGACTGATGTTGGATTTGGGGCTGGATTAACATGGCCCTCGAGGATAGATTAGACACCACAAACAACAGCCTTACTGATATTACAGATGCTAATGCAACTCCGTTCAGACATTTGCTATTATATTTGACCAAAGTGAACTCTGACTAGATTCATCTAAATAGTTAAATTCTGTTTTGGCTCATATTATGATCTGTATGTCCCTTTCATACAGCATGAATCCCGATACACTATTCTACTCCACCGCGAAGCTCAGTAAATCAATAGCTTAATATTTGCCCAAATTCTATAATTCCGGTTAACCATTAAAATTTTATATGTACCACCCGTCGGAAATATCTGCGAACCTGGCTTAATGACGTCGTGCATCGGCGCTTATGTAGGCAACGGTACTGAAGGGGAAAAAGGGGCGAGGTGCGGGGAAGCGCAAGGGGAAGCACGTTCCAACGAGGCTCGCAGATTTTTCCGACGGCTTGTACATATAAGAATGCAAACATTGCAATTTTTTACATTTACCTTGCGCACTGATGGATGTTGAATTTGGAGCTGGATTAACATGGCCGTCGAGGATAGATTAGGCACTACAGACAGCACCTTACTGATATTACAAATGCAAATGTAACAGGTAGTGTTGACTAATTTTTGAAATTGGTTTTGATTCATAGATAGACCCTTTTTAAAACCGTAAAATAATAATGTCTACCAATCCAGCCCACTATCCCATGTTGGTCTGGGACTTACAAAGAATATATGCCAACTGCGGTTCTTGCCTAGCATGTCGTAAAAGGCGACTAATGGTATATCGGGTTTTGGGTGTGTGATTGTGTAGACGACAGGTTAGCCGCTTGTCACTGCTTTTTCACAATTTTCCATCTAACCCAGCCCAGCTTTATTTTCTGCTGAATGTGGTTGAAGGGGCATGCTGCCCCTTTGACTCTGCCTACCCCTTCGGGGATTATGGGCGTGATGTTATGTATGTATGTAAAATAATAATTTCATGAAAAAATACGTCAAATTTCAATATAAAATAAATTAGTTTTTAGAAATATCGCCAAAACGCTCTAAACTGTCACGTGACTAAAATTACGTCACAGACCGATAAACAATCTCGCTCTCTGTCGAAGTTAACCTGATTGGTGATACTTTTAACTTGGGTATGACAGTTGAGTCAGCTTGTTTATCGGCCAGTGACGTCATTGCGCTTTGATGGGCGTTCGCAGTAATAATGTACCCATTATCATGTGAACGCCCATGATTAAATAACGAAATTTTAATTAATATTCCTAATTTATGACTAAATATATTTTTAAAATGTTATTATAAGTTTTTAAATGCCGTAGGTATTTAAAGTATAAAACATAACATTTCTTAATTTTAATAATACAAAAAAATTCTTGGTCTTGTCAAAAATATGTTTGAGTATGTAACTAACCAAGATTACCTATTTTTTTTGGTTCGCTTGACTAGAAGATGACAATGGCATTGATAATTTAGAATTACCCTATGATATGTAGTTACTTTTCCTGTGCCGTCCCTTTTGCAAAGACCTCCTCTCGCATAGATTTCTTTTTCATTCTTCTAAAAGGTTAGAAAACTAAATCTTACTTGATCAAAACCAACCACAAATGGAAAGAATCTCAAGCAAATTCTCTTACTATTTAAACAGCGTCTCCGACACGTTCGCAGAATATAAATTTTAATGGTCACAGCTTGAACGAGGTGAGTCCAATAGTTAAGTATCAATTTGGAAAAAGATCCCCTTTTCAGGGGCGGGCAGAGCGCACGTGACCTCACGTACGGAACCCTGGCCGAGTGCAGCTGCAAGTTGCACTGCACTTAATGCTAGAAAATAGGTTAGCCATACTTGAAATTTCGCCAGACACTTGCTCCATAAATGTTGTTTTACATAGTACTCCATTTATTTTTCCGCCTAAGGCTATTTCCTTTGGGCATTGGATTACTACAAAATAGCATTGGCTTTTACTGTAGATTTTTCTATCCCTCCTAATGTCTGGATAAAAGGTAGGTACTGTAATTTTTTTTCTCTGCTGCTGAAGACGTAAATGCAAGATTTCATTATTGTCCCTTATGTAGTTAAGACGTGAAAGCGTAACATAGTATTCATAATAATAATAATAATATCAGTCCTGTCCTTAACAGGAGTTATATCACGTAGCCTGAAAAAGAGCCTAGAAATATTAAACATCCCTACAAAATCAGCTTTTCTTCTCCAAACAACACTATCCTTAATACCTGTATTAAGGATACTGGCTTGGCATCACCCGAAAGTTTTTGACATCTGGTTCTACAACTCTCAACACTATGACGCTTGACTGAGGTCCGCATCATAGTGCAATATAGCCGCCTTTGTTAAGGATGGAGAAATCATTTCATTTATACAAAATAATAATATAACATCACGCCCATAACCCCCGAAGGGGTAGGCAGAGTCAAAGGCGCAGCAGGCCCTTTAAACCACATTTAGCCAAAAACAAAACCGGGCTAGTTTAGATGGAAAATTGTAAAAGAGGAACTTGTCACTGCTTTTTCACAATTTTTCATCCAGTGGCTAACTTGTCACCTACACAATCACATACCCAAACCCGATATACCATAAGGCCTTTTTTACGATATGCTAGGCAAGATCCACAGTTGGTACATTCATTTTAAGTCCCAGGCCAACATGGAATACAGTAGAGTGGAAATAGTTGAAAATCAGAGTTTACTTTTATTTATTGGCCCGTTATATATCTGACTGGCCCGTTGGTCGAGTGGTCAGAGACCCTAGCCTCGAAACCAAGTGTCGCGGGTTCAAATCCCGCTAGGGGCAAATGTTTCGTGTGATGAACATTGACATTTGTACTCGAGTCATGAATATTTATAAACGTATTTAAGTATATCTATCCGTTCACCTAGTATCCATAGCACAAGCATAAGCTTAGTTTGGGACTAGGGAATTGGTGTCAGTCTTAAGAATTTATTTATTTATTTTGCGTTATCAGACTACTATTACGTAACCTTTCAATGTATGATATTCCACTGTCTGAAACTTGTCACACATAATAAATATTGCTTTATCATAACATGTTATTATTATGCCTCATTTATATTCTCATGGGAATATATATTAAATATCCTCAATTTAACATCCCTGATCCCAATCCTAAGGTCTCCATAGACAAACTTATCGAAAACACTCGTTAGAAAATATGTTTCCGATTTTCATAATTGATGGTAACACTACACTGACACTCGGACTGCTAGAATCAAATGTGCCGGAATGGCTTAAGACCTGTAAAAGGATTCTGTTAAGTGACTGTAAAATGCCTTTAGGGAACCTCACAGATGCTCCTGTGGGTATGGGAGATGATAAACAAAGATTCTCAATATTTTTTTTACTTACCTTAAAGTAACGGACAAAATAGGAGCCCTTCATTTGGTACTTACTATACTAATAGTTCAAATTCAAATTAAAAATCTCTTTATTTATATAGGCTTCAAAAAAGCACTTATAAATAGTCAATATAAACAGGAAAGAAAACATTATTTCCGGTTCGGAAGGTAGACTCTATCGAGAAGAAACCGGCAAGAAACTCGGTAGTTACTCTTTTAAACGCCAAAATTTTCAATTTCGTAATTAATAATCTACACTTACTAGGTAACCACACTGCAGGTGAACACTTCATTATGAAGTTAAACATATATGCTTGTCATTTAAAAAGTCTTAAATCTTATAGTAGCCCTTACTTATCAAAAGCACAATTTGAGCCTTTGTGAAGGTAATGCTAGTATAAATGCAAATGTGTTTCTGTCCGTCTATTAATCTCTGTCCAATTTTCTTTAAAACTTAATAAAAAAGAATACCCATTTACATCCAAAAGTTTGATCATTAATAGTATTTACTTACTTACTTATTAGGCACAAAATTAAAATTGCATTGCAATCGGTTGCATGGTTTAGCTTTGTAAATGTGATAACTAATAATTCCACATTTATAACAACTGATGATCTGTAATGTGACGTACCATCTGTTCCAAGTGATGATTCAACCAGGCAGCTGGTCATAGCACATTGCCCTGTAATGTTTAAATCACAACCTATGACCTACGATACTGTCATGATTTCCTTATGATATTGACTGTGCGTCAACAGAGATAAGAATATAACATTATTGTTTGGACATAAAGAAACACTGTCGTAAACATGTGATTCATGAATCGTTTGTTTATATTAGTACGCAAGGTCAAGTACGATTTGAACTAGGATACCATTTTGATGTGACTCATCAAGATGCAAGTGCTATAACCAATCCAGACCATCTTCCTAGCGTTATGTCCCGTGTTTAGACGGGCTCCGCTTAGACCATGATCCAGGATTTAGCGAGTCTGGTAATTACATTGAAGCGACTGCCGATCTGACCTTCGTAACCCTAAGATAGGGGAACCAGACAATTTTTGGATCATGGTTACAAATCCAAAGTGGTTTGAATTTGGAGGTTTCATCACGATGTTTTCCCTCACCGCCGAGCTGTATAAATACGTACATAGATTTAAAAAATCCAGAGGGGTTTGAACCCGCACTCCTCGGTTAAGAGGCGCGTGTCCTTACCATTGAGCTACCACCGCTTTTTTTAAGAGATTATAACCAATCTAGAATAGGGTAATTAATATATGTTTGTATTATAGTATGAATGTATCTATATATTACTAGCTGACGAAAATTCGCGCCGGGCACTTCGTAACGCCCCGTTCTCGAATTTTCAATACCCATTTTTTTTTTATTTACCGCCTTTTTTATATTTTTCTTTCATATGATCCTACACTTGACAATAACACAACTAAAATAGAATTATCGAAATCGGTTAAGCCGTTCTCAAGTTATAGCTTTGGGGTAGACCACCCTTAACATTTAGGGTATGAAAAATAGATGTTGGCCGATCTCAGACCTACCCGATAAGCACACAAAATTTTATTAAAATTGGTTCAGCCGTTTTGGAGGGGTTTGGGAACAAACACGCGACACAAGAATTTTATATATTAGAAGATTAGATTTTTCTGCTACTTTACGGATAAGTCTCTAATCAGTTTCATTTTCCAGAAGCTTTATTCTATTACAATAGCATTAATTCAAGCCAAAACAAACGTTGGCGAAGTACGCACAAAACCCAGATAATCTGTACAACTAAGAGCAATAAAAAATGTCGTTCGACTATCAACCTTGTCTCCAAGTCATAAAGGCTAGCTGTTTACATCGTTTACGCCAAAAAGTTTATGAGTCACGGATATGAAATTCTCGACAAAAGGAAACCCTTGATGGATGAGGTAACTTAATTTCTAGGGTTCCTCAAAAAAAGATTAAAAGTACTACGGTTATATTAATCTACTTAACCCTGTACTACCGTAACAAGGTCATACATTCTGACCTAAAATAATTGGGAATTATGAAGGTAAACTTCCGGGATAGAAATTGTTTTTACCGCTCTTTTAATTTCTTTATAAATTTAAAAAAAAGTATTCTTTTTAAATACCCGTATTCCATTTTAAAGAAATTTTATACGCACCGTTCTTGCCAAACTCACAAATACGCTGCTAATAATATACTAACCACAGACAAGAAATGATTAATTTATGTTTCTTACATACGTACATACATAACATCACGCCCATAATCCCCGAAGGGGTAGGCAGAGTCAAAGGGGCAGCATGCCCTTTCAACCACATTTAGCCGAAAATAAATACGTTTCTTATTTTGGTTAAATATAGACTACATCATTAGTCCCTAATCGAATAACATAGTTTGTCCTGAAATATGGTTGAAATACGCAGATATTTATAAACTGGCTCGATGGCTCATTCCGTAGTGACCTTGCCCTTATGCGCAAAGAGTTTTGGAATCGATCCCCACCCAAGACGAATATTCGTATGATACATACATACATAACATCACGCCTATAATCCCCGAAGGGGTAGGCAGAGTCAAAGGGGCCGCATGCCCCTTCAACCACATTCAGCCAAAAACAAAGTCGGGCTGGGTTAGATGGAAAATTGTGAAAAAGCAGTGACAAGCGGCTAACCTGTCGCCTGCACAATCACACACCCAAAACCCGATATACCATTAGTCGCCTTTTACGACATGCTAGGCAAGAACCACAGTTGGCATTTTATTTTTAAGTCCCAGACCAACATGGGACAGTGGGCTGGGTTGGATGGAAAGCTGTGAAAAAGGAGTGACAAGTGGCTAGCTCGTCGCCAACTTAATCACATACCCAAAAGCCCGTAAACCATTAGTCGCCTTTTACGACATGCTAGGCAAGAACCACAGTTGGTACATTCTTTTTTTTTTTGTCCCAGATTAACATGGGCCAAGTCCCAGACCAACATGGGACTTCGTATGATAAATACTATTAAATAAAGAATATTTTGACTTTGACTTTGACTTTGACTTTGACTTTGTGTTTCTGTGTCTGGGTATTAATATTGAATATTTAAGTATATATTTGTTAAGTGCTTAAGCTACTTACCACGGAGTCAGATCAATGTACGTGATGTACCTATATTCATTATGGTCTCAAATTTCCTAACCAACAAAATGTATCAAGAGAGATGCGGAACCATCAAATAGCAAGTTTTGAATCGGCTTGGCGAGTCTTTTTGAGTTCTTTTATATTTAATATTTTTAACGAACGCTCCGAGCTCCAATTCCCAACGGACAAAAGTAGGATTAACGGTGTTATGAATTTTTTCCTTAGACTGACGGTCGGCTAAACCGTCTCACATTGTGGTGAGGATAGCGTTTACAGCACCTAATTAGTAGGCAAATGGAGCAGAAATCTCTTAAAACCACACTAAGCCATTAACCACATGAAAGTGACAAGTGGCTGTTTCATTGCCTAAATATTAAAAAACACACATACACAATTAGTCGCCTCTTACGACATGCTATGCAAGGAACACAGTTGGCACATTATTACTAAATCTTAGACCAACATGGCGTAGAATAATATTGCGCAAGATTTCATCTGAGTAGAATTTAACCCAAATTATTGTCTACCTACTCCAACGATAGATGGTTTTTTAACACCAGGTATAGCAGCGAACATTCTGTCAAAAATTGTCTGTTGCGGTGCCCCTACGGGTTGTCACATATTCAACGATCAATACTATTTATACTACCATAATTATATACTATGTGATTGGCAAATAAATAAACATATTTTTTGTAATATATACTTTAATTTGACATTAGTAATAACCCGTTATATTTTAACATTATAAAAGTATAATTTTATTTTATCTGTATAGATGCCGAATGATTAAACAACCTAGCACGTTGTCAGGCCCGTTGGTCGAGTGGTCAGAGACCCTGGCCACGAAACCGAGGGTCGAGGGTTGGAATCCCGCTAGGGGCAAATATTTCGTGTGATGAACTAGGACATTTGTATTCGAGTCGTCGGTGTTTATAAACGTATTTAAGTATATCTATGCATCACCTAGTATCCATAGGACAAGTTTATTACTCAGTTTGGAAGTAGTAAGTAGTACTTAGTAGTAAGCGAATTGATGTGTCAGTCTGGAGAAATTATTTATTTATTACTAGCTGTGCCAGCGGTGTCACCCGCGTTTATGGTTAATATTATAAAGACTATTTCCGTCATACATGATTTCTATGTAACTTTAACCATTAAGGCTGCACACGCGACGGAAGCTTAAAAATGGAGTAACTTCTCCCGTTTTCCCAACATTTCCCTTTACTACTCTGCCCCTATTGATTGTAGCGTGATGAAAATTATACTATAACCTGCCCAGGAGTATGAAGAATAATTGTACCAAGTTTCGTTAAAATCCGTCGAGTAGTTTTTGTTTCTATAAGGACCATACAGACAGACAGACAAAAATTTTACTGATTGCATTTTTGGCATCAGTATCGATCACTAATCACTCCCTGATAGTTATTTTCAAAATATATTTCATGTACAGAATTAACCTCTCTACAGATTTATTATAAGTATAGATTAGTTATTTTATGTTTATTAAAGTTCACATTTTACCTTGTTTTCATACTTGATTTAATACAAAAGCTTCGTCACCACTACATTATGGACCGAAACAATGATTAATTTATTTAAACACAACTTTACAATAAGCCCTTAATTGATCGGCGCCAAACGTGGAGAAGTTTCCACGGAATTTAGTTAATAGCTTGTGTTTTATTATGAAGTGTCATTATGCATTGTGCCTTGCACTACAAATGAGATTGAGGAAAAATATATAACAGCACGCTCAAATTCCCCGAAGAGGTAGGCAGAGTCAAAAGGGCAGCAGGCCACTTCGACCACATTTAGCCAAAAACAAAACTGGGCCGGGTTAGACAGAAAATGGTAAAAGAGTGTGAAAGAGTAGGAAGAATATTAATAAGGAAATCCAACATTAAATTCTACTAAGCGCTGGTACGTCTTGATTCATTGGTATTGTTCATTCAATGGTAGGTCATTATTTTATTTAAGGAAAGGTAAATAATTTAAAGAATCTTTATAAATATTAAAATGTATACACAACAATTTATTATAATTAAGCAACATCTCCAATATTTTTGCAGTAAAGTTAGATTCAAGCACAATTATTATATTCTTCAAGTAATTGTAACAATTGCTGATATACCAAAGTAGGAGCATCTACAGCCCACAAAAAGTCTATATGATTAAAATCTTCGTAAGGCACTTTAAAATGTCCTATTGGATTTGTTAGTTTATTATAAAGCTTATTTACATCATTAGAACTAGCTAGCCAATCGTTGTTAGCGCTTATCAAAGCAACAGGCAATGTTATTCTCTCTACCGGGTATTCCGAGGGCGTTTCTGATCCGTACTGTCTCAAATTTCCCTCCAACCCGTAATCAAACTGTTGGAAATTCCCGCAATTATTTATTTCTTGAGCGTAATGCACCAGATTCTTCGTAGAAGTACCAGCGGGGACGTGGCTTAAGATCGCTGGGACAAGACTCTTATTAAACTGCTTCTCATCGTAACCACACAGCGCAAAGAATATGTTCTTATAAACCATGCCCTTATGCTTCTTTGTCTCAAGTTTAAACGCATACTGGGACAGCTGTGTCAGTATTTGGTTTTGCGGAAGAAACTCATTCGCTCCAACCAATTTCATGAGAGACTCGATATTGTTGCTATATTTGGCAAACAATTGAATTGGACCACTTACATTGCTCATGTATGCTATCGGCGCCATTGCGAAGGCCGCATTCAAAACGTCGTTGTACTGCGTCTTAGTAGACAGCAACGCAAACAGAACTGTGGTTCCCATTGAGAAGCCGACGTAGTTTATCTTGGCGTCAGGACCTTTGACATCAGCGATGTAATCAATGACAGCGGGCAGATCGTATTGGCTCACTTCGTGAAACGTAAAGTTCCAGAAACTATAGCTGTCGACTTGTCTAGACATATGTGCTTTAGAGTACGTGTTTCCTCTGATGTTGGCCATCCAGACGTCATAGCCGGATTCAGACAAGATGTACGCTAGTCCTTTTTCTGGACCAGATATGAGCCAGTCCGCAGAACTCCCAAGGACGCCATGGTGAAGTAAGACCACTTTCTTGGGACTCTTTTTAGATTTTGAATGTTTGGAGTACGGAATTCTGTGAACCGTTAGTATGTATCCATCGTCTGTGACCACAATGTGCGATTCTGCTGGGCAGCCATGATACGCTAGAATTTGTGGCGGAGTCATATCGAGTTCGAGTTCTAAATTTTTGTCACCCATACCGAAGTAAGATGTTACTGTATCTTTCAAGCTTCTGCCTTTGATTTTTATTTTATCGCTAATATAATGAACTGCTTGTGATGTTTCATTGACTATAGTACCAACCACTGGTATTTCTTTTAAATAAGAGATTGCCGAGCATTCGATGAATGGTAAGATAACGATTGTAAGTAGAACAAAAAATGTGAGCTTCATGATTACAGCTGGTATTCAATATCTTCAATGGTAAACTGTCATAATACAATTGGCCTTTAACTTTTGAAGAAGCCAAAGCTGCGAGATTACTTATTAGAATTAATATAATATCATCTTGCTCTATCTTTCAACTTAACACTTGTAGAAGAAACGCAATATTGTGATCGCAGCACGTCTCAGGCACATTCACAATTTCAAGTATTAACACCGAATTTTATACGCTGACAAATCGCTATATATGTATCAAGTTCACTAAAATACCTCTGGCACTGGTTAAAGTTTAAAAGTTCACATAAAAGTTCTATTTAACTAACTAAACATTACGCCACTTCCCTTACGGGTATAAAAGTTCTCATGGAATTTATTTTTGACTCTATAAACTGTGTTCGATGACTATTAGAGTAAAACTATGCTGCTGTCTATCAATAGATTTACTTAATGACTGAATAATAAATTAACTGCAAAGCATTTTATCAGTTGACAATAAGCACGTCACTATAATTATTGTGGTCACATCCGTTAACATATGGATTACGTATTACTCTACTATTATATAATTTATATATAATCTAATTAATAAACAAATTTATTTTTATGTATTACAAATAATGATAATTTTATAAATAATATTTTTTTTTTTTTTATAAATTCTTCAGACTGGCACACCAATTCCCTAGTCCCAAACTAAGCTCATATGCTTGCGCTATGGATAATAGGTGAACGGATAGACATACTTAAATACGTTTATGAACATCCATGACTCGAGTACAAATACCCATGTTCATCACACGAAATATTTGCCCCTAGCGGGTTTCGAACCCGCGACTCTCGGTTTCGTGGCCAGGGTCTCTGACCACTCGACCAACGGGCCAGTCAAATTCTACTTATACTTAGCCTTATATATTATTAAAATGAAATGAAATGAAATTGTCTTTGTTTACTTATGCTTAAAAAAGCACTTATAAATCGTCTAAACAAGATCAATATCTAATGGTTGAAAAAGTAGATTCTACCGAGAAGAAACCGGCAACAAACTCGATAGGTACTCCTTTTAAAATGACAAGTCTTAATAACTATTTGTTACAATTTCTTAGTCAATGTAAATTTAGCAGTGCAGGCGAACAGCCTATTCTGGGACTAAACATATTATTATATTCTTATCATTTAAATAGTCTTCTATCTTGTTGTAACTGATGCCATGCATTCGTTTAAAGATATTGGTTTAACACTTTCTATTATCAGCATATATCAGAATATCTGTTGCGTTTTAGTGCATATAGCAGCGCCCTGCGGTTTCAGTCGCGTATCTCCCGTTCCCTTAGGAAGAGGGGATAAAAATAGCCTATGACACATACAACTAATGTGGCCTTCTATTAGTAAAATATTTTTCAAAATAGGTTCAGTAGATCCAGAGATTACCCCCCATAGCCTCGGCCCTACAAACTCATAAACTTTACCTCTTTATAATAGTATGGATGATCTTGAACTATTGCGATATTTCATTTCACTTCGTTATCGCTAGTATTTAAATTTAATTTATTATTGATGGACCTCCTTGATGATACCTCGTTAGACCTTGATGATAATGATGATGATAATTTGATGTAGTAGGTATGGTGGCGTTATGTGCCACCACATAAAGGAGGTATCATCAAGGAGGTCTATCAATAATAAATTAAATTTAAATACAAGCGATAACGAAGTGACATGAAATCATTTAAACTGTAAAGGGGGAGAGAGAGAGAGCCTAAATTAATAACGTAGTAGTTAGTTTTTTCAGTATCCTAATGTATATAAATAAATAAATAATAATAAATATCCGACGACATCACATACATTGATCTGACTCCGAGGTAAGTAGCTTAAGCACTTGTGTTACGGATATCGGAATTAACAGTGGTATTTCAAATATATACTTAAATATTAGATATTAACACCTAGATACAGAACAAACCCACAACTCTTCGCGCATGGGGCAGGATCACTACCGAATGCGCCATCGAGCCAGTCAAAAGTATAAGTATAATATATATTTAAAACGCTTAAGCTTAAGAGCAAGCTCACAACCTAACGTTAAATATGGCGAGTTTTGAATTCGTTTGTTACAGTCACAGGAAAGTGGCGGAACACGATGCAACCGGATCTTTCCGCTTTGAACCGGTTACGGAATTAATTCCGGAATTCCTCGCAGACAATTTTTCGTACAATCGTGGTTTTTTTTCTTTAAATGCTAGAGATTGAGATTTCATACACTGAAAGTCTGAAAACCATAAAACAAACTCACGTGTTGATCACTATCATTTGAGCCTAGGAGAATTCAAACACGAATCAAACAGAATTCCCAATCATACGTCATTAATAGTAGTTACTATTGTGTATAGATCCTGGCCAGAATACCAAGGAGTTTGAATTCTGTTTGGTTCGGTTTGGTTCTAGTGTATTTTTTTAAACTAAACTAAACTAAACTTCACGCCACTACCCTAGCAGGGTAGGCAGAGGAATCCGAACGCCATATGGCACGATCCTTACACACCTCACTCGCCTCTTCAACATTCATAATCCTTTTCATACAAGCTCTACGGTTTTTATGACTCCTAACATCACCTTCTGTTAATATACGACCATCATCTGGTCGTGGTAGGTGAGCCTGGGCCTTCCGCGGCTCCTACATTCTTCCACTTTCGCATTGTATATCTGTTTAGTCAATCTTTCGTCATCCATTCTTTTCACATGTCCGAACCACAGGAGCATGGACTCTCTTTCTTACATCATCATTCCGAACGCAGTCTATGACTCCTAACATCACCTTCTGTTAATACACGACTAATCTGGTCGTGGTTGGTGAGCCTGGGCCTTCCGCGGCTCCTACATCCTTCCACTTTAAATCTCGTTAGATTAAAATAAATACAGTAGTCACTGTCTTTTCTACCACAAACATAACAGAGATAACACAAATACATTGCGGACCTATTAAGCATATGCTTAGCGACTTATTTTTGAATAATCGTTTAAGAAATAATATGTAGATTCAGACATGGAGCGGTAATAGCTCAATGGTAAGGACACGCGCCTCTTAACCGAGGAATGCGGGTTCAAACCTGGGCACGTACCTTTGGATTTTTCATATCTATGTACGTATTTATACCACTAGTTCGACGGTGAGGGAAAACATCGTGATGAAACCTGCAAATTCAAACAACTTTGGATTTGTAACCATGATCCAAAAATTGTCTGGTTCCCCTATCTTAGGGTTGCCATGGTCAGATTGGCAGTCGCTTCAGTGTAATTACCAGACTCGCTAAATCCTTGATCATGGTCTGAGCGGACTCCATCTAAGCACGGGACATAACGCTAGAAAGATGATGTAGATTCAGACATCACTTTGCTATACATAAGGTTAAATTACATATAAAAAATTATTTGATTAAAAAGGCCTACTACAAGGTATACCTATGACTATTTAAATGATAAGAATAGCTGGTTGGCCTCATAAAAGGCTGTTCACCTGCACTAATAAATTTAACTTGATTAAAACTTTTTAAATACATATTATTAGTTATAAGACTTGGCATTTAAAAAGAGTAACTATCTTGCCGGTTTCTTCTCGGTAGACGCTACCTTTTGAACCCGTTGATATTGATAAGCATTTAAGTTTATTTACGCCACTTAAATTGAAAACGTTAAAATATTAAAAATGTATTTAAAAGAAATAACTATATACATATTTACGAAAAAGGGTAGTTGTCCGCCTCGCCGATCAAGGTACCCAGAAAACTGGCTACGTTGCCTCTTTGAATTGCCAGGCTGAGTCGTTGGCCGAGGAAGCTTCCAGCATTCAGTTCACCAGAAACTTGGATAAGCCGGGCGGACAGCTCCTGGAAAAGTTTGCGGGACTCTGAACCCCACGGTCCAAGTGTTTCCACGCCGAATGGAACAAACCGGTAGCAGTTGCCGAGGGCAGAGTATTTGGAAACCTCAAGGTCTCTTCGGATTTCCGAAGAGACCTTGAGGCTAATGAGGCAACGACGTGAAGACCCACCTACCACTTCGTTGGGCATACGGGCTCTTAACCGGGAGATCAATAAACTTGTGCGACGCGACCTTCGGCGCTCTAATACTCTGGATATCGAAAGAGCTATTGAGCAAAACCGGGGGTCTAAGGTGTTCGTTCAATCTCTCGGGAGAAGTCACCTGACGAAACTGACCACAGCAAGTGGAGAAGTTGTTGCCTCTAAACCGGCGGTCCTTTTGGAGGTAGAAAACTTCTATACCCGACTATATGCATCGCATACATCTCGACCTGTACCCGAAAATGAAGACTCTAGAGCCACATTAACACGCCATTTCACTGAAGACCTGCCGGAAGTCAGCGTTGGCGAAATCAGGATTGCTCTTGGACAGCTTAAAAATGGAAAAGCCCCTGGAGCGGACGGCGTTACAACAGAGCTATTAAAGGCTGGAGGTAAGCCCGTACTGAGGGAACTCCAAAAGCTCTTCAACGCTGTCCTGTTTGAAGGAAGAACTCCGGAAGCGTGGAGTAGGAGTGTGGTCGTCCTGTTCTTCAAAAAAGGGGACAAAACCCTATTGAAGAACTATCGACCCATTTCCCTTCTAAGCCATGTCTATAAGCTGTTTTCAAGAGTGATCACGAACCGTCTTGCGCGAAGATTCGACGAGTTTCAACCGCCGGAACAGGCTGGATTTCGGAGCGGATACGGCACTATAGACCACATCCACACAGTGCGGCAGATTATACAGAAGACCGAAGAGTACAATCAGCCCCTGTGTCTAGCATTCGTGGACTATGAGAAGGCCTTTGACTCGGTTGAAATCTGGTCTGTTTTGGACTCTCTGCAGCGATGCCAAGTCGATTGGCGATACATCCAAGTGATGAGATGTCTCTACGAAGCCGCCAATATGTCCGTCCAAGTACAAAATCAGCAAACAAGGCCTATACCATTGCATCGAGGAGTGAGACAAGGGGACGTCATCTCCCCAAAATTGTTCATAAATGCAATGGAGGATATGTTCAAGACGCTGAACTGGACAGGACGTGGCATCAACATAAATGGTGAACACATCTCGCACTTGCGATTTGCAGATGACATCGTCATAATGGCAGAGACGCTGCAGGACATACAACAGATGTTGAATGACCTAGCTGACTCTTCTGTACGCATCGGCCTTCGGATGAACTTGGATAAAACCAAGGTCATGTTCAATGAACATGTTCTACCGGAACCGATTGCGGTTCACGGCACCGTCCTCGAAGTTGTTCAAAAATATGTGTACCTCGGGCACACATTGCAGTTGGGTCGAAACAACTTAGAGGACGAGGTGAATAGAAGGGTTCAGTTGGGTTGGGCAGCGTTTGGAAAACTACGTCGAGTCTTCTCATCGTCCATCCCACAGTGCCTAAAGACGAAAGTCTTCAATCAGTGCGTCCTACCTGTTATGACATACGGAACCGAGACCTGGACACTGACGGCACGACTGGTCCACAGATTTAAAGTCACTCAGCGGGCTATGGAAAGAGCTATGCTCGGCGTTTCTCTCAGGGATCGAATCCGCAATGAGGTGATCCGGCAGAGAACCAAAGTTATCGACATAGCTCACAGGATTAGCAAGCTGAAGTGGCAGTGGGCTGGCCATATCAGCCGCAGAGCCGACAACCGTTGGGGTAAACGAGTTCTGGAGTGGAGACCGCGCCTCGGAAAACGTAGTGTAGGACGCCCTCAGGCCAGGTGGAGTGACGATTTGCGCAAGACGGCTGGCAGGAGCTGGATGAGAGTAGCCGAAAATAGATCAGAGTGGCGAACATTTGGAGAGGCCTATGTCCAGCAGTGGACTGCAACAGGCTGATGATGATGATGATGAGTATTTGGAGGGCTTTCGAGCTTCAGCTGATGATATTGAATTTGTTTTGACGATTTATAAGTGCTTTGTTGAAGACTAATTCAAATACAATACAAACAAATACAAATATTTTATTTCGATAACTTAGTCTATTACAAATATCAGATGTAGGAACTACCCTTTAGGCAAAACATCGCCTGTGGTAGGAAGAACCGCTCTTCTAACAGTCAGTTACATAACCAAGTAAAAAAAAAAACACTAAACATTAGATAAACAAATAATATAAAAAAAGGCGACTAATGGTACATCGGGTTTTGGGTGTGTGATTGTGTAGGCGACAGGTTAGCCGCTTGTCACTGCTTTTTCACAGTTTTCCATCTGACCCAGCCCGGCTTTATTTTTGGCTGAATGTGGTTGAAGGGGCTTGCTGCCCCTTCGACTCTGCCTACCCCTTCGGGGATCGTGGGCGTTATGTTATGTTATGTATGTATAAAACTTTAATTAGGCATACTATACGTTCACTGCTCTATAAATATGTGCGGTGTATGTAAATGTGGTGTGTATGTATGGTGTGTGTATATCAACTGGCTCGTTGGTCGAGTGGTCAGAGACCCTGGCCACGAAACTAGGGTCGAGGGTTTGAATCCCGCTAGGGGCAAATATTTCGTGTGATGAACATGTATATTTGTACTCGAGTCATGGATGTTTATACATACATACATACATACATAACATCACGCCCATAATCCCCGAAGGGGTAGGCAGAGTCAAAGGGGCAGCATGCCCCTTCAACCACATTCAGCCAAAAACAAAGTCGGGCTGGGTTAGATGGAAAATTGTGAAAAAGCAGTGACAAGCGGCCAACCCGTCGCCCGCACAATCACACACCCAAAACCCGATATACCATTAGTCGCCTCTTACGACATGCTAGGCAAGAACCACAGTTGGCATTTTATTTTTAAGTCCCAGACCAACATGGGACAGTGGGCTGGGTTGGATGGAAAGCTGTGAAAAAGGAGTGACAAGTGGCTAGCTCGTCGCCTACTTAATCACATACCCAAAAGCCCGTAAACCATTAGTCGCCTTTGGATGATTTTGACTTCGGGATGTTTATAAATGTATTTAAGTATGTATATCCGTTCACCTAGTATCCATAGCACAAGCTTATAAGCTTAGTTTGGGACTAAGGATTTGGTGTGTCAGTCTGAAGAATTTATTTCTTTATTTATTATTTATATGTGTGGTGTGAATGAAAGAGCATGTGTGTGTGTGTGTGAAGTATATTATTTGTGTATATATTATAAGTTATTCATATTTTCTGATGCAAACTTTAAATTGAGTATAAAAGCCTATATGTTATTTTTAAGTAACAATTCTGTCTCCGAGTAATTTAATGAATGTTACCACTTCAGGACCATTTTTTTACATTTGTATTTAACATGAGGGTAAATGTTGAGGTACTTGTTTACTTTATTATAGATCAAAGCACACTGCGTAGAGTACTGCCGTCTTGCAAAGTCTGATTTCACTGAGGGAACTAAAGCAACTGTATGTTCTCTTCTTCCGGTAAGTAATTTAGCATCAAAGGGAAGCGATTTGTGCATTCTAAGAACAATATCTAATATATATAGTTTCCTGACTAATAGGAGGTAAGCTTCTTGATAAAGATTTTCAGCCGGGTATCTATACGGTTTTAGCAGCATTACTTTTATTAGCAACCTTTGAGCTCGTTCCAGACATAGTGTAGCAGTTTTAGAGGCTGAGCCCCACACTGATATGCAATATAATAGTATGGATTGAGCCAGTGCAACATATGTCATCATCTTCCTAGCGTTATGTCCCGTGCTTAGACGAGGTCCGCTTAGACCATGATCCACCCCCCCGCTGGGGTCTTCGGTTTGGCGTACCGGGGGGGCTTAGTAGGCCCTGGTGCAGGACAGGGCCGAAGCTAAGAGAGACCCCGAGGTGAGCTGCGACTGCTTGGCATTTCCCGCCGAGCAGTTGCGGCACCGGCCGCAGCCCCCTGCGGCCGGACTAGGATTGCCGAGGAAGAGGAGGAGCTGAGTGTGTCGTTGCTCGCCTCCCTATCCTCGGCAACCCGACAGGGGCGCGCTGGGTCGCGCTGTGGTGGGTCGCAGAGGGATTGAGCGTCTCGATGCTCTCCCTCTGCGACGACAGGGCTAAGCCCTCAATCTGGGTCGCCGGGCGGAAGGCGGCCCCTTCGACGAGGCGCTCTCCGCGTGCCCCTCTGGCTTAGCAGAGGGCACAGCGCGAGAGTGGGCCCACGACGCCGGTCACGGGGATGATCGGCGTCTGAATACTGGGCGGAGTGGTTGAGACATGCTGGGTGGCCTGGCATGTCTCGACGCGCGCGCGTGCTCGGTGCTGTGCATCCGACGACTGTTGTCGTGGGCTGCACAGCATCGACCACCGCCGCGCGAGGTGGGCCGCGTAGCGCGGCACGCGCATTACCGGAGGAGCAGTCGTATAGTCCCGACAGTGGGGATACAGGCTCCTCCGGAACTGCGCCGCTGGAGGCCACGTTGGGGTTTTAGTCGGTTCGAGTCCGACACACCGCCCTCTGCTTCCCCGAGCAGAGGGTGACGGCTCGTGGGAGTTTCCCCAACTAAAAAAAAAAAAAAAAAAAAAAAAAAAAAAAAAAAAAAAAGACCATGATCCAGGATTTAGCGAGTCTGGTAATTATATTGAAGCGACTGCCGATCTGACCTTCTTAACCCTAAGATAGGGGAACCAGACAATTTTTGGATCATGGTTAAACCAGTACAACATATGTATGAGTAAGTAATTCTTTACTCGCAAGACTATATAAATAAAGATCATTTCATTTCATTTCATTTCAAATGGGCCAGTGCTAAGTTTATGCTATTAATTTTAAAGTCTGCAATGTTTAATATAAAGCGGCCAAGTGCGATTCGGGATCGCAGAAGAAATAGAGTAAGGTACCTACTGTTCACCGGCTATGTGCTAAATGTCGAAAATTCTATTTTTAAATGCAATAAAACTGTAATTGGCATCTTGACTAAATATTTTTATAGTCCGGTTAGTGAGACAACATAAAAATAATATACTATACATATTTTTCCTTTTGTCCAGCAAACCAAAACTAACGAAGATATAGCGCGTTAAAAAAACCCGCGACGTCACTAAACCCTTAAAATATTAGGCCGAACGTCAAATGACGTCAAAGCGGCCCACTCTCTAACTTAAATACGATGTATCTTCGTAAATTTTCTAGCATTACAGCAAGCATATATACAATAATTTTTAATAATCTAACAGACGGACTTAATATTTTTGATGTTTTACTCAGGAAACTTCCTTCTCTTTTACAAAGCAAAATTACAACAAAGCATACGTATATTGCTGTGTATGACTGGCTCGATGGCGCATTCGGTAGTGACCCTGCCCTATGCGCCAAGAGTTGTGGGTTCGATCCCCACCCAGGACAAATATTCGTGTGGTGAATACTTGTGTTTGTTCTGTGTCTGGGTGTTAATATCCAATATTTAAGTATATATTTGTAATACCACTGTTGATTCTGATATCCGTAACACAAGTGCTTAAGCTACTTACCTCGGAGTCAGATCAATGTATGTGATGTAGTCGGATATTTATTTATTATTTATTATGACAATCCTACCTACCCAATCGATTAATCACTCAAAAGTATGAGTTTTAATACAGAGTAAGTGAGTAATCCGATAATGTTTTGAATAAAGGAAAATACGATGACGAAAGTATAACTCGTTTAAGTAATAATAATATATCATTTATTAAACATACACACAAATTTTCCCATGTTGGTCTGGGACTAAAAAGAATGTGTCAACTGTGTTTCTTACCTAGCATGTCGTTAAAGACGACTAATAAATTGGCTTCTGGGTGTGACAAGCTAGCCATTAGGAACTACTTTTTCGCAATTTTCTATCTTTATTTTATATTTGCCTCAATGTGGTTAAAGGGGCTTGCTGGCCCTTTGACTCTGCCTACCCCTTCGGGGATTATGGGCGTTTGTATGTTGGTATAAATTATTCAAATGGTTCAACATTATAATGCATGTCCTCATTTAACTTGTTTAATGCGGGATCAGCAACGAACGCAGTTACTAAAACGTTCCCAAAAGAAGGCTGGCACACATCCCTCTGAGTTTGAATAGGGAAGTTGATATCTAAAGTGCTATTATCATAGGTATAAGAGGCTTTCCTTGCGTCTACGGACCGCGGTAGAATCAATGTCTGCGCGTTTACCAGGCTATCGTGGCTAGCGTAGAAGTACAATATGTTGCCTCTTACTGAGACATTAAAATCTTTGTCAGAGTAGCCGGTCAGTTGGGTTGTAAGTTTGTAAAGGCCTGTCTGGACAACCTCGCGGAACCGTGCATTCGAGAATTTGAGACAGGCACGCTTCATCTTCCTCTGCAACATTATTTGATTCCTGGCTATTAAGTTGAAGTCGCTTATCCACCGATCCAAATAGTTGTCGTCTATAATGTCGAAGTAGTCATCCCGAGACGTATTGCGGTCGCCTAGGAAAAAAAAAAAAAAATTGTGGTACATTTATCCTCAAATTTGCAATATCTAAATTGTAACTAAGTTGTAAGTTCCTTTTATGTTAACACCTACTATGTACACTTAGTGAGCAAATAAATGTTTGATTTGATTTGATTTGAAATAAAAAAAAAACAGATCTAAAAAAAAAAAATACGAAACACAACAAGTTCCTTATTTGTGAACTTGTAAAATAACGTTTTAAAATATGGTGTTTGTGTTTTATAATCTACGTGACTGGAAATTTACTTTATCTTCCATTCCATAAAAAAAAATCAACTTTTGAAATTTCAATTGTGAAAAAATGCCATGTTACAATTTTTAAAAATTAGAGTTTTTCAATAATTTTATGAGGCCATATTTTTAATATATCTATATATTTAATTCCATTTTACAGTACCGAAATCTTAGGTGACAACAAAATTATTTTTGGCATTTCAATTAATAAAAGTAAAATATATACAGTAGGTGATTGCAACAATTGTTAAAAAGAAAATAAATCCCAAAATTAAAGAGCAGATGTTCTTCACTAAAGAATAATGCACAATTAGGTAGCAAAGAGCTTAGGTGGTCGTTCGTTGTTTTGTCCCACAACATGTCCCAATTCGACGAATCACTGAATTTAAAAATATATATTATAATTCGTTCTGTGGTTCATCCCATTGTTGTTTTTTTCAGCACTTATGCTTGCTAGCATTGCTAGCATACTTGAGTTTATAAATATAAGGCAGATTTGTGTACTAACATGCAAACTTGCAACATCACGCCCATAAACCCTGATGGTGTAGACAACAGGGGCCACCAGCCCCTTTAACCACATTCAGCCAAAAATAATGGGGGTTAGATGGAAATTGTGAAAAAGTAGTGACATGTTGCTAGCTTGTCGCCTACACAATCACATACCTAAACGTACATTGTTGGCTGTATGCATAATTAAATTGTAAGTATTATTATGTACTAGCTCTGACCACAAGTTGATCTGCGTTTATGGTGAATGTTATAAAGTTTGCTTTAATGCGCTAATTTAGGAACTACTGGTCTTATTTGAAAAATTAACCCATTTATAGAGGCTTTATAACATTAACCTAACATTGACAAGCTCGATGGCGCATTCGGTAGTGCCCCTGCCCCATGCGCCAAGAGTTGTGGGTTCGATCCCCACCCAGGACAAACATTCGTGTGATGTGTCTGGGTGTTAATATCCAATATTTAAGTATATATTTGTAATACCGCTGTTGTTTCTGATATCCGTAACATAAGTGCTTAAGCTACTTATCTTGGAGTCAGATAAATGTATGTGATGTAGTCTGATATTTATATTTATATATTTAAACACCATAAACGCGGGTAAAACCGCGGACACAGCTAGTTATAAATAAAAACATACTTCTTACCCCTATTTAAAAATGTTTCAAATGATTTTAAAGCCTCAACTAAATTTGGTCTCACAATACTCTGACGCGGTCCCTTAGGTATAAACGGGAGGGGTTTTTTTGTAGTCATGCCCATTCTCCATAACTTCTCATACTTCGGCACTATCGTTTCTGTGTGCTTAAATCCTATATCACATCCAGTCACAGATTTGATTGAGAAGACAATATTCAGCGTGTTGTTTTCATAGAAATACGATGCATTTCTATCATTTACGAACCCCGGCAATATCATCAGTTTGGCGTAGTCATTCCTGACAATAAACAACAGGACACCGGCTTTAATCCTGATATCAAAGTCATCTTCGGAGTACCCCTCCAATACAGCAAAAAGTCTGTAGCGGCCTGTTTCAATGTTCTCTTGTAAGTACACATCTGTACTCCTCAAGCAGATTCTCCTCAGAAAATTCTCCAAAATGAGCTGGTTTCTTGAGAAAATATTTAAGAAAAGGCTGTTAGAACGCTTAATGCATTGGACGTTTATCCCAGTGCCGTCAGCCTTCTGGCACGGGAACGTCTTCACGAAGCGCCCTGCTGCAGCCACCGTTAACAGGACCACTGTTAAAATCACGCACTTCGCGTACATCTTTCTCGCACTGCTTCGGTCATATGTTCAATTTGGGATATAGTGAGGATAACGCTTATTAACAATACACACTATATTTACTGCTTCAGTTCAGTTGTCGAACGTAATTATCATTTATATGTTACGATTATAATGAAGGTTACTAAAATAAAACGCAACACTGTTTTCTGTTCTATCCTGTTATATTGATAATGAACAAACACTGTGTTATTTGAGCTCATGTATCAAAAGTAGGTAACTAGCGCGATAAAATATTGGCTTACACTGGTATTTCTTTTCGCAGTTACGCCACAGCTTACGCATTATAATATATTATTATGTGCCTTTCTAAAACACAGTGTTGTGTGAAGAAGCGGTTCATGATTTCTTTGCCTTATTTGTCTATGGTATTAAAAACTTACCAATTTCTCTCTGGTTTAGGAAGTTTACCTTTTCTTGCCACCAGCTGGCGCCTCTGTCTATACAATTTTGCGAGGCGAATCTGGTTTGAACCTGTCAAACTTCATAGCGTTTATGATTTTTGCCGCGAAAACAGCAAAAGTTTTCAGTACGGGAAAAAACTACTTTAAAAGTGATAAAACACAGTTTTAGTGCAAAGTGGTGTTATGGAGGACGCTCCGAATAGCGAGAGGTCGGGTTCTGTCGCTCCGGATGGAGGACAGGCGCGCATTGAATCTTCGGATTCCTCTTCATCATCCTCGGAGGATGAAAGGTACGCTTCACCACCTCCAAATAAGCGACGACGTAAGTACGATAGAAAGTCCGATGAGTCTCAATACCACGATCCACGAGTCGATAGTTTGATTTCTCACGTAAACTATATTTCTAATTACATGGCGCAGTTGCCTTGCAATTCCCAAGTACAAAGCCAAGATTTACCCAGCACTAGTTCGCAGTGTGCTTCATCCAACAACAATTTTCTGAAGATCCACACTCCCATTGATAGCTTATCGTTAGGTGAAGTGAACATTAGCCATGATGAAAGCAGAATAATACCACCTGCTAATCCAGAGCGTCTTAAAGAACTGAACAAGTTGCAACAATTCGATTCTCAGGCCTGGAAAGGAATAAGATATAAAAAAGCCTTGCAAACCTGTATGGCTTTCCCTGGCTTTACAGGTTTGAAAATTAATGAAGAGCTTTGCCATTTTAACAAAACTAAAGATTATTTAGCATCAACAGAGACACTTATGGCTTGTTTATCTAATGTGGTTTTAGAACAAAGAAATTTAATCCAACAGTCGTTACAAAACATTCTGGATTGGGTTGCCAAGGACTCGTCTAATTTAAATACTAATAATTTATTAGACAAATTTTCCTTAATGTTTGGCCCTGGTTCTGCTATCTCTAAAAACTCTGAAGTTACTATGCAAATTGTATGTGGGAAACGAGCAGAGTGCATAGAATTGAGGCGTGACCGCATTCTTAAAGAGATTGGTAACCCCAATCTCCGTGCAACTTTGGCTAATGTACCTCCAAGCTCTGAGTATTTATTTAGTCGAAATGCTCTCCAGCCTATTGTTCAGTCACTGGGAGGTTCACATTCTTGGTTGAACACTCCTTCTTATTTGGTAAAAAAGAAACCAAATTCCTTTGACCAAAATTCTTTTAAAAAACATAATAAACCAAGTTATAAGCATAATTCTAAAGGTGACAAAAAATCTAAATTTGATTCTAAAAAGCCCTTTCGGCGCTACAATAACCCAAATAATTCCAGCACTAATCCAAAACAAAATTGACAATCAATTGAAGAGCTTCAAAGGGGGTTGCCTAAAAAATCACATGGATATGTGGCATCAGTTGGGTGCAAATCAGTTCATTCTAAAAATAATAACAAATTGCAGAATTCCATTCAAAGCAAAACCTCCATTGCAGTTTCCTTACAAAAATCTACAAAGAAAATTATCTACCAGAGTTTCACCGGAAATGACAAAAATGATCAAAGATCTGAAAGAAAAAAAGATATTAGAACCACCTCCCATTCTGAACCCGGGTTTCCATTCCAAAATGTTTTTAGTGAAAAAATCAGATGGTGGAATGAGACCTATATTCAACCTTCGTCCTCTCAATACTTACATAGCAACAAAGCATTTTCATTTAATTTCCCAGTCAGATGTAGTAGCCTTTCTACAAGATTTCGACTGGTTGGTGAAAATCGACCTTCAGAATGCATATTTTCACCTACCAATAGCAGAGGCTCACAGACGGTACCTCATAGTGATTTACAATCAAGAAATTTTACAACTTACGGCTCTGCCTTTTGGCCTGTGTTCGGCACCGCAGATTTTCTCAGCAGTGTCAAATTGGGTTGCGGAAACCCTACGTTCCAAAGGTATGCGGGTGTTGGTCTATCTAGACGATTACCTGCTAGCCCATCAGGACCGTTCTGTTCTAGTCACTCAGGTTGCGGAAACGCTGAGTCTGCTAGAGACTTTGGGATGGCATGTGAATTATCCGAAGTCAATCATAGAGCCTTCACAGGAGATAGAATACTTAGGCATAACCTGGAATACTCTCAAAAACACAATGACATTACCACAGAAAAAAGTTCAAAAAATAAAAACATTTATATCTCACATAGAAAAAAGAGATCTAAATTGTTCACTAAAAGAGACACAGAGCCTTTTAGGCCTGTTAAACTTTGCAACCCTGACTATACCCAAGGGGCGTCTTCATTGTCGCAAAATGCAATTGTTTCTGAGAGCATTCAACAGGGGGCGTCTGAGGGAGAGAAAAGTTCTGCCTCACGCTGTACACCAGGACCTGATCTGGTGGTCAAATGCAGTAGATTACAGCTCCAGGACATTACGTCAGAAGGAGGTCACTCACTTCTTAACCACCGATGCAGCGGATGCAGGGTGGGGAGCTCAGATGAATGGCTTGTTCCTATCGGGAAAGTGGACTCCTCTGCAAAAGAAATGGCACTCCAATGTCAAGGAGATGTATGCAGTATACGGAGCAATTTTAGACCAGCGGATGGTACTAAAAGAGGCTCACATCCTAATACAATCGGACAACAGAACATTGGTAGCATATGTCAAAAACGAGGGGGGGACTCGTTCTTTAGCTCTCTTGAGGCTAACGACCAAACTCTTGAAGCTAACCGAACAGCTCGAGATAACACTTTCGGCATGTTACCTGCCAGGAAGACTCAACGGGATTGCAGACCGCCTGTCCCGGGGTCGAGCAGTTCCCGAGTGGCACCTATTACCCCAGGCCGCGGAGGCCATATTCAACGTATGGGGCGTTCCGGACATAGACCTATTCGCGTCCAAAGCCACGGCAGTCGTTCCAAACTATGTTACACTGGACTCAACAGATGGGTGCGCAACTTTTTACGACGCCTTCAGTCGTCTCTGGAACTTCCACTTAGGATGGGTGTTCCCACCTCCCAACCTGATCCCGCAGGTACTGGCACACTTGAATCTGTCAACAGGACAATTCATACTAATAGCACCTCACTGGCCCCAGTGTTATTGGCTCCCCGATCTCCGGTCGAGAGTTCTGGAAGAACCACTTCCCCTAAAGGATCTGCGGAAGACCTTAATAGACTACACAACAGGTCTATGCCCCGCTCAGGTAGACAAACTATCTCTACTGGCCTGGAAAGTTGGGGGTGGACAGGGCAAGTATCCCACTGGGCAACAGAGGAAGTAGATTTGTTAAAAAGAAGTTGGCGTGAGTCTACCTTAGCCACTTACAAAGCTCCTATTAGAAGATGGGTTCATTGGTGTGTATTTCATAAAATTGACCCTAAACTACCAACGGGCAATGATGTAGCGAGATTTTTGGCAAAGTTGTTTTTACAAGATAGACTTGCTTACAGCACAATACTCTTACACAAGTCGGCTGTGTCCACTTACTGTGGCACTTCATCAGAAAATTTTTCTAAGAACTTTTTTGTACATCAGATCTTAAAAGCCATTTCTCTAGCCAAGCCATGTATACAGAAACCACCAGTTTTTGATATTAAATTATTATTTTTTGGCTACAAACTGCACCTTCCTCAGATACAATGTTTGATGTGTCTAGACGTACTGCCCTAATTCTTCTTCTAGCATCGGGTCGTAGAATTCACGATCTTACCTTACTAGATATTGCAAGAGGCAACATTTATGAGGATGCTGATGTAATAACTTTATGGCCACGATTTGGCTCAAAAACAGATTGTAGTACATACCGACAATCTGGCTGGAAGGTAATTAAACACTCAGATCAACACATTTGCCCAGTAAGACATATTAAAAAGTTGATCTGTCTTTCAAATAACAGAAGATCTCAGACTAATATAACTAATTTATTTATAACTGTTACTGGCATTGTTAAGCCTGCATCTACAACAAATATTGCAAATTGGGTCAAGACCATTTTTAAAGATGTCAATATTGTTGCTCCTCCGGGAAGTATTCGATCTGCAGTAGCATCCCGTGGTTGGTTAGATAATAAACCTGTGGATGAGATACTGAAAAGAGGCAATTGGAAGAATGTTCAAACTTTCAAAAAGTTTTATTGCAGAGAAGTTAAACAGAATGAGCTCAACAATTCTCAGGCTGATTTATTATGTGATAATTTTGCAAGTATTTAAATAAGTAATAATTTATGTGATTATTTATTTTGTACTAAACAATTATTATTAGAAGACTTAATATTTCTGTTATATCATTTTGTTAAGGAATAATTCTAAAAGCTTTGAATTCATGAGACTTTAATTGATTTCATAATTCATTGTTATTTTTATTCAATAATAGTTTATGGACATATTGTTGTCTGTTTTATTTTTAAATCTCATAGCGTTTATGCTTGACACCAGCAGATAACAAACAGGTCTTCACACAACACTGTGTTTTAGAAAGGCACATAATATAACTGTTTTGCATTACAACAAAACAATTATTATGTGTCGGATAAAACACAGTGTTGCAGCAAGGCCTTGCTGGTGATAGAAGACTATGAAGTTTGACAGGTTCAAACCAGATTCGCCTCGCAAAATTGTATAGACAGAGGCGCCAGCTGGTGGCAAGAAAAGGTAAACTTCCTAAACCAGAGAGAAATTGGTAAGTTTTTAATACCATAGACAAATAAGGCAAAGAAATCATGAACCGCTTCTTCACACAACACTGTGTTTTATCCGACACATAATAATTGTTTTGTTGTAATGCAAAACAGTTATATTATAGACTACAGGCCATGTCCAAAAAATGATAATTCATATGAACCACCAGGTGACGTTTATAGGACGATATAAGAGTATAAAATAATAAGATACAGCACTATGCCGTCACTTGTAAGCTGTCCAACTGAGTGCTGGTGAGGATTTAAAAGTGCAGGTAGAGTGAGTACATTTTGGTCATATATTTTTGTACGGCATTTTTACCATCGATAGATCCATGCAATAAAATGGTGCGCCACAAAGTCGGTAATTTTTTTTTATTTTCTGCCAATTTCCAGGGTAAATTTGGTAATTTCATTCTGTACGGCATCAGTTTCATACTGTTTTAATACAGTTTCTTATCCATTATTTCGCAACGCCGTACAAAAATCATGCGACAAGGGGAAAAAATCGAGGGTTCCAACCCCCTCTCTTTCCGTGGTCCGGGGGGTGATTTGAAAAAGTACGGCTTCGGTTACAAAACATTATCTTGCACTCAAAAGTACTATTAAAAATAATGCCGTCAAAAAAATATTGTTCATTTGAATGTATATTAATAATTATCTTAATTTCATGGTATACTTGTTTTATAAAGCTGTAAAATCATTTGACTCTGTACGGCAACTTTTTTTTTAACATGATATTGTAAAATACATTTGTTATATACTATTTCCGTTCAAAAGAAACTGTTTTAAAAAAAAATATAGAGAAATACAAAAACTTAAATTTATTAATGATTGCAAATATTCATAGATTAATCAAAGAGAGTTGGTCTGAAGGACAGCGTCAGAGTCAAGGTAAGAAGAGGCATGCTCCGGTAGTTCGGACATGTGGAAAGAATGGACGACGAAAGATTGACTAAACAGATATACAATGCGAAAGTGGAAGGATGTAGGAGCCGCGGAAGCCGTCCAGGCTCGCCTACCACAACCAGATTGGTCTTGTATTAAAAGAAAGTGATGTTAGGAGTCATAAAAACCGTAGAGCTTGTATGAAAAGGATTATGAATGTTGAAGAGGCGAGTGAGGTGTGTAAGGATCGTGCCATATGGCGTTCGGTTCTCTCTGCGTACCCCGCTAGAGAAGTGGCGTGAAGTTTAGTTAGTTAGTTAGTAAATACTTCAAATATTATTGATACATGTATATAATTGATTTGTTTCATTGTAATGATGTGAATAAATAAAACAACATTTTTTTTGAAAAATCCGATATATTTAAAGATGATAATACAAAATAAGCCGAGTACATCCGAATAAGATACGCTATGACCCACGACTACTTAGCACACAGTACAGTATAGGCAGGTGTAGATATATGCCTACAAATGCTAAACGTCGTAACAGAACGTCGCGCTCCGTAAGCGATATATATGTAAATTATATTTATTTAATATTTTTATTACTTTTTTATCAATATGGACTTTCAGATTTGTACGGCATTAACTTATAAATTATTGCATTAAGTACAAATAAACTATCTAAATACCGTATAAAAAAACATCGTTATGAATTTCACCCTACATTTCGTAATATGGATTTTTCTTACATTTCGTTCTATGGATTTTTCCTTGAGTTTTTTTTCCCTAAAAACCTTTAGACCAACGGAAATGCACGGCATGTAAAAAAATATTATTTATGCATAAAATACTTTCAAAATAAAATAATTTTATGTTGTTTCAAATCACCCCCTGACCACGAAAAGAGAGGGGGTTGGAACCATCGATTTTTTCCTCTTGTCGCATGATTTTTGTACGGCGTTGCGGAATAATGGATAAGAAGCTGTATTGAAACAGTATGAAACTGATGCCGTACAGAATGAAATGACCAAATTTACCCTGGAAATTGTCAGAAAATCAAAAAATATACTGACTTTGTGGCGCACCACTTTTTACGGCACTGCGTGCTTTCTTATTATTTTTCTTGGATCTATCGATGGTAAAAATGCCGTACAAAAATATATGACCAAAATGTACTCACTCTACCTGCACTTTTGAATTCTCACCAGCAGTCAGTTGGACAGCTTACAAGTGACGGCATAGTGCTGTATCTTATTATTTTATGCTCTTATATCGTCCTATATACGTCACCTGGTGGTTCATATGACCCATCCATCTTGTGGACATGGGCCTGTAGTCTATTACTCTGTGGCATTATTAATATAAATAACATCGACGGGGTGCAAGTTAATCTGTAAAATACCAACTTTACAAGAAAACAAAAAGATTGAAAAAGTGAGCAATTTTTTAAATTAATCTGTCGTTTTTCCTGAAAAAAATGTCATTGAATATGTGGCGCGGTAACCACAGCGAATTCGAAGAAAAATTATCACCTTAGTCATACTATTTAATTAAATATCTACTACAGAACAAAAAGTTTATATATTTTGCAGTATCAATAAATGCATAACTTAATAAATTAATTACATACAATATAATATAAAGAACGGTAATATACATATATATATATATATATATAACCGTAGAGCTTGTATGAAAAGGATTAAGAATGTTGAAGAGGCGGGGATGGTGTGTACGGATCGTGCCATATGGCGTTCGGTTCTCTTTGCCTACCCCGCTAGGTAAGGCGTGAAGTTTAGTTAGTTAGTTAGTTTAGTTATAATATAAAGGAAAATGGCAGAGTTGTATGGTGTTTAAGACTGATACTTGGGAGCCTCGTTCATTAATGAAAATAACTGATATTGTGTAATAAGCTAATTGATCTTACCCTAGTAAAGGTCGGATTAATGAAATGTGCAAATAATTTAAAACTTTACTAGCAGGGTTGCCGGTAGTAATATCAAATTAACGCTTTATCAAATTAACAAAAATGACATGTTAAAGATGTTCAAAGTTTTGGTGTAGAGCATTGAACTATTATTACTAGCGTAGTGTAGGGGCACTTTCAAGTTAAAATTGTATCTAAGTATGACGTCACGCGTCAAATGCACTGCATCTTTGACAGTGTTTGGTTGGCAAATTAATAAATATTTTTTTGATACATAATCTAACTGACAGGCTCATTTTTGTCGTCTAGCTCATTGCTTAAACTAATTAACTCGTAATTATATCAGTGTATTTGATGTTATATGATATTTATTATTTACTAGCTGTCCCGGCTAACTTCGTATCGCCCAGTAAATGAAAATCGACATTGATTTGTCGATTAACATTTAACATTGACAGATACGAATCCCACCGTTTTATATGAGAAAATACTTTTGCTTTTATTTGTTTTATCGTCAATTTTTCAATGTTTTTAATAGTTATTCTGTTATTCTGGACGAAGACAAATCCAACAAATCAAAAACAACGTAAATCGGTTCAGCCGTTCTCGCCTTATAAGTGGTGTAACAAACACGACTTTGTTTTATTTATATAGATCTGACGCCGTAAACTGTGTTGGCGAAATAACATAGCACAATGCTATAAATACAATACATCATATGTAAAATTTAATCTGTATTAATATGTTAATATGCCAATTTCTTTGTTAGTATGTCACTTATTTGTATCCATTTTGTAACTGCACTGCTACTTATAATTATATATTTTATCTGCACGCGATACCCTCCTCACGGTGTCACTGAAATCAGCGTCATGTCGCCCCGCCGTCATGGCAAATGCTGAGTGTCAACCATTTTGGCTGCACATCTTACCTTATTATGTGGAATTACTATTTGATTTTGTTATGCTAGGTTAAGTATTGCACCAAATAAATTTTATTTTCTTTCTTCTTTCTTTCAATGAAGTGTTACACTTATGATCTGCGGTCCAAACGCCATACAGTTTGAAAATTAGGCACTCTCATGACATCATGCCTAAAGCCATGGTCGCACGCACCAGTCACAGTCTTGATGGGAAAGACGATGTTCAACATATTCTCCTCGTAGTAGTACGAAACTTTAGTTGTATCAACAAACCGCGGTAGTATCGCCAACTCGGCGTTGTACCTGCGCCCATTGCGGGCACTAACGTACAATATATTGCCTCTGATTTTAATGTCGAAGTTGGATTTAGAATACCCGCTCATCAAGGCAGTGAGCTTATACCGGCCTGTCTCGATAACCTCCCTAAGGTGAACGTTGGAGTACTTGTGGCAAGCGTCACTCAGTTGATCATGTAACCATAGCTGGTTTGTGGCGAAGACCTCGAAGAATCGATCGTGCCATCTCTTAATGCAGTTGAAGTCCAATCCACTGGAACCTTTTTCACACGAGAACACTTCGCCATAATTTGGTGTAGTTCCTGTGGAAATTCATAATTATTAAGAATAGTAGTCTAACATAGGACATAAGTATTATAAGTAACAAAATAAAGTGCACCTATTCCAGTATTATCGATCATACCTTCGCTCGTTACTCGAAGAGTCGTGTGACTTTTTAGTACGATAGTCGTATCTGACTTAGGCACAGTTGTGAAGGCATCTCGAAAACCACGATCGCAGGCAGCCGTCACGGTACTGATAGGAAAGTAAATATGCAAAGTATCATCAGTATAGTTGTACTTTGCATTTTTTACATTTACAAACCGTGGCAGAATCGCCAGCTCTTTATTGAAGACGCGGGCATTTCTAGCGCTCAAGTATAAGGCGTTCTCCTTTATCTTAATTCCGAAATCATCCTCCGAATACCCGCTTAACTTAGTGATGAGCTCATAGGAACCTGTCCGGACGACCTCTTGCATGCGAGCAGTTGAATATTTCAGACAAGCTGTTTTGAAATTACGTTCCACTCTACTCTGGATTGAGGCTAATGCCTCAAATTGTAGTTGGTCATCCCATCGTTTCATGCAAATTACATCTTTTTGACATTTTTCAAAAGTTAGTTTTGAAGCTGTGAAGACAATCAATAATTAAAAACACTTTATAAATCTTTGTTTTCTCAATCTAAAATTCTAATGTTTGTTTTCTCAATCATAGACTGAATAAGCATAATATAATAATAATAATAATATCTTCCTAACCGATTTCGGCCACGGCGGCCAATCTCAACGAGAATTATCCCGATATGCAGGAGATATTATAGTCACAAGTCACTGCGCAAATACAGGTGCACTCTCTATTCCTTCACTTTCATTGTCCGATGAGACGGCAATCCGAGTTGACCGGAGACAGGTTAGGGACAGGACCAACAGCTTAACGTGCTTTCCGAGGCGCGGGGGTGATTTAACCGCCAACTTCCTAACTTGTATTTTTTAGACCCCGTTTCTTAATTATTAGCGTGATTAGCAGTTATCATTTGAGGTTTATTTATTAGCATAAATTATTGCGAACAAATTAAAAGAAAAAGCTATTTGTTAAGAGCCCGGTATTTTAAGTAGAGCACAATAACTAAAAAAAGCACAAAATTTTTACAATTTCCATCTTAAATGCTAGCACATTTCAACAACTTTAAAATAATGTCACTTTTGTATATGTAGACAACATAAAATCATAAAACAACTAGTTTCAATAAACGCGTAAAAATAAGAGAATTTAAATTAAAAATGGCTCAGATGGGTGAGGGGTGCGACCCGCCATTGTATGGTTTTTGTCGATAAAATTTAACATAACACGTTGGTAAAGTATCGGAAGTCCGATCCCTTACACATTGTTTAAGTATTTATTTATACCACTAGCTCAGTGGTGAGAGAAAGTATCGTAATGAAACCTGTACATTCCAGCAACTATGGATGTGTAAGCATGACTCAATTTGTGTGTTTTCCCTATCTTAAAGCTCAGATCGGCAGTCGCTTTAATGTTTTAAATTACAGTTCCAAATACAGTTACTGTATAGTACAATAGGAGACAATACTGGGTCATAAAACGATCATTCTATTTAGTCCGTCAGTCAGATTATTCAGACACATATTTTTTGCTTTATGAAGATAACATAAAATGAGGGTTTTTTGAATTAAAAGATCCAAAAGATGGCGTAACTGTGACTTGCGGTCTTGTCACCCTCCTCATTGGTTAGCTGTCAGAACGAACTGACATACTGTCAACAAGGAGCCAATAGTGACAGTGATAAGACCACGAGACTCCCTCGTGCCATCTGGCGGGTTTTGTGTTTTTGAAAACCCACTTACAAAGAAAAAGAGCATCAACATTTTGGAGTGGGGGCATGCGACGTCACTTTTTCTAATATAAAAAGTGACGTCGCATGCATTTAGTAAAAATTTTACCAAAGTGTGACGTCACGCGCAATTTGAATCCGCTGTATCTTCGCTAGTGTTTGTTTGACAAATAAATGAAAAGATACGTGTTAATTTTTTTTATAATCTAACTGACTGACTTATTAGAATTTTAAGTAAAGGAACAGAGTTTGCACCTGTATTTGCATCACTATTATATCTCCTTCGTTACCTCGTTACCTCGTTGAGATTGGACGCCGTGAATTCGGTTAAGAGGATATTATTAGTTATTGCTTGTGTAATATTAGATCCTTACCTTGATTTCTAGTTGAATACCTATCTATATCATTGTATATTGTATATCTGGATCGCTGTTTTGATCGCATCGGATGTTTGTTCCGTAATTCAAACTTAGGCACAATCACGATACCTTTACTAAAACCACCCTCACACACACCAGTCTTAGCGTTTATGGGGAAGACAATATCCAAAGTGTCGACATTGTAGCTGTAATATGCTTTCATCACGTTCACAAACCGGGGTAATATGACCAGCTCAGCACTGTAAGCTCGACCATGGCTCACGCTGACGTACATGACACTGCTGTTTATCTTAATGTCAAAGTCATCTACCGAGTAACCTCTCAACTGAGCCGTGAGAATGAAGCGGCCAGGCTCTAGCACTTCGCGCAAACTGATGTTAGAATACTTGAGACACGCTTCTTTCAAATTTCCTTCCACCTCTTTCAGATCCTTGGTAAACAAATTGAAGAGGTGATCGTATGCGTTCTTGCACTTGACATCTAGTCCGTTAGCACAGGGGTTTTGACAAATAACCCTGGATACCGCTGTAACTATTAAAACCAACAACGTGTACATGTTTTTTGTATTGACGCTTCAGAATTAATGAGTTAATTACACGAAATACAGAGGTCTATCGAGAAAATTAATTTATTTATTTTAAGGTTTAATCTAATTAAAATGTAGGGTTTCATTTGTGCGCTTTGTAGTGGAGCGGTAAAAGTATATTTAAATTATTTTTCCTTGACACAAACATACATACATATATACCAACACGCCCACAAAACCTGAACGGTATGGCAGGTTAGGAGAAGCATAAGCCCAACAAATAAATCTTCACATATTACAAATTATAATAAGATTTGCCCCACAGTAATTCATAAAAATAACTTAAACGAAATTTTTAATAACAGGTTTTTAGTATTACTTAATGAAATTTACAAATAATCGCCAATCAATGCAATGTACGGAACGACGATCCCACGATCGACTTACACTTGGCCAATTTGTTTGATAGACTGATGACGTTGATTATAACCAATAAATTATAATTATATATGGCATTCTACAACAAAATATAGCGTGACGTTTTAGTTTAATGAACAACAATATTTTTGTCGTGGCGTGTTTGGCCCTTGATGGTCTGGCACTTAATAAGAATATGCCAACTGTTTTTCTCGTCTGGCATATCGTAAAAGGCGATTAATGGTATATGGTATTTTGGGTATGTGATTGAGTAGGCGACGAGCTAGCCACTTGTCACTTCTTCACAATTTTCCATAACCCAGCCCAGTTTTATTTTTCGCTGAATGTGGTTAAATGGGCCTGCTGCCCCTTTGACTCTACCCTTTCTGGGATAATGGGCGTGATGTTCTGTATTTAATATTTTTATTTTATTAAACTTCTGCCATTATCGGCCCTAAGTCCGAATGAGAAAAGATGAGGGTTGGCTGTGAACGACATGACCTAGGTACTTACTTACACCTAAATAGCCCAGCCATTAAATTCGTCAACGCTGAGCCATGGGCGACTTAACTAGCCCAGTAAATTGGTCATCAAAGACCATAAGTGACTAAATATCCTCTACAAGACCGAGGGCAAGTGCATGGGAAACATTTGCAACTATTACCCAACCTCTCTTTATGGAATAATGGAAAACGAAGAATACGAATTCGTCATGTAATCCGGTTAACCCCGGCACCATGAGGTACCCGAGCCTCGTGGTGTGAAACCTGCTACCGAAGACTATGAAGGCGTGGGAACCAGGCACCCATGCACCAATACCTACTACTGGAAAACGATTTGTTCAACAGGCCTTCTATCTTAGTCTGTTCACATGAACTAGAAGCTCGTCTCTGGGAAACATTTCAAAGTTGGAAACTGTCAACACAATGTCTGACACACCGTTTACACTGCCTGCTGCGCCTGACCTACGGTCCTGCCGGTTTGCCGTTTCACCTGACTATGAGAGCTAAGAAACAAAATGCTCCCCCCTGACCCCCTCCACGCTACATGGTTACACAGGTTCTACATGACCAAAGCCGTGGGTACTAACTACTAACTATTATACGTAACACCCGTCACTCTAACGAACATAAAATTTCCTACGCCAGTGGCGCTGTTTCCCCATACAAATATTTACGCCATGGGATTGAAACTCGACACTTTTAGGGTTCTGTGCCTTACGGTACCAATGGACCCTTTTACTGTCAGTCAGCCGGCTGTTTCTAATGAATAGGCAAGGTGACTGAAAAAATCTGTTAAGTCCGTCAGTTAGATTATTAAAAAATATTGAACACGTATTTTTTTATTTATTTGTCAAACAAACATTGACGAGCATACAATGCATTCAAGTAGCGCGTGACGTCACACATTCGTAAATTTTTTACTAAATAGTGACGTCGCAAGCCCCCACTCCAAAACTTTTATGCTCTTTATCTTTGTGATTTTTTGTTAATTTGATAAAGCGAAAAATATGTGTCTAGTATTTATGTATAATGGAACTGGCGGACTAAATAGAATTACAGTTTTTTAATGCAGTCATCATCCCTATTGTAATGGTTCCCATGTTAGTCTAGTTTTGAAACGATTGTACGAACTGTGCTCTTGAGTTAGCATTTCATTAAAGACGGTTGTATCGAATTTTAAAATTTGGTTTGAGATAGCCGCTTGTCACTGCTCTTTCACAATTTTCCACCCAACCAACACAATTATATTTTTGAATGAAAGTGGTTGAAGGCAGTTCCCATACCTTTCACTCTATCTACCCCTTAGAGCATTGGGTGGGTGATATATATTATAGACCAGCGTTTCTCAAAGGTATGCGAACCCGCCATTTGCGTACCCCCCTTTCGCCATTCGCTCATAGAGGGTTCGCGGGAAGATACACGTAATGGAGGATGAACGACTGACCCGTGCAACACTCATGTCGGCGGACGCGCTACTGGACGTACTGTCTGATCTGAACCTACTTTGAGGGGGTGGTCTAGGGGTTCGCCGTCCTGGGGAGACTTTAAAAGGGGTTCGTGAAGCCATAAGTTTGAGAAACCCTGTTATTTTCTAGGCAATATCAAACTATAAAACATCAGAATGTAACGTGTAATATACCAAAAATATTTTTTGGCGTCCTTTTCTACACTTTTATAATATTAACAAGCAGACACTTGAAATCTTCAAAATGTCCATTACAAAGAACCCTCCGTGTGGACGTACGTCTCACGCTTGACCGACTTTTTTTTCACACATGTAATTGCTCCTTGAGACATCGCCGGGCAACCCAAAAGTCGTGCGCAAACCTTTATTTTATTTTCTTAACGGCCTAATAAAATGGCTACTATGCTGAATTAAAACAACACGTGACTCTTACTTAAAAGGTTTCCGCTCAAAGAAACCACTAGACTGAACCTCAAGGCTCAACTATATACAAATTATAACCTACCACGCCCGCTATCCCTGTAGGGGCAGGTATCCTAGGAGCAGCATACACTTTTAAATACTTTGTAGAAACCAGCTTATAGTTTACTTTTTTTAATAGTCTTTAAGTTAAATTATCAAAAGTTATTGAATACGTATCTTTTGCATTATCTGATACTCTAAAAATTACAAAGATACAGCGCTTAAAAGATCTACAATAGGGCGCTTTACGTCACTTGGACGGAAAAATTTAACGCACCTAGTGACATCACGCGGTACTTTAAGGTGCTGTATCTTCATCATTTTTGGGTTTTCTGAACAGAAGAAAAAATACATTGTGCAATATTTTTTTAGATTCTCTATAATGGACTATAATTTTTTGAGTCAACTCGGCTTTTGTGGAATAGTAGTGACAAGCGGCTAGCTCGTCGCTACACAAACTCAAACCCTATGTATAAGTTACCATTAGCCGCCTTTTACGACATGTTAGACAAGAATAAATAAATAAATTCATTCTCCGGACTGACACACCAATTCCCTAGTTCCAAACTAAGCAATAAGCTTGTCCTATGGATACTAGGTGAACGGATAGACATACTTTATAAACATCCATGACTCGAGTACAAATGTCCTTGTTCATCACACAAAACATTTGCCCCTAGCGGGATTCAAACCCGCAACCCTCGGTTTCGTAGCCAGGTTCTCTAACTACTCGACCAATGGGCCTGTCAACAAACACCTGTTAAATTGTTCTAAGTCGTAGCTCCTGTCCTGTATCCAATAGCAGGACTCAAAAATACTTTTGCCTTAAATTATTGCCGCAAAATTTGTATGTTACAACATTAAAAATCTTTTCAATAAACTATTTAAATTTACAATAGATTTTTTTTACCTCTACGAAATTTAAATTTACCTCTTAATAAAAAAAATAAAAAGAAAAAATTAAAAAAAAGTCGTAGCTCCTTGAACCTACCTTCGACTATTCATAATCATATCATAATCATTTAATCATTCATAAACATAGCTAAGGTTATACAGTGGTGTTAGGATTAGAATTAATGACAGGTACAGCTATGTTTCGCCTTATTGGCATGTGAATAGAAAAGAATTATAAATTATCATATTAGGTGACAATATTACAATAAATTAAAATTATATAAGAAATTTGTGTTAGTCCAATACAATCTAAAATGTCAAATGTCAATCAATGCAGAGAATAATAAATGTCAATCAAGGAATAAAAAATTACAATCAATAGAAGCTAAAACAAATGTCAAACCAATACGCATTATAATATGTTAGCCTAATAGTAATTACTACTACTAATTATTTTACGAATAAGTAAAAGTATAGTAGCCTTTCAAAAACCCAACGAGTATTTTTTGAGGCAAGAAAATTAATCTTTATGTATTCCTTGGAGCACCAAGTGTTTTTCTTATAGATTCGGATTGTTCCCGGATTGTGCTATTGTGCGCGAACAAAGCCGCATTCGGCCTGCGGAGATATTGTTACGGCCCTACAGGGGACAAGGTGCCTGCTTGGTCCACGATACGTTTAGTAATCCTGAGGGCATACCACATGTATGCAATGTGCAAGAAAAGTAGCACTGCATATCCCCTGGTACGAAAATTTTGTGACTGCTTCCGTATGTATATATGTATGAGCGCCGCTAACGGTTTTTCGCGCTGAACTCAAAAAAGGGCAACCGCGGTTGCCCGGACGTCGGTGGAGGCATCAAAATCTTTAACAGAATACCTAACCAATTTAAGTGCGGATCTGTAAATTGTATGACGAGGAAACTAAGAGAATGGCTGGTTAATAAGTGTTTTTATAGCTTAAATGAGTGAATGAGCCTGTTGTGGAGTATCAAAATAAAAATATATTAATTACAAACTAAAACACTTGACCCGTCCAGTTAATGCTACTAATTCCTCTTCTGGCATCATCAGCGTCATGTTTGCTTAGACGAGGTCCGCTTAGACCATGATCCAGGATTTAGCGAGTCTGGTAATTACATTGAAGCGACTGCCGATCTGACCATCGTAACCCTAAAATCGGGAACTAGACAATTTTTGAATCAGGGTTACAAATCCAAAGTTGTATGAATTTGCAGATTTCATCACGATGTTTTCCCTCACCGTCGAGCTAGTTGTATAAATACGTACATAGATTTGAAATATCCAGAAGTACGTTCCCGGGTTGGAACCTGCACTCCTCGGTTAAAAAGCGCGTGTCTTTACAATTGAGCTACCACCGCTATACCGTTAATGAAATTTAATGAAACAAGTATTACTTTGTTTGTTTGTGGTACATTCATTAATTCTGATTTGCAAACATCTTACCCGAAAGTTATCCTCGTTTCGGAAACACTAGGTATTACAAAATCACTAGGAAAACCACAAAATAACGTACCAGGTCGATGAATTTACTTATTTCAGCGTAAACATTCCATGACAAATATAGATATCTATTGTATAATATGCCAATGGTCTCATTATGACCATATTTCACGAAATTACAGATGATTAATTAGTACGGAGCGGTGGTAGCTCAATGGTATGGTCACGCGCCTCTTAACAGAGGGTTCGTGTCCAAACCCAGGCAGAACCTGCCCTGGATTTAAAAAAAAAAAATATGTAAGTGAGGGAAAACATTGTGATGAAACCTGCATGTTCAGACAATTATGGATGGAATCTAAACAAGGGTTACGAAGGCTAGATCGACAGGCGCTTCAGACTCGCTAAATCCTGTATCATGTTCTAACCGGACCCCGACTAAGCAAACATCACGCTAAGAGGATGATGATGACAGAAGAAGAATTAGTAGCATTAACTGGTCCGGTCAAGTTTTTGGTTTGTAATTTATATATTTTTATTTGGATACTCTACAACATGCCCACACTAAAACATGGTTCAAAGTTAATTAAGATTCATACAACTTTGTATGAATTGTAAAAGAGTAACTACCGAGTTTCTTGCCGGATTCTTCTCGGTAGATAGAACATTCCGAACCGGTGGTAGAATCATATAGCTTTGGCTTTACCTGTATTTGATAATTTATCAGTGTTTCCTAGAAACCTATATAAATAAAGTATATTTTGACTTTGACTTTGAATTTAACTGAACCCAGTGCAATCTTTCATGTCATATCAATGACATGTACAAAGTATGCCCTCTATCTCCCATACTATCTATTAAAATGTGGGCCACTTCTTGTTATTTCTTCTGGACACTGCAATTTATTCTCGCTTACACAAAACACGAAGCTATCTAGCATATATTTATCTCTCTCAGTTATGGCTCTAAAGATAAAATCTTAGTTGTCTATAAATTTCATCTGAACCGTTTTATAAGTAAAGTTTAGAATGAGAAATGCACGGAACAGTTTTTTCTGTTCTGGGTGCTTAGCCAAATGCGCGCCAGCAATTCCATAACGAACTATCGCTCGTATTGCGCTACAGTGGTCACACTATAGGTTTTACCTATTAAATGTAAGATAAACGTTCTAGTAGATGAGCTTTTCCTAGAACTAAGATACTTTTCCTTCAGCTCCACGCGACAACTTTAATAGACTGTTGTCCTAAGCGTGCACATAGTGCAATCGTGAAAAGTAAATAATTTCCCGCAGAAAACCAGACCTAACCAGCTAAACAACTTGATCTGAGTGCTGAGAGAGGCTCCGTTTTAGCACACTGTATTTAGTTTCCATCTTGTTGTTTGTTTTTGAGTGTGTAAAAGAAAGTTATTATATTTATCTCAATAATATTAATATACCAAGCAAACCATGACCTACATAGCAAATCTGAATCATTAAAGGTAACATAACACTCAGACACGATACCGTTGCTTCTTTCATCAACAGCTATCCGTTCTGTTTTTCAAGCGCCCCTTAAATTCGACACAAAATCAGAAACATCAATCATTATCAAAGTTTATATCAAGTAAGATTAAGGTCTTGATTGCTTCCTGTGTCTTTATCTATGCATATCCTAAGATTAAGAGGTAGGTATGTGCTATTGAACGAAATGCTGTTAAGTCAGTGTATTATTAGTTGTAAAAACTTGGTGTTACATATTCATTCATGTACAATCAACGTTTTGTAAAAGACTAGATCACATAAATTAAGTAAACTTCAATTAATTTTAACTTACAGAATTTCTGCTACAAACGTGGACTACTATTATCTATTTGTACTACAAATTCTTGTTAGAACTAGAAAGAAACAATCATCCCACATAACAATGCTCGAGTGAAATAATATTATCTGACTTTTAACAGGGCGGTGTGGTGGAGAAATAAAACTGTAGTTTCTATTTAGTCGTGGAAGGTGCGAATCTTATCTGGATTAAACTGGAAATAGACTGCGCAAGAAGTTTTGAGTTCGAGAGGTGTTAGACTCGACTAGAGAAAAATATCACAGAGGTGGGGAGAGGGGCACGCCTCTCCTTCATGCAAGGGGGGCTCTGGATACACCTAGATACTCCTTTAAAGGAGTCTTTGGGGCTATGGAGAATCAGCGGACGGGTGTCTTTTAAATTCGCCAAGCAGTAATTGGTTAGTTAGTTAATAAAGTTAGATACTAGTTGAGTTAGCTGACGGTTTACATTGTCATTAAACTCTACCAAAGGGTAGCGGAGACACGCTGAAGCCGTCTTTGATGACGTGACGACTTTACGGCTCGGATGAACTCTACCTTTAAACCACGATCTTAAAGAATTAAGAGTAGAGGTTCTTAAGCTGCTGCATTACATTTGGTACCAGAGGTCCAAACTCTGAGAATACACAACCCAAGACCTTAGGTGCTCGTGGTGGTCTTTTCCCTATGCCGTCGACACGGTGATTCAAAGTCTGACAATTCTTGTATTGCAAACACTTTTAGCGTCCTATAGGCAACATTGACTGCTTATCACTGGACTGGCCCGTTGGTCGAGTGGTTAGAGACCCTGGCCACGAAACCAAGGGTCGTGGGTTCGAATCCCGCTAGGGGCAAATGTTTCGTGTGATGAACATGGACATTTGTACTCGAGTCATGGATGTTTATAAATTTATTTAAGTATGTCTATCCGTTCACCTAGTATCCATAGCACAAGCATAAGCTTAGTTTGGAACTAGAGAATTGGTGTGTCAGTCTGTAGAATTTTTTTATTATTTATTATTATTTATTATCACCAAGCTGTGTGCTTATTTGCTACCATGGCGATATTTTTTTCTTTTTATGTAACTGCCTCAGTCGATGACGACTATTATCAGTTTAGTTGTATTTGTGTTCCGGAGGCCATCGCCTCGACCAGCCACTTAGTTTTATCTACGTTATAGCTTTCCATTTAAGCCGTTGTTGCACTCCAGGCTTGCTAAATAATTTCTTGGCCTGTGGTTTGGGTGAGCCGCTAGTCGTTCGATGTAACGTTTGGTTTAAAACCCCTTTTTTCTTTTTTACGGTGAATCATCATCTTCCTAGCGTTGTGTCCCGTGCTTAGACGGGGTCCGCTTAGACCATGATCCAGGATTTAGCGAGTCTGGTAATGACATTGAAGCGACTGCCGATCTGACCTTTGTAACCCTAAGATAGGGGAACCAGACAATTTTTGGATCATGGTTACAAATCCAAAGTTGTTTGAATTTGCAGGTTTCATCACGATGTTTTCCCTCACCGACGAGCTAGTATGAATACGTACATAGATTTGAAAAATCCAGAGGTACGTGTCCGGGTTTGAACCCGCACTCCTCGGTTAAGAGGCGCGTGTCCTTACCATTCAGCTATCACCGCTTTTCTTTTTTACGGTGAGTGTGTTGAGGTATTCATGTATTTCGTCCTTACGAGCAAACCAGGGCACATTGACGATTGTGCGTAGGATGGCAATTTGAGCCCTTTGTAGGCACATAATGTTGCTATCACTGGCTACCCCTCATAACTGAATGCCATAGGTCGATATAGGTTTGATAATGGCGTTATATAGTAGTAATCTATTCTCCAATAAAAGAACAGAGTTTTGTACTATGAGCCAGTACAGAATGTACATATAAACGGTGACATAAAAAAGATTATGTATGTAGACTGCAAACTGGTCCCCATTAATCTCGGCGGTTCAAACTTCCCAGCAACCATCTAAGTGATACTTATCTGCTAAAGCTCCAGTTATAATCCACTTCTGGCTTCACAAGTCCATAGTTATAATCCTGGTACTCCTGTTATCATGATGGAGCAGGCTAAGACTATTAGTTGGGAGACCACAAACAGACAATTTAATCGCGTTGTGTTATATACGGGTGTGTGACCCAACTCACAAACACAGTATTATCTCAGCCTCTTAACGAACTAGAGAGTTAACTTAGGATTACTATAAGCTCTGCTGATGTTGTATGGTCATATAGGATATGGAGTCGTATCTCGTGAGGAGTAAGATTGATTTTTGTGTGCAGCAGTTCAACGTGTTGAAGGATGCGTGTTTGGAAGGAAGGATTTTGTTAAAAATACAATGTAAGACTGAGATTTAATGAGCTCGATATATTAACGAAGTCTACATGGATTAAGGTTGTATATCCGTTTTATAGATGTTTGGGTCAAATATTTCTAATGGCAGCTATGAACGAGGTCAGAGGCGTTCTGTCCTGTTTATAGTCTTTAATATGTTTTGATTTTTTTTTTTTTTTTTATTCTCCAGACTGACACACCAATTCCCTAGTTCCAAACTAAGCTTATGCCTGTACTATGGATACTAGGTAAACGGATAAACATACTTTAATACGTTTATAAACATCCATGACACGAGTACAAATGTCCATGTTCATCACACGAAACATTTGCCCCTAGCGGGATTCGAACCTGCGACCCTTGGTTTCGTGGCCAGGGTCATTAACCACTCGACCAACGGGTCAGTCAAATTCAAATTTTCCATCTAACTTAACTCAATTTTATACTTGGCTGAGTGTGGTCGCTCCTGGAACTCTACATACCTCTTCGGGGATTACAGGAGTAAAGGTGTGTGTATATTTTTTAAACATTATAGTTTTTATTAGCATATGCTTGCGCCTCCACCTGCTTAAAATTCGAAAAATTATAAAGAAACTATCATGCGCCCTGCGAGGTTTCACACTTGACCGAATCTTAATTTTCTTTAAAAGATATTCAATATTCTTGCTTCACGTATTGCCTATAAAGATTTGTATCTACTAATTGCGCAATTGGAAAACTCATTAGGACCCCTGTAATCCTACGATAGGCCCAAATCGTTGGACCGTTAACATATTTTCCAATAAACAAATCGACCCGGCTTAGTCGAATCCTTAAATATATTTGTCAGGGCATCGCGATGCCGATCCATACCGAACGTATTACTCCAATCTTCCGTTTCATCTGACAAGACTGTTGCATACTGAGTGTTGTCGCCATGTGAGAAAGAGAGGAGGTGACTTCAATAATATTTAAAACTAAAACCTTCGTGGCGCCTAAACTTTTTATTATTTTTCATCAGGCGTTCTATGTTTAAATATGGCGCGCCTTTTGTTTTCATTGTAAATAATATGTACTTCTGATTGTGAGATGTATTCATCTATTAGCACAACCATTTAATTTGTACCATTTTTATTTTTCAAAATCATATATTTTTTATTGTAACGCTAATTATACATACATAACATCACGCCTATTATCCCCGAAGGGGTAACCAGAGTCAAAGAGGCAGCAGGCTCCTTTAACCACATTCAGCCAAAAATAAATCTGGGCTGGGTTAGATGGAAAATTGTGAAAATGTAGTGACAGGTGGCTAGCTTGTCGCCTACACAATCACACACCCAAAACCCGATATACCATTAGTCGCCTTTTACGACATGCTAGGCAAGAAACACAGTTGGTACATTATTTTTAAGTTCGACACCAACATGGGACAATGGGCTGGGTTAGATGAAAAATTGTGAAACGCTTATTATCTCTTACACAAATACAATTGACGTAATTTAATCCGCCTTAAAAATATGTGCCGCTACAAATCCATAACAGATATCGTTTTGGGCCGATTGCAAGCAACTGGAATGTATTTGAATGATTATATATAATAAAATGTGCTAACAAATGTTACGTAGACACATAAATAAATATCCGACGACATCACACACATTAATCTGACTCCGAGCTAAGTAGCTTAAGCACTTGTGTTACGGATATCAGAATCAACAGTGGTATTACAAATATATACTTAAATATTGGATATTAGCACCCGGACACAGAACAAACACAAGTATTCCTCACATAAATGTTTGTCCTGTGTGGGGATTGAACCCACAACTCTTGGCGCATGGGGCAGGGTCACTACCGAATGCGCCATCGAGCTAGTCAAAGATGTTGATGTATATAGTTGCCTATAGTTTGTTCGTGGTTTTATTTAGTTCAACATTCAATAATAAGGTTGTCTAATCTGTGTATTTGTTGTTTTAAGCAATAACTATCATTTTATCTATCTATCTTAACACTAATGTCCAACTAATAGTCGCCTTTTACGATATGCTCGGCACACACAGTTGGTACAATCTTGAGTCCCAGATAGGGTTGCCACCTTTTATAGGAGTTAAAACAGTATTTATTACAAAACATAGCAAAAAATATAGTACTTTTGGAAAATAAATAGTACACATTAATTTTCAGTCATTATTTCTTTTTCCATCTGTATTTATCATTATTACACGCTTAACCTCAAAAATCGGTCGGCATTTGTCGACAAATTGATTGACATAAAATTACTGTACTAACATTGACATGACAGCGACACGACGTGAATGCGTTTCGTTTTGAAACTCCCAATGCTGCGTTGCAGGTGCGTTCAGGCACAGTTAATATATAAAAAGCGCGACAATGGAATGACCAATAAAAATATAGTATTATTCGTACTATTATATTTTTTCTATAACATATAGTACAATTGACTGAAATATAGTACGATACTATATAATATAGTACGGGTGGCAACCCTAGTCCAAGACCAACTTTAGAATTGCCTTTAACTAACCGTAGGATATCCATACCCTTCTTACTTCGTAGACCCAGTTAAGGCAATGGAATACCCTTCAACTGATTGTATTGTAATACGTAGCTGTAATCACGTCATTCGTACAAACAGTCGCTAGGGATATCTGGAACCAATCACACGTGCCACTTAACGAAGTACATTTTTTTCTGAAGGCACATTTGCATGTAGGGACTACCCCTTTAATACAATTTTCACATAGCGACGACGTAGTGGCTTCAACAACGATCGAAGTCAAGGAATTATTAGGCGGTTTAGGATTGGATGGGTGTTCACAGTATTCAACAGCATTTTTAAATTATAGATCGCTAAGCAAATGAATAATATTGTATTATTAAGTTACATATATTTCATATTCGAATTTATTTTGTTGTATATTTTATTGCTATGAATACGACTAATGTTACTGTTTTAATTTAAGGCGTTATTAGGTACAATGATTTCGGCGGCGAGGGAAATAGGTTCGATCCCCGCATCCTGAAAAATACTTGTTGATGAAATAAGTGCTTCTTTAATTATAAATTCTAATTTCGTTAATTACAATTTCCATAACACACGCCCTAAGACCATGTATGTTAATTTATTTACTCTTGGTTACCCATCCATTATCTGACCGTAGAAGACCTATTATTATCATACAAATTGTGAATTGTTACCTACATAAATATTTGCTAAGCCCAAAAGGGTATGATGTTTTTATATAAGTTATTAAAGACCTTCTGTATACTCGAGCGGTGGTAGCTCAATGGTAAGGACACGCGCCTCTTAACCAAGGAGTGCTGGTTCAAACCCGGGCACGTACCTCTGGATTTTTCAAATCTATGTACGTATTTATACTACTAGCTCGACGGTGAGGGAAAACATCGTGATGAAACCTGCAAATTCAAATAACTTTGGATTTGTAACCATGATCCAAAAATTGTCTGGTTCCCCTATCTTAGGGTTACGAAGGTCAGATAGGCAGTCGCTTCAATGTAATTACCAGACTTGCTAAATCCTGGATCATGGTCTAAGCGGACCCCGTCTGAACACGGGACATAACGCTAGGAAGATGATGAAAGACCTTTTGTATACTCATGAATCCAATAAATTACTCTGACTTTGAAACGTCGCTTGTTTTTCCGATCACAAATAAAAACACACGCCCATCTAATCAAGCTTACTTGCTTACTTGATTGAATTATTAATATCTGGTTCAGACATCTCTTTAGAAGATTGGCCTCATTTGTAAGCATCACGAAGCGATACATTCGAAGCCGCGCCACATTTATGAACGATAGTGAACCAGAAACACTGTATGGGATGTATTCATCAAAGTTATGAGTAACAGGGTGGGGGGTAACAAACGGTAAGTACGTTCCTCTTGAAGCTTGAAACTCGAACGTTTTGGGGGGAAAATAGGCAAGATGACTAAAAAATTATGTTGAGTCCGTCAGTTAGATTATATAAAAAATATTAAACACGTTTTTTTTTTATTTTTTTTTTGTCAAACTAACATTGACGAAGATACAATGCATTCAAGTTTCGCGTGACGTCACACATTTGTAATTTTTTTACTAAATAGTAACGTCGCAAGCCGCCACTCCAAAACTTTGATGCTCTTCATCTATGTGATTTTTTGTTAATTTGATAAAGCGAAATATATGTGGTTAGTATTTTTGTATAATGTAACTGACGGACTTAATAGAATTATAGTTTTTTAATGCAGTCATCATCGCTATTCTGACATATCAATTTGACTATATTTTTTTAGCGTACAGAAACACATATATATCATCACGCCCATAATCCCCGAAGGGATAGGCAGAGTCAAAGGAGCAGCAAGCCCCTTTAACCGCATTCAGCAAACAATGTGGTTACAATAAATGTGTCATTATTTTACTGTAGGTCATTACATTATTCGGATTTAGCGTCCTTATCTGTTGTTTAAAAATGCATTGTTCAGGTTTATGCAGCAATTTTCCTTGCCTTTACCTTTTTTTTCACACATATACCTAGAATAAGATAATTAATGTAAATTTTCCAGTAAAAATAAATTCTCCAGACTGACACACCAATTCTTAAGTTCCAAACTAAGCATATGCTTGTACTATGGATAACAGATGAACGGATAGACATACTTAAATACGTTTATTATATTAAACATCCATGACTCGAGTGCAAATGTCCATGTTCTTTACACGAAATATTTGCCCCTAGCGGGATTCGAACCCGCGACCCTTAGTTTCTCTCCACTCGACCAACGGGTCAGTCATGTAAGCTTACAATTTAGTTTTGGGATTTCCTGTAAAGATTTTGTAGATGGTTGTTGCTAATAAATAAATAAATAAATATTACATAATACATTTAGCCTCTGACTTCCCCTGAATAAAGTCTAATAAAATTATCCAGTGTCGGATGCTTCCGAAATAAAAATCAACCTATTCCCTTTCTTAGGTTTCAAACTTCTGTCAAACTTCAATTCTATATGTTTAAGCGGTTTAGGTGTGAATAGCAGTAGCAGACTAAATTAGTTCACATTTATATTCTATGTAGAGATTTGTATAGCCTATATAATACTTCTTTAAAGAATGAAGTGATGTCCTTTTGTCTTCTACTCGAGCTTGTGGCGAATCTAATGTACCATCAGAAATCTTTCTCAGAGATGTTTCTCAACATGTTCCACATATGGGAGACTCCTGTTCCCTATTTTGACGAAAAGCCGTAAGTGGAACGCGCCTGCTCCAGTATCAGATTCCAGACACGAACAGAGCTATGACGTCACCGCTATCTCTGTGCCTCTCGATACAGCGATAGTTGTATTGAATTGAATTGATGTTACAAATACCGATCGTCACCTAAAAAAAACTGGAGATAATGTATTTAACCACTTTCTAGTTTTTTTTTATTAAACAGTGGCCTAATTACGGGCAGTAAATGCACAGTTGCGTAGCTTGGCCCCTTTTCTTGCGTTGTCAGGATGTACCGATTGAATCTATCTTACCAAACATGCAAAGGGCTTCGCAGGGCCATGGCAAGGGCCCACATCGCCCACGTCTAGCTAAGTCACTGCAAATGCAAAGTAGGTTTTTTTTTAAATATATAATAAGATAGAAGCGAATGATGTTTGTAAACCGCATCACATGGCGCTCAGTTCTCTCAGCATGTGGTAGTGCCAGGGATTTCCGTAAAGCTAGCTTCTTGGTTTTATAATTAGAAAATCCGCCCTAGGCAGCACTGTTTAGGGGGGGGCAGCGGAAAGCAGAGCATCTGCTCAAAGAAATAGTGTCCAGTGGCACCAAGCTAGGCAAGGAACACATTTTGTATCTACATTACATGACTCCGACTACCCCTTCGGGGATTATGGGCGTGATGTTATGTATTTATGTATGTATGTATTATTTTTAAGACTCAGATTTACGTAGGAAGTATTGTATATGTCGGCAGGACAGCGACGTCATTGTGCACCGGTGTGGCAAGGCACCACGTGCGCCGATCACGTGCACCGATCGCGCCACCGGGCGCTCCCCGCCGCCCGCTCTACTCGACTTGTTTTGCAGCGGGTATAAAGGGGCCGCGCAGCGGCGGAGCGGGCAGTCTTGGCTCTGGCGTTGCTCGGTGCACTGGTTGTACTAAGCTAGCTTATCCTAGACGCCCTAGGTATTTACCACAACAGATAATTGGGTATTAGGATTATTAAGGGGTATTAAGGATTAGGATAACAATTAATATCCAGAACTAAATCCTTAATACCCCTTAATAATCCTAATACCCAATTATCTCTTGTGGTAAATACCTAGGGTTTTACCACAAGTGAATATTGTTTTATTAATTATAAATTGCCACAGGACACTTTTACAATTAGCGATAATAATTAATTTAAATTAATAATTAATTTTAAATTAATTATCCGAGAGCGTCTAGGATAAGCTAGCTTAGTACAACCAGTGCACCGAGCAACGCCAGAGCCAAGACTGCCCGCTCCGCCGCTGCGCGGCCCCTTTATACCCGCTGCAAAACAAGTCGAGTAGAGCGGGCGGCGGGGAGCGCCCGGTGGCGCGATCGGTGCACGTGATCGGCGCACGTGGTGCCTTGCCACACCGGTGCACAATGACGTCGCTGTCCTGCCGACATATACTTATTAACCAAAAGGGTTTATTCGCATATGTAGGTAATCAACCAGAAACAACTTACGTATCTTCTCTCACAGACACGTTACAAAAGAGCTTGCTTATCTCCATGATAAACCGGGCATGTGTGTGCTTGACCTGTGATATATTGAAGTAAAAACCTAATTGTAATTATTTTAATAAATTCAAAAAAACATGACAGTTTGATAGCTCTTTATTAACTAACTTCCTATTGTTCCTTACCAAACATGCAAAGGGCTTCGCAGGGCCATGGCGAGGGCCCACATCGCCCACGTCTAGCTAAGTCACTGCAAATGCAAACAACTTACGTACATATGCAAACTCTTCCTATTGCAGTCGGTCACGGTAGCATCCGCTACCGTGACCGACTGCACTCGTTGACGAAGCGCTTTCCCAACGATAGCATACTCCAAATCTCATATATAAGGTATCGAAACTTTTGTAATGAGACGCTAAAAAGTGTTAAAGGCAAATACGAGGCTTGTCAGCTAGAGGAAACCAAAAATAACCCCAAACAATTTTGGAATACTATAAAATCTATTTGCCATTTCAAACGAAACAACAACTCCAATGAATTGATTTCAGCTAGAGCAACTCCTGAAGCCTCAGTAAATTATTGTAATGAGTACTTCTCATCAGTGGGGCAAGTATTAGCCGAAGATATCTTGCAGACCATGGGCACCTCCGAACAAGACCTGGCTCAAAAAGTGAAAGTCAATAAAGGCCCTTGTAACTCGTTGTTCCTCTCACCCACTGACCTGGATGAAGTGAACACTCTTATCCACCAACTTGGTAATAAATGTTCAACTGGGGTAGACGGAATATCCAACCAAATAGTTAAGGTCATTAGACAACAAATAATTAACCCACTCACGCATATCTTTAGCCTGAGCTTGTCTGCTGGCATTTTTCCGAATCTGTGGAAGACAGCCTCAATTACACCCATTCATAAGGATGGTGTACCCACCGTGCCTAATAACTACAGACCCATATCTTTACTTACCACCTTTTCTAAGCTCTTGGAGAAAATAGTAAATAATAGGCTAGTCGAATTTCTGGAGTCACATAATCTTCTGTCCAATGATCAGTTCGGCTTCAGACGAAGGAAATCTACAGAGGATGCTGTAAGGAGATTGACAGATCTTGCATCATCTTATCTCGATGAAGGATCTGCGACAATAGCGGTGTTCCTGGACCTGGCCAAGGCATTTGACACCGTTTCAATTCAGCTTCTCGCTAAAAAACTTGAGAATAAGGGAATACGTGGTGTAGCTTTGGACTGGTTCAGGAGTTACCTAACTAGTAGAAGTCAGCTGGTGAAGATTGACGGGTACGTGAGTGACAGTCTCCCTGTTAAATACGGCGTCCCACAAGGTAGCATCTTAGGCCCTACCCTCTTCATTATATACATGGATGACCTTCACGATCTAGATTTACCGGACATAAAATTTATCTGTTACGCTGATGATACAGCTGTTATTTTTAAAGGGAATGACTGGAATTGTGCTTACGCCGCTGCAGAGAGTGGCATGAAAATAGTTTCTCAATGGCTGAAACATAATTTGCTTACACTCAATGCTAGTAAAACACAATACATGTGCCTGCATAAAACTGCTGCAACCAGTCCCAAACCTCTCAATTTACGAATCCATTCCTGCCCACCATCCTCAACAGCTTGTAAATGTGAAGAGATCTTACAACGCAAAGCTAGCGTTAAATACCTGGGGGTAACGCTAGACGAACATCTCACCTTTCAGTTATACATCAGCAAAGTTGCAAATAAAGTCAGAAAGATTATGGGTATAATGAGAATACTGAGAAATTCTGCAGGTCTAAAAACTCTAAAGACTGTCTACTTCGCGCTGTGTCATTCCAATCTCACCTACTGTATAGGAGTCTGGGGAGGAGCTGCAAAGACTCATATGTTAGAGCTCTAAAGGGCTCAACGAGCGATCTTAAAAGTAATGCTCAAAAAACCTTTTCGGTACCCCACAAATGCACTATACAGCGAGCTCAATGTTCTCCGGGTTCGCCAATTGTTCATCCTAAAAGCTTGTATGTGCGCACATCGGTCGGCGCTAACCAGGGATAACTACAACACAATTGCAAATAGACGAGTGTATAGACTACCCGTGCCCACTGTTAGAACTAGCTTTGCTAAGAGGTTTGCCTGGTATAGTCATTTCGCAACATATAACGCTATCTCTGCTAAATGTGATCTACCCTTTTTATGTCTAAAGGAGGCGAAGAAGAAAGTGGAGCGCTTACTCGCCTCAAGCGATTACGATGAAACAGAATTATTTGTTGGAAACAGATAGTAATATGAACTTTTACATAAAACACACACTCACATTCACAAATACCTAAACACGTACGCACACACACATGCACACACCAACACACACACACACACCTACACACACAGACACACAGCGCACGCACGCACGCACACAGCGCACGCACGCACGCGCACACACACACACACACACACACACACACACACATACACACACACATACACACACATATATATATATATATATATATACATACACAACTACTCCTGCATAAGTTCCCGTCCAAAGCTTACTGTTTTAGAGCAATTTAATTTCAAAGGTTTCCCAAGTGACAGGTTCGACCTAGTTTGGGAACCCCTGGTAATTCAGCCATCCGATTTATTAATATTGTTAAGTATAATTTTGTAATTAGGAATAAGTCTATTATTAAAAAAGATTTTTTATTTTTATTTTTTATTGTCCGTGACTTCGCCCGCGTAATTTTTTTATTTTTTTATTTTACTTTTTTCAAGAAGCCCTTTTCAGGAATAATCCTAAGTTTAGGTTACTAAAATTGGCCCAATCGCTTCGAAAATCAGCCGGACCAAAAAAAATTTACAGATATACATACAAACAGACGAAAAAACCTACCAACGGCCAGGCAATATGGCCATTCATAAAGTTTTCCTTGTTTCTTATCTAGCTATTATAAGGAAAACCTACCTTTCAGTAACAATATGCGCTTGGCCTAATTTACCTCAACAAGCTAACAAACAACTCGACAAAAATACGGATTAAACTACAAGACTGATGACATCACTAGGATTTTTTTATGTTATCTGCATATAGAAACCCGTTGCAAACTGTGCTATCTGTACACAGTAAAATAACTGATATTTCGCCAGTCAACGTACTTAGACGCAAAACAAAGTGTTTAATCAGTAGAACACTTGCAATCCTCAAGAACAGAAGTATAAAAATGTTTTTGAAACTGATTCTGGTTGCTTTTATCGCCACGGCCCAAGCTTATACCGACGAGAGGACATTCCCGTGCGGCCACTCTAACCACCGTCCACCGCACAGGATCTACCATGAACATTTGAGCGGTACCCAAGATAAAGTCTTTAAAGATCTAGCGGCAGAAGTGAGAGCTATCGACGAGAAAGTGAAGGCATACTGCAGCCAGAATACGCGCGAGATTTTGGACACGGACAGCTACACAGTCTCCACTACGCTCTCCGGGTTTTCGAAAGAAAACTTCGCAGTCAAGATCAGAGGCAGGGTTCTATTAATTCGCGGCGCAAAAGGCGAAAGATCCTTCACTGAAACACGGATTTTGCCTACTTTCGTTGACGTTGCGATGGCATCGTATAGATACTTTGACAATACTTTGGAGGTCTACTTCCCCATCAACACAGACGCTAGCACATGTAACCTAGCATTCAGTGATACTATAACAAATATACCATTGTCTACCATTCCTGTGTTAGAACCACGGCATTCCTAATATCCATTAAATCCGTCGCAAAGATGTTGTAAAATAGTGGTAAGTTTTATATTATTTTTGTATTGTCATTATATTGTATGTATGTATTGTATGCCATAATCTGAATCTAGATTTAGCCCCTCTGATTTATATTGAGACTTTGTAACAAAGCTATGCACTGTGTACATTATAAGGAAAACTAAATGCAAACAAACATTGTTTTGTTTTGTTGTTTCAATTTCATTAAATATTTATGACGTTTTATCACTATTAAATAAACATATTTTCAATCAAAAATCCAAGTATAAGTCAACCGGTAAGGTTAAATATAGTGTTATCTTTCCTGGTTATGTGGTAAAATCGTATATAAAAGGCTGTTTTGGTTCAGAATGGCATAGCGTACCGAGTAACTACAAGTATGAACACCGTATTGGTTCTGGTATTCGCTGTCGCGGGCATTTCTGCACACTGGCATGGTCACCATCACCATCATCCTGGACATGGTCCGCACGGACGCTGCCACCACTTCCAAAATGACAACGATGGCTTGTTCTTGCATCTAGCTGAAGAAATGAAAACTGTAGACACGAGAGTCAAGGAATCCTGTGTGCAACACAGCAATTCGCTGACTAAGGAAATTGTGGAGACCAGCAGTTATACGCTCACCACTCCGCTTACCGGCTTCTCTGAGACAGACTTCAAGATCCAGGTCTCTGGCCGGGTGATCTACGTCAGCGCTTTGAACAGACAAACAGCCAACTATACTGAGATCAGGACGCTGCCAACTTTCGTCGACACTTCAAAGGCTTCTTACACGTACAGCGGCACAGATCTGGACATCGTCTTCCCCATCAATGCTGAGGCGAGTACTTGCAACCTTGACTTAAGCGGTACAGTCACAAATGTAGCGTTAGTGAAGTTCCCTGTTCTTGTAATTGAACCACGTCACGGTTGAAACGTAAAAAAATGTACCTATCAAAAACTTATTTAAAAGTATTGTTGATATATATATGCATTTTGTAGTGTTTAATTTTGATTGAATAAATTTATTATGTAATTAAAGCATGTGCTTTAATTTGTTTTTAAATACTTATTTATCTATTACATACATACATACATAACATCACGCCCATAATCCCCGAAGGGGTAGGCAGAGTCAAAGAGGCAGCAGGCCCCTTTAAGCACGTTCAGCTAGAAACTAGATTTTCCATCTAACCCAGCCCGGGTTAGATGAAAAATAAGTTTGGACCTAAGAAATTGGTGTGTCAGTCCGAAGAATTTATTTATTATTTAACCCAACTCAACTTTGAATTTGGCTAAATGTGGTATAAGGAGATAAGATATTATAAATTAAAAAGTTACTGTGTATCTCAGCTATTTAGTGGGGCTGGGGAAGGCTTTCTGGGGGGGGGACGATCATAGGTCTTGACGAAAATAAAAAACTAAAGGGGTACTATATGGTTCCAGGGGAAAAAATATCAAAGTTTAATGTTACGTACCTACGACGTGGGTTCGATACTGTTTCTAGGGTTCCGTAAAATACTCCGCTACCCAAAAGGGTTTCGTAGCCAATAAAGTTTGAGAACCTGTTTTGAAAGTTTGAGAACTGGTCTATCTGTTACCTCTTCACGCTGTAGCTATTGAACTTTAACCACTGAACCGTTTGCTATAACATTTTGTAAGTTCTATTAAAGTTTTAACAGCAAGGAATGATATAATAGACTGTACTTTTTAACCCGGAAAAGTTGATAGATTACGCATGATACACAATAGTCGCTATATAGCATACCGATAAGTTTATATGTATATCATCATCTTCTTAGCGTTATGTCCCGTGCTTAGACGGGGTCCGCTTAGACCATGATCCAGGATTTAGCGAGTCTGGTAATTACATTGAAGCGACTGCCGATCTGACCTTCGTAACCCTAAGATAGGGGAACCAGACAATTTTTGGATCATGGTTACAAATTCAAAGCTGTTTGAATTTGTAGGTTTCATCACGATGTTTTCCCTCACCGTCGAGCTAGTGGTATAAATATGTACATAGATTTTTTTAAATATAGAGGTACATGCCGGGGTTTGAACCCGCACTCCTCGGTTAAGAGGCGCGTGTCCTTACCATTGAGCTACCACCGCTCCGATAAGTTTATATGTATATACGTGAGGTAAAAGTACTGGGTCTTATAATCTTATATAATGTAGATCAGAGGTTCCTAAACTTTTTACTTGTAAGTAATAAAAAAAAACGTTGTTTAGCTCTTAGAATAACATAAAAAAAACTAGTTCAAAGTTGCGACAGTAATACATAAATACTAATTTACAATTCATAATCCCTCACAAACAATGACGATTGAAAAACAGTGAGCTAAACAATCGCTTTAGAATAGATCGAATACAAAAATTTACATCTCAAAACTTCTCTTTATCTGTACAGAACCCCTAAAACGATAAGAGAGAACAACCTTGCTTGAGGTCCGTCAAAGGTCATGTCATGTCGTTAGTGTTATAATCCGGGCTGATAAGACATGAAGACGCTTCGAGAGCATTCTCGAATCTTATACAAAGTGCGATCCATTCGTGTATCGACTACCGTTGGACCACAATGTCCGTGCACACCGTGTTCATCTTGCTAATCGTCGTCGCGTTCAGCGATCAGCACTGCGGCAGACGCCATAAACACTGCGACCGAACCGCCCACGCCAAGAATTACGGCCGCATCGTCTTTGAGGAAGTATCCCAAGCAGTCATAGACGCAGACACCAAAATTAAAACGAACTGCGAGAAGAACAAGAACGGAGAGACGAAAGAGATTTTTGACCTCACTCGCTCCGCAATCGCTCTCCTGACTCCGCTCATCGACTTCTCGGAGACAGACATCAGACTTGAGATCAGAAATCGGCTCCTATACATCAAAGCGTACCGACCCTGAGAGGAGATATACGGAGTTTATAGAACTCCCGGCAGTGGCAGACACCCGCGGAGCTCGTTTCAAGGTGGATTCCGGAACTTTGAAGATTGTTCTACCATTAAAGAACTCGACGTCGTGTGCCGATACTGTTGACGGCGAGGTTATAAACGTGCCAGTGCTTGCAATGGCGGATATTGAAGCTAAGTTCGGTCAAGATTAAGTTATGCAAATACGATTTATTAGGCAAATGGATTTTCTCTCTGAAATTTCTCTAAACTGTTTAACGTGTCGTGATTTTCTGTTTGTTAAAAAAAGCAAATTCATTATGTAAGAATGAGAGTTTAATAAAACAAAGCATTTTTTTGTACCATTTCAAAATACTTATAAGCAACTTGAGATTGCCTTCCGCCCATTACAAAGAAGCACGTCTATAGTTTCAAAATCAAGTTCAAGATGAATTCATTTATTACGATCGTATACGTACCTAATATGTACTGTGCCGCATTGCCGCACGTAGTAAAATATAGCACGTATCGCACGTACGAGATATAACATGATCAAGCATTTACTAACAGATAGAGTGATATATAAACTGTAATACGACGTTAATTAAATCAGTCATCTTCAGTTATCTACAGACATCTATTAACCTTTGTCTCATTCCACACCAGTCCCATTCGCGGTGATATTTGGCGGCGAACCCAACGTAATGGGGTAGTTGAGACTTATACCAACTGTTGTCTCAATTACCCCAGTCCTATACTCGGTTAAATGTACCATCTAAATATCTCAGTTTTCCACATAAATGCCAGATAAACTAATATCATATTGGTTATTAATCTTGTAAACCGATCAGTTACTGAATAATCGCTCTGGAAAAGCCAGACATTATAATAATACAAGTATACCTACTTTGTAACTTATACGTATTTCAACCTACATGTGTAATTTCTAATAGATACCTACATTTTGTCTATAGAATTGATAATTGTGATATCTACTATAAAAATTTTGTAAAAGTAGTATACTGTAATAAGGCTACTTTTTTTTTTTTTTTTTTAGAAACCAACAGCGTTACAATATTTAATACACAAAACACGATTACACTAATAGTAAGGCCAATAATAGGTAATAATTCCCTAAAACTACTTTATGATTATACAAGAATAGAAATACAAAGACAAGTCAGATTATCGAGCCAACGATACAAAAAAAAAACGCAAAATCTAACAAAGGTACTCTTGTTTATAACATTGCCAATTTATTTTTGAAAAAAAAAACCAGACGGATACAAAACAAACTCTCGAGAAATCTTATAAGGGCCAGCCTCTCAATCGCCACACTACCGGCTACCTTAGTGAATAATAACAACGCATGCACCTATTTACTGGCTGAAGTACCTATCTTTAAGCTATTTGGATTTTAGTATATCAATGGCAAGATGCCTGAAAACATTCTTATTACTTACTAGCTGTGCCAGCGGTGTCACCCGCGTTTAGGTTAATATTATAAAGACTATTTCCGTCATACATGATTTCTATGTAACTTTAACCATTAAGGCTGCACACGCGACGGAAGCTCAAAAAATGGAGTAACTTCTCCCGTTTTCCCAACATTTCCCTTCACTACTCTACTCCTATTGATTGTGGCGTGATGAAAAGTATATAACCTGCCCAGGAGGATGAAGAATAATTGTACCTAGTTTCGTTAAAATCCGTCGAGTATTTTTTGTTTCTATAAGGAACATACAGACAAAAATTTTACTAATTGCATTTTTGGCATCAGTATCGATCACTAATCACCCCCTGATAGTTATTTTGAAAATATATTTCATGTACAGAATTGACCTCTTAACAGATTTATTATAAGTATAGATTAATATATTGCTATGAATGTTTACATAAAAATACAAAACGAGAATATTAAAAATAGTTTGGAGATTTAATTATTTTTTTGAGTATGATAAACCTATGTGGATGAACGGTGAATAGTACAACTGTCATATTAACTTGTGATATAGCAATTGTACAATTGTTTTTTTGATTTGATTAGATAGGTGTGCAATGATACCGAGATATGTATTTAATTTTAAATGATTAATGATGACAATGACAATGACATGGCTATAAGATCTTCACATATGCACTTAACTATGGCACAACATAAATCGAACAAATTATTTCAATGAAAGTAGTCCCAGTATGGAAAATAGATCTTTATTACTCCTTAATACAGAAACTACTGAATTGATTTTAATGAAATTTAAATGACTTTGTGTTATCAATGTTTTATGCGAGCAAAGCAGCGGTCAGAAACCATTTTTGACAAGCTCGATGGCACATTTGGTAGTGACCCTGCCCCATGCGCCAAGAGTTGTGGGGTCGATCCCCACCCATTACAAATATTCGTATGATGAATACTTAAGTTTGTTCTGTGTCTGGGTGTTAATAACCAATATTTAATCTAATTTTTATATATTTGTAATACCCCTGTTGTTTCTGATATCCGTAACACAAGTGCGGAGTCAGATCAATGTATGTGATCGTCGAATATAAAAAATAAAATAATAAATCGATATTTTGAGGCTTGCCACAACAAGAGATAGTTACATCTATGTTATCATGTTTATTATTGTTTGCAGATCACCATTTAATTCGATAATTTATTTGACAACTAAATTACTTTAACGTCTAATGGTTTACAAATCTATTTACCAATATATCGCGGTCGTTATTGAACAATAATAACATGACACGCACAACAAACAACATTATCACACCGAGCATTAGTCATGCACTTATACTAGCAGTCTCCAGTTGTGTCACAGAACTGTTGCAATATGCACCGAGTTTTACTGTGTCTCTTCACCACCGTGGTGGCATCGCCGAGTAAACAAATCGAGAATGAGGATTTCCTCAATTTGGCTCGAAGTGTGACATCCCTGGACCAGGAGGTCGAGAGGATTTGCAACAGCCACGATGTTCACTTGAACGAGATGTATTGCTTACACCACTACAAGCTGGAAGTATTCCTGCCAGGGTTCAGAGAGGATGCTTTCAAGGTCAAGATTATGGGTAGAGTCCTTTACGTCCAAGGTAGTTTTCTTTATCTATTATGCCATCATCATATAGTGTTATTTTGCAGTGAAAAATTAATAAGTAATTAAATCCCAATCACAAGTGTATATATCTGGACTTAGTTTTCCTTTACAAACTCCTAAATAATAAAATAGACTGCCCTCCATTGCTCACAAAGGTAAAATTTCGCGTACCAAGAAGGTACCTACGTACTAGAATCACTTTTCTTTCGCCTCATTTAAGAAAAACAGTCCTAGGATCCAATTCTCCCACCACGAATGTGCAAAGGATTTAAAACCTGTGTAATTTTGTTGACTGAGAATGTATGATTCAACTGTTAGCAAACCTTATAAATAAATAAAAGATAATAAAATAATCATCTTCTGATTGACCATGATTCAGAATTAAGCAAGTCTGGCAATTACATTGAAACATCCGATCTGACCTGCGCGACCTTAACATATGGGAACTAGACAGTTTAGGATCATGGTTATACATCTATAGTTATTGGCTGTGCTGGTTTCATCCCAATGCTTTTTGTAGCCGAACTAGTGGTATAAATGCGTACATAGATTTGAAAATAGGGTACAGCGTAATAACAGAATGGTACCCCGTGCCTCAAAAGGTACGTGCCCAGATCTGAAGGCGCACACCTCGGATGTGAGGCCCATGTCCTTACCATTGTGCTACCACTGCTCTCTCCAATAATTAACCCTAATAGTTTTAGATAAATTATCTAATTATTTCTAATCCATATTAGTCCATACTCCATACCAATATTAAAAATTATAAAATGAAGGCAAATTAAGATTTTTTTACCATATCTTTATTTGTCTATCTGTCTATCCGAGCGGTGGTAGCTCCATGGCAAGGTCACGCGACTCTTAACCCAGGAGTGCGAGTTCAAACCCGGGCATGTACCTCTGGATTTTTCAATCGTATTTATACCACTAGCTCGACGGTGAGGGAAAAACATCGTGATGAAACCTGCAAATTTAACAACTTTTGATTTGTAACCATGATCCAAAAATTGTCTGGTTCCCCTATCTTAGGGTTACGAAGGTCAGATCGGCAGTCGCTTCAATGTACCAGACTCGCTAAATCCTGGATCATGGTCTAAGCGGACCCCGTCTAAGCACGGGACATAACGCTAGGAGGATGATGGAAGTTGATGATTTTATCTGTTTATCTGTTCTGTCTTCATACATTCCTGATACTCAATACTCGATTACACTTCTCTTTCAGCTATGAGAGGCCGGGTGGGGTTTTCGGAACTGAAGGTACTTCCTGTAAACATTGACACCAGTACAGCAGCCTGGACGTTTAAACAGGCTCATCTGATCATCATAATAAACTACCATACGCCTCTTGGGAAAACTATGCCCTACGGGTGTCGCCAGGCTAGTAGCGATACAGTATTAGACGTGGCAAATAAAAAGGATCTGAATACAACCTTCTGCATAGACGAAAAGAAGATCAGATATAACGAAAGTATCGTTTAATACAATAGTTACCCCCATGGACTAGTAAAAAAAGAAGGACTCCGCGCCACTAACTAACATTGAAGCTCCTCAGGTGCTCCACCTTGTCACGCAACTTACGTCACACATTGACATAATAAGTGCTCCACATGACAGATGTCCGATATCTGGTATCCATTAGTATCTCCCTCACACATGCATAAACGTGGCTTCACGCTATAGTATGACAGCGTGGAGTCCTTGTTTTATTAGTCAGTGGTTACCCCATTACAAAGGATTTGTACAAGATTCTGCTTATATGGATAAAGAATGATTACAGACTTCAAGAAAGCACATAAAAATTCGACGAGTTCAGAAAATGTTCAGCAGTGTGAATGTGACACCATTGGTATGTAGATCTACATAGAAGAGCAATGGTACTGACTGGTTTCAGCGTCTGAGTACAATATTACATACAACAGTACAATTTTCATTTAGTTCTTAACCAAATGTCTACCAAAGATTAAGATAAATACGATTTAAGTTGAAAGGTTGAATATAGCAGAGCCATCATGTTCCACAGACCTACTTAAGGACTGTCTAATTTAAGACAACTATAATACTATAAATAAATAAATATAAATAAATAAATAACTTCTTCAGACTGACACACCAATTTCCTAGTCCCAAACTAAGCTTATGCTTGTGCTATGGATACTAGGTGAACGGATAGACATACTTAAATACGTTTATAAACATCCAGAAAAGAAAAGTGCCAGAAAAGATTATTCAATAAGAATGTGGCTACTGCAAGCATTGAGCTATTATTACTACGTAAGTAATAATAGTTCAATGACTGCAAGAGGCCAAATAGTACTAAATAAGGTATTAGGTATTATAAAGGATCATAGCGAATTAATATCGAGACCCAATCAGAATGGTCTCTGCCTTCCTCCGTTGCTAAAGAGTGTATCGTAAAGTAATTTAATGTAAAATTGCGTGAAATATAAATAAATTACAATTATTGTCGCATATCACGAGTTTTATTTCAAACTAGCTGTTCACCGCGACTTTTTTTGCAGCAAAATTGTTCGGATCCATAAATACTTTTCTAAAATAAAAGTAGTCTGTACTCCTTAAGCACCTACGTACGTTATTTAACACCAGATCTACCTTATAATAGAGTTTTAACTAAATGTGGCTTTAGGTTCTCATTGCTCCTTGAACTCTGCTACCCGTTCGGGGATTGAGAACGTGATGATCAATGTATGAGCTAACAATCAATCAATGTTTTGACTGACTCGATGGCGCGTAGTGGCCCTGCCCCATGCGCCAAAAGTTGTGGATTCGATCCCCACCCAGGACAAACATTCGGGTGATTAATACTTGTGTTTGTTCTGTGCCTGGGTGTTAATATCTAATATTTAAGTATATATTTGTAATACCACTGTTGATTCTGATATCTGTAACACAAGTACTTAAGCTACTACCTCGGAGTCAGATCGATGTATGTGATGTCGTCGGATAATTAAATTAATTAATTAATTAAATTATTATAATTAATTAATTAATTATTATAATTATACTATTATAATTAATTAATTATAAAATTATGAGATGTCAGTTATTTCATACATACATAACATTACGCCCATAATCCCCGAAGGGGTAAGCAGAGTCAAAGAAGCAGCAGGCCCCTTTATCCACATTCAGCCAAAAGTAAAACAGGGCTGGGCTGGATTAGATGGAAAATTGTAAAAATGTAGTGACAAGTGGCTAGCTCGCACACAATCACACACCTAAAAACCGATATACCATAGTCGCCTTTTACGACATGCTAGGGAAGGAACAAGGAACACAGTTGGCACATTATTTTTAAGCCCCAGACCAACATGGGACAGGTATTATTATGAAAAAAAAATACATACATATCATCACGCCTGTAATAAGAAGCCAAGAGACTATAAGATCCTTAGACCACATCCAAAAATGTGGTGATAACTGGGTAGCTTCACCAAACAAACATCACTTATCAAACCAACACTACATAATGACAAAGTCAATAGGTATACCATATATATACCAATAGTCACCTTTTACGACATTTCACGGAAAACAAATTGCATTCCTATTAAATTCCAGACCAATATGGAATTCTGATCAGACGTGGGCTTTTACATAATGTCAACACTAACACTACATTATATTTTTGTTATCACAATACTATTATAAAGGCGAATGTTTGTGTGTGCGTGTATATGTTTGTTACTTCTTCACGCAAAAACTGCTGAACGGATATGGATGAAATTTGGCACAGACATAGATTGTAGTCTGGAATAACATATAGGCTACTTTTTATCCCGTAAAAATGCACAGTTTTTGTAGGATACAGAAATATTAGTTTACGCGGGCGAAGTCGCGGGAAAGAGCTAGTTCCCATTAATTCTATCTTATCTTGCTAATACATATTATGAACGCGAAAGTTTGTATGGGGGAAGCATGTGTGGTGTTTGTTACTCTTCCACGCAAAAAGTACTGCATGGATTTTAATGAAACTTTACCTTAATATAGCTTATGCATTAGAATAATACATAAGTTATATTTCATTAATGTACCACGCGAGCAGAGCCGCGGGCAGAAGCTAGTAGACTATAAAATAAATATCAGACTACATCACATACATTGATCTGACTCCGAGGTAAGTAGCTTCAGCACTTGTGTTACGGATATCAGAATCAACAGTGGTATTACAGATATAAACTTAAATATTGTATACTAGCTGTGCCAGCGGTGTCACTCGCGTTTATGGTTAATATTAGATAGACTATTTCCGTCATACATGATTTCTATGTAACTTTAACCATTAAGGCTGCACACGCGACGGAAGCTTAAAAATGGAGTAACTTCTCCCGTTTTCCCAACATTTCCCTTCACTACTCTGCTCCTATTGATTGTAGCGTGACGAAAAGTATACTATAACCTGCCCAGGAGTATGAAGAATAATTCTACCAAGTTTCGTTAAAATCCGTCGAGTAGTTTTTGTTTCTATAAGGAACATACAGACAGACAGACAAAAATTTTACTGAATGCATTTTTGGCATCAGTATCGATCACTAATCACCCCCTGAGAGTTATTTTGAAAATATATTTCATGTACAGAATTGACCTCTCTACAGATTTATTATAAGTATAGATTAACACCCAGACACAGAACAAACACAAGTATTCATCATACGAATATTTGTCCTGGGTGGGGATCGAACCCACAACTCTTGGCGCATGGGGCAGGGTCACTACCGAATGCACCATCGAGCTTTTCCTTGTCCTTGTTTATCGAGACTATAAACGCAACAAGAACGGACTTGATATGAATAATTTTAATTCGATATTTTTATCGAAAGTCGAGTAAATAAACGATGGGATTTCCCCCGACGAAATCTGTGCAAGTGACGCACTTTGTGCAAACAAAACATTCCTGTTTCTTTTTTAAATAAGCCATAGATCATAAGGCCATTGACTGGCCCGTTGGTCGAGTGGTCAGAGACCCTGGCCACGAAACCAAGGGTCGCGGGTTCGAATGCCGCTAGGGGCAAACATAGACATTTGTACTTGAGTCATGGATGTTTATAAACGTATTTAAGTATGTCTATCCGTTCACCTAGTATCCATAGCACAAGCATAAGCTTAGTTTGGGACTAGGGAATTGGTGTGTCAGTCTGAAGAATTAATTAATTTATATTTATTTATTATTTATCATCCACATTTTCCAAAGAAGCATAATTTCCCTTCTAACCCTTGGCCAAAAGAGGGTAACGTAGCTTGCTGCTCCTTTGACTCTGCCTACCCCTTTGGGGATTGCAGACGTTATGTATGTCTGTAAGTTGGCGTACTGGCTGCCTCGTTGGTCTAGTGGTAGCATGCGCCGCCAAAGAGCCAAGAGAACCCCGGTTCAAATCCCGGGTCGGGCCAAAAAGTAGTCCGTAGGACGGAGTCTGGAAGTTGGCGGTAGAATGACCCCCGTGCCTCGAAAAGTACGTTAAGCCTTTGGTCCTGCGCCTGACCTCTCTCTGGTTATGTCGAATGGCCGTCTCACCGTACTATGAGAGTAAACAAATAGAGAGTGCACCTGTGTTTGCGCACACACTTGTGCACTATAATATCTCCTGCGCAGATGGCTAATCCTCGTTGAGATTGGCCGCCGTGACCGATATCGGTAAGGTTATTTAATTTAAGTGACTGCCGATTTGACCTAAGATGGATCCTAAGATATGGCTGGATGGTTCCCCACCAGACAATTTTTGGATCGAGGTTACAAATCCAAAGTTGTTTGAATTAGCCGGTTTCATCACGATGTTTTCCCTCACCGTCAAGCTAGTGGTATAAATACGTACATAGATTTGAAAAATCCAGAGGTATGTGCCCGGGTTTGAACCAGCACTCCTTGGTTAAGAGGCGCGTGTCCTTACCATTGAGCTACCACCGCTCGAGTATACAGAAGGTCTTTAATAACTTATATAGAAACACGATTATTTAGTATATTTAACTTTAGATCTTTGTAATCAGAATTCGTTTTTTATTTTTGACCAGCTGTTGCCCGCGACAATGGCCTACGTTCTAAAATATAAACTACATAATCTTGGCATAGCACATTCTATCAAATTTCAATATGAATAAGGGTTTTTCCTAGCGAATACGAATCCCAATATTCTTCAAATCATTCGCCTCTACGTGTAATCTTACTTGCGCCAGTTATTTTGTTGTGTCTTCAAATTATTTATCTTGAATTCATAAATTATCTAAAAAGATATCCCTAATTGTTCATTATATAGTTTTCTTATCCCAGCTTTGACATCGCTTCGTAGAATATATTGTCTATCTTCCTTAAACAACTGTTATCAAACTGCCCCGTTATCACAGTTTAAATGTCATCGGGATGCCATTCTCGCAAGTCAGTCGTAATTCAAAGCTATTGAAGAACAGTCGCACCATGTTCAAATTGTTATTATTGTGTCTTGTTGCTCAAACCATTTCTGCGCACCGCAGGTGCAACAACCACTTTGGACACCACGGCCATCACCATGAATACCCGAGAGGGTCCCACAGACTTGACGGAGATTTCCACGAGCTATCTTGGAACATCGTCAATTTGGACAGGACGGTGCAAAGGATCTGCAGTAAGACCACTGGCCACTTGTCGGAGAATTTCCTGATTAGCCATTACGAACTGGCTGTTTCGCTGCCGGGTGTCCTGGAAGAAAATATCACCGTGCAGGTCAGACATAGAGTACTCTTCGTACAGGCAGTGAAAGGTGAAGATGTATACTCGGAAGTGAAGGTGTTGCCAGAGATTGTGAATGGGTATACCGCGGCGTGGTCTCTGAAGGAAGAACGCCTGGTCATCCAGATGACGTACTCGTCGCCGCTCGGCACTGAAGTTGTCAAAACCTGCACTTTCCCTCTGAACACTACGCTCATCACAATACCGAAGAACCCGAATATAGACGAGAGAGTAGGTTCCGAGGAAACCACAGAACAAATCCCTCAATCAACTGATCTCCCGCTTAATGAGAATGTATTTTGAAACTAACGTTTAATTACACAATAGTTTTCATAAATCTATTTATATAACTTTCTGTATAGAAATATGCCATTAATCAAACTTTATTCTGTATTAAAACACCAGTTTGTTATGTATTTTCGTATTAAATAATTTGTCTACACAAATATTGTATGTACCTACGTGAGTATTTTTTTCCCTCCAATTATATTCAGAGGCTGCAAAGTCTAAAGTAGGTTTAACTATTTGCACTGAAATATTTAGTACAATATAGATAAGCGAAATATTTCATTAAATAAAGCATAATGTATTATTACATTAATTAAGTATAAAGCAAAGTATATTACATTGAATAGTAAAAAATTATGAACCTAAAAATAAATTATACCTCTCATAATTACCTTTCATATAAAACCTATATAGTAGACGTATTGAGGAATAACCTCTAGGGTGAAATTCCAGCAAAGATGAGCGAAGCAGCTGAGCAGAGGGAATTTTTAAAATCCTGTATGAAAGAATCTTCCTTAATACATTCCTTAATACCTTTAATAGGCAATTAACAGGCGACTACAGTCTAAACAAACTTATTAATATAATACATATACTATCAGACATTAGAATACATCGCATACATTGACCGGACTCCGAGGGAAGTAGCTTGCGTAAGCTACTTACCCTCGGAGTCAGGTATATCATGTAGTGCTACTAGTGTTAGATATATCAGAATCAACAGTGGTATTACAAATATATAGGTACTTAAATATGGTACGTTAACACCCAGACACAGAACAAACACAAGTATTCATCACACAAATATTGTCCTGGATGGGGATCGTAACTCTTAGCTCATGGGGCAGGGTCACTACCGAATGCGCCATCGAGCCAGTAAGCCACAGAATTTAAAAGCTATATTATCATATTACTATCATATCACAATGACAATATCTACTAACTCTTACCCTTCAGTTGAGTTAACTTTAAACTTTACGTAAGCATAAAATATGAAATATAATAATATTTTAAAGGTATTAATCACGTCATTTGTCATACAAATCTATCAATCAGAACCTCCAGACACACTGTTTCATGAATATGTATATATTTGTAGGTACGGCGATCGAACCCTGTACGTAAAATTTATCTAAACCTCTACGCCAACGGGGCTGAAAAAATTGTGCTAATATGCGCCATCTATCAAAACATCACCGAACTATGTTATACATAAAATAATATGTACAGAATGTGGATAGTTTGTAGGTATTTAGTTTATTTAATACAAACTAGATGACTCTGTATGCACGCAATCTTAATCGTCCCATTTTGATTCTGGACCCAGCTGAATTGCTTGGATATAACCCTGCTAGCAGGGTTATCCCTACATATACACACATAACATCACGCCCATAATCCCCGAAGGGGTAGGCAGAGTCAAAGGGGCAGGAAGCCCCCTTAACCACATTCAGCCAAAAACAAAATTGCGCTGGGTTAAATGGAAAATTGTAAAAAAGTAGTGACAAGTGGCTAGCTTGTCGCCTACACAATCACATACCCAAAACCCGATATACCATTAGTCGTTCTTACGACATTCTAGGCAAGGAACACATTCTTTTGACACTTATTATAAGTCCCAGACTAACATGGGACAACATTTTATGATTTTATATAAAACTGAAATTATCTGACCCATGTTTCGGTTTTCGTATATACTAAAAAATAGCCTTGTATATTACCGCAGCTGCCACCCCCCCCCGACACATCCCCGAGACACCCCCAATTCTGCTTCTTAGTTTAAATCATGGAGCAAGTACAAAGAGGAGACGGCCTATGCAACTGTGCACTGTGATTCTCAATTGCATTGTACCTACTTGCTCCGTGGTTTAAAGGGAAAGCGACTAAGATCTGATTCACTTAACAGCTGGTCTTGTGACTTAGTGTTAACATGACTAATTGACCTGAGTCAAAAGAATACTGTAATATTAATTACTGGCAGACTAACAGAATTGTTGCTTTACACAAACTTACACGTAGCATTACACGGAACAAATATTTTTCTATTCTGTGGAACATTATGAGAAATTGGTGATTGTGAATTGTTGCGGAAATACCAGTCTACTGACATACCTTAGTTTAAGTATTCACGACAAGGGCCACGAGCTAACTACCTACTTGTCACTCACTACTTGTTCACAATTTTCCATATAACCCAGCAATTTGATTTTTATTTTTGGCTGAGTGTGGTAATATCTGTAAAAAGTCATAGAATGGTATCTTAAAACAAAGCTAGAAACTTTTCGTGGAGTCTCGTTAAATATTGAGTCATCATGATCCTCTTGCCCTTCTCCCAGTTCATCTGGGGTCGGCGCAGCATGTCTTCCACTTTCATGCGTCCCGGTTAGCCGTCATCAAGCTGTCCACTCCCATTTCACTCATATCATTTTTACGATCCATCCATCTCTTATTTGGCCTTCCTCTCCATCCATTAACATTCACACTCATCACTCTCTTTGTCGCATGTCCTTCTTCTCTCCTCATCACATGCCCATACCAAGATAAACAGTTTCCTCTCATCTTATTTATCTGGTGCCACTTTCATACTTCCGCCCATCGTTAAATATTGATTATTGCTTTTATTTTATAGTTTTCAGGTTTCGGTATACTTACTAAAACATGGTTGTATATTTATGTCACCCAAACCTACCACTTGTAACTATGTTATTACTAGCTGTGCCCGCGGTTTCACCCGCGTTTATGTTTAATGTTATATAGCCTATAGCCTTCCTCGATAAATGGGTAATCAAACACTGATTATTTTTTTTAATCGGACCAGTAGTTTCGAGATTTGCGCGTTCAAGCAAACAAACGAATAAACAAACTCTTCATCTTTATAATATTAGTATATATATGCTCTCAATTTGACTGCATAAAATAAATATATAGTATTAAAAAAAATTAGTGCCTTTACGTAAGCAAATTTTATTTCAACCCACATACCTCGCATTCAAATAGTGAATGTCTATTTGCCTATTTCCTGTGTTAGCCATTATGCAAAATTAAATGGATTCTTCAATGATCATCCGATCTCATACATGACAATAATGTGCATGTAAGTAGACTTATCTATTAAAAACGCAAATGAGAGGAAAACAGTAATTAAATCAATAAATAAGTACATTGTATTTTTATTGGCGAAACATTGTGGTCCCATTGCAATAAAATATAGTACTAATTAATTGTTTACTTATTTCAAAAGTAATTAAGCATGTATAAGTTGATATATATAACCATGATCCAAAAAATTGTCTGGTTCCTATCTTAGGGTTACGATGGTCAGATCGGCATTCGCTTCAATGTGATTACCAGACTCGATAAATTCTGGATCATAGTCTAAAGCGGACTCCGTCTAAGCACTGAGATTCCTGTAAATGGTCCCAATACCATCCAAGGTATCTTTGACAGTCACCTATTTAATTCAGTTCCATCGGTGTAGAGATAAATAAATAAATTCTCCAGACTGACACACAAATTCCCTAGTTCCAAACTAAGCTTATGCTTGTGCTATGGATACTAGGTGAACGGATAGACATACTTAAATACATTTATAAACATCCATGACTCAAGTACAAATGTCCATGTTCATCACACGAAACATTTGCCCCTAGCCGGATTCGAACCCACGACCCTTGGTTTCGTGGCCAAGGTCTCTAACCAGGTCATAAACTAAGCTAAACTATCTGATGTTTATTCCCATGTTGGTCTAGAACCGCCCCGTTCTGATTTGGGTCTGCCTACCTATTGTATCTCTTACCGAGCATGTCTTAAACAACTAATGGTATAATAGATGTTAGGTTTGTGAATACCTAGACGACAAACCTAGCTCAGTTATATTTTTCGTTGAATATGGTCTCTATCTACCCCTACAGGGATTGTGGATGCAATGGTATAGAGTTCCGCGAAGCCTTTTGGGGGGGGCACGATATTAGGTCTTGACTAAAATAAAAAACTAAAGGGGTACTATAAGACTCCAGGGATACGTCAAAAGTTTAATATTACCTACGTATCTACGACTGCGCGGGTTCAATACTTTTTAATTATTCTAGGGTTTCGTAAATTACTCGGCATCCGCTGAGGGTTCCATAGCCAAAAATGAAAAACTGCTGGTATAGTATATTTTAAATTGATTTCAACATTTAAAAACCAGCCAATCAATCAATCGGTAGCTCAAAATTATTAATTGTTCACTTATTTCAAAAGTAAGTAAGTATGTAGGTATAATTTGATAAAGTAATAATCTAAATATATATTATTATACTGGCTCGATGGCGCATTTGGTAGTGACCCTGCACCTTGCGCCAGGAGTCGTGGGTTCAATCCCCACTCAGGACAAACATTCGTATGATGAATACTTGTGTTTGTTCTGTGTCTGGGTGTTAATATCTGATATTTAAATATATATTTGTAATACCACTGTTGTTTCTGATATCCGTAACACAGGTGCTTAAGCTACTTACCTCGGAGTCAGATCAATGTATGCGATGTAGTCTGATATTATTTATTTATTTATATTTTTTATATACATTTTAATTAAAACTTTATATGCATGTGTATGGATAGTGTTTCTTATAATGTAAATACCTAGCTAAATATTAAGATACAACTAATGTTGGGGTCACAGTTGACAGACTATATAGATAACACAACTACATACCTATATTGATATTTAATATCTCATTTACTTACTTGACACAACAGAAGTGATAATGTACAATCAACAAAGACCTAGTACTTGTATACAAAGCCATTTCACTCTTATTGCGTTGATATAAAGTTCAAAAGTGTTAACACCTTTTCTCGTTGATATACCTATGTATTTGTTGTTCAGTACTTATAATAACTTACCCAAAATGGCGTAAGGTGAACTAAATCTTCTAGGCATAACTTAGCTAATTGAAATTTAGGATAACCCTATATTTATTTCCTTGGACACAGTTTAGCTATTTAGACAATAACGGTTAAACAGGCTGATCAATAACTTACTGTTTTAATTTCAAAGAAAACTCCAATGTGTATTAAATTTTCTTTACTTCGAAAATTTACGAAATTTAAACATTTAAAAGACTATATTTATTTTCAATTCAAAAAAATAAAATAATAATAAAAAAAACATTTTTTTGATAAATCTATTTAAATCCTAGTTTGATCACTTCCTATAAGTAATAGGCACGAATTCGAACTGGTCCTTCAAATCTACAGCGTAGGTGGTGGCTTCAACTTTCTCGTTCGAAATCTCGTTAGTCTCGACTTCCGCAGTCCGCAGTCCTACATCGACGTCCTCGATGGTCGTCGTGACGGTCTCCATCTCCTCGCGGCTGATAGCTGGCGCTTGCGTCACATGGGGCTCCTCAGTCACAGCAGTTTCAGTAGTAGCCCCCTTGAGAGGGAAAGTAATAGTGAGGGTTTCGTCAGAGTAACCCCACAACCCAGCGGGGTCAACATTCGTAGGCAGTGTGCGTATATCAACATAACTACTTTGACCGCCGTCTGCCGTATTGTGAACCGCCTGCACCATCACCATACCGTCACGGGCCTTCACAACAATCTCCTTCGCGTTAAAGCGGGGCAGAGATATCCTCACTTTGTAGCTGTTGCCGTCCACGCCGGCTGACGCAGCGTACGCGTTGAATTGGGAGTGGAAGCTGTTCAGCATCTTCTGCAAATCTGCCATTTCCGTATTGAGTCTCTGCCAGAAGTTGCCGGTGTCGAATATGTCGCCGCTGAAGGCGCTGAGGTCGAGGTCGCTGTATCTGCCGTAGCCCCCGAAGGCATGGTGTGGTCCATGGTGGTGGTGGTAGTGCGGAGCGGCGCTGGCCACAGCCAGCACGCAAGCTAGGGTAAGTGCGAACATCTTCGTATATACTTTGGTACTGAGTCGCTCGACGGATGACAACATCTTTATATACAGTCAAAGGTCAAGTCACATGTTATCAAGCTTCTAGATGCTCCGTTCTTTGTGGAAACGGACAGAGCTGAACTTGTTTATTCCTGCATTCAATTTGTTTTTGTGTGTGCTTTTATGAGTTTAAACAATTTAATTTAGTGTTCGTGATAACATGTTTTCCTCGTTTAAGGAAAAAGGGCTTGTTTTGTTATTTTGTTTTTTTTTGTTAACTAACTTACTTACTTAAAAAAGTATCAAGTATGTGCAAATTAGGATCCTTTTAACCCTTTAACGGGCATAGTGAGCTGACAGGAGAAAATAAAAACTAATATCGTTTTACTTATCATATTAAAGTAGAAGTTAATTTGTATTTTTTATACATATACATATATATTTATTGTTTACATAACATAACGTAACGCCGTAATCCCCGAAGGGGTAGGCAGATTCAAAGGGGCAGCAGGCTCCTATAACTATATTTTTTTTATTATTTACAAGGTGGTAAAAATTATCTTTACCTGAAAAAGGAAAAAAGGAAATGTTTTAACAGTCGTATGTTTGAAATAACAATTCTTTATTAAGGTTTCCGTGCCATAAAAATGGGTGATAACGAAAGCTAAGCTATGTTCGCCGTGTCAGGTTTTAAAACGGGTGACCATTCCGACGGCACTTTATGACTTCCCATGATGAACAAGACTTTCTTTATCAGATATGTTGAGATTTGCTGGGCTAAGCCCACGAAACAATGATTGCTTCTGGTGTTTTGCAGTTGGTGAAATCGACGCACCCAACACCGTAGATGCAGCCAGAAACCTGGTGAAGGGACGAAACAATCAAACCGTTCGCCTCATATGCCCCTTCATAAACTAAGCATTTTTCTTATGGAGGAAAACCCTCTCAGATACCTATAGATTTAAAAGATAGTCTGCCGTTGAGAGCAGAGGTAGGTACGCTTTTTTAGTTAAGCCTAGATCAAGGTCACTATCATCTTACTAGCGTTATCTTTCTAGTATTTATCCCTCTTAGTCGGGGTCCGCTTAAACTATGATCCTGGATTGGCGACTGGTTATTACATCGAAGTGACTGCCACCTGACTTTAATATTTCTACCGTAAAACCAGACCGATCATGATCCAATCTGTACAGTCAAGATATCGATATGAAACCAAGGTTTTACCATATTGTCCATGTGCTGACTTTCCCTAATCAACAATTAGGTAAGTGGTATAACGATTTAAATTTAGAGGTTTGAATCAACACACCTCGCGTGTGAACTGCGTGCTCATACCAACGAGCTATAGGTACACCGCATTCCAAATCTAAGATTATATTAATATTGACTAAACTAGCTGTGCCCGCGGTTTCACCCGCGTTTATGGTTAATAATAATAATCAAAAAAAATATTTCAGACAGCAATGGGTCCATAGAATTACAAGAGTTAAAAGAGAAACAAATACATAACAAAGATATTCTAGTCAAAATTATATCAACACTCCCACCCAGTACTTTAGGATGGAACAGTCCATCTTGCAGCAATGACCGATAGGACGATGTTCGCGCTGCACTGAACCCGGTGCAGCAACGACGCTATGCGCTTGCGCCTGTTGGCGTAGAAGTCGTCTGTGCGCTCCTGCGCGAACATGAAGCCTATAGTTGTAATATAGGCTGTAGCCTTCCTCGATAAATGGGCGCTCTAACGCTGAAAGAAAAACTCTTCAGCTTTATAATATTAGTATTTGGTAACCTCCTACAAGTGCCTGACCCCTACTCAATATGCCTTAAGTACAATTAAATACATACTAATTAGGTTCAAAGATCATTATTAATTTCTCTAAAAGAATTACAAAGGTAATTCACTTACCGAGAAACATATATGCTCTAATAACTAACAGGGTTATACTTTAATAAATAAATGAATTGTGTTGTTCAACGCATAACACCCGACTCGACCGCGCCACCACGGATGTAACACGCGCATTAATTTAATTAATTACATTTCTGCATGCCTTAATATGAGTATAGAGTACATTCTAATTAATATCTTGTATGGTTCCCGCCCAAAATATATAGATATCTGCATAGTTATGGATACGACAAATATACTCATCTTGTCCCAGTGTCGAGATCAGAAAAAATATTTATCATAGCTATATTAATTAAGATTCCATCTAACCCAGCCCGGCTTTATTTTTGGCTGAATGTGGTTGAAGGGGCAGGCTGCCCCTTTGACTCTGCCTACCCCTTCGGGGATTATGGGCGTGATGTTATGTATGTATGTATATTAACAGGCTCTATAGCATATTCGGTAGTGACCCTGCCCCATACGCCACCCATGACAAACATTCATGTGATTAATACTTATGTTTGTTCTGTGGGTGTTAATATGCAATATTTAAGTAAATATTTGTAATACCACTGTTAATTCTGATATTCGTAACACAAGCAGAGTTAGATTAATGTATGTGATGTAGTCTGATATTTAATATTATTATTAATTATTAAATCATACGGGGACGGTAAGGGACGAATTGCAGAACGAATTATAATATAATTTTTGAATTCAGTGATTCGTCCCATTGGGACAAAAGAGGTGTGGGACGAAACACTGAACTACCCTGAGTCTCGAAAACAAATGCATTAATTTTCTTTCAAGCCAGACCTGGTCTTGGCCAGGAGTTCCACTCTTCTATTGCCCGATTGACAGGCCCGTTGGTCGAGTGGTCAGAGACCCTGTCCACAAACCCAAGGGTCGCGGGTTCGAATTCCGCTAGGGGCAAATGTTTCGTGTGATGAACATGGACATTTGTACTCGAGTCATGGATGTGTTTATAAACGTATTTAAGTATGTCTATCCGTTCAACTAGTATCCATAGCAAAAGCATATGCTTAGTTTCGAATTAGGGAATTGTTGTGTCAGTCTGGCGAATTTATTTATTTATTTATTATTATTTATTCAAAAACCTCTGGCGAATCACTGATAGTTTCCATATTCATTAATGAATAAACCTAACGCTTGAAAGTATTCTCGCAGGCCAAAATGAAAAGCCATTTGCAGGCTACGGCATGGCCCCTGCGTCTACTGAACAGTCTAGCTTAGCCGTTCTACGCCCGAGCCTAGTTGACATTTAGGCAAATCTGAAAAGTTTAGTATACCTAACTAAACTAAGCTCGGCTTTACCACCCTTCACCAAGAAACAACAAATTGCAAAATTCCGTATATAATTACGCGGGCTGGCACCGACTCCAAAACTAACTGATTATTGTAAATATTTAAATACGTGTTAAAGATTAATACTTTCATCGAAGCAGTCGGAATAATATATTTTATATTTTTTAGTGTTTAGACATTTAAATAGCTATAGGCAGGTTTTTACTTGTGTTTTTTTCATAAAAAATTTAGCGGGGTTTTTTGCAGCGCTTATCATTGTACAAAATTGGGTTTTACCAGCGTACAACTACGAAACAACAATGATATTATATCGTTAGACAATTTTGTTGATAAATACACAAAGTTGAGCGTAGATAAAGAGGTCAAAAAATGGGATTTATACATCACTAGCTGTGCCAGCGGTGTCACCCGCGTTTGTCTATACTTATAATAAATCTGTAGAGAGGTCAATTCTGTACATGAAATATATATTCAAAATAACTATCAGGGGATGATTAGTGATCGATACTGATGCCAAAAATGCAATCAGTAAAATTTTTGTCTGTCTGTCTGTATGTTCCTTATAGAACTAACGCGGGTGACACTACTAGCTGTGCCAGCGGTGTCACCCGCGTTTATGGTTAATATTATAAAGACTATTTCCGTCATACATGATTTCTATGTAACTTTAACCATTCAGGCTGCACACGCTACGGAAGCTTAAAAAATGGAGTAACTTCCCCCGTTTTCCCAACATTTCCCTTCACTACTCTGCTCCTATTGATTGTAGCGTGATGAAAAGTATACTATAACCTGCCCAGGAGTATGAAGAATAATTGTACCAAGTCTCATTAAAATCCGTCGAGTAGTTTTTGTTTCTATAAGGAACATACAGACAGACAGACAGACAGACAGACAAAAAATTTACTGATTGCATTTTTGGCATCAGTATCGATTACTTATCACCCCCTGATAGTTATTTTGAAAATATATTTCATGTACAGAATTGACCTCTCTACAGATTTATTATAAGTATAGATTAAACTAATTCTTGGAACCGCCTTTAGAGTATCGGTCAGAAACATGTTGTCGTAATGAAGTACGTAATTGGTTTAATTTTATTATAAAAAACATAATTAAATAATTAAAATTTAATGCGTTAAGTGTTATTATTACATTTTTCATAGACTAATGTCATAATATTTTTTTTATATTAATTTAGACCACTCCACCCGGGGTGGGGGGGGGAGTGGTTATGTGGGACTCTCCCCCCCGTAGCAAGGGGCCTACCCACTAAAACCCAGGGGTGTTCCGCCGAATCACTCGGGAACGAACTCCAACGAACCCCTTCCAGCGTTTGCCCCACTCGGGCTCAACATATTTTTCTCTTTTCGAGCACTTCGACTGGGCGCCCCTGGAACACGGAGAGGCGCCTACGTCTGGGCTAAGAACACTGGTGACGGACCCCCCAATTGGTCACGTGAAGATGGCACGACGCCTGCCGGGCCTCCTGCGGCGCATGGGATGAGAAAGAGGGTCTTGCTCCCGCTCCCTCTCGGCCGCCTTCTTCTGCGAAAGGATGGTGAAGCAGAAGACCGCCTGCCACGCTACGTCAGACTCTACCATGCCTCGCGTGAACGCTGGTAGTGTGAGGTCACTTCCCACGACCGCGGATAATTGTTCGCGAGGGCCCGCCCATGCCGGACACACCTCGCGAGTGTGATGAGCTGTGTCCGTGACTCCTTCGCCACAGTGGTGGCATTCATTTGTTGGCTCTCGACCCGCCACCTGGCTTAGGTATTTTCCAAAACACCCGTGACCGGTGAGCATTTGGGCCAGATGGAAGGTCATTATGCCATGTTTGCACCCAACCCATTCGCGCAAAATGGGCCGGATGGCCGCCACTAACTCTCGGCTAGCTGTTGTATAGTTTCAGCCCACCGATCAAATAATACGTCCCGGGCCTCTTCTCTCCAGGCCTGGAATTCGCGCTGATGAGGGCAAGGGTTGTTTTCCGCCTCTTCAATACGACGCCGAAATATTATTAATTTAAACCTACTTTGACCTACTTTGACTGGCCCGTTGGTCGAGTGGTCAGAGACCCTGACCACGTAACAAGAGTCGCGGGTTCGAATCCTGCTAGGGGCAAATGTTACGTGTGATGAACAATTGTACTCGAGTCATGGATGTTTATAAACGTATTTAAGTATTTATGTCTATCCGTTCACCTAGTATCATAGCACAAGCATAAGCTTAGTTTGGGACTAGAGAATTGGTGTATCAGTCTGAAGAATTTATTTATTTATTTTACTTAACCAGGGTTTTACCGCAGTAATGAAATACTATATTACAAATATACATACTTATAGATACTTGAAGAATTTTATCTACCTACTTAGCGTTTTGTTATCTCGTCTCAAAATTTATCCATCACCTTTCTAGCTATTAAGAAGTCTAGGTAGGGTAGGAGGCTAGAAGTACGTGTCCGGGTTTCAACCAACCCCCCTCCTATTGAGTCGCGTGTTAGATTATCAAAAAATATTGAATATGTATTTTTTGCTTTATCTGATACTCGAAAAATTACAAAGATACAGCGCTTCAAAGATCTGAAATTTAGCGCTTTACGTCACTTGGGATTATTCCACTTTGCCCTACCAAGGCGCCCACCTGAACGGTAAAATGTACACACCTAGTGACGTCACGCGGTACTTTGAAGCACTTGTTCTTCATCAGAGTTCATTGTTAATTTGTTGAACAAAAGAAAAAATAGGAAAGCAATATTTTTTTGTTATTTCAATAGTGGACTTTTTTTTTTTTTGAGGAAAATAGCCTATTAACCCAAAGCTTTCAAGACATTGTATAAATTGCGTCAAGTAGGTACTTGTACCAACTTGTTACTTTATCATGTTACATACCGCAATAACTAATATAATGACTAATATTTTAATACATTGTACCTAATAGTTATACGCTGTACTTTTAAAAACATAATAACGGCAATTTGAAGTCTGTAACTCACCAATAACTAACTAACTAACTGGATTGAGCTAGATTGATAGAAAGGCGCCAGTTCATCTTTATCGAGGAAAGCTATAGGCTAAATAAAATTAACCAAAAACGCAAGTGAAACTGCGGGTACAGCTAGTAATATATATCTAATAATAATAAAATTAAAAGAATCCGCCTACCTTGTTCTCTTTCTATATTTATAAAATTTACATCAATTAATTACTAATAGATGATTCTATTTGTTCCTACTTAGTTTTGTACTATTTTTTTTTTTCAAATAAAAAAAAAAAGTAACATTAATGTTACTTTTCTTTTTTAAATTGATAACGGCGAAGCATAAAACAGAGTTACCTAATATATTTATCGGAATGTATATTTGTGGGTATGTTCATCTATTCCCTCATATTTACTTGTAGATATCAGATCGAATATACCTAGGTCTTCTTGTTTCTTTTCGTACTTCCGTGGTATGGCCAACACGAGCACTCTTATTCGTGAATTAATAAATGCACGGTGCATACACTTATTTACTCTAGTAAGTTGATAATGATTAATTAATATTACCAACAAATTAATGTGACAATCGTCTGACTAAATAAATACCTACGTAGATACCACATTGTCATATTGTGTAATTATAGAACATCTGTCTTGTCTTTATAAATAATACCTAATAAAACGTTTAGTTTAGTTTAGTTTAGTTTTAGGTAATTTTATGAATTATTAAAACAACAACCGAAATTGTAATAGCATGTAAATACGCTATGAGCTTAATAGATGGCGCGATTCCAATCATTGGTAATTAATAGTATTTTTTAACACAATGCTTACACAGAAAAGTCGGATCTCTTAAATCATTTAATTATTTAAAGGTATGAATATACAAGAACACAAATTGGGGAATGACAATACAAGTAATATTGCTTGTTTCCATTCCCTAGGGGTACCTTTAAAACTCGCTCAGACAATGTACAATATTTATAAATATTTTTGGGTCTATCGGTGGGTGTAAACCCTAATACATATACCAATTCATTTGTGCCTAAACATTGCTTTTACATTCCTCATACCAAATACTCTTTCAAACTACCTATACTAATGATACCCAATAATTCAAACACACAATTTCTAAAATTCTAGTAAGTACTTATATATTGTATTCCAATTACATATTACATAGATATTACTAGATTCTGAATAAAATGTTGTGACAAATAATGCAGAAGCTATTTCTTTCTTTTCATATCCAATAGAATTCCCAACAGGCTCACAAAAAAAAAGAGTAAGTAATTTAAAAACTTTACATAATGATCTAAATCAGACCCCAACTAAGCATGGGATGTAATGTAACACTAGGAGGATAATGACCATTGCTTTACTTTTTAAATGTTAAAATATTTGTAGGAATCTGCAGTTATATAACTGACAACAGGTCAAATAGGTACTTTTTTACTTCTATACCTATCCTCTTTTCAGATATCTTCGGCTATCTCTGCTTACTTCGCTAGGGAAATGGAGTGAAGTTTAGTTTAGTTAGTTAAATTAAAAATCCACATGAAATGACTACAACGTCGTTTATTTATCATTTTCCTCACACAAAATAACTGGGTCATCACGACATCAATTGTAAAATTAAATAAGAGATCAGTGACTTCTGTGACTTCTGGAATGTTCTGTTTAGCCCTCTGCGCCCTGCACTTGCTTTCTCACCGGTCCAGTCTGGATAATGGGGACGACTCTCTCGTTCTCGACTTTAGGAGGCGCTTTCAGCGGCGCTGACACGGTCAAAACTCCATCAGACGACAATTTAGATGTAATTGAATCAGCTTCTACTCCCTCAGGCAACGAATACTTCCTTGTGAAACTTCTAGATATAAATCCGTGCTCGTCTTGTCGCTCCTCGTGCTTCGCTTCAACGATTAAGAAGCCATCTGCACACTTGACAGAAATCTCCTCGGGCGCAAAGTGTTGCACGTCCAAATTGACTTGGAATTTCTCTTTGTCCTCCTTTATTGTGGAGCCCACGTCGTTCGCCGCTGCTTGCAGATTCCTCCAGTTCCTATGGTAGTCTCGGTTCGCCTCGGGTAAGGCTAGGATGGTCAGGTAGTCTTGCGGTGTCAGGCCCAACCCGAAGTGCTGATCCATGATGCGTTGGGGCCGCTGGCGGACTCGCGGACGCTCGTATTCAATGAAAAAAGGGTACATCGACATTTTGCTTCGACTAGTTTTACTTGAAAATTAGTATTTTATGCAGTGCAAGTTATCACAGCGTGTAAATGCAAGTACTTCTTCACAAATTCAACAAAATTCACCGGTAGATACAGTTCACAATTCCGTGTAGTTTAATGTTGATTTCACGAATGACGTTAGCTGTCAATACGCTGGCTTTTATGGCTCACAGCGCCATCTCGCTGTATCTGGAACACTCTAGAACTTGTATCTAGAGAGGCCGGGACCGCGCATGCTCGAGTGACGCAGAGAGATTATTCGGGAAAAACAGAGATCATAAACAGTTTTTATATCACATTTGGCATGACAATTCGTTAATTTAGTATAATTATGTATGCATAATTAATTGTTATCGACATTACAGTACAGTAAAGGTAAATAGCTCATAAAAGCAGCGATATAGAAATATCAATACAAGTAAAATTAAAGGGTATGTTTGTAATATAAAAAATCTTATTTAAGTAAGTCAAAGTGACACCAAGTAGAGGTCATGTATAACTATCTTAAAAAGTGAATACAGACAGATGTTTTTAATTTAGAGCAGTAAGATCTCTTTAGCCAAAACAAAAAATGTTTATGATTACAAAGAAAGATATTTAATTTACAAACAAAATGTTTAGTTCCTTATCTCAGCCATGCTGTTGCATTTAATTGCAAATTACAATTCAAGCTATGTTTCATTGTAATAGGGAAAAACTGTAAAAAAATGGATTTCGTTACTTTGTTGTTTACATTGTACTATTGGCCATCCCAAAAGGTTGACAATACCCGACTTATCAATATTATATCGAACCCACAGGTAGCGTATATGAATCTCGAAAGTTCTATTCTGTACATACACGATAATTTATTAATTTTTATACTTTTTTATGTGTGTATTTGATATTTAAAAAATATATTTAAGAGAACAGGTAGACATTTATTTGAATAAGAACAAAAAATAAACAGAGCAATGTAAATTGGTTTAGCTACTCCTCGATAGATGGCGTTGTACTCCCTTTTTTTTAAACAATTTATTTCATTACATATTTTCATAGAAACCTAATTTATAACTTAATTATGACGATAAAATATGAATTATATTTATATTATGGAGTAAGCTTTATTTATTATTATGGATAGATAATTAAAATGTAATGTTCTAGATCTTTATTGTTTGGGCCATTCTCATTTTGGTAAAAAGAAACTGTGCATTCATATTACAAAGTAAAATGCTTGTATTACTTATATTATTTCCTTTTATAATTCATCGAGTTAGTTCATATAAATAGGATTTTTGTTAAATCTTCCAAAATGTATTCATGTTTTTGAATTATCATTAAGAAAGTGATGAAAACGTCACCTCCATGCCGTGTGCAAACTCATTTTACGATATCATAGACTCAAATAAAATAAATTTATCAGTAATAAATAAAATAATTTATCTTAGTTTTCAATAATACATAAAATTCACTTTCTAAAAAACACCATATGTTTAAAACATAGTAAAAATAGATGGTTCTAAATATTTAATAACTTTTGTGCATTGCATAAACATCACCTCCATGGACAAAGTTCTTGAATGCTGTAACAATCCCTCAAATTAATGAAAACAGTTTCTGAACGCACCCAGACAACAAAAACAATGCCACCTTTAAAATTTTTGTCAGTCCGCCATTGCTGGGAACACTATTTCGGAGTACAGCCTTACAAGGTAATATTTTTTTTAAATTAGCATGCTATCTTGGTCACTTTTGTGGTGTACATGTTAAATAGTATTTATTTAATTAAGGTCTATCAAATATCATAAAATGACGAGTCATTATAGCAGGTATCTTGGTACTTCGTCGTTTTTTGTGTTCAGTACTTGAGGTTATGAAGAAACGGTACCAAAGTTTAAAATGTCACCTCCATGGATGTCACCCACGTGGATTACCGTGCCAAGGAAAGATCCACGGAGGTGACTACATATCCATGGAGGTGAAATGATATGATCGTTTATTAATAATTTGTAAATTATCTATATGATTAATTATGTCTAATATATTCTTGACCCAAGGTAACTACGGCGCCTTCTAAAAAAAGTCTGGAAGAGATCAGACGCAAGAAAAAAGAATGCGAGCGGCGACGTCGGGAAAAAATAAAATCTGATCCGCAATTGTATGACCAGGCGAAAGCGAAGGAAAGAGCACGTTATAAAAAAAGAAAAGAAGAAAAGAAAATTATACCTATTGAATGAACAAATGTCAGAAATTAAATAGAGAAAGTAAAGAAAAGAAAGGCGTAAGAGGCATAAAAAATGCAGAGAAAGTTCAAGTGACATCGAAAATCAACCAGTTTCAGTCAGATATTCTCCTACTGTTTGAAGCACCCGCGCTCGCTGTTTTAAGCACACATTCTCCCTCTGTCTCAAACAGACGATCTCGTTCTGTTTCAAGCCATTTTTGACATCGTTCAGAGACTCATCTCCATCTATATTGGCAAATAACTTGCCTAGGATTCTTGCTTCCCCAACTAGTGATTCTAATAAAACATCATATCAAAAAAGACTGGATTAAAGACAGTAAAACATATATTTTAAGTAAGAAAGTGAAACTGCAAGAAAATATGATTTTAACTTTGAAGAAAAAAGTTAACGCACTACGAATGAAAGTAAACAGAGAAAAGGGAAACAAAAATTATCCTAAAACACAAAAGCACGAAGAAAACACTGTTAGAAAATTAAAATCTATAAGAGATTTTTGAGATTTTTTTGTATATCTAGGATCTGCATTTAGTAGAGATGGAAGGTACTCCGCTGATATAGAAAGAAGAGTAAATGCAGGGAATAGGGTGAATGGAGCGTTAGGAAAACTTTTAGGCAGCAAAATCTTAAGCCAGAAGGCCCAGCTCGCCATACACATGCGGTGCTGATTCCTACGCTAACATGGAAGCGAGAGTTGGGTATGGCAGAAAGAGCATGAAAGTAGAATAAACGCGGTCGAGATGCGGGCGCTGCGGAACATCTGCGGTGTATCGCTCACAGACTGCGTTCGGAATGATGATGTAAGAAAGATAGTTGGTCTGAAGGATAGCGTCGGAGTTAAGGTAAGAAGAGGCATGCTCTGGTGGTTCGGACATGTGGAAAGAATGGATGACGAAAGATTGACTAAACAGATATACAATGCGAATGTGGAAGGATGTAGGAGCCGCGGAAGGCCCAGGCTCACCTACCACGACCAGATTGGTCGTGTATTAAAAGAAGGTGATGTTAGGAGTCATAAAAATCGTAGAGCTTGTATGAAAAGGATTATGAATGTTGAAGAGGCGAGTGAGGTGTGTAAGGATCGTGCCATATGGCGTTCGGTTCTCTCTGCCTACCCCGCTAGGGAAGTGGCGTGAAGTTTAGTTAGTTAGTTAGTTAGATTTTTAATTTTTTGAGAATACTCGGCTAATGGCTGGCAAAAAGATGCAATTACTCGGAATAAAGTAAAAAAGCAGAAAATATTGTTAAATGATTCACATGGAAATCTTCACAAGACATTTTTAGCTGAAAACAACTGTCAAATGAGCTACGCTACTTTTTGCAGACTCAAACCATTTTGGGCTTTGCAAGCTAATGTTGTAAAACGTGAAAACTGATAAAATTGAGAAGACTAACTGACTTGTGTTCCTACTACGACTTATTTAGTTAACGACATAAATATATTTAAATTAAGTACAGATGCATACTTAAAATTACTATAAATTAATAAATACGAAAGTAATTACATAATTAATAAAGTAATTGTTTAAAAATTCGTATTATTTCACATTACATAATTCATACTTTGTTCAAATTATATAAATATGTCACTTCCGAGGATCAGTGTCACTTCCGTGGAGAGGCGTTTTTATTTTTCCTCTTTTTCAGGAAAACTACAGTAGAACTAGCTCGGCCTATAAATGCAACATATTGTAATTTATTATACCTTTCATTTGAGACTACTTTGAATCAAATCAAAAATCATTTTTTTTTTCTAGAATTTGCAATCTGTTTTTGAGAATGGCCCGTTTACAACCAGTTGAACCACTCAACTTAAAGTAACGAATTTAAAAATATACTTACCTACTGTACTGTTCGTAGTACTGTTAATAAGTTTGTCAATGTTCATATCTAGTGAAATATGTTAATGAATGAAAAAGTCTTTATGTATTGCGGCACATTTTTTTCGATTAAAATGTAGGCGCATTACATACCTATATTAAGTAGGTACGATAAAAAGTATTAGCCTAAACTGTTATTATTATGAAACGAACGCCAATAAACTTGTATAATATTATGTCTAAACGACGATACAAATTAGTAAAATACGGAATATTATGGTTCATGGATACCTTCAGCAAACAATGCAACCTAGGTAGGTAAATATCTATCATTTGTCATCAATTGTTAACTAGATATCAAGGGCGGCTTTAGTAATCGTTATCAAATAAAAGCAAGTGAGGTGTGTAAGTCTGCCTACCCGCTAGGGAAGTGGCGTGAAGTTTAGTTAATTAGTTAGTAAAAAGTAGGTAATACCTACATACATACATACTAGGTATCACGCAAGCACGGACTAATAAAAAAAGAAGGACTCCGCGCCACTAACTAAAGTAAAGGAGGAACACCTGTGAAGCTTCAACGTCTAACTAGCAGCGCGAAGTCCTTCTTTTTTTACTAGTCCATGGTCATGCACACTATCTACTCGGCAGACCTACCTAAAGTATTAAATCATGCTACCAGAGCACATACCTATATATTTGTAAGTAAGTATATTATGTAACTTCAGCATATCACTACAAATACGTACCTTTCGTAGACCCGCCATTTCTCCAGCGGTCGTTGACCTCGAGTCCTTCAGTGCACTTGTCTGATAGTGTGCATAGGGCTGCCAAGTGCTGAAATAATGGGTCAACTAGATTGATAGTCATAATTTCAGAAAATCTGATCTGATAGCCAAAGATCCATTTTTGATTGATAATATCAGTGGATTTGACGATTTGAAGTAACTAATAACCGGACTCGATATGTACTATAATGAATAAGTAGCAACAGCTTGATGTATCAGCGATAATTTAACAGCTTTGGTACAAGTAAATTACTTTATTTGGCCACCATCGAACATTCTTTCGAATCTTAAGGTAGTGTTTGGGTCACGTGATAATATTACCAGGTCTAAACTAACCGCTGCTACCTTCATCATCGTATACTTTTACCAGGAGCAACCTAGAATACAAGAATATTCAAAATCTAGAAGGAGACAGAGGAACGTTTGAAGTCACTTAACTACAAACGTTCCACTGTCTTCTTCTAGATATGTATTATTGAATTCTACTATCAATTGTACCTATCAAAATAACTTAATGCCACGGGCCCCGACCCGACGGCAAGGGGCCCTGAGCCCTCTCCATCCTATGCTTTTGCTCTGAAACACAATACGATTCAAGCGAGAGCCCTAACCGACGAAAAGGTTATGGGCCTCAAACGGTATATAAGCCACTGCTGTCTTTAACAGTTAATTTATTAATTTAAGAAGGGTTGGAAAGATAATATTTAGGTATTGTGTTAATGAAACGCCACTGGACAGTGCGAACGTTTATAATATGTATGTATAAAGATTGTGAAACAGTTGGTAAAAAAAAAAAAATTTACAAGCTCGATGGCGCATTTGGTAGTGATCCCGCCCTATGCGCCAAGAGTTGTAGGTTCGACCCCCATGCAGAACAAACATTTGTGTGATGAATACTTGTGTTTGTTTTATGTCAGGGTGTTTCTATTTAATATTTAAGTGCACCAGTGCTTAAGCTACTTAGCCCGGAGTCAGATCAATATAGGTATGTGATATTGTGGGGTATTTATTTATTTAAATACCGGAAGTCCCATGTTGGTCTGGGACTTGGCCCATGTTGATCTGGGACAAAAAAAAAAGAATGTGCCAACTGTGGTTCTTGCCTAGCATGTCGTAAGAGGCGACTAATGGTTTACGGGCTTTTGGGTATGTGACTGAGTAGGCGACGAGCTAGCAACTTGTCACTTCTTTGTCACAGTATCCATCCAACTCAGCCCACTGTCCCATGTTGGTCTGGGACTTAAAAAGAGTATGCCAACTGTGGTTCTTGCCTAGCATTTCGTAAAAGGCGACTAATGGTATATCGGGTTTTGGATGTGTGATTGTGTAGGCGACAGGTTAGCCGCTTGTCACTGCTTTTTCACAATTGTCCATCTAACCCAGCCCGGCTTTATTTTTGGCTGAATGTGGTTGAAGGGGCTTGCTGCCCCTTCGACTCTGCCTACCCCTTCGGGGATCGTGGGCGTGATGTTATGTATGTAAATACCGGACATGATTAAAAGCTCCACATGACAGTATAAAAGACTCCTGAAACCAAAACCCTATATGTACATAAAAATGCACCTCCCTGCATTAAACACACACAGGTCACGATTCACATGTTTATCATCTGCTATTTATAGAATGCCGCTACGAGCTCTATTGAACAAGCACTTCGATCGTAAAACGGCTTCGCGGTTGCATAAGCGTTGAATTTAGTCAGTAAGGTGAAGGTCGAACGTGGATTACGTATTAGCCACAGTATTATCGGATACGGATGACAGTACCTTCAACATCACTATCCCTGCGAAAAAAGCCGACGCCGGGCTTATTATTCAATTATATATTTAATAAACAAATATAAAATATGGTAATAAACATGTATTTTTATATTCTACATATATTTTTAAATATATTTTCGTGGGGGTTTCCCGCTGGTGTCATTGGGGAAAAAAATATGTGACTTAACTATGTTCTATTTCTTTCTTGACAGGGAGTGCAAGTGCCATTTTATGTTTTAAATCCGGAAGTAATTGTTTGGCTGCTTTATTTACGACAAAACCACGTACATATTAGCTTCAATCTTTTACAGGATATAGGCTAAAGCTATTATACAATAAAACTTATAACCGCTTTACAAATGCTTACCTTTTCAATAAGTTAAAGAAAAAAAAATCTCAAATAAAAAATAAAAAAATGAATGTGGTCCTATTTATTCAATCGCCATAAGTAAATTTTGTGTGTTTGAATATTTGTTGCAAAATCGAGTAAAAACGAATGAAAAGTTTGTTTGAAATGGGGCACAGCACACAGGTAACTTATGAGTTGGATTAACACACAAGATTTAATATATTGTTTTTATTTTATATATATTTATTTTATTCTGACGATTTATAAGTGATTTTTAAAGCCTATGAAAAGAAAGATAATTTCATTTCAGATATTTTTATACACAAAAATATTATAATATAATATGTATGACTATGCATTTTCCCGGTGGGACCATGTCTTAGGAAATTAAAAATCATGTTAAACGCAGGTAGTTTTTTCAGGTATTTTAAATTTATTTAGATACACAGATGTTTTTCCCTTACATCATCATCGTCCTAGCGTTATGTCCCGTGTTTAGACGGGGTCCGCTTAGACCATGATCCAGGATTTAGCGAGTCTGGTAATTACATTGAAGCGACTGCCGGTCTGACCTTCGTAACCCTAAGATAGGGGAACCAGACAATTTTTGGATCATGGTTACAAATCCAAAGTTATTTGAATTTGCAGGTTTCATCACGATGTTTTCCCTCACCGCCGAGCTAGTGGTATAAATACGTACATAGATTTGAAAAATCCAGAGGTACGTGCCCGGTTTGAACCCGCACTCCTCGGTTAAGAGGCGCGTGTCCTTACCATTGAGCTACCACCGCTCCTGTTTTTCCCTTACATAATAGACGATATGTAATATTCACTATGTTACATTACGCAACAACCCAACCCGGTAAGGAGACATTTTGTTAAAATCCTTACTACCAGTTAACCAGTACCAGTCGTTACCATTTGTCGTTACAATTAGATATTATGGCGGGTCTCTGTAATAAAAACTTATGATGATCGCACGTATCTTCAGTGCACTACGTCATAAATATGTATGTACATAGGTCTCCAGGCTGTCAGGGAGCGGAAACATTTAATAGGGTAGCAAAGGTTTTGTGCATGAGATAAAATAATGTTGACATACAATCTTGGTTATCGTTGTTTATATTTTTGTACTAACGCCATTTAAGTCTATTGAAACGTGAATGAAAACACGTTAATTCTCTGGGTAACAAATTAAATGAATGATAATCAAAAATAGAATAATCATTTTGATTTATAAACACTGAACATATTAATGAATAGCAATCAATCAGGTATAGTATAATAAAAAAATTCATAGAATAGATATGCTACATGTTATTGCCCCAAAAAATATTAATTAAAAGTATTTTATTACCAGTGTAAATTGAAGTAAAGAACCACATTAATACAGGGAAATACAAAATTAATCAAAAACTACTTACATATTAACTTTAATATTATCCAAATAGGTACTCTGATTATAACAGGCTGAAATGATTTGCATGAAATCTTATTGGTTAATCTAGTCAATAATATTAGAAATAAAAAGTAAAATACCATAGAATCTAATCATATCATGTAATGTTATTTTAAGTTAAGTCCGGAAATAAAACCTCTTTGCAGTCTAGACTCCATGGAGCCGGCAGCGGCAACAGTTGGCAATAGCTGGCCAGACAGACGGCCATTATTTGCTGCGCGGCGCGTCATGCGCAGTGCAAACACACAGATCCGTCTGGAATCCCTTCTGTGCTACCAAGAGATACGTAAAAATGTCTTTGCTGCCCCTTTTATTGGAAATGGAACGTCCCAGGCGGCTCCAAGACCAGCATTTCGCCCTGGCTCTGACGCCTGAAGATGTGCTGACAATTGTGGCGCCCCAACTATCGCGGGACTACTATCGTCCTTGGAAGCAGATGTCGTCCATTTTACGCGACACCGGCTCCACCATAAGGACGGACAAGGAAAAGTTCCAGATAAATCTGGACGTGCAGCATTTTGCCCCGGAGGAGATCTCGGTGAAGACGGCTGACGGGTTCCTGGTAATCGAAGGTCGGCACGAGGAAAAGCAGGACGAGCATGGGTTCGTGTCCAGGCAGTTTACGAGGCGGTACGCGCTGCCAGAGAGCTGCAACGTGGAGGCGGTGGAGTCTAGGCTGTCTTCGGATGGAGTGTTGTCTGTGACGGCGCCGCTAGCTCGTCCGGTGGCCAACGAGAGGGTGGTGCCCATCATGCAGACTGGACCAGTGAGGACGCAGCCTGATTTGAAGGTCGAGCTCGGCCACGGTGAGTCAGCCGAAGGCGCCCCCGTCGAGAATGGCCAGTAGTAGTAGTCACTGCATCGGGACGGCTGCCAACGCTGCCAAACCATTTATAGCGGATGCACCGTTTGTTATTTTTAGCGAATGCATCTCGATTTTGATAAACTGGAAGTGAATGCAGGTTAATTTGCGTGTTTGTAGTGAAGTTTCGCTTGTGATTACATTCCAAGAGTTTCTCCTGTTATTGTGTTCAAAATTCATTGTGTCAATAAACAAATTTTCAAATTGTAATGTGTTCTCTTATCATTGTATCACCCAACTTACTACTCTTATTTTGATTTGATTTTTATGACCATTTTTATCTATGCTTTATTTTTTTATTTGGTCTAAGATCAGTGATGTTTACATTCATAAGTTTTTCGTGGTCTAAGTGCAAAAAAACTATTGCGTCTTTTATATTTTCTTTTAAAGATTTTATAAGCAAATTTTACAGATCCATGAGTTTTAAATTTTAATAATACCTACCATAGATTTTTCATTATTGAAGACAGTGTTCAATAGTAAATTGAAAAAAAAAACATAATAAGTATATGATTTTCGTAATATAATTAACATGGCTACATACATAGGTATTTATATATGTATTTATAAAATGTATTTATATTTCTCAACAATGTGACCACCTTCATTGAAGGTACCTATATTAACAATTTGAATGATTTTATATTGATCTTCTGTGTATTGAAATTACTTTCTAATATAAGGGGGGTCTACAAGGTTATTTTTAGTATAAATATACGAACGGCATACTTTTTTAACTCATATGTACCTAGTATATTATTACTCTGTGCTCCTACCTAATCTAGGTTAGACTTACAAATATTTTTTTTAGGGAGGGTAGGTAAGCATGTCAAACAACAAAAAAAAAAAATTCAAATTCTTAAAATAAAAATTTATTTAAATTGTAACTTAAAGTAGGCGATTACACAAGAATAGCACAAGATTCGATCAGTCTTAAGAAAACAATAACGTAATTATTTTACAAATCCTACACTTCACTTCGATGTCCCAGCCTCAAATTCTGAAGATCCTAGTTTCTTCTGCACTGGTCCAGTGTGGGAGATGGGGACAATCCGTTCGCCGGTGGAGGGCATGGCAAGGACTTTGGGCGCGGTGACCGTCAGGACTCCGTCCGATGACAGCTTGGACTCCACAGTGTCTGGCAAGCATCCCTGGGGAAGCGCGTACCTCCTCACAAACTGCCTGGACACATAGCCATGCTCATCCAATTTCTCCTCGTGTTTTCCTTGCACTACGACGTGTCCATCCACAACCTTCACATTAACTTCTTCAGGCGCAAAATGCTGCACATCCACGTTGACTTGAAATTTCTCGTCGTCCATCGTGATTTGTGATCCTTCCCTCAGAGCGAGCTGGTTCATCGCCGATGAAAGCTGCTCCATGGGCTTCATCATGTTTTCCCAGGACCGGAACGCGTTCTCCCAGGGTTTAAAGAACCGGTGAGGGCTGAACATGTCCCTTGTGGCTAATTGGAACGGCGAATATCCAAAGAAGTCGTCCGGTCTGAAGAACTCGCGTTCCATGCGGTGGAAGGGTCTTTCAAGGTCGAAGAAATATGGTACCATCGACATTTTCACTTTTTTTCACTTTTCTCCACTTTGCGTTCAGTGAGGTTTAACCGTATTCAACTGCCGTGACAGCAGACTCAAGCCGCTTTTATATACTCGTCGACTCGTAGCGCCCCCTATACGAATTTTCTAGAGCAATGACGAAGTTGCTTCTAGAAACCGGTAGGTGTTTGTCGAACAATGTATAAGAAAAATCTAGAATATTGCGTTAATAACGCCCTCTAGTGAGAAGTAGCGTTACTAAAATGTATAATTATTGTGCTATTTATTTCAGATATGGATGTTAAACGCCACCTAGTGTTGAATAACTTAGGTAAATATGTTATACTTTTAAATATATTGTATAGATAGCGTGCTAAAAACAAAATTTTAGTAATTCCTACATGAGACGAATGCATGTAAGCCACTATTAAATCTGTTGATAGAAATACTGGGACTAAATCTTCCACTGTTTTCTCTGCTGGCGGCGGCGGAAAAAAAAATGTGTAATTTGTATTGTAGTACGTGGTGGAGAATTATTCACCAAAATAGAAGATGATTAATTTGTTCTCCATTTTTTTTTTGATTAACGAGAAGTTGTGTTTTTATTTTATTCTATTAGTTAGTTAGTTATCTCTTTAGAATTTTATTTATCAGTAATTTATCAGGCGTCGTTTTTTTTGCCGCAATAGAAATAATAAGATATTATTTGGAAAAAAACGCTAGTCCCACTTTTTCTATTTTGTGTTTCGATGGAAATAGTGGGGATACATCCAGACAAATAACACTATTTGACGAGCGGCGGGTTCCACTCTGGCGATGAGGGGTACCGCGGGGTTTTCGCTTCTTTACCTCTAAGGCTCTGCCTTCGACGATTATGTGTATTTAAGTATTTATGTCTGTAAAATACAGACATACCTTTCAACACGCTAGCAATTCCCAAAGGGGTAGGCAGAGTTCAAAGAATCCAAATTTTAATTTTGAGTTATGTAGGTAGGTATATGTTTATCATGGTAGGTACGTTAATAAAACAACAGTTGATTACACAAGTATATTATGCACTTGGTATTGGTAGTAGTCGTCGGCGCGGCGGCGCGGCGGCAGGCAGCCCGTGGCGGCCACGCGCGCGTAGTACGCGGCCGAGCGGCGCGGGCGCCGCGTGCGCTCGGCCGACGAGTAGTCTACCTCGAACAGGCCGAAGCGCTCACTGGGGAGAAGAAAAGAAAACGTTATATTTAAATACATGCATCTTATTTTAATATCTTTCATATATGTTGTAATAAAAACCTAGTTTCACGGTGTTATTTGAAAGGTATGAGAATAGTTCGTATAGTATTTTTCACCCTCCTAGCTTTTGTTGTTGACTCGGTAATTAGCTAATACCTACACAGTTTTATACAGAACATTTATTCATTGAGCGAATAGGAATGATGACTGCATTAAAAAACTATAATTTAGTCCGCCAGTTAGATTATACAAAAATATTAGACATATTTTTCGCTTATCAAATTAACAAAAAATCACAAAGATCTTCAAATTTTTCGAGTGGGGGCTTATGACGTCACTATTTCGCAAAAAATTACAAAAGCGTGACGTCACGCGCACCTTGAAGGAATTGTATCTTCGTCAATGTTTGTTTGACAAATAAATAAAAAAATACATGTTAATTTTTTTTATAATCTGACTGACGGACTAAAGAGATTTTTTTTGTCACCTTGCCTATTAAACCAGTACGCTTAGACATAGTAGTAAATACTTATATGGCAGTATTTATACATTCATGTCCTGTATCATTCTCTGGTGGGATTTTTCCATTTCGGGCCAATTCATGATGCAGGCGTTGGCAGAACCACAACATAAATCTACTTGATCCAGATCTCAAACTGAGTATTACACGTAAGAGGTGCCTGTTTATTGATATATAAGTAAGTTAGTATTACTTACGAGAAGCCCCTCATCCACTCGAAGTTGTCGATGAGACTCCAGTAGGTGTACCCGAACACCTTGCACTTGTCCTTCGTGACGGCCGCATGCAGCGCGCGCAGATACCTGGTAATTACAGACTTATATACCTACAAGATATTTTTTAGCATAACATGCGGAACCTCGTATCAAGTTCTTTCCCTCGTAACAAGTTCAATAAGTATATATTTAACTTATTATTCTAAGCAACCAATTTAAAGGATATTAGAAAACTAGCTTCTGTCCGCGGCGTTGCTCGCTTAGTACATCGATGAAACATAGCTTATGTGTTATTCATAATGTAAAGCTATACTATTGTAAAGTTTCATTAAATTCCATGCAGTACTTTTTCGTTTATAATATTAGTATAATTAGAAAAAGCTTTCATGTTATTTTAGAGTAGGCTATTCCAAACTGCCTCTACTAAGCATTATCCTACTAATATTATAAATGCGAAAGTTTGTATGTATGGATGGAGGTATATTACTCTTTCACAAAAAAACTACCGAATGGATTTTAATGAAACTTCCGAATAACATATAGGCTAAGTTTCATCGATGTACCACGCGAGCGAAGCCGCGGGCAGAAGCTAGTGTTACATAAATACATATTAATTTTATTACGTTTAGAGGCATCCAGGGTAGTTAACTCCCCACGGTGCAACACGTACCCGTCAATGTATTCAATGCGTCCAGGGTCGTCCAGTCCCGCCACCGTCGAAATGCCGTTCTCGGTGACCAGCACGAGAGGGTTGTCGTAGTTGTCCTTGATCCAGTTCAGCGCCTTGCGAAAGCCCCACGGCACCGTCTGTGGGACATTGATCTTTATTTAAAGGTGGTTAGACGCGAAACCGTTGGTAAGGCATGGGTAAATCAGCAGAAATCTTTGTCACTCACGTGGGCGTAGGCAGCAATACAATATTATTTGGTCCAGAGGGGGCAATACAATATTATTTGGTCCAGGGGGGCAATACAATATTATTTGGTCCAGGGGGGGGCAATTCAATATTATTTGGTCCGGGGGGGGCAATACAACATTATTTGGTCCAAGGGGAGGCAATTCAATATTATTTAGTCCAGGGGGGGGCAATACCACATTATTTGGTCCAGGGGGGGCAATACAATATTATTTGGTCCAGGGGAGGCAATACACCCACGATATTAACACCCAGACACAGAACAAACACAAGTATTCATCACACGATGTACTTATGTCCTGTGGGGATCGAACCCACAACTCTTGGCGCGTGGGGCAGGGTCACTACCGAATGCGCCAAGCACGTCGGTAAAAGGTATAAATTACAAGACAACCAGCTCATTCACGTCACCATAAGTACATAAATAGTTTTATGCCGGTAGATAAATAGTTTCATGCCGGTTCATCTTGGTAGAATCAACGTTCCGAACCTGGCAGTAAAATCACTTAATTGTATTATGTTAATCATAACTACTTTTGTAAGGCCTACATGAGCGGTGGTAGCTCAATGGTAAGGACACGCGCCTCTTAACCGAGGAGTGCGGGTTCAAACCCGGGCACGTACCTCTGGATTTTTCAAGTCTATGTACGTATTTATACCACTAGCTCGACGGTGAAGGAAAACATCGTGATGAAACCTGCAAATTCAAACAACTTTGGATTTGTAACCATGATCCAAAAATTGTCTGGTTCCCCTATCTTAGGGTTACCAAGATCGGCAGTCGCTTAAATGTAATTACCAGACTCGCTAAATCCTGGATCATGGTCTAAGCGGACCCCGTCTAAACACTGGACATAACGCTAGTAAGATGATGACATGAATAAAGATGTTTCTATAGGAAGCTGATTCCAACGGTACAACTCGGGAAGATGAAACTCACTTTGAGCCACGTGGAGTTGGACTTGGGCCAATCCTTCTTCTGCGACAACAGCGCTCCCATGTCGTCGTCGAAAAGCGGTTGCATGCTGATATTACCTGGCCTGTAAATAAATGAAATGATTTATTTCTGCAAGTAGATTTGTAACAAATTCTTTTGCACGTCACACTTTTTTACCCTACCACGTTCGACGGGAATGACCTGATGAGAAGAGATGCCGCAACAAACTCAACAGATGACCTTTTATTATATAAAAACATGTTTTACTTATCTTTGGGAGTGAAACTTCAATGTGGTACTCACTTCTTACTCGCCAAGTAGGTGGTATAGTGGTTGAAGCCCATGAAGTCGAAGGAGCCTTTAATGGCTTCCACTTCCTCGCTGCTGAAGCGGGGCAGACGCGAGCGCGAGTACTTCTGCAGGCGGGAGTTGGCGTCGACGCGCGCGCGCATCGCGGCCGGGTAGTCGCCGTCCCGCGAGAAGATCGGGTGCGCGAACCAGCCCAGCTGGAATATTTGCATGTATTAACATGTAAATCTTAAGATAAAGATTATTAAATCTTTATCTTTATCTTTATACCTATATATAAAAAAATCATGTCACAGTGTTAGTTTCCATACTCCTCCGAAACGGCTTAACCGATTTTGATAAAATTTTATTTATTATTATTTTATGGACAAAATATGGGTATTGAAAATGCGAACGACAATCTTGTCCAAACAATTTTTTGGACGTTTACATCAGTCATAATGTATCAACTGTGTTCTTTGACTATCATGTCGTTAAAAGTGACTAACGGCGTATCGAGTGTTGGGTAATGTAGGCGACGAGCTACCCATATAGGTGCATACTTTTAGAAAATTTTCGATCTAGCCCAACTCAATTATCTTTTTGGCTGAATGTGGCTTAAGCCATTGGAAATAGAACACAAAAGTTCATGCATATTTGCATATTTACTTACGAAGAATTGTCTGGTAGTCTCAGCAGCTATTTGGTCTTCCTCAGAGTCGCTATTGGGCTCAATCCACGCGAAGTCTAAAGTGATGCCCATGAAGCCTGTACAACAAATAGCAGTCTATAAAATTTTATAAATTTTTTATAGTTATATAAGTTAAGGTTCCAAATTTTATCTGTGTTGAGCTGCAAATTTTTTGATTTTGACGCGGGGAATGCTTTCCACACTGTCATGTGTGGGACTTTTAGCTACCTTCGGGTCGAAGGTCCCCTCTTCGGCCTAAGATATGGGTGGCCAGGTTGGCCCACTAAACCCGCGCTCATCACAAGTGGAAGCACCATAGTAGGGTATCTTGGCCCAGACTTAACTACCAAATCACCTCCGGTGGTCACTACTAAGTTAATGTCCCTCGCTGTACTTCAGGCAGAACATAAGCGGCTCGTTGAACGTTACCCACATGTGTACTAATGATCTTAGGTGTTAAGCAGCACCTGAAGACGTTCAGTGCGCCAGGCCAGTGGCGGATTTACAGTTTTGGTCTCCCTAGGGCCCTAGGCCATGCAGTAAATACCAGCCGCCCCTTTCTAGGTACCAAACTCCTTTCTATGTGCATACTTTAAGTTATTTTTAATACAGTTGCTCAAAAAGTGGCGTATTGCAGGGACGTATAGCGTTCGGGATGTGGGCTATTACATACTCGTGCTTTTTTTTTACCTTTCCCGAACTCGTGCGTTCTCTTTCCCAACTGTCAAAATAATGTCTATTAAAAAGAAAAAAACTGTACCAATGTCAATGTATATGTGAATTATAACTTTTATAAGAATTGAATGATTAGTTAGTTGATTTTATGGTGTTTTTATTATTTTATTAAATTGCTTAATTTTTTCGCAACTGTATTAAAAATAGTCGTTCAGTACACGTACGGAACCGTCATTGCAACATGTTTCGACTGTCAACCCTCGCTTTCGGCTGCGCCTCGGCTCGGGTAGACATTTGTCGGAACTCTTTGCAATGACAGCCTTTCCGTACTTGTAATGAAATATACTATTCTTCATAACATCAGTTAATTTTTTATCACAATTGGCCGCCTCTCAATCTACCCGCCCCAGGCTCGGGCCTACTGGGCCTTAGGGTAAATTCGCCACTGCGCCAGGCGGTACTCATTGTACCACTGTGCTGCCATTTAACAGCAGCTAGCGAGTCTCAACATGCTGAGCGTCACTTACTGCGCTGCCGCCGCTGGTACTCATCATGGAACATGCGGTAGACGCGCGCGTGCGCCAGCAGAACATGGTGGCCGCACATGTAGTCCTCGAGCCCACTGGAGTGGCCGCCGGGCGCGTCCCAGCCGCCGTACCCGTCGTGGCAGAACGTCAGCGGCTCGTTGAACGTCAGCCACATATGGACGGATGACCCGAAGTTGTCTAGAAGTACCTGGAGATATATTAAGACGATTATTTGATTCACTTTTGAAGAGTCAACGCGGCACCGCCCCTGCTTGCGAGGTGTAGGACAGGTTCATCAACTCCAATGGCCACTTCGACGATCTTGAATTTCTTGCCAAATTGCTAGAGTTGCGCGGACCAGAGTACGACTGTACTCCACCGCGCGCATTGCTTGATTCATGAGTCCTTCGGTTCCCTTGAACATATATGTCACTCTCCCCTTTCTGGGGAATGACAGCATATGGAACACCTTCGGTGTCGGACGCCAGGACAGTAGGCCCGCTAGAGAACACGCTAGCGCCTATTATTGGTAATCGTTCTGCCTTTTTACAAGTACACAGGAGCTACTAAGTAACGGCGCGGTTTTTAATACAGAAATAGCAGTGATTACTACGACTAAGACTACGATAGCCTTTATCGGTTCCACAGAGGTCATAACTACATTTAAAACATAGGGTATCAGATTAGACAGCTCAGTCAAGTCAATAAACTTACTTGTAAATTGTCAAAACGTTTTGTTTATTTATAATTTTTTTAAAACGAAAACATTGATACGTTCATGCTCCCGCTAAACCAAAATCCTGAATTTGCCGTTGTCACTCATTTCCTAAGACAAGCATATCTATTTAACCCCACAGCTTCATCCCCCAATTAGTGCTATAGTATCCTGATCACATTGGCTCTCCACGGCACCACAATACTTACTCTAGCGTAGTCGACGAAGTAGTCCACGATGATGGGGTTGGTCCAACCACCCAAGTCCTGCAGGTCCTGCGGCAGGTCCCAGTGGTACATGGTGACGACGGGCAGGATACCACGGCTGCGCAACTCCGCGAGCAGCTCCGTGTAGTACCTGATGCCGTCTTCGTTTATCTCACTGCGGGCAGAAATGGTGTTCTCAGTGAAATGTCTTTACCGACTGGTTAATAGTTCCCCGTCTTGGTCTACGTGCAATTCAAGGCCATATAGACTTTTCGGCCCAGTCTGATGGGGGCTTATAAATATATGTGCAAAATTTGGATAATCGGTAATAGAAATACAATTTGCTCAGAAACGACAAACAACAAATATTCTTTTGTTTATCCTATGCGTTGTGAGTGGCAGTTAGAAATGAAAGACGTGAATGGGAGGAATATGTACGAGACGGTGAAACCTGAACTTTTGTTACATATAACTTGGTTTTCTAACATCGCTCTATTTGACAGCTCATCTACACATCCACGCATTGCACATTTCTTGATAAAAGGTCTTACTGTTTTATAGGTTCCCTAGGCGACGCATTGTACTGCATCGTAAATCTAAAGATTTCTTATCCAGGCTTACACCACCCAGTTCTACAGCAGACAATTAATACATATATCCGTGCATTACAAAGCTCCTAGCGTAAGTTGGAAGGACATCCACTTTCTCGCTAGGCTTTGACGCAACAAATAACCATCATACGACCTCTTGTGTATAAAACGAGAAGATTATCGACAGACGCTTACTTGCTGAACCCGGTGGGCAGAATCCTAGTCCAGGAGATGGAGAACCGGTAGAAGCCAACGTTGAGCTGCTCCAGAAGCGCCGCGTCAGTACGAAACTGGCGGTACGAGTCGGCCGCCACGTCGCCGTTGCTGTGGTCGAACACGCGCTCTGGGTGATCGTGCGTGTACTGGTCCCAGATGCTGATACCTTTGCCTGGAATAGAAGCAGGATTGGTTTGAATGTTATAGATGTAGGCTTGATGGTAAGCAGTTTCCGTGGACTAGAATTTAAAGGTAACATTTTTATTTCTGACATGAAAGTAGCAAACAGATATACAGATGGTCCTATGGTAAGCGTTTAGTAAAATCTATAAATTTCCCTGTAAGTAATACTCGTTTTTGAGCCAAATTTTGAACACAAGCGTGCTGAGCCTGGCAAGTTGTTAGATGCTATTAGTTGCTAGGTAGTAGACTTAATACAAAGTCGTAGGCAATAATACAAAGTCAAATAAATGACCATAAATCAGTACCTTTCTCTTTTTGAAATGAGGTTCATTGTTTTACGAAGTCAGAGTAACAGAGCATACAATTGGACAAGCCCAATGTAGGTGAATCAATTGCTACCTGACACATTCCATGCTCCTTCGATCTGGTACGCAGCAGTAGCCACTCCGAATTTAAAGTTCTTGGAGAAACATAGCTCCGCAGTACTGCATTGCACCCTGCAAATAAGAAAATGTAGCATGAATTTATTCGTACCTACACTTTGCAAGTTGATCTGGGATACAATGGGTAATGTACCCATTGTATCCCAGATCAATACTTCTTTAATAAAATAATGTAATCACTGTACATATCTTTTACCTGGGTGCATGGACATACGCATTTTTTGGTCTTAAAGGGGGCGATCCCCACCCAGGACAAATATGATGAATACTTGTGTTTGTGCATGCCTAGAAGACAAATGATGTACCTATTGGTACTAGGTTTATGGTCTTAGTCATCAACTGATGATCAAGATTTTATGTCTACTCCTTCGAGAACTGTAAACGTAACCTATATCTATAATATAAAAATGAATCGCTGAATGTGTTGCTAAGTGCAAATCTCGAGAACAGCTGAACCGATTTCGCTGATTCCTTTTTAATTGTGTTTGTTTCAAGTGAAGGTTCTTATGAAAGAAAAAAATTTAAAAGTTGCGCGATTAATAAAAATAATTGGTATTGAAAATCCGGTCATCTAGTATGTTATATTATAGCGAATATTGTCATAGATTTCAATATCAATTCTCATTTGCCCAAATGTGTGTAATATTCACATTATGATAGATAATGACATCCCCAGCAGACTGATAAAAAAAAAGCTAGGACCGAATGAATTCTGGTAAACATTGTTATCAGGTCGTAATGAAGTTAATTTATTAAACTACGACCTAAAAGGTCATGCATGAGTAATGTACCCACACAATGCAACTATATAAAATGCAAATTTATTCAGTTGCAAGTTTGCAAGAAATTTAAAATTTGGCGGAAGGATAATTTATACATAGATAGTTGAATGTTAGTTATGAACGAATGTTGAGTCACAGCAAAATAATAGGAGGGTGTGAACGGTAGCGGATTTAGGGGGCGGTCTAGAGGACTTGGGGATACAATCTACTGACCCCTATTGGTTAAAAAAATACCTAGCTTTGAATCTAAAGTCAATAGGGTTCACATATTTTATTCATGGGGAAGTCTTGACAAATAGCACTGAATAGTATCTAATAATAAAAAAAATATATAGATTTCATCCCGAAAGGGGGAAAACTAAATATTTTAATAGTAGGTATAAGAACGAAATCATCAAATCAAGGCGACATCGACAAATAAGTATTAGTATTTTCGTATGTTTGTAACGAATAAACTCAAAAACAAGAGTTATAATTAAAATTACGCACAGACGAACATTATAAACTGGAATAGCACATAGGCAATATTGTATTGATGTACCACGAGCGAAGCCGCGGGCAGTAGGTATGTAAACCCAAATGAATAGAAAAGTACTCACCGCAGCCATACAAGCGCGAACGCCAGGAGCCCTCGCCGCCAGCACATCTTGTTATCTGTCTGTCCGTCCGTCCGTCGCTCGCAGGCTCCCGTTAATGGCCGCTGATACCGCGCTGATATTGACACTATTTATAAACAAACACGCACAGGGTGTCTCTAATGACATTATATAAATAAAAATATTTTTACTAACAAGTTACAAAACATAAATAATTTATTAGACAAATACAATTATAGTTTTAGATCAATAAGGACTCAAGTTATATTCTACCTGCTATTCCTTAATAGTAGTAGAATATAACTTGAGTTTTAAATCTCTGACCATACAAGTTATGTATATCTCTATATCTATAAAGAAAAAAAGTGAACTATTTCTAACTAACTAACTAAACTTCACGCCAATTCCCTAGCGGGGTAGGCAGAGAGAACCGAACGCCATATGCCACGATCCTTACACACCTCACTCGCCTTTTCAACATGATCCTTTTCATACAAGCTCTACGGTTTTTATGACTCCTAACATCACCTTCTGTTAACACACGACCAACTAACTTCTTTTAACTATTACATTTATCTATCTATACTTATAATAAATCTGTAGAGAGGTCAATTCTGTACATGAAATAAATTTTCAAAATAACTATCAGGGGGTGATTAGTGATCGATACTGATGCCAAAAATGCAATCAGTAAAATTTTTGTCTGTCTGTCTGTCTGTATACAAACTACGTGATATAGTTTTTCTGTTACAGACAGAAATCTATGCGAATGTAAGATATGCAAAATCTAGCCATATTTTAATATTTTTTTGTAACATAGCCTACTGCATATTTTTATTAGCACATGCTGGAATATGCATAAACTATATTTTTGTAAGAAGATATTTCCAATTAACAAACACTTTTCATTTATTGCAAACGTTAAAAAAATAAAAAGATTGTCCCGTGTTGGTCTGGGACTTTAAATGAATGTGCCAACTATGGTTCTTACTTAGCATGTCGTAAAAGGCAATGGCATATCGGATTTTGGGTATGTGAACGTGTAGGAGACAAACTAGCCACTTGTCACTACTTTTTCACAATTTTCCATCTAACTCAGCCCAGTTTTATTTGTGGCTGAATGTGGTTAAAGGGGCCTGCTGCACCTTTGACTCTACCTACTGCCTACCCCTTCGGGGATTATGGGCGTGATGTTACGTAATAAAAAATGCATGATTCATTTAAATACACACTCAGAACACGATACAACTGAACACGCTTATAAAGCTTATATGAAACGCTTCAACAATAAATTCCAATACAAATTTTCAACAACCTGTGCAACCCTAGACATGTTACTGTTATGAATTATGGCAAAAATATAATAGTACATTGTAATATTATGCGTCAACTAACCCAAGTAACACAGATAGCAGTATAAGGTCTTAGTAACAGCAAACCCGGGAGCGATAAGCTTAAAAAGCTGTTGATTAATGTCTGAGTAAACGTGTACTCAGCTCTTATTCAAGCAAATTGGGCACACTTTTAAATGCTTTAATTTGAATAATAGCAATATAAAATCTGAGTAGTAGCAATGTAATTGTCCACATAGCTTAATAACGTCTGAAAAACGGCAGTCGTTACTTATACACAGATGTTTTATCATGTTTATTCAGATAAATATTTGTGGCTGTGATATTCAAAAACTACTCAGCTATAAGCACATTTGTACCACACTATTTCAAACAAAATGTGTGTTTCCTTCAAGAAATTGTTGACATCATTAATATTTATTAAGATATTAATGTGGACGGAATGAATACTTGGAATTGTTAAGTAATTTTTAAAAATACGAGTTTTAGCTATTATACAAGTGAAATAATATTGCGCAAGTAATTTTGTCGTCAATAACGTATGTCCTGTAACTATTGGTTTTACGCGCCGCTTCAATATCGAAGTTTAATGATAGAAATAAGTTAATGTACAAGACAGAAATAAGGCAAAAAAAAACTTTTAGCGTAATTCCTTATTTTAGTGTTTTAAAAGTAATAATTAGTTTATGTATAATACTCGAATTTGTATCTGAATTAATAAAACACAGCATTTGATAGTAAAAACAATTCCAAAAACATTTTTTTTTGAGGTTATAATGGCGATTCCTATAAATCTGATTATTAGCTGCTCACGGAGCTGTTTTACCGAGCTGCTGCTGAATAATAGTTTTGACTCGTCACATATTAAGCCTTTATTTGGCAAAGCGCGGTATGGCGGAATAATTTCTGAATAACAGTTGAGTATTTGTTCACATGTTTTATTAAACAGCTTATTAGGGTTCAAAACAGAACAATCAAAAACTAGAATTTCGTGGAAAAATGATTAGGTGATCGATCGAACTTTATTATTTAACTAAGTATTATATAATGCAATCATTTCACTTAAATAAAAAAAAAAAATTAAGCAAATGAATTAAAGCTATTTAGGTATACTAATCTAACGTAAAAAGGATGTAAAATATTTTTTTTATTTTGTTTTATTTAGAAAAAAAGCTGTGGTAATCATGTTTTTTTTTTTTCAACTTACGTACCTATGTCTAGTTTGAGTTAACTACTCGTATGTACTGCATACCTTATTAAAATGCTAAAAAGGGAAAAGAAACGAGGTCTCTTCTGGTTCCCCATCTATTCTAATGATAATGTAGCAATTTTTCATTGTCTGAAAACAAACGGATATTATACCTACACTAGCTGTGCCAGCGGTGTCACCCGCGTTTATGGTTAATATTATATAGACTATTTCCGTCATACATGATTTCTATGTAACTTTGACCATTAAGGCTGCACACGCGACGGAAGCTTAAAAATGGAGTAACTTCTCCCGTTTTCTCAACATTTCCCGTCACTACTCTGCTCCTATTGATTGTAGCGTGATGAAAAGTATACTATCTGCCCAGGAGTATGAAGAATAATTGTACCAAGTTTCGTTAAAATTCGTCGAGTAGTCTTTGTTTCTAAAAGGAACATACAGACATACAGACAGACAGACAGACAAAAATTTTACTGATTGCATTTTTGGCATCAGTATCGATCACTAATGACCCCCTGATAGTTATTTTGAAAATATATTTCATGTATTTTGAAAATATATTTGTCCCATGTTGGTCTGGGACTTGGCCCATGTTGATCTGGGACAAAAAAAAAGAATGTGCCAACTGTGGTTCTTGTCTAGCATGTCGTAAAAGGCGACTAATGGTATATCGGATTTTGGGTGTGTGATTGTGTAGGCGACAGTTTAGCCGCTTGTCACTGCTTTTTCACAATTCTCCATCTAACCCAGCCCGACTTTGTTTTTGACTGAATGTGGTTGAAAGGGCATGCTGCTCCTTTAACTCTGCCTACCCCTTCGGGGATTGTGGGCGTGATGTTATGTGTGTATATTTCATGTACAGAATTGACCTCTCTACAGATTTATTATAAGTATAGATAAACGGAAACCTAAAACAAAATTAAACCTAGCTAGATAGATTAATTGCCCCCGAAACCCCCTACATACTAAATTTTATGAAAATTCTTGGAGCCGTTTTCGACATTGAAATTACAATATAGATTGGTATACAATAGTTTTTTTATTTAAAGATACGTATTAATAATATCATAATGACACATAATTTGAGTATACTATACAAATTCAAAACCTCGGACACAACAAAAGGTAGATTTATACTACCGCATTGAATGTACTACAAATACAAAACGCTAGAATAAAATGATTCGGACCGCGCGTATTTTTGAATTCGTTAATATTCTCATCTGATTCATCTCCACTAGATGTGTAATCATCGTCACCCACACAGTCTGTATATGAAATTGCGGGTACGGAACACTCTTCTATGTACGATCGCACTTGACTGTTAAGGTTAGCTTGACCACTTTCTTCCACAGCTAGTTTACTAAACACTATGCTGCCTACGCCCAACTTACAACAACTAACGTTTAATAAATATCTACAAATAAAGCAATTTTCAGCATTCTTCTGTGTAAATACTGTTTAACTAACTTTAAAACTGCTAGTTTCGGTATAAGAATAGAAGTATGTGTAAGAGAGTTATAAACTATGTCTACATTTCTTTTATACCAATATAAGCTTAATTAGAACCCAGAAAATACTTTTTATCAGCAGCTGAATAATTCGCAAAATAAAGAACCTTATAAGATTTCAAAATAATATTAAAGCTGTTATTCAGATACAAGCATTTTAAAACCGAATTTTAACACTATTATTCAGCATCTAGTTGCAGAGGGTACTTTATACAGAATATAGCATTTTTAACAGCAATAAGCTTAATAATGTTTGTATAATTGTATTGTACATTACGTTTATTCAGCTTGTTATCTTTTAGCTTACTGTTATGCAAATTAAAGCTATGTGAAACTCTGTAAGCTTAGAAACGTTTGTGTAATATTGAGAATAAAAGTTATTACTAAGCCTTAAGAAAGAAGCCGAAATTATACAAATTTTACTAAGCTTAAAAAATTATAATAGCCGTAATACAACGTTAGTCAGAATTTAGCTATTTCCTTAACTGTAACACAAATGTTACGTAACTATTAACTGTGTTATGAGTCGCATTAGTACTGTTATCATGCTTGTGTGTTACTTGGGAAGTGCATTATTATGTTTATTGTTCCCTTACCAAGGCCATACATTTATCATCATAAAATGCTGACCATTTTTTTTTCAAAATATAGATCCAGTATATTATACAAGTATGAATATATTACATTATATATAATCTATTTTATATATATGAGCGGTGGTAGGTCAATGGTAAGGACACGCGCCTCTTAACTGAGGAGTACGGGTTCAAACCCGCATCATACCACTAGCTCGACGGTGAGGGAAAACTTGATGAGTGATGAAACCTGCAAATTCAAACAACATTGGATTTGTAACCATGATCCAAAAATTGTCTGGTTCCCCTATCTTAGGGTTACGAAGGTCAGATCGGCAGTCGCTTCAATGTAATTACCAGACTCGCTAAATCCTGGATCATGGTCTAAGCGGACCCCGTCTAAGCACGGGATATAACGCTAGGATGATGATGATATATATTCTATATTTTCAACATGTTGGGATATTATATTTGACTGGCCCGTTGATCAAGTGGTCAGAGACCCTGGCCACAAAACCGACGGTCGCGGGTTCGAATCCCGCTAGGTGCAAATGTTTCGTGTGATGAATATGGACATTTGTACTCGAGTCATGGATGTTTATGAACGTATTTAAGTATGTCTATCCGTTCGCCTAGTATCCATAGCACAAGCTTACGCTTAGTTTAGAACTAGGGAATTGGTGTGTCAGTCTGGATAATTTTTATTTATTATGTTTTGGTAATATACATGTTAATATACCAAAGACCATATCTTTTAATTTAATAAACTGTTAGTTGACAACCATAAAAAATAAAACTTCAAAATTAAATATTTCCAAAATATATTTCATAATCAAAATACATTCATACGATCAACTCTTAAATCTACAAGTTATTGGAAGACCGCTAACAAAGGCCACTTAGTTTTAATATCATACATAAATATCGGCTAACATTTCCTAGTAGCATTACTTACAATATATCTAGTATACTAACTAATACATAACATCAGCCAAAAAAGTCTTACTTAAAACCTGAACCAGATTTTTTTTATTGATTTAATTAATATATTATAATTAATTTACACGGTTGATCACCCCTGCAACAGTATATAGTGAACAACACAAATAGCTGAACTTTTAAACAAGGTATTTATAAAAATAAAGCCCACAGATAGATACAACGAACGATTGATAAATAGTTCGTTAGTAAATAGCTCGTTCAATGACATTACCGAAGGCTGATAAACAAATTGTTGGAGCCATACGTTTTAAACGAAATTTATTTTAGAACGTCTATAAGTTACATTTAATTTAAATACAATTTAAGTAAATTATTTTTATTTTTATGAATAATGGTTTACGGGCTTTTGGGTATGTGATTGAGTAGGCGACGAGCTAGCCACTTGTCACTTCTTTTTCACAGCTTTCCATCCAACCCAGCCCACTGTCCCATGTTGGTCTGGGTCTTAAAAAGAATATGCCAACTGTGGTTCTTGCCTAGCATGTCGTAAAAGGCGACTAATGGTATATCGGGTTTTGGGTGTGTGATTGTGTAGGCAGGTTAGCCGCTTGTCACTGCTTTTTCACAATTTTCCATCTAACCCAGCCCGGCTTTATTTTTGGCTGAATGTAGTTGAAGGGGCTTGCTGCCCCTTAGACTCTGCCTACCACTTCGGGGATTATGGGCGTGATGTTACATTATTATTATTATTATGAATAATTAATTAACCGGTATTTAATACAGATGTACAGTTTTAACTGGATGATGTTTTTTGTATCAGATAATATTTTATGTCGGCTCGTTACGCATTTAGGATGTTTCCTACACCTGTTTATAACTTATTATTTACAAAATCCTTTAGGCGCTCCACCTATCATTGACGTAGAACGCTATTGTAAATATTAAATAATCTAACGAGCTAGAAATCATTCTAATACACAGCTGTGGACGTTGAATTAAATCATAGTATTTCTGAGGACTATTGTTGTAAAATATGTTGATTTTATTCCTAATCATAAATATTACCATGGGGAATTTCCATGAATCCCTGTGGGGTAATTAATACGAACTAATGTGGGCATAATGTATTATCTATGTTTGGACGTTGATAACCGAAATATAATTAATAACAATATTTGTTACTGACATAGTATCATTACTAATTGGTTGAGATGCAAGCACGTCATTATTTTTTTAACGTTTTGAAATCTTGTATAAAATCTTGAAATAAAGTAGATAGAATATATTTCTATTTTTCCTTTGTTTACTCAAGTTATGAATCAATTTAACGCAGAAATTATTTTAAAGTTAATACCTATCTACAGAAACTAAATTTAATTTTTATTCAGCTTTATTTTACAATGCATTTTTGTATATGTAGACAGGGCATCCTATTCTCTGTAAATACATATTTTTATATAACATTAATCAAACCTAAAACATGGGTTATATCATGCCTTGTACAGGAATCAAAACAATATACTTGGTTACCCATTTTAATCACTATATAGATTTCGTAACGTTTCATACACTGAGATATAACAATATTATTGTAAGGCACTTATTTGCGACTAAAGTAATTTAATGGCTTCATTTTAGTTTAATATATTTTTTAAATATTTACAATATGGTTGAATTTGTATAACAACTTTTTTTGATACATATGGAGTTTATATTGAAATTAATCTAGATACCAAAATTCACATTGAAGTTAATAACTTTTCCATTGGAATTCTAGCTAATCCTATTTCGGCGAACATAAAACGTAAAGTGCAATTGTTTAATCTGGCTTCGGACAATAGACTGGTGTTGCAAGTATCCACAGTGAGGTTGTTGCTCACCATCAGGAAGGTCGTAGCTTGTTAGCCACCTTTAAGCCTAATTTTTCATCATAGCATAATAAATAACAATACCAATGATTTTAAAATGCCATCTCAAAGCTTAAGTAAAATACCAAATTTATACTTTATCAGCGGGTTAATTTCAATCTTGCATTTAGAAAATCAGCCCTAAGTTGTATTTAAATAATGTGTATTAAGTAATATATTATATTTGGAAATAAACAGTACATGCACTAAGGAGATCCTGCCGCCCAATGGCACGGATTCGAATCTTTAACTTATCAATACTTCGCATGAGCACTTAAGTGTTCCCACTTGTAATTCACAAATATCATCTCACACACTACGTGAACGACTTTGCCATTTCGGGACGCAAATCGGAATCTATTGTCTTAGTAATCCTTGACATGAACATACCTTATCACACATCTATAGCTTTGAACACGTCCTATCAGTTTATAAAATAACTGATGTTCATTTGTAACTAATTGTGAATGACAACATGCTGTAATCAAAAACTTGTACAGACGGCAACACATCAGGCTGTACATTTTTGTTGCGAAACAGCCCTTATCACAACGACATAAGACTCTGTAGTGTTTAATCTGAAGTGCTGTCGTGTATACATAAATATTATTTATCCTTCTATTAATTCATACCCTGAAAATAAAATATAAAACTAATATACTATACTATAAGATTTACTATCTACCAGAATACTCAATTATAAATACTACGTTTTATATAAACTAATATATAAATTACGATTTGGTTACATCTATTTATATATTTCAACAAATTTCAATTGTATAACCTCAACAAAAACTAAATATATAGCTTACTATCTAAATACATGCTTAAAGTAAATTCGGATTTGATATTTAAAATATCACTTTATTTTATAGTACAATAATTATAATTTATAACAATTGCGTATATGTGAATATTCATAGTTTATTAAAAAAACTAGAATGCTGCTTAATATTCACAAATTTAACATTGACAATATTAGGTTTTAACATTGTCGCAAACAATATATTCTGGTCCCGAGAGCTGGCTGGCTGGCTTGTAAATAAAAAATGTATTTGAGGCAACTTGAAATTTTAATAGGGTATTATTTAAAACTAAAAAATAGGATTCTAAAAATGACAGATCATTTTGGTGGGACTTTCTACCGGCCAGGTGACCTAACAATCTATCTTGGGTTAGCCCCGCTACTCACCAGCCAGGTTTGCAGTTCCGTGTTGGGGTATAATAGGAGGGGCATGGGACAAGTTTTCAGCTTGCCACAAATACCTACCCAAAAGTTGGTGCCAATTCTCCTACTACTCTAATTTTTTTTTTCATGAGTAAGGCGGTTTTTCGACACTTCTCTATAGAATAAATATATAGTGCAGGAATATAATATGCATATAAAAATGACTGTCACATAAATGTTTATATAAACGTGTAGTACATTGTTTATATGTATAAATAAGATATGTAACTACAATTTACATAGGTAACTTGCAATTCGTATTAAACGTGTAAAAAGTACAAGTGCTCGTAATTTTTTTTTTAATAAATATATAATTACTACAGTAGTAATGTATGGAACTTTTGATATAATCTTAAACTAGAAGTGACTATAAAGCTGACTGTTGAGGAACTATTTAATGACGTTTTTTTTTATAATATCCGACTACGTCACATAAATTGGTCTAAATCCGAAATAAGTAACTTAAGCACTTGTGTTACGGATATCAGAATCAACAGTGGTATTACAAATATATACTTAAATATTGGATATTAACACCCAGATAATAAAAGAGAATACGTGATTTCGTAACACTTTGTTTGATATCCTACTAACATTATAAACGCGAAAGTTTGTATGGATGGTTGTTTGTTACTCTTTCACGCAAAAACTACTGAATTGATTTTAATTAAACTTTACAATAATATAGCTCTTTCATGCGAATAACATATAGGCTATGTTTTATCGATGTACCACGCGAGTGAAGCCGCGGGCAGAAGCTAGTTTATTGTATAAATGACGATAAAAATGTATTATTATACAGCAACATTATTTGTCTTAGTTTTAAAAACGATACACAACTGATAAACATCTTATTTTGATATATAATCTTTTATCATAGCTTTTTCAAATGGGTAAAATAAATAAGGTGTCAATATGTTTTAAAGATTAATTATATAAGTTAAAAACACTATTTTCCTTGTTACTTAAACAATATTTAAGACGCTTTGTATGTTAACTATATTACGAGAAATATTCGGAAATGAATTTATTTTATTTTTATTAATATTTCCGAGATACCAAGGTTTTAAAACACTATATAGTACGTCCACAGTCAGCTTTTTAACTAAATTCTATATCAACGTTTGAGGGTCGAAACACATCGGATGCGCACGCGCACACATCACGCAGGCATGCGCGTTGTATAAATGTATATATGGAACTCTTTGAGACATAGTATAATACTTGTATGACATAAATATGTGCATAATTATAATGTGCAGTGTCTCAAGTACCGGTAATCTGATAACGGCTGTCAGCGAATCTGATAACAGCTCGGCTATTATCTGGACAAAGTTAGGATTTTACAATGCATATTCGGTCAAGTTAATCAATATTCAGCCGTAATAACGATCAGAATTCGATATTTTAATCGGTATACGCCTAATGAACGATGGTTTTTTATTGTAATTGGCCGGTATTTTAGGCAAATGTTTAGCTGAATTGAAATACACACGTGTGATAGTACGCGTCCGTTGCATTTTGGACCTTAAAGACGTTTGCTAAACTATGCATAGGCGCCACCTTGCGTGTCTATATTGAAAAATGGTGTGAGAAAACCAGATGTATTTTCTTTTTAACCGTTCACGTGCCGCGTGAAGAACTAATTTATATAAAAAAAATTACATCATTTGGACACTGGCTGAAATAAGCCTAGCAGAGGTGTACCATTAGCAATATAATAAAAAAAAAAGATGTGGTTTTCGTTGGATAAACAAAAAAAAAATAGCAATAATAGACACACTTCCTATCGTGCGCCTTAAAGGGGCCTCACTGCCGCCTGGCGGGTGGTAGCGTGCGCCTGAGTACCTCACTCACGCCTGGGGCATCTTGCACTGGCTGCACGCCTCCATGCCGTCGCTGAACTCCTCGATCTGCAGCGTCATCTCGAAGAAGTTGTACTTCTCGTGGACCAGGTGCGTCGCCTGCTCCAACACCTTTTGGGGGCTCACTCCGCTACCTGATGCGGGAAAGAGATAGTTTAACTTTGATGGTGATGAGATTTTATGATGGTCTCGGACTTGATACTTTTTGTAATAAAATTAAGTCAGTCTAGTGCTGCCGACTTAAGTTAAGTCTTATGATATGCAATATCTTATCTATGATTGGCTGGATATACCAACTATTTTCCTTGCAGAAAATAAAAATGGCAATTCTTTAGTCGCCTATATACAAAGATGTGTATTGGGTACAGTCACGAGCAATAACAGGTATACACTTAAGGTCTTATGTCCATGCAATAAGGTTGATTATTGAATGGGTCTACATACATATTAGTGCTTTTGACTGTACTATATAGATAGAGTAAAAGATAAGGGGTTTTGTAATAGTCTACTAAAACTTCTCACTATTATTTCACAAATCTTCTTCAATTAACCCAACTAAATCAATTTTATTTTTGACTGAATGTGGTTAATGAAGCTTAACGCTCTTTGAACTTAGCCAACCCCTTTTGGACGCGTGATGGTTGGTATGTATGTATGTATGTATGTTTGTATGTATGTATGTATGTATGTATGCAAGGTGTATGCTAGGGCGTGTACTCACGTATAGCAAGATGCGCGGAGAGCGCCGTCTTGTCGAGCGAGAGCGCCCACATGCGCAGGTTGTGGATGCGCACCACGCCCGGCAGCGACAGGAACGTGTTGGCCACGTCCTGAGACACACAGACACATTTATATATTTGTTTATATACATTCAAGTACTAGCTAGTTAACCGTCGAGCCCGAGCTTACAGGTTAAAACGAGATGGCGAGGGTAGACTTGAGCATTGAAACAGTCAAAACTGGTATAAATGAATTTAATTTAAAAATAAAAATAAATACAAAGTTAAAGAATTTATGTAAAGCCTATGAGCGGGCACGTCGAAACTAATACTTTGTAATATTTTATAGTTAATCCGAACTAATGTTGAACGGTACACATAACTAGCTTCTGTCTGTTAGCATATACTTCAATACACATTAAGGATAACAGGTTTGTTTGACGGGACTGAAAAAAAAGTAGAAGGTAAATGTCCTTTTTCGTGGTTCAAATATTGTTGCAATCGTTTAAATAGCTTATGTGTGAAAACGAAACAGACAGGCAAGATATAAAGATTAAGTAATAAAGATCTTGTCGAGTAATAAAACTGAGTTAAAATAAAAAAAAAACGCATTTTTTTTTTTAATCTCACGTCATGTTATGTTCATAATCACTCCACACAAGTAATGGAAAGGCTAGGAAGAAGCAAGAGAAGAAGGTAGCACTGTACCTGGAAGTCCAGGCCCCTAGGCGATCCCTCCATGAGCACGAGCAGCGTGTCCTTGATGATGTTGAACGTGGTGATCAGCACCAGCACCGAGAACAGGAACGTGCAGATCGGGTCCACCAGGTTCCACTCCGGCTGCGAGGGAAATTAAACCGTATTATAAGGCAATAAATACGAAAGCAGTGTAGTCTATTTTAAAGAACTATAATTCTACACTGGCTGCCAGGGGAATTAGACCTTATTCATAAGGCAATAAAAACGAAAGCAGTTTATTTAATTCTAGGGAACTATGAAGAGACATCACTTTAAAGAGAGCTGTAGGGTAGATGAGTAAACCTCTTGATGGTTTCCGTCGGCGCAGTACCGGAGGAACCAGTATCCCTACTGACCAGAAAAGATGTGTGACTCAGGCTTGAGGGTGATCCTATCTAAATTATAGATCATTGTTATAAGTTTGCAATACTGATGCTCGTACTTTGTTGTTTTGTTTTGATTCCAAATTCACACCGTTGCCGTCACGTCATACCAATGATAATACAAATGTTACCTCATATGACAATTACAAAATCTACGTCATTTACGGACGTCAAATCTCCGAATCAGAGGCGTGACGATCCGTAAACCACTCCGCGTCAAAAAACGTATCCAAATGACTCCGTCAGAGGGCGGGGCTAAATCCCTGACGCAGCGCGACACGGCCAGGGGGCGGGGCTTAGCGCAGGCCACGCCCACACGCACCTTGAAATAAATGACGATGGCGGCGACCAGCACGCCGAAGCTCTGCAGGAAGTCGCCCAGCACGTGGATGAAGGCGGCGCGCACGTTGATGTTCTCGCCGTGCGTGTGCTCCGCCGGCTGGGACGCCGAGCTCTCCACGTCCGAGTCGCCGCGCTCCTTCTGCGAAACGAACGGATTGGTTTTTTTTTTTTCTTGGTCTTGCACGGCTTGTGCTTTAGCCACAAACAAAGTTAAGGAAACGGATTTATCATTAAATTAATACAGGATCAGATAGGACAGTAGGTAGGATCAGTAAGGTAAGTTATAGGAATAATATGAGAACGGATTGGTTAAAATTTAACCTGTTACCGATTACGGTTACGGCGGCCAATTTCAAGAGGATTAGCCAACTACGCAGCAGATATTTTAGTGCGCAAACAGAGATGCACTCTCTGTTCCTTCACTCTCCGGGCTGAGACTGTCTGAAGATCTCGTGGGGCAATCCGGCATAACTGAGCAAATATCACATGCTGGACTAACAGCTTAACGTAAGTTTCGAGGCACGGAGGTGTTACACCGCCAATGTCCTGACTTCGGGCTGGTGAAGACGAATTTCAATATTGATATACTCAGCCACAATTTTTCCCAGACTTTGAACCCTCTTGGTCTATCGAGATAAACTCCTCTTAAGCGGCTGGGACCAGTTCCAATATTTTCTTTTATGTGCGCTTAAGTGAGTCTAGAATCAGACTCAGCTCAATGGTAAGGACACGCGCCTCTTAACCAAAAAGTGTGGGTTCAAATTCGGGCACGTAACTCTGGATTTATCAAATCTATGTACGTATTTATACCACTAACTCGATGGTGAGGGAAAACATCGTGATGAAACCTGCAAATTCAAGCAACTTTGGATCTGTAACCATGATTCAAAAATTGTCTGGTTCCCCTAGGGTTACGAAGGTCAGATCGGCAGTCGCTTCTTCAATGTTATTACCAGACTCGCTAAATCCTGGATTATGGTCTGAGCGGACCCCGACTAAGCACGGGACATAACGCTAGGAAGATGATGAAGTGAGTCAAGAATCGTGAGTTGTTATTCGCTTACCTTGTTGTTGAGCACAGGGTTGCTACCCCCATGGGAGTGGCCGTGCCCGCCGCCGCCGCCGTGGCTGTGACCGTGCTGGTGGAGGGTCAGGCCCATGCTGGAATTAATAACAAGCTTTTTAGAAAGGTTTCCATACATACATACGCCCATAATCCCCGAAGAGGTAGTCAGAGTCAAAGGGGCAGCAAACCCCTTCAACCATATTCAGCCAAAAATAAAACCGGGCTGGGTTAGATGAAAAATTGTGAAAAAGCAGTGACAAGCGGCTAACCTGTGTATATATGTTTGTATATACAAATGAAAACCGCAGGCGCGGTTTTCATTTGTATATACAAACATGCGGTCCGGCGCCGGTGCGGTTCCGGCGTCGTGTACTTGAAGCCTAATACGTAAACTGATGACGTTGAAATGCATGCAGAAACGCCATACATTCCTGCATCGCGCTGACGATGTTATTCTCGCCACTAAGTATGTATACAATACCCCGAGACGGTTAGTCGGACCTAGGTTCCCGAGCAAGCAACACGTAGCTCGGCGGAAGTACTTCCACTTTTAGTGCAAGCGCGTAGTTCGCACAACTGCTTCTTTGGTTCTTACCTCTTCGAGGATTGTGGGTCTGATGGTATGTATGTAACTTACACGAGATTAACAGCGACCCCCACAGCGGAGGTGATGAGCATGACGGTGGCGTCGATCTCGAACTGCTTGTAGATGACGCGCTGCACCGCCATGTACACCAGGATGCCGGTCACCACCCAGATGAGCAGCACCGACGTCAGCGCGCCGATCACCTCCGCGCGGTACCACCCGAACGGCATCCTGCAACCAACAACACGTGCTCAACCAGTTCAGAGATCAAGACTTTTCGTTGGTATAAACAGTTTTATGTCCCCCATCTACAATTTTAAGGTTCCGAAGACTTTATTATTCTTTTATTTTTTATAGACAATTGGGATGTTGACATTTATATTTAATTTTGAAATATCAATTCTGAAAAAGAAAGTATCTTAGTATGCCTTATTGATTTTCAATCATATTAAGTCCAAGATTTTTAATTTTACATAAACTGCTTAATATTAAGTCAATTGACTATACAAACTAGTAACATCATACGTTGACAAGCCCATACAAAATCTATGAAGTGATTTCGTTTTAACAGCTCTTAAAAAGTATCTTAATTGACTAGCCAGTCAACATCCCTATTGAGTTGCGGCAATATGTCGTTACACGTAGGGACAAGGTAGTTTGTGTGCCTCCCAGAAGCCTCCATGTTGAAGACGCCCTCTCCGGTTGTAGATGGATGAGGGCGGGTGGGAAATATCCACTAAGCCCCGCGAAACCCCTCATCGAATAGAGGTGTCATGGGTATCTACTAGCTCATATAAATACCTCTATTCGAAAGTATTATAAGTGTAGCCAATGCAGGTCAGCCTCCGATGGTCAGCCCGCCCAGTTTCGAACAAAATGAACACTCGAGTAATGGATGTTTATAATGGTACACAAGCATGTTTATCCATTATCTAATAGGACAAGCATTTGTTTAGTTTAGAATGAGGGCTATCGCGTATGAATTCGCCACCAGGGGCGCTTGTGTAGCGTGAGGTCCCCGAAATGTCAAATGATGGTCAAATGTGACTGTTTTTGGGTTGGCTACGCGGGTTTATTTATATTTATTCGCAACATTAATTTAATTAGCAGAACATTAGATTAATTATGGCAAATATGAGTTAAAATACTGCTATAAGACAGTTTTATCTTTCGGAAATTTGTGTCCGCCTTTTTTTGCGAGCAAAACGGGACTGCGCAACACTGTGGCATGGCCAATACGTTTATTCTACGGTTCTATTGTATTAAATAAGATTTAAATGTAAATTTTTGTTTTGGCGTCCATAATAACAAACTTTGACATCCGTATTTTAGGACCTCACTCTTTAGTGGCGCCACCTGGTAAGACAAAAAACGATAGTCCTCATTAGGCCAATCAGCGTACTAGTTTTATCAATTTAATTCAAGACATAAAGCATACATGCCATGTGGCAGTATCAGAACAACCCGTTACCTCCTCGTAGCGGGCCTGCTGGCCACCCATAGCGAGAACAGCGATATCATGAAGCTGGCGAAGTCTGTGAGCAAGTGCGCCGCGTCCGTCGCTATCGCCAAACTGTTTGATATGTAACCACCTGACAAAGAAAATAATACTTTCAAGCAGTTGTTCTCAACCAGTTGTTCGCAAGACCTAACGTTTGGTCCATGACAGACTTAAAGTTTAAAAAAATTGAATCCATTTTTATTGTCAAAGCCCTTGCTTCTGTCTTTTCGCTTAGATCTTTTAAACTACACGATGGATGTTAATGCGGTTTTCACTAATTCCAAATCAAATTCAAAATATCTTTATTTAGATAAGGCTTCAAGAAAGCATTTATAAATAGTCATAATACAAAAACAAAAAAGAACAAATAATACTACCACCGGTTCGGAAGGTAGATTCTATCGAGAGCCGGCAAGAAACTCGATAGTTACTCTTTTAAATGGCAATTATACTAATAGACAGAGGAGAGCGGTGGTAGCTCAATGGTAAGGACACGCGCCTCTTAACCGAGGAGTGCGGGTTCAAACCCGGGCATGTACCTCTAGATTTAAAAAAAAATCTATGTACATATTTATACCACTAGCTCGACGGTGAGGGAAAACATCGTGATGAAACCTGCAAATTCAAACAACTTTGAATTTGTAACCATGATCCAAAAATTGTCTGGTTCCCCTATCTTAGGGTTACGAAGGTCAGATCGGCAGTCGCTTCAATGTAATTACCAGGCTCGCTACATCCTGGATCATGGTCTAAGCGGACCCCGTCTAAGAACGGGACATAACGCTAGGAAGATGAAGATGATGATATACTAATAGACAGAGTGATTCAAGAGGAAGGTTTGTTTATATACCTAGTTTCATATTGTTTTGCGTACACCGTGCAAAGCAGGGCTTGGTTTCTAGTCTAATATAATTATAATACAATTATGTTTAAATATAATGTTTCAGTTAGAAAATCATACGCATATCATACACCGCATACGACCGACAAATCAATAATAAATAACTGAGTCACCTATTGTCTAAAGTCCTTGAGATCCGTATGACTATTTGTTAAGCAGCCAAGATCGGCAAGTAGGTCAAAAGGTGGCTGCGAGTAGGGTTGCCATCTCTAACATTTGGTAACCAGGACAAAACGCGTGAAACCCCCGGATTTTAGAGCCCAGGCCCCGGACATAAGTGTTATAAAATAGTTGAAAATAATGGTGAATTTAGCGAGTCGGTTCGTCGGTTGATCGCGGCGTACGGGCACAGTGCATGTGTCGTGGACAGCCCATGACTTTAAATTTTTAAACCCGGACTAAAAATGAAACTCCGCCTGGACGCTCCCCGGATGCCCTCTAAACTAGGACAAATCCGGGGAAATCCGGACGGACGGCAACCCTAGCTGCAAGTCAGGCTAATTTGTGACTAACAACAATAGGATACAATGATCATTGACATACTTTTTAAGAATTAGCAAAATGCAATCAGTGGCGTCGCTACCCAGAGGCCAGTGGCCCTGGACCCCCAAGCTCGGGGCTCCCTAAAGCCGCCTTCACATTAGGTCGTGAGCAGCGCGGCAGCAGCGCGGCAACAGCGGATGCCTCCACATTATAAAAACAGCGACGCTGCTGAACACAACACTAGCTCGGCGCCTACTGAATGCAGTGAGCGCAAGCGACTGCCGCGCTGTCGTTTATAGTATAAAATTATTAACAGCGCGTTTGTCGCGCAACGGTCGCGCTGCTAAAGTCGCCTAAATGTGAAAGCGCCCTTAGACATGATTAGCAAACCTCTTTTAGTAGGAAGCACCCTGACTGACTGGCTCGATAGCGAATTCGGTAGTGACCCTGCCCCATGCGCCACTAGTTGTGGGTTCGATCCCACCCAGGACAAACATTCGTATGATGAATACTTAATACTTTTCTTTGTTCTGTGTCTGGGTGTGAATATCCAATATTTAAATGTTTAAATATTTGAATATATTTGTATTATCACTGTTGATTCTGATATTCGTAACACAAGTGCTTAAGCTACTTATCTCTGAGTCAGATCAATGTATGTGATGTAGTCGGTTATTTAATTATGTATAAAAATTAATACTTTCTGCACCAGAAGCTACGTGTGTCCATAGGCCCTTTTCTTTTTTGCTCCAACCTAGGGTCCTATCTCACCTAACTACGCCACTGAATCCAATGCTTACATAGATTTTCATTTGAATCGACTGAATGATTTGAAAACAATTGCAAGTCGAATTCGACAAGTAACAGCGGTGTTGTAAAAAAGGTGATATATTTAGTCATGTCAACAAAAAAAAAACTGTCGGAAAAATACATAGGTATACAATTTTTTTTAGTAATCAAATAACCGAGTACAACATTTTTTTTTATCTAGACTATTAAAAACGTTCAATGATTATATTGATTAACTAACAAGTCTTATGTGTGGTATTAATTTAAATCAATTATTATCTTTTGGAATCGTTTATATCTGCCTACCCCGCTAGGGAAGTGGCGTGAAATATTGTTAGTTTAGTTAGTTATATATTAGGTCTACAGCCCAATTAATTGTTATCATATAAAATTATTTGTAATATATAATTATGTAAAATAATTCTAAATGTAAATGTAATGTTACACACATTACATTGTCATTGTTAAATAATTGAAAATGACAATGTAATATAATTATAACTAACTAACTAACTAAACTTTACGCTACTTCCCTAACGGGGTAGGCAGAGAACCGAACGCCATATGGCACGATCCTTACACACCTCACTCGCTCATGTAATATATAATATATAATTATGTCAAATAATTATATATATTTTTTTTTAATATTAGCTATTGTTAATATGTTGAATTTAGATTTCAGTTGTATCAACTCACCGACTATTTCTCCTATCATAAATATGACACACAATATGCTGGCTATGATGAGTTTTCTACGCGCCCTCTTATCTATTTCTTCATTTCTTGATCTGTGGCAATGTCCTGAAACACAAAAAACATACTGGTTAATAAGGTAATATTTCCCTTAACATCTTTTTAGTAGTTTATAACAATAAGTTAGGCATGTGCTTATTTTTAATAGGTTTTTAACCGACGAAAAAACGGAGGAGGTTCTTAAGTCGACGCGTATTTTTTTTTTTTTATGTATGACCACGCATAACTTTTTACAGTGTAGTCCGATGATAATTCTTTTTTTATTGGAAATAATATATTTCGAAGTTGGTCCCATATGAATTTGAATAAAAAATCCAATCCTAAGGGTAGTAAAACAGGGGATGATTGGTTGTTCTTTCCGCGGTAATTTTTTTTGTTAAAACGTTTTTGTTTTTTGATATTTACCCTCTTCAGGCATTTTGATCGCGATCAAATATAATTAACGGAAAGTTAATTACGTCGGATCTACACTGCTATTACGTACTTAGTTTAAATTTGATGAATATACTCGTATTTATAGATATCTACCAACGACCAGCTAAATCATGAATCCTCTTGACTAAAATTCACTTAGTATCCATAGCACAAGCTTATAAGCTTAGTTTGGGACTAGGGAATTGGTGTGCCAGTCTGAAGAATGTATTTAAAAAAAAAAAAAAAAAAAAAAAAATATCCGTGCGAGGCAAAATTTAATCCAATCAAGTTTATTTTAAAAGCGTCTTAAACAAGTCTATTCAATTTATGAGTAGAATACTAGGTTATGAGGTTTTGAGTGGACTCGAAATAAACCTGTTTAGACCACATTTGACCAAACGATGTGATTGAATGGGCTCTCACTCGACTTTAGAGGAAATCAATCTTTAAACTCTCAGTATCATTATAGCTTATGTCAAATATAAGTTGCTAAATGTCATAACGTAGGTATATTGTCAACTAAACTTCTTTTCGAGTCCCAGACTAACATAGGACCACTAATGTGATACACACTTTCGACTTCCGAGATGCTGCCATTCTGTCTGTCCGGGTCGTCCCCGTCCGCTGTTGTCTCTATGACGGCGCAGCATCCCGTGGATGGGTTGCCGTGCACGCAGAATATCACCCGCCGCCCCTTCGCCGGGCTGTCTGTGCCATACGACGCTTTCCCTTCTTTGAAGCTGAAAGTAAAGAAAAATATATATTGAAATCATGTTTGTATATCAAAAATGTCAAAATTAAAATTGACAAAACAAATAATAATATGTCAAATGACATAACATTTCCTAGGATTTTCTAGAAGTTTATTACCAAGATAATATAAGGACTAAGCTATATTTAAGAAATTGTAAACTTCGTGATCTTTGATTTTAAAATATCACTAAGTTAATTAAAATTACGCACTCTGAAGTCTAGGCTTTTCCAATTATAATTCGGATGAAGAGGAAACCTAATCGTATGTGATAAAGATCATTGTTACTTCATAAAGTTTCTAGTAAATACTATTAAGACCGTGACATCTAGCCACTCCTACGCGTAGCATTAGCTAAAACATGAATTCAAATTCGAATCCCTCGAACCAAGATGCCGGCTCGCGGACTGCGCACGAGTGTCATTCATTAGTTTACAAACATGTTCCGGCGGTTGCAGTAGGCCAGTGGGTTTATGAAACGGTTCGTGTCAAGGTTACACTTGTAATGGAAATTGATTCTAGTTTTACGCAGATAACAAACAAGAAATACATAAATATATAATATGATTCCCGCGAACTTCCAAAGAGTAGGCAGTCTTGCATACCTATCATCACGCCTGTAATATTCGAAGAGAAGTATGGTCTAAAGAGCTCATTGCTCTTTGGACTCTGCCAACACCTTCAACGATTGCAGGCATGATCATATGTCTGTATGTCTGTACTCATCATCTTCCTAGCGTTATGTCCCGTGCTTAGACGGCGTCTGCTTGAACCATGATCCAGGATTTAGCGAATCTGTTAAATACATTAAAGCAGCATATACACTGCCGATCTGACCTTCGTAACCCTAAAATAGAGGAACCAGTTAATTTTTGGATCATGGTTCAAATGCAAAGTTGTTTGAATTTGCAGGTTTCATCACGATGTTTTCCCTCACCGTCGAGCTAGTAGTATGAATACTTACATAGATTGGTAAAATCCAGATGTATATGCCCGAGTTTGAACCCGCACTCCTCGGTTAAGAGGCGCGTGTCCTTACCATTGAGCTACCACCGCTCTCCTATGTATGTTTGAATTATACTATGTACGAAATTATATTATCATCCGTAGTTCTCGATAAAAAATCGATGTCTATCTCAAAAAAGTTACGAAGTATGCAAAGAGAGGCAAATAAAGTCAATGTCGTTTCTAATTCATTTCATAACTTATTCCATATCCGGGTGATACAAGAAAAGCCATATAAAATCATCGCACGCAATCGCACGGCTGACCAAATAGAAGATATTATTAAGGTGGCAAAAAACACAATTTCACATATCGATATATAAAATCAATATTGATGGACCAAGAGATATAACGAAACAGGTAAACATAACATAGACGAAGTCATTGTAGGAATGTCCACATTATGATTGACAGACGTCATAAATATTGTTATTACGGCCACGTTTGTGTACTCAAATGGGTGGCGAAAATGCGATGTTGTGAAGTTCTTTAATATTAACATAACATCACGCCTTATTTCCCGAAGGGGTAGGCAGAGTCAAAGGGGCAGCAAGCCCTTTTAACTACATTTAGCCAAAAACATAACTGGGCTGGGTTAGATGGAAAATTGTAAAAAAGTAGTGAAAAGTTGCTAGCTCATCGCCAACACAATCACCCATATTAATTGGTGTTAATAATACTTCATCCCAATTTCAATTCATAACGACTATAAAAAATTACTTAATTTTTTAGCTAAATGCGGTTTAAGGAGTTTGGACTCTTTCTACCTTTGGGAAGTGCGGGCGTAATGATTTTATGTCCTTGTGAGTTATTTTGAACCAATTGTGGCTTAGAAATGTTTGCTTATAGTAAACATCCCAATTAAATCATCTATCTATATACAAGCTGACCCGGCGAACTTCGTACCGTCAATGAGGAGCTTTGCTCTTGAAAATGTATATTTTTTCCATTAATAAATATCATATTTTAATACTTATTATCCTATTCCGGACGAAGATAAATCCAAAAACACAAGCACAAAGATCATAAAAATTGGTACACCAGTTTTTGAATTATAAATGGTGTAAATAACACGACTTTGTTTTCGGCTGTAAGACGGTTAAAAAAGCACGGTGTATATAATAAGGGATATAAAAACAAAAAAAAAAAAAACAAAACATTCAGTCGAATTGAGAACCTCCTCCTTTTTTTTTGAAGTAGGTTAAAAATAAGTTCGTTTGTCTCGCTAAAACTCGAGAATATCGATATATTTGTAATCTTCCAGGGAAGGTTTGTACGGTAAGAAAATATGAAAACATTGCGAGGAAAATAATAAATGAAAATCCGAAAACGGGGCGGTACCAAGTGCAGGTCAGCTAGTTGTTTTATGAATATTCAATGAATGTACATTACCGCTTCCATGGAATATACGCGAAGTACATTTTTGGATAGATTTAATTTGCATCCGATAAAACGTACGAAGCTAGACTATAAATAGGTGTTTAATTTACAAATTATAATAAATCTGTAGAGAGGTCAATTCTGTACATGAAATATATTTTCAAAATAACTATCAGGGGGTGATTAGTGATCGATATTGATGCCAAAAATGCAATCAGTTAAATTTTTGTCTGTCTGTCTGTCTGTCTGTCTGTCTGTCTGTCTGTCTGTCTCTCTGTCTGTCTGTCTGTCTGTCTGTCTGTCTGTATGTTCCTTATAGAAACAAAAACTACTTGACGGATTTTAACAAAACTTGGTACAATTATTCTTCATACTTCTGGGCAGGTTATAGTATACTTTTCATCACGGTACAATCAATAGGAGCAGAGTAGTGAAGGGAAATGTTGGGAAAACGGGAGAAGTTACTCCATTTTTTAAGCTTCCGTCGCGTGTGCAGCCTTAATGGTTAAAGTTACATATAAATCATGTATGACGGAGATGGTCTTTATAATATTAACCATAAACGCGGGTGACACCGCTGGCACAGCTAGTTTACAAATAAGACCTTGCCGGCCGATAAAATATGACGCGTGTTGACATAGTGTTACTACCATACAGTCTGTTTCAGCACGCAAATAATAAAATATAGAGTAAATACGTTATGTGTTACGTATTTCAGCCGCGTATTTTCCGTTCCCGTGGGAATGCGAGAGTAAAATATAGCCTATGTTATTCGCCGATATAGTAGCTTTCCATTGGTGAAGGAATTTTTCAAATCAGTCCAGTAATTTAGGAGCCTATTCAATGCAAGCAAATAAAATCTATCCACTTTATCACATTAGTATAGATATACGAATCTAGACAAGAAGCATCAAACGTTTATTGTTCAAACTCAAACTACTCATAATATTTACGACTGTTCATTATCCTTCAAAAACTTTATGAACATTGAAGATTTACAAATAGATAAGTTAAATTTTAATAATAATAATGTCCTTCTAACCGATATCGGTCACGGCGGCCAATCTTAACGAGGATTAGCTATCTGCGCTTGAGATATTATAGTGCACAGGTGTGTGCGCAAACACAAGTGCACTCTATATTTCTTCACTCTCATAGTCAGATGAAAGGCAATTCGACATGACCGGAGAGGTCAGGCGCAGGACTAACGGCTTAACGTGCTTTCCGAGGCACGCGGGTGATTAAACCGACAACTTCCGGACTCCAGACTTTTACTGAGTAATTTCAATATTGAAATACCCAGCCACAAATTTTGGCCCGACCCGGTAATTGAACCCGGGACCTCTTGGTCCTTAGGCGGTACATACTACAGCTAGACCAACGAGGCAGTCAAAATTTTAATATAGAAGATGTTGGTCTGGGGCTTAAAGAAGAATGTGCCAACTGTTCCTTGCGTAACATGTCGTAAAAGGCGACTGATAGGTTTGAATGTGTGATTGTGTAGGCGACGAGCTAGTCACTTGTCACTACTTTTTCACAATTTTCAATCTAACCCAGCCCAGTTTTATTTGCCTGAATGTGGTAACGGGGGCTAGATGTCTCTTTGACTCTGCCTAGTCGCGGATTACGGGCGTGATCATATGTATGTATGTAAATATAGAACTTAGAACAAAAACATAAATTACAAGTACTCAGATGAAGTTACATACATACATAACATCACACCCATAATCCCCGAAGGGGTAGGCAGAGTCGAAAGGGCAGCAAGGCCCTTCAACCACATTCAGCCAAAAATAAAGCCGGGCTGGGTTAGATGGAAAATTGTGAAAAAGCAGTGACAAGCGGCTAACCTGTCGCCTACACAATCACACACCAAAAACGGCAAGAACCACAGCTGGCATATTCTTTTTAAGTCTCAGACCAACATGGGACAGATGAAGTTGCGCATTATAATACATAATACCTAATACCTATTGTATCCACAAACAAAACATCTTGGCAGCATTAGCGTTTACTATGCCTAAATAGTATTTCAAATGCATTATTGTCACATGGAAATATGTTAAACTTCCTATTATATTCGCTTCTGGTCTATAAAAAGGCTATTTGTACACTGCACATACATGCGTGCATCTGAAGTAAAATACTTAATGCAGGTCAATCTTTATGATTGGCTATTCAAATGGTAAGTGCACGAGTATTTTAGAATATGACGATGGAGTCCATGTGAGACAAATTGTCATTGACGTTCTAACAATGAGTAAGTCAATGTGAAATTTACAGAATAGCGAAATAACTTCTAAAGCATTTAAAAGCAGATAAATAATAATAATAATAACGTTCCTACACTTGTCGCACGGAAAGAATCTTCAAGGGTGCTTAGCCAAATGCGCGCCAGCGATTCCATAACGATCTTCGCTAACGCTCGTATCGCGCCACTATATATATTCGCGCCGCCATCACATACATTGATCTGACTCCGAGCTAAGTAGTAGCTCGGAGTCAGATCAATGTATGTGATATTGTGGGGTCGTATATTCATTTATTTACTATAATCCTAAACGAATTCAATGACATTAAAATCAAATGACAATGTCACAACAAGGTGCCTAGGAAACTTGAGTGCCTAACCATATCAATCATGTAATTAGACATAAATTACTAATTATTAACGTGTAGTTGATATTGGCCAAGGTGATGTTTGGAACAATTGAACGTTATCTTAGTTTGTGTTATCAGAGACATTGTATTATTAATGTATATAACGATAAGTTAGTCGTAGGTAAGAAGCGGACCATCTAGTAAACATATTTATAATATAATTAAAATTATAATTATAAATTCTCCAGGCTGACACACCAATTCCCTAGTTCCAAACTAAGCTTATGCTTGTGCTATGGATACTAGGTGAACTGATAGACCTGCTTAAATACGTTTATAAACATCCATGACTCGAGTACAAATGTTCATGTTCATCACACGAAACATTTTCCCCTAGCGGGGTTCGAACCCGCGACCCTTGGTTTCGTGGCCAGGATCTCTAACCACCCGACAGATTTCATTGGTACTTAGATTAGATTAAAACTATATGCTTGAATGAAAATATGTGGCATACATTTGTAACGCTGATTATATCGATGTACTCGTAAATTCCAATATTATTATAATCTAAGTGCCTGTATAAATAAATTCGAATCTTTATAAACTTCTGTCACGCCAATTATTTTATTATGCACTACGCAATCTAATAAACCAATTATTAATGCAATTATCATTAATTATAAACCCCATTAATTATCCTAATAATAAACTAGTGAAATGTTTTATAACGTACGTAAAAAAACAAACATGTATGTAAAATGTTCCATATTAGTCTGGGACTTAAAATCCCTATAAAACTAAAATTTGACAAATGTGTTCCTTGTCTAGCATGTCGTAAAAGGCGACTAATGGTATATAGGATATAGGGTTTTGGGTATGTGATTGTGTAGGCGACGAGCTAGCCACTTGTCACTACTTTTTCACAATTTATATAGGATATAGGGTTTTGGGTATGTGATTGTGTAGGCGACGAGCTAGCCACTTGTCACTACTTTTTCACAATTTATATAGGATATAGGGTTTTGGGTATGTGATTGTGTAGGCGACGACCTAGCCACTTGTCACTACATTTTCACAATTTTCCATCTAACCCAGCCTTATTAGCCTAAGTTTTATTTTCGGCTGATTGTGGCTAAGGGGCTTGCTGCCTCTTTGACTCTGCCTACTTCTTCGGAGATTACGGGCGTTATGGCATGTGTAGTACTAGCTTCTACCCAGCGGCTTCGCTCGCATGGTACATCGATAAAACATAGCCTATATGTTATTCGGGTGTATAGGCTATATTATTCTAAAGTTTCATTAAAATCCATTCATTAGTTTTTTTGTGAAAGAGTAACATACATCCATCCATACATACAAACTTTCGCATTTATAATATATAGAATGTATTATAATCCTTTTTTTTAGTTTAGCCGTTTACCGTTAACTTCGGTTTCTAGTTCACCGATACACCGATGAGGGGCGCTGATTGTGTAACGTCCTTAATAGTTTGCCTGACGACACTATCCGTCCGCAATGAATTAATCGTTGCGGTTTATATTACTTCATTTAATTCGCTGCTTATAGCACGCGATGGCACAACAAAGTTGTCTGCAACACACTCGTGTCAATTTTATTTTACTACTAAGGTGGCGCATGAGGCACATGCGCCAAGAGTTGTGGGTTCGATTACCACCCAGAACAAACATTCGCATGATGAATACTTTGTGCTTGTTCTGTGTCTGTGTGTTAATATCCAATATTTAAGTATATATTTGTAATACCACTGTTAATTCTGATATCCGTAACACAAGTGCTTACCGCGGAGTCAGATCAATGTATGTGATGTAGTCGGATATTTATTAATAACATTTTTCTACTGCATATTTGTAGAATAATCAATAAGGGTTGAGTTTAAAATAAAAATATTAATACTACTAGTTTTACACCTACTACAATTCGCGGTATCTTTTAATAACCGCATTATCGACTGATAATGATAATCTCGTCAGCCGCTCCTTAGAAACTTATGTATTAGCCCGCCGCCTTATCGATGTATCTACCGGTAAGCGATAAAACTTGTGTTAAATATATGTTACAAGTCGCTGATACACTCAGGTTGCACCTAAAAGTTTATTGACCTCATTTTTGACCTTGTTCCGAAGTTTGTGTACAACGTGTAATGGACGAGAGGGGGGTTCAACTTCCTGTTGGAAATAAACTAGATTTATGAGTGGTTTGGATTATAAGTTCTAAAAATTAAATGAATACATACATGGTACATGAACGGACAAGACAGGACATCAAACATGTAACAAAATATATAAATAAATAAATCCTTTAGTTAGACTGACACACCAATGAGGGTTTTTTGAATTAAAACATCCAAAAGATGGCGTAACTGTGACGTGCGGTCTTGTCACCCGCCTCATTGGTTAGTTGTCAGAACAAACTGACATGTGTCACATTATGAAGGGTGCTGTCAACAAAGAGCCAATAGTGACAGTGATAAGACTGCGAGACTCCCTCGCCCCATCTGGCGGTTTATATTTTTTTGAAAACCCTCATTCCCTAGTTCCAAACTAAGCTTAAGCTTGTGCTATACATACTAGGTGAACAGATAGATATACTTAAATACGTTTATAAACATGCATGACTCGAGTACAAATGTCCATGTTCATCACACGAAACATTTGCCCCTAGCGGGATTCGAACCCGCGACCCTTGGTTTAGTGGCCAGGGTCTCTAACCACTCGACCAACGGGTCAGTTAATAGAAACAGATAAAGTCAGATTTTGTATATACGACGATTAGTGAGATGAAAAGTCATTAATAGTATTAATAGCTTAGTCTTTGAGTCATATAAATATTTATGGTACATGTGGCATTTAATGTATCTGATGCAATACATATTGCACAGATTAAGTATAAATGATCTATATAATATCGCAAAGTAACTTGAACACGTGGATCAGCTACTACTAGTATATACGAGCTTATCCTTAAGTACTTATCTAAGTATGATACACTTTATCTACCTACTATTTGCTTTAGTTTTTAGTTCCGTATTTCAAGAAATCCTTAGTTGCCTGTGAGTTACTTAGTTAGTTTACTTAGTTGCCTGTTAACAGATTTTTTTCCTAGATATTTTTATTGAATTCGGATTAATGGCAAATACTTACGTTACATTGCAAGTGTAATATTAGATAATAATTTTCGTAAAATGGCGGTAATGAACAACCAGATTATTTTTTATCAACAGCCCAATCTGGTTAGATTGGGTCTCAACTCAATATTATTTATGGATTTATGTCGTTCAAGGTGCTTATCGTTCTTTAGTTTCTTTGAAGGTATATTTTTTTTAACCAAATTATTTTCTTATATAAAATTCTCGCGTATTTAATATATTAAGGAGCGGTGGTAGCTCAATGGTAAGGACACGCGCCTCTTAACCGAGGAGTGCGGGTTCAAACCCGGGCATGTACCTCTAGATTTTTCAAATCTATGTACATATTTATACCACTAGCTCGACGGTGAGGGAAAACATCGTGATGAAACCTGCAAATTCAAACAACTATGAATTTGTAACTATGATCCGAAAATTGTCTGGTTCCCCTATCTTAGGGTTACGAAGGTCAGATCGGCAGTCGCTTCAATGTAATTACCAGACTCGCTAAATCCTGGATCATGGTCTAAGCGGACCCCGTCTATGCACGGGACATAACGCTAGGAAGATGATGAATATAAAATACTCGCGTCGCGTGGTTTGTTACCAAACTCCACCGAAACGGCTTGATCGATTTTTATGAATTTTTATATGTGTATTCGGTAGGTCTGAGAATCGGTCGTAAATGAAGATTCTTATAAAAGAAAAAAATAAAAAAGTTGCGCGGTAAATAAAAGAAAATGTATTGAAAATTCGGGAACGGGGCGTTACAAAGTGCGCCGGGTCAGCTAGTTTCAATATAGAACCCGCATTATTTGTGAAAATTTAACAGGTACTTTGGATCACAAAAGGTTTGAAAAACCTGTCGGGCGCCCTAGAACGTTGTCCACTCTGCCTAATGAATAATCTAGTCTTGATCACACCTTTTCCTCACACATCACGTTGAAACGATTTCAAAATGACCTCATAAGGAAACACAACACGATCATTAAAGAAAACGATATATTATTATAGAAATACCAGCAGCATATTCAAATACGAGAAGAACAACTTAGCACAAATAAAAATGAGGTTTTGTCCAAGAATCAGCGTCAATCATCTATTTTGTTATTTTTTTTTATGTCCTAACATAGACATCTGTAGACTTTGTTAAAATGGAGTGGCACATTCTATACAGCCAGTTCCGACTCAATGCATTACTTAGCTACGGCTAAGCCTACATGAAATAAAAAAAATAAAACAATCGTTCGTATGACGCGCCTGTTTCCCACAGACATTTTCTTGTGTGAATGACAATCCATTTGTTTAAGTACTTAGTGCGGTCTATTATTCTTAGTACTAGCTGACCAGTCTATGGTCTGACCATTTATACGCCTTTAAATATTGATAATAATATTGCTTATGGATACACCAAGACAATATCATAAAAGAAAAACATAAAAACAATTAGAGTTCTGCTATTATCAGACCTCTGTGCATTATTCACGTATTCAAATTCAATCAAAATCAGAGATTAGATGTTTTCATACAAAAAATATTTACTAAGTTACCATTAATTTTATCTGCACCTACAATAACGAATAGAACAACACATAAATGATCTAAATCGGTTCAGCCAATGTTCAGTGACGCACCGTCAGGCATACAGCAATTAATTTTAATACATTTTTAAAATTCTCGATTATGTACTTAATTCACTTTATCTTTCGAGATAGATTTTAAACTATAGTTTTTGTTCTTAACATATTCAAAACAAAACTGGATTTTTCTACAGCAATAATTACCTACCATAAGGCTTAAATTGGCTTGCAGTCAATTTATCACACTGAAATCAACAATAAATGCTCAAACATAATGCAGTGCAAATTTGATCGTATTAGATGGACAATAGGTGTATACCGACTTAAACGTACGACCATGCAAATATGATATATTGTGGAACACAATAAAACTGCACATGCGTCAAATATACTATGACATATGTACAAGACCATACCAACTGCTATCATACACTAGTGGCCCGCCCCGACTTCGTTCGGGTACATGGTCAAATTTTATCCCGTTGATCCCGTTACCGTTTAAATCTCATCTCATCTATAATTAGTTTTTTTACATACACAAACTTTCAGATTCCGTAAATTTTTAGAAAAAAGTGTTAGTTAAGTATATTTCCTTTTTTCTGGCTGACGGGTATAACAACACCGTGGCGTCATTGCACTGATAAACAATTTATTTTTTATATTTTATACATATAACTTCACGCCCGTAATCCTCGAAGGGATAGGCAGAGTCAAATTGGCAGTAAACCTCCATAACCACATTAAGCCAAAAATAAAACCGGCCTGGGTCTGATGGAAAAATTGTAGAAAAGTAGTGACAAGTGGCTAGCTCGTCGCCTACACAATCACATACCAAAAACCCGATACACCATTAGTCGCCTTTTACGACATGCCAGGCAAGGACCACAGTTGGCACATTATTTTAAAGTCCCAAATTAACATGGGACTATATTTTATAAGCCGATTTATTTTTCATATCCTACACTGATTCATTGCTCACCGTTTTTTATAGTTGTAATTTTAATATTCCAGTCCTTTTCTTACCCGTTGCGTAATACAAAAGAGAAGTAGATAATACACAAATCCAGCATCTGTGTATTATAGCGGGAAATATTTATAAATAATTTTATATAGAAAGTAAGGATCGTGCCATATGGCGTTCGGTTCTCTCTGCCTATCCCGCTAGGGAAGTGGCGTGAAGTTTGGTTAGTTAGATACCTATATAGAAAGTTAATCCATACACCCCAGTGGCGGACTAACCGAGGGGCGGAAGGCGCGGTCCGCCCCGGGCCTCTGGTCCTGGGGGGCCTCATATTACAACTTTTTAATTTTCATCCTAAATCAAACAGTGGAACCCCCCCTCTCCCCATGCAATACTGCTCGTATCCCTACTAGGGGCCTCGTACAGTTTTTTGCCGCCCTAGGCCTATAACAGGCTTAGCCCGCCACTGATACACTCATCCACCCATCCATACAAACTTTCACATTTATAATATTAGTAGGAAGGAGGATTTATTACAGTCTAACAGATTAACACGCAGCATTTGTGATATCACCGCATACGCATATATGCTAGGTATATGATACAGTCATATACCTACCTATGTACGTAGAATGACATCGTTTACATAGGTATGTCTCATCTGCACCTCGACTTGACCGATTTACTTACACGTGTTAACAACTAAATTGTATTAATTACAAGATCTATGTAAATTAGACCTTATCTTGTAATCTGGCTATCTTGACTTGTCCTTATGTTGAGGGTCGTAAGTATGTTGTGTATAATCAAATAGGCCAACTAGACTAATATATTAAGGGCTTAATTATCACTATGTATCGTTCAAGTACTATAGACAAATCAATGTCTTGATTGCCTAGAAGGCCAATTAGAAAATTCAATGTAAACCCTGAAATCGAATTTAAGATTTTAAGCAACATTTTGATGTGTGCCAATTTCAAGGGTTAAAGTAAATTAATTAAATAGTAACACCTTAATGTTTTAACGTAGAATTTGTACCAAAGGAATGTGCAGATGATGTAGCTCTTAATGTAAATGATTTAATAACAAAACAAGGCAAGCATGGTCCAATTTACATGTCATTTCAAGTTTCAAAAGCTAAGCTATATTTATTAAAAATAAAGTTTAATTGCCCACTACGACACGTTACGCGATACTAGCTTAAATAATATATAAATAATCCATGGCATAAATACTTACAGTAACAACGGTTTGGTATCTTCCGTCATTATTGTATGTTTAATTGCACTTATCTATCACAGAAAACTAGTTCGAATCACTATCACAAGCTCAGGTCACAGTATGTACCCTTGCGTTACTCCGCAGGGTTAGTTGTCGCAAGGTATGGTGTCACTAGGGCGCCAACTCACGGACTAATTTGAAACGTGTGGCACTTATCATGGGCCGCACTATCTTGCAGTGGCGCACGGTACAATAATATGTAGATAACACCAATGTGCAAATACTACCGGATGATAGATAACTGCTAATAAGTGTATTAAATCGTTAGGTGCCTATGCGCCCGACTCAACCCGCGATTAGCTGATGAGACTCATTAATTAATATGTGCGCCAGTTAATGTTTTTGTTTTTAAGCCATTAAAGGTGTTCGATTTACAAATTAGTTTGTTTTGCATATTCTAAGTGCATGTAATTGGAAACTATAGCTGTGTACGTATGTGAAGGCATGGAATTGATTACGACAGTATATTTGTAGATGTTAAGATAAGGTTCATAGGAATGATGACAGAGTAGGTACTAGACATATTGTAAGACACATTTTGTTTAAAATTAACAAAAAGCTATTTTAAAATACTAAATTTTAATTATTTGCACGTATTGTTTTTATTGCTTTGAAAATATTTAGCGGTATGCTGAGTGGTGACGTTGCTCTTTCGTATTACCATATAAAATGTAAAGAGCTTGATAGTTTAGTTAGTTAGTTAGTTTTAGTTTAATCTATACTTATAATAAATCTGTAGAGAGGTAAATTCTGTACATGAAATATATTTTCAAAATAACTATCAGGGGGTGATTAGTGATCGATACTGATGCCAAAAATGCAATCAGTAAATTTTTTGTCTGTCTGTCTGTCTGTCTGTCTGTCTGTCTGTCTGTCTGTCTGTCCGTCCGTCCGTCCGTCCGTCCGTCCGTCCGTCCGTCCGTCCGTCCGTCCGTCCGTCTGTCTGTCTGACTGTCTGTCTTGGTAGAATTTTTCTTCATACTCCTGGGCAGGTTATAGTATACTTTTCATCACGCTACAATTAATAGGAGCAGAGTAGTGAAGGGAAATGTTGGGAAAACAGGAGCAGTTACTCCATTTTTTAAGCTTCCGTCGCGTGTGCAGCCTTAATGGTTAAAGTTACATAGAAATCATGTATGACGGAAATAGTCTTTATAATATTAACCATAAACGCGGGTGACACCGCTGGCACAGCTAGTATTTCATAAAAGTATATGATCTAATGGAACTTCAATGTACGGTCAGCAACATTAGTGGCAGAACATATTTTGTTCTTATGACCAGAATTGACCAAATTTGTACATTACCTTCTGTTGTAGACTTGTGTTCAGTCAAGACTAATCGTTTGTTTTGTATGCAGCTACTTCTATTACTTGCAATGAAACTATCTGACTGAACATAGCGATCGTATCTGACTTTGTCATATACGAAGATATAAGATAGATAAAGATGCCTGTACGTTTCGTCATTACTGTACGCTTGAATCGTGTTATGAAAAATTCCAAAATAACAAACCGAAATGAGGGGAGCAGCCTGGCAAACACAGTCCGGACCGGAACTAACATGATATGCTAATGTTTATTCAACGTATCTGACGGGCACACCAACACCTAATATCCGTGAAGAGGAGTTTACGTTTAAATCGAATATTTTCAAGTTCACATCGCTATTCGGAGCTATGAGACAATACTTTGTATAGTCATCACGAATGTCTGCGAAAGTACTGCGCTTGGATAAGTCAATTTTGATGTTTGAATTTGTTTAGTTTCACTAGGCTATTCTAGTTTTCTTTAATACTTTTGGTAGTCTACCCCTAAGTGTTAGAACACCTAAATCTTCAAAATCCCAAACCTATAACAAACCCATAAATAAATTGCAGGTCTCTTGTACATTTAGAAACAAAACAACTCTTTTCTGTTAGAAAGATTTAGGTGATACTCGTTATGGACTCCTTGAGGTAATATAGACATCAGATTAAGAATTATACTACTCATGTCGTTTTTATATATCGAAATTAAATTAGACCAATGATTGTATATCGAGACATGATCGAAAGAAGTGCCACTACCGGTTTTATCGATTCTCTAACATCATCTATCGTTAACAATATGAATAGAACCGTACAGTAAGATACTAAAGTACATACATACATACATATAATCACGCCTACAATCCCCGAAGGGGAGGCAGAGTTCAAGGGGCCATGAGCTCCTTCACCACACGGTTAATGGCCCGTTGGACAAGATATGTGTAGTTTATGCTAACTGCCTCGTTAGTCTAGTGGCATGCGCCACCTGAGGATGGTCCCGGGTTCAAATCCCGGGTCAGGCCAAAAATTTGTGCCTGGTTATTTCAATATTGAAATTACTCAGTAACAGTCCAGAGTCAGGAAGTTGCCGGTATAATCACCCCAGTGCCTCGGAAAGCACGTTAAACCGTTTGTCCTGCGCCTGACCGGTCTCTGTCCCTGTCTCTCCGGTCATGTCGAATCGCCGTCTCACAGGACTATGAGAGTAAAGGAATAGAGAGTGCACCTGTGTTTGCGCACACACTTGTGCACTATAATATCTTCTGCGCAGATGGCTAATCTTCGTTGAGATTGGCCGCCGTGACCGATATCGGTTAGGAGGACATTATTATTACTTTACACTAAATTAAGTAGACCGTTATAATGCATAGATCTTAGAATAGTCTATTAATTTTGTAATGGTTTTGCCAATCTACTTGAGTGGACGAAGGGAGTGGTATACAATTAGGCGCGCCATCTTTCTTTTGCCTGTCTCGAATATGACAGATATGAAAAAGATGGTGCATGATGTCAGTTCCAAAGACCAGCTATACCTAAAATAGGTTCCGTGGTCATCACACAATGATAACAGGTATATTACGGCAGTTCAAAGATTATTAGTCCAATGTTGGTCTGGGACTTAAGAATAATGTGCCAACTGTTTTACTTGCGTAGCATGTCGTACAAGGCGACTAATGTTACATCGGGTTTTGGGTGTGTGATTGTGTAGGCGACGAGCTAGCACTTGTCACTAGTGCCGTCTTTAATCTATTGGAGGCCCTCGGCACATTAGGAAATTAATTGTTCTATTTACCAAGAGAACAATTATTTTCCTCATGTGCTCAGGTGGAACATTACACAAGGGGGCCCTCTAGGGGGGGGGACACGTGCCTAACGTGGGTAAGGGGCTAACTGCCCCTTTGACTCTGCCTACCCATTTGGGAATTACGGGCGTAATGATATGTATGTATGTCAATGATGAAGACATGCGCCTGATACGCTGACAATGATTGGTTTTGTTTGAACCTGGGCACATTTCTCTGGATTTTGTAATTTTGCGTCTGAAAACTGTCACTGCTTTTTCACAATTTTCCATCTAACCCGGCCCGACTTTATTTTTGGCTGAATGTGGTTGAATGGGCATGCTGCCCCTTTGACTCTGCCTACCCCTTCGGGGATTATGGGCGTGATGTTATGTTGTTGTTGTTTTTGGGTCTGAAAACTTTCCAAGTGTCAAATTTGATTGGATTCGTTAAGGTTGTTTGGAACAACAGACAGACAGAGTCACTTCTATAATATTAGCAAGGATACGCGTATTATTATGTAAAGACCTCTATTCTTAGCAGAATCTACTAAATGATATTAGCCTAGATATTACGTACTATCTACGTATAGTGTATTTTGGAGATGTTATCTATCAACTGTTATAACAATTACATTGAGTCGATTATATAGTTACATCTAACAATTAATTAATAGGTGATTGTCAAATATACGTCTAATAAAGAAAACAAATTTCCTTAACGCTTTAATTGTTATCGATAATCGTGGATAATAATCGATATACACAAGATGGAAGGATAATTATAAAAAAAAGGAATCGATTCATAAAAACTACGTCAAAATTGTTTGTAAAAGAACTAGGTGTCATCACTTTAAAACGTTTCATAAGTATCTTTCGGAGGTTAACCTTAGACATTGACCCGCGAAATAGGTAAGCGACGGTTGCTTTTTTTTACAGTAAAATAAAAAAAAATAACAGTGCTATTAATTAAAATTATTATTAAGTAGGTAGGTATGTACTCCGTACGGAATCGCGGATGTGATGGTATATGCGCACGACAGATTTTTAAACTGCAATCAGTTTAAATAATGTATCTGTCGGTTAATGATTAAACCGACAGATAAACTATTTAAACTGCAATCAGTTTAAATAATGTATCTGTCGATTAATGATTAATTCCTTATTCAGTACTTAGGAATCTTTCGAAAATTTACATTGCAGTTTAAAAATCTGTCGAGCCATTGAAAAATCAGGCCTTATGCGATTGACCTCCATTATCCTTAGATAGGGAACCTGAAGAATGGTTCATGGTTACATATCCATAGTTATTTAAACGTGTCGGTTCCTTAAACTGTTTTTCCTCACCACCTAACGAGGTAAATACGAATCTACTAAGATTTGAAAAAGCTACTGCTTCGAAGTTTTTCGTGGTTCAAAGCAGAAGCCCCTGGTAATTAAATCGTAATATATGTAACAGTTTTATTATTTTTATACCACATTCAGTCGTTTTTAATACAAGGTGTCCTAAAAACTTTTGAACGTATTTTTATGATAAGAAATGTGTATTATGTAATATGATAACAAGTACCAGGAAACACGTTATTTGCATAACACGTCGCTTATTATAAATGTGGGTAATCCGGGAATTTTATATTATTTCTAGAATTTGTATAAAATGTCTGATTCTTATCTAATGATGCAACACTACGTTTTCACGCCTTAACTGCTAAACCATTGAAAAAGGGAATCTACCTAAACACTTTGTATTTTTAATAGTTCAGACATAAAATTACATATTCGTGTTAAATATGGAATATAAATTATTTAAAAAAAATTAAAAATATTTTTTATTCATTTAATATTAAAAAAAAAGTTTGCTTTAATATTCTGAATGAATGTTCTTAGAATTTTTTATTCAATTTTCAATATTTTATTTATCATTTGTTAAAATACATATATAATAAATATTCTTTGTTTTTTTATGTGGTTAGTATGCTAACCACCAAGACGGAAAGAGTTGGCCGGAATATCTATATGATATCGCGGGATGCACGATAGTTTCTCTGTAACAGACCGATTTTTTAACGGACAGAGCCGCGGAAAATTAAAAAAAATTACTTAAAGGTGAAAAAGTACATCGTATTTTATAATTTCACCCATTCTGGATAATTAATAAAGATCTCTAAAATCTATGCACTAACATTGTAAATACATAAATATATCTAAGGCAATCATTATGGTAGTTACTAATTGTTAGTTACTATTATTCTTTATGTAGCATTACATCTATGAGGGTATACAACCCTATTAATCATGATCTCCATGTACAAGAAATATCAATGAATATATTTCGAAAAGATTTTGACTTATTATTAGAAAATATTGAACAATTCAGTATTTTATGTACATAACCATAATCCCCGAAGAGGTAGGAAGAGTCAAAGGGGCCGCGGGCCCCTTTTACCAGATTCAGCCAAAAATAAAACTGGGCTGGGTTAAATGGAAAATTGTAAAAAAGTAGTGACAAGTGACTAGCTTGTCGCCTACACAATCACACACCCAAACCCTATATACCATTAGTCGCCTTTTACAACATGCTAGGCAAGGAACACATTATTTTTTAAGTCCCAGACCAACATGGGATGTAAATATTACATAGGAATTTAATACACATTTCATTTAATATGGTTATATCCGTTCATAGTTTATACACACATTTTACAGAAAGTATTTGAATTGTCATATTTCATACTTCCCGGTGACATGTAGATATTGAAAGAGTCAACCACCTCAAAAAGTTTACTTATCTAAAATACACACAGATATCCATTTATTTATTGAAGCACAGGTAAAGAAGATTGATTGAACAACAAAATAATATGCACTTTCTATCATATCCATCTTAAAAATTTTAATGTTGTTTTCAAGTATACCCATATCATACTAGAGTGGTGGCCCAGTAGTTAAAACTCAACCATAATTTAATTAATAATATATAGATTATTATAATTATATTCAAATCATAGATCATAATAATTGAAATTGGTTAGATATGTTTTTTTCCCTTATTGGTAGGCAGAAATCGCATCTCACGCATGTCTCACACCTTCTATAGGAACTTAACTACCTGTATGTGTGTGGTTGCCCGTTCGGGTTACAAATATTTTTAACCTTAACTAACTAAACTTCACGCCACTTCCCTAGCGGGGTAGGCAGAGAGAGCCGAACACCATATGGCACGTTCCTTAAACACCTTAACATTAATTTATTACATAGGATTAATATTATTCTTTTTAATTACTGATTAGGATTAGTATTTTATTCATAAAATAGCAGCGACCCGCGGATTCACCAGTGTAGTACCCGTTCCCGTGGGAATATAGGGATAAAATATATATGCCTATGTTACTCCCTGATTAAGTAGCTTTCTATTGGTAAAAGAATTATTCAAATTGGTCCTGTAGTTTCGGAGCCTATTCAATACAAACAAACAAACAATCAAATCTTTCCTCTTTATAATATTAAGTAGTACAACAAATTACTGTGCTCTTTGAAATATAATATATTTGTCAATATACATGCATATTTGAGCACCATTTTGAATTAATATACGTACTGATAATAAAGAGGTCCTATGACGTGTTATCAGGAATGTGAGTAGCATAATTGAGTTCAATATTATGTAGGTACTAGTATTATTGTTATTCCTTTTCGAACATAAAATTTTGCTGTCGCTTTCTTTATTGTAACATTTTATTTATAAGCGGTGGCCTTGGGTGCTTTTACAATATCGCAATTGTTAAATTAGGCTAGTACAAAGCATGAATGCAGGTAAATAACTTTGACAGCAATTTGACCTAGTTTTGATTACAATCACACATGTAAAAATTGATTATTAATAAAATTCAGCCATGTAATAAAATTATTAATTTATTTATTTTTCAATTGAAGATTTTTTATTTGTTAGCTTAATTGAAGTAATAAATACTAATCAATCCTTCGGTTAGAGGTAAATGAATAACTTATTAAATAAAATTATTATATCTACCTTCACAATAAAAAAAAATTAAATCATGTTATATTAACAGCACTTTATTTTAAGAAATAAACAATAGTAGGTGCCTATATCTATTTAAATGGTATCACCATAAATAGCTTATAAATTACCTACTATATTTTAAGTTTAATGAATCATTAAGTAACATTTTTTTATACGGAGGCCAAATTTAGTTTTAATTGATATAAAAAAAATAATCAATCAAGTACTATTTTACTTAAACTGATTATTATGACTTCTCAGATTGATCTTTTTTTGCATTATATAATGGAAAATATAAATTAAGTATGTAGGTATATTGAAATAATATTTTTTTGATTGAATAAGTCACTTGAGAAACACTTAAGATTCTTATGAGAGAGAAGTACCTTTATTTTATTTTATTACAAGGTTTAAAATAACTTCGATTTAGAGAGGGTAGAATTAGATATTTATTCATTTTTATAAGTAAGTAGGTAAGGCAAAAAGTTGAGTTAAATTTTGATGAGTTATTTAATTACAATTGTTTGTATTTTATAAGTACTGTCATATCAGTGTATAGTAACTTAATTTTCCAAAAAATCGGATTTATACACGTTCCATTTGTACTAACTAAAATATTTCTAGAAGAACGCAATCTAATCCACACCTGTCAAAGGTCAATCAGGTGAAAAATGGTTTGCCAACCCATCAGATACATCAACCAACCACTCACCCGTTAGTCTTAGCCTGTGGTCCCTGGTCCATCATCTTGTTCTGCACTAAACAGCCGGGTGTCTCCGATTTCTCCGTTATGTGGTGCGTCTCGACATCCTCCAGAATCGCCACTCGATCCGTGTTTGTTTGGTTCAATTTATCACTAGACAAACTTTTCGACCTATACCTACTATTCAATGGAGCAAAACTTTTATCCGTAAACGCACTCAAACCGTTCAGTTTCGTATCATTTTGGCATTTTTCGCTAATTATTTTCGATGACATCTCGCACCAAACAAATATCGCGGAACGTCAGTGGCCAGTGATAGCTGTCAATCTCAGCTGCGCGCGGTCCGAACTGACCCTCCCAGGCAGAATCCAAACGTTTTGCCAGCGGCTGACAAACAAAAACACGCGACTCGATTCGCAACGCCGCTCCTCGCTATTGTGTCTAGAATCGCGCCGGTGATATTTCAGCTGGCCGAGTAATACGCAGCCTAGAAGCGCGAGTCGAGTGGCTATTTGAAAAAGTTGGCCATTTTTTGTAGTACTCGGAAACGAATACGGTGAAGACGCTAAATTGATTCCATTGTATGAGCAGCGGTAAGAAAACGATAAATTCTTTTATAAATAGTTTGGTCAGTTTAAAAACAACTGGGGAAAGAAATAAGGAAACGACTATCAAATTAGGTAAAAACAAATGTAGATAAACGAACAAAGACCGCAACAAAAACAGGAACAAGTGCAAAAATTTTTAATTTCACAGAGCCGTATTTGGTACATACATAAATTAATTAAATTTTTAGTTTTGTTTTCGCAATACTGATGCAACGTATGATTTGATAACAGACAAGCCGTCCGTGGGAATTATAATGCGAATGGTAACACGTTGTTTCCGAGGTTGGACACTTGACCTCAAATTGTACGTGATCTGCATTGACTTAAGCGTTAACAATATCTAAACCATTTGATAGACTGGCAGTAGGCTAGAATAGGGACTTTCGTTTCAAGTTTCTTGGTCTCTTTAAATATATTTATTAACCTACCTATTGGCAGTAGATTTTAGTAAGTACCGAACTAAAACCGCAGAAAAATACCGCCGGAAATTAGTAATGCACAACTGGAAGTTGTATAAATTTTAACATTAACGTATTTTTTTAAACTAGAGTTCTTATTGTCTGCTTAATAAAGCACAACTTTTAATTTTAAAACCGTAAAATATTGTTTGTACATATCGGTGGCGAAAAAATTTCAATTAGTTACACATATGTAAATATACATAAGTAACTGGAATAGCCGCAGTAAGGTAAGTAAGTAGATGTCCCAAGAACTGTTATAGCTGAATGGAAAGTAACAAAAAATATTAAGTATTGAAAGTATTTTAATAATTCAATGAACACAAAGGAGATTTACCCCATTCTAAACGTAGTAGGGATATCCATATTTATCGTTTTATTTATTTGTTCCACTTCAGATTTACTATTATCTAGTTGTTCTAATATTAAGCTTGAAATAAATACTACATTGTACACAATTAATAAGTCAATTAGTTGTTAAGACAATACTTATATTTATGGTCAATTAATAAAATTATTGTATCATATGTATGTATAATTTTATTTATACAATATATAAAACTTTATTATTTATTTAATATTTTATTTATACAATATACAAAATTTGTAAATAATTATAGATATGAACCCGTTTCTTTAAACGTGTTTAATCAAAAAATAATAATATACCTAGCTGATTATAAAAGTACTTCACCTTTGTATATCTAATCAATATAATATATTTGATTTATAAGTACTACATATATTGCAAAATTTAAGTTTCTTCTAATTTTAGGCGTTTGTAAATAACTTTATGATTTTATTTTTAGATATATTTAAAATACATCATATTTGGTTTTAATTATTTCAAATAAAATAAGAGCTGAGCGAAAAAGCGATATTTTATAGAATTTCTATAAATTGAACCAAAATGTTATTAATGTTTTGAAAAAGGGTATATCTGAAGTACTTATAAATAAATAAAGTTTTCCTATCAGTTTGCTGAATACCGCAAACATTCAGCATTTGAGAGTGTGAGAAATGTAAACTTGATAGTACAAAATGTCGTTATATATGCCTGCGAATGAATAACAAAAATTTTAATCATCTATGTTGTAAGTATGGTCGAAGGTTCCTAAACTCGGAATCATTTTCTAAAAAAAATAATAAAAATAAAAATGAAGTTATATTTCATGTAATAACTTACCTTGAATCGTTGCCGTCTATTTTTTTTATTATAATAATTGTTTTCTTTTTGTCTTCCATTTCAACATCAACTCTTTCACAGTCTATTTCAGAGAACTTATAAATGTATAATGAACACCTGGAGTTGGTCTGTTCAAAAAGGCACACAACACTATCAGCTTCATGACATTTTAACACAGCGTGTGTAGAAACGGACAACTACTATAAAACAATAACACTGTAGTGGAAATATTTTATTATCTTACCTCTAAAAGCACAAAAAAGTATTAAAGCGCATAGATAAATAAATAGACAACGGTAACGCATATACCTAATAGCTTACAAAAGTTTTTTTTTCAACAATAAGTAAACTTCTTAGTAAAAGTCAAGCCGCTGATTTTTTACTCATATAGATAATATGTAATTAATTTGGATTAGTATTCGTAATACGAATTATCTTTTATTTTATTAAAGAATACGCATTTCATACTTTGAATATTATGTAGGTAATATGATAATTGATATCTATACTTATAATAAATCTGTAGAGAGGTCAATTCTGTACATGAAATATATTTTCAAAATAACTATCAGGGGGTGATTAGTGATCGATACTGATGCCAAAAATGCAATCAGTAAAATTTTTGTCTGTCTGTCTGTCTGTCTGTCTGAAACAAAAACTACTCGACGGATTTTAACGAAACTTGGTACAATTATTCTTCATACTCCTGGGCAGGTTATAGTATACTTTTCATCACGCTACAATCAATAGGAGCAGAGTAGTAAAGGGAAATGTTGGGAAAACGGGAGAAATTACTCCATTTTTAAGCTTCCGTCGCGTGTGCAGACTTAATGGTTAAAGTTACATAGAAATCATGTATGACGGAAATAGTTTTTATAATATTAACCATAAACGCGGGTGACACCGCTGGCACAGCTAGTTACTAATATATGTTTTACAAATTTTGCATGTAGATTAATAACAGTAGTCATTAAAATCATGGTTTTTAGCGTCTAAAGAACGGTTTAACTTACCTGCCGGATAACATGCTGGATTACTTGGTTTATTCAAGAGATTTGCGTGTTAACCCCTTTTTTCGGTTATCTGGTTCTACGTAGCCACTATCTATAGGTATGTTTCAACGTTTATTCACAAATGCAAATATTAATACACTGATTTACAAATTTACACTGCCTCGGGAAGAATGGCGAATGTTAAGTCGCATAACGCAAACAAGCGTTCTGACTAACAAACGTTAACTTGATAGTATACAGTCCTAACTTGCATTTATTAGTTCTCAATGCAGGCAATTAGAACCAAATGTTACGGTTAATTAAATATATGTACCTAATAGTATAAATACTTCATTTACACTATTTGACTGGCTCGATGGCGCGTTCGGTAGTGACCCTGCCCCATGCGCCAAGAGTTGTGGGTTCGATTCCCACCCAGGATTAACATTAGTATGATGAATACTTGTGTTTGTTCTGTGTCTGGGTGTTAATATCCAATATTTAAGTATATATTTGTAATTCCACTGTTGATTCTGATATCCGTAACACAAGTGCTTAAGCTACTTACCTCGGAGTCAGATCAATGTATGTGATGTAGTCGGATATTTATTATTATTATTTAAAATAGGATTTAAATTGTAGGTACTGAGATTTAGTCCGAGATAGCAAATTTCCATAGGTTACTTTAGCTACCTACTTACCTACCACTTAGCATTAGAAAGGCTGAATGCCTGTTTGGCATCTTGAGAAATATAATGAGAAGGAATTACCCGTACGGTAATAAGCAATGTGTGAAATTTCTAAATGGATATTTTTCTATGACTTAAATTTTTTTTTTGAGAGGACTATTAGTAGTTGGCTGAAAGCGGCCTTTACTACCTACCGCACTGGCGGGGGAGCGGGAATCTCTCCCCTAAATGACTTTAATAATGAACCAAAGATTCTTATATGAAAGTTTTACAATCCTTAGGGACGGAAGCACCAGTGTGTTAAGTTTGGACACAATCCATTATACTTTGTTATGCAAAGGTACGCAGAATGTGTTGTTTGTAATTTCGTAAGGTGTTAAGAGATAAGGCCTAGCTTGGCCTAGGTCTACTTTACGAGATGAATCCCGACAGTTGGGATCCCGTTGGTTTTGCGTTAGCGCCCGAAGAACGACAGCCTTGAGGTTTAGTCGGTAGGGTCTCCGGAGGTCTATCATAGACGCTTCCTAAGACGGAAATTATTATTAATTCGAGCCTTGAAAATGCCATCTACTTTGCCTTTCGCATAGTAAACGTATTGTGTGTACCCATAATGTAGATTCAAATGTAAATTCTCCAGACTGACACATGAATGCCCTAGTTCCAAACTAAGCTTATAAGCTTGTGCTATGGATGTTAGGTGAACGGATAGACATACTTAAATACGTTTCATAAACATCTATGACTCGAGTAAGAATGTCCATGTTCATCACACGAAATATTTGCCCCTAGCGGGATTCGAACCCGTAACCCTTGGTTTTGTGGCCAGGGGCTCTGACCACTCGACCAATAGGCCTGTCAACAAGTTAAAAGCAATATTTTTTAATTCTACCTAGCTTCTGGCTCCACAAGGTTGAAATTCGCTCTGTAAGAGGGTCTCTATAGGAGTCTAAAGAATTTGTTTGTTGTTTATTCAAAGTTGACTTTGCCTACCCCTTCGGGGATTATGGGCGTGATGTTATGTATGTATATAGACCTTATGTTCAAGTGATAGCTACGCGATATTGAAGTATCACCGATGTTATGTGTTTTTGGGGTTATAATTTTTGGCGCATTTTATCATCAGATTAAATGGTTTAGGCATGAAAATATTTACTAGTCTGGAAAAAGAGCTATTTTTCTCACAACAGAAATCCCGTGAGGATTACGTATACGTTACCTACCTTTCTTTATACTTAAGCAAAATTTGTACCAACTTAATTTGTGCTAGCGATATTAAAATCACCTTATATATAGTAGTGCATGCAAATATTGGCCCTATGGTAGTAAATATTTTGTGACCGTAATTGCAAAGAAGTGTCACTCATCATCAGATAACCGCAAAACTATTGGCTCACGGACATTTGAATAGTAAACTCAATTCGCGTATAAAAACCATGGTCGCTCCGGACAATTTTTTACCAATCTTTTTGTCTTAAGTCTCAGTTCATTTAATTAGGAACTGTACTAAGACCAGCGATTCAATTAAGTTACCACCATGGGTAATTTTTTCTTGCTTAGTAATGCATTTAATAACACAGTTTTCCTTCTTATACCTGAGAATAAAACATGGAGATTATAAAATGTGTATTCAGTCATTTTATTTGTGTAAGTAATGTATTAATTACAACATCCGAAGGTACTATAAAATTAAGATTTTGCGCAAGCGCAATCCTGGTCGAGATAGTTATTCTGCCTAGCATTATAATTGTGATTTGAACTCTGTTATGTATAAACTTCTAAGCCACGTAGGTACCCACTACCCAGTTAAGGAAATTTGATATGGCAAAAGTTTGAATTTCAAAAAGGATAAAGGCTACTATACGGTCCTAAAAATGTTCAAAGACCCATAGACGCTATATAATATATATATGCTACATTTTAGCAGATCGAATTCTATCCAGGCAACACCACGGGAAGAAGCTAACTTAAAGCCACGGACTTGTAAAGAAAGAAGGACTCCACGCCAATAACTAGACGTCGAATCTACACAGGTGCTCCAACTTGACACGCAGCTTACGTCACACATTGACATGTTAAGCGCTTCAAATAACTGATTTCCTATATCTGGAATCCCTGAGAATTTCACTTACACATGCATTTACGAGGCTTCACGCTGTAATATGACAGCGCGGAGTCCTTCTTTAGACCTTATTTTTTTACTAGACCGTGCTGAAGCTTAAGCTTTAAATAAATAACGCATTTTTGTTATTACATTAAAAAACCTCTAAAGAAAATAATTTCTCCGACTACACGCATAAACACCGGGGCTGAGTTCATATTTCTGTGAAATTTCACAGTAATTTGTTTACTTAGCTTGTTGTAACCCGAGCATCAATACAACAATGGTGTGATGCGGAGTGGCGCACGCGACTCGCCGCAGCCGACGTGTGGAATGAAAACAGCGGACATAATAAGCGGTTTAGATAATAATAAGGGCTATGTCATTTCATCACTTTCTATTACTTAGTGTAGTGGGGTTTCGCTGTATCGAGAAACGACCAACCTAAGTCTGTCAGGCGATGGGTGATACCGCGGAGTTTTAGTGGTATCCCGGCCACTTACAACCTTTGGCTGGAGCAGGGACCCCCTATTTAAGGGCCCCCGGGAATCCCACACACCCCCCTCACCCCATTTGAGAATATAATTTGTTCGCATAACAAAAAAAAATTGATCTTAAGCTACTACTTTTCTTATAGAATAATAAATGTTCATTCATAATATAACGTGTGATGTGTGAATAATTGTATGAAGTTAGGACTATTTCCTCTTTAATAAATTTGCAAAGATATTTTGTGTCTATTCTCGGACTTAATAAAATATAACAATTTTTATATGAATTCCCAAATACGACCCTGTAACTGCTAAGAAATTAAATAACTGGCGAAAGAGCTGCGTCAGTTATTTAATTTCTAGTTAATTATGAATTATCAATCAAGTATGTTACGTTGTAGTTTGGTTATGACAATCATTAGTCGACACGATGATTGGGGACGTTGTAGAACGACTTAGACCAGTTCTCCAACCATATAAATACTTATAGCTTAAATATTAAATCTATGTCCCATGTTGGTCTAGGACTTAAAAAGAATGTACCGACTGTGGGTCCTTCCTATCATGTCGTAGAAGACGACTACCTAATTGTGTTATGTATGTAATGTAATTTTCCATCTGACCCAGCCCGGTTTTATTTTTTAACCGACTTCAAAAATAAGGAGGAGGTTCGCAATATGACTTTTTTTTATGGCTGAATGTGGTTAAGGGGGCTTGTGGGACTATGAGGGAATGAACCTTAATGCCAATGAATGTCTTGGTCATCGACTAGAAACAATGTCGGCGGTTAGTTAAGTTATATAAGAGTGTATAAAGTACTTTAGCAACACCGTATGATATGTATCGCGTGGAGTCGAAAGTGTATTGCGCAATTAGTCGCCGTCAATCGCCTCCGTCGTCGGCGGCTGATGCTGAATCGGTCGATACTTCTCGAACGGTTCAATCTCGAGCGGTTCAATAGAGCCCTACGCTTTTCTTTAGAGAGGAAGTGAAGATTCATGGTCTAGTTGCCAATGTAGTAACAAACTGCCGCTAAGATTGTGTTTAACTTAAACTGTACTAGACTATTTTTATGACGTTAAGTGCCAGTTTGAGCCTAGGCTCTCAAATCATTTGGTCTAAACTAGTTCTAATTTAGCATATAACTCCTTCTAACCTCTGTTAATTTTTTTAAAATTTTATTAGTATTATATTTAATAATAATTAGGATAACTAATCTAAAAAGAAAAGTTATGATCGGAATCCAGTAAATGTAAATAGTATCCAAGTTTATTCTCAAAGCAGACCCCGGCTTGAAACGGGACTCGTTGGGTCAATATTTTTTCTTAGCTCTATCATATAATAGGGGTGATGACTGAATTAAAAACTATAATTCTATTTAGTCCGTCAGTTTGATTATACAAAAATACTAGACACATATTTTTCGCTTTACCTATCAAATTAACAAAAAATCACAAAGATCATTTATGTTTTGGAGTGGGAGCTTGCGACATCACTAAATATTTAGTGAAAATTGTACGAAAGCGTTTCGTCACGCGCAATTTGAATGCATTGTATCTTCGTCAATGTTTGTTTGACAAATAAATAAAAAAATACGTGTTCAATATTTTTTTATAATCTACCTAACTGACTTAACATAAATATTATTTAGTCACCTTGCCTATTATCGTATCTACACTCCACACACACATAGTTTTATACCGTCACGCCTGCAATCCCCGAAGGGGAAGGCAGTGTCTTCAGAGACACTAACAAAGGGTAACAATTGCTCTTCAAATTTACTATCGTTTCAAGAATCACCATCCAGTCCGATGGCCCAGTGAGCCACGGTAGTAACTAATTGTTATGCCCGAGTCACTTACGCATTGCATGCGATCAGGCCTGACCTACAAACTGATATGAGTTCTGTCTCTGAAAACATAACATTTTCATTTTCCTTAAACTTATCATGGCCGCATCAATATAGGTGGTCCACGCGACTTCACTCGGGTAGATTTTAGCGAATAATATAGTTTCGAGCCTATAATAAAACTATCCTAAATATCCCGTAAAAGAAAGAGATTATACAGATGCAATAATTAGGAATTAATTAATAATTGAAAATGTTTCATTTCATTCGATAGTTGTAAATAAAGAAATTGTTGCAAAAAAACTGTAGGCAACCTTATTTTTTAAATAAGTAAGGTAAAACCAAAAATAGAATAGGTACTGAAATACTTATTAACAAAAAAGAAAAAGGTTTAGGCTTTTTAAAAAGAATTTATTTTTCACCAGTTACGGTGTTAAACTTAAATGATGTTAAGTATAGTCAGCGTCTGCGTGTCTATAAAGACAATTCTTAATTTCTTAAGAACCGGAAGTGCTTCCTGACGAAACAAAAACCTAACTGCTACGAGGAATAGGAAGTTGCGGATGATTACCGCCAAAGACAGAAAAACGTTAATTTCCTATTTAAAGATGTCTCTAGTTTGATTTGACCAGGCCCAGGTCAGGGTGACACCGAGCCCACAGCATTCCCATCCAAAAAATCTAGATAATTACGATCATTGGGCACGGTTTTTATAAGCTGATGAAATGCAATACTTCCTTCTTAAGTGACGTCTTAATATAGGCAGGCTATAAAAAAAACCGAGAAATCAGACAAAGTAAAACAATATTACCAAGGAATATGTTTAATTAATACATTTCTGAAGAAGGTAGGAAAAAGACAAATTCCAATAATAATAGTCAAGTTCAAACACGTTTTAAATTTTACAAAAACTTAAAACTTACAATACTTTGTAAATAAAATGCGTCTTTTTAACCTAATCCTAAGTGTCTGATTTTATTATGTAGCCATTTCTTAATAAACTATACATACATAACATCACGCCCATAATCCCCGAAGGGTAGGCAGAGTCAAAGAGGCAGCAGGCCCCCTTAACCACATTCAGCCAGAAACAAAACTGGGCAGAGTTAGATGGAAAATTGTGAAAAAGTGGTGACAAGTGGCTAGCCTGTCGCCCACACAATCACATACCCTAAATCCGATACACCATTAGTCGTCTTCTCCGACATGGCATAAACCACAGATGGCACATTATTTTTAAGTCCCAGACAAACATGGGACAATGGGCTGGGTGGGTTAGATGGAAAATTTATAAACTCTTATTTACCAGATTATTAAGTGCAGGGATGGATTTATTACTTACATAAGCTAGATTATAGCCCAGGGCCCCATAGATCAATAAATGCACCGAGTGACGACCTATCGAACAGGACGCATGATTTGATGGCAATCGGAGTTCCTATTTTGTTTCATAAATACTTATGACCCAAGTAAGTATTACGTATTTAGGACCAAAAATACGTATTTAGTGTTTGTGGCGAACTATTGGCACTTAAATTAAGGTCCCACTCGACACTTTGGACAAGTTTTTTAAAGGTGTCTGATCCTCATTGATGTACTTACGTCCTTGACCTATGGTTTCAAGCGTGTTTTTTAGGCCTACGTAAAAAGTTATTTATCTTGTTCTTTTGCCTTTTATTTGTTTAAAACAATTAGGCTCTGCTTCAGCTCTTGTTATGGGACCGTGACGAAGTTGTCTTTATAAAAAGGAGATAAGTACCTAACGATAGTACCTACAAGCACATGACCTTAACAGTAGCAATAAAGCCGAAGACTTCCGAAAAACTTCAATGATTAGTCACTGATTCAACATTAACTGATGTTCAAATAAACCAAATTAAAATACTCAATCAATCAACTATTTATTCGTTAAGTCTTGGTTTATAATGATCTGGTGAACCAATCAGAGCATTCCGACTGCAGTGTCATTTCGGTAAAATATTCTTAGAAAACGAATCTACCACATTAGCAGCCTTTTGTTTATCTACTTGGTACTTTTTAATTTTTTTACCTATAGCCATAGGCTTAAATTAAAACAATTTAAGCGATTTTTAGGAGAACACTTAGGGCTGATTTTTCAACAGTCAGATAAAAGATAACAATCAAATAAATCACAATCCGCATGACTGTAAAATGTCATTGCCTGTTTCCTAAGTAAAATACCGTGTGACATCCGCAAATTGGTGACTTTAAACTTTATCAGTTAGTTCATTCTTAACTGGCTATTAAAAAATCAGCTCTTAGTAGAGCAATGACATATTAACCTTCTGGGCACACGAGTACCTTTATATCAATCAGGTATCTCTCAACTGATCAGTGTTATATCCCTTTATCATATCTATAGTCAAGTGTATCCACTCGAAATTGAAGTATGTTACACAGCGTTACCTACTGTTATTCAACTGACTTAATTAATGAGCATAACTTGTCACTACTTTTTCACAATTTTCTATCTAACCCAGCCCATTGTCCCATGTTGGTCCTGGAACTTAAAAAGAATAATAAATAATAATAAATAATAAATAAATATCCGACTACATCACATACATTGATCTGACTCCGAGGTAAGTAGCTTAAGCACTTGTGTTACGGATATCAGAATCAACAGTGGTATTACAAATATATACTTAAATATTGGATATTAACACCCAGACACAGAACAAACACAAGTATTCATCATACGAATATTTGTCCTGGGTGGGGATCGAACCCACAACTCTTGGCGCATGGGGCAGGGTCACTACCGAATGCGCCATCGAGCTTGTCTATCATGTAACAATATGATTGGCCATCTTATGTGGTTCTTGCCTAGCATGTCGTAGAAGACGAATAATAGTGTATCTGGTTTTGGGTAGGTATGTGATTGTGTGGGCGACAGGCTAGCCACTTGTCACCACTTTTTCACAATTTTCCATCTAACCCAGCCCAGTTTTGTTTCTGGCTGAATGTGGTTAAAGGGGCCTGCTGCCTCTTTGACTCTGCCTACCCCTTCGGGGATTATGGGCGTAATGTTATGTATGTATGTAATGAGCATTAGTTAAAATATAAATATATAACCTACTAGGTATTGATTCTGTATCTTCAAAACCTATTTTACCACCCTTCACCAAGAAACAACAAATTACAAAATTCCGAACCTAATAGCTATTTAAATGTCCAAACACTAAAAAGTATAAAATTAATTCTTCCGACTGTTTCGATGAAAGTATTAAGGAAGACTAATTAAGATATTTCCTACCCTTTTTCGGAGTAGTCAAAAATAGAACGTCGTTAAGGAAGACTCCACACTTAACCATAGTAGATGACACTTACGTGTCGTTAAGTATGATGAGCGAACTTGACATAATTTATGCGCTGACCTCCCGGCCTGACCGCTCCGAAGGCCCCTCAACACAATAGCCCTATTGGGCTAGAGGATAGCGACGTGATAGGAATGGGCTGCTTGTATCCTTAATGATAGAGAGATTTAGGGTGTGATTCCTATATGTTGGGTGGAGACCAGAGGCGTAGCTGTAGTAGGGCGCCGAGGCCCTTGTTCCTGCCCTTCCTTAAGACCCCAATTTAGGGAGCCCGGATTCTATCTATCATGTTTGTCATCTTTCTAAAGACCTACCTAACCTTACCTAAACAGATAAATAATAATAATATAATAATAAATAAATAAATTCTCAAGACTGACACACCAATTCCCTAGTTCCAAACTAAGCTTATACGCTTGTGCTATGGATACTAGGTGAACGGATAGACATACTTAAATACGTTTATAAACATCCATGACTCGAGTACAAATATCCATGTTCATCACACGAAACATTTGCCCCTAGCGGGATTCGAACCCGCGACCCTTGGTTTCGTGGTCAGGGTCTCTGACCACTCGACCAACGGGCCAGCCAAAGGCTGAGAGATGTAGGTACACGTTCAAATACGTTTTTCAATTTTACGTCAGAGTACTAAGTAGATTTTCTTTGCACTCTGTAGTGTATGACAAACATGTAAAACTACTGTCACCAGCTCTTTAAGTACTTAGTACTTTAACATAATCTTATAATTTCGTACCATGATATTTTGTAGTTATTTCTAATCTGCTTAGACCAAGGTCCTGAGTGTAACTTGTCGAGTTTTCCTTTTTTTTCTCTGGGAAATGCCTTACGCATACTACTCCACCCGGGTGATAAGTGGTTATGTGGAACACTCCCTCCCCCCATGATAGAGGGGAGCATACCATCTTAAACCCAGGGGTGTTCTGCCAAATCGCATGGAGAGCGCATCTGGGACAGCTACGCACACCAACGATCTCCTTCTACAGCGTTTGACCCGTTGTTGAGTTTTCCTTAGACCGGCTGTATTCTAACCTACAAAGTCCTTAAATGGGGACCAGATAATCTCATGGCTACACATTTATTGTTATTTAAATATGATTTCAACTGACTGTTACAAACAGATAATTATCTTAAGATTTTTCAAAATGATACCACTAGCTCGAGGGAAAACACTATGCGGAAAGACTTCCTCATTGCGTTTTCCAATTACACGGGCATGCAGGTGCATAAATAAACGAGTAATTGTGGATGTAGATACAACCATGATCTAATTTAGCAGTTCTCAAACTTTTTTGGCTACGTACCCTTTTTTGATAGGGGAATTTGACGGAACCCTAGAATAATCAATCACCGATTTATTTGTAATTCGGGGCGCGAGCGGGGAGTATTGAACCGCGTCGTAGAGACGTAATAATATTAAATTTCTCCTGGGCCTTACAGTAGGTACCTACCCCTTTAGCATTGTATTAATTATGATCAGTACCTATTTTCGTTGACCCCTCAGAAAGGCTTCGCAGAGCCCCAGGGCTCCGCAGAACACACTTTAAGTATAGCTGATCTAATTATAGTATAGCTGTCTGGTTTTCCTACTTGGGTTTACTTTAACATACCTAATAATGAATGTCGGTAAATCTGGGATCATAGATATAATACAAACGATGACCTTAAAAAATATGTATTAGTTGGTGGTATACTGAAATAAATACATTATTAAGGGCGCCCTTTCTAATAACATTGAGCAAATTGTGTTGTTTTTCATACGTTGCTGAAATATTTGATAAGGCGTTAAGATGTACTATTTTAGAGAGAGCTTTTGCAGTTTTTATCCGTGGGCTAGATTTAGAAACTTATGTATAAATAGTTTGAAACATTTTTTTTAAGTTTTATACTTCACGCCACTATTTTTTTAAACTTATAGATTTTAAAATTAAACTGTTTGACATTTTAAGACTAGGTAGGTCTCTTTAATTTTTTCCTGATTGAGGGAGCACAAAGACATAATTGGAGTACTTATTATGTCAATGTGCTACGTAAGTTGCGTGTCTGGTTGGAGCACCTGAGGAGCTTCAACATATAGTTAGTGGCGCGGAGTCCTTCTTTTTTTACTAGTCTGTGTGTTTTTATTTTAATTTTGCGATCGGGTTTTTCATTAATTGTCTTGTTTACCTATCATACGGCATATTCCTTAACGTGCGCTGTCAAGAGTTGTAACTAATGATACATAGTTTATTCATCCCAGTAGATTAATGATTTAATTCCAACTAGCTTTTATCCACGATTCCTTCCGCGTAGGACTCATTTGTCATTGTTCAATGTGTTGACTCTTGTATTATCAGTATTTCCATTATAATAGCCTATGTTAGTGCTTTCTAAGGGTTCAAACTTTAGGCTTGCCATATTTCATCGCAATCGGTCAAGCAGTTTCGGCGTGAAGATGTAACGAACAGACAAACAGAGTTAATTTCACAATTGTGTTACAAGTAAGGATATCAGTTCTTAGCAATATCATATGCATTTATAATCTTAATAATTACAGTAAATGTCTGCTAAACATCCTACACTACGGTTTTAGTATCCAGTCTAGATTACTTATTCACTTATCTTCCTGTTGCACAATCTTATTGGTTTACTTATGTGGTACTTCCCTATTTGTAGTATGCATCTATGCATTATTTATTCGTCCGATACACTTACTAGCTCTTCTTAAAAACAAAATTGTATCGAACAAATCACTATGATTTATTAAAATATAAAACTCGTAAAAAATATATTTACCAAATCATCTAACACAATAAAAAAGAAAATTACAAAAAGAGACGCGAAAATCATAGAACAATGGATCACTTTCTTATATAAGCTTGCACCAACTTTACGCCAACGTAAATTGCTGCCGTGTACATAAAAAGGCGCATGGTTGACTTTAAATTTATCTGAGAGTACCAGCGGGATAGGGGACCGGCGCCCAGGGCTGTGGGCCACTCCGCCGAGCTCAGATCCTCGAAGGTCTGCGCTTGGGGACGCAAGCAGCTCAGCAGATGCAAGTAAGTCATGTGCCCAGCCTCCAATGCCGCAGCCACGTCTCCATCAGCAAAAATATCAAGGGCTCCCCACTCTAAGTGCTTGCGGCTGACCTGACCTGTCAACCTCCGTAATGCTACATAGTCCCCGCAACGAGGGATAAAGATATCAGCAATGTTCGTTTCCTTGTAACTCATCGGCGTAGCCGCCTCTTCTCCAAACAACTTAACCAGCTGCTCTAAAACCGCTTCCCTCGAATCTTCCTCAGTCTCATCCCTCACCATCAGATATCCCACCAATGTTGCGTAACGCGTAAGACTTCCGGTGGTAGACAACTTTGGCTTCTCCATGGCCCAAATAATAGGTCCCTGTATGCTCAAAATGTCTCCACTATAACCTTGAGGTTCCCAAAAGTTATCTTCATACTGAACAGCAAACTTCTTGGCACGTCCGGGCGACATTGCGCTGGCTATAGCAATGTCTTGATTGTGCACTAACAGTTGATCTTCAACTTGGATCTTACGGAGTTCATCGGGCTTCAGAGCCATCGCTAGCAAATTACAGATGTAGTTGGTCTCACCTTTGATCGTCTTTAAAATAACTTGCTCTTCGGAGTACGATCCAATTGACTCTATCGGTTTTGCGTGAAGAGTTATATCGGCTACGCTCTGTTGAAGTTGCAACGCAATGCGTTTTCTGCAGTAGCCCAGAAGCTTTTCGCGGAATCGTGTGTTGTCTCCGTCTAAATGGTTTCTTGAGCTGTTGGTTCTGAAGCATTGGTGAAGATAAAAGAGCACGGAGATACTGTCTGCTGGTGCCCCGCAAACTAGCCGGACAATTGTTCTCATGATGTCACGGGACGTCGAAAATAGAAGGGCACTACATAGATGCTGTTCCATGGTGGTCTTGTCGTAGTACATGAGCCTCTTTCTCGTTGATTCGCGGTCATCTTTTGTATGAAACATTTCCCTCATATTATGGTCAAGCAGCGATTGATACTGGTTCAGTTCAAATTTTTCTATGAAGCTCAGGTAATGGAAATCGTGAAAGTCTTTTGAGAATTCGACAGTGTTGCCGTTAGTATGTTGAAAAAGTTTATTGAGGGAAGACTTGACTCTCTCCGGTTCAATGACAGCTTCTGGTATTGGGATGTTGAATTCTTTCGTGTACCTGGTTATGAAGTGCCTGGCGACGTTGTCATTTACTCCCCTAGAGTATTCGTCTTCTTCAACATTTTCTGTGTCTGCTTCGTCTTCCTGGTAATCGTCAGTGAAGAAGGACACGTTGCATTTGGAGACTAGTTTGGTCGTTGCTGCCATATCAAGGACTACAATGTCCATGGTATTGCCGAATCTTCTCTTGAGCTTGTGCGCCGTCACGATGCCGGGCAGGCTACATCCTAAGATGATCACGTCAGCTTGGACATTCGTAGACCCTCTTGTTCCTTTGACCGGTTTCTCTTTTTTAACCATAAGTAAAATTTTCCATCAAAATTTTTAACAATTTGGGATAAAACTTTGACAATGACAGAATCAAAGTGCTTAAAGGTTAAGTTGACATTAGACAATCCGACTGATTGACATTAATGAAGCATATGTGGGATTTTGAACGAGGTTTTATTCAGATAATTTTATTTATAGGAAAGCATAGAGGTACATATGTTATCATCTGAATAAAATGTATCTTTAAATCAAATCAACCTACCCTTTACGTATAAGGGTAGGTTGATAGCTTGTGGTACTGGAGATTCAGGTCGAGTCCCTTATCGCTTTAGTTGATGATCGATCAAGTCATCATCTTCCTAGCGTTATGTCCCGTGTTTAGACGGGGTCCGCTTAGACCATGATCCAGGATTTAGCGAGACTGGTAATTACATTGAAGCGACTGCCGATCTGACCTTCGTAACCCTAAGTTAGGAGAACCAGACAATTTTTTGATCATGGTTAGTTGATGATCGATCAAGTGATCTCAGTTAAAGGATTTTTCACTAAAGCTGTGCAGTATTGAGGAAAAAATCATCAGTAGGCATATCATTTTCTCAGTCTCCTGGGAGGGGAATAAGAATTTTTATGTTCGTGTTATTAGACAGACTTTTTCCTGCTTAGATCGTATTGTAACTATGTTAGTGGTACATATAAACAATGGTTCCTTTTAAACACGACTGGCTCGGTGGCGCATTCGGTAGTGACCCCATGCGCCAAGAGTTTTGTTCGATTCCCACTCAGGACAAACATTCGTGTGACGAATACTTGTGTTTGTTCTGTGTCTGGGTGTTAATATCAAATATATTTAAGTATATATTTGTAATACCATGTCCCATGTTGGTCTGGGACTTGGCCCATGTTAATATGGGACAAAAAAAAAGAATGTGCCAACTGTGGTTCTTGTCTAGCATGTCGTAAAAGGCGACTAGTGGTTTTGGGTATGTGACTGAGTAGGCGACGAGCTAGCCCCTTGTCACTCCTTTTTCACAGCTTTTTATCAACACAACTCTTGGCGCATGGGGCAGGGTCACTACCGAATGCGCCATCGAGCCAGACAATATGCTACGGCGGGGTCAGGTTATCGCCGCAGGAGCGCTGGTATTCTGGCGGGACCCATTTTTTGAGTTGAGTGGATCTACATACCTTAATTGTTTTTAAGGTCTCTGGTTAATATGGGTATTGTGATTGTGTAGGCGACGAGCCACTTGTCACTACTTTTTCACAATTTTCCATCTAACTCTGCCCAGTTTTATTTTTCTCTGAATGTGGTTAAAGGGGCCTGCTGGCTCTTTGACTCTGACCCCTTTGGGCATCATAGGCGTGATGTTATGTATGTATGTATGTAATATAAAAACATATTTTCAGAAATAAGTAAGAACTGTTTTGGAAATAACATTAATTATTCGTTCAAAAGTAATTCCGACCGAGGGACTACTTATTTATTTATACTTTATATCAACTGGTGACCTGGTACACCTATTTTCATATCACCCAGAAGGTACATAAGTTTAAGTATTGACATAATGCAAACAATTGACGGTACAATAATAAATTTATAATATGTTGGCACTTGACCTCTGATAGACATTAGACAAGTGATGTTAGTACAGTGGCGCCTATTAAATAACAGTCGCTTTTGACTTTGAGGAGGAACATTAACTGATAACTTATAAGTAGGTGCTTAGTATTTTGTTGTACTCAGTTGAACTAAAATATTGTTGTATGTCGTTAAGTTGATCCAAGTTACTTACTTATTATATTACTATTGACTGGCCCGTTGGTCGAGTAGTCAAAGACCCTAGCCACGAAACCCAGCGGGTTCTCGCTAGTATCTCGCTAGGGGCAAATGTTCCTTTTGAACATGGACATTTGTACTCGAGCCATGGATGTTTATAAACGTATTTATGTATGTCTATCCGTTCACCTAGTATCCATGCTTAGTTTGGAATTAGGGAGTTGGTGTGTAAATCTGGAAAATTGATTTGTTGATGGACTTAAGCCAAACTAATTTATTTATTGATTTAAAATTTGTTACTTGAAGTATCCTATGTTGGTGTAAGACTAAAAAAATATATTTTTCCTACTTTATAGGTAGCAAAAGATAACGGCGTGTTAGGTAAAGGATTTGTATTCCAAAATTTTACATCGTTTTTTTTAACCCGGAGAAATGTGTTACGCATACCACTATGCCTTGGGGGTTATGAGGGAGTCCCTGGGACCACTGGAATTGGAGGTTCCTGCTTCGCCCAAGATGACGGTGGCTGGGGTATGACCACTATAACTCCAGGATGCATCCTCTACGCCGACTGAGGCTTCGCGTGTGCCCCTAAGGAATCTTCCGCTAGACTACAATTTTACATCTAACCCAACAAACGGTAAGTATTTCTTAGGTATTTTCGGTTACCAACGAACTGTATTTTTTTTTTATATATACTCGTATCTATACTTATAATAAATCTGTAGAGAGGTCAATTCTGTACATGAAATATATTTTCAAAATAACTATCAGGGGGTGATTAGTGATCGATACTGATGCCAAAAATGCAATCAGTAAAATTTTTGTCTGTCTGTCTGTCTGTCTATCTGTCTATATGTTCCTTATAGAAACAAAAACTACTCGACGGATTTTAACGAAACTTGGCACAATTATGCTTCATACTCCTGGACAGGTTATAGTATACTTTTCATCACGCTACAATCAATAGGAGCAGAGTAGTGAAGGGAAATGTTGGGAAAACGGGAAAAGTTACTCCATTTTTTAAACTTCCGTCGCGTGTGCAGCCTTAATGGTTAAAGTTACATAGAAATCATGTATAACGGAAATAGTCTTTATAATATTAACCATAAACGCGGGTGACACCGCTGGCACAGCTAGTATTACATAAATTCCTAATATTATAAAGCTGAAGAGTTTGTTTGTTTGCTTGAACATGGTAATCTCAGGAACTATTGGTCTGATTTGAAAAAATCCTTCAGTCTTAGATAGTTTTTCAAGAAAGGTTATATAACATTAACCATAAACGCGGGTAAAACCGTCTTACATATATAAAAGCTAATTTACATGATACTAATAGGCATTGTTAATTTCGACAATCATTGTGTAGCCTACTGTCCTCCAACAAGCAAGAAGATTGTTTACAACATGTCAAAATATACGCTGTTATCGCTCTGACACGCTTCGTATTATTTATTGCATAATTACGAACTAATTAAGCAGTAATTAAAGACGAATGGCCCATAATCAAGTCAAGATTGTATATGTCAGCTTACATTGTCACGAATAAACTAATGAAAAGCTTAATTAATTTCTTGTTGCTGCCATCGATCACGCATCCCCAGTCAGATATCTATTTATATCTCCGTTTAAAATAAATCTGTAGGGTTAGCACGTGCAATATTAATAATGACAACTTAAATAGAGTAATTATCATCTATCACCCGATGGGGTGAAACGCTAAGGAGATGATAATTTTTAAATAATCCATCCTTTCACCCCGTGATTGCACTATCATTATTGAGAGTCCGCTTAATCTTTATCATTATAGTTAAAATGTATTTTTCAATTTGAAAAGTAAAGTTCTTTAAATATTTTTAAAGTCCATTATTGAGCTTACAAAGAAATATTGCTTACGATTTTTTTCTTATGTTCAGCAAACCAAAAATTATGTAATGAAGAAACAGCCCGTTAACGTACCGTGTGACGTCATTAGGTGTTTAAAATTTTACCGTCCAAGTGACGTATAGCACCCCATTTAATTTCAGATAAAAAAAAATATTGAGTAGAATAATTACTATTTAGCAAGGTTGGTTGTGATAGAACGCATACCCAAGTTGATATGAAATCATTAGAATCCGAGGAAAAATCAATTAACCAATTAATTTTTATTAGGTAAATATACTAGTATTTTAATTTACAAGTCTCCGTATTGAACATACATTATATAAATATATATAAAATAGAAATATATAATTATTAATTCTTCAGACTGGCACACCAATTCCCTAGTCCCAAACTAAGCTTATAAGCTTGTGCTATGGATACTAGGTGAACGGATAGACATACTTATATACGTTTATAAACATCCATGACTCGAGTACAAATATCCACGTTCATCACACGAAATATTTGCCCCTAGCGGGATTCGAACCCGCGACCCTTGATTTCGTGGCCAGGGTCTCTGACCACTCGACCAACGCGCCAGACAAATTTATATGACCACAATTGAATAGTTTTTCTCCTGCCAAATTGAATTTGTATTGTAAAGGGTACAATTCTCAAGTGCTCTCAGGTGGGTGTTCTAAGATTTGTATCACAGAATTTGCTTATTTGATATTCTGTATTTGTTACTTAGATTTAACTTAATTTCCATGTAACTTATTATTAGCTAAATGATATCATCTCAGACACAATGTTAATTGTTAATGAAATCAATAAATAATTAAAATAAATAATACTAACATGGAAGGATGTTGCAATATTATTTTTGTGACATCACCCTTAGAAAGAAGCAGCCCTACTCGCAGGTCATTAGTCTATTGACATAAATTGCTGTGTCTCCTCTAGACGCACGCTGTAATACAATCTAATTTACTGGTACGCAATTAGTTCACTTGTACTTACACTTGCGACGAACAATTGAAATGATCCTGAAGTCTCCTTCAGCAAAGTGACAATGTCCCGACAGACCACTGAAACAGTAACTCGTAATTTATTAATTACGTGAAATAGATTTTTGTAAAATAAATAAATAAATATTCAACGACATCACATACATTGATCTGACTCCGAAGTAAGTAGCTTAAGCACTTGTGTTACGGATATCAGAAACAACAGTGGTATTACAAATACATACTTAAATATTGGATATTAACACCCAGACACAGAGCAAACACAAGTATTCATCACACGAATGTTTGTCCTGGGTGGGGATCGAACCCACAACTCTTGGCGCATGGGGCAGGGTCACTACCGAATGCAAATGCGCGCCAGCGATTCCATAACGAACTTCGTTATTGCTCATATCGCGCCACAAACTTGTTAACTAAGAACTCATAGTGCGGAACTCAGAGTTAGTTCCCGATTTGTCAACCCGAATGAGTCTGTGGCGCGATACAAGCGAGAGCGACGTCCGATATGGAATCGCTGGAGCGCATTTGGCTAAGCACCCAAGTCAGTAACAACTAGATCAAGCAGCCTATCAAACATAAAGATAATGACATGATTCTTCGAAGATTTACTTGATTTATTCAGTAAGTATGAAAAAAAAATTACTAGACTTATCAAACGGATACGAGTATTTAAAAAATATGGAATGGTAACCCAATACAATGCAATTTTTCATCTAGGTATCTCAAGTTTATTTTTAAGAGCGGTGGTAGCTCAATGGTAAGGACACGCGCCTCTTAACCGAGAAGTGCGGGTTCAAACCCGGGCATGTACCTCTGGATTTTTTAAATCTATGTACGTATTTATACCACTAGCTCGACGGTGAGGGAAAACATCGTGATGAAACCTGCAAATTCAAACAACTTTGGATTTGTAACCATGATCCAAAAATTGTCTGGTTCCCCTATCTTAGGGTTACGAAGGTCAGACCGGCAGTCGCTTCAATGTAATTACCAGACTCGCTAAATCCTGGATCATGGTCTAAGCGGACCCCGTCTAAACACGGGACAACGCTAGGAAGTTTATTTTTAGTTGGAAGTCGTTAAATGTGCTTGTTGCTACCCCTTTGGATATTGCAGGCGCATATGGACGTAAAGATAACGAATACAAAAACCTTGACCATCCTTTTGTGAAATTTCAACAAGGCCGCGGCTTAACTGATAAGAAATCAAACGATAAGTATTTGGAAAAGAGCTGTTATCAGATCGACTATATCGCAAAACGACTAGCACTTGACTGTCAGTCATATGCTTATTAGGCAAAATTTGTATAATCCATAGATTTAGGATGTACAAGATACACAATGACGGCTCGGAGACATGACCAAAATAAATTTAAACATGTGTTGGTTGACGTCTATGTGTGAGTTAAAAATAGTGTTGTCAAAGACGCACTTTCACATTATCGACTGATTCAGTTGTATACTAATAATACTTATAGGTATTTAAAACATTTTTTTATACTTTTGATTAATTATTTATGGCATTGATGAAATCAGCAGTTGTTTATATTAGGTAAATCGGAATTAGTCGGTAAGAAATCGCATTTTAAGCAGATCTATAAATAATGAGATGGTAAAATGTATTCCTTGTATATTCAGCGTGTAAAAAATTAAAAAAAAATTGAAATATGTTCTTTGATTTATACCTATAAGACAAAAATACATGACTTTTGCTTTGACTGATGGAATGAAATGAAACAAATAATATATTAGCAACTTTTAATTTGGTGACATTTAGTTATTTAAAAATAATATGTAGTGCAACAAATTTTTTGTTGCCCTCATTTGCCATCAAAATGTTTGCTGCAGATAGTGGAGTTCTTACTGGGAGTCCAATCTGGTCTGCCTATAGTCCGCATCGACTTTTTACACAATGCTGGGTTGCTTGAAAACCTAGAAAAAATATCAGTTAGTTAACTAACAAATTTACGGAGATAATGAGTTCCCAATGTGAATATAATCATATTTCAACATAACTTAGCTAAATAACTTTGTATTCATGTCATGATGTCGCTAAAAGACGATTAAGTTTTTATCGATACTCGTGACGTCACCGCTTTGTCAAGCACTAGCGTAACCGAACTATTTACTATTTTACACAATATTTGCCCCAATTCTGTTTATAATCACGATGTATACTAAGAAAGATCAATTATAATCAATATACTATTGTAAACATATTTTTCTAAACCGATTACTAGCAAGAATTTGACAAAATATGGTTTGAAAAAATCTAATGTTAAAATCGTATTTACCTGTAAAAAGCGTATTTATTCGGATTATTCCGTCATGTAACCTCACAATCACGTACAGAACAAGTCACCTCAATTGCACATTTAATATTCTCGATTATAATCCAAGGTTTAATACATAAATTCACAAATTTCACTGCGACGTAGAATAGACCGGGACGCTATGGCCTCTTACTCGAAAAAAGATTGACATATAGGTACTTCATTCGCTGTCTCTTTTTCTCTCGGGCGGTTTAAATTACAGCAGGATTTCTCGCTCCCACGCTTTGTGTATCTTTAGCGTAGTCGAAAAATTCTAAATCTATGGTATAATCTCAGCTCCACAACACTGGACAGGTTCGATGGTGCATTCGGTAGTGACCGTGCCCCATGCGCCAAGAGTAGTGGGTTTGATTCCCACCCAGTACAAACATTTATATGATAAATATTTGTGTTTGTTCTGTCTCTGGGTGGGTGCTAAAATTCAATATTTAAGTATACATTTGTAATACTGCTGTTGATATCCGTAACACAAGTGTTTCAGCTACTTACCTCGTAGTCAGATCGATGTAGATATGTAATGGAGTACATACATACATACATAACATCACGCCCATAATCCCCGAAGGGGTAGGCAGAGTCAAAGGGACAGCAGGCCCCTTTAACCACATTCAGCAAAAAATAAGACTGGGCTGGGTTAGATGAAAAATTGTGAAAAAGTAGTGACAAGTGTGCTCGCCGCCTACCCAAAACCATTATTCGCCTTTTACGACGTGCTAGGCAAGAAACACAGTTGGCAAATTCTTTTGTCCCAGACCAACACGTGACTAAATGTAGTCTGATATTTATTTATATTTATATCTATACAACAAATCTGTTGCTCTTTAGTGCCTCAATTTTTGTCACGTCACGTCCCGTTCCTAGTAAGTGCTTACTTTGACTTTGACTCGTTAGATCTAGAATCATGTTCTAGATTTCGCGAGAGCATTACGATTCTATTTTTATATGCGACTTCCAAAGAGCATCACGTCTCCCCTGGGTTCACGGCCCGTCATAAATAGCATTAGGTGACTTAAATATTTTATCAGTCGTGCAAGCCAAATGATATTTTATTTCCGTGCAGGGAGAATTTATACTTATTGAACGACTTCACATAGGTATCTCACGGCATGCATCTAATAAATTAAATTAAAATACATTTATTGCTTTCCTCATTAAGTACATTAGACGAATACATACAGATAATAGTTTCAACTATTATAAATAATAATAATATTTAATATCAGACTACATCACATACATTGATCTGACTTCGTGGTAAGTAGCTTAAGCACTTGTGTTACAGATATCAGAACAACAGTGGTTTACAAATATATACTTAAATATTATTAACACCCAGACATAGAACAAACACAAATATTCATCGTACGATTATTTGTCCTGGGTGGGAATCGAACCCACAACTCTTGGCGCATGGGGTAGGGTACCGAATGCGCCATCGAGTTTGTCTCATCATATTCCTAGCGTTATGGCTCGCTCTTATTGGGGGTGCGCTTAGATTAAACCATGATTTAGGATTGAGTGAGACTGATTATTACATGAAGCGACTGGAATTTTACCTTTGCAACTACCCGACAGGGGAACAAGTTAAATCGGTTGTTTGTACCATGGAGGCCGGTTGCTGATAAGCGGTTACCTTATGGCCTATGGGTATTGGTAACAACAAGTACCCGCTTTCTCGACTCTTTGAAGGTTCAGTTTTCACCGCGCAGGCGGTATGAGACAAGAGAACGATAAGTACGTCTTCTCTTGGCACTGTAAATCCTCAGTATTTTTGCCTCCAGCGTTCTGCCTGGATAATGCCCATTCATGCATAGTTGCCGCAAGACATTGTTAGCTTAACGCCAATCTTCCACGCCTACTTGGACCGCCTCTTGACCTGCAGACAATAGTGGCGAATAAATCAATTTCGCACAGCGGTAATTACGGGCAGATAACAGTTTAATTCCCGCCTGGGATAGAGCCGAGCGAGACGTGCGCCAGCGCACGTACGCCAGTCGCCGGCTGTGCGGCTCCATTCATTAACGATACGGTGCGGGAATCTTTTTTTTTATCTATATGTGGAATCATTTTGGGCCTGTGGATATATTATTATTTGTTGCAAACGTGGACCGTCTGTGTTAATAAAATTAGGATGGTAGTTCTCTGAAAAAAATAAATGTACTCGTATGTACCTACGTATTCTTTCTTTTGTCCAATGTCCAAAAAGAAAATATAAAAAAGATTCAGTAAATTTTACTTTGCATTAGCAATCTTTAAAACTGAACTTCATATAAATATTCGTATTCGTAAATGTTTGCGTATTGATAATAAAATACGTAGATAGATAGATCGTACGTAGTATTTTTTTTTATTTTTTTGTTCAAGAAACCTCCCTATTATTGAAATTTCAAAGGAGTCTATACAGTAAATCCAGAAATTAATAAACGGTAATTTTTTATTCACTTATAATTTAAACATAACAACTGAAGACATCACAAGACTGTATCAACATATATGTTTTCCTTAATAAGTAGTAAAATCATAAAATATTGACAACGCAAAGAAACGTTAATTTAATTTATTAATTCGACAAATCTAAATTGTTTCTTTCACAAAGAAAATATTATTGGTCTGTGAAATTTCCCGGCCCATTACCGCAACTTTTTTTCTCCAAATATAAAATCTCCATTTCTAATAAATATGTCTCCAGGTACCGTGGAGTCAGACTTAAGATTTCGAAAGCGCGTTCCTTGTAGCTGCCTGACCCACCGCTCGTTTGCCTAGCTAGTGTTTATAGTTATGACTCTATTAGCTAACAAAACCCTGACTCTAGCTTTCTCTCGTTTTCGGCCTACCAATTTTTATACCAGAAACTTTTGCAAATAAGCACACTATTCCTATAATGTTCATTGTGATTAATTTTGTGTACAGCGACATTTCTTTTTAAATAATTTTAAGAACTCTTCAGTGATGAATCGTGGAATTCAGTTTAGTGGTCACATATTCCACGAGATCTATCAACCCAAGTGGGGTTCATCAAAAACAGCCTATTACTTTCGCCAGAGTCATAAAAAGTACCTCGTTATAGGTTGTACATAGAATACTTTATCCTGACCCTCTATGTCACAATCTGACCTCTCTCCGGTCATATCGAATTGCCGTCTCACCGGACTATGAGAGTGAAGGAATAGAGAGTGCACCTGTGTTTGCGCACACACTTGTGCACTATAATACCTCCTGCGCAGTTGGCTAATCCTTGTTGAGATTGGCCGCCGTGACCGATATCGGTTAGGAGTACATTATTATTATTAGGTATATCACAATCGGCTTATTTAAATTCACATACCTAATACCACAGACCACAGAAATACTCCGTGCCTAATACCATTACGACCACAATCCCCGAAGGGGTAGGCAGAATCCAATGGGAAATACGCTTCCTAAACCACATTAAGCCAATTTTTTAGTCCGAGACTAACATCTGAGATATTAGTTCGATTAATGTATATAACCGCCTTTATGATATGACTCATTTGCTATAACTTCCGCAATGTGACGTGCGCAAGCAACGAAAACGCGCCCCATATCTGGTTCGCGTCGCGAAACGAGCTTGTTCCCATTAAGGCATTACGGACGAGTTGATTAGCGACGCGCGACTATGCGCGCGCGGGCGACCCCGTACGGCCACGCTGTAACATAAATAATAATTAAGCAAATAAATGACAGGCCGGTTGGCCGAGTAGTTAGACCAACTAAAGGTCGCAGGTTTGGATTCCGCTAGGGGCAAATTGTCAAAGAGCAAATATAGTGTGTTTGTAAACGTATTAAACTATGTCCATCCGTTACTATCATAAGCGTATATAGATAAACTTACATGAAAGTACTTAAATAGGTAAGGTATGTATATAAGTTTGTGTTATGGATACTAAGTAACGGATAGACAAATCAAATAATCTATCAAACTTAACTATCTTAGGGTTACGAAGGTCTAATCGGCAGTAGCTTCAATGTAATTACCAGACTCGCAAAATCCTGGATCATGGTCTAAGCAGGCCCCGTCTAAGCATGTGACATACCGCTAGGAAGATGATGATGATCAAATAATCTATATTACATAAGTAGGTAGCTCTATGTGGTAACGGATTTCCCGCTACCACGATTACGGTCATGGAATTCGTCTTTATCTCTATTATGAATGAAGTTGATACGGACGAAGTCACTTGCAAAAGTTAACTATTGCAGAAAAAATATCTCGTGTCTAACACACATTAACTGCAGCTGCCGTGGTCGCGTGGTCCAGCCACGGAGGTCGAGTATGGCTGAGCGTGGTTAACCTTTGAAAAGACTTCAACGCGTCGCGTTACACTGCAAGGATGATATTTGTATAATGAAGGCAAAGTTTTCTAAGTGAACTATGTATAAAGTGAAGAGGGCTACCACTTTAACCTTTGCCTACCCCTTCGGGGATTACGGGCGTTATTATATGAATAAAATAGATATAATATATTTACGATTATATAATAATTTAAAATATTGTTGGGATGTAGACACCATACTCAAATAATTCTTGCCTTTGCCAGCGGACCTCCTGAACCGTATGGGAAACGGTAGCAATTCAATTTGTTTGAATTTCTATTGGTATATTATGGTGATATTATGTACGTATATACATAAGATCACGCCCGTAATCCCCGAAGGGGTAGGCAGAGTCAAAGGGCAGCAGGCCTTTAACCACATTCAGCCAAAACAAAACTGGGTTTTGGGTATGTGATTGTGTAGGCGACGAGCTAGCCACTTGTCACTACTCTTTCACAATTTTCCATCTAGCTCAGCCCACTGTCCCATGTTGGTCTGAGACATAAAAATAATGTACCATCTGTGATTCTTGCCTAGCTTGTCGTAGAAGACGGCTAATGGTGTATCGGGTTTTGGGTATGTGGGCGACAGGCTAGCCACTTGTCACCACTTTTTTACAATTTTCCATCTAACCCAACCCAGTTTTGTTTCTGGCTGGATGTGGTTAAAGGGGCCTGCTGCCTCTTTGACTCTGCCTGCCCCTACGGAGATAATGGGTGTGATGTTATGCTGTTTGTTACTCACACGCAAAATAATAAAGTGGTAATATTATCTTATCTATCTTCATAACCATTTAGGATTTTACTCCGAGTACTTAGATAATTTTACTGTCTGGAATTCTAGTGACGCAATGGAAAATAGTATAATTACAAGTACGGAAAGGCTGTCATTGCAAAGAGTTCCGACAAATGTCTACCCGAGCCGAGGCGCCGAACAAGTTGCAATGACGGTTCCCTACGTGTACTAAACGACTATTTTTAATACATTTGCGAAAAAATGAAGCAATTTAATAAAATAATAAAAACACCATAAACTCAACTAACTAATCATTTAATTCTTATAAAAGTTATAATTCACATATACATTGACATTGGTACAGTCTTTTTCTTTTTAATAGACATTATTTTGACAGTTGGGAAAGAAAACGCACGAGTTCAGGAAAGGTAAAAAAAAAGCACGAGTATGTAATAGCCCACATCCCGAACGCTATACGTCCCTGCAATACGCCACTTTTTGAGCAACTGTATTAAAAAGAAAGCTGCCAAAGAAAGTAGCAAATATTACGTAAATTTATAAACACAGGTAAAAATATTAAAATAAATAATACGTACCCGACTAAGAACATCACATACATTAATCTGATTCCGAGGTAAGTAGCTTAAGCACTTGTGTTACGGATATCAGAAATAGTGTTGCCCAAAGCAAGACTCTTGCGGCGGTCTTGCATGTCTTCATCTTGCAGATTTAGTCTTGTTCTTGCTTAAATGTTGCTTGTTGCTTGGTCTTAACACAGGACCAAGCGACAAGCAACATTTGATCAAGAACAAGATTGAGTCTGCAAGATAACGGCATGCAAGACCGCCGCAAGAGTCTTCCTTTGGGCAACACTAATCAGAAACAACAGTGGTATTACAAATATATACTTAAATATATTAGATATTAACACCCAGACACAGAACAAACACAAGTATTCATCATACGAATGTTTGTCCTGGGTGGGGATCGAACCCACAATTCTTTGCGCATGGGGCAGGGTTACTACCGAATGCGTCATCGAGTCAGTTACTGTACTAAGGATTAAAGTTTCACTTACATATATAACTTTAGCATATAGCTACATAGTATATAATTGTATGTATTTTAATCCTTAATGCATTGCAAAACCGGTATGTTCATTGGAAATAAATTATTTAATTGACCTTTCAGGCTATTTGCTGCGTGACGTGATAAATGGGTTAATTAGACCGCTTACACACTTCGCTGGAATACCTATATCTAGAGATAAGTTAATTTAAGATTAGCATGATATAGCATTACTAGCATAAATTATCTGGTCATATGATATCTTGTAATTAATATGCAAATGTAGATAAGAGCAGATAGGAAAACGTTTTTGTCCGTGGCAGCCATTACAACAAGATTTAAGAGTTTAGACTACCTAGAAGATATTATCTTTATATATTCATTAATAAACTTAAAGATAAGTTTGTATTATATTTTTAGACCTCACAATAGAAATATCACTTATCAAAATACAAAGAAAAACGCAGTACTTATTGGTACTTTGCCAGCAAAAAAAAACTTTGAAATTAAATTACTACAGTTCTTAAATTATCCTTGTATGACATACTTAAAGAATCACGACATCAAAACATCAAAAGAAATTACACTTCATGGTAATCTTCAATACGGTATGCTAATAAAAACAGAAACGTTTAAGTGAATCTCCGTATGAATGGTCATTGAAATTATAAAATCTATAATCTTAATTGAAATGTAAATGTAATCAGAATTTAGTTGACTGAAACACAAATAAAGTACCGTGTTTTATATACGAAAGCCGACGGTTAAGTGTAAAGCGGCTTAAAGTTAACCCTTGTTCACACTGTTCTGGTAGCATTTAGTTTTACGATTTTTTTTTAATCGCTCACCATTCGGCATGGAATAAGATATTAACTGACTGTGCACGCACGGTTTAAAAGAAAAATATGGATAAAATTACAGGCTTTTTTTTTAAATGCCTTTGTATAAGACAATGTAATGTGCGAGTGGAATAAAGATTACATGCTTAAGTTCGGGCATATCGTAAGCAATTACTAAAGGTTAAGGTAAAATTTTGGATAATTAGCTAATAAATACCATGTCGTTTATTTTAAGCATGACTTCAAACTACATACATAGTTAAAAAAATACCAAAAAGTTTACATTCACGTTATTTTTTCATATTTTATTAGAAATACTCACAGAATTCATTAAGTACGCGGTCTCTTTTTATGTTAAATTCAAGTTTAACTACATAGTTAATAACTTATAATCGTGGTAAATATAAAAAATAAATACCACTTTTTACAATACAGAATTGTAGTACGTGCAAAATTGAGTGCACAAGACGATTGCCTACGTAATTACTAGGATCTACAATAATTTATAGGTACACACCCATAAAAGAATGGATACTAGTAATTACACTCGGACAGCATTCCGAAGCACCATATTATTTCAATCCCCACCTTCTTAATGTGTTGGGACCATATAATTAAGTACTATAACTAGTGATACACTGAAGTTTTGTTTTCGGCCCAGATAACACGATTCGGTTATTTTCGTTTTCTAGCTAAGGCTAAACGAAGCTTCGGCATGCCAAAAGTAAGAAATTCGTGAAAATTGACTTACTAAATAAGACAATAGACGAAACTTTCTTTAGTTTTTTGGCAGAAATGGGTCCCATGTTGGTCTGGGACTTAAAAAGAATGTGCCAACTATGTGACTTGACTAGCATATCGTAAAAGGCGACTAATAGGGTTATAGATGTGTGATTGTGAACTGCAGGCGACAAGCTAACTTGTCACCACTTTTTCACAGTTTTCCATCGAACCTAGCCCAGTTTTATTTTTTGACCGAATGTGGTTAAGGGGGCTGGCTACCCTTTTGACTCTACTGGCCCCTTCGGGAATTACAGGAGTATTGTTATGTATTTATGTATGTAGGTAGGTGGTGACGTCACATTAACATCGTCTCGTAATGTCTCATTGTGACCGCAGCTTTATTTTCCGCATGCATATCATTAAGCGGCGCCATCTGAACCTTAATTATTGACAGTTTAGCCAAACCCGTTTGCGCGAGCCTAAAGTGGACATACTACGTGAATCATATTACTATTAATATCGCAAATTAACGCAGTCAATTATTTCAGTATAACGTGTTTTGTTTTACTCTGTCGACATTCGAGAAATGAATAAAAAACAAATGTGAATTATTGGGTCGCTCAGAATGCGCTTTCCCCGCGCTTCCCCGCACCTCGCCCCGTTTTCGCCTATCCAGTACCGTTGCCAACGTAAACGCCATCGTGTGACGTCATTAAGCCAGGTTCGCAGATATTTCCGACGGGTAGCATTCAATTTTTGTCGTTGCTATTTCAAAACGTTCGGTTTAGGGCGCTATGTACAGATTCGACTACAGAATGAGTTTTATGTTTTGATTCACTCAAATCACATCACGTATAAAATATGGGCGAGTTATCACGCCACTCGGGGGCAGGCGTGGGGGGGGAGGACTTCCAGAGGCCTGAATGTGTAATCAGATCTAAGACTTTTCAAATGATTAGTACAAGCAGGTCGCATAAGCTTCTACGGAAGCTCACCTTTGAACTGTCGCATGCCGACAGATATTTCCTCAATCTAAGTCAACGAGCCAACTTGCTTTATCTGTTTAACATTAATTACCAATTGCCGTCTATTAACATAGCTATTAACCTCTTACAGCTAGCTCCTACTTGTTTTACCAGTAAAAGACGTTCATTAATACCTGCAATAAACCTATCTGAATGTTCAACGTGGCTTGCTGGAAATACAATTATGAATTACGTAAATCTATTTATCATAGTGAAGTCGAAGCGTGTTTAATTTGTTAGTATTGGTATTTGTGTATCTATTAATAGGAGCTTAGTGAGATATATGCTTGTTATGTTGAATTATTATATCTATACTAATATTATAAAGCTGAAGAGTTTGTTTGTTTGCTTGACTGCGCTAATCTCAGGAATTAAGGTAAAAGCTTCTAATACGGTAATAGGCTCTGACCAAAATCATATTTCCGCATTAGGGAAAATCGACCCGACTATTTAAATATTTTTGTAAAATAAGAATTATCATTTTGTCCCATGTTGGTCTGGGACTTGGCCCATGTTGATCTGGGACAAAAAAAAAAGAATGTGCCAACTGTGGTTCTTGCCTAGCATGTCGTAAAAGGCGACTAACGGTTTACGGGCTTTTGGGTATGTGTCTAAGTAGGCGACGAGCTAGCCACTTGTAACTCCTTTTTCACAGCTTTCCATCCAACCCAGCCCACTGTCCCGTGTTGGTCTGGGACTTAAAAAGAATATGCCAACTGTGGTTCTTCCCTAGCATGTCGTAAAAGGCGACTAATGGTATATCGGGTTTTGGGTGTGTGATTGTGTAGGCGACCGGTTAGCCACTTGTCACTGCTTTGTCACAATTTTTTATCTAACCCAGCCCGGCTTTATTTATGGCTGAATGTGGTTGAAGGGCATGCTGCCCCTTTGACTCTGCCTACCCCTTCGGGGATTATAGGCGTGATGTTAAGTTAGTTAGTTAAGTTTATCATGAAAAGAAACATAGACTCAACAGCAATACAAAATATAAATTCCACTTTTGATGATTAAGTGGTTTGTCGCCTTTAAAAATACTTACAAATGCTTATTTTTGTTTCTCACTTTTAAATGTTTCGAAATACCTCCGTAATAGGTGCTTTTACATTACTGGTCCGATTTGAAAAATTACCTTAATGTTAGACAGCCCATTTATTGAGGAAGGCTTTAGCCTACATACCAAACATTAACCATAAACGCGGGTGAAACCGCGTACAGTTAGTTGTGCAATATGTCTTTATATCCTTATTATGCAGTATTATAAATGAGGAATCAGCTGATTATCATGACATTTTAGTGAAAAAATATAGGGGACTTTCCTTTTGGGCAAAATTTGTGATCCCAATGAATAGAAAAATCTCGATTAACACAGGAGAAACCGCAAAATAATACTAGTTCCTCATACATTATCGAGCTATACGTACACCGATTGTTAATATTAGTGTATCTATGACTCAATTGAATCAGTTTTCAATTATTTAATGTATAAATACGAATTCCGAGCCAAGCGAAAAATTTTACACCAGAATTCTGGGAATTTAATCATTGATTTTCATATCTTTTTTAAACTTTTTTGTTACGATGATAGTTTTATAGAAGTTATTTTTTTTTATTTTACATTGGTAAATTGATGCGTTGTGAATTGTGTATGGTGTCTTAATTGATAAATGCCTATTTCTTATTAATATTCTGCTTATCCATATTTATGGATAATTTCTTAATCATATTATCCTGTTTTAAGTAGGTAAATTGTATCATTTATCTACTTTAATATAATTTAATTTAACATAATACCACCCTGTAGGTAAATGTCTTGTTCGAATAAGTACATAATTTAATTATACATAAGTGCGTGTAACCGCATATAACTTCCAATTAAGCTAATTTCAATAAGGCTGCGAAGTCGAGGCATTTTATGTTAATAATTTAATGATAAGGTATTTAAGTAAATAACCATGTATTTTTTTTTATAACTGCAAGAGGCTTCACACATGAGCTTATGTTCGTAGCATGTTTAATATTAAGAGTGATTTTTTAGCAATTTTTGGGAATAGGGAAAAAACAAATCGTTACATCTGAAAACGTTGCCCCCAACAAGTGCCGCCCGGGGCGAACCGCCTCTGTTGCCCCCACCACGTTACCCCGATGGAGAAGTTAGAGGCGAAAGAGCAGTTAGTTCCCTGAAGCACAAACAGCCAAAACTAAAATTGTACAATTATGAAATAGCAGTGGCCTATATAATCACAAAACTATACCCAGTAGACACACATATCAGACCACTCTGGCGACGAAGGGTGCCGCGGGGTTAAGTGGGTATACCCCGGCCACTCCATCTTGGCCGGATAGGGGTTCTCTTTTTTGAAGGGCCCTGTGAGTCCCACATACAGCGCCGTCCTCCCTAAGTGCCTAAAGCATTCCCCGCATTAAAAAAAAAAGGTACACATATGAGTCGCCTTTTATGACCTGCTAAGCAAGTAATTGTCAAACATTCCAAAAAAGATGGAAAATTATCTAGGTTTGAATTACGAAAAATATAGTTTCTGCATGGTATATCGGATTTTGGGTGTGTGATTGACATGATTCTGTAGGCGATGAGCTAGCCATTTGTAGTGACAAATGGCTAGCTCATTGCAAGTAGTGACTTTTTCACAACTTTCCTTCAAAACCAGCCTAATAATTTTTTTGGTTAAATGTGGTTAATGGAGCTTGCTGTCCCGTTTACTAAGCCTACCAATTAAGGGATCACGGGCGTGATGTTATGTATGTAGTTTCTGCATATAAACAAATCCAAAATATGGACAGAATCAAGACGTATCGAGGTATTAATAGACCACGTATTAATAGGCGTAGGTATATAAATAGACGGTGCAATTTACTGCAGCCAATAGGCCGGTCTTCGGGGCCTATTTATTTCGCGATAACGTTGCAGAATATATTCAAAGCTTTAAACCATTCGCTGCGATAGTGGGAAGCGATATTTGTGACCGTGTTAGGCTTTAGAGTGTATTGGAATTTCTGTTTATTTCCATCCGACCCAGCCCACTGTCCCTTGTTGGTCTGCGACTTAAAAAGAATATGCCAACTGTGGTTCTTGCCTAGCATGTCGCAAAAGGCGACTAATGGTATATCGGGTTTTGGGTGTGTGATTGTGTAGGCGACAGGTTAGCCGCTTGTCACTGATTTTTCACAATTTTCCATCTAACCCAGCCCGGTTTTATTTTTGGATGAATGTGGTTGAAAGAGCATGCTGCCCTTTGACTCTGCCTACCCCTTCGGGGATTATGGGCGTGATGTTATGTATGTATGTATGGAATTTCTGTCTCTCTTGTGTATCTTGACATGAAATCATAACCCTTACTATTATATAAATATATATATATAACTAACTAACTATATATACCTATATACTAGCTGACCCGGCGAACTTCGTTTCGCCTTACAGTCAATGACACATAATTGGGGCAAATAAATTGAGATGTAAGCTATCCTATCTTTCAAGTTGGATCAATCTGCACACGGTGTGCAAATTTGATTAAAATCAGTTAAGTAGTTTCGGAGTCCATCGCGGACAAACAACGTGACACGTAATTTATATATATTAAGATATATTATATATAATGCGATATTTCTGTCCGCCTGTTGAGTTCATGCCTAAGCCACTCAATCGATTGTAATTCAATTGGATAAGCATATCTAACATAAGATTTAAAAAAGAACTTATTATACTTTTATTCCGGGAAAATGTTAAGATCCCGCGAGACAAAAGATTAAGTCGCTGTTACAGACCGGATTCTACGTGATGGAACCTCCAAAAGTCTTATCTAGAGATATAAACTCTATGTTTTGTAGGCACAAGTATCATAGTCCTTAAATCAAAATCTTAGATCCGTCAGTGTTGGAGACTTTAAGTCCCGAAGAGTACTTACATAAGTAATTAAATATCATATCTTGTGTACATGTTTACCATATATATTTAGGTAATTTTAACTCCTTTTAACTAAGGGTCCCAACCTGTGGTCTGTCTGGACAGACTTTCCAAAGCTGTTATACATGCTTTAAGATTGTTATGACTTGTTATGTTAATATCATATTTGAACTAGATAGTTATATCTTTATGGTGATTAATAAGTATACATTAATAAATACATAACTTTACGCCCGTAATCCCCGAAGGGGTAGGCAGTGGCAAAGAGACAGCAGGCCCCTTTGATCACATTCAGCCAATAACAATTCGACCCATTTTCTTACAAAATCGAAAAAAAAATTGCCATAATATGTGGACACATTCTAATTTCAATTTTACGGAATTTCATTTTTCCGTGGGAGTTTCCTAAAAAATGTAAAAAAAAAAAATCATGATAATGAGGATTTTTGGAATTAAAACATTAGATAGATGGCGTAACTGTGACGTACGGTCTTGTCACCCTCCTCATTGGTAAGTTTTCAGAACAAACTGACATGCTGTCAACAAAGAGCCAATAGTGACAGTGATAACACCACGAGACTCCCTCGTGCCATCTGGCGGTTTTTGTATTTGTGAAAACGCTCATTGATTCTATTTATTGATATTTGCGCCTACAAACGTACGGGGATTGCCCTAGCTAAATAAACGTTCCAATATCTTATCACATTGGCCGTACAGTTCATTTCAAATTGAACAATAAACTTAAATCTAGAGTAATTATATATCTTCGCTTATCTCTAATGATAACAGGGTGGTCTGCTCTGGTTAATCTTAAACTTTTATTGTAATCATCTCCCACAGTAATTGATTGTATGATTTGGTTTAGAACTTTAAAAAAGTGTATATTACTCATGTATATTTTGACGCTGAAAAGAGTAACTACCGAGTTTCTTGCCGGTTTCTCCTCGGTAGAATCAGCATTCCGAACCGTTGGTAGATTCACATTGCTCTACAGATTTTTGTAAAATTAACGATTTATAATTGCTTTTATTAAGGCCTACATATATAAAGACAAGAACAGCGGTGGTAGCTCAATGGTAAGGACACGCGCCTCTTAACCAAGGAGTGCGGGTTCAAACCCGGACACGTACCTCTGGATTTTTCAAATCTATGTACGTATTTATACCACTAGCTCAACGGTGAGGGAAAACATCGTGATGAAACCTGCAAATTCAAATAACTTTGGATTTGTAACCATGATCCAAAAATTGTCTGGTTCCCCTATCTTAGGGTTATGAAGGTCAGATAGGCAGTCGCTTCAATGTAATTACCAGACTCGCTAAATCCTGGATCATGGTCTAAGCGGACCCCGTCTAAACACGGGACATAACGCTAGGAAGATAAGAAATATGTAAAGACATTTTGAATTTTGAATTTTGGATAGGTGTCGGCGAGGTATGATGACATTGCGATGTTGCGACGCATACATGAGCTTCAGAATATAGGCGTCGGTGTATGTTGTACGCTAAATAGGTACTTTGAAACTTTAATTTAAATATAATAGGGATGTTGACTGGCAAGTCAATTAAGATACTTTTTAAGAGCTATCAAAACGCAATCACTTCATAGATTTTGTATGGGCTTGTCATCATGTGACGTAACTAGTTCGTATAGTCAACTGACTTAATATTAAACAGTTTTTGTAAAATTAAAAATCTTAGACTCAATATAATTCAAAATCAATAAGGCTTAACAACATAGTACGATACTTTCTTTTTCAAAATTAATAATTCAAAATTAAATATAAATGGTGTCAACATCCCAATTCCTCAATTTATTGGAGATTGCCATGTTTCCCACGTATTGGAATACATGTGCGCTGAATAAGCGTGTGACTGATGTCTGTTTTAATTGTTACATTCCACGATGTTTGTGTTCCAGGTAGTGAATTTTACGACAGCGACAAGCTTTCATTGGAATTTTATTGAATTGTTATAAAGATTTAATAAAGGGGAAATTATTACTTTATTTACTACGATTTTTACGGCCAAACATATTGTGTAACAGATTGATTTGATAAATATTGGAGCCGTGAGCTGTTGCAGCTTAATGAATTTACTAGGTTTGAAAGTGTAATTCCTATTCCAATTATAACTTATTGTGAATTAAAAAAGTTTGGGTCAAAAATACCAGCTAGCTGGCTTCACGACGCATGGATGTGGCGGGTGGTGTTTTAGCTCGGAGCTTTACATTATACTAGCGGTCCGTTCCGTCTTTGCGAGTGGATATTGTTTTTTAATATTTTGGGATAAAATATAGCCTATGTTCATCAGGAATAACGTAGGATTCTAATGGTGAAAGAATTTTTCAAATCGGTTTAGTAGTTTCGGAGCCTATTCAATACAAACAAACAATCAAATATTTCCTCTTTATAATGTTAGTATAGATAACGTAATCAAGAAACGATACAGCAACTCTCGTTAAAGACTGGCGCCAATATGTACACATACTTGTGTACAAAAATATATTTATTATTTATTTATTTAAACTTTGACTACTGCGATCAAGTAATGTACAGAATTCTAGGTATTAATTATACCTACCTAATGTGAAAATATTTTGGGTCGCTAGGTACAGTTAATTCGGTGTAAACAGCCTGGCAACTAATCTATATTATATTTTTCTAAGTTTTAGTGAAGTTTTTTTATATTAAATTGCAAAAATTGTGCCTTTGAAGTTGACCTGCGTATTTATGTAGATTTATTATGTAAGTATGATATACTAGATTCTGCCCGCGGCTTTGCTCGAGTGGTACGTCAATAAAACATAGCCTATATGTTATTCGGGAGTATAAGCTATATTTTTGTAAGGTTTCATTAAAATCCATTAAGTAGTTTTTACGTGAAAGAGTAACAAACATCCATCTATACTTACAAACTTTCGCGTTTATAATATTAGTAGGGTTTCTTATTATTTTTTGTCTATCCTTGATGAATGAACGTCATGAACTCCATGAACACTTTTTTGAAGTGCGGTTGAGTGACGTGAAAGCGTATCAAAAACTTGCTTATATATAGTATAGACTATAGATATATAGATATCATATCAATTACGATTAAAGTTACAATTGTTACAATTGTATATCTTGGTCATTATAATCATGCTAATCTATTTTTCCCAAAATCTTACTGTGAATCAATTTAATTATCGTTTTTTAGAGTTATTGCATTTACGATATGATAGGCAAGATGACAAAAAAATCTGTTTAATAATCTGTGATTATTTTTTTATTTATTTGTGAAACAAACATCGACTAAAATACAATGCATTCAAGTTGCGCGTGACCCGTCCCTTTTTCATGAGAAATGTTTTCATATGTGATTTGAATTTATGAACGGGCATTTGAAATACCTTATCTGGTAACTTATTAAATAACTTAATGCTAAGCCCCACAAAAGAATTACTGCTTTTATGAAGTCTAAGATGTGGAACGACAAGCTTGTGTTTATTCCTGGTATTCAAACTATGATGGTCAGATTTTTTGGAAAAGAGATTAAAGTTCTTGCGTACATACATAATACAATCAAACATGTATTGCGATGCTACGGTTAATATATTGGCTTCTATAAATACCTTCCTAAGCGAATCCCGTGGTTTAAGGCCCTATATGGCGCGGATAGCCCGCTTCTGCAATAATATCTTCTGCAATTATATCAATATCTTGCAAGTTCTGTAATGTTTCCGTGATAAGGATGATTCCCACCTTTTCTTAAGATTTAGTTTCCATCACAATCAATTGTGTGAAATCTTAATAAACAAACAGTGTTACTTTCGCAGTTATAACATTAGTAAAAGTAGGTACTATGTACATAGATAGCCGTGTGATGACTAATTTTATCATATAACTAGGATCTGCACCCTGCTATTTGATAAAGTTTATCATTATTTCACCATTGACACAATATTCATGAAATTGGTTTCTTTTCTACCTAACTAACTAAACTTAATGCCACTTCCCTAGCGGGGTAGGCAGAGACAACCTAACGCCATATGGCACGATCCTTACACACCTCACTCGCCTCTTCAACATTCATGATCCTTTTCATACAAGCTCTACGGTTTTTATGATAGGTGAGCCTGGGCCTTCCGCGGCTCCTACATCCTTCCACTTTCACATTGTATATCTGTTTAGTCAATCTTTCGTCATCCATTCTTTCCACATGTCCGAACCACATGTCCGATTCATGTTTTTATTTCTTTTCGGTAATAATAAACGGTCCTTAGATAACCCAGCAGGAAATGAAAGGCCGTGACTTCGGATCCCGCTAGAAGCAAACGTTCATGTAATATGCACGGTAATTTGTCATCTTTGCGATTACAAATTACAACTGTAATTATAAAGCACGGAACTTTGACTGGCTCGATATTTGGTAGTGACTCTGCCCTATGCGCCAAGAGTTTTGGGTTCCATCCCCACCAGGACAAACATTCGTGTGATGAATACTTGTGTTTGTTCTGTGTCTAATATTTAAGTATATATTTGTAATACCCCTGTTGAATCTGATATCCGTAACACAAGTGCATAAGCTACTTACCTCGGAGTCAGAACAATGAACGTGATGTTGTGGGATATTTATTTATTTTATTTTCAACTCAGGGCGCAAGACCTAATCGCACTTAGACCTTATTCTAATAAACTGATGGCTTTAAGCTATAAATATTCGCGTTGGATTACACGTGAGTTTATTATTTAGCCGTGACGTATATTTTATCGGTCAACTATTTATCAATCATCATTATCTTTTGGAAACAAATGCATTTAGCTTTATTCAACAATGCAGTGGACAGATGTGTTGTCAACGACACTAAAGTTAAGATATGCGAAGAATATTAAGTAGATGCATGATCGTTACTATCTTGAGCGATTGTAAAGATTGGATGGTCGCAATAATATCACTAATGTCATGCAAAAACACTAGTCATGGCGAATTTTAACAATGAATGTTATATTACAATTATCTTACCAGTGCTGTCTCGTTTTTAGTCCGGGTCCACTTAGTATTAGTTGGATATGGGACACCATGATCCAAGATTTAACGGTATCTATAGTCATGTCTGTCTCATAAGCCACATCTTTTTTTTTTAACGTAAGGAATGCATTTACGCACCGTCCAAGTAAACCTAGGTTCGGCCTCCGAGGGTGTATCAGGCTCAGAGTTATCTGGGAAAAAACATTTCACTACCGACTTAACCTCACGGTGGTCATTCTTCGGGCGTGGCGCAGATTCCGGTCTCCCCGCTACAGGACTTTTCGCGATATCTACCCTACACGCCGCAGCCGTTCCATGCGGCCCACCTCTCCCCCAGAACACCTCGCAGGTGCTTACGATGGCACAGACCACTGTGTCACCCCACCCTATTTAGCGGACGAAGATCCACGTGTCGTCGTCTTCTCCGGGGGCTAAGCCACATCTGCATCAAATTGAAACAACCACCTGACCTTCGTAATCATCGGACCATGGCTACAAATCCACAATTAGGGTGTAGATTTACTTACAATGTTATCCTTCACTACTAAGCTTGTCAATATATTTATCTCTGAAAGGATTGCTACTTATCCCTAGAGCTCAAAGCCATCTAACCCAGCCCAGTTTTGTTTTTGGCTTAATGTGGTTAAAGGGGCCTCCTGTCTCTTAGACTCTGCCTTCTCCTTCGGCGGTTATGGGCGTGATTTTTTTTTTCAAAGGCAGAAAGTTTCTTAATCCAAATTGAGACAAAAATAAAGTTAAGTTAAATAAAAAAATTGTGAAAAAGTAGTGACAAGTGGCTAGCTCGCTGCCTACTTAGCACAATTAGTCGTCTTTTACGACATGCTAGGCATGTAACACAGTCGATACATTACTTTTGAACTCCAGATCAACATGGGACGTACGTACATAGGTTTAAAAAATCCTGATGTATGTGCCTAAGTATAAATGAGCATCCCTCACATACCAATGGCATTTTTTATTATGTAGGCGACGGTTTAGCCACTGGTCAATACTTTTTCACAATTTTCCAACAATTTAATTTTTTGCTACAATGGTCTTAGTCGACTCTGTTCTGGTAATTGCGAGGGTGGTACTTGTAGGTTATATGTATGTATGTGTGTTTATAATTCGACTATTTGAATAATGTATATCTGTGCTACCTTTTCACCTAATGCTCACGTTATTTATCACGGATTGCGATTAAAGAGAGCGAAGATATCTTGGGTATTGAGTATGTTGCCGTGTATTCAAGTCTTCAGTCGCGTTGGGAAACACGTGAGGTTAGTTTTTATAACGACCGAAGTACGCACGGCGTCTTATCGGGACATTATCTGTGTCCTATCTGTCCCGATTCTCTTTTATAACTTTATTGATCTATGTACATTAAAAAACAACGTGGTCATAGAATACTTTAGCATTTAGGGGATTGCATATTATATATATTTTTTTTTTTTTTTTTTTTTTTTTTTTTCCAAGTGAATTTGCAATCAGCCCTAAGGCTATGAGCAAGTCTGGTGTGTGATGGTGTCTTGCGGAGTGGCTTCCCATTGGAAGCATCTACTCCTTTAGTCCCAGGGCTACTGCCGGTCTTCTAGCTCTAGGATATGGTGACGTTTTAGGCGTCTCACATACTGGTCCATGGTGAGTTGGCGAGCAAGTTCATTGGGATGATGGATTAACCGTTCTTTGTATTTTGCTGCCAAACTCCGAATTTCCTCTTTTGCGGTTTTAATTTGAAGGTGCTCATGGACTTCATTGTTGGTTGCATACCATGGCACCTGTGCAATAGTTCTCAGTATCTTGTTCTGTTGGCGTTGTATTATATTTATGTTGGTATCGCTTGCGCTGCCCCACAGTTGCAGCCCATATGTCCAGATTGGTTTCAAAATGACCTTGTATATGAGCAGTTTGTTGTCCAAGGTGAGTCTCGAGTTCCTTCCTAGCATCCAGTATAGGCTTTTATACTTTAGCTGAAGCTCCCGCTTTTTACATTTGATGTGATGCCTCCAGGTCAGTCTACGATCAATGTGTAAGCCAAGATATCTTACATGATCACTGTGAGGTAGAGTACACTGTCCTAATTTTACGGCTGGGCAGTTTGCTTTGTTAAGAGTGAACGTAACCTGCACTGACTTTGTAGCGCTAGCCTTTATTTTCCACTTTTGCAGCCACTCGTTTACTTTGTTGAGGCCCTGCTGTAATTTCGCTGATGCCAGTTTTCCATCTTTATTACTTGCTAGTATAGCCGTGTCGTCCGCAAATGTGGCTGTTGTAATCCCTGGTAATAGTGGCAAGTCCGCAGTGTACAGGGTGTAGAGCATAGGGCCGAGAACTGATCCCTGTGGTACCCCAGCATCAATATCTCGGAACTCAGAAGTTGCATCACCCTGTTTTACATAGAACATGCGGTCTTCCAGGTAAGATTTAAATATTTGAAAGTATGAGTGGGATATATTTTGCTTAATCTTACATAGTAGGCCTTTATGCCAGACCTTATCGAAGGCCTGCTGGATATCCAAGAACGCTGACGAGCAGTACTCCCTTTGTTCTAGGGCCTTTCTTACGGCATCACATACTCTGTGGGCCTGTTCCACTGTACCGTGGCATTCTCTAAAGCCGAACTGATGGTCTGGTATCACTTTGCGTTCCAGGAGTCCTGGCATAATTCTTCGAAGTATTGTTTTCTCCAGTACCTTGGATAGAGTAGGTAACAGACTGATTGGCCGATAGGATGTTTTTTCAGTCATTAATTTGCCATCCTTGTATATCATAATGATTTCTGAGACTTTCCACGCTCTTGGGAAATATCCTACTCGTAATGTAGCGTTGAAGATGGTGGTAATGAAGACTACAGCTTTTCTAGGTAGTTCCATCAATACTTCCTTAGTTATCAGGTCGTAACCCGGCGCTTTTTTGCTGTCCATCCGTTTTATCGTTCTAACGACTTCCGCAGGCGTCACCGGTCTAGGTGGAAGGTCCATTTGAAGGTCTTGTTTCAGAATTAGATCAACATATTCCTCCGTTGCGTCGTCTAATGTTTCGTTTGGCTTGAAGACGTTTGTTAGGTGATCCGCAAATAAGTCCGCTTTTTCCTGGTTTGTTCTGGCCCATCCAGTTCCCTTTTTTAGCGGGGTTTTTGGTATGTTGGGTCTGTCGCAGGAGCGGGTGATTTTCCAGAGTGAGTAGTTGCTAGCTTTGGTAGCAGTAAGAGACTCCAGCTTTGCTTGCATTGTGAGATCATGGGCATCTTTTATAGCTTCCTTTAATTCCGAAGTTGCTTTATTAAGGATGGCCTTGTCCTGCGGATGGCGGCTCAGCTGCCAGACTCTACGTAATCTGCGTTTCTCCTGGATCATGATTTTTATTTCTAATGGTATGTTTGTGGGCTGGTTCCTATGTTCAATAGTAGGCGTATTTTTCCATGCGGCAACTTGTATGAGATTAGTAAATTGCATTACTGCTGTTTCTATCTCCTCTGATTCTTTCAGCCTGATATTTAGATTGAGGTTTCTTTCTATGTATTCTCTGAAGGAGGGCCAATCAGTGTGCTGGTTATATAGTGACATGGGTCTCTCAGCTTCAATTATAGTTGAGCTAACAGTTAGCAGGACTGGAGTGTGATCAGATGACCCATCAGTACATGATTCAATCTTCATGTACTGTTTGGAAAGCCCTTTTGCTAGGAAGAAGTCAAGTATGTCCGGGATTCGATTGTGATCGGTTGGCCAATTGGTAGGTTCTGATGGAGCACTTATACTTAAGCGGTTTAGATCAGCGCTCAACTTTAGTTGTCTTCCTCTAGTGGTTATTAGTCTTGAGCCCCAGTGGACATGCTTGGAGTTCCAGTCACCTCCTACTATGAATCGGTTGCCTAGTGTTGAGAAGAAGTGAGAGAACAAGTCGGAGTCTATACGATGTTTTGGTGGACAGTATACAGCCGAGACATTAAAGTATCCACAGCTGTCTTGTATTGCGACTGTAGTAGCCTGTATTTGCTTGGTTTTATATTCTGGCAGTAGTTCGTGCTTTATTTTATTTCGAATAACTATAGCTGATCCTGCATGCCCTGTACCATCTGGATGATTTGTAGTGTATGTCTGAAACCCTTTGATTATGACATTGCTTCTCTCTGTACAGTGTGCTTCGGATATAAGGACTATGTCTAGTTTGTACTCGGACATTAATATCTCGAGCTCAGCTTTGTTGGGTGAAAGTCCATTTATGTTCCAAGTAGCTAGTCTTTTTTTTTTTTTTTTTTTTTGTACGTGAGGAATGCATTTACGCACCATCCGAGTAGGCCTGAGTAAGGGTCTACAAGGGCTGTGTCGGGCTCGGAACTCGGCTGGCAACACCAGTTCCCCTACCGACTAAACCTCACGGCTGCCATTCTTCGGGCGCTAACGCAAAACTATCGGGATCCCCACTGACGGGATTCTCTCGAAAAGTCTACGCAGCGCGCGCTGCCGCCTAGCGGCCCATCTCGGGAAGAGTGGAATTCTCGACCCAGACACCTTTGGTGTTTGCGACAACACAGGCAGCAGTGTACCCTATCCATAACGGACTGGGTGTTACACTCGAGCTGTCGCCTTCTCCGGGGCCGATTGAAAGCGAGAAGGCTCCCCCGCAAGCTTCCACGACCCCAAAGGCCCTTTTAGTCGCCTCCTACGACAGGCAGGGATACCTCAGGAGTATTCGTCGCCCCCCCTGCAGGGCGCAAGTAGCTAGTCTTTTTTTTTTTTTTTTTTTTTTTTTTTTTGTACGTGAGGAATGCATTTACGCACCATCCAAGTAGGCCTGAGTAAGGGTCTACAAGGGCTGTGTCGGGCTCGGAACTCGGCTGGCAGCACCAGTTCCCCTACCGACTAAACCTCACGGCTGCCATTCTTCGGGCGCTAACGCAAAACTATCGGGATCCCCACTGACGGGATTCTCTCGAAAAGTCTACGCAGCGCGCGCTGCCGCCTTGCGGCCCATCTCGGGAAGAGTGGAATTCTCGACCCAGACACCTTTGGTGTTTGCGACAACACAGGCAGCAGTGTACCCTATCCATAACGGACTGGGTGTTACACTCGAGCTGTCGCCTTCTCCGGGGCCGATTGAAAGCGAGAAGGCTCCCCCGCAAGCTTCCACGACCCCAAAGGCCCTTTTAGTCGCCTCCTACGACAGGCAGGGATACCTCAGGAGTATTCGTCGCCCCCCCTGCAGGGCGCGAGTAGCTAGTCTTTTTTTTTTTTTTTTTTTACTTGAGTAATGCTTACTTACGCACCATCCAGTTAGAGTCCTGGGTGGACCTAAAAGGGTGAGTCGGGCTCGAAACCGGTAGCAATCTCCGGAGACCCTACCGACTAAACCTCAAGGCTGTCGTTCTTCGGGCGCTAACGCAAAACCAACGGGATCCCCACTGTCGGGATTCATCTCGTAAAGTCTACGTAGCGCGCGCTGCCGCCTGGCGGCCCATCTCGAGGGAGTGGTATTCTCCCCCAGAACACCTAGGGTGGTGTTTCACGACCACATAGACAGCTGTGTACCCTATCCTGACGGACCGGGTGTAACACCTGCAGTCGGCTTCTCCGGGGACGATTGAGGGCAGAGGACCTCCTCCCCTAACCCCCACGACCCCGAAGGCCCTTTTAGTCGCCTCCTACGACAGGCAGGGATACCTCAGGAGTATTCGGAGCCCCCCCTGCAGGGCGCGCGAGTAGCTAGTCTTAACCCAAGGCCTGCTAACCTTGTAGTTTGGTTATGAGCGTAGTCATGAGGCTCATTAGAGCACTCATTTGTTGTAGGATTAAGTCAAACTTTTCGTTTTGCTTATTTAGGAGCGTTTCTAATACCGTAAGGTTTTGGTTCTCGTTGGGTATATCATTTCCTTTGGTCGTTTTGTCTGGAACGTTTCTCGTAGCTTTGGCGTAAGATTGCGGTTTGTCGGATCTATCCACGATGGAAGATTGTTGAGCAGTATGTCTTTGAGGTCTTGTGTCTCGAATCGTGTTGTCTCTCGCTGTAGCACGACTTTCAGCTCTTCGTTTTACTTGTTTGTTGTTTTTCCTCGCAAGTATTTCTTTGTACACCTCGCAGCCTTTGTAGTTGGCCGGGTGAGAGCCGAGGCATAGTGCACATTTAGCTGGTGTGTTTCTATCACGCATTGGACACTCGGAGGTTTTATGTGCCTGTGCACATTTCACGCAGCGGAAAGGTCGCATACAATAATTCTTTGTGTGCCCGTATTGCTGACAGCGTTGGCATTGCACGATTGAGTTTTTCTTCTTGGGATCCTCTATGGTGACAGATTGATGGTAGATGTACTTGATTTCTTTCGCCGCTTTATTGTTCGGACTAGGAAGCAGATTGACAAAGAATGTTGTGGTCGGTTTTTTCTCTGGTCCGTATCTTGAGTTGATAATTTCCCCAACTACAGTGTTTCCAGTTTTTTCAATTTCATCCTTTATCTCATTTTTTGGTGTTGTATGGTGGAGATTTCGAATGACGATGCGGCAGTGTCGTTCTTCCTTTTTGTTGAATGTGTGACCGATCAGGCCACTTTCACGAAATTTAGTAATGATCCTTTTGTAGGCTTCAATATCTAGGGTATTGATTCTCAGTTGGTTTCTATTTGTGATGCGATATGTGAATGAACTTTTATCTGCAACAGTTTCCACTAGTTCAGTAAGCTCATTCACATCTTCAATACCATACAATATTATGGGCGGAGGCTTGCTAGGTTTCTTTTCTACCGGTGTCTTGGCTGGAGTGGGCTCATCTATCGGCTCAATCGGTAATTGGCTGAACATGTTGCTGGTGGTGATATTCTCTGGAGACTCACTGACTTTTCTCCGTTTTGGGTTTCTAAGGCCTGGTACTCTCTGCCAAGATGGGGGGCATACGGTGCCTTGCTGGCTTGGTGTACTTTGTGTAACCGAATCTGTAGGTAGTTCTGCCACAGTTCGTACAGTTTCGGGGGGCTTACTGCCCAAGGAACCACTTCTGGGCCTGGTGGTAAACATGCTGCGGTGAAAGGCCTGCTGAATAAGCTTTTTGCTGCCAGTAGCATTCACTGTAATGGAAGCCTGGTCGCCTACTTCCATTAAGTCTTCGGTAACTAATTTCACACTCCCCGGCCCGGGTACCGGAGAGCGCCGGGGGTTAGCCGGATCGCATGACATACTATTACTCTCGTTATCTGACATTTTCATAAAGAGGAGGGGTTGGGAGGAGATACGCATGCTACTTTCCCAGGGCAGCAAGGCAGCTATTTTAGGGGGCATTTATCTTCCCTAGGTCCGCTGTGACCTTGACAGGTTATTTGACCGCCGCCTGTGACTCGGCGTTGTTGCTCATTTCGCACCACCCAGGGGACACGTGTAGGGTGGTCTAGGAGAGGTGGTAATTCCTACGGACGCGAGCAACAATGTCCCCCAATGCATATTATATAATAATAATAACATCACGCCCATAATCCCCGATGGCATAGGCAGACTCAAAGGGGCAGCTGGGTAACCAGCTGGGCTGGTTAAATGGGCCAATTTACTAGGCTGAGTGTGACAAGTGGCTAGCTCATTGCATACACAATTACATACCCAAAACCCAATATACCATTAGTCGCCTTTTACGACATGCTAGGCAAGAAACACACTTGATACATTATTTTTAAGTTCCAGACCAACATAGAACTTTCCGGTATCAACAACAATAAATTCTCCGGACAATTTTTACAAAATATTTCTATTATCATCTTTCTATCGATGTTAGACCATGGTCCTGAATTTATTACTTATTATGAATTTGACGATGAAAAGAGTAACTATCGAGTTGCCGGTTCCTCTCGGTAGAAGCTACTTTCAGAATCCGGTGGTAAATTTTTATTTGTATGTACTGACGATTTATAAGTGCTTATTTAAGCCTACGTAAATAAATAAAGATAATTTTAATTTATTGAACCTTCATAGCCCTTTAATAGAAGACCCTAACATCGATATGTTAGGGTGTGTGATCTGATGGTAGAATCATTATCTCTTTAACAGTTTTTGACGATTTATAAGTGTTTCTTTGAAACCTATATAGGTAAATAAAGAATATTTTGACTTTGAATTTGACTTTGATGATGACGGTTACCTGTACATAGTTATTTAAATGTGTTGGTTTCCTTACGGCGTTTTCTCTCCCCGCCGCCACTCATCCTCCGTATTTAGATTTGATAAACGCAGAGGCCGGGTTTGAATTGGTACCCATTGGTGCTAAATGTTATATGCGTAAAATTTTGCATCTTTCGTCGATGAGATTATTTATATAAAGGTTTTTTTGAAAAATCCACGCAAACATAAGCAACGTCACGATAAAAAGCTAGTATAGCGTTATGTCCCGTGCTTAGACGGGGTCTGCTTAGACCATGATCCAGGATTTAGCGAGTCTGGTAATTACATTGAAGCGACTGCCGATCTGACATTCGTAACCCTAAGATAGGGGAACTAGACAATTTTTGAATCATGGTTACAAATCCAAAGTTGTTTGAATTTGCAGGTTTCATCACGATGTTTTTCCTCACCGTCGAGCTAGTGTTATAAATACGTACAAAGATTTGAAATATCCAGAGGTACGTGCCCAGGTTTGAACTCGCACTCCTCGGTTAAGAGGCGCGTGTCCTTACCATTGAGCTACCACCGCTCCTAAAAAGCTAGTATAGTATTAGTAATTAATAGAAGTCGCATACAGGAGCTGTCTGTCTGCTTCCGCTTAAGATAATTATTTTTTCCTAGTGAATCAGTTTATCTATGGAACACCACAAAAGTACCCAAATGCCTATTTTTTCAGATTAGATTATACCCAGAAGCTCCGTTAAGTTTAATACGCGGAAGAAGTGAATCATATTAATCTAATGTAAACTAATTACGGAATACTGATAAGGCATTTAATGATAATGTATGCGGCAGTTTATCTTTTGTTTGTTGAATAATAATATGTTTTGGTTTACTTTAATATTTTCAAATACACGCTAAGACAGTCACCTATCCCTATAGTTCCATTGCTAGAGTATATTACTAAGTCGTAATTTTATAGAGCGCCGAAACCAAGGACCAAATGATTATTTATAGTTATATGTATATCGACGAATGAAGCGGTGGTAGCTCAATGGTAAGGACACGCGCCTCTTAACCGAGGAGTGCGGGTTCAAACCCGGGCACGTACCTCTGGATTTTTCAAATCTATGTACATATTTATACCACTAGCTCGACGGTGAGGGAAAACATCGTGGTGAAACCTGCAAATTCAAATTACTTTGGATTTGTAATCATGATCAAAAAATTGTCTGGTTCCCCTATCTTAGGGTTACGAAGGTCAGATCGGCAGTCGCTTCAATGTAATTACCAGACTCGCTACATCCTGGATGATGGTCTAAGCGGACCCCGTATAAGCACGGGACATAACGCTAGGAAGATGATGTATATCGACGAATAAAAAGGAAGAAATACATTGAGCAAACATTAATTATCCCGGAAAGCTAAACAGACGTTTCATAATAAAAAAAGATAGATAGATAGATATATATTTATAATCATCATAAAGAACCTTTATAAGGTTGGATTTCTTCGTAATGAAATTTAAATTTTCTTGTTAACATTATTACAATCGTTTATTTGCGTTAATACACAGATGACAGATAAAGATGACATTTATTTTTAACCGACTTCAAAAAAAGGAGGAGGTTCTCAATTCGATTTTTTTTTTTTACTTTGCATGGCCGTGACCCAAATAAAATCTATGCCCAAATAGTTAGGTTATTTCGATAGTCCTACCCCATTGGTAAGAGGCGCGATGAATGTTAAAGTATACATGGCCGTAAACAAGAGGACTTCTAGGATTAGCACGAGTCAATATCTCGTATTTCAATAAAATTATAGACGTGTAAATCAATTGATAAATATGTCTTAGGTTAAACTGTAAATTTTTAATCATTCAAGCACGATTTGGAGAACATAGAGTGAGTCACAATTTTGGGAGTAGGTAATCTGGTAACCAATAACCACTTGGTGTGTCAAGTGGTCAATATTTTCGTAACTGGCTATCAAAACTTTAATCACAATTTCAGCCTTAATTTTTTTCAAACCCCAAACTTACTACATGCGTTATAAGATCGGCAATTATTAATACTAGTAGTCGCCTAGTTATCGAAATTCGACCATAATTCATTTAATTTTTTTATGAATTTCTAATGCATTATTTATTCAAATATTAGCTTTCCGCAGTCCTTCTCCATATAAACTTCAACTGTTCCAAATCGCATACTCCTCGGTCCGCGTAATGTTCGTAAAAAGGGGTACAAAGATTATGCTTCACGTATGGTATGGTAGTGACCCTGCCCCATGCACCAGGAGTTGTGGGTTCGATCCCCACCCAGGACAAATATTCGTATGATGAATATTTGTGTTTGTTCTGTGTCTGGGTGTTAATATCCAATATTTAAGTATATATTTGTAATACCACTGTTGTTTCTGATATCTGTAACACAAGTGCTTAAGGTACTTACCTCGGAATCAGATCAATGTATGTGATATAGTGTGATATTTATAATTAATATTATTATTATATATAGATATAAAAAATTCCAGTGCATTTAGCCTGCTTGCAAACAAAACATCAATGAATAATCAGCATCACACGCTTTCCTGTAGTATTTTGTATTTTTTTGCATTATTTAATAGCATCCCATTACAATATTGAGCCTAGAATTCTAAATTATTCATTACTATAATGTTAAGACATATTTTTTCAAGACATACCTAATCAATATTTCCCTGTTGCAACATTTCTCTCCACCTTACACACCGCCTTCTATGCAAACACTAGAGTTGCATTGTATTTCAATGCAGCCTCTGCCTGACTGGCATCGACAGCTCCGAACACACTATTGTCAGACAGGTCGCATTTGCATCCGAACAAAATTGTGACCAGTTGTGTACATACTGTACAATTGAAATAGCAGGCATCTAACAAGGGAGTAAGTCTAACAAAGAACTAAGGTGTTAGGGCAGAAATTATTGTTGAAATCTGTTACGCTCGTTAGCGACGCGGAAGTATTGGTCTGTCAGCACATGTTGCGACTAATAAGATGGCTAATTGACATGGATAACTTAGCTAAAGTATTGCGTTAAAGCAGTAACATAGAATAGAAGATGTGCTGACACTTAAGTTGCAATTTTGCGCTAACTCAAAGAGGCAACTTAATTATTAAGTTCTTAAGTTGACACGGGGCTGACAGAAATACTTTTGCTTTGGATTCCCTTAATCTATATAAATAAAACAAAGTCGTGTTTGTTACACCACTTATAAGTCGAGAACGGCTGAACCGATTTACGTTGTTTTTGATTTGTTGGATTTGTCTTCGTCCAGAATAACAGAATAACTATTAAAAACATTGAAAAATTGACGATTAAACAAAATAAAAGCAAAAGTATTTTCTCATAAAAAAACGGTGGGATTCGTATCTGTCAATGTTAAATGTCAATCGACAAATCAATGTCAATTTTCATTAACTGGGCGATACGAAGTTCGCCGGGACAGCTAGTTATGGATAAATACCTATTGGTAATTTACTACAAGATGTTAATATAAGTTAGTTAGTAATTAAAATTATATGTCGTAGGAAATCACAGTTAAAAAAGTACAGAACAGATTCTAATTTCAAATAGTAATTAAATAATATAGTATGCTATCAAACACGCGCTCAATACTTATAAGCACGTGAAAGTACTTAGAATATTGACGTGTTTATTACAACAGCTGTGATAAATATAGCTACAAAGAAAAAACAACTTTCTTAAAATAGAATATTATCATAAATATAAAGAAGGCATGAGGTATGATAATGATTTGGCGGAAAACACAAACAATATGATTAAAAATAGGGTAAGTATATGATACGCATGGCCTTTTTTTTTATAGGTAGACAAATCTGGAAGATTAAATAAATAAATAAATAAATATCCGACAACATCACATACATTGATCTGACTCCGAAGTAAGTAGCTTAAGCACTTGTGTTACGGATATCAGTAATAACAAATACATACTAAAATATTAGAAATTAACACCCAGACATAGAACAAACACAAGTATTCATCATACGAATATTTGTCCTGGGTGGGTCGAACCCACAACTCTTGGCGCATGGGGCAGGGTCACTACCGAATGCGCCATCGAGCCATCGAGCCAGTCAGTCAGATTTTCTTTTGTATCTTGATTATTGACCAAGTTTTAAAGGTTGTAAGTTGTCGGTTAGACAAAGAGATATGATGTGTTATGTGACGTTAGTGTACACAGCGCCATACAACGTCTAAATAAAAGTCAGTTTTTGCGAGAGGTGAATATATTATTTTAGAACTGACATAACTCGTTAGTCTTTCCATCAATTTTGATTCTGTGTTCACTGTTCGTATTCCATTTTTTGATAAATTCGTTAAATAAATGAAACATTTTTCATGCATATTACTATTGCCCAACACAGTCTGCTATTAACATACTTCAATACTGTACACAACCCTAAAAAGTATTATAGTATCACAGAAACCCTAAATAATAGGTTCCAAACGCGGGCATTACCGCCCCCTAGTGGGCCCAAAAGGCAAATAGGGGGCATTATGACAGTTAAGGGGACGTTCGCGCATACTACCCAATTTGAAATTCAACATAATAAAATACTTGTCTCTATTTTTAGGAAAAAACATCGTATTAGCGGTCTAGGATGTTTATCCCTCATCCACAACCATGAGTTGCTACATTACAGAGAAATAACTAATTTAATTTGTTATTATTAATATAAAATAATATACAGACATATGAAATTGGTATATTATGTATAGAGGGGCGTTGAATGTGTTTTTGTCTTATAAAGGGGCCGGTAATCCACAAAATAGTCCGATGTTGGTCTGGGACTTAAAAAATAATGCGTAAACAGTGTTTCTTGCCTAGCATGTCGTAAAGGGTGACCAATAGTATATGTGGTTTTAAATATGTTATTGTGTAGGCGACGAGCTAGCCACTTGTCACTACTTTTTCACAATATTCCATCTAACACAGCCCAGTTTTGTTTTTGGCTGAATGTGGGGCTTGCTGCCCTTTTGACTCCGCCTACCTCTTCAGGGATTATGGGCGTGATGTTATGTATGTATGTATGTAATCCACAAAAGGTCAGGAACTTAATGATGCAATATATGACCCAAATTCATAATATATGGTCCGGTAAATCACAATATGAATGCTATGCGTAATTGCAGTATTTTCGAGATTAGCGTGAATAAGTGTTTATTAGCAGACATTGCATGAGTCATAGCGATGGTCCCTTATCGCTATCATACAAATGTGTAATATAGGTTTTATCTCTTTTTTAATAAATATGGGTCATCTTTAAATGCAACGTACGTGACTCGTACTGATTTCTGCACGTAAACATTTACTTTTTTTTCCAGAAAAGGACCAGGCATTCAATTACATGTTTATTATTATTTCGGTTGCCGTATATAGTCTGAAGATACGCCAATTAGAAAAGTAAAATATTTTCAAAAGTGTATATCGTCGTTCGGCAGAGAAAACATCGTAAATGCTTTTGACAATAATTTACAGAAGGAAGAAAAAATTGTATGAATCGGAATAGGACTGATCATTTTTTATTTTTAAGAATTATGGTATAATAGTACAATATCTACAATATCTATGGAATAATAGTACATAATCGTAAGAATTTATCTATCTGTCTCCTGGCTAAACAAGTCTAATGTGACTTACAAAACAAATAAAAAAAAATAAGCAAATGCGACCGAGGTTTTCAATGCCGAAAGATGTTAAACGGTATAATGATATATAACTAGTATTTATAATTTTTGTCTAAATTGTATTAAGTAAAGCTTTACTTTTGAAAGAAAGTAAGAAAGAAAAAACATTTATAGACCATATAGATCAAAGTTCACTAAAAGAATAGATACAAATAAGAGAATTTGAGACTTCCGTCAAGTTTCAAATAACTAGTTTTAAGCCCAATGACACCTTAAACCAGTTCTTCAGGGGAAAAAAGTCTTCATAAAATCCGTGGCACCACAATAATAGAAACTAACTAACTAACTAACAAAACTTCACGCCACTTCCCTAGCGGGGTAGGCAGAGAGAACCGAACGCCATATGGCACGATCCTTACACACCTCACTCGCCTCTTCAACATTCATAATCCTTTTCATACAAGCTCTACGGTTTTTATGACTCCTAACATCACCTTCTTTTAATACACGACCAATCTGGTCGTGGTAGGTGAGCCTGGGCCTTCCGCGGCTCCTACATCCTTCCACATTCGCATTGTATATCTGTTTAGTCAATCTTTCGTCATCCATTCTTTCCACATGTCCGAACCACCGGAGCATGCCTCTTCTTACCTTGACTCCGACGCTGTCCTTCAGATCAACTCTCTTTCTTACATCATCATTCCGAACGCAGTCTGTGAGCGATACACCGCAGACGATTCCGCAGCGCACGCATCTCGCCCGCGTTTATTCTACTTTCATGCTCTTTCTGCCATACCCAACTCTCGCTTCCATATGTTAGCGTAGGAATCAGCACCGCATTGTGTATGGCGAGCTGGGCCTTCTGGCTTAAGATTTTGCTGCCTAAAAGTTTTCCTAATGCTCTATTCACCCTATTCCCTGCATTCACTCTTCTTTCTATATCAGCGGAGTACCTTCCATCTCTACTAAATGCAGATCCTAGATATACAATTTCATTCACCTGTTCCAGCACTACATCGTCAACCGTTATCCTTGTATCCGTTCTGGTTTCATCTCTTTCAAACACCATAATCTTTGTTTTCTTCGCATTCAAATGTAAGCCTCTCTCCTTGCAATCATCTTTCAATGTTGTGACTAGTTGCTGCAGATCTGATGCCGACTCTGCTAGAAGTACGGCATCGTCCGCGTAAAGCAGGCAGTTCACAACCAAGTCACCCATACGCACTCCAACATTCATAGATCTAATCCTCTAGAGACAATGGTCGAGATATAGGATAAACAGCAGAGCAGACAGCACGCATCCCTGTCTGACACCAATATTGACGTCAAACCAGGGTGACAGGCTGCCCTCCACTTGCACGCATGCCGTACAGCTCACATAGGTGGACTGCGCAGCACGAAGCAATGCTCCATCAATCCCATATCTCGGCAATATGTCCCAAAGGTCCTTTCGTACAACCCTGTCAAAGGCCTTCTCCATATCCACAAAACCGCAAAAAACCCTCTGACTTTTGGCCAGATGCTTCTCCACGATGTTGCGAAGAGAGAAGACTTGATCCGTGCATCCTTTACCATTCCGGAAACCTCCCTGTGCCTCCCACAACATTCCATCAGATTTCACAATAGTAGAAAAGGTTTTATTTTTAATACAAATAAATTGAAACGCTTTTCCTTAAAGTTTAGTAGGTATATTTAATAAGCTCTGAGCCCTGCAGCCGTTTAGCAATAGATGATTATCGACAACTGCTTCGGTTTCGAAGTTTATTCTTCCCATCGACCTCAAGGGTAACTCCTACACCGGGACAAATAGTTGTTGTTGAAACAGACATTTGTATAATGTCTGAGTGTTGGTGGTAGTTTCATCGACTTAACTTCCAATGTACAAGCTATTATCAAAGTCAAAGTCAAAAATAGATTTATTTATGTAGGCCTCAAAAAAGCACTTGTAGATCGTCAAGTAATAGGTACAAAGTAGAACAATTTGAATCTACCACCGGTTCGGAATGTCGCATCTACCGAGAAGAAACCGGCAAGAAACTCGGTAGTTACTTTTTTCAATGTCAGATTGAATATAAAAATAAAAATTTACAGATTAAGTAATTATTATACCAAGTCAATACAGTTAATGTTAATTGAAGATTCAGCCGAGTATTATTACAAGTAAAAGGTAAACCAGAGCAGGCCAGCCTCTGAAGGTGGCACTTAGTAATCGAAATCAGATTGATATACCACATGTGACTATTTATTGTTTATACACCGACTGCTCTGGCAACAATGACAACTAGATCATTGTTTAATACCTAATTAATTATTGATAACGGCGCTACGTGACTGGGCTGGGGTATTTTAATCTTTCCTGTTTACAAAACAGTAATTTGGAGATGTGCTTTTTAGTAAAAGTGTCATGTACAATGAACAAAGTCTGAATACGTGAGGCCGTGTGGCTCCCCCATAATAAATACTAAGAACTACTGCGATTGGTTATAGGTTTCACGTTTATATTTAAAGAATAGAATAGAATAGAATAGATACAAAGCGTATTCAAGTATAGTATTACTAATAATAATAATATAATGTCCTCCTAACCGATATCGGTTACGGCGGCCAATCTCAACGAGGATTAGCCATCTGCGCAGGAGATATTATAGTGCACAAGTGTGTGCGCAAACACAGGTGCACTCTCTATTCCTTTACTCTCATAGTCCGGTGAGACGGCAATTCGACATGACCGGAGAGAGGTTAGGCACGGGGGTGATTAAACCGCCAACTTCCTGACTCCGGGCTGTTACTGAGTAATTTGGATATTGAAATACTCAGCCACAAATTTTTGGCCCGACCTGGGATTTGAACCCGGGACCTCTTGGTCCTTAGGCGGCGCATGCTACCACTAGACCAACGAGGCAGTCAATAGTTACTAATACACGTTATCCGATTCAAAACTGGATTTTTGTAATAATTTATTTTTCTTTTCAACCGACTTCAAAGGAGAAGGAGAAAAAAAGGAGGAGGTTCTCCATTCGACCGTATATATTTTTATAAAGTCCCAGAACAACATGGTGATTTACTTTTGATATTACATTTTTGTAGACTAAGCATATACGTATATGAAATTACACTTTTCAATTAAATTCACATGAGACATAGTGTGATTATCAGCAAACTATAAATCCAATTTTGATAGAAGCTAAATTTAACGGTTAATTTTTTGCGTCGTTAAAGTTAATGTTGACTGTAGGAATTCGAAATTAAGATAGTATTTTTTAGAAAAAGAAATACACTGTGTTCCTCTATTTACAACTACGGCCATGACTTTGATAAAGAAACAGATTGATATCGTCACTGCCGCGCCCCCAGCCGGCGCCGACGTGATTTACACATTTTCCTGTTTACAAATAATAAACATTTAACACATTCACAGAACTGTGAATATGTATAACAAATAAGGTCTCTAACATACGAGCGGCATTGAAGATGGTAGAGGTAACTGTAGTCGACTTGCCGTTGAAATGCCGTCGACGTGTCGTTTACCTGCCGCAGACAAGCCGACGTCTGATGCGTGATTCTTTATAAATTGGAATATGTCCTCATTTCTCATCAGCATGGTGCCCTTGCAGATATAGGGGATCAGATTGAAATCTCATCGTCAATATCCTCACATTACTTTTATTGTTAGTCAATGTTTGTTTAGATTATGGATGTCGATGTACCTGGTATCTGGTGACGTTAAAATAGCTGCAAGCTGATATTTGAACCCACAAGAAAGACAAATGATTATTTTAGTCTGATGAGCAAGTTTTCAAACGATGTTTTTTCTCAACTAGTGATATATATAGTAGATATATATATACATGGATTTTTGAAAATACAGATGCAATTGCCCGGGATTAAATTACTTTCTTCACATAAACAGTGCACATCCCTACAAACAATCACCACACCTCGAACATTGAATCAACACGTCGACATGCCGTCGACGTGTCGATTACGTGCCGCAGATATGTCGACGTCTAACCTCCATTTCAATGGAGTCACCTCTGCCGTCGTCAACTTGCTTCTCGTGTGTTTCAGCCCTAAGCCTCAATATACTTAAGTGTAACACTCACTCAAGGTTCGCTTGATTCGCGGTAAAAAGTTATTTCGGGTTCAGTACATTTATGAACTATGTGTCATCGAGTGTTTATAGCACGTAGCTACTTGTAGGAAAACAGTGCTAATAAATAAATTTGTGATTTCACAGGAACATAACTGTAACGATTCGTGCAATCGAATGCTTTTGTGCAAGTAGTTAGTTGAGCATGTGTTTCCGTAAGTGAGCCATTGCACGTAAAAGGTCATTGTAACCACTATAATGATCATTTAAACCACCTTAGCTCCGTCCAGGAAACCCACATGGTTTTAGGACATTTAAGTGCAGCCTCCATCGAAGGAGGGTTGCCGATTAACCGTACCCTTGTATCACTCACTCTGCTAGTGTAGTAGTATATGAATTAGTGTTTCTTCCGCTATCACGCAGCCTCTGCATAGGAGCAGGGCAGGATCTACCATATGGCTTTTTGGGCTTCAGCCCCCAGGGCCCCGTGGATTAAGTCCCCAGCTAAGTCAATAAAAAATCCATAATTTTATTAAATTAAACATATCGTACGGAGCCCTGCGAATCCTGCGATTAATCAAACCTATTCAATTCATTCATTCAAGTCTACGTCTTATACTTTGAGTAATTATGTGAGTCCCTAAGTATCAGCCCAGAGCCCTCCAAAATTAACGGTCCAGCCCTACATAGGAGACTGTCAGAGTCTCCTATTTTATGTTCATTAGGCAATCCAAACGATTGACTTTAATAGTGTTGACACTAGTAACATTTCATTCATCATAGGATTAATGAATATGCTACTTGCTTATAAGAATATGCCCAAGACAATATCACCATGTTTTCGTTAGACCAGATCCAAACATGCCTCTTCTTAATTTCTAGCGCATCTTATTAGTTTAGGCGTGTGCAGATGCGTTTTTATGGGTAACTGTATGTACTTTCGTGTGAGGAAAAATGGTTCAAATCTAGGCATTAAATGCATCTAAAATCTAGGCATATTTTAAAATTTAAAAACGTAGATGTAGACAGAGTATATTACTAGTTTAAAGGTGCGAGGAAACTAGATAAATTTAGCTAAAACACATTCAGATAACCATAAAGCGATTTGTCTGGTTACCCTGTGTAATGATTTCGACGAACAGATCACACCCACTTTAATATCGCCAGATTTACTACATAAGATTCAGTTCTTCCAAGCAAATCATGACTTAGAATAGGGTGCTTAGCCAAATTCGCGCCAGCGATTCTATAACGAACTTCGTTACCGCTCGTATCGTGCTACGAACTTGTTTACTAAGAACTAATAGTGCGGAACCCGGAGTTAGTTCCCGAATTGTCCACCCGAATAAGTCTGTGGCTGGAATCGCTCGTGCGCATTAGGCTAAGCACCTTGGACGTAACATTAGAAAGATAGTACATTTTCTAATCCGATCGCCTGTAAAGGCACCATGATGATGCGAAATGAAGACGCATTCAAATTTAAGAGGAAAAAACAAACAAAAATACGAAATCAAGCATCTGACTATTTCTATAATCCACATCATCATGACTCTGTATTTTCAATAAGAGATTAGCTATCAGGTACTAAGCGTTTGACGCCTGCGCCGTGCGTACGTGATCACCGCTTCAGGTCACCGCACCCATTGCAAATATCAAAACTGCACCCTAATATGCATCGCCGTATCTCCTACCTACCACAAACTGAAATGCACTATAAGTTCTGGAACGTAGAGTCTAATATTAGACAATGCTGTGGTCAAGTTTCGCGTTTGTGAGCCGGCAGTCTCGAATTCCTGGTAATAGGTGCTTCCCGCCGGCTCCCTGACTCTCATATGTCATTCGATCTGCCAGTGTCGGGTTGTAATTGTAATGTCCATGTTGCATTTTGCTGGTCGCTGATTGCATTCTTTATGGCTAGGATGCACTGCAGTAATTGGTCAGAATAGATTGAATGAGAAATATGGCTGGCGGGATGAAGGCTTGAACTGTGTGGTGGTTGATTTGATTTCATTCCGTGAGGTATCGTCATCGCCAGTTTTGGGCTATTTAATTAACTGAAATATATAATAAGTGACTTATTTATTTATTTCACAGGTTTTTGATGCCAGTCATCTACACATATAAAATGCTTTGTCATCAGCCTAAACCGCTGATCGTAGAAACCTGAAACTTCGAGGGTGTGTTTTTTGTATAACGTAGGCATCCGATATGAAAGGATTTTCAGAAATTCTACCCCTAAGGCAGTGAAAAAGGGGGGCAAAGTTTGTATGGGACAACGTGATTCCTTGGTCCAATCTACTTCAAATTTTGCATAAACATTCTTTTACTTTTATGCGGACGAAGTCGTGGGCAAAAGTTAGTCTAGTATATATAAGTTAAATAGGTTAGGTACTAGACGCTTGTGTCTATAATATTAGCCTGGCAGGCTTCCTTCACAAACGAACTTTAAGAGTACTTAGGTAAAGCCATTAGTTCTATGGTTTGCATAAAATCAAAAATTTGAATTTAAGATGCCCAGGTACTAAGACCGAGTCCCACAACACAAAGAGAGAGATTTGTGCAATGAAATTTTATGCCTGGAACAACTTTTTATTAAAAAAGATAATATAATTAACGTACGTAACATAATAAAGAAAATAGTTTAAATGTACAAAAATGCTAAACCATGCGGTAATTTCATCTTCAAGAAAAGACTTGACTTGAGTAAAAAATTGCCTCGTTTTTGCTTAAATAAAACGTAAGAAACATTATATTATACAATGTTATGGAAATTATAGCACGTGTTAAAAAATAAATAAAAATTAATAACTCGTTTAGTGCCGGCGAGGCGTTAAACAGAAACTGTAATCAAATGTTATGGCTCGTTTACATTGTGTTAAAATTGTAACTTGTTATCTGAAATACCAATTTTTGTAAACCAAGTTACGCAAACTAGAAATCAAAAAGAATTAAGCCTGAACATTCCAGAATTTAATAGAAATTGGTGAACATGGATGAGAATAATTTAATGGTTATTAAATTTAGTTTATTTATTATTATTAGTTTATTATTAGTCCCATGTTGGTCTGGGACTTGGCCCATGTTGATCTGGGACAAAAAAAAATGATGTGCCAACTGTGGTTCTTGCCTAGCATGTCATAAAAGGCGACTAATGGTTTACGGGTTTTTGGGTATGTGACGAGCTAGACACTTGTCACTCCATTTTCACAGCTTTCTATCCAACCCAGCCCACTGTCCCGTGTTGGTCTGGGACTTAAAAAGAATGTGCCAACTGTGGTTCTTGCCTAGCCTAGCATGTCGTAAAAGGCGACTAATGGTTTACGGGTTTTTGGGTATGTGACTGAGTAGGCGACGAGTTAGCCACTTGTCACTCCTTTTTCACAATTTTCAATCTTACCCAGCCCTGCTTTATTTTTGGCTAAATGTGTTAAAGGGGCATGCTGCCCCTTTGACTCTGCCTACCCCTTCGGGGATTAAGGGCGTGATGTTATGTACGTATGTATGTATTATTAAATTTTATTTTTTTATAATATACACGCCTTAATTCGTACCAATATACTTAACCAACTTCAAATAATCCAGGAAATCCCTTTCCAGACAGTGTACATTGATAGTTCCGTCATATTCTAAGACGTCTTACGAAAATAACGAGTAGGTAAGTATATTGCCAACAAGATACTCGTTATTTTAAGTGAAGCATTAGTTACTAACTCGATTTGTTTGCGTGTAAAGATTATGCCATTAAAAATGCAAACAACTAAAAAATCAAATAAATAAATAAAGACTTTTTTTTTTGACAAAAGTGTAGATATGCTCTTTTTGCATCAAAATGACCAAGCATAAATAGGTAATTTATAATTTGGTGTCTACCAACATAAAAATTGGTAGATACCAACATAAGAATTGCCTAACGCGTAGATATTTATTAGTAACTGGCTAATCCTCCAATGTCTATTGCTTAACCTAAAAGCTAAACAGAATAAAACAATATTTTTTGTTTAAAGCCAGGCCTCTAGATTTTTAAACTTTTATTTACCTTCCCATACTCCAACGCCAAATTAACCAAGGGATGGATGAAGCGGCCGTCCAGGGGCCTCTGATCAGGATCAGAGGAGGCCTCCAAACTTTGGAGTTTCGAGGAGGCCTCCAAACTTTGAAGTTTCGAGGCCTTCCAGTATATCGGTATACTGAATAGCACCCGAAAAATTCTAAAATGCTTCTTTCTAAATTCTAAAAGCTCGTGTTCCTACAAGGTCACGTACAACTTTACTGTCCCGTCCTCTGATGAGGTTAGTTCGCCACCGCCATACTTTAGAGGTCAGCCTCTAAAGCCTCTAAACTAAGCTAAGCTTTTGTGTCTCTTAGACAGGCTTAAGCCACAAAAGTAATAAGCACCATATGTAAAGTGGCTTATCCAGCCGCCACCTCTTCATTCCTAACCCGCTCGCGTTCTCAGTCCCGCCACGTAGGCGGAGAGGGCTCGAGCAATTTATACCTAGTTGCTAAATATTCATCTATGCAGATTGATGATTGGAGCAAATTGTTCAACCAGGAACATTGAGGCAGCTGGACGCGAATAGTGAGTCCAAGTCAGTAGTCGACGGACACTTTTTTTTGACTCGGGAACTTCACCCCCGTGTGAAGTGGTATGTGTAAAGTATTTCCCAAGAAAAAAAAGTAAGTCTTCTTTTTTTTTCTCAAAAATCTACATCTACACTATTATTAGAAAAATACAAGTTTAGTTAATTACTTAGAAATGATTTGTATGTATATATGTAACGGATAAACTCAAATACTACTGGACTGATTTCAAAAATTATTCCACCATTAAAATGCTACATTATCCTTGATTAACATAGGCTATAGAATATTTAGAAAAAGTTAGGTTAGGTTAGAAAATAAATGTCCACCCTTGCGAAGCCACGGCGGGTCTCTAGCTATAATATATTTATGGTTGAATGGTGATATGTCTTCATTCCGTTAATTTTCATCCAGTGGTCCAAATGTCTTAGTAACAGTCGGCCCACTGTTCAGACACTCATAAATATTTCACACTATCATTATCATGTCTAGAGCAAGAATTGTTAATCAAAGTGTTAAAACCCAGACATAGTTTTGCAGAGACTTTCATTCGATCAATAAAACATCTACTAGATTTATGAATATTATGAAATTGGGAAACGCTAAAGATCGGTGTATAAACGTACATTCATACATACATAACATCACGCCCATAATCCCCGAAGGGGTAGGCAGAGTCGAAGGGGCAGCAAGTGCTTCAACCACATTCAGCCAAAATTAAAGCCGGGCTGGGTTAGATGGAAAATTGTGAAAAATCAGTGACAAGCGGCTAACCTGTCGCCTACACAATCACCCAAAACCCGATATACGATTAGTCGCCTTTTACGACATGTTAGGCAAGAACCCCAGTTGGCATATTCTTTTTAAGTCCCAGACCAACATGGAACAGTGGGATGGGTTGGATGGAAACGTTTATCTGGCATAATCGTGTTTAGTTGCTAGCTAGAGTTTAAAGTGTTTCATCTTGGTGTCTCACCCATGTAAATAATATTAAAAGTCTAGATAGAATAAACTCAGTTCTATTTTTGAATAAAATTGATGACAGATACTTGCTAATGTTGCTGAAAAATCGATAGTTTTGCAATCGATAGTTTAACGGCCAAATTATCTATACGATCGATAGGACAATCGATAATATCGATGTGTCTGTTAGTGCAATACTATCGGCAAACAGCAAATACTCAAATTCAAATTCAAATTCAAAATATCTTTATTTATATAGGCTTCAAGAAAGCACTTATAAATAGTCAATATACAAAAAAAAGAACACATAATACTACCACCTGTTCGGAAGGTAGAATCTATCGAGAAGAAACCGGCAAGAAACTCGATAGTTACTCTTTTAAATGCCAATTATACAATTTAAGAACAATACTATCGATAGTGTCGATAGTTTCGATCGCTGCCAACCGATGAACTGTCAAAAGTATCGATACTATCAATAGTATTGTTCTTCAATATCCTATAGACTATCGATAGTACAATAATATCTATAAATTTGTACTATTGAAGAGCAATGCTATCGATAGTATTGCTGCTGTTCACCGACAGTTTTCAGTATCAATAGACTATCGATACAATCGATTGTCTTCAACTATCGATAGGCTATCGATAGACATTTATATTTGCCTAGTGCTTGCTGCTCTTTTGAATTCTACCTCTACTACCCTTAAGAGATTGAGGGAAAGATGTATGTAAAATAAGCCTTGCGGCATCACAAGGCTAGTGTGTGCAAGCCTTAACCCCAAATCAATTGCACCTCATAAAGTGCTGTACTTACGCAGGTGTTCCAGTTTCCGCTGTCATTTCAAGTTTGCCGCTAAGTAGGTACTTGATACGCCGCCCGGCCCGCTGAACAAACAACTTGTTGCCTTTGAATTCGGGGAACAAACCAGTTAGACAGGACTGTGATTATGTAACTTACAGTTTTTTGCATATAAAAGACTCCAAACGACCGGACGATATGTCGATAATGCCTGACATTACGACTTTTGAAATAAAAAGTCTTTCTTTTCCTAACCTCATGTTCCGTTCATAATGCTAGTCTTGTGTGTTTTCTTATTTCTCATTAGATCTTTTGAGACAAACATATAATATACATAAACATACATGACTGGCCCGTCGGTCGGATGGTCAGAGACCCTGGCCACAAACCGAAGGTCGCGGCTTCGAATGCCGCTAGGGGCAAATGTTTCATGTGATAAACATGGAAATCTGTACTCGAGTCGTGGATGTTATAGACGTATTTAAGTATGTCTATCCGTTCACCTAGTATCCATAGCACAAGTTTATAAGCTTAGTTTGGTACTAGGGAATTGGTGTGTCAGTCTGGAGAATTAATTTTTATTTTATTTATTAGAAAAAGTAGTTTAGTAATTGCTGCTCAGACAAGAGACTTGATAGATCGACTTAAAGGCAACAAAGAGAGTTAATTGAAAATGTCATCACAAAAACCATCACTGTAGAATAGTTTACAGAACCGGTATGGTTGTCATAACAAAAACTATTGAAAGTGTGCTGAAAAGACGAGCTACTTGAAAGCAGAGACGATAAACAGTTGCAGCTCTGAGAAGCGATTGTCAAAAGCAAATAGAAGAATACGCTAGTTGACTGACATATTTTTGTAGTTTGTAAGTTACATTATCGAAAAATTGTGAATACGTATTTTTTGCTGTAATACTCGAAAAATAACAGATAACGCTTCAAAGGTCTGGAGTGTGGAGGTTTTCAGTCACTCGTTAACTCAGGAAGCCATCAAACAGCAAAAACCCGATACACCTTTAACGACATGCTAGGGAAAGAACACTAAATTTTACGGAACAAGTGACGTCATGCGGACCTTTAAAGCGATTCGTCTTCTTCGTAAGTTTTAGTTAGCTGAACAAATGAACAAATACGTAAGCAATATTTTTGATATCCCTATAAAAAAATATTTGTTAAATCAACTAGCCTACTTACCTAGCATGATTAGAGGGAATTACCGAGTATTACTTTCTGAAAATCCATAATCCTTGTGATTACGCACTTTAGCTGGTTACTAAGTTATCTTAATATTATAGGGTGTGCTAATATGTATATTATCCGCAACTTAAGGCATCATTTAAGGTTCCAATGTATCGGATTAAAACGCTTTTAAATTTTATAGTTCATGTGAAAATGTCTGTGAATGTTTAGTCGGCGCAAGCGGGAATTCCCAGCTTCCAGATTGCATTATAGATGTCGATGCTAATGCGTTGACGTAGAATGAATATCAACGACTACAGATAACATATATCTATAAGTTTGGAAGCCATTACACTAGTTATACCACCCTTCACTCGGCCACCCAAACACATGTACAAATATTTTATACGAGTACCTTGATACTTGAGGGATGCTATAATATAGTCCGTTGCTGGTCTGGGTTTTAAAAATAATGTGCCAACTGAGTTCTTTGCCTGTCGTAATATAAAATGTTGGGTATGTGATTGTATAGACGACGAGCTAGCCACTTGTCATGACTTTTTCACAATTTTCCATCTAACCCAGCCCAGTTTTACATACATGACATCACGCCTGCAATCCCCGAAGGAGAACGCAGTCAATGTGATAGCAAACCCCATTCACCACGTTCAGCCAAAAATAAAAGTTATCATCACATATAAAATCCGGTATACCATTAGTCGCCTTTAACGACAAGGAATACAGTTGGCACATTTTTTTTTAAGTCCTAGACCAACATGAGACAAAGCCTAGTTTTATTTTTGGGTAAATGTGGTTAAAAGGGCTCGCGGTCCCTTCACTCTGCCTACCCCTTCGGGGATTACGGGCGACACTATAATTCTTTTTGCCGCATAATTTATAGTCGACATACACGTGTATCTAAATTAAAACCAAATTATGTGCTAAAAAATTTGATTCGATTTGCATATTATGGATTATAAACCGAAACATACCTTCAAAAACGGATCTAGTAGTTCTAGATTTGCTGCACTGACTAATACGAAACTATAGCCCACTAGCATCTCCTGTTTTATACAAATCTCCTGTATTAAAAAAAATATAATTATGATATACAAATCTGTTGCATACACATTTGTATATCATAATTATTTATTTATTCAATCGATTATTGCTAGTTCATGAACATCTAACGAACATTTTCGCATTCTAAACATCAATTTAAGCCAGTAGTTCCCAACATGTGATCCACGGACCCCTTCAAGAGTTTATTATGAGGGGCGCGAGAGCCACTTTAATCTTAACATAATATGACTTTGTTTACAAGTATGTGTATATATCTTAAATATTTATTGTAAAATAAATGTATTATTAATTAACTACTAACTAATTACCTAATATAGAAGAAGCGAAAGGTTTGAGCCAAACTCGTCACAAAAAGAAGAATGAGATCTCTGCCAACTCCAATGGCATCAAGGCGTATGAGTATCTGTGTGTAAAACTTATTCCTACATTACAATTGTGGGAGTCCATAACGACCATTGTGTAGGGGTTCGCCGTGCAAATAGGTTGACGGACATTGATATAGACTATTGATTAGCGTAGTGTAGATAATAGCTGAGGGAGGCGCGAGGAGCGAACGGGTGAGCGATAACCACGGACTAGCAAACAAAGGAGGACTCCACGCTGTCATACTTTAGCGTGAAGCCACGTTTATGTATATGTGAGTGAGATACTTAAGGATATCAGATATCGGAAATCTGTCATTTGGAACACTTATTATGTCAATATGTGACGTAATTTGCGAGTCAAGTTGGAGCACCTGAGCTTCAACGTCCAGTTAGTGGCGTGGTGTCCTTCTCTTTTTACTAGTCCGTGGCAATAACGGAGCTATGCGCGCCGTCGCTATATTAGCGCACTGATCGGTTTATCGTGGCATGTAAGATTTATTACATGTACCACCGTCTTAAGAGAGGAGATTTAACTGTCGCGTATTTATCAGTAACTGGTATTTGCCAGCCCACTGTCCCATGTTGGACTGAGACTTAAAAAGAATATGCCAACTGTGGTTCTTGCCTAGTCGTAAAAGGCAACTAATGGTATATCGAGTTTTGGGTGTGTGATTGTGTAGGCGACAGGTTAGCCGCTTGTCACTGCTTTTTCACAATATTTCATCTAACCCAGCCCGGTCTTTTTTTGGCTAAATGTGGTTAAAGGGGCATGCTGCCTCTCTGACTCTGCCTACCCCTTCGGGGATTATGGTCGTGATGTTATGTATGTATGTATAGTATTTGCCTGCGGCTCCATCTGCGTTCTGATCCGAAATTTTGGATATTACGGAGGCTCATTCAAAACATTTTACAAGAAAACAAGTATACGTCTATGTCCTTTCGCAAAGTGCGAACTGTAGACGTGTTTAATTCCATCGCCATCGGTTAAGTCTCATTTTATAATAACAATAAGGATTATTTATACACATACATAACAATTTCAAAGCTGAATATTTTAATTTATTAGCACTTAGGAAAAATATTGGAAAAGACGACGACACGTTCTGAGGCACTCCCAGAGATAAATACACAGTCAGATCAATTTATATTGAACCATAAGCAATTTTTGTAAATCGGGACAAGCCTGGATGTAGCCTTTATCCTTATTTGGTACTCACCAGTGCCGGACTTACTTGTCCCATGTTGGTAGGGGACTAAAAAAGAATGTGCAAACTGTGTTACATGTCGGCCTTACATGTCGTAAAAGGCGACTAATGATAGGGTTTTGGGTAGGTATGTGATTGTGTAGGCGACAAGCTAGCCACTTGTCACTACTTTTTTACAATTATCCATCTAACCCAGTCCAGCCCAGTTTTTTTTTGACTGAATGTGGTTGCTGTCCCTTTGACTCTGCCTACCCCTTCGAGGATTATGGGTGTGATGTTATGTATTATTTATGTACATTATTCCAGTATCAGTGGCGACATTTGATTCATTGACGCCTCGATAAGCGTGGAGGAAGATTGAGCATGTTTATCGGAACAATCTGTTATCGTGCGTAGCGTCGTTTCCAATGTATGTGCAATAAATATATGCGTCAGACAATGCATTCTAATCTTATGGGCTTAAAATAAATAGTCTATTGTACTATAAGTACCAGTGCTGCCTCGTTGATCTTCCGGGAAGAGGAAGAAGTCCTGAGTCGGGACAAAATAGTAAAACATAAAAAAATACTTTTTCGGAAAATATATCCTGTGAATTCCATCCAGGTTATAAACGATAGTATACCTCATTTACACATTACCAAATTGTCTGGTTCCCCTATCTTAGGTTTAAGAAGGTCAGATCGGCAGTCGCTTCAATGTAATTACCAGACTCGCTAAATCCTGGATCATGGTCTAAGCGGACCCCGTCTAAGCACGGGCTAGGAAGATGATGACCTCATGTTAATCCAGGTTAAATATTCCGAATGTAAATTTTTATACAAATTTGCATTTTCACCTATTAGCCGCCAGATTGTATTAGTTATATATAACCATTGATATCAATGTATATAACAATCTTCATACACAAAATGCTTTTAATGTGTGTGCAGTAACTATATTTATTAAGATACCTTTAATGCAATACTATCAATCACTAAGACCCCTTTCGCTTCACTGAAATTCAAGCGATATAAAACAAAAACGCATCACGATAGCTCCAATCCTTACTTAAAGCGTAGTATGCCCTAATAAGGATAGCGAGATCAATAACAACTCCTGCGCATTGGAATCACGCTTCCACGTAAATTTGCTATCGCGGACTATCGCTACATACTGGACGGGCGCCTGTGCGTTTTGATAAACATGTTCGATCTCTTTTCGCATTTATCGCCACGTCATTGACTAGATATGCCGTTGATACTCGATACCTGATTGTTGCAGAAACTCCAGATAAGCATTTTGTTCTTAACACGTTTTATCATCTTCTTAGTGTAAATAAGTATTAATAATAAATATCCAACGACATCACATACATTGATCTGACTCCGAATTAAGTGGCTTAAGCACTTGTGCTATCAGATATCAGAATCAACAGTGGTATTACAAACATACACTTAAATATTGGATATTAACACCCAGACACAGAACAAACACAAGTATTCATACGAATGTTTCTCCTGGGTGGGGATCGAACCAATAACTCTTGGCGCATGGGGCAGGGTCACTACCGAATTCGCCATCGAGCCAGTCCTGTGCTTAGTCATAGTCCGCTTGGACGGAGTAGGCTTAGCGAGTCTGTTTATTACCTTAATTTGACTATTATCCGACTATTGTATACCATACATACATACATAACATCACGCCCATAATCCCCGAAGGGGTAGGCAGAGTCGAAGGAAGCAAGCCCCTTCAACCACATTCAGCCAAAAATAAAGTCGAGATGGGTTAGATGGAAAATTGTGAAAAAGAAGTGACAAGCGGCTAACCTGTCACCTACACAATCACACACCCAAAACCCGATATACCATTAGTCGCTTCTTACGCCGCTCTCTTACGCCATTAGACGACATGCTAGGCAAGAACCACAGTTGGCACATTCTTTTTTTTTTGTCCCAAATCAACATGGGCCAAGTCCCAGACCAACATGGGACAAACAACATTGTATACCATAGATTGGGGAACCGGGCAAATTGATTCCTCCGTAGCTATTTAGGTAAATATGTTTTTTTTTTAGGAAATCTCCCATCACCAGCAAGTTGAATATGTCCTAGCTTCAAAACATGCATGACGCAATCCTTTCGTGACGTGTACCCTTACCCATGAACCTTCCACAGCTCTATCATCATCCTCTAGTCATTTTACCAGGTTATATGGGGACAATCGCCATCATACTATCCGTCCCATTCCACCAATACATCTCAAAACCAAATAGATGCGGGTTTATGCCACTTACCCGACGGCGAGGAAAAAAATCTTAGGTATTCTGAAGGTTCAAATATCTATGGATATGTTACCATGATCCAATTTATCTTGTTCTCCTATCTAAGGATTACGAAGGGCATATAAATAGTCGCTTCAATGTGACAACCAGACTTGCTAACCAAGATCATTATCCAAACGGACTTCGACTAAGTCCGGGACATAATGCTAAGAAGATGAAGGAAGGAACCATCAAAAACGTTTAACGTTCAGTGTTTGGCTGTTGAAATGGTTGGTCTAAAATACTGCTTGAGGTTTTTTTTTTTAGAGAGGACAAAGGTATTTGGCCAAAGGCGGCCTTTACTACCTACCGGACTGGCGGAGGAGCGGGAAACTCTCACCCCTACTGAGATTTTATAGGGATCGCCACGGAGCTTAAATAGCTTCGTGAGCGTATTCTATCGTTCTATTTTTAAATTGATTTTCGAAATCCTTTGTACATTAATTGTTTTTTATTTCCAAAGAGTTTAAGAGTTATTACTTCTAAAGAGGTTGGTTGCTTAATACTCAGCAAAAACTGTAAGGCTCAACGAAACATTGTCGCCCAGTCACCCATTTCCAGCAGGTGTGTCCCGTGAGAGCCGTCACGTCGGGCGTCGGGTTCTGTTATGCCAACACGCTTGTTGAACGTTTATTTTCATTGTGCGGCGCGCGTGACGCCGACGTCACATGACATCGACTCACCTCGGTTAATTATAAACTAAGTTCTTGACACGCGACGGTAGTAATTCGGTTACACTTAGCGGGAGATGGCAGCGTCTGCGCATTTGCGAAGCCGCTAAGCGTCAAAAAAGTTTGTTTTGAAGAGTTTTAGACAAATTCACGGTATCAGTAGCGTATATTTAATATAGCTAACGTTTCAGCCGCAAAATAAATCAATCAGAGTCGGCAAATCTAGAACCATGATTAACGGAGAGAAACGGAAAGAGTCTAGGAATGGTCTATATCACATCCTTCAGTTTCTTAAAACCTTGAACGAAATCTCAATCTCCATAAGGAAATCTGCAAAGGAGACGACGTGACTGCGATCACGGGAGTCTAGACTCTAGGTCATATTTCGCAAGTGGATAATGGCCTCCAATTTCACGGCCCCACGCAATTAGAAAATGGAGCTAGCTACGTAGCCGATGACGAGGCACGCGTCATTCGCAAACAAGTTTACGAAACTAGTAGCACTGGTCAGAGCCGGATCAACGAGGGTAGGCCCCTAGTCAAAGCTTCTTTATCGTTTTCTTACATTATACATAGAACAATCAAGCCTATTCTAGAAAGACCAGACAGAGTCAAAGGAGTGGTAAGTGTTTAATTACCACTTAAAGAGTTTTCTTTAAACCGTATTCAGCTAAAGATAAAATTGAGTTTGATGATCATTTATGTAAAAGTGGCTAGCACGACGCCTACATAATCACACTCCATACATTGGTTATCGGTTTTTACGACATAGACAAGGAACACACTTTATGGCTCTATGGACAATATTAGACAAATTTCTATTCTTATTTCCTAAACTACATATTTCTTACAAAGATTTTTTTTTTAGATTGCGGGCTCTATATCCGATACGGGCCATTGGGCAGTTACCTATTCTGCCTAGTTTCTTTAGCATTATGAATGCGGCCCTGGCACTACCTTACGCTGGCGATGTTCTTTAGCTTGTTAAAATGCCATGGGTGTGTTGGTGCCGCTTAATTGTCAACAGCCGCGTTCTTAAGGGAAAAGGTGAAACCGCCACCCACAACTGGCATATCACACCTGTATAAATAGCCTATTTACTCTAGACCAGTGCTTCTCAAACTTTTTATGCTATGGAACCCTTTTAGGAAGCGGAGTATTTGACGGGACCCTAGAACAGCGCGGGCGGCAATGCGGAGGGGTGGGGGGTGTAATAATCGACTTTTGACGGATTTTCCCCCAGGAGTTATGATATTTATGATCAGTACCAATTTTCGGGGAACCCCCAGAAAGGCTTCACGGAACCCCAGGGTTCCGCGGAACACACATTGAGTATAGCTGCTCTAGACAGTCTACTGGAATCAGCCGTGTCAGTATTACGTAACAAACGAAGGGGGGACGGGGTTCTTGGCTTGTTTTTACTTTGGTAAATGGGGGGCGGAGAAATCTAACTAACTTAACGCCAATTTCCAGGAATACTGGGCACCGAGCGCCTTATGACGTGGTACTTACCACGGTGGATGTGATTACACTAGCAAGATACATCATCATCTTCCTAGCGTCATGTCCCGTGTTTAGACGGGGTCCGCATAGAGAATGAAATTGAAGCGACTGCCGGTCTGACCTTCGTAACCCTAAGATAGGGGAACCAGACAATTTTTTAATCATGGTTACAAATCCAAAATTGTTTGAATTTGCAGGTTTTATCACGATGTTTTCCTTCACCGTCGAGCTAGTGGTATAAATACGTACATAGATTTGAAAAATCCAGAGGTAGGTGCCCGGGTTTGAACCCGCACTCCTCGTTCAAGAGGCGGGTGTCCTTACCATTGAGCTACCACCGCTCTAACCGAGATACATAGAACAATTTTAATAAAATATACGTACTAAGTATAGTATAGTGACATAACCATGGGGGGACGTGTATTCAGTCCTCATGACTTCCTACTATAGATAAACCTTCGTTGTCATATAACACTCTTTGTTCATTCCACTTTCTTATTACGTAAAAAACTTTATAAAGTAGTCTATCTTGCTCCGGTATGAAGGCATCGGATCATGTTTCAGAAGTAAATTTGCTGAGAGAGCTGACGCAATTTGAAATTATGTTAAAGATATTTATTGAAGACGAAACAAAGCGGACCTTTTGTCTTATAAATATTTCAGATTAGATTCGAATTTACTCAATTAGTTCACTTGTTCCTTAGGATCTAAAGAAAAGACCTAGACAAAAAAAAAAAAAGAAATTTTAGTCTAATAATAAAAAGCGTTAATTTAAATTAGATAGATATGAAGGATTAAACGATTATCCGTAATTAAAATTAAGTTCACACCCCAAATTAAGTTATCAAAATAATTCCAAGCTACATTACTAATGACGTAAACACACACGTCAAACATTTTCAAACATGGTAACCTGCTAACAGATCATTAACCGACTTCAAAAAAAAGGAGGAGGTTCTCAATTCGACTGAATTTTTTTTTTTGCAAGACTAGTTAACCTCACACACAAATAGTACGCTCTAACATATTTTGCAAATGACTAATTACCGCAAACCTCACGACCTCACAAGATATGCTAATAACATGGGCAATAGTGAGTTTGTAAGTCTATATCGTTATTACATATTAACTAATTAACCGATCTTGAGAAATTTTCCATCGGTTTATATTGACAGGCATACTGAAAAAGATGATCATCATCTTCCTAGCTCTATGTCCCGTGCTTAGACGGGGTCCGCTTAGACCATGATCCAGGATTTAGCGAGTCTAGTAATTAAATTGAAGCGACTGTCGATCTGACTTTCATAACCCTAAGATAGGGGAACCAGACAGTTTTTTGGATCATGGTTACAAATCCAAAGTTGTTTGAATTTGCAGGATTCATCACGATGTTTTCCTTCACCGTCGAGCAAGTGGTATAAATACGTACATAGACTTGAAAAATCCAGAGGTACGTGCCCGGGTTTGAACCCGCACTCCTCGGTTAAGAGGCGCGTGTCCTTACCATTGAGCTACTACCGCTCCGTATATTGAAAAACATGCAGGGTATCATTAAATAAGGAAAAGTACCTACGGGTACTTGGAATAACTTTAAACACTCTTCAGCATAATGATTTAGATTGACGAGAACTAAGTATACATAGTAGAGCGAACTGCAGGCAAAAACTCATTAGGATGTATTTTTTATAGCTAAGAGAACTAATGAGCATGAAGGTCTGCCATGGTGTTTAATCACCACAATGAAAAGGCACTCGAAACAAAGAGAAACACTAATACGTATTCATAATTGTTGGAAGATTGTAAACATAATAACATTTGATTCCATAGCCTATAATGTTAGTTTATAAAACTGCCAAGTGTGGCGCCACTGTTTTTTCTTCCCTTTCCCTTCAAAACTTTGTATGTACAAGTCAAGTCGCATCATCTCAGCTATATATAATAAACGTGTATTCAATTTAAACTCGCTCGAGGTGTATTCATTTCTACAATAATAAACATTAAGCAAAATCAAATTGGGTACTTTGTAACCGCTACAAATATAATTTTAGCGACAGCATCTATTCGTTACTAAAATAGTCGTATTCATAACCTTTATCAATATTTTTCATTATCATCTCATTACGATACAATTGGGGGCTGGCTATTCCATATAAACTAACGTCTGTGGGCGTACGCAAGAAAAAAATTAAATGCAATGTTACGAACATCCGAATTCCTGATTGGATATTAAATTTGTTACTTGGTGTTAAATATAGATTCATATTTGTATACATAACTTGCTTCAATTTCAGTTATGAATTTAATATAGCACTTTTACATTATTATCATGCAGAATAATAAATAAAATAGATTAATATCTTCAAAGATTACCAAATAGTTGAACTGGTAACAAACTATTTTGCACAGTTGGTTTCGCCGGCATAAATTTTATCATATCACATTTTACAATCATATATGACTATAATAAATAAGACAGGAAAACTAACGATAAAAGCATAAAAACTGCAATAAAACAATAAATTCAATAAATGTCTTATTTTTTATAGGATTTCGAGTAAATATTTATAAACTGCCAAAATCTAGTTATAATCTATAATTATCTACATTAATTCTGTAATTATATTTGAGTGGCTCGATGGCTTATTCGGTAGTGACACTGCCCCATGCGCCAAGAGTTGTGGGTTCGATCCCCACCCAGGACAAACAGTCGTATGATGAATACTTGTGTTTGTTCTTTCAGATCAGAAGTCAGATCAATGTATGCGATGTAGTCTGATATTTATTATGATATATTATTACTCATATATACATACTAGCTTAGATATATACAAAGACTTTATCATGGGTTAAAAGTTTGAGAGAATCAGTTTTCATCACAATCGATTAAGTTTGGCATTTGGCATCAATTTGGCAAGTGGTTTAGGCATGAAAACATCGACACAATATAAAGGTAAGTAGAGCTTATGCACTTAAAAATATTACTAAGAATGTAAGAGCTGCCCCAAAAAGTTTCAAATTGCAGCGCATGGCGTTAGCAGTTAAAGATCCGCGCAATTTTCGAGCGAAAAGTAGTAGTTAGTGCCTTTGTGCTTGACACGTATATGTGTATGCAAAGTAATGCCAATGTGTAGCATTTTTATTTTCATAGCTATAACAAGATTAAAAATTGATTTTTTAGGTAATTTTATATACGGGTATGTACTCTAAATCTATACTTATGATAAATCTGTAGAGAGGTCAATTCTGTACATGAAATAAATTTTCAAAATAACTATCAGAGGGTGATTAGTGATCGATACTGATGCCAAAAATGCAATCAGTAAAATTTTTGTCTGTCTGTCTGTCTGTCTGTCTGTATGTTCCTTATAGAAACAATAACTACTCGACGGATTTTAACGAAACTTGGTACAATTATTCTTCATACTCCTGGGCAGGTTATAGTATACTTTTCATCACGCTACAATCAATAGGAGCAGAGTAGTGAAGGGAAATGTTGAGAAAACGGGAGAAGTTACTCCATTTTTTAAGCTGCCATCGCGTGTGCAGTCTTAATGGTTAAAGTTACATAGAAATCATGTATGACGGAAATAGTCTTTATAATATTAACCATAAACGCGGGTGACACCGCTGGTCGTTGATAAATTGTCAGCAATTATCCAACTAACTCAACGAATTTTTTTGGTTAAATGCGTTAACTAACTTCACACCACTTCCCTGGCCGGGTAAGCGGAAAGAACCGAATCAAACCGTTCAGGCCTCGGGGTTTACAAGCGTGAAAATAATACGTATGTATGATTTAATATGACATTACGTCTTGAAATGATATGTGTGTGATGTCGACACACTAATCAAAAACGTAAGTTTGTAAGCCATTACACTAGTCCGACTGCACTCAGCCACCCGAACATAGGTACGAATATTTTATACCTATAGGTATTTCAGGGATGCTATAGAGTGTCGATACTATCGAATGTTTTGTCGATCGCATAGATTATTTAGCCGTTGAACTATCGATTGCAAAACTATTGATTTTTCGGCAATACATAACGTAGTATATATGTAATATTGCGTTTTGAAATGATTTGTGTGTGTGATGTCAACACATCAATCAAAAACTTGTAGTCTTAACAAATTTAGTCGTACAAATATACACATAGACTAATGTCCTAATGGCCATGTGACAGATAACAGACACACCCATTAAGACCGGCCTACGTGATCGGGGGTTGGTAACCATTCGGCTTGAGTGCCCGCGCGCCAAGTCTGGCCAGGGCACGAACTATACGTAGCTAGATTGATGCCAAGTCTGCGCCTAGGCACGTAGCTAGATTTAGTAATACTAACACGTAGTTCGTACTGACGTACCAATGATAAAGATTCAGAGTGTTTGACTGTTTGCAATACAGTAATGTACATAAATACTTAGCATAACATCACGTCCATAATCCCCGAAGGGGTAGGCAGAGTCAAAGGGGCAGCAGGCTAGGATAATGTATGGGCGTAAAATTTTTACAACATTTTTTACAGACATTAGATAGAATTAATTTGTAATTAGTAATTAAAATTGTTACGCTATTAAATAAATGTCGTTACTGTTATAGGTCTAGACTGTCCTCATTAAAGTTTTCATCCCATTCACGACTTAGTAAGTTATAGTCTGCACGCAAGTGCTAGTTTCGTGTTTTTGTAGCGTAAGTATTCAGAAATAATCTGTTCTTTTGACTTCACAAACAGACACTTCAATATTATTTATATGTATAGATATCGTGGATCTGGCGAGATCTATAAAGTTTTGATTATATTGCGAAATATTCACATATTTATTATTATTTATATATTAAAAATTAAACGGCACTAGAGATGAGTTAATTAGCCCAATTACGTTACCATCTCAAGCCCATATAAAATGCAAACTATTTATTGGTAATTATTTTAAATGTACTTGTAAATTTTAATTATCTTTTAATTTTATATATACCGGTTACTGTATTTATAGGCAAACAGTTTTATAGTCAACGTAAAATTATACATGAAGCTTTCCAAAGATATAAATAAGAAGAATTATGCAATTTCAAATGGAATGGGCCTGATTTACTCATAAATAAAATGGGTGTAGGTACCATTAAGTGAATAGATTAACCACATTAAATTATGCTGGAACTATATATAGTTTATACGTTAGGTCTTTGAACTTTGCATACCCCTTCGGGGAATGACGTGATGGTATACTGTAATAATTTTTGACGCAAAAACTACAAAATAAGTTTTAGTTAAACTTCACAATAATATTTCATATTCATACATAACATCACGCCCACGATCCCCGAAGGGGTAGGCAGAGTCGAAGGGGCATAAAATAAAGCCGGGCTGGGTCAGATGGACAATTGTGAAAAAGCAGTGACAAGCGGCTAACCTGTCGCCTACACAATCACACACCCAAAACCCGATATACCATTAGTCGCCTTTTACGACATGCTATGCAAGAACCACAGTTGGCATATTCTTTTTAAGTCCCAGACCAACATGGGACAGTGGGCTGGGTTGGATGGAAAGCTGTGAAAAAGGAGTGACAAGTGGCTAGCCTGTCGCCTACTCAGTCACATACCCAAAAGCCCGTAAACCATTAGTCGCCTCTTACGACATGCTAGGCAAGAACTACAGTTGGCACATTCTTTTTTTTTTGTCCCAGATCAACATGGGCCAAGTCCCAGACCAACATGGGACAATTCATATTCATTTATTCACCAATACGACGAAAGATACTATCGAATAAAGATACGAATCGATTATAGATACGGTTCGAATTCGAATGGAGTCCCATTTTGGTCTGGAACATAAAAAGAATGTGCCAACTGTATTTCCTACCTAGCATGTCGTAAACGGTGACTAATGGTATATCAGGTTTTGGGTATCTGATTGTTTAAGCGGCGATGTAGCTACTTGTCCCGACTTTTCACAACTTTCCATCTAACCCAACCCTGCTTTATTTTTGGGCTGAATATGGTTAAAGGGGCTGCTACAACTTCGACTCTGCCTACCCCTTTGGGGATTATGAGTGTGATGTTATGTATGTGTGTTATGTATGTATAATAAAACACATACACCATAATAACACATGGGTTATATTTTATATACATATGTACCATGCAAGCCAAGTTGCAGACAGAAGCTAGTATAGGAGTGTGTCGAGTCCTTCCCGAACAAGTGGCCGTCTACAGCGCGTACGGCGCGTACGCAGCGGCCTCGAGTCGGTATGCGGGTTATGCGCCGCTCGACTGCATCTTTTACGAGCGTCTGGGAACAACATTATGCCTTGTAAGAAGGGACTTGCGTTGGCTGGAACATTGTAGGTATAAGGCAACGTAGAAATAATTGTAGGTATAATATAATAATAAGTAACCATATCTTTTATTCACGCCTCTGCGCCCGCGATTTTGGGTCTGTCTCAAAGACTAAGTGCTTTCCAAGGAGTCTTAAATTTTTTCCAAAATAAAATTAATGGAGTAAGGATATCTCGTTTTTAGGACTCACAATATAGGCATAATTACATCGATTAAGGGGCATTAATACGTAAGTTACATACATACGTAACTTCACGCCCATAAATCCCGAAGGCAGAGTCAAAGGGGCAGCAGGCCCCTTTCACCACTTTCAGCCAAGAATAAGAATGGGCTATGTTAGAAGGAAAATTGTGAAAAAGTAGTGACAAGTGGCTAGCCTATACAATCACATACCCAAAACCCCATATAACTTTAGTCGCCTTTTACGACATGCTAGGCAAGAAACACAGATGGCACATTCTTTTTAAGTCCCAAACCAACATGGGAAGTGGAAACAGACCAAAATAGAGAATGTGTAATATTACTAGCGATTTTGTAGATATTTTTGAGTCTAAAAAAAGGCTTTTTGTGTTTTCTTTCGTATATCGTCCAGAATATTCATACATATCTACATGCGTAATATCTAATCCGGTCCCCAATCCCAAAAAAGACTGGCAAAGTTCAAGAAGCAGCAACTCCTTAAACTATTTTAGCCAAAAATACGTTTGGGTTAGATTAATCATTGTTTTATGGTGTACTAGCTGTACCAGAGGTGTCACCCGCGTTTATGGTTAATATTATAAAGACTATTTCCGTCATACATGATTTCTATGTAACTTTAACCGTTAAGGCTGCACACGCGACGGAAGCTTAAAAAATGGAGTAACTTCTCCCGTTTTCCCAACATTTCCCTTCACTACTCTGCTCCTATTGATTGTAGCGTGATGAAAAGTATACTATAACCTGCCCAAGAGTATGAAGAATAATTGTACCAAGTTTCGTTAAAATCCGTCAAGTTGTTTTTGTTTTTATAAGGAACATACAGACAGACAGACAGACAGACAAAAAATTTACTGATTGCATTTTTGGCATCAGTATCGATCACTAATCACACCCTGATAGTTATTTTGAAAATATATTTCATGTACAGAATTGACCTCTACAGATTTATTATAAGTATAGAATATAAAAAGTCTTTATTTATCCAGACTACTTAGGTCTAATTGGATTAATAAAAATGTCTTATCCTATGTTAGTAATTTATATTTATTTGGGAAGAACACAATTTGCACATGTGCCACATAATGGGGCAGACATGCTGCTGCTCGCAACGACTTGCAGGGTGGATTTAATATGATAACTGTTAAACCAATAGATATGGTTTCTCGACAAATGGCTAATACAAATTAAAATATAGTCATTGCCTGTGTACAGCGTAGTGCGGACTAACCGGGGGGCCTCTGGTCCTGGGGGGCCTCATATTATCTCCAACTTTTCATCATCCTAAATCAAATTTCGGGCAAGCAACACTGCTCGTATCCCTACTAGGGGCTTCGTAAGCTCTTCAGCACCCCGGCAGGGCTTAAAACAGGCTTAGTCCGCTACTGGTACAGTATACTTTATATGTTAATCTTAGTCTACTATGTTTAGACAAAACCTGGCCTATTTTCTCAGCGGAATGTTTTTGAAGTGGCTTAAATCTCTGATAACACTTAGTTCTGCTTGAACAACGATAAACATTATATTTCGACGTAGGCGCACCGAGCTTGATCTAAGATAATAAGGCACTCACAGAAACAGGTTCAGTTTGTGTGTTACAATAATTTTCAATTACTGCTTGTATTAGCACATCTTCAAATTTGTGGAAAATCACACAAATGTTATGAAATCGTTAGTCATCAGTAATAGCGACTGTGGCCCACAGTCATTTTTTAGATGAAGCCTCGTTTTTAGGTCTCACACTAAGAGTTGTGGTTCGATCCCCACTCAGAATAAACATTCGTGTGATGAATACTTGTGTTTGTTCTGTGTCTGAGTGTTAATATCCAATATTTAAGTATATACTTGTAATACCACTGTTGATTCTGATATCAATGACAGTATTCGATTTCACTAGAGCGCATGATGGTACAGCAAGTGATAGATAGAGGATATATATACTCAAGGGCCTCCGAGTACCCCCTTGTCGATTGAGGCCCCTACGTGTTGGGACCAGGGCCAGTGGCATTTTGCCCGTTGTACTGCCACCCTGGCGTTACGACATAGTCTTTTTTGGTCGACTATTAAAGTGAACCATTACGTTTCTTAATTAAAAACCTTGCATTATTATTTTTCCGCAATAAACTTAAATGTTAACAGCAAACCAATATGTTAGCGATAAAGCTGACCACATCAATCTTGGGACTTGAGATCAGTTTTTATTGTGAAACCATTTTTATGACGCTTATAGCTATAGGTGTCTGAAATGATTTAAGAACAAGAAGTTATTTACCTACATTGAATTTTAGATAGTGGAATGTAATTATGAAATCTGTTAATAGATATGTATGTTGGTAAATAACAAAACCTATGTAGAGATGTGTGAAGTTTTTCTCACGTAAAAGGGTATTTTTTTTAAATTCAACACAAAATGCTATTTACCTACCTTATATAACACCTTATCACATAGCTGATCATATGCTAAATCGCAAAATCAAAAAAAATGATTTACGATTTTCTTCAAATCTACATAATATTTCATTTTCATCATTCAATCCAGAAAAAGGTGATAAGCCATTTGCTGATTTCATGTGCTTCAAGAATTTTTACAATCTTTTAATTTTGTATTAACCTGTAAATCGCGAATCATGACAAATTACGTTTCCAACATAACGATGAAGCGTAAAACGAAATTTAAAACGCAATAAACGTTACGGCTTCACCTATCGGGCTCTGCTATCGAAACTGCCTTCTCGCTAAGATATAATGATTTGGTAGGTACGTGTATCTCAGATGAATAGGATCCTATTAATATTATAAATGCGAAAGTTTGTTTGTATGTTTGTTACTCTTTCACGTAAAAACTATTGAATGGATTTTAATAAAACTTTCGAATAATGTAGCTTATACACCCGACATAATATATATGTATATAACATATAGACTATGTTTTCTCGACGTATAATCATCTTCATCTTCCTAGCGTTATGTCCCGAGTTTAGACGGGGTCCGCTTAGACCATGATCCAGGATTTAGTGAGTCTGGTAATTACATTGAAGCGACTGCTGATCTGACCTTCGTAACCGTATCACCCATAATCCCCGAAGGAGTGGGTAGAGACAAAGGGACAAGCCCCTTTAACCACATTTAGTCAAAAATAAAACTGGGCTGGGTTAAATGGAAAATTGTGAAAAAATAGTGGCACTATCAATTTTAATAATTTAATTTTATTTGCAAATCTTTACATAGAAACAAATACGTTTGTAGCTATACCAACATTTTTAAATTTATGGAAAGCGCCCATCAGTGCCGCTCCAAGGGATGGGGTTGGAGGTTACAATGAGTACAGACCCTGTACTCTATGCTGACGCCCTTTAAGAATGTCATAAAACCCCTTTTCAGATATTTCAGTACAACAGAGTCGATAAACATTGTCGGTACAGAAAAGTAGCTCTCGGTATGTTATTTGTATGCCGACAAAAATAAACATCCGACGTTTATAAACATCTAGTTATGAGTTGAGTACTAACCATCATGCGTTTTTCATAGCTTTCTTTCCACTTCAGCAAAGAACAAAATTTTCACATTAGTTACTATCACTTCTACTACTACACTTCACGCCACTTCTCTAGCGGGGTAGGCAGAGAGAACCAAACGCCATATGGCACGATCCTTACACACCTCACTCGCCTCTTCAACATTCATGATCCTTTTCAGACAACCTCTACGGTTTTTATGACTCCTAACATCACCTTCTTTTAATACATGACCAATCTGGTCGTGATAGGTGAGCCTAGGCCTTCCGCGGCTCCTACATCCTTCCACTTTCGCATTGTATATCTGTTTAGTCAATTATTAATCATCCATTCTTTCCACATGTCCGAACCACCGGAGCATGCCTCTTCTTACCTTGACTCCGACGCTGTCCTTCAGACCAACTCTCTTTCTTACATCATCATTCCGAACGCAGTCTGTGAGCGATACACCGCAGATTTTCCGCAGCGCACGCATCTCGAACGCGTTTATTTTACTTTCATGCTCTTTCTGCCATACCCAACTCTCGCTTCCATATGTTAGCGTAGGAATCAGCACCGCATTGTGTATAGCGAGCTGGGCCTTCTGGCTTAAGACTTTGCTGCCTAGAAGTTTTCCTAATAATAATACACATTAGTTAAACGAATTTATTAATTTATATTGTTTTGTCAACATCACACAGTCCACTAACTAAACTTTAATTTTTGACTGAATGTGACTGAAGGGTGCTGCTGCCCCTTTGACTCTGCATACCCCTTCGGGGATTATGGGCGTGATGCTACGTATGTATGTAGAATCACCATGCCATCACCATGTATGTATGAAAAGAGCGGTGGTAGCTCAATGGTAAGGACACGCGCCTCCTAGCCGAGGAGTGCGGGTACAAACCCGGGCATGTACCTCTAGATTTTTCAAATCTATGTACATATTTATACCACTAGCTCAACGGTGAGGGAAAACATCGTGATGTAACCTGCAAATTCAAAACAACTTTGAATTTGTAACCATGATCCAAAAATTGTCTGGTTCCCCTATCTTAGGGTTACGAAGGTCAAATCGGCAGTCGCTTCAATGTAATTACCAGACTCGCTGAATCCTGGATCATGGTCTAAGCGGACCCCGTCCAAGCACGGGACATAACGCTAGGAAGATGATGATGCTACGTATGTATGTACAAACTCCTTCGCGTGATCGCCTAGTAACGTGTTATTTCGATGTAAATAGTAACAGAGATTGATAAGTGATAAGTGATAGCGAGCTATCACCGGGCTTAACCCAGCTAAGCCTGTATATCTGGAGATTATGGACTTTACCGTAACACACGAACATGTTCATGCAATCGATCATCCAGCGGAAGTTTCCTAAATACGGAAACAATACTTCTAGATCTTCTGATCTGACTGGCCCGTTGGTCCAGTGGTCAGACACCCTGGCCACGAAACCAAGGGCCACGAGTTCGAATCCCGCTAGGGGCAAATGTCTCATTTTCTACAATCCTTTAAAGTAGTTCCTTAGAATAATGAGTTAAATAAGTAAGTAAGTAATTTTGCATAAATTAAAAATAACTGCAGGTATATTATGTGTATTGTATTTTATTTTTTTAACCTTGAGCGAAATCACATAAATTTAAAACGATAAAGATAAAGAAATTGTATAGACGCATGAATGGACTTCTTAAGAGTTATTACATTATGGACAGGCCCGTTGGTCGAGTGGTCAGAGACCCTGGCCACGAAACCAAGGGTCGCGGGTTCGAATCCCGCTAGGGGCAAATATTTCGTGTGATGAACATGGATATTTGTACTCGAGTCATGGATGTTTATAAACGTATTGAAGTATGTCTATCCGTTTACTTAGTATCCATAGCACAAGCTTATAAGCTTAGTTTGGGACTAGGGAATTGGTGTGCCAGTCTGAAGAATTAAATTTTTAATTTAATTACCTCCAATAAAGCTTAAAAACTTGTAACCATTTGTGTAATCTGCTTAAGGGTTGGTCAGATCACAAGTAAGTTAAAACTGGCCACTTACAAATTGAAGAGGCATAGATATCAACATACAACAATTAACCATTTATCTAACACTGATTTCAGTATCACATCAATAAAGATAAGTAGCCAGTACGCATTCTTTAACACAAATTTATTAACAACACTTTTAACTAAATATGGAATCAAATATTGACCCATGTTGGTCTGGGACTAAAAAAAAAAGAATGTGCCAACTGTTTTTCTTGCCTAGCATGTCGTAAAAGGCGACTAATGGTATATGGAGTTTTGGGTATGTGATTGTGTAGGCGACGAGCTAGCCACTTGTCACTACTTTTTCACAATTTTCCATCTATGCCAGCCAATTGTCCCATGTTGATTTGGGACTTAAAAAGAATGTGCCAACTGTGGTTCTTGTATAGCATGTCGTAAAAGGCGACTAATGGTATATCGGGTTTTGGGTATGTGATTGTGTAGGCGACAAGCTAGCCATTTGCCACAACTTTTCACAATTTTCCATCTAACCCAGCCCGGCTTTATTTTAGGCTCAATGTAGTTAAAGGGGCCAGCTGGCCCTTTGACTCTGCCTACCCTTTCGAGGATTATGGGCGTAATGTTATGTTATGTAATAAAATCAAAACAAGGGTACGGTCGTAAAACAACACTCCCGTATACTCCGTAGAGTTGACAAAGTCCAAGGGCCAATAAGCTTTTTAAGCCGCTCTCAGCCGAAAATTAAGTATGGTTAGATGAAAATTGTGAAAAAGAAGTCACAAGCTATCTCGTCGCCTACACAATAACCCAATACCCCATTAGTCGCCTGCTCGATGTACCAATTAACGACATGCTAGGCAAAGAACACTGATAGTTCCTACACACTCTTTCTTCCCAGACCAACATGGAACAAAAATAACATAAAGAACGGAATACGATCGTAAACTATTTCCAATGGCATACATACATAACATCACGTCCATAATCCCTCAATTCTAATTCCAGCTTTGATTTAATATTTTCTTGTAAGACAGAATCAGCTGAATAGATCTTATGATGGAGCCGAGAAGGTAGGGATGGTTCTCTTCCACGGATAGTAAACCATATCGAATGAAATGAGTTTAATATATCTTATATCTAATCTTTAATACAATATAATCTTTCTTTTATAGTATAATTAAGCTATGTATTTATTATTTAATAGCGAAATAATTATCATATATTTCGACGTTCAAAGTGATATCAACATAGCATACCAGGAGGCATCCGGAATGATAGTGAATGAGTGTGACGTATTCGACTACAATCGACCAGGCCCAGCACACGAGGGGGTCGTTTTTTTTTTTGTTACGCGAAGAAATGATTTACCCACCGTCACCCTACCCGGGGGAAAGCCGGGTTGCCACCTGGGATTAAACATTCGACCCTTAAGGGCACTCCAATCGATCTGTGTCACTGATCGCTCGTCACTGTCGAGACGATAGCGCACGAGGGGTTCTATTAGTCTCTGTGACCATTTCACCCCTATCTCCATGTTTAAAATAGAGCAGAAATGCTAAACATGTTTCTTGAATAAAAAGTCTTTTTAATTAACTAAGAAACTAAGTAACTTCACGCCACTTCCCTACGGGGTAGGCAGAGAGAACCGAACGCCATATGGTGTGGTCCTTACACACCTCACTCGCTTCTTCAACATTCATAATCCTTTTAATACAAGTTGTACGGTGTTTATGACTCCTAACATCACCTTTTGTTAATACTGGTCGTGGTAGGTGAGCCTGGGCCTTCCGCGGCTCCTACATCCTTCCACTTTCGCATTGTATATCTGTTTAGTCATTCTTTCCACATGTCCGAATCACCGGAGCATGCCTTTTCTTATCTTGACTCATACGCTGTCTTTTAGACCGACTCTCTATCGGCATATTTAACCGAGTTTAACAAGATTGGGCTGATTGAGAGCTCATGATTAGTGTTGCCAAAGCAGGCGTACGTACATACATCAGTACCGTATTTTTAGACTCGTTAAGCCTCAATGGGCTCGTTAGCTAACTCCGTATATAGACATGGCGGGTGATACGTGCCTTATTAACTATTTGAGGTTATTAGGACAATTTTTTTAGGAAAATACGGCGACATTACAATTAATTTGTGACGTTAAGTTGACGCAATGACTTTATAAAGTTACATACCTTCTTATTTTTACACCCGCAATTCTCGAAGGGGAGAGTTAGGTTAGATTACAAGTAAAAATAAGCTTTTTAAACTACATAATTAAAAATATACATAATTGAGTTTAGTTACATAGAAAATGTTAACAAAGTATTGACAAGTGACTAGCTCGTCGCCTAAATAATCACACCCAATACACCATTAGTCGCCTTTTACGATATACTATGCAAAGAACATTTGGTAAATTCTATTTCAAGTCCCGGACCAACATGGTACTATATTAAATGGGTAAATCGGCGAAATCGTACAATGTAGGAATATTGTATAGATTTCGAACAATAGTTTAAACACGAATAAATATGTTATAATTTGCATCGTCTTCTTATAACGCTTATGTTCTAGCGAGGTAAAATATTTCAAGGTAAATAAATATGTCGGGGCTTACCTTAAGGATGTGTTCACATCATTGAAGTGTCTAAGTACTTTCAATGTTTACTCAAGATACTAATAAGTATTAGACAATTTCGAGTTTCTTGGGAAGGCCCTTAAATAAACATTTTAAGGTGAGCCTTTATAGAGTACTGGATTAAAATTATTGAGTACTCGCCGTGTCGCGTAATCAAATGCTGAATATTTCCACAACCTTGAAGAAGTTGTTAAGGATGTTTCCCTTTTTTTTTTACCCGGTGAAACGCGTTACGCACCGTCACCCTACCCGGGGAGGGGGGGCAGGGTGGTGTGTGGGACTCCCGTGGGATATCCGGGGGATATATAATCAAATCCAATTAAGTTAAACAATGCTAATTTCGCAAAATATATACATACATACATAACATCACGCCCATAATCCCCGAAGGGGTAGGCAGAGTATTATGTAAAAATATATATTTTATACTGATATTTTTGAGAGATGCGGTGGTAACTCTCCTCTCTACCTAAGGGTTACAAAGGTCAGATCGGCAGTCGCTTCAATATAATTACGAGACTCGCTAAACCTGGATCATGGTCTAAGCGGATCACGACTACGCATGGGACACAAAACTAGGAGGATGCGGATGATGGTGACTGATAAATTATAAGATTAAGTTAAATAAGATTATTAAAATTAAAAACACCGGTATTAATTGTATAATTTGTGTGGACCCTTTGGCTAAGGGTTATGAACGACAGACTGCAGTCGCTTCAATGTAATAACAGGCCTCGCTAAATCCAGCATTATATTTTTTTTCCTGGGGTCCTCCCCAGGAATATCCAGAAATCCAGCTCTGCTCCTGCAGAGCTGGATATGTCCGACTTGCACGGACTAAACCCCCATGATAGCCCGCAATCAGCACCGTGTTAAAGGACCCGGGTACCCCACCAGACGGAACTCGGCCAGTTATTCTTAGCGGACCTTGACTAAGGACAGAAGATGTACTAGACAGACTAAAAAACAAAATTCAGTCGAATTGAGAACCTCCTCCTTTTTTTTGAAGTCAGTTAAAAATTACCAGTCCAATTTTTTTTTTCAAGCCGGTTTCAAGTGAAAAAATATACTAGGTATATAAACAAAAACATGTTTACTACCAAAACAAACGTAAATGGTAAGAAAAACTATGCTTATCATGCGATTTACCTAATAAACAACTTGTTTGCAAAACACGTATAAGATATTGCGTTATCGTTATAGAAATCTGCCTATGACCAACTCTAGCTTCGCTTTAGATTATGAAAACAAGATAAGCTACACCATAATATTTAATATTAGATTTTTTTAAACAAAAATATGTACCCAATTACTCAGGTTTTATCTTATAAAGCTCAGAAAGACTGTGCTATTATTATATTTTTAGCAGTTACAATAAGACGTAAGTATATATATTTGTAAAGTTGGTTAATTGTAATAGGCTAGTTGACCCAAAATTGTATAGTCTTATTGAGATTACAAATAAATATGGCTGTATTTTTTACCTTTGCTCAACAAACCAAAAATTACAAAGACATCACTTAATAGTTCTTCATGACGTCACTTGTTCCGTAAAATGTTAGGAACAAGTAAAGTAATTGCGCCCACTGCAGATCTTTGAAGCGTTATATCTTTGTAATGTTTCGAGTATTACTTAAAAAGAGTCAACTAGCCTATTAAATTTAGCACAAATACACTAAATGACAACAAAATCTGATAACCCATCCCAATTTTAGACTAACGAGTGTTGCTTGCGTTTCGATCAAAGGTCGATAACGCTATTGGCTGCGCCATTTAGTCGGAACAAACTCCAACCACTCTAATACATGATAAGGCCGGACTTAACGACATTGATTAAATAGGTACTATAGATAGACTTCCTACTTTTTGTGTTCAGCAGAATCAAGACATATCCAATTTTGTAACCATTATCCTAGAATTGTCTGGTTCCCATAACTTAGGGTTACGAAGGTCACATTAGCAGTCGCTTCAATGTAATTACCAAACTCGCTAAATCCTGGATCATGGTCTAAGCGGACCCCGTCTAAGCACGGAACATTAGACTTGGTCAAAAAACACGTTAGTTTTTTGACCAAGTATTGTCCCCTATTCTGCTTCTAAAATTCTACAATAAAATTATATGTACCTACCTACCTGCCTACCAGGGAAAACCACTACAAAATTGGGCAAGGATCTTTAGCGATCATCATCATCTTATTTTTGTGGGAGTATGGCCTTGTTTTTTAACCGACTTAAAAAAAAAGAAGGAGGTTCTCAATTCGACTGATTTTTATTACCATATAGATCCATACACAATTTAGTGAACAACTGTTGTTAAATAACAAATAGTCGCTGTGACTTTATTTGTATTTATCGTGTTTTTAGAATTGTTGATTAAACGTGACTTTTAACTAAATAACACAATATTAATGTTATTCGAGTCAACAATTCCAGTCAAAGCTAAAATCTATATGTTAGGAGAGCCATAAGATATATAATTTGTCGTTGTCTATATGCGTGTCATCACTGTACAGAAATAACTTTGTCGATAATGTCACTATATCTTTCAGTGTTGTTTTCGATAAGATTAGAATCACCACATCATTTATTTGTAGATTTTTTTGTTATCCTCAAATGGACTAGGTATTAAGAATTTGTAATACAAGGAAAATTGTTACATTTTACAGAAAATGGTCAGATTACGGGTCAAATTTGAAAATTATCAGCATACTTTTGACTAAAACCTCATATAATTTTCAGAATAACTGCTAGTGTTTTCAGTAGGTACTTAAATTTTAATAAAAAAATAATACAAATAAAATTTGTCGTAATGCTACATTACGTAATGGCTACATTATTGTGTTATCACGAAGATTTTTATTTGTGTAATGTAAAGTAATGTAGTGGGACTACATTGTAATGTAAAGTAATGTAGTGGGACTACATTACTTTACATTACATAAATAATACATTACGCATTATAAATAAATAAAGGTAAATGATTTGATTTTTTTTTTTGTCACTCGCGAAAAAATCTGATGATCACAATTTTCGCTCATCCCGCAACCAGGTTGATTATTACCTCATAGTCTCGCAGGAAACGCGCATCCATCAGAAAAAAATTGCGCACGCAATCGTTACACGTCGCGTTATCGCGTCTGCGCGCACGCACCGCGGTGGTGGGGATACGATTTGCGCGACTTATATTTGTGATCGCGCGCGCGGTCCGCCACACGCCGCCGGCCGTGACGAGTGGACGAGATCGAAAACAGAAAAAAAAAGATGTGTAACATGTGTACCCGTGACGAAAGTTCTCCCGTGGGAATGCCTGAGGCCCGGCCTCAGGTCGAGAAGAAGTCGAAGACGCTTGAGCGCTTCAAGCACAAGCACAACATCGTCACCGACCCGACTGATGCTGAGAAGCAGAAGTCGGTGGAGTACCAGCCTGACCTGCTGGCCGTCTCCACGCAGTACACCAAGATCGGATATGACCTGTTCAAGGTCACCATGGAGCGGCTTCAGGAGACCAAGGCTTACGTGTAAGTACTCACTTTCTTTTTGTTGCCGTCGGAATTCGCGTTTTACTACCACATTGCTTTCGTACGAATTCATTAAATATGTAGGCTACTTGAACACAGTTTTATGCTGGAATATATTTATTGAAAAGCCTGTATTTAATGTTCTAATACTTTTTCCCGGCTTATATTTTGACTTCAACCGTTGACCATCAATCGTTTAAAATAGTAACACAATTGCACTCCTTATTATTTTTAGTTGTTCCTAAAGCAATAATAATGTTAATGTAAGTCTAAATTTTTTACCCATAGTATAACAGCCAATACGTTGAAAAATACCTAATATAATCTTCAGTGAACTCGAATCTTGCGTGCAGTTTATAAAAACATGTTTCAATAAAAGAAAATGTGTAAAAATAAAACATTTGTTAGCGACGGCTTAATGAAATCGAACTGCACTCATTACAGACCGTTAAATTAGAGCTTTCTAATTTAAATACCGGTTTGTACCATTGTTAAATCTTAAACTGTTGGATAGATAGATAGATAGACTTGTGTAAAACTGCGTCAACCTAGTCAAAATCTATTAACGCATAACTCACTGTGACATTTGAAAGAATTTGAAAAATATCCAGTTGCAGAGTAACTCAAAAAGCCGATTGGCCCTGAGTTATTGAGTTACCGATAGATTTCAGCTTAGTTACCCAGTCTCTTGCTATTTAACTTTCTTTAACCTTTATCAACGAGACGACAGAGCTTCGACATAGCTAATAAGAACCTATTAACCAATCGATTCGTCTAATAAGAGAAGAGGCTAGTTTATTAAACGACATACCAAGTCATTATGAAATGTTTTGTTACGTAGGCCGTGTTTAGTGAACACAAAGGCGAATGTTGCTTGCCTAAACCAACACTTGCACGTGATTGCAAACGTGTAATCACAATATGCAGTTGAGTGCAACTCAAAATTGATCAAACGTTAAATATTGCAATAAATTAATATATCAGACTACATCACATACAATTTTTGTTGGTATGTTAGTATTAAAACCAAACTAACCTTATTTATTATCATAATCTGTACCTGTTCAATGCACTATAATAGTTCAAACATCATTGCTTCAATCGAGACGGAGTCAATTGAGGAATTCATAAACCGATGCAACTCATCGCATGCACATTAGCCGGCATATTCGATCAAGATCTGTCTATCTATCTACCAATCTAAAAACAGTCTGCGGGATTTCATTTCGATAACTTTCATGTTTACAACATCTTGTCCTGTATAGTTACACTATTGCCACGGTTTCAACGCCTACTCGATAATTTAACTATATTACACAAAAATTTTTTTTTTCAATTCTGACCAGTAGTTTCTGAGAGAGAGGTAAAAATTGTTGTCAGTGTTTGTTAATATAACTAAGTTTCCAATTTACGAACTGTGTGCTTGCTTTTACATGCTACGAAATAACATCAAACATACTGACTGATGCTTCTTCATATGACTTCTGATAATGTGAAAACTTTTTCTAATTTATTTTGCACCATCATTATAAATCATAGAGTGGACACTTTTATTCTTTTAATCAAAGTCAAAGTCAAAATATTATTTATTTATTTAAGTTTCAAATAAACATTTATAAATCGTCAAAAACGGTTAAAGAGATATGATTCTACCACCGGTTCGGAATGTTGCATCTATCGAGAAGAATCCGGCAAGAAACTCGGTAGTTACTCTTTTCAACAACAGTATTAACAAAGTTTTAAGAATCATATTAAACTTTGAACCCTATTTAAATAAATATAAGTCGATATCTACCATAAAATGCTATCGAACGTTGATAATTTATATATGTCTTGCATTGAAAGTGTTTTAACTTCACACAAAACTGTGCTCGTAACTCCGTAAATTTTTAAGAAAATTAAATTTCATGACAATATTAAAAACTAGCTGTGCCAGCGGTGTCACCCGCGTTTATGGTTAATATTATAAAGACTATTTTCGTCATACATGATTTATATGTAACTTTAACCATTAAGGCTGCACACGCGACGGAAGCTTAAAAAATGGAGTAACTTCTCCCGTTTTCCCAACATTTCCCTTCACTACTCTGCTCCTATTGATTGTAGCGTGATGAAAAGTATACTATAACCTGCCCAGGAGTATGAAGAATAATTGTACCAGGTTTCGTTAAAATCCGTCGAGTAGTTTTTGTTTCTATAAGGAACATACAGACAGACAAAAATTTTACTGATTGCATTTTTGGCATCAGTATCGATCACTAATCACCCCCTGATAGTTATTTTAAAAATATATTTCATGTACAGAATTGACCTCTCTACAGATATATTATAAGTATAGATAAGACACTTGACTAATCTATTCAATACCTTATTGAATATTTTAGTCACATGTCGTTTCGTACGTTCGTCCAGCTGTTTTGTTTTTATTTGCGTTTCCCATTAGGACAATGTGAGTCATTAGCCCGATATAGACTGGATCTAGACCTGGCCGGGCAGACGAGGTCAGACGTCTAAGTCACGTTCACCTCCCAACTACCGATCGGTGATTTATCGGCCAATGCAAAACAGTTAGTTTTAAGACTGTTTGGGTGTAACTAAAATGTTTTGCGCATAGTTTTAGCTAGTGGTATTGAGAAACTTGCAGTTTTTAGTCGGTTAAATAGAGCTGAAATAAACAGTCTATCAAGTTAATTATGGGAATTTTATCGAAACATACAATGCATATACATTATTGGGCATATCTTGTATAATCAAACAATTATAACATAATATATCGGGTTTTGGGTGTGTGATTGTGTAGGCGACAGGTTAGCCGCTTGTCACTGCTTTTTCACAATTTTCCATCTGTCCTAGCCCGGCTTTATTTTTGGCTGAATGTGGTTGAAGGGGCTTGCTGCCCCTTCGACTCTGCCTACCCCTTCGGGGATCGTGGGCGTGATGTTATGTGTGTGTGTGTGTGTGTATAACATAATATAATTAACACACCATAGAGCGTACGAAAATTTGCAAAATGCAATGCCAACTTTAAAAAGATTCTTAGAATCGATTCTAAATCTTTGAAACATGCCTGTTTTATGTTTCGTCGTCGTGATATGCATACAAGACACATTCCGATACAAATTTATATAATGCTCGTGCTTAACCTTTGCGTGTAACAGTGAACAGATTGCCATCTGTTCTTTAAACCCTACGGGGAACCTAGACTTATCTCAGACAATACCTGTGTTAGTCACGAATAGTCCCGCTATACCGCGTTCTTACGCAGCTCAAGAAACTAATAAACCAATCGGTGTTCTTGTAAACTTTTATTATTTAACCCATAGGCCGGTTAGTTAAAATTCCATTCCAAACCTTTCTTCCGTTTTCGCATGATAAAGTACACATCCAATCTTAGAAACATCCAACCACACTGTCCAATTTATACTTTTATTAGGTAAGTAGGGATTTACTTTTAACCGGACGAACCCTACAAGAAAAATGCAATGCTTCATACTTTACTTATGCAGTATTTTTTACGCAGCACCTCGTTTATCTCAAACAAAGAATAAGACGTCACAATCTCTTATCACTTATATAACGCCGCGGCGCCCCGACTATGCTACTGATTTGATAAATATATTGATTTCTTTGCACCAAGTCACAGGACACGATAAATCTGTGATCGAAGGATAGATATACTTTACCTAAAAATATATAATTTTGTTTCGAAGATGGCTGTTAGGGTTGGATAAGAGATGATTGTCTTAATATACTTTCTATCTTATTTGATAGATAATTGGCCATTAGGAATGTGCACGATAAAGATGAGGTATATTTGCATTAAAGAAAAAATTGCTAAAAAGTAATGAAAAAACCAAGTCACGATAATTATTATTTATTTACTTATTCACATTTATATAATTTGTATTTTAGCTCCCGGCAAATGCGATCCTATGCCACAATATGTAAAACTATTTTTTTAATCTCCTCTTTAATTTAAAATAAATCTTTTAAATACTAACTCGTTTAAAAAAACAGTACCTACATCTATTTCCATCCCTAGCCACTTCCTACCTCCATTTCTTGACACTCGAACCCGGTCCAGTGTCGCACGCCAACCTGCGCCCGCGCACGTCTGCTCAAAGAATTGTTTACAGCGCACTCATCTTGTTATGACAACTGCATTACGGTGGGACGCAGAAAAATTCCCTGCGCTGAACGAGCATTCTGCTAGTTTCCTTGAATTATTAATGATGACGAGACGACGGCAAGGTTTTCGGGATTCAGATTTTATTAGACCTTAGTCGTAATAGGTATCCAATTTATCATATATTGTATATTATATACTTATAGATTTCATTATACAATCAGCTAAATATATTTTCACTTATATATTAAGGATTAAAGAGCGAAAAGTATATACTTCTATACTGATATATAAATATGAACAGTTTGTTTGCTTGAACGCGCTAATTTCAGAAACTACTTACTTGCATTGAAATATTATTTGTGTGTTGTGTAGTTAATTTATCGAAATAATGAAACCGCAGGCACAGCTAGTCAATAATAAGTACGTGCCGCAAGTTTTCTCTATCAGACATTCAAACGCTACAAAATTTGGAACTCGAAGGAACCGGTGAACTGACTCGTACTTAAATTATATAAATTTAACGATATTCCGCTAAATGAAAGTCAGAATGCTTATTATAAAGACATTATAGGTAATTTTACACATCGTAACAAACTTAATAAAAACGTACAGATAATTTGACACTTGGTAACAAGCCCAAATCGGGCGTTTCGATCGCAGAGCGAAAATAAAATGCAAAATGATGCTAATCGACAATTAAGCCGAGCTAACTGACGGCGGAACTAATGCTCACCAAAAAGAAACACGACACTAACATAAAGATCTCATTAAAATGCCACGTACACCATTTTAATTTGCATGCGCCCGCGCCGGGCCTTTGGCGGCCGAAATAAACTCGCAATATTAGCAGTGTCGGCTTTAAGGGTGGACGACAGGGCGCCAGACCTATAAAAAGAGGCACCCAAGCCGACCGTCTGGTCAAGTACCATACAAAGCCTCATTATAATGAACTAGCAACGCCTCGCGGTTTCACCTGCGTAGTTCCCGTTCCTGTGGCAACACAGGGATAAAATATAGCCTTTGTTATTCGCTCATAATGTAGTTTTCATTGAAGAAAAAAATTTTAAAACCGGTTTCCAGTAATTTCAAACAAACAATCAAATATTTCCTCTTCATAATATATAGCAGCGCCCCGCGGTTTCACCCGCGTAGTTCCCGTTCCCGTGGGAATATCGGGATAAAATATAGCCTATGTTACTTCCGGATAATGTAGCTTTCCAATGGTAAAAGAATTTTTGAAATCGGCACAGTAGTTTTTGAGTTTATTCATTACAAACTTACACACACACACAAAAATACAAATCTTTCCTCTTTATAATACCAGTATAGAAATTTTTTTTATAAGGTAAGACCATATTTTCGTGAGTTCCTGTAGTTTGGAGACTAGTATTATAAATTTCACCCACGGCGCCGCTATCGTTGAAGCCGGCTCTGCTTAAAGCATCACTCAAACATCTCAACGTTGTGCCTAAAACGAAAAGTAAAAAGCTGCCACTTATCAAATCAGTGTAATCGGATCAGATTCAGATTTGGTTTTTCCTTTAAAATTAAGTTGACGTTTAAATTATTGCCTGACAATAACTTTCGTACATATCTGCAGTCGCTCTACAAATCTTAATAATACTTAAATAGGAAACAAGAAATAAACTTGCTTAGTTTGGAACTAGGGAATTGGTGTGTCGGTCTAGATCATTTATTAATTATTTATTTACTTTCGAAGTACAGTTAAGCAAGTACAGACTTAAATACCGAATCAACTGGAAAATTGATCTCTTTGTAACATTAAAATGGCGTCGTTCGACTTCTCACAGATTATCGCCGCTTTTTCACCTAATCTAACGATTATCTCGATTCAGAGCTCAGATAAAACAACCTGGCAAAAAACACCAAGGCCCGTACTTTTTAGACGTAAACGAACTCAACCCATTTTTTTACAAAAAGCTATTCTAATAACCGAAGGAAAAACAACGCTAAGGCGTCAAATTAATCATTATTTTTCTAAGGAAACGCCACCCGGTTCCGGCGACAGGTCCAATGCATATCTTGGCAAATGGCACTAAATAAACTAGGTTACCTATTTTCATCGGAATACAAACAATAACAAATATATAAAGTGTTTACTAAATCTCCTTCCAAGTTGGTATAAATGAATTACCGTAGTATTTTGGTATTTACTCATTATTAATAGTAACAATATACTGACATTTTTTTCTATGAGTTTTTGAATGACAAAAGTCATAAATTTCAATGCTTATTATGATGTGTGTTAATAACTGGTATTTTTTTAAAGAAAACTAGGCAGTACCTATGTATTTGAGCATAATTGAGTTCGTTAATAAAATATCACGTGTGTGCTTAGGCATTTAAACGAGAAGATGATCATAATCTGTTATTTATTAGTAATTTATTATGCGTATTATATTTAATATTATGCTAATAGGTTTCGCGTTTTGCACGTAGGTATCAAACATGTCATAAATTATTTTCATTTTTCACCGTTGCGGAACTACAGCCGACTTATCTCCATTAATCATAGTCAGATGTTTGATCATCAAGCTATTATTAATGTTGTTTATGTGTTGTCTTTCTAGATTTTATTGTAGCTACCCACATTCACGCACGCCTACCTACGCTTATAAATCCACAGATTGGCACTCAAAAGTGGTTACTGTGGCTATAACATCAGTGAAGTTATAATAGTGAGAAAAAGTGGTTTTAATATACGTACTAAATTAAAACCACTTTCTTCTGACTAGAGTAAAAATAAGTAAATAAATAAACTAAGTGGATCACTTGGCTTAGCGCTAAATTTGTCTAAGTTTACAAACATTTTTCTTCGTTAATTTCTTGTTTTTTTTTTAAACGCTCTTGGTGTACTGTAGAGAATTTTATAATTTACATATTCATTAGATTATGTCTTATTAAAAGCGTGGATTACAGCCATTTGAAGAATATTCTTTTCAAATTTAAAATATCTTTATTTATATAGGCTTCAAGAAAACCCTTTTAAATAGTCAATATATTAAAAAAAGAGAAGAAACAACACTACCACCGGTTCGGAAAGTAGGTTCTATCGAGAAGAAACTGGCATCGCGGCAAGAAATTCGATAGTTAATATTTTAAATAACTAACTAAATCTAAACTAATCTTTGAGATGTCGACTTAAATAATCTAATCTCTAATAATAGTCTTATCAAATGTAGTATTGTAGCCCATAAGCTGCACTGGGTCGCATCATTTTATATCAATTGGTGTTAACGATCTCGCCGTAGAAGCTTCTAGATCCGATATGTCAATGTACATTGTTATATCGGTCGTCGACAAGAGGAATGTCCCTTCGCTCCATCGTCAGCGCCGCTGTCAACATTATCAGTTCTCGAACAACGATTTACGTTCAGAGAAACATGGTCTTGCTTGTATGTAAATAATATGCGCCCTAACTCCGCATTAGCGATAACAAATGGAACAACAAACAAAATTTTACAAATTTATTTATAAGAGACGTGTCCTTACTTAATTTTCTTTACTCAATTTCTTGGCTAAAAGTGGTTCAAAGAGTTTTGCTCCTTGGAATATCCCTACCTCTTCGGGGATAGCAGGAGTGATTGTACTGTACTTCTAATAAGCGGGATGAGCTGCGGAAAATCGTCATACTAATAAGTTGTAAATATTTTTAATCTTTTAGATTCTTTTTCTAGAACTTTTTAGATGTCTTAAGAAGCAGGTTTTATCGGACAACAAAACTCCAAGAAATTGTCATCAATCATGTCATCCTAATATCATTATACGTATAACCAAGACATGTCAAATATGAACATCATATGATATTTTATTATTTACTGGACAAATAATCCCCGATAACATCTGACACAAAGATTTATCACAGCCGAATTGCCTCATCGCCAAATTTGGAATACATCACTATTATTTGTTTGTTTGCTATGCTGCATCGCATATCGTTGATAGATAAACGGCAGATGTGACAAATTATTTTTTATACGACTAAACGCAAGAAACTAGGGCGAGTCTGATAAGCCTATGAATGGACAATTGCAACACCTCAGGTGTTACGATTCTTTTTTTTACTTGAGAAATGCATTTACGCACCATCCAAACAGAGTCCTGGGTGGACCTATAAGGGTGAGTCGGGCTCGAAACCGGTAGCAAACTCCGGAGACCCTACCGACTAAACCTCAAGGCTGTCGTTCTTCGGGCGCTAACGCAAAACCAACGGGATCCCCACTGTCGGGATTCATCTCGAAAAGTCTACGCAGCGCGCGCTGCCGCCTGGCGGCCCATCTCGAGGGAGTGATATTCTCCCCCAGAACACCTAGGGTGGTGTTTCACGACCACATAGACAGCTGTGTACCCTATCCTGACAGACCGGGTGTAACACCTGCAGTCGGCTTCTCCGGGGACGATAGAGGGCCAGAGGACCACCTCCCCTAACCCCCACGACCCCAAAGGCCCTTTTAGTCGCCTCCTACGACAGGCAGGGATACCTCAGGAGTATTCGGAGCCCCCCCTGCAGGGCGCAGGTGTTACAATTCTGACCTTTCTCATGTCAACCCATTCAGAGCTACTTTAGGTGAAACCCAATACCCTATATAACTATATGCATATACGACCGTTGTGCATATTTCACCATGCATAAAATAACAACCGTTATGCATATACAAAGTGTCACTTCAAGACCGACTTTAATTGAATAACAATTAATGTTCTCTTTGTGGAATATTTTTTTGCGTCAATAAATATAAATATGCAACCAATTGGACTAGATTTTTTTTTCTAACAATAAGACATGTTGGAGTATTGACTGATATCATTATCAACTGCTCACTATTGAAGGATAGAGAGATTTTCGAAGTTCAACGCAAATTTCAAAACGTCGCCCTTATCGTCTGAGAACTAAATATTTGGAGATAAATCGTATATGACAGGGATCAATATTATCTGTAGAATCCTTAAAAACCCGGTCTTCGAGCAGTGATTCAAACAAAATATTAGAAAAGTTTATTAATTGTAATATGAATATGTACACTAAATAGACCAACTAAAATAATATACTAACAAATAAAAAATTACACTTTTCTGTCATGATAATATGTACTCACGTGAACCGCTAAGATGATATTTTTAATTTCCTTACAACAAAGCCAAAATTAGAGGATATGATTTTAACAGTTAATCTTAGTAAGTATGTACCTTTGTATTTACGTACCTAAGTTCTACCGTAGACCTTTATGTATGACTTTTCAAACTTAATTTTTTATTAATTTAAATATATTTTTTTACAATTCATTAATTCTTGTACGAATTAATTACGGTTTTTCCCTAGAACATTGTTTGTCTTCATTATCTCGTTGAGGATGAATAAATTAATAATAAGTAAATAAACAGGATTAAAATTGCAACGTAATATTGGAGGAAATAATTGAGAATTACTGATTTCTATTTTAAAAAATAATGTCTCTTGGTAGAAATTACCTGCTTATTTATATATTTTTGTATTTTCCTTTGAGGAAAACATTGCACATAATGAATTATCAAAATTATAAGTGAACTAACTTATAATTTTGATGACCATTTATTAAGGGCCTTATTACCAATTTTAAGAACAGGACATAAAATAATGACGATGATTAATTTAAATCAATACGAATTGTATCATTATATTTTCTATCCGCCGTTACAAGCCGAAAGAATATAATTTTTTACGATTGATCTCTCTCTTTTTTTTGCTCTGCCTGTTATTTTAACGATTGTAAATGGTTTATTCAACAAATCAAACGTTGAACCCAATTGTAATAAAGCCGTTGAAAATAGCAGTTATGTAAAGATACCAAGTGCTGACTCGAACCGTGCGAAGACACCAACGCACCAACTTTTGGCAACAATCATTGTGGCGTGAAATGTGCATGTGTGTGTTTTCATGTGGCATTGTTCGTTACTTTACGAGGTTGATAATATTTACGACACTTCGCGAACACTGTTATTAATAGTGTACTACACAAATACACAACGGCGCATACAACAATCTGGCAAATACGTTCACTAGTTCCATGACCGATTAAGATTTAAAAGAGGATAACAAAATGTTATTTTTAGATCTGCCAAGTCAGAAAAAGTTTTTTTGTAATACTTATGTAATAACTCCTGGTTTACAAAATGAAAATTACAAATAAAATCACATTATAATTGTTAACTTATCATCATAATCTGTATTATTTCTTGTACGGACTTGTGACGAAAAAATAAACTATTATTTATTCTTTGAAAATGACAACCGCAGCCCAAGAAAAGGATATTACTACATTTTTGTTCGTAACCATACGTCCACGGGTTATTTACCCAGAATAATATTATAGGCCCTAAAAACACTCTTGATTAGTCTTAAAAACACAACATAACTCGTTAGTTGTGTTGTGTTTTAATACTTATCAAAACTAACTAGTTTGAAAAGTTGCATTCCACTAAGCCTATAAAAGGTTTGGTAGGAGGATATTTACGATATTATCAAAATGGTGAAAGTATATATATAGTTATTTCCATATAGGTACAGTGTAGTTTCATAGGAATTTACCGCGTAAATGTGCCAATTCGTGCACTGACGTTTAAATAATACCGACACATCCAGGGTTTATAGAATTATATTGACTAATGTTACTGAAGGCCGAAAACCGTTTCGCCGAATCACAGAATTATACAATTCGGTGAAACGCGCTTTCGTTCAACAAGCAGTGGCATTGCTTGTTGAACGAAACGTTAAACGTCCAATAAATTGCGTGAGGATTCATTCTGATCGAGTAGATATAGGTTTTTATAAAGTAATTGGCTGGCTTCACATCTGTATCTTTAATCTGATCTACATAGTCATATCGGGTCAATACAATCTAGTGTTTATCATGAGCGTGGTCGCTGGTTTTGTCATAAGATCATCATCATGATCACATGTCACGACCGCATATCATGATCCAGTGTGGGCGGGTATGATGCACAGGCTAGATACGCGTCGAAGATATGGACGTAATGACGATCGGAATCAATCAGTAAAATGATTTAAAATCTACAGCAGAAGATCAGATGAAAGGCTAGGTTAACGCTTATTTGTTATTTAACACATTCACTGCAACTACGGTTCTCATGATGTCTTCTCAAATACCGCTTACATTTTAGCGAAAGAAATTGGATTCGCCAGGCGAGTCGACGGCATTGGATTAAGATTTACGTGAACTCCTCGGGCGAGTCAGTGGCACTAAGTATGTTGATTAATTTTCAGACGTAGTAATTTTAATAAAAAAAAAAAATTATCCTTTAAAAGGAAACACTCTTCAAAAAGGTAGCAAGTCGTATTGTAAGTACCATCTAGATGGAAGAACAGGTGACCCACCTATGTGGACACATTATCGACATACCCCTCCACAATCTCAGCCCAACCCCCTGTACAAAAGCTGATATCACAGTATAAGCCCTGATAATCAAAATCCCACAAAGTTTTAACACATATCTCACAGTGATTAACGTGATTACAATGATAACGTCAAACGTAAAGAAAGTGAGGTCGTTGATCTGAAGTCATATCTAGTTATCGCGTTTCGTAATTAGCATACGTATTTATTTATCGCTTGTTTATAGTTTCATTTGACCACCTGGTAGAGGTGAAGCTTTTTCTCTTAACTAACAATTATTTTGTATTTTACAACCTTATTACTGATACAATATAATGATTAAAAATAACTATTTTATGTGCATACTTGCTTATACGTTGAAACTTTCCTTCTGTACACTTTTATCGCCATACAATTTTAATGACTTCACCTTAGTACATTATATACAACACTATTAGCAAGAGTTTGTTATTTCATTTATTACTCAACTAGCTGTGCCAGCGGTGTCACCCGCGTTTATGGTTAATATTATAAAGACTATTTCCGTCATACATGATTTATATGTAACTTTAACCGTTAAGGCTGCACACGCGACGGAAGCTTAAAAAATGGAGTAACTTCTCCCGTTTTCCCAACATTTCCCTTCACTACTCTGCTCCTATTGATTGTAGCGTGATGAAAAGTATACTATAACCTGCCCAGGAGTATGAAGAATAATTGTACCAAGGTTCATTAAAATCCGTGGAGTAGTTTTTGTTTCTATAAGGAACATACAGACAGACAGACAGACAGACAAAAATTTTACTGATTGCATTTTTGGCATCAGTATCGATCACAAATCACCCCCTGATAGTTATTTTGAAAATATATTTCATGTACAGAATTGACCTCTCTACAGATTCATTATAAGTATAGATGTGGTTTAAGAAAGTTATTGATTGGTCCTTGAACTCTTATTTACTTGATTGCAGGCGTGATTTTAAATTATATGTGCTATATTAACATATATGTATATTCTCAATATCAATGTACGGTATTGTGTGATTGAAATCGATCCGCCCACACCACGCAATCAGAAACCACGTTATACTCTCGTAATCACATTTCTCAGCGAAATCTGCTCCGACGCAGCTCTCCAGTTTTCCATTAATCATTGGGCTTCTCTATCAACAATAGAGCAATTTCATTTCATTCATTTGTTCCTGCACTATGCTGCTTATAATAGGCGTATTTGTTCTTCATTCATTACCTACTAGCGACCCCGGTTTCGTACGGTGAGCATTAAACAATCTATACTTATAATAAATCTGTAGAGAGGTCAATTCTGTACATGAAATATATTTTCAAAATAACTATCAGGGGGTGATTAGTGATCGATACTGATGCCAAAAATGCAATCAGTAAAATTTTTGTCTGTCTGTCTGTATGTTCCTTATAGAAACAAAAAATACTCGACGGATTTTAACGAAACTAGGTACAATTATGCTTCATACTCCTGGACAGGTTATAGTATACTTTTCATCACGCTACAATCAATAGGAGCAGAGTAGTGAAGGGAAATGTTGGGAAAACGGGAGAAGTTACTCCATTTTTTAAGCTTCCGTCGCGTGTGCAGCCTTAATGGTTAAAGTTACATATCATGTATGACGGATATAGTCTTTATAATATTAACCATAAACGCGGGTGACACCGCTGGCACAGCTAGTTATACATATAAACCTTCTCCTTAAATCACTCTATCTATTGGTGAACCGCTTCAACATCCCTTTTGTAGTTTATAAGATCCAAGTGCACAGACAATAACGGCGAATTTGTTTTATACTATATAAAGATACGTGGGGAATGTTTCTCCTACAGTGTTAGACACTTTTTAACCGACTTCAAAAAAAGGAGGAGGTTCTCAATTCGACTGTTTTTTTTTTTTTTTAACTTAACTTTACATTGGTGTTCAAAGGTGTTGTTACCCTTTATTGTATTCGAACTAGATGATTGTCTGACCAGTACCGTATCGTAGGTAGGGCAAAGACTAGATTTTCACTGCATTGTGCTGAACATTTGCTGTCCTTTAGAAGTAAGTATAGATATTATAATATCTATTGGTAAAGGAATCTCGTGCGTAGAGGGGCTGCAGGGAGAGTCCTATTGAAATGTCGGGCAATATCGTAAATTTCGGGCAAAATCTAAACGTATTGATTAAAATGGTTTTTTGAGCCAGAAAGAAGCCTAAAACGGAATTTAACAATCCTTACCAAATGTCAGTTGATAAAAAAAAAACCCAAAGCTAACTCGACTCATCACTCACAGAAGTGACAATTGAGCCTCAAACTTATTCACTGCATGGCTATTACCTACTTTCACATCTAGATATTTAAAAATAAAACTACCTACCTTAGTATATATAAATTACGCGTCACGTTGTTTGTCCGCGATGGACTCCGAAACTACTTAACCGATTTTAATCAAATTTGCACACCGTGTGCAGTTTGATCCAACTTGAAAGATAGGATAGCTTACATCTCAATTTATTTAACCCGATTATGTGTCATTCTGTTAGAATGGAACGATGTTCACCGGGTTAGCTAGTAAAGTATAATTCCTATTTACATTCATACGTGTAAAGATTTAAAGTTCCATTCCCCTAGAATCCATTTCCTGAAATCACCGTTACACCTTTATACCTTTAAAAAAGAAATATATTTATAGCCCTCGCTAATAAGGAAGCGGATTTTCTCGGTACCTGTCTCGGCGCTACGCAACATGCGCGCGCGCCGCGGGCAAGATCGATAGCATCAAAGCAATTGCTCACGACCTACATCGCTTTCTGTAAATACGATTTCTTTTAGGGATCTCGAAACAATTGAAAAAGATAAAGTTTTAATTAAAATCACATCGATAAAAAGTTATCAAAGATTTGAGTGAATTTTATAAATATTCTCGGGCTTCATCGTTGTGGAAGTATACTCTCTCTATAAACATCTTCTGGCACATTTAATGTAGATATTAGTCAGAATTAAAATCATATTTTTGGCACATTTATTTACTTAAATGCTGTTGATGAAAAAAACATAGTTCGGACATGGATGGCCGACGTCACGCAGACAATTTTTTTAACAAAATCTCAACAGAAATATAATTCCTTATTAGTAAATAATAAAATAAAATTAATAAATAAATTTATAAATATCAACTGATTTAGTTGCTGACTGTACCTATGATCAATAATCACGCACTACCAATAAAAGTTTAATTCACATGACACCGACCAGTTCCTAATAAACTTTAATACATTCCGCCCATTCCCGTTCCTATTACACACCGCGGGTCACATTACATTACGAAGTCCTCTCGCAAGGGAAATAATTCCCATGCAGAGGGGAGAAGCTAATTACTTAATAGATAGCGAGAAATATCTAGAAATTAATAGGAAATACCGTTGTACTCGACTCACGTAGTACTAATAGAACGGTAATAATTTGTTCACAGTTAAATGTTACTTCAAGTGTATTCTTAGATAAGAGTTTTATGAGTCACGTAGTACATATACAGTAGCTGTTAGAATACTAAACCAGCGGGAATTGAATGATTTTTATAACTGACAATTGTTTTCCAAAGAACAATTGTGACGTCTGTTATGGAAATACTTTGTACTCAGATTGATGTCTGATATTTCCAGCAGATAGTGTAGATGGATAAGTCACCAAAATTACATCGAATGGTCTCACAATATAATAAACGTCGTTCTTACATTTTTGTGAGTTTTAAATTATTTACTGATTTAGTCTAACATTTGCTTCATTTTTTTATATTTTATTAACAGATTTATTTCATTTTTTTAATTCAATAAGCAAATTTTAATGTTTTGACGTAGCTTCGTCGCTTAAAAGATTATAAATCAATACTCTTATTGTTAATTCATAGTTATCTTGATTAAAATTTAGTTCAAGTTATTTTTAATTTAATTTACTGCTTCCTACGGAACTCCCAACACGTTGTGCGAATTGCATACCATTCCAAGTGTAAGTACTCGGCAATGCATTTTATTAAACACTTAAAACTGTTAATTTGTAAAGAGCACAAGGGTACCGACAGTCTTTAAAAGTCGCTGTAATATTTCACATCTTTTACTCCATATTTACAGACGAACAAACGTGACAGTTTAATTTACTGTCGAACACGCAGCCTGTTGCAAAGATTGGTACAGGTAGCGCACGAGTTGAATGCAGTCAGGGCCTGAGACGAGACATACTTGAGCTCTGCATTCAACTCGCGCGCTATCTGTACTTTAACCATTGACGTATGACATTACGCCACCAAAGTGGAAATATCAGATAAGATAATTAACTAATTACCTGCCTATATTAAGAACTTTAGTGGTTATTCCAGTATGTCACAAAGCGGAAACTTATTAATCCGATGTTTAATGAAAGTTTAAGTCTCACACAATCTCATGTCCTGATTAAATGAGCAATTACTGGTACTTTGATCCATTTTATCGCTTTGACACGTAATAAGCACTTTAGCCTCTGTCGTCAACTATCTATTTACTGTCAACTATTAGAAAATATCTAATACTAATAAGAATTTATTGATGTGAGTGTGTATCTAAAATTCTTAATACTTAACTCATTTACACTGATCTGGGCAATTCCAAGCTGTTTCATGAATTGCTTTAACATTATTCTAAATGGATCACGTATTCACTGTCAATTTCATTATAAATAATTATATTGTATGCACTTGTCATATAACCACTAATATCGACTTCAAAGTAACTTTCATTAACTAAATGGTTGTTCGGACGTGTTCAATTACCAACTAGTTGAACTGAATACTTAATAGATGGTACAATGGAAGCTGCTACATTGCACCCAACAAGGACCGGCATTTAACCTCTTTTCGAGATATTACCAACAAATACAGCTCGTAAAATGGCCCGTTGGTCGAGTGGTCAGAGACCCTGGCCACGAAACCAAGGGTCGCGGGTTCGAATCCCGCTAAGGGCAAATGTTTCGTGTGATGAACATGGACATTTGCACTCGAGTCATGGATGTTTATAAAGGTATTTAAGTATGTCTATCCGTTTACCTAGTATCCATAGCACAAGCATAAGCTTAGTTTGGAACTAGGGAATTGGTGTGTCACTCTGGAGAATTTATTTGTGAATTTATAAAATATCCATTCTCGACAGTTTCTGTCGTAAAAGCGAAAATAAAGTACATTCAGCTCGTAAAAATGTGCTATTTTCATTGTCTCATACTCTTTGTCTATCTGACACATTTTGAGGGAACTTTAATCTATACTTATAATAAATCTGTAGAGAGGTCAATTCTGTACATGAAATATATTTTCAAATTTACTATCAGGGGGTGATTAGTGATCGATACTGATGCCAAAAATGCAATCAGTAAAATTTTTGTCTGTCTGTCTGTCTGTATGTTCCTTATAGAAACAAAAACTACTCGACGGATTTTAACGAAACTTGGTACAATTATTCTTCATACTCCTGGGCAGGTTATAGTATACTTTTCATCACGCTACAATCAATAGGAGCAGAGTAGTGAAGGGAAATTGGCGAGAGAAGTTGGGAAAACGGGAGAAGTTACTCCATTTTTTAAGCTTCCGTCGCGTGTGCAGCCTTAATGGTTAAAGTTACATAGAAATCATGTATGACGGAAATAGTCTTTATAATATTAACCATAAACGCGGGTGACACCGCTGGCACAGCTAGTGTTAAATAAGTTAGATAAGATATTGAACCCATCAATATTAATTTTGGCGTAGACAAAGACGTCATATTTGTTACACCAACTTGACATTTACAACATAAGAATTGTTATATGAGGTAAACCATTTTTGAACCCACTTAACTATTTGCGTTCTCATTTGTACATATTTATTTTGACGTTTTGTCACTTTGGTCTACTCAAATTGTAATTATGCAAATTTTATATATTTGTTGCGATGTAAGAAATATAAATATTTATATACATACCTAGGTACTGTAATAAATAGTCTTACAAATAAACCGACTCATTTGTGAAGGAAAGATATTATATATATAAGATATTATATACTATATATATATAAAAGTAACTAAAACCAAGCAGACGTGTCTCGTGTGGCATTTAAATGAAATATTTCGTCGATAACGAAGTAAATAATAAAAAAAACGTAATGAAGTTACTCATTAATGCAAGAATATTGCACATAACCTTCTCACTCAATGGAATCTGCAAAATAATTTATTGAACTACAGAATTACTGGTATTTTATTGTTAATCACCCATTGTGCCTGAACATAAGGAAGCTATTACAAATTAACTGCTGGTATCTTCTAGGCCCTGGTTCGGCTGTATATAAAATTGTGCTATTAATGTATTATTATTGTTTTATATTTCTTTATATTGTCTCATATTCATAGTTTGCACCTTTTTACGCGGGAAAATGCGTTACACACCGTCACCCTACCCAGGGGGGGTAGGGTGGTGCATGAGACTCCCGGGGACCTCGTGAAAAGGACGTCCCTGCTCCGGCCTAGATGGTAGTGGCCGGAGTATACCCACTAAAACCCCGCGGTGTTCCGTCTCATCGCAGTCTGAGGGGGCCTGGGATCGCATCGCGCTCCAACGAATCCCTCCCGTGCCCACCGCTCAAACCTGTCTTTGGGTGTCTTTGTCCCTTCTCAATATGTCTAGCTACCATTGCCTTCACATTCACATATACATAATGTCCAGTTTTAAAAAAAAAATAGTTATCGCTACAAAATTGCCAGTTCACAAATTCTACCGGAATCATCTTTAAATACGCCGCCAGTAATACATTTATAAATACTAAATATTTCCGTCTTACCACCGCACGGTTATCAATATCTAGGACTTTTTCAATCGCACTTGCACTAGATATAATAATATGCACTCATTGCTAACCTGGTTCCAATAGTGAGTCACAATCACAGACTTTACCAATACTGTTTAATAGAAAGTAGATCCTAAATGTGTTATTTTCTTAAAATTGTTGATTGGATTTTGACACAAATGATACATTTTCGGAAGTTGTATGGATCAAATGTCAATCAATCACATGTTTAACAGCAGTACAATCTTAAATTTAAGATATTGTTTCACGAAACTATCGCAAATCCTCGCGTTGAGTCACGTCAACAAAATAAAATACTGTAATTTTACGACGTACACGCCACATTTTAGAAATGTTGCCAATGAGTTTGAAACCACACTCCTAATAATTCAGTCTTCTAGAAACTTGATGCTACAGTAGCAAAGAAATAAGGAAAGGCCTGTTCTATTTGTGGTCAACTGACTTTTCATTTTATTGGACATCCATCCCCCGACTCGAAAAACACGGCTTGAAACTCAATATGCATTTACCAATTCTTTAAGCATTAACAAATCTTGTGTCCAAAAGCGTAGTAACCAATTCTGTGTCAGTTACCGATAGAAAGATAGTCGAAAAAATAAAAAACACATCTAGCTAGGCCACTCCGACTTCAGGAAATCCGGTTCGTGGTTGACCACACAATCAGAAAGAAAGAAAACGTCACAGGGATTCCTTAACACCGTTCCATAAAATGCGAAATCTGTCGCAGATCATTCCGTGAGTCAGTCAGTAAACGAATCTCCGCGGAGTCCGCGGGTCAAGTAACTCCGCGCGACGTCACGTGGCCTTGCGCGTGACGTCACGGCGCCGGCGCATCGCACAGCTGGCCGTGTACATACCCTGTATCTATGCGAGTGCGTTCGTGATTAATGACGCCAGCGAACCGTTCAATCGCGTTAAGTTAAGTCTTGTTACCGGCAACGAGAAAACGTTCCAGATATTCTACACCGTTTTTCTCATGTTGCGTTTAATGCTATCATTGTGGATATTTCTCATCTAGAGGAAGAGGTTAATAGATACAATTGGCATGGTGTATAATAAGGAACCTTCAGCAAGTGAAGGAAAATATTGTGAAGAAAGTAACGGCTAAATAGTTGATATATTTTTTTAAGAACTTGTTCCCTTTGAGACCTAAGAATGTAGGAATTGGATGCTATACATATTTAGGTCTACCGATTAACGAAGCTAGATTTATTTAAACTATGAAGAACCAAGAATTATTACATACTTAATTGAGGGATTTATTTTGGTTTCTTGATGACATTGTTGTAAAATAAACAGAGATTGCATAATTTAGAATCCACTTTTTATAATTATTGTATTGTCTTATCTAATGAAGTAGATAATTTATTGTTTCACAGACAAGATTACATTAGAACAATGAACAATATAACACGTTCAAATAAACATATTATTATTTTTAATGTAAACTATGATATGATAAATTACAATTGTAACAGCGAGCAATGAGAAAATACAAGATTCAAATAACTGAAAAATGTTGCGTTACATACGAATACAACACCAGTTAATATTCATTCCCTCTCCAGGGGGAAATCTTTATCATACGGTCATTTAGATTTGACTAAAGTTGACGAATACATACTATTATTAAAGTATTTAAGATACATGTTCTGCAGGTATTTTTCCCTTATTTATTATAGTTTACAAATAATAAACATAAGTAAATGAACTTTGGTCTTAAATCAATGCTCAAATTCAATAACTTAACTACATTTAACAGAGTACCTAAAGGATCACATTATTTGTAAACTCTAGAGACTGCATCGTGTTTTCTGAAATGTAGAATATTATCTACATAAATTCACTCGCACATTTTATTTTTGAGTAAACGTTCCGAAACATTTGTGTCATTGACGTCACGCGGAGACAACAACAGCAGTCATAAAACTGTACCTACGCAAAGAGGTCGGCTAACTACGTTGGATTTACAATAAAAAAAATCATAAAACAACCTGAAATCTTATCAATCATTGAATGGAAAAGTACTCTTTGTAGTCCCTATGTTATCTTAACTTTTACGACATTTATCTTAACTTTAACAAGTCCTGAAATGACAGTGATCGAAAGCATCCGTGTGAATACAATTATTTATTTCCTTTGATTCTATTTCATGATCTCAATTTCCAATGTTGGTCTGGGACATAAAAAGAACGAACGAACGAACGAAAAAGTGCGAATTGTCTCTCTTGCCTAACATGTTGTAAAAGGCGACTACTAATGGTAGGTATCTTGGGTTTCGGGTGTGAAATCATGTAGGCGAAGAACTACTTGTCACTACTTTTTCACGACTTTTAATCTAACCCCGCCCAATTTTATGTTTTGGCTGAACGTGGTTAAGAGGACTTTCTGCCCCTTTGACTCTGCCTAAACCTACAAGGATTATGGGCGTGATGATATGAATGAATGATCTCAATTTTATCTTTGCTTAAATGCGGCTTAAATGGGCCTTCCCCTCTATATAGGAACTTATTACTCCTTTGAGTAATAGGAGCTTAAGGAGTAATAAGCTTGAATAAAGAGGGAAAGGATTCCCCTTCGGGGATTTCTAGCGTGATGTATTATAATTATTATCAATTCTGATATATCACATTGCCAATCTAAACGAGAAGCTAAAAAGTAGCCTTGATATGATAAATAAAGAACTAAACAGTTCGTCAAATAATCTCGTATACGGACGCAGATAATGAAATAAAACAACAATAAATACAAGAGGCGTAATTCTCACAAAAACAACAAGAATAAAATGAGTAGGTATCTGTGCAAATATTTGATAACACTACTTTATAATATACTACGTCATTTGACGCGGCACCCTGCATTATCACAAACACCGCAGTGTGGAATTAAACACAAGATAAACATTGTAAAATCCTCACTAATATCATAAATACGAAAGTATATATGTATATCTACGTCACTATGTTACGATATTCCGTACACCTGAAATTATAACCTTAAATAAAATAGACGATAGGGCTTTAAGACAGATCAAATTCTACGCGGGTGAGAGCCGATAATAATCTGAATAAAAACATTGATTGATACTTAAACCTGAAGTAATAACGAAATAAAATATACTTACTTAATAAAAAATTCTTGAAGAAAATTTAATATCGCAGAAATCATAACATGCAAATCTATTTATAGAAACTTATAAAAATAATTCAAGTAATTTAGAAACGGACTTACATTGCCGTTTAGGAGAATCTATTAAGAGATATTACGAGACTTTAATAACAATTGCTTAAAGGATAATTTACGGCAATAGGAGATTGCATTAACAGTTCTCCCGTGGCGCATATAAAAGTTAAATTCTTTTAAACTACTCGGTATACCTACTCTAGAGTTAAGCATGTGCCTCTTAGAGATTATCGTTTTAATTGAAACAAGTCCACTAAGCATATGCATCTAGTATTATCCTTGCTAGGACGATTAAGCGCCATAAACCGGCCTACCACCGCGCGTCGATAAGTAGACATTAACTATTAATAAGTACATTTTCCTTCGACGCCATGACAACTGCAAACAAGTTCTATAAATAGCTTACCGAAGCTATAAGTACTATCTTTGGAAGACACCGGCCAGACATAAAAGCAAACGTTTGCATCTTAATATGCGCGGCACGTCTTGTAGTATACTACTACATGAAATACTTAATGGGCATACAGAAGACGCACTTTATGCGAAATCACTGCGGGTGATACCATTTTGAAATTTGTTGTCCTTTTTTCGGACCGACAGGTATCCGAAATAATAAAATAGTAGTTATTTCTTAGGCTATTCATATGGAATGATATAGTTTTTTAAAACTGAAATAAATTTCTGTTCAAAAAGAACACACCAAGCACATACATTAAATAAAAATGAAATACCTCTAATAATAATAAACCCTCGTTATTTCCAAAATAGATTTAAAGCGTAAAACGTATTTGAATTGATTCTTAACAAGACATATGAAATTTAGTCTGAAAAATGAAGATTTAGCGTATTTTTAATTAGATTCGCTAAATCAATAAAAAAAGGAATATCTGTAAATATCGAATATAGAGAGAGCTTTACTAGCCGAAGAGCCAAACTGTAGTTTGTAAAAACCTATAATTACTCATTTGGCAAAAAATGAAACTGGATTCCGCTTTAAAACTGAATGAATGTAATTGAAGTACGGTGTCAATGCCCGGAAACGAGAAGCCGAGAATTTTCAAAAATGAACTTTAGTACTTTAGGAATAAGAAAGAATAAGTTACAAATTCCATTACCATCAATGAAGGTAATGTGCACCAAATTGTTGAGCTGTGGCGTATTGTTTTTGCTCCGCAAAATAAAAGAGTTCATAAGAATACGTTTGCAGTATGTAGTTTGGAATCAGGAACTGGATGAGGAGAATTTGACGTGATTGTTGTTGAGAAAGTTTTTCAAGTATACGTTGGATAATTATCGTTGTGAATTATGTAACGAAGGTACTTTTAGTATTTGTTCGAGGAAATTTGAAACGATCTGACGTTGACAATAAATTTTGACTGAGTAAGGATAAGACATTGTCGCCTTTAGAATTTTTTATATTTTTGTGAGTATCTGGAATTGTAGATATTATTTATTAGATAGTATAAAAAAAAATAGTAAGTAGTAAAATAGCCCATTTATGTTGAGAATCGTAGTATTATTAAAATCTCTTCGAAATGCGTATCCTTCAAGAAATGAAACTTTACACTTCTCTTGCACGGATATCACTAGGAATTTCTCAAGATGGAAAGTTGAAACCGACACCACATAGTATTTGTCATAATAAATATGGATTTCTGCTTGATTTGATTGGTTCTAGATTAAGAAAAACCAGTCTTAAAGCAATATCCTGTAAATTGTATACTTCATTTGCAGTAAAGCTTGTTTCAAGTATACTTTGTATCGTAATGAAATCTGTACTGATGATGCAAGCTTCTTACCACTTAACTTGTTATTTCTAGATGTTTCAACTAATCTACATTTCTAGATAGCTAACATAGTTCGGTAAAAACAAAGTTGGAAATTATACAGTTAAATATTCATAGGAAATTATTTAGAACATAGCTTTCTATATGGTATGATTGCTCATTGGTAATTTTCATGGTCAATTACAATTTAACTGGTCTTTCGTGTGTGATTCTCCACATTCGAAATGGTTATGGTTACCCTAATCAGCAGAATTGCTTTTGCGAACAAATTCACCGAATTCGATTTCGAAAACCGGCTCCCTCTTTGACGCGGCGGCATCCATTATGCATTGCACTTAACAAGTTTTCTTTCTATAAATATTTTCGGGCTGGCTCCCGTTTTGCGAGAACTCAAATATTAAAAACTGGTCTTTTAGGTTTATGAATATTGCGGACGGAAGCGCCAGCATTGTTTCAAAAGTAAAGTACTCGATATTTGTAAATAGCCGGCAAGAATGACGTTTTTATTTACTTTCTCACACGCTCCGTTGCAGTTCTTTGTAAATACAAGTGGCATTCATAGCGAGTTGGGGCATAGTTATGTTCAATATTTATTTATGATGCATCAATAAATTATTTAGCACCACCATTATTAGGGCAATTTGATCTTCTTTGGTGGGACATTCGCGACAGAGAAGAACTCTTTTACCATTTCTTTAGTAATTTTTAATTTGTTTAATAAATACGGTTAAGACTCCTTGCAAGTGCAAATGCAACAGCATTTCGTAGCTTTAATATTTAGAGCAAATTCGTTTTATTTACGTGTCTCATGTTGTTTCACTGTAACATTAAAATCAGCGTCCGATTTTACTATGGAAATATTATCATTTAAATCTAAGTTAGATGGTCACGTGTATATAATTAATTATTACTAGAAGATGGCAAACTAGGCATATTCAAAAGACAGTAATCCTGATAAAAAACGGCGGAAACATTGCTGAATGTCAGCTAAATAACGGTCCGGTATTTAGTGCCGATCCAGACATGCTGAACACTAAAATTTAATCACTTAATGAATTAAAAAGCATGTAAAAACTAGTTACAGCAACGATCGAGTAAAAGCAAACATGGATAAAAGTGCAATCATTATCAATCAGAGGGAGAAACGGAGTAGCCTGCAGTAGAACCACTATATAAACTTACCTAAAGAACTGCTGGTGGTTTTGCCATTGCCATTTTAATTATTTTAATTTTAACACGCTTGTCTGGTGTTTCTTTATTTAATTATATTTAGATAAAGAAGAACTGTTAATGGAGACAAGGTAAATCTTTTTATGTCGAGAAGTTCATTATCAACAACCAGAATGATCTGAACTGGAATCTAAATTAATGATCCACACAATATGTGGATAATTAAATGAATTTTTTTCTCTTCGTACCTAACGAAGAGAAAAGTCACGATTATTTTCCAATTTCTAAATTTCAAGATGGATTTATAAGTTGATAAATACAAAAAACCATACCGGCTTCAATCTGAGACAAACCAATTTTACCAGTCACGGTGCCAAATCAATATCATACTTTAAATTTAAATTGAAATAAAAATGTCACAATTATATGAAATTAAATTCGGCTGATATACTTGTGATATATCATCATGATTGTACCCAACTCCGGGACACTAAATTACGGTTATCATATCATATTTATAATTTGCTGTCATCCATGAGACCATTATATACAGAGCTGTATCTAACGTAATGACCATGTATGCTCCAAGCGGATTATTTAACAAAAAAATCTTAATGAGCAAATACGGATCTTTCTAGTGTTATGTTCGATGCTTAGTCGCAGTCCGATTTGACCATAATTCCGGATTTAGTAAGTGTAGTTGACTGGCTCGATGGCGCATTTATGGGTTCGATCCCCACCCAGGACAGAAAAATTGGTATGATGAATACTTGTGTTTGTACTGTGTCTAGGTGTTAATATCCAATATTTAAACATATATTTGTAATACCACTGTTGATTCTTATTTCCGTAACACTTAAGTGCTTAAGCTACACCTTTGAGTCAGATCAGTAATGTGATGTAGTCGGATATTTATTTATTTTCAAGTTTCACATCAATTCCGGCGAGAAAATATGCATTAGTATACAATAAGGCTGTAACTAGAGAGCTAGAAGCCTTAGATAGAGATACCAGCTGATTCGAAACCATTTGATAGTATTCAGTCTAAGCTAATTAAAATGTCGTTCTAGCGAACCATCACATCGCTACTGACAAACGCCTCGCCAGACTCATTAGTATACATCGCCTTATCTATCTAGTTTCTACTAGCTTCAGCTATTTGAAAAACGTCCACTAATCACCTTTCTCTGACCACGTGCGCCTGGGCACGTCGGCACCACAAACCACACACACAAACACCTTCACCTACGTATCCAAAAGCGATAACGACAATCAGCCCGGAAACTTTACGTATGTCGATAACACGAATTGAGACTTCGATAAAGAGCGTTGGAGAACTAGGAAATATCGAGTCTAGTTTATTGTTCGGTTGGTGAGAAGGTCCGGGCCTGGGGATGTTAATGACGGCCATTTCTGAGTAGTATGTTAGTTTATCTCCATTTAAGTATATTGGGAGTTGTTGGAAACAATGTGTAAGAACAACAACAACGTGTAATGCTTTATCGTTGATAACGAATGAAGACTGTAGGACATATTTGACAGTAATTTCTCAATATTGTAACTCATTTTAAACCAATGAGGGTTTTTGTATTAAAACATCCAAAAGATGGCGTAACTGTGACTTACGGTCTTGTTACCCTCCTCATTGGTTAGTTGTCAGAACAAATTGACATGTTGTCAACAATGAGCCAATAGTGACAGTGATAAGACCACGAGACTGCCTCGTGCCACCTAAAGGATTTTGTATTCTTAACAACCCTCATTAATCCAAACACGAAATTCCAAAATGACACAAACATGGTGTCTCAGTTTACCTAACACCAGATAATTGGTGTGCAATAATAGCTACCTACACTTACCAGTACTGGTATATAATTTATAACATTATTGCTACTTATAATGAGACCCAGTGACCACAAGTAACCACTCAGCACGAGATCATACCTAATTTACATCCATTTGCAGGCCTTCAATTATGTCAATTGAAAGCCTACTAATGGATTATAAATTCAGCCTAGACTTCCAATAAAATGTCCAGTAAATAAATAACCATAAAACGAAGGTTCGGACGAACTTTACACGCGAAATGCATGCAAAACCACATTTGCATTTAAGGCCGCATTCCAGAATCAGATGGAACAAGTGTTGTAGGTACGTTATACACGTTTTTTTTAAGTGTTAATTAAGTTCGTAATAAAATTAAAAAATATAACAAAACATATTAAAATACAAACCTTTCGGAAATAGTTCCGAGGTTTCAATCGTATTATAATAATATTATAAACGCATAAGTTTGTGAGAATGTATAGATTATGTTACTCTTTCACGCAAGAACTACTAAATAGATTTTAATGAAACTTTACAACAATATTGCTTATACACCCGAATAACATATAGGCTATGTTTTAGCGATGTACCACGCGAGCAAAGCCGCGGACAGAAGCTAGTGTAATATAAACTTTTCCTATAATTTAGGTAGTTAACTATAAGTTGTAGTTGATGCTGAAATTACGTTACTAATTTTAAAAAAATCAGTGGGATTTAAACCGTCAAATTCGGATTCGATTCAAAATTTTACACACGGGCTGTTATCATTTGCCGTGTGGAATATTTCGCGGTTCAATCTCAAATCGATATCGCACATGGAGTCGATTTAATAGGTATAAGTGTTGGCGCTAATCAAGTGTCACCTTAGCATACCCACTCTAACTTCAAACCAAACCTTATGACCACACGATAATCAAGGTTTACATAACCAATAACATGGATAGAACACGCGCGGTCGCTCAATAAACATTTCTTATCATAATTGTTATTAAAACGTGCCATCTTCACTGCGCTTTATGTCACAGCTTTTTAAGGTCCATAATTCTATTTTCGTTCACAATTATCACCCCATAGTTCGCCACTTTCTCATCGACCGCAAATATTTGCCGCACGTTTGTCAAACGTCGTGCCACAAGTGTATGGCTGACGGACTAATTAAACAGTATACTAGTTATATTTGTACAGGAACCTATTTGAGGGCTCAGTGTATGTAAGTCATTAGGACATGCTACCAGCCACGCAACACTGTTTACAAGTAGAGCAATAATTACGATGCATACAGTGTATTGGTAAGTCAAATAATACTCAACTTACAACACTTAAACAATACAAGCGATTCCTGTCCGTTGTTCTTTCTGGAAATTAAAAAAAATATCGTTCTGATTTAAGATTTAACGAGTCTGCTAAAAATAAGAATCACTCGGACGAATCGACTGCAACATGTAAGGACGGGACGAGGTAATCAGTTCTGTTTTTCAAGTATGCAGCTAAGTACCGGCTCTCTTTCTTGTTGTCCATGCCTGAAAATGTGTTTATTATAACTTGTAGGCAATACTGTGCTGAATTAACTCTCTCCTTATTTGTGCTGTCTATAACTTCCAGGAACCAAGGGATGCCAACAATCTTGATTATACTCCTGGTCCTTTCTATACTTCTACCTTTTTTATAAAATTTAATTTCGTCACCCCATTATTGTTCAGTTAGCTAGATCATTTATCAATACGGCTCTACGAATAAGTTAATAAAAACGAGAATCGTATACTGTGCCTTTTTTTATTTAACCTACGTATTTGTTATTTGCGTTACATAGGCGACAATTGTAAATCGGTTGTATTGGTAAGTTTAAGTAGTAGCTACTACTAATATACCCTCCCTATATCCCCATAAATAAATAAATAAATAAATAAATTCTCCAGACTGACACACCAATTCCCTAGTCCCAAACTGAGCTTATGCTTTTGCTATGGATACTAGGTAAACGGATAGACATACTTAAATACGTTTATAAACATCCATGACTCGAGTACAAATGCCCATATTCATCACACGAAACATTTGCCCCTAGTGGGATTCGAATCCGCGACCCTTGGTTTCGTGGCCAGGGTCTCTGACCACTCGACCATCGGGCCAGTCAAATATCAATATCCATTGACTTTACCCTAAGGTAAAAAGCGTATTAGTAGTTTCTTCATTGCTTTCTATGATAAAAGTAATCATAAAAATGGAAGCATACATGTAATGGGATTAAAATGACTGCCAGGAATTCTTACACTCTGCTCGTAGCGAGCAACATTGTAGATTGAATCGGACCTTTTCTATTCTGTAGCCTCGCGGGAAGTAATTTTATTACAGAATCGAATTCGTGCAATTTTATTGATCGACATCATTTGTTTCAAATATCATTTATTTTCATACATTGAATAAAAGTGCTGCATAGGTACTTCTTTCGATATTTCTAGTAGCCTACAAGACAAATCCGCTGATTTATTATGTAGGCGGTTTCTGTGGTTGCATTATAAGTCATCAGTCATATATTTTGCATAACATAAGTATTAGGTACTTAATGCTTTTTGCAGACCTATCACATTAAAAAACAAAAACAACGAAAATCTTCATTCCGGTATGATGTTTTCTATTTAGCAACCGTACTACAAAACACACAATAGTAAATTGAATTGTGCGGAACAATCTTTTAAGTACACTCATAGGTTTGTACTGAGTACACAATCTTATAGTAAATACTTATCTCTAAAGAGCTTACGCTTTAACTACGTAATAGAAAACCGCTACTCCCTGCGCAAATACCCGTGCTACTAGTTACGTATTCAATGTCGTCAGTTGTTGATAACATGTAAGAAACTTGCAAAATTATTTTTGAACTAGCTGTGCCAGCGGTGTCACCCGCGTTTATGGTTAACATTATAAAGACTATTGCCGTCATACATGATTTCTATGTAACTTTAACCATTAAGGCTGCACACGCGACGGAAGCTTAAAAAATGGAGTAACTTCTCCCGATTTCCCAACATTTCCCTTCACTACTCTGCTCCTATTGATTGTAGCGTGATGAAAAGTATACTATAACCTGCCCAGGAGTATGAAGATAATTGTACCAAGTTTCGTTAAAATCCGTCTAGTAGTTTTTGTTTCTATAAGGAACATATAGACAGACAGACAGACAAAAAATTTACTGATTGCATTTTTGGCATCAGTATCGATCACTAATCACCCCCTGATAGTTATTTTGAAAATATATTTCATGTACAGAATTGACCTCTCTACAGATTTATTATAAGTATAGATAGATACATCAAACAGACATTATCCTTATATTTGGTGCGTTATTACTACATAGTAGAAAGTAACTAATTATACGATCATCTTTATGTATTCTGTCTTCGCCCTTAATGTATGATTAACCGTTAATGGCGTTATCTACCCCCTTTATACACATGTACCTATAAATGTGGTTGATGATACCACCAGTCACTTGACATACATTTGTGAGTTGTCACAATTAAATACTTTCTTATACCTATATATTTTATATAGAAATACCATTTTGCTCGCTCACTCGGTGCACAGTGTCGTATATAGCTGCCCTTTTAACCCACGTCTTCAGCGCAATAAGCGTAGCATAGATCCTTGGAAAACTCGAAAAGTACTCGGGCCATTTCGCTGCGCATTATCATAAGTTTGACTCGAGGCTCGCCTTAGTTACGTAAGTTTACTGTGTTAATTTACTGAGTTATCGAAGTCTAAACTGAACGTTTGCTTGTTACAGTATCGCAATGAAGACAACGCAGCCGTTCCACGTGGCGCTAGCCATCGTAGTGGCGCTGGTGTGGCTCAGCAGACCCGGCACCGACTCCAGCCTGCGCGGCTGGCGCGCGCTCTACGTCGGCGCCGTGGCCACCCATCTCGGAGCGCAAGTCTGGATGACGCTTGTTTCTGGTAAGTTTATTCTTGTCTGCGTTTTTCCCAGTTCCTAATCAGGACTTGTTCCAGACACTTCTTCTTTTAACTATCACCCTAAATTCTGGTTATTATATTGTAGCTCTCTGAATTTATGAGGAAACTCTTCGAGACATTTTTTCTCCCACTGCCAAGCTTATGGTATAATGCCATACTTATATATCGTTGTAAATCCTATAATGGACGATGCAAATTTCTCATTCTGTTGAAAATTATTAATTTATCTATTTCCCAATAAAGTCACTGGTCTTACTCACATTCTGTCACTTAGCAAAGCCAATTCCTCGTTTAAAGGAAATGTTGCCATTAAGTTTAAAAATTAATAAGTTCAATTTTAACTTATACATTCAATAATAATAAATACGTGTCGTTTAAAAGCAGCTTTACTTATTAAATACAGTTATTTTCTCACTCTCTGCAAATGAGACAATTATTGCCTCTGCGCACATTCACATGCAATTTTGTCGCGTTCACGGGATTTTATTTTAAGAAACATTTGTATCTGATCAAGTATTTTTGTCACAACTCAATGGAAGATAACTTTATCTAAATCCCTTAAAATGTTTCGCAAGCACTTGTCCAAAAAATTCCAAAAATCCTTCAAATGACAACAATGCTTATGATGCAAAAAATTATCTTTAGAATACTAAATGCCATTGTATGTTTTCCTGGGTAATGTTTAATTGTTTTTATGCATACTCAAGTACTTTTGTCTGACAAGTTAAAGCAAATATTTCCATGGGTACCACTTAGCATGCATTTGCATACCATTGAACCTGCAATGCTCAGGGACAGAAGTGCATTTAACCTTTGCCTTTGCAAAAATACGTTCAAGTTTTTTATTGCTTTTATTTTCAATACTCAAGCTTTAAGCTGTCATTTTTTGTTCCTTAAGCCATATATTTGTGTATTCAATGCTCTGTATATATTTAGGTATTGATACCGATTATAAAATAAAGTAGATATTTGTTGCGAAATCTCAGCTTAAATCGATTGGTGGTTTTATGAAAGTGTGCCACAGTTTATTTCATTTCATCGTTATTGACCCTTCATAATTGTTATGTACTTAACGACCTCACTTATGTATTTCAAAATCAAGTTTCACTTATATTGGGTACTTAATTGGTTCTTTATTGTTGATTATAATAAAGATAATCGTAAAATATAACTATCTCGTCTCCTTATTAAACTGCACCATAAGTTAAAAAGCTATTTAGAAATTAAAAAATGGTTAGTAGACTGTTTAAGTATCTATTTCAATTTATAGTAATATAGTCTATATTCATACACAAAAAGTTTCTGAAATCGCAATAATACCGGTATCACATAACAACCTCTTTTCAACCGACATCAAAAAAGGCGGAGGTTCTCAATTCGACCGTATATATTTTTTTACTAAAACCTCATTACAAACCTCTGTCAATTAACTCTAGTCTTTATCTCACCGGCTACGTGTCGCCGAAGTCTTTTGTTTTTGCATTATGTTTTCAATAACATGATTGTGTGTGGGCCGGTATCTTCGAGCCAACCATTAGTGGCACGATTCGACTTTGGCCGGTCCGGTCTCGGATCTGTTATTATGGCCTTATTATCTAAAACCCTTATCAATTTCAATTAATCCAAAATTATGCGCAGCCAGTTCAGTAGGCTAAACATGTGATAATGATAAAAAGATCGAATAATAATTGTAAATAGATCTTGATTAGAATAAGTACACAGCTATCTTTAATTAAAAACAAAAATAAAAATAATATTTTTATTATGAAATAAAGGTTTTATAATATAAAAAATTATAACAAACTTTGATCACTGTCTAAATCCTAAAAATATATCCGTAAGCGAGTAATTGCTAATAGGTTTTTATTTATTACTAGCAGCACCCCGCGGTTTCACCCGCGTAGTTACCGTTCCTGTAGGAATACGGGGATAAAATAAAGCCTATGTTACTAGCTAATAAAGTAGCTTTCCATTGGTGAAAGAATTTTTCTAATCGGTCAAGTCGTTTTGGAGCCTATTCAATGCAAACAAACAATCAAAACTTTCCTCTTTATAATATTAGTATAGATAAGGGCAACATAAAATTAATTAAATAAAACCGTGAACTGATTACTATTAAACTCGGAGTCAGAATTCTGCTAATTACAACTCAAATTCCTCAAAGGATTGAAGAAATTGTAATTGGCAAACAATCTTGTTACGTCGTCCGGTTCCATTAACAATGTTCCGTAATTGTTTAATGGGATATAATGTTGGCCATCGCATGTCCCAAACATGTTCCGAAACGCCGACATTGATCCCACATGTCATTATCTTGCAATGTGTGTGAGCTGTTTCGACAATTTGTCATTGACAACACATTTGAAGTCTAAAATGCAAATTATTAAATCTGATTATATATCATTATGGTAATTATGGTAACAAGCTGCAAGATCTTTTAAATTTTTGTCCCATTCCTAAAATTCTTCAGGAGATAGATACACATAGAGCGTTACACTAAATATCGAGAATAAAGAAAACTGCTGCCATTTTAAATATGTTCTAAAAAAAATTACTTAGGAGAAAAAATAATCTGTCCGGGCCGATTTCATTTGTATGTAAGTACGTAAGAAGTACGAACTGACTTATTTTTAACGTCAGACACAAATTAGAGCACCAATCAAATTGATTTTAGTATTTCAAATTCAGTCAAGTCTGTTGAAAATAGTCTATGGAAATAAACAAATAAAAACCATGAGACTGGAAATCGTAAATCTTATCAAACGTGCAAACTTTTACCGCTGCGTATTTTTCACGAGTTGCTGCTTAGACAAATATTAGTCTGACCTCATTCGACAACCTTTAGTCAAGGATAATGATGAACATCATTGCACTTTAATATATTAGGTACTTTATTATTTATTTATGTGGTTCTGACATGTGGAAAGAATGGATGACGAAAGATTGACTAAACAGATATAGAATGCGAAAGTGGAAGGATGTAGGAGCCGCGGCAGGCCCAGGCTCACCTACCACGACCAGATTGGTCGCGTATTAACAGAAGGTGATGTTAGGAGTCATAAAAACCGTAGAGCTTGTATGAAAAGGATTATGAATGTTGAAGAGGCGAGTGAGGTGTGTAAGGATCGTGCCATATGGCGTTCGGTTCTCTCTGCCTACCCCGCTAGTTTAGTTAGTTAGTTATTATTTATTTTAGCCATACAAATGCTATATGCTTCTATCTTCACCAAGCCTAATATCTACAATCATATGCTTAACAGGAAAGTAATAGATATTCCTTTAACTTTCGACAGCATCGGTTTCTATCTTCTATATTTCCAAGTACTTTTTCGTTAACGAGATCCGATAGATTATCGATAAAATAATCCATTCCATCGATAACAATGAGGTATATTATATTCGACCGAACTGATCTAATTCATGAAAATTCTCGTTATCTTTTCAATAAAGTTCGATGTAAAAGATTAATTAAATCGTATTTTGGTTCTATCAATGAATGTTTATCAGACTATACCTAGTAACGTAACTAAAAGCGTCACGCAAAACATCGCAAACAAAGGATTATTTAGGTTGGCATTTTAAAATTCAGTAAGTAATAGGTGTTATGTATTAAACATTAGGTATATTAATTATAGCATACTTACAGCTAGCAGATATACAAAAAAAACCGGCCAAGTGCGAGACGGACTCGCGCACGAAGGATTCCGTACCATTATCTTTAAGAAACGGCAAAAAAAATATGTCTATTGTGTTTTATATAATATTTATTTGATTCTGTTTTTTTAGTATTTGTTGTTATAGCAGCAACAGAAATACATCATCTGTGAAAATTTCAACTGTCTAAACGTTTCATCAGATAAAGCCTGACAGATGGACGGACAGCGGAGTCTTAGTAATAAGGCCCCGTCTTACCCTTTGGGTACGGAACCCCTAAAAACAAGCAAACCCCAATATTTTAACGAGAATACGAAGTCGAAACAAAATACAAATGAGTATCATGGAATCAAACAGTTATCCGCTCACAATTCCAAGATGAATGAATTGTAGGCATGCAATTACGTTATAAAAGAGTGGTGGTAGCTCAATGGTAAGGACACGCGCCTCTTAACCGAGGAGTGCGGGTTCAAACCCGGGCACGTACCTCTGGATTTTTCAAATCTATGTACGTATTTGTACCACTAGCTCGACGGTGAAGGAAAACATCGTGATGAAACCTGCAAATTCAAACAACTTTGGATTTGTAACCATGATCCAAAAATTGTCTGGTTCCCCTATCTTAAGGTTTACGAAGGTCAGACCGGCAGTCGCTTCAATGTAGTTACCAGACTCGCTAAATCCTGGATCTAAGCGAACCCCGCCTAAGTACGAGACATAACGCTAGGAAGATAATGAATTACGTTATAAAAGAGGTGATGGCGGTTCGCCTGTCATCAAACGGCAGGAAAGTAACCGAAACAATCCAGAGCCGGCGGTGATGACATAATGGATGTGCCGCGCGGAGACCCGATTCGCAAGTTTCCGGTTTCTCTCCGTTCATTGATATGACCTTTGGGACAACCATATCGGTTTTAGGAGCGATAAACTTGGAGTTGCCATCTACAATGCTTTATTGAAGAGTAGAATTCTTGTGTGCAGTTAATGCCTTATAAGTATAGCTGTAACGACCAAACCGCCTTTGATATGTCAAGCATACTACTGCTAAAATTATGTACAAATTTCCGTTTTAATTCTGCAAAGTATTCCATTCTCAGTCCGCTGATGTAATAAATAATAGCGATAGTGATATTAGCTTTAAATTCCAAGCCATAACTTGCCGTAACTGAAATCTTTAGACATTAGAAATCCATGGCATCACAGGTAGTATTCCGAAAATATACCAACAAATCCCCATAAATGTCTTCTTTGAAATAGTCAATGACATATTTTAATATATGTTGAGATAAAATTAAAATAAATTTAACGAAAGACCAAATTAATGAAGCACAAATCGTAGGAAGTTTTTGAAAGTTGGCAACACCACTAACACCCAATGTCATAAATCGTCATTCCTGGGTACTCACAACCAATCAGCCCATGACCGTTGGTCTGAATCATTTCCTTAACTCCGATGACGGTTTTGACAAGGCCGGCTAATGTGGTCACAAGGTTACGCAATAAGATTTCACGAATTAAGTAACAGTTATTTGTTTAGTCAAATTCAAATCTCTTAGCGTTAGCAACAAGGCGTTGAGGTTTTTTAAATACATTTTAGGAAACATCAGCAATTCAATGGGAATTACCACAAGGAGGATCTAACACTTTAGTTTTTGAGTTTGCCTAACACGAAATAGCAACCAGGGATTTGCGTCATAAAAAACCCTCATCTTCTCAATACCTTGAAAAATCATTTTTAGCCTCTGCAATTTTCAAATGAACTCTTAACTAAAAATATATATTCAATAAACCAAACTCGCTCTAACCGCAGTTATGTACCACGAAGGTACCGGGTATAATTACAAAATAATTCTCCACCAACGTCTATAAAAGCGTATAATTCCGCGGTAACCCATCAATTTGATTTTTTACAAATTATTGGCAAAGACTTGTTAAATTTTTTTGCGTGTCTAGACTTTAATCCATTTGATTTTATGTGAAATGGTTAGACACGTCAAAACGTAAATTGGACTTTTGGGAGCAATGACTAGTCATATAGTTGACTGGTATGATGGCGCATTCGGTAGTGACCCTGCCACATGCGCCAAGGGTTGTGGGTGCGATCCCCTCCTAGGAAAGTCATTCTTGTGATGAATACTTATATTTTTAAGTAGGTATATATTTGTAATACCACTGTTGATTCTGATATCCGTAACACAAGCTACTTACCTCGGAGTCAGATCAATGTAAGTGATGTCGTTGAATATTTATTTATTTATTTTATTTATGTGCACAATTGCACATTCTTACATTTAGATAGGTATTCTTATTAGTAATATCACGTTTGTATGAACATTGGTGTTAAAGTTTTTGTAAACATATAATAGGTCTAAAGCATAAATCCATTGAATCGCGTTTATTGCATTATTAAAACTTGATGAATTTCACTGCAAGTTTTTCAATAATCCTCGACAAGGTAGCCTCTTCGCTTGCTTGAAAAATAAAATTAAGAATTTAACCCGACGTTTTTATAACCGCACCTATATTATTACTGTGATTTGTCATAAAACTTTGAACACAAACACGGACTACTAACTAGACATTGAAGCTCCTCAAGTGCTCCAACTTGATACGCAACTTACGTCACACATTGACATAATAAGTGGCCAAAATGACAGATATCCGATATCTGGTATCCATAGGTATCTCACTCACACATGCATAAACGTGGCTTCACGCTATAGTATGACAGCGTGGAGTCCTTTTTTTTTACTAGTCCGTGAACACAAAATAATGAAATGTAGGATCACTACCATTGTTAAAACTGAAAGATTAAACGTTAAGTATTTCGCGCCACAATCGAATACCGCCGCATTAATTAATTTTTCCCATGAATGGCATTGAATGATGAATGAGCACGACAATGGTTGCCGCGGGAAGTTTCTGGAAACAACGCGAAGTTGCATAATACATTCAATACGTTTTGTATTCACGTGCATAATTGCATAAATTAAATGCAATATTATGGCAGTACAAGGCAACATTATGATATCTGTGTCAATAACTAAACATTGATTTAACGCTGTATTGAGCGATTATAAATTTATATTCAGTAAGCTGTCAGTGTAGTTAAAGTTAGCTATATTCAAATTAGCTATAAATTTTTAAGTGCATTCCTGAGTCCATTGATTTGTTAAATATAATGAGGCAGGCCTCCATCCTTTCGCAAACCAATTATAGTTCCATTTATATCGTAATTATGACCTACGTAATTTTGAATCTCGCATAATTCTTGTCTTTTTATTTTTCTTTCATAATCCTCATTCATTTTTATATCTTTAAATTGAAACATAAGTACTTATAAAACTTGTTTAGCGAACTTACTCATGATGCGGTATGCGGTGGGATAGGTACGATATCGAATAGATTTTGATAAACATCGTCAAACAGTAGGTTTTGTAGAGAATTTTTTAGAAATTATAATTTGTTTCAAAAACAAATATCGTGATATATTTAGGCTAAAAAATTACGGGCGTCCAGTCTTTCAAACCGAATGTCCGGCTAATCTGGCTGGTATGCCCGGCTCTTATGACCCGGCAACGCTAATTAAGTAGGGCTGTGACTGTAAAACATTTGTAAATGTAAACCGATTGTAACTGTGTGCCAGCTTCTAACTGAAACCCATTTATAGCGTACCCGCTTATAATTGAAACCCATTAGCAACTGTAACCATAACCCGCTTGTAACCGCAACCCGTTTGTAACCACAACCTGTTCTCTTCGCCAGGCATCGTGCTGTACTTCTCCCTGCCGCGACACGAGTTCGGGCGCGTGCAGACGGTGCTGTTCCCGGTGTACTACGCGTTCAACGCCGGCGTCAGCATGGTGGCGCTGCTCGCGTACTTCCGCACGCAGTGCCTCACGCGCTTCACAAACACCTGCTGGGTACAGGTATGTGTTCACATCAATAAATAAATAACCCACAAGATCACCTACATTGATCTGACTCCGAGCTAAGTAGCATAAGCACTTGTGTTACGGATATCAGAATCAACAGTGGTATTGCTAATATCCAATATTTAAGTATATATAAGTATTTAAATATTGGATATTAGTATCCAGACACAGAACAAACCACATTCATCATGCGAATGTTTGTCCTGGGTGGGGATCTAACCCACAATCTTGGCGCATATGGCAGGATTACTACAAAATACGCCATAGAGTCAGTTAATACATATAAATATTGTCAGGCCATATTGCATGGCCGTTAAATATAAGTCTTACCACAGTCGCCAGGCAAACGTTGATCTGAAACTTTTCGCTAAGCACCAAACGTTACTTTAAAAGCCTTTAGTCTCTTTTAAAGTAACACAGTTGTGTAAGTATTGGGTATATATATAATGTCTTTCTATTTTAGATTCAAAGAGCTCTAACCTGAACCTGAGATTAGGTTTATTTGTAAACGCGTTATATGACAATGCAAGCATGCATGAGTAACCCATACATGCATGTTTTGCTTACCCATAAATTTTGGTGTTTTTGTTAAAGTACACTTTGTTTTCTATCTCGTAAATGTCTGTACCGATATAAGAATATAAAAATCAATGCAGATTGCAGTTAGTTCACCTTGATATTTGACTTTCTGATTTACAGTTCGATACTCCTTTGTAAGACTTAACTAAGGCTACAAGTAATTTTAAAATAATTCTGGCAAATAAAAGATATCCGCTAGTCATTACTGTATTTTAAAGTCTAACACATTGAAACGAATTGCTAAATAATTTCCATTAAATCCCAATTTAGAATTTCCAGTCGCCATAATGATAGGTTTAGAGATAATTTTCGCTTTACTCATCATTATTCTTATCTACATAAAGCCGAAGAGTTCGTATATTTTTTGTCGTATAGTTAATTTATCGAGGAAGGCTTAAGGCTATATAACATTAACCTCAAACACCACGAACGAGAAAAAAAAGAAGGACTCCACCCCTCTAACTAGACTTTGTGCATTTCCGATGCTCCACATGACATTTCACTTACAGCACACAGACAATGTGGACCACTAATGTCGTCGTCTTTGTGTGCTGTAAGTGAAATGTCATGTGGAGCATCGGAAAGGCACAAAGTCTAGTTAGAGGGGTGGAGTCCTTCTTTTTTTCTCGTCCGTGTTAAACACGGGTGTTAAACACAGCTAGTATCTAGTACATGAACAACATTTATGTTAATATAAATCTAGTCTCATGATGATTTAGTCGTAGCTTTTGACGTAACATCATCATAAGCAATTAATAAGTTATTGAAACGTCCGGTCGAAATAAAATTAAAGATAAATGAACCTTTATTCTTTATAAAGGTCATGGCCACTTGTTATAAAGATGAGTGCACACTCGTCTCATATAACTTTTTATCATTAACAAGTGATTTGTGTGCTGGGTCCCGCGATGTCATGTTTTTACAACAGTATTTATGTATATTGCACATTTATTTACTTCCTTATCTCCTATGTGTTTATTGAGAACTTTCTTAAATCTCCTTCTATCATTAATGTCATTCTACACTAGCGCTTTTGTCATTAATAACTAATTCGAATAGCATTTATTGTTTACACTTGATATAGAAAGTAGTTATAGTTAAATCGTTAATTAAATGTGTTGTTAGCATAAAAGCCCTTTTACAACATTTATTTTTTATTTTTTCACCTATGATTTTATTATCGCCTCGAGATCTAGCAAAGCGGGAACTTTTATACACAGTGTGTATGCAAGCTAAGTGGCTTTGTAACCGGAGTGTAAATAAAACGAACGCCAATAAATGTATAGATATGGCGCCAACTTTCGATCCGAGCAACGGTTTTACTGAACAATTTATTAATCCGCGGTGTCATTGACCCCATTCGGTATCTTATCACTTTTGAATGCACTTGTGCAATTTCCACATGTTGCATCATGCGGTCTAGCCCTTATCGTAGAACAATAAATGTGAGTGACTTTAAGTGGGAGGGACATAAGTTCTCCTAATTAACTATACATACATTTGTAAGTGAAAAATCGTTTTAGATTGTAGGCGCTTTTTTATATGACTTAAGTACGTAATACAATTTTATTGGTGAGCCAGTCAAAAGTTGGAGTTGACTCCGTCTTAAATAGGTTAAAAGTGATTAATTAAGATAACTCAGAAGTAATTTAAAGCTTATAATATATTTATAAGTCCATATAAATATATTATAAGCGAAATTTGAGCCTTATAAATCCAAACTAGCTGTGCCCGCGGTTTCATTCGCGTTTATGGTTAATGTTATATAGCCTATAGCCTTCCTCGATAAATGGGCTATCTAACACAGAAATAATTTTTCAAATCAGACCAGTAGTTCCTGAGGTTAAACAAACAAACTCTTCAACTTTATAATTTATTAGTAAGTATAGATAAACTATTAGTGACATAGCTTTTGATTTTTTAGTTGCTTATTTTTTAGTTTATTATTTAATTTGTTTAGTTTTAAACTGAAACATAGTAGGTTATGAAAATAAGACCGGCTCATCAAAATCATACAACTTTATTCATGCGTATATTCATTAACAATCACATTGTTAATTGTTTCAATGAATGACTGTATTATTATTATGATAAGCGATAATAGGTGCTATCTTAAAAAGAAAGCCTTTAATTTCAATACCATACGACAAACATTAAGCTCCTAATGAGGATTTTCAAAAATACAAAAACCGCTAGATGGCACGAGGGAGTCTCGTGGTCTTATCACTGTCACTAGTCACTATTGGCTCCTTGTTGACAGCATGTCAGTTTGGTCTGACAACTAACCAATGAGGAGGGTGACAAGACAGCAAGTCACAGTTACGCCATCTTTTGGATGTTTTAATTCGAAAAACCCTCATTAGTGATTTACGTATCCAAGACTTCTTCGTAAACAAAATTGCATTATAAATGTAGATAATTTGCAGATGTTGAATAGGATATACAATGTTTTTTTTTGGGATTTGAAATAGAAAACTGATTTTTTGTCGGTGTTAAATTTATAGCTCCAACAATTTACTTAAGCAAACTTGAATTTACTTCGTTTAATTGTAACTTAATAAGATGCTCTATTAAACATTTTAAACGAACGAAATTTGATACCTAGAAATTTGATCATTTTTATCTTTAATCTATTAATTCAAGCGTTCAAATATTCCATTCCTTTACTATTCGTGATCTAGAATGCCTTAAAAGACAAGTAAAAAACTACTTTATCAAGGCTTTTACAAGTCACAGATAATTCAAACAAGGCCACCTAACTCTTTAACATCTCGCATCATTAATGCTCCATTCATTTAACTAAGGCATGAATCTATGATTGATTGCTTACTTCCATAGACAAGGTGGGTCATGCATTTTGGTAATAATTGCCGAATGATTACAACTTCATAATGGAAGAATGAGCACTTAGCACATAGTTATTAAGGTTTATGAAACATTTCAAATGATCTGGGTAGGTAACGGTGATCTTGAACTAATCAAAGTGGATAAGTGGCTTACGAAACAAAAGAATAGCAATAAAAATAACACAAATAATTTAAACTATTAGTAGTATTTCGCATTTGTGTTACTAGTTAACGAATTTATTAGAAACTAGCTGTCCCGGCGAACTTCGTATCGCCCAGTAAATGAAAATTCACATTTATTTGTCGATTGACATTTAACATTGACAGATACGAATCCCACCGTTTTATATGAGAAAATACTTTTGCTTTTATTTTGTTTTATCGTCAATGTTTTTAATAGTTATTCTGTTATTCTGGACGAAGACAAATCCAACAAATCAAAAACTACGTAAATCGGTTCAGCCGTTCTCGACTTATAAGTGGTGTAACAAACACGACTTTGTTTTATTTATATAGACTAGCAGCGCCCCGCGGTTTCACCCGCGTAGTTCCCGTTTCCGCGGGAAAATGGGGATATAATATAGCCTATATTACTTCCGGATAATGTAGCTTTCCAATGATGAAAGAATCGGCATAGTAGTTTTTGAGTTTATTCATTACAAACATACACACACACAAAAATAGAAATCTTTCCTCTTTATAATATTAGTATAGATAACTTTTTTTTAAACACCACTTATTTTTTATGGTACTTAACCGTGAACACGTTATCGTATTTTTTAGTGTCTTAAGCAGAATCCGGACCATGATCAATCTCCACGTGAACAGTGAGAATTTACCTAATTTGTCAATGTAATTGACTTAATAAGTACACACACCAATATAATTTTGTTATTATAGATTACACAACAATCAATCACGTCTGAAATATTAATCCCACCCACTGCCGCTTTTTCAATTAAAGTCGCCGCCCCAAGTTCCGTTACCAGATTAATGTATACAACTCCAATAGTGTTTTATGTTTTTATTCTCGGACAATTTGCTTCGCGCGAAAAGTTTAGGTTTATTCACGGATTATTCACGGACTAGTAAAAAAAGAAGGACTCCGCGCCACTAACTAAACGCTGAAGCTCCGTAGGTGCTCCAATTGGACACGCAATTTACAACACAGCGCTCCAAATGACAGATTCCATATATCTGGTATCCCTAAGAATCTCACTCACACATGCATAAACGTGGCTTCACGCTGTAGTACGACAGCGTTGAGTCCTTCTTTATTTACTTGTCCATGGGTTTATTGGAGTTCTTGGCCTCTGAGTCCGCGCTGGATTTTTGGATAGCGTGTAAAACGATAACTGTGTTTTATTGGAAGATTATTGCCATTTCTAAAGTATGGATAAGTGTCAATATACCTTTGCAATGTACAGGTGAATCACTAAATCATTTCCGACGAAATGTACCAAATACCCGTTTGATACCTACATTTCGTCGGAACGTCCTACCTAGGTATAGACTTATCCACCGCAATATTACATTTTTGACTCTAACTACACACCAAATACAGTAAAGCGAACGGTAGCTAGTAAATCATAATAAAATAATCCATTATTAATTTAATCTCAGTTTTAAGCACGAGGTTAAAAAGAGAAAGGCTGTGGATCACCGTATTATAAATGTGTATTATAGTTAATACTATAAAATACACATAATTATTTATTATAAATTGACACACAGGAAACGGAACGACGGAAATAATATGCAGTAGATACTATCGTTAAATGTAAAGGACATATTTTTGGCGTTACACTTTATTTATACATACATTTTATAGTTTTATATATTTCTAATTGAAGATAGACTACGAGATAGGGGGTCGCCTTGCTGCAGAGATGATGCAGTGGTTTATCAACAATGATTTATAATTTTAGTTCTTAACGTGACATAGAAATGATACTCTGGATAATTTAAGTATTTGCACAAGTTCATTTCTTGATTCAACTGATTAACTATTGAATTCAAAAGCAAATGGCTTTTGAATTCAATAGTTAATCAGTTGAGGTTGAGGTTGAGCCACTTTGGCGTCATGATTATGACGCCAAAGTGGCCTAGTCATACAAAGTCGTCATAGAAAAGAGTACATACAATTGATTAACGATTTCGATGACCTTACTAAATTTACCATATTATTGTATTTATACATGTAACTAGTAATCCAAGACAGATCAAATCAAAATAAAAGCAAAAAATTTACATTTACATTACAAATCGTATTCAAAATGCTTCGAACAAAGTCCAAAGTGCATTGCTTTTATGATAAAATAACAAGATGCTAGAGAATCTTTTAAATGTTTTAAAAAGAACATCCGAAACATTTCAATGAAATTGATAATACTTAGGATTCTATTGTATGAATTCTAAAGGAGAACATAAATTATTTATAAGTAACTTTTTTGATACAGCATTTAATACATTCCTAATTGGCATTAGACGCGTGAAGTTTTTTTACCGTAGGTACAGTACCTAGCATAGTCTAACGGAAATTACAATTACTAGCTGTAATGATAAACTACGAACACTTATAAAGGCCTTTACAATCATGTACAGCGTAATATTTCATATTTTATACCCTTTTTGTAAACTACAATTTGTTGAAAAGTTATTAATTTTCAACAGTCTCAATAGCTCACGCGTGTTATTAATACTGTTTAAACGACATTAATCAAATCAGTCGACATGCGTCAAGAATACGGATCAACCTTGAGTCGATTATATTGTTTGGTATAGGTAAATTGCTTGCAAAAGTATTTTTAAATGGGAAAAATATGACACCATGATTTATTGCATTCCAAATATAGAATTCATTCTTTAAGTACCTTGATGTATGTTCACACAGTCTGATACTCTTTTAAGATAATGCTAAAATATATTTATATATTGGTATTCAGAAAAAATATTCATAATTTCTGGACCATTGCATTTACCTCTCATAATTATGCTATAATATCTACAATACCGAAGCTTTTTTGTAGATAAAGGCTTCAAACTAAACTATATTGGTTTTTAGTATTGAGCGTTGAGAGGACCGTCAAACCACCTACCGTAGCCTCGCTCTGACCTTTCAATTTATTGTACTCTTTAAGTTTCTCCTGCCTAAAACGTATACATATTAAAGACTAGCTTCTGCCCGCGGCTTTGCTCGCGTGGTACATCGATAAAACATAGCCTATATGTTATTCGGGTGTATAAGCTATATTATTGTAAAGTTTCATTCAAATCCATTCAGTAGTTTTTGCGTGAAAGAGTAACAAACATCCATACATTTTAACAAACTTTTGCGTATATAATATTAGTAGGATGTAAAACTAAACGGTGTTTCTGTCTGTTGCAGTTCGCGCTGCTAGCAGCGGTGTTCAGCATTGAGGCGTACGTGCGCCTGTGCCTGGTGCGGCCCATGCTGCGCGCCAAGCACATCAAGACGCAGATGGAGGAGGTGGCCGGAGGGGGGCAAGAGGTAACGACGCTTTTATAGTCGAAGGAGAACAAGTAGATCTGTTCTACATGACGAGATACATTTCATTTAATGGGAGAAATCCAGCGCAGACGGCTGGACGTATCAGAGATGTTTGAATAGGAACAATGTTTAAGATCCAGTTAATGAAGCTCTTCCATGTAATATATTAGTTAACACAACTGTCTTGTCACAATATGATTTGGCATTTTTGATATTAGGTACATACTTCTCAAAATATGAAAGATATATATCAATGTCCCCCTAATTATGGTAGTGAAGTTATAGACACAATTGCAGATACAACTTCTGGTGGTTATTTAACTCAGAAATCATTATTGCTCTCACAAATTGTATTGCTGCAGTAATTTAAGTTGAATGCCGGTTAATAACTATTCTATTCTCATAACCTCCAGTTCAAATCCGATTGTAGTACTTAATTTTAAACTCCGCACCAAAATAAGAGCACTTTCTCAAAACATCTGAACTTTCTCGCGCCGTGTGCCCATTTCCTGTCATGTGAACCATTTAGCGAAGGCATCCTGATCTCGCCAAGTCGCCAACCAGGCTTGGCACCGCTCCACGCATGTTTCCACTGTCAATGCTGATATTTTCGTACTATTGCAAAAAATAGCAGTACACATTTGAAACATTATTTTTATTTACGGTACTGCATGTGATCTCGACGCGTGATCGCAGAATGATCTCGAGATAAGGTCAATGATACATAGCAGTAACACATATATGTTAGCGGCTTAATATAGATCTCAATGTACATCCTCTGCGTATACAGCACTTGTCAGAAATTACCTTTTGTTTTGTTATTTTACAAGCACTTGACTAGTAGCAACTATTACATCTGCTAACAACCAAGTATGTACATATATTGTGTGTTAATAATCCGAAATCTGTGTACCCCGCTAGGGATGTGGCTTGAAGTTTAGTCACTAATCTGAATAGATTACCTGCTAGATCGATCTTAAAGATTATAAATTAATCAGATGCGATTTCTGTCAAAAAAGCAAAGAGCTACACTTCAATAGCAACTAGTTTCCATGATTTACATTTCAAAATCCCTACTCATGAACTTGCATTAACGGAATAAGGTCTTAAAGTATGTATAAGCGCTGATAACGCCGAATCGAACATCAACCGCCCCAATATCAGCTGGTTACATAACGTTGCACATTTCATCATGTACATGCCTGGCAGAATGCGCCCGTTGCACTCGGCAACAGTCTTTACACAATAGCTGATACAACGCCACACCGACCTTCGGCTTATCGCCGTGAATCACACGTGGTGTCTTGAGAACGACACGCTTCTAAGTATTAGGATGTTATTGATTAATTCGTTCGTAAATGTTATGTAATGTTAATGAGAAACATTTTGTCGTATATCGTATGGCTCTATTCCATTTAAAAGATAGCGCAAGTATGAAGAGGAAGTACAATTTTCTATTAACTTTCTACGTTTATGTCCTGATAATATTATAGAACACATGTCAGGCTAGGACTTTAAAAATATTGTGCTAACTATGTTCCTTAACATGTCGTAAAAGAGCGACTAATAACAGATGACCTGCTAGCCACTAGTCACTTTTTCATAACTTTTCATATAACCCAGCTGTTACATATAGGATAAGAATTGTATGTGAAATGAAATGAAATGATCTTTATTTATATAGACTTACAAAAAGCACTTATAAATCGTCAGAACAAAATAAATATAATCTAATCTAGTGTAGGTAGGTAGTTGTTATCTTGGATTAATGTGATTTTCTGTTGTTCCAGGTCGGCCGCCTAGTCCTAGGCGAGCTCGCACACTGCCCGCGCTACCTCCGCGTGTTGAAGACCTTCCGCATGTACCACTCGACCATCGCCATGGGCACCATGATCGCGCTGGGCTGCTCGCTCTACTCCACCATGATCCTGGTCGACTCCATGTGCCATTAGTCTAGCAACTCACCCGATGAAGTTGTCGTAGTTACAAATATCCGCTGTAGTCTGCTCCACTACTTACTATGTAATTGTTCAACCCCTAGCGAAGCTATAATTGGGATGTTGACACCATATATATTTAATCTTGAAATATCAATTCTGAAAAAGAAAGTATCGTAGTATGTTGTTAAGCCTTATTGATTTGAATTATATTTTTAATTTTACAAAAACTGCTTAATATTAAGTCAGTTGACTATACGAACTAGTGACGTCACATGTTGACAAACCCATACAAAATCTATGAAGTGATTTCGTTTTGACAGCTCTTAAAAAGTATGTCAATTGACTTGCCAGTCAACATCCCTATTAGATCATATGGTTCCACTCCACATGAAAAAATTACCAATATAAAACTATCGCTAGGATTTATGTTGGTTCTTATTTTCGAATTGTAAAATATGTGTATCACTGCGCTACACCAGATTTTGCGCCAATCCACTTCACTGCGCCAGACATATAAAATCACTTAGAACCAACAGAATTCGTAGTGCTGCACTTAGCGCCTTAAGGCTTGGCGCCTGGTACTGTTTTGCTGTGTGGCCTAATTTGGAATTAATCCAAAGAAAGCTCTGCGAACTATGTCTAAATTATTACTTGTGTTAAATACTTACTCAATATTATTATTGTGTTTACGCAAAGAGTTAAGTACCATGTCTCCTGTGAAGTGGTGTGGACCATACTCCACTCTAGACCATTTAAGGTCACCGACAGATGGCTTACCTGTCGTCAAAATGTCCACTGTATATAAATTAATGTCATAATACCTACCATTATTATTGCTATTAACAAGGAGTCCAAAATTACCAGTTTGCTTCTAGATCCGACAATTTCTAACCCGTTAATCACCTGAACATGGATTATAGGAACTGGTTGTTTTAGACCACTAATCTATTAGAAGGAATTAGGTGCTAGGTCGAACGGCACTCAATTTTAAGCCAACATTGTTATAAGTAATTACTTAAACTTATATTCGAATACCAAAATAAACAATAACTTCTAACAAGAGCATTTCAATAGGCTTGTTAACATGCAATGACTTGTAGAATAATTATCGATTATTCTATTTAACAGTATTTGTATGTATCAGTTAACTAAGTAGAGTATTAGTCAAATTTTGGGAGTTTGTCATCAGGCTGTGAAGTCTGTTATACTTGGCTGCATTTCACGAGTAAATGTGTGATTACTCGTGGAATAGCCGCTGAGTATAAATCAAATTTAGCTGTAATAATCTAGACTAATATAATTTTATAACAAACAAAGTGATAATTCGTGAACATAAAATTACATTAAACACTGCGCTGGACGCAAATATTTAGGAATAAATTCGTACTAGCAAATTTTAACTCTTATTATTTAATTTAGAGTATGTAAGTGCAATTTAGTTTTTATTATGATTAACAATTAGTTATCTATTGTGAATATTTAGTATACTACTAAAATCGTGACATTATACACGAATTAATTGTTTAATATTAAACCAAGCTCATGAAGGCCATGAGATGGTCTCACAGAAGCATGTATACATTAAATGAGCTGTTCTGCTTTAGATAGGTAATTGTATTCGCGTTAACAATGTAATAGGTGGCAGTCATCTTCGCACAAAGCAACGCAATAAGACGAGTAATTGCTTGCAGACACTAAAAGGTTTATGAGGCTCTCCATCTATTGCAATGTAAACGCCACGTTATACGGCATTTACGGATCTTGCCAATCCAATTAGATAAGTAGTTAGTCGCTTGTACTAATTAGTACAAGCGTCTGCGGCCAGCCCATCTCCTAGCTGCTTGATAATAATGAAACTCATGTTGTCTGCTCTCTAATTTCCTGCAGTCCTGCCATAAAGCTAGTTGTAGTGTAGTGTTAAGCCTGTAGATAGATCGCAGACGCTTTTCGTAGAGCAGTAATCGTAAAACTCCTTAATCGCAGGAAGTTACGAGGCGACCAACTTCGCGCATTTTGCAACTTTTGCAAGACCGCGAGCGGCGCTGCGTGCTATGTCAGTTCTTGTTGCGCTGTGGATGCACTTTATGATGAATGCAATGCGAATCTTGACAGTATTGAGCCTGCCCGCCGCCTCCCGGATTGCGCGTTGAACGTTTCTGCGGAAACAGCTTATATAGTGATCATGAAATCATTTTACTTATGCGGCTAGTTTCTAGAATCCGATTGAAGCTTCCGTGTAAAATACTGCAAGTTAGATGTATTTGGTTGGAATGCGAACATGCGAATGGTTGAGACCACATTGATTTTAGTTGTTTTTTTTTTTTTGTAGTTATACGGTAAAAGGGAAACATGAAAATCAGAGTATATTGTTATCTACTTATTTGCATGCCGGATTTCACTCAAATACAGTTGAGCGGTTTTATAAAATTTGAAAAACACCATTATATTGTTACATTCACATTTTTATTTCTGCCTTGCCTGTCATCTTAACACAGGACCTAGTAAATACTGTATTTCGTGTTATTTTAGATGGAAGTTCAATACACTAAGACAGCCAAAGTTTTGCCAAAATGATTACATTGATAAGCTATCAAGTCAAGCAGCTTACCCTTTTGAAACGGGCTCTATTGGCGATGTTAAGCTAACTTCGTTCCGAGGTACTATTTAATTAGTTAAGACGATATATTTATGTGATTAATAAATTAGTGATAGTTATTTGTTAGTATTTTTTGTATTATCCATAATGATCTGAATGATATTGCGAAAGAATTTATTATTTATTCGTGAAAAGGACGGAAGGTTACATTTAGAAAAATATAAAACCGTATAAATTTCTGCTGCGTTATTTATTTACTGGAATCCCTTATATTTTCAAAAGTAAAATTACACCGACATATATAAACAATTAGGTAGATTAGATTTTAAAACTTACTTACTTATTTTAAAGTGTACTGATCTATAAATAAATAGATATCTACGTTAAATCTATTACATTTTATATTAAATTTGAAATTACTCCATTGAAAATACATTTCAACACAATCAAATTACATGTGGTTACATGTAGGTAGAAATCCTCACAGGCCCGGATTAGCACAGGGATTACGGACGAGGCTTATCCTGAAGCAGTGGCGTAGCGTGGTGGACTAATTTAGGTAGATATGGGCGAAGTCGTATCGGCGAGGCCCCTTTTCTTCGTTTCCAAGATTTCCCCAACAAATCTATCTTGCCAAACACGCTTGCAAAGTGCCTCGCGAGGCCCCTTCGAGTGTGAGCCCGTGGACGAAAGCATACTTCGCGCACGCCTAGCTGCACCACTGCCCTGCAGAGGAATCAAAGAAGCTCAGATGAGACAAAGGAATTCTTAATAGAATGTTTTGGAAAAAGACATTGACCATTCATACTTAAAAAGGACAATTTTTAATTCAACTAAACCAAATATTAGATAATCATTCCATCTAACTTACAAATTTAAGACGCACAAGATCCTACGGTACTTGGCTCCGGTACGGCGTCATCCTGTGGGGCGACAGCGTCGATGCACACCACCTCTTCGTCGCGCAGAAAAAATGCTTAACATAAGACAGACTGACAGCTGCAAACCCTACTTCAAAAAGCGAAAAATATTAACCCTTCCTTGTATATACATATTGGAAATAGACACATTTGTACATAGCCACCTATCATATTTTGAATTCACAAAAAAACCCCGTCGTAAAGATAAATTAGCTCTCCCAGAACCCAAACTAGGAATATATAAATTAAGTCCATATTATAGATGCATTCTCATATATAACAAAATACCTTATAATATAAAATTAGAAACAAAACATAATATATTTAGAATGAAAACAAAAGCACTACTAGTTGATAAGTGTTGCTACTCTGTTAAAGAATACATGTCAGACAATACATTAAAATAGTATCTAAGATATATAGTCTAATGGCAATAAGGTAATGTGTTTATGTGCAATTCAATCATAGAGATACTTGTTGTGATAATATTTTATAAATTCATGTCAATAATAGTTAATTTAATTATATTAAGTGCCCATGTAACTATAAGTAAATAAGTTAATGATATTAATAAGTATGCAATTATAATATGTAATTTTTAAAAGCACTTACTTAAGTATATTGCTACACCCTATCAGTGTTATTTTATTTTGTTATGTGTGCAATTATGAATAAATAAATAAATAAATAGATATACAAAACCTATGAAATATCTCAAGTGCCTAATATAAGTAATCTTGGACAGGCAGTAGGTAGACACGAGTAGGCGCAGGCGCAGATCAGATAAATTATCAAAGATACCCAAAATACACGTAACTACGTAAAATACGTTATTGCGCAAAATAGTTAGTAAGTAGCCCGTTATATATCAGTGATTGATCGGTTTACATATCAAATAGGCATGGATAATAATACTGCCAAAACTTTAACGATTACGCATATATTACGCGATTACGCATAACATTACGCAAGCTCATTTCTGGAAAGAAATGACCTGATTTTATCACAAACGTGATGGTCAATGGTGTCCTCATGTCTTAGGCAGATTCACAGGTTAAATGCACAACTTATTTGTAAGTATATGTAAAATAACCATCAAACGTGTTACTTTAGTGTACCTTATACAGCAAAAGATAAAATACCTAGGTATACTTAAATAATAATACTAAAACTTTAAAACTTCGTATGAATTATAGAGCTATTAAACAAACTCACTATCGAGATACTTTCTACTAATTAAAAAAAATCATGATTCCTGCCACAGACCACAGCCTGACTAACTTTAATATCAAAGGGCCGTAAGTATACCTAATCGGCGTTGCATCTCCGGAAAAAAATGCGTAAGTATGTAATTTCGTTCAAACCAATAAAATTATGTACCGTAAAGGTAATATAAACCTTTAGAACCCGTGTGATTTGTAAAAAAAAACATTCTGGCAAATTGAGAACCTCCTCCTTTTTTTAAGACGGTTAAAAAAGTTTTAAATTATCCGCTCTTTCGTTTAAAGTCGCGTTCAGCCGCATTTAAACTCTTATCACACCGATTTCAAATGTGAAATTTACCTGCAAAAGTAAGATTAATTAAAAGAAAGCTTTTATTATATTATCAATCTTAAATAAAAATATGCGCACATTCATAAATTTTTCCATAATAATTTATATCAAATACTAAACGTGTCTACAATCAGCTGGTTATCAATGTCACTGTCAATGTCATTAGTGTCAAAGAAATTGTCATTTCGCGATGGCCTTACGTGGTTTTTTGTTATTAGCGTTTACAAATATTTCAGCAATACACAATGCGATCTAAATCATTTTCCGTCATTAGTGCCGAGATTATATCGCGAAACAGATGTTCAATAGATTGCAGTGACCATGTTGTTGATAGGTAGGACAAGGGACACGGAAACCATGAAGTGTGAAGTGAAAACGAATTTTCAAACAAAAATGCTTCTAGACAGGTGTAAAACGGTGCTGATATTGTCCAGCGTGATCGGCACGCTCGCGGTAGTGATCTCCTTGCACAAGTTGTTGAGCTATGACGTGAAATTCACGAAGCCATTCTCCCCCATACCAGCTGGGCTATACGGAAATCACTTAGAACCATATCAGGAAGAAGCTCCTCTACCTACAGTGGGAAAGAAACTAGATAAGGCCCGAGATGCTGAAGCTGTGGTTTCATTGAACGCTGCATTGGAAATGAAGAAGAACGGCAAAGCTGACAAAGCTTTGAAACTGTTTCAACATGCGTTCGCCCTTTCTCCCAAACACGCCGACATATTGAACCACTATGGTGAATTTTTAGAGGACACTAAAAAGGATGTAGTAAAAGCTGATCAATTGTACACCTTAGCGCTAACAAATTACCCTGAACACACTGGCGCTTTAATGAATCGGCAACGGACAGCAAGTATTGTTGAAAACCTGGATAGGGAAATGTTGAGGAAGATAGATGAGAAGCGGGATGCACTGTCATCTATACCGGAAAACAACTCTGCTTTAAGGAGAGCTAAAAAAGAAGCTTATTTCCAGCACATATATCATACAGTTGGTATAGAGGGCAATACAATGACCTTGTCACAGACAAGAAGTATTCTAGAAACTAGAGTGGCTGTTGCTGGCAAGAGTATTGACGAACACAATGAGATTTTGGGTTTAGATGCAGCAATGAAGTATATAAATTCAACGCTACTGTATCGTTTGAGAGATATCACTATGGGAGACATATTAGAAATACACAAGAGAGTATTAGGCCATGTAGACCCCATAGAAGGTGGTCACTTCCGCAGGACTCAGGTGTATGTGGGAGGTCACATTCCACCAGGCCCGTCAGATATTCAAAAATTGATGATACAGTTCTTAGAATGGTTAAATTCTGAAGATGCCATGGACTTGCACCCTGTTAGGTAAGGAAATGTAATATTTCTATAAATAAAGCTAAAACAAAACTTTTAATAAACAAGAACTAAGAACAACAAATTTTACTAGAGATAGGTACATATATTATGAATATTGACAAGCTTATTAATTTGTTTTATCGAATCAAAAACTCACTTGAATATTCAGTAATACATTTTGACTGCCTTGTCGGTCTACTGGTAACATGCGCCGCCTAAGGATCAAGAGGTCCAGGGTTCAAATCCCAGGGCGGGCCAAAAATTTCTGGCTGGATATTTCAATATTGATATTACTCAGTAACAGCCCGGAGTCAGGCAGTTGGCGGTTTAATCACCCGCGTGCCTCGAAAAGCACGTTAAGCCGTTGGTCCTTCGCCTGACTTCTTTCCTGTCATGTCGAATTGCTGTCTCACTGGACTATGAGAGTGAAGGAACAGAGAGTGCACCTGTGTTTGCGCACACACTTGTGCACTAAAATATCTCCTGCACAGTTGGCTAATCCTCGTTGAGATGAACTGTTGACTGGCAAAATAAATTGGTAGTGACCCCAGCCTATGTGCCAAGAGTTGTATGGTAGATACTTGTGTTTGTTCTGTGTCTGGATGGTAATGTCTAATGTATTTTTGAGACCACTGTGGAGTCTAATATCCGAAAGTACATAAGCTACTTAACTCAAAAATAGGTCACAGTATATAATGTTGTCTGATATTTATATTTATTATATGCATATGTTTAGCAGTAACAAAAAAGTAGACGACTATTGTGTAGGCGATGCTAGCTAGCCACTTGTCACTTCTTTTTACAACCCAGCCCAGTTTTATTTTAGCTGAATGTGATTAAAGGGGATTGCTGCCCCTTTGACTCTGCCTACCCCATCAGGGATTACGGGCGTGATATTATGTATACTATGTAATCGGTTTCCAGGTACGCAGCGCTGGCTCACTACAAGCTGGTGCACATCCACCCGTTCATCGACGGCAACGGGCGCACGTCGCGGCTGCTCATGAACCTGCTGCTGATGCAGGCCGGCTACCCGCCCGTCATCATCGCCAAGCAGCACCGCCACCTCTACTACCAGCACCTCCAGACCGCCAACGAGGGGGACGTCAGGCCGTTTGTCAGGTAACTGCCGCTTTTTACCTGGAAAATGCCTTACCACTCCATCCGTGGGGGGTAAGTGGTTATGAGGGACTCTACTCATGATAGAAGGGGCCTACCCACTAAAACCTAGCGAATCAGTTGGTTAGGGGGTCTAGGAAGGACACTACGCACGCCAACGATCACCTCCCAGGTAACTAGCGCTAATTTTACTTCCTGTCTCTTGTGACGCGTATGAATAAGGATTTTGTTTTATTTGTCCCTTCACGCCTCGTTAGGAATTATTTATTATATCTATGTAACAGTATTATACAATGTATGGGTGACAACCTCCAGGATACCCGCTTTGCAGGAGACGAAATTGCGTAAAAATAAAACTATTAAATTATTACGCTAATCCATACTAGGTATCTTGGTAAATAAAAAAAGGTGACAGGTGGTCTTACTTATCTACTTGACTATGTTATCAATTAGATATCTATAAATTTAATACAACGCCAAAGTAAGTAAATTATTTATTTGTGATGCGAAGTCTGCAGAATTCCAATTTCCTACACAACTTTGCGAAACCCATTTCGTCAAGTAGATTTCCCTCCGCCACTTTATAAAGTCGTTGTGTAAACTTTTCGCAACGTCAAACGGTGGCAGAAGGAAATTTCTTGGTAAACAAGTTACTTACGCCAAAGTAAATTATGCTAAAGTTAAAAAGTAATCAACTGCTAACGTTTTGTGTCGAATCATATTAGTTTCGATAGGTACAGGGGCTTATCGATGTTTCGAATAACACTGGGCGTATGTAATAATGTTTGTACACACATATAATATTTACAAAGACCGCCACATGTGGCATGAACAGTTTTTCCAAGGTAATGTATTTATGAACAAGTCAACAAGTGGGTCCCGCCAGAATACCAGCGCTCCTGCGGCGTTAGTTTGACGCCGCAGTAGCATAATGCTGAGGCAGGGACCCAATTGGCGCCAATCTGCTTTTTTCTTTTTTTTTTCTACTGGTTTTCCTTTTTTGTACTATTTTGTCCTGTGTATGTATTAACAATTGTGCGTCCAATAAATGTTATTTCTTTCTTTCTTTCTACTTAACTATATGGATACTAGTGTTCTATACTTACTAGTAGTCGATGTGATGATATCCATTCTAAATAACCACTTAAGTGTAGCGTACACTTATACGACAAAAGGCAACAAAATAAGAAACAAAGTATGTAGTTTTATTTTATTTCTTACTAGCTGTGCCAGCGGTGTTACCCGCGTTTATGGTTAATATTATAAAGACTATTTCCGTCATACATGATTTATATGTAACTTTAACCATTAAGGCTGCACACGCTACGGAAGCTTAAAAAACGGAGTAATTTCTCCCGTTTTCCCAACATTTCCCATCACTACTCTGCTCCTATTGACTGTAGCGTGATGAAAAGTATACTATAACCTGCCCAGGAGTATGAAGAATAATTGTACCAAGTTTCGTTAAAATCCGTCGAGTAGTTTTTGTTTCTATAAGGAACATACAGACAGACAGACAAAAATTTTACTGATTGCATTTTTGGCATCAGTATCGATCACTAATCACCCCCTGATAGTTATTTTGAAAATATATTTCATGTACAGAATTGACCTCTCTACAGATTTATTATAAGTATAGATTTTGTTGCTTTTTTGTCGCACGCATCGTGTGCATGTGTTTACCAAGGCTGCTAATCATAAGGATGTTATGCATGCATTGTTATTTGTAATATTGTTAATCGCTCACAAACTTTCAATCTGAATATGGCTAAGATAAAATCTTTGTGTATCTACCTATCGAAAGTTTTATTAATAAACCCATTTGAGACGTAACAAAATTATTTATAATATTACTATAAACTATTAAATATTAGTAAATGCTTATTTCTTTCTTTTCAGATTTATAGCCCAGTGCACTGAGCGGACATTGAACCTGTACTTGTGGGCGACGAGCGAATACTCGCACATGGTCCCAGCCATCGGCGAGCCACACATCCTCACCGGCGAAGGTTTCGAAGAGGACCTTCTATGATCTTAACACTCTTATTAAACGAGGTGTTCCATATGAACTTACCATGAGGCAGTGAAGTCCGGCCTGAAGTCGATTTCTGGCCAAAACTGAAGTAGAAAGTTTACTTAATTTTGAAATGCCAGTAGATATAAATTTGTTTATATTTAATTTATTTTTTAAAACTGCATAACATTGTCGTGACAATCTTGATAAAGATTAATTGCCACCGCGGTGTCATGCCGTTAAAAAATCGTTGATTATAAGTAGGTAACTGCTAGACTTCATTTTCGGCCGACCTTTAAGACGAGATCAGTTGTATGAACTTGCAGTTAAGAATAAATGAGGGTTTGAGGATGGTCACCGACAAAATATTCCCACCCAACTTGTTATTTATTACGACTAAATAAATAGAGTTTGTTATCTAGTAAATAGATGATTGACTCTGTTTCTTCATAGCCTTATAGTTTATTGATAATGAGATAACTCTCTCTCTTCTCCCTGCAAGCTTGGCTTAATATTGTCTTATTCATCAAAATTATTACTGACATTGGATAAAGCACAAATTGCTAGCTAAGTAATATTTCGTGTCGTAATGACGAAACAAATGTGTTCGGATTATTTTATTAAATTAATTCCGTGATTAATTAAAGAATGGAAACAGATGATGATAAAATAACAAGATAATGAGCACCTATGTACATAAAAGCTAATAGGTACATTCAAGAACTCTCAAGTCAACATCATATTATAAAAGTGAATATTATTTCAACATAATATTTTTAAAGTGAACCATTTGACTAAAGGACATTTTGATCACTGTATCCATTTACTGGACACTTTTTTATCTATGACAAAAGACATTTTTTAAGTCAATGAATGCTTAATATTAAACCACCTTATATGCTTCTTCTTTCTGGTAGATGCTAATAGAATACTCTGCAAAATGAAGTAAGCATAATTTTTTCAAAGGTCTGAAAAATAGAGGATTTGGCTCTTAGTTTCGTGATTAAATAAATTAGCTCTCATACGATTATATTAGGTTTATTTGTAAATACTTACTTCCAGTTTGATAGGCGTGCAGGCAGGCCTATTACGTTGTATTATGTGTAAGTACTTAGTTGTGTAATCATATTAATGTCTAATTTTTATTTCAAATGTTGCTTCAAAGTCGATACATACTATATACTTGTTCTGCTGAAAAAACCTTACAGTATTGACAGGTATTTTTTAATCTCATTATGTTTACTAATTATTGGCAAATCCAGGATTTCGGTTCAAAGGGGAGCAATTTTGCTATTTTAAAAAATCCGTCACATGTTTGGGTACGTTTTTACTCCCAATTTGTTTTTGATGAAACGCTTTATCAAGTTACTCCTTGAATCGCTGTGTTTATGGAAAATTATTGTTAACCAAAGATACTACATAGTATTCGGTAGTTAATTGACTATGTTACACGTATTTTTGTACCTATGTATATAGATTTATTTATTTAGTGGCATGATGTGGCGTCCCTGGGATGTACTGTGATATTTTTATTATTACCTATTTATTCTTAATCTTAACTTCCTAGCCATACTCGAAATTAATGAATAATTGTGTAATCAAGAATAAATAATAATTTTGACAATTTTGTTTTGGGTTATCACTTCCATTAAAAAAAATACGTTACCCCCGTAACGACTTTTTGCAAATTTATCGAAACCAATCGGCATTTACTAAAACATTGCTTCACTAACAACTGACGCAATTATTCATAATCTTGAGTCATTTACAATACTTACTACTCTTTGAGATTATCTTTATTTTACTCCGTCTTTTGTTTTGTTCACCACGGGAGGTTAATCAGGTGTCATGCTAAATACAGCTACTTAATCTTTTAAAATAATCACATTACCGATTGCAATGACGTTTAAATATATGGTAGTTATCATTTTGGCTACGCTTTCGCACTATCCGTAATATGAGATACTACCAACTGCGGAATTGCTTAAAAATAACCTCCTTAAGGCTTTCGTTTATTGTCATAAATAAATGACTGGATTACTTACTTGTATCGTCCTAATCTGACCTGCCAAACTAAACTTCATATTGGTCAGAACACTAAGTGCATTATCAAGAAAGATGTTTTTGACAAATATTTTACCCGTATGCTGTTTCAGCCCTGATGTCTCATTTCAGAAAGATAGCAGAACCACTATTCGTACTCAAAACCCTAAACCAGTGGTAATTGCTCTAATATTACTCAATGAACCCATAAAATACAAATATTTGGTTCAGCTATCATAACGTTCCTAAATATATTGCGTATGCTGTTTCAGCCCTGATGTGACATTTCAGAAAGATAGCAGAACCACTATTCGTACTCAAATCCCTAAACCAGTAGGTACTTACCTTAAGTGGGGCAGATTCTACTGAGAAAGCGTTCCACTTTTCCCCACTAGGCGCCTTGGTGGGGCAAAGTGGAATAATCCCAATATTACTCAATAAAAGCATAACGTACAAATATTTGGTTCAGCTATCATAACGTTCCTAAATAGATTGCGTTATCTGTTGCGATGCCGATAAGTATTGTCTTCCTGTTTATTTGGCATAATTTAATATTAAGCCTCGTTACGTTTCTAATGTACCAGTACAAACATTGTCTATTATGATAATAAATTTAGTATACTTGTAGCTTTTTGTTTCATTGCATTTTCACTACACAAAAGTCAAGTTAATTGATACTTATAACTACATGTATAAGATTGTCATAAAAACAACAAAATATATAAATTCGTTAAGTTTTGATATATTTCCGACTGGCTCGATGGCGCATTCGGTAGTGACCCTGACCCATGCGCCAAGAGTTGTGGGTTCGATCCCCACCGAGGACAAACATTCGTGTGATGAATACTTGTGTTTGTTCTGTGTCTGGGTGTTAATATCCAATATTTAAGTATATATTTGTAATACCACTGTTGTTTCTGATATCCGTAATATAAAAGCTTAAGCTACTTACCTAGGATTCAGTTCAATGAATCTGATGTAGTCTGATATATATTTCCGTTGCATATCAACTAATTAATTTATTAGTTCAAACAGGGTACAATAAAACGACAATATCAATTTCGATTAATTTATTATAATGTGCGATGTTAAAATATGTTTATTATAATAAAGCATTTCAACTAGACAACTAGCGAGGCCGCGCCCTCGCGTCCCACACTCGTCCATCACGCACCTTCTATACAAACGAGTCCATCGGCAAACGAGACCTTCACAACACACAGACAGACAGGCCGGCCCGGACAACAGACGAGACAGACGCATGCATACAGGGTCGTACTGGGCCCTCACAAAGTCGGGCCCCGAGAAAATGTCTATGATTTTAAGCCCCTTGCGCCAGGTCCATGAGGGCCCGGCTGACAAACGCTACCACGACTATATGACCAGTCCGACCCTGCGATATAGACGTATGCACCAGAATTGATACAAGATCACAAACTACGCCCGCATCTATACACACATATGTCTGCATCACTAGTTGTAGCGAGACATCCTGTCTATATCCGTCTTGTGCCACATCTCAGTAATACAATTATTTAAAAAAATATAGTAAAGAGAGATTTCGTTCAGTACAATCAAATATCGGCGTAGGCAGCGACTCTGATACAGAGGCGCCGATCTTTATTCATTTATTAATAAGCACTATCTAATAACTTTGTAAGCTACAGTATACATAGTACCTCTAAACGTCAGAAGAGCGTGGCTTCTTTGTACCGGGGAGCGAAGTAAAAACAGGACAAGTTTTGGAATCACGGAAAGCCATGTGTGAATCGACCTTTGCTCCGTCGCATAGTCGGACCGGTGCGGCTTATGACAAATCTGATTTTCAGCCACATCCACAAGTTAACACATTATTAACACATTCTTGTGCAAAAGGAAAGTACGATAAAATTTACACATTTCCATCCAATAATTTCAAACTGCGTTTTTTTATTTAAAAATAATAATAGGAACGTGTTTTACTTTTAAAGCAGAAATGTTTGTTACAATGAATTTCATAATTGACGAAACCATTAAGATAAAGTTCGGGGAATGGAATAAATCAGTCGTGGCAACTAACCCGCGCACCGGGCCGCGCGCGCGACGGAGCGCTAACTCCCTAAACATTATCAACATCAATATTTATCTTCAATACCATTTCTAAACTTGAACTATAGTAGACGGTTATGGTACAGAATACTGTTAGAAGCGAGATATCGTCGCCTAGCACCAGCCGAGCACATACAACCACAACACGGATGTAGTTAACACACCTTTATTTTATTGCTTCACAATATATGAATCATGTTAAATCAACCATTAAAGTGACAGATTTAGAACAACTCCGAAACACGAGAAAGCGCGAACGCACGTTACAGAACACTCGAATAATAATGATTTATCACAACATAATAAATAGTCGCATTACAAAAAATAAACAAAATGAGAAAAAAAATTATTAAATGTACTGACTTGACAAGACTTACAGTTACACGAGTCTTTTAAGTAGTTTTACGCTTTTTATTTATTAAACAACACGTTAGACGTTTTGCATTTTTTATAAGAATGAAGGTATTTTCATTAGACGATAATAGTAAAAATAAATTACAGTTACAGTACAAAGGGCAAGAGTAAAAATCTGTGTATAGAAATTTATCTCACCGGCTCATGTCAGTCTGTTCGTAACTCTAGTAAATAAAACTTGAATAGCCATGCAATATCTACATTATCCTGCGACAAAACCGACGGTTTAAGCCGGTTTTCCCCAGTTAAATTATATGAACGCATTAGGGTATCTTAAACAGCAAATACAGGTGAAAAGAAAACTGTGACCCGTCACATATACCCTCGTACTCGCTCGATCAAGCTTTTGTTAATTCGAGGTCAGGTCACTAAGTTTCCTCCATACATGGGAATGCTATTGAAGTGTTTAGGTTAGGTAATAAGAACACAAAATCACTTAGGCAACGTATCTACAAGGAGCGAATATCCTACGCCTTGTCGATTCTAATATAAGCTTTATCACAATGAAATACGAACGTGCACAGCTAACAAACCGAAGCACGTTGCAACAATAAAAACTATTCCATCAAAACAACGTTTATTTTCGAATCGACAAATGCTTAGCAGATATCCCGCTGTGGAGACGTGCCTCTTCGCGTTCAGTTGTTTCGTCGGCAGAAAGAGACCGCTATACAATATTTATAGGCTCGGCTCCTTCAGCGCGGGGGACGTAATCAAAACACAATGTGTCAACAGTCCTGGTAAGCCTAAGCATTATTTATTATTCGTTACATTACATGTTACATTAACAAGGATGTTAGACTAATAATAAAATTATAATACAACCATGTCAACGTCACCGATATTCGTTTGAGTGCTCTTAAGTTCAGTTGCGCGTATGCCAAAGGGGTCACAATTAAGCTATTGAAATATGGCCACAGCACCCAAACTTAAATGTCGAAGTCAGCAAACCATGAAATCAGGCTTTTAACTTGTCTCCGTGCGGAAATATTCACCGCAATACAAACATATTTAGCCGCCTGCAATACGTAGCACAGTAGGACTTCGCTCGAGCTTAGAGAGTGAAAACAGACAGTGTTTTGACCTCACAATAATGTAACGTCATAAGCACGTACTTATTTAATATTGAATAAAGACATTAACAATTCACAAATAATAAGTTAATTGACTAAGTCATGATTTGCTTCCAAGCAAAGCTTCATATAGCGCTCCGTACTTTACAAGACCTGAATATTTCCGCATGGAGACAAGTTATACATGCCTTATCAAGTAAAATCACCAACAACATTCAATGCCCACCGCACATTACTTATTTTCGTTATTTTTATGAATTTCTTGTACTAATTCAGATACTTTTCCTATATTTAAATTTACCACATTGCTATTTTTATAAAAAATACGGAGACATTATATGTTGTTGCTGATACTAAAATAAATCTACGCCCTTTAGGAATATGGACGCATTTACAATCTCACATAGTCATGATATAACGACAGCAATAACAAGCGACTTGTAAGGCAAAAGATATGTTACCGAATTATAACAAACCTTAAATTTCTTATGTGTAAACGCTCGGCCGCTAATTGGTATTAACAAGTCACCCAGACCTAACTTATATTCACTGGATACATCATCTTCCTAGCGTTATGTCCCGTTCTTAGACGGGGTCCGCTTAGACCATGATCCAGGATTTAGCGAGTCTGGTAATTACATTGAAGCAACTGCCGATCTGACCTTCGTAACCCTTACATAGGGGAACCAGACAATTTTTGGATCATGGTTACAAATTCAAAGTTGTTTGAATTTGCAGGTTTCATCACGATGTTTTCCCTCACCGTCGAGCTAGTGGTATAAATATGTACATAGATTTGAAAAATCTAGAGGTACATGCCCGGGTTTGAACCCGCACTCCTCGGTTAAGAGGCGCGTGTCCTTACCATTGAGCTACCACCGCTCCTTATATTCACTGGATACAAATGCTACAATATAGGGGACGAATGTGTAACTCTTAAGCGTATAACCTCTCATTAAAAAAAACCTTCACATAAACAAGTTACTCAATCAAACGCGATGACTTTTTAATACCAAAAACGCACAAAACGGAGCAAGCTAAATTTCAAAATGTAACTGACAAACAATTTCGTTCACAACATTACGAGTATTACTCCTGCGCACCCATTCAAACTAGACGAGACTAAGACGAACAGTTTCCCACGCGAATATGACTCGTACATCCATTACCGGCGCGGACACCACGGTGCCGCCTCTAATCGTACAGTTATTTACCCTTCATACAATTTAGAAGTAGGCCTTTAGCAGAGTTAAATGCATTGAGAAATTAATAGGTCACTATGTTACGGCGAAGAAATTAACGTAATAACGTCTCTATATAAATTAACATTAATCGCACCAAACAGCGTTGATCTAGAATACACACGGATCGATTTAGAGCACGGACAGCGGCGGACGACGGTCCCTCGATCAAATCGAGTTTCGCTATCGACATCCACCGCCCTTCGACGTAGTTACATAATCAGCGCGTCCCTTTGTGCTTCATAACACTCCCTACAATAAACAGTCTATCGTTTCAACAACACGACGGCACTAGTTTCATCGACAACGTCATTGTATACTAAGCTTTATGATAAGTAGGAAAATATTTGAACAAAAAAATGCTATCACAACTTGCGTCTGAATTTCGAAGTGAAATCAAATAGGCAATTCGAAAGTAGGCCAGCTACAAACTCGCTTCATAACGCACGGATTCATTCGAATACTGATTTATAAAGCACACTGGATTTGAACATCACTCAACCAAGTTGTGACGCGACGTCCGACCGCCGTGGGCGCCGGGCGCCGTCATACCGTCATGTCCCGAGATCTATAGATACAAAAACGATTCCGCAACGAGATTCACCGCGTTTCAAAACCAAACGACACGAAACACATATTTTACGAGGAGGTCTAAACACAAATAGGCTACGCGTTTTCGGAGAAAAACGCCGCGTAGCCTCCAATTGCTCCTACTCAGTCTTCACCGAGGGTGAGGGTGGTCGCACGCGATCAATTCAAACGCGCCCTTGTCTGGTTCAAGTGTAAACCCATCAAGTCGTGCAAACTGAAAAAAGCGCAAGTGCCTTCATGGATTTCTTCGCGAAACGCCTTTTCACAAGAACTCCCACTAGAGGGCGTTGAATTTAGCGTACGAACTATGTACGTTAACTCTGAAATATGAGCTTAAAGATAACGTCACTTCTATTCATCTCTCACCTTTACATCAGAACGTTAAAACGAGATATAAATAAATATAAGTGACGCTATTTCAATTCACTCTAGGACTCGTATCCTGAAACGATTGCTCAAATAAAATTCCAGTTTAAATTAATAAATGTCTCAAGGCAATTCGTACTTTATTATAAAGTATTAAGTACCAATTGTTTTAAAATCGTCGTGACGCTCGCTCACTTGGGCTATCGACCAAAATTGCACTTTATTGCTACGCATCAAAAGTCGCTTTTACTCCGCCGTTTAAGTCAACCTTGAGACGATTAAAGATACGCAGAGTCTTCTATTCTCCACTGGGCACTATAGCATCGTTTCAAAAAACCAGCCAATCAGAGGTCCCGCACACGCCCCCACCCTCCCGTCCAATAGCCGTAAACATCGTTTCAATATACCAGCCTATCAGGGGTGACGCACAGGCCCCGCCGCCAGCCGCTCGCGGCGCGCGGCTAGTGGTGGCGCGAGGGCTGGATGCGGCGCGAGATGTGCTCCTCCTGCTGCATCTTGGAGCGGAACTCGGCCACCAGGTCGCGCGACTGCGCCAGCACCGCCAGCTGCTCGTTCAGCAGCTCCTCCCACTGCGTCGCGTACGCTGCGGACACCACACACACCTTCACAAGTGGTAAGGGCGAGGAATTTACTTTGTAGGTATACGATTTGGTAATGAGCGGTCATGGGACACCTAGAAGCCTCCTAGAGGCCTGAATGGCGACTAAATTACTCCTGAAACTAGATTAATCGTGAAAAACATTAACTACATATTAAAAAAAACTAAGACTGATATTTCAAGGAACTAATGACCGGACTTGGTTTGAAAGCTCGTCCTTCCATTCATCTATCTATAAATACATAGTAAAAAGTTTGATTTCACTATGAAAGCAGTTCAAAATAACATAAATTACAAAACAATAACAGACTACAGATAAAAAGAGTGCAATGTTAATGTCACAAACAATAACGGAACTTAATAACATATAACATTTTAACCACAAAAGATTTGTCGACTGTTCAACACGGCGTTGACATGTTTATGTACGGTACGCAGCATATTCAAAACCAGGTTTTATTATAATATTAAAATCATAAAAGCCCGATATAATGTATTAACAAATGTGTAAATTTAGATCATCTATAATTCTGTACAAAATACCGAAATTCATACAATATTTCCAGTCTGGCTCATGACACAAAACAAAATTACTATATTGATGGTAATACTTGGTTGGTATATATCAGATTAACATTTAATCTATAAATAAACTGAATATTACAACAGTTAATTTGATGTAGTACAACCAATTAATTATTCATATTTATTAGTATATTAGGATTATTAGTTAGATTACTTAGTTATTAATTTGGAATAAAACACCTGACGTTGAGTAAAACCCAAAAAAGATACCAGATTACCAGATTACATATACCCAATATTAAATACATAACAAAAAAAAATAAAAAGCACCCTTGCACGATTTCTTAATACAGCCGCAATTCATTTCACAATTATAAAACATAAAAAATCCAAGAGATTTTGATTAATTTTAGACTCGACTTTGGTTAAATTTCGGCTGTCTTGTTACTGAACCAATCGACCCGACGAGCGACAGCGAGGCGACGTGAGAAGCGATGGCGGTGGTAGTTTGTGATGTAGCGACCGGGGACATCTATCAAAGGCCTCAATTTGCATACTTCAAAACATATTTTTTTAATATTTCTAAAGGTAACCACACAAAAATTCGGCCTAATAGTAATAGTAAATTAGTCCGTCATTAATCAATAAGTGGTAAATTTCATGACAAATAAATGTATCGATTGATTTCATGTCATAATCAAAATATTATTAATGAAATCACAGGCAATAAAGCAGAATTTATTCAGGTGGAAAATTTCGAGAATAACGACAATGTAGAAAAAAAAATGCGTTTTTATTACCATTGCAATTTTCAGAATCAGTGATATACATGACAAGAATTAAAATTAATATGCCTGTTGTCGAAACTTCAAGTTTTAGTTTTAGTTACGGCGACAGCAAATTCTAATCAAATGTTATCGGAGACTACCACTTTTTGTGGGAAAGAATAAATACACCTAGGTACTTAGCCAAATGCCATTCGTTAATTCGCAATACGAGCGATAGCGAAGTTCGAAAACGAATCGCTGGCTCGCAATTGGCTAAGCACCCAGCTAGGCTCGTTTGCCTGTTTCAACGTCACCCTAAAGCAATGCAACCTGAGACCTCAGACTCTCCCCCATGTAGTCGCAGAGCGATCAATGGTCGGCGGTGGCGTGACGCAATCGACGCAATCGACGCAAACCTATTATGGTGCGCTTGCGCGGCCGGCGCAGCTGGCGCCCGCCCGCCGCGCGCAGCCGCTTGCGCCCCGCCGCGCCGCCTGCGCGTGCGCATGCGCATGCAGCCGCAACAAACACACGCTACATTAGTTCACACGCGAGGAATTAAGGCCTCCTCTGAACACTACAATACTTCACAGGACCAACAACATCAAAGCTTCCTTCGCTATACTAGGCACAAATAAAAGCTGCGGAGAGGCAGGGTAGTATAATAGAATAAGTAAAGGAATCTAGATACCCCCTCAATGTGATTGAAACATCATGCCAATTGCACCTAAGATTACATGCAATCAAAGTGGACGGAAGTAAACACTGAAAAAGATATCTCTCCCCCATGATTATAATCACCCACCCCCCGCATTATTCAATATTTAAAAAGGGGCCCTCAGATATAGTCATGCTCATGCAGCTTATTGTACACAAACAAGCAAGCAGTCTTACGGCGTCGTAAGCATTAAAGAAGAATATAAGAACAGTCAAAAACATTGCATAACGGCGCATGAGGCTTCTTTGGTCTCCTTGTACAAAAAACATGGTTGCCGCAATACATACAATAGATGGTCACTATACTGCAGGTAGTCGGAGATGGCCTTGCGGTTGTCGCTATACAAGACGGGCGACTCACCGTCCTGGTCGTAGTCGACGTCGCGCGTGATGGCCAGCAGCTGGGTGCAGCGCTGCAGCGCGTGCTGCAGGTAGTCGGAGATGGCCTCGTGGTTGTCGCTATACAAGACGGGCGACTCACCGTCCTGGTCGTAGTCGACGTCGCGCGTGATGGCCAGCAGCTGGGTGCAGCGCTGCAGCGCGTGCTGCAGGTAGTCGGAGATGGCCTCGCGGTTGTCGCTATACAAGACGGGCGACTCACCGTCCTGGTCGTAGTCGACGTCGCGCGTGATGGCCAGCAGCTGGGTGCAGCGCTGCAGCGCGTGCTGCAGGTAGTCGGAGATGGCCTCGTGGTTGTCGCTATACAAGACGGGCGACTCACCGTCCTGGTCGTAGTCGACGTCGCGCGTGATGGCCAGCAGCTGGGTGCAGCGCTGCAGCGCGTGCTGCAGGTAGTCGGAGATGGCCTCGCGGTTGTCGCTATACAAGACGGGCGACTCACCGTCCTGGTCGTAGTCGACGTCGCGCGTGATGGCCAGCAGCTGGGTGCAGCGCTGCAGCGCGTGCTGCAGGTAGTCGGAGATGGCCTCGTGGTTGTCGCTATACAAGACGGGCGACTCACCGTCCTGGTCGTAGTCGACGTCGCGCGTGATGGCCAGCAGCTGGGTGCAGCGCTGCAGCGCGTGCTGCAGGTAGTCGGAGATGGCCTTGTGGTTGTCGAGGACCTCCTCCTCGGCGCGCTGCATTTCATCGATGGCCTCGTGGAACGTGTACATTTCTGCTGACATGTCGCCCTCCTGCAAGGAAACGAACTACGTTGTAGAAGAAAACTCTCACTACAGTTAATATCTGGGAGGTAACCGAAATTAATCAGGTTGGTCTTATCATTGTAACTGTTGGCTTTTTGTTGACAGGACCCTTCATAATGTGATACGTATGTCAATTTGTTCTGAAAACTTACCAATGAGTGTGGTGACAAGACCGTACGTCACAGTTACGTCATCTCTTGGATGTTTTAATTCAACAAACCTTATTTAAAAATCCATCTTCAGAAGTGAACGTTATACTATTGAGTCCTCAGACTTCAAGAAGTCTCCGAAAATAGGTTACTATACACCAGATGAGCACGCCTTTTTCCAAATTGATACACTAATTCCCTAGTCCTAAACTAAGTTTATAAGCTTGTGCTATAGATACTAGGTAAACGGATAGAAATACTTAAATACGTTTTATAAACATTCAAGACTCGAGTACGAATATCCACATTCATCACACAAACTATTTGCCCGGGATTCGAACCCGCGACCCTTGGTTTCGTGGCCAGGGCCTCTGACCACTCGACCAACTGGCCCAGTCAAAATATTTCCTAGTTCCATACACTACAGGGTGCTCAGCCAAATGCGCGCCAGGAGTTAGTTCACGATTTGTCCACCCGGACAAGTATGTGGCGCGAATGCGACCGTTAGCGAAGTTCGTTATGGAATCGCTAGCGCGCACTCGTCTAAGCACCCAGATCCATGTGATATTGGTAGCGGATGCAACGGTCGCAGGTCCGCGGGCGCGCACGTACGTTGAGCGAGCGCAGATGCGCCAGGTCGTCGTGCGCGGGCTGCATGTCGACGTCGGCGAGCGGCGACTCGGCGCGCCGCGTGTCGCTCGTGCCCAGCTCCTTCACCCTGCCGACCAACCACACACACGGGTTACCTTTATCCTCTTGCGTTTACATTATACTGGCCGCCCGAAATTGAATAGGCTAGTTGACTCAAAAAAAAAATAATTGCCCATTGGATAAAAAAAAATATATTGAGTACGTATTTTTTTCTTTTGTTCAGTTCCCCAATACAAGCGCCCAACTCCAGATCTTTTAAAGTGCGTATCATTGTATTTTTTGAATTTTAGATAAAGCAAAAAATACGTATTTAATATTCATGCTTAGGTTTATTCTACAGATATGCCCCTACACTTTGCCATGGTTATAACTGAAGACAGTGTAGAAATGTTCAATCAATAAAACTGTCATCATCCACACCCGGGAGATACAATAAGCTAGATGACCAAAAAATTCTGTTCGTCCGTCAGTTAGATTATAATTTAGTTTTGGAGTGGGGGCTTGCGACATCACTATTTTAAAAACAAAATAGTGATGTCGCAAGCCCCCACTCCAAAACTTTGATGACCTTTATCATTGTGATTTTTCTTTATTTGATAAAGCGAAAAATATGTGTCTAGTATTTTTGCCTAATCTAAATAACGGACTCAATAGAATTATAGTTTTTTAATGCAGTCATCATCCCTATTAAAGCAAAATTGCGGCAGCATTAGAAGAGCCATACTGCCCTCTCACCCCTAACATCGTCTCCGTCTATTTCCCGTCCACAGTGCGTGTGGCTCACCTGTCGGCGTATCTGAGCGTGTTGAGCGAGTGCTCGCAGGAGGACATGGCCGGGGAGATCATGGCGATCATGCAGGTCCGCGACTTGTCGCCGATGAAGCTGTCGCGCAGCACCTGCGTCAGCTTGGACACGCGGAACGGCAGGTGGTTGTTGCCCTTCATGCCCAGCGCCCGGATGCACTCCTTTAGCGCTAGTAGTGATTTGTTTATCTCGGCGCTTTCCATGCCTGTAAACATTCAGATTAAGGTTATATAAATTGGACTAAATTTGAAAATCTAATCTAACCCAGCCCATTGTCCCATGTTGGTCTGGGACTTAAAAAGAATGTCCCATCTGTGGTTCTTGCCTAGCATGTCGTAGAAGACGACTAATAGTGTATCGGGTTTTGGGTATGTGATTGTGTGGGCGACAGGCTAGCCATTTGCCACCACTTTCTCATCTAACCTAGCCCAGTTTTGTTTCTGGCTGAATGTGCTTAAATGGGCTTGCTGCCTCTTTGACTCTGCCTACCCCTTTGGGGATTATAGGCGTGATGTTATGTTATGTTTACGTTATGATTTTGAAAAATACTTCACTTAATTTGCTAAGAGTTGTTATCTTGTCTACATATCTACGAGTATACCGTAACTCCCGTAGTGCTCAAAGGTCCAGATGGAAAATTGTGAAAAAGTAGTGACAAGTGGCTAGCTTATCGCCTATACAATCACATACCAATTTACCATTAGTTACCTTTTAGTCAATGATTTGGCACATTCTTTTTAAGACCAACATGGGACATATACTGGTCTTAAAATCGCTAAAGGATCTTATTGCTTCATGGAACCCATTCGGATATTGCGAAATTGTAATATAAGTTCAAATGGACATAACCTCCTCAATAATGCCAAAAGCAGAGTCATTGAAAAGTATCACTTTTTTGCTCAAGAAATTTTCAATCACCTGGATACGTAAATGCAGATGTGTACGCGCACATACACGTCTGTTCAAGTCCGTTCACGCCTACATGTTTCTTGTGTTTGCAACTTTTGGTAAAAAGAATTGACCAAGCGTAGCACAGCGGAATGTAGTGTGAGGAAAGCGACTCCCTCGTTAGGTCAGAGCGCGACAGGGGGAGGGTGGTCTATGCTAGTGTACAGTAAGCAGGCGGCGGGGCGGACTCACGCGTCTGGCGGTTGGCGGAGGAGGTGTCCGCGCCGCGCTCGTTGCCGGCCAGGTCGATGAGCGAGAACTTGCCGTGCACGCGGTGCATGCCCGGCGACCGCACCACGATCTGGAACACGGCGTGCGACCGCGACGAGTTCGAGTTCGCCGACGTCTGCGCAAACACACGGTATATATATATTATTTATTTAGTTATATTAGTCACAGCATCTGTTACACATGGGTGTGGAGTCGCTCGCGAGTTTATGGAGTTTCAGATTTTAACTGCTATAGGCAACTATTCTGTTACCAGACTAGCTATATCCAGGATGATGGTCTAAGCGGACCCCGCTTAAGCTCGGGACATAACGCTAGGAAGATGATGAAACTTACTGATTCTAGAAGTATGATACATCGGATGTTGACTAAACACAGGACCACAGAGTAATAATATACTACGTACAACAAAGGGTCACTGCCCATACTTGAAAAGTTACTGTATATATATATATATATATATATATATAACTCGCGCAAGATCAGCGACAGTGGTGAGTAATTGGAACTACAGCTAAGTTTAGTCTGTTTGTCAGGAATAATACAAGATGCCGCTACAAGCACAGGTTAGTTATTCCTTAGTAATAATACGCCATCTGTGTAAAATTCATGGTTTTAAAACAAATATTATTTTGGTTTGTTTCTAAAGAAAATATTTTATATTGGTGTTTTTCACCTAAATTTAATAAATTATCTAAGAAATGACGTAAATAACTTATTTTATTAAAAAATCATTTTTTTAAAGTGAAATCATAACGTTTTTATTCGGTTTTATCTCTCAATCGGTCTAAATGGTGCCTGTAGCGACATCTGTCTGTATCAAGTCTATACGAAATCTAAAATGTATGTGAGTGACGCGTCATGCACAGGACATGCGCTAGAATGGTAAAACAAAGCGAAGTGTTCCGGCGCACCTGTCCCGAGGTCCGCGCGGCGTTCCCGTGGTGGATCAGCTTGAGCACCTCGTCGACGTTGTCCACGACCTTCTCGGTGAGCCCCACGATCTGCACCTGCTGCTTGCCGTCCTCCAGCACGCGCAGCTTCGCCTTGTCCGCCAGCAGGTCGAACACCTGCGCACGCCGACAGTGACAATAGCAGAATGGCAGAAATGAAAGCAAGGGGCGGGTATCTGAACTTTTGCAACGATAACTATTAAGCTGACAATATATAGTTAGAAACAGTTAATAGACAATAATCAGCCTACCCCGCTAGGGAAATGGCGTGAAGTTTGGTTAGTTAGTTAGTTAATGGACGCGCCAAAAGATTTCTGTTTCAATTTAAAAAAAATCATATATCAATATAAAATCAAAAAAATCATAAATAGTTTAAAATAAATTCTTATAAATAGCCAATAAATATTATTATGGTTAGAGTACGTTAAAAAATATTTAGCTATTATTTAGACTTAGTTTAAATCCAGTACTTAAAAACTAGGAACTTTAAAGAGTTCAAGATCGCGTCATGTGGATTCATCATTCCACAAGGACATTACAAATGAGCCAGTTAGTATGTGACGGTACCTTCCCGGAGTATATCTCGAAGAAGGAGGCGGAGACGATGAGGTTGAGGGGCTTGTACTTGGGCGACTTGAGGTACGCGAACACGTCGCGCGCCGCCATCGCGTAGATGCCCTTCTTGCAGTCTTGCGTCTTGCCCTGACGAACGAACGTACAAACACATCATTGATACACATAATGATACTGGCAAAATCAAAAAACTCAAAAATATCTTTATTTCACTACACGTCGGTAATTAAAATATGTGAGCCCTTTATTTTAAGATTGAAAAACTGTGAAACGTAATAGAGTATAGAGTACTCCATCGTTAACCAGATAAGCGCTAATTTGTCGAGTAATCAATCATTCTTATTTCGCATTTAGTCTTTAGGTTCTTACATTGACGCCTCTCTTTTTCAGGATAAATCGGTATAATAATGTAGTTTGTAATCGATATTTTTGAGTTACCGTAAAATAAATACACTGTGCTAAACTAAATCTTCCCTTTTTTTTCAAAAGGGTCCCAATTTATTTTTTTGGTTAGTTTAATTTTTTTCTGCTCAGAAAAGCGATAGTAATAACAACTGGTGTTCATGAAAGTTAAGCTGGACCTATAAGCATTTTTCACCATACATTGCAAACCTGAAATTCGTCATAAAAACTGTATCGAATTATTTAAGGTAAATAAACGTAATTTTCAGGATTCAGTCAATACTACGATGATCTCTATTTAAATACACGATAAACTCCAGTGTCCACCGTACCTGGAAGTCTCCGCCCATAGTGTGCGTCTTCCCCGAGCCGGTCTGCCCGTACGCGAAGCACGTCGCCATGCCGCCCTCGAATATCGTCTGTACCAACGGTTTTGCCGTGTATCTGCAATACAAACGTTCAGGACATGAGTTTCGCTGGCTTTCATCATGTACAAAACTCATACTAAAACTCTAAAAGATAAACAACTAGCTTCCTGTACAGGAAGCTAGTTGTTTTATACATACGTACCAGAATATATTGTGACTAAATGAATAATAATAAACATGAATCCTAAGAATTATTATGCTATCATTTTGGGATGGCAATACGTAATCTATGTTTTGGGAAAATGCACATTTATGTTTACAAAAACAATTTTTGTAAACATAAATGTGCATTTTTAAAATCATTTATTATTTACAGTTTTGTTTTTTTCTATTACCACTTCTTCCTAATTTTCCAACTAACCCAACTCTAACATTTTTTTTTTACTAAATGCGGTTTAAAAACCATTTTTGCTTCTTGGGCTCTGCCTACGTGGATTGCGGCCGTGATGATGTGATCATGGTGGTATTTTTTATTTTTATTTTATATTACTAACTGAAACTTCACGCCATATGGCACGATCCTTACACACCTCACCATTATTTTATATTTCCCCAGGGACTGGCGTGACATGTGTCATATTTTATGTTGAATGGTTTACTCACTTGTAAACAACCTCATTGGTGCACGAGTCGTCAAAGGCGTAGTCGAAGCGGAACTTCTGGTTCTCGAGGTACTTGGTGAGGTCCACCTTGTTCTTCGGCTCGTGGACTATCATCTGGTCTTTCGTGGGGACGCTTATCACGTCCACCTGGCACAACAAACGTAGACCAATTGCAGTAAGAAATATTGAAGAGTATTCAAACGTAAATATAAATTCTCAAATTTTTTTACGATTATAAACAGCCATGACTCGAGTACAAATGTCCATGTTCATGACACGAAACATTTTCCCCTAGCGGGATTCGAACCCGCGACCCTTGGTTTCGTTGCCAGGGTCTCTGACCACTCGACCAACGGGCTTGTCAAATAGTTCATCTGTCAATTCTGTATACATATTATGTACGAAAAAGATGCTTAAACGGCCCCGTGCCGAATTTCAACGAAAAAAACAGGAGTACGTTGGAAATGGTTGGAATTAATTGAATGAGATATAAGTACATTAACAATTGACACTGCAGTCGGAACGTTGTCCCGTAAGGCCGATATTATTATTTTATTAATTTGAACAACATAAACTAATTCGTTTGAAATCCCTCTTTTTTTCGTACTTAAAACTTTTACACGGTAAAATGAATAAATCCGCACCTCCTTCTTAGTGAGCTCCTTCTTGTTGAGCGGCCGCTTCCTGACGCAGACGGTGATCTGGTGGTCCTCCACGGGCTCGTTGCCGGTCAGCGGGCGGAACTCGATGCTGTTCTGGTACTCGCGGATCATGGCCAGGAACTCCCAGTTCGGGTTGCCGGGGTCCATGTTCATTAGTGCTTCCTGGAAACGACAACACAAGTTAATATTAAGAGTGAACTTTTTAATATTTATGTCGTCTCAACCAAGTTCATCGATTGAGTAGAGCAGTTTTAATTAAAACAAGTTGATGCAATTTTATTTTTATTCTATTCGGCAAGTTAAACTTAGTCTCGTCCACTAGTCTAACGTAGTGAAATAGGGATGTTGACTGGCTAGTCAATTGAGATACTTTTTAAGAGCTGTCAAAACGAAATCACTTCATAGATTTTGTATGGGCTTGTCAACGTGTGACGTCACTAGTTTGTATAGTCAAGGGACTTAATATTAAGCAGTTTTTGTAAAATTAAAAATCTTAGACTCAATATAATTGAAAATCAATAAGGCTTAACAGCATACTACGATACTTTCTTTTCCAGAATTGATATTTCAAAATTAAATATAAATGGTGTCAACATCCCAATTATAGGTCTACGTTTGAAGGACCCGGATCCGCCAAGTAATCCGATAGGTTCTCTCATACAGGTGATACAGGTGCAGTAGTATGCGCGACTCGCCTTCTCCTCCTTGAGCTCGGCCTGCCGCTGGCGGCGCTTCTCGCGGTTCTCCTTGAGCCGCTCCACCTCCTTGACGACGTTGGAGCGGCGCACGGCGCCCGACGCGACCGCGTGCGGCACCGACACCGTGCTCGACACGCCCGCCGCGCGCGCGCCGCCCACGCCCGTGTGAGGCGCTGTGAACTAACGAAACAGTTGGCTTACTTAACAATTGGCGTTCAATGAGGGTTTTTTGGATTAAAACATCCAAAAGATGGCGTAACTGTGACTTGCGGTCTTGTCACCCTCCTCATTGGTTAGTTGTCAGACCAAACTGACATGCTATCAACAAGGAGCCAATAGCGACAGTGGTAAGACCACAAGACTCCCTCGCGCCATCTGGCGGTTTTTGTATTTTTAAAAGCCTCATTGGAGTCATATTAGTAATACCCTCTTAACCGATTTCGGCCACGAGACTCACGAGCTAATCTCAACGAAGATCAGCGAGGAAAATATTAACAGAATGGCAAACTGACATGACTGGGAAGAGGTTTGGAGCAGGACCAACGGTTTAATTTGCTTTTCGGAGGGTGAAAAACGCCAGCTCTCTAACTCTGGGCTGGTTTTCAGTACCGAACTTGATACACCCTGTCACAAATCTTAGGCTGACCCAGAAATTGAACCCAGGACTCTCTTGGTCTTTAGACTCGATATCAAAAGACTAACAACATTGAACCACTGCATCGCAAAGTCTACCTACTCTCATTTTAACGGTCAGTCATCTCAACCTTATTTTCATGATGTAGTGTGTGGAAAACTCTAGATCCAGGATCACCTCTTTGGTGGGGTTGTTGTGCAACCGCCGCTGCAGGTGGGGCATGTAGGGCGACTGCTGCAGCCCCTGCGCCACGGACGCGGCGCTCGGCGTGCTGCCCGACCGGGAGCGCCCGCCCGACGCCGGGGGCTACGGGAGAGGACCGAGGATGGGGAGGAGGAATTATGGGAACTAGGAAACTGGGTACAGGTCGGCGGTTTTCTATCGTCAAGGTATTAGGACTGGCAAATTACCAAGTTGTTGACTATACTTACTATGGGAGTGGAAAACCGAGGACGGGTGGTAGGCTCGGCGATTCTCTTTCGTCAACGGATAAGGATTGGTATATCTCAAAATGACCGAGTTGGTCACTGGTTTGATGGTAGTGCCCCTTCCCTATGCTCCAAGAGTTGTGGGTTCGATTCCCACCCAGGACAACAATTGTGTGATGAATACTTGTGTTTGTTCTGTGTCTAGGTGTTAATCTCATATTTACGTATGTGTTTGTAATACCACTGTTGATTCTAAAATCCGTAACACAAGTGCTTAAGCCACTTAGCTCGGAGCCAGATCAATGTATGTGACGTTGTGGGATATTTATTAATATTTATTTACTGTACCACTGTCTATTGGATCATAAGGTGGTCATTATACCATTATAGTATTACGGCTATTTCTGGTAATAACTATACAACGGTCTATTAGGGCTTCTAAAAATTCAAGTCTGAATAAATTGTGCTGTATGGAATTATTGGATTATCAAAATTCAAAATTAGGAACGCAGGATTCAGGCACCGCACTTTTTACCTATGTTCTGTCACGGTATGAATGACCCACTCTCTTGTTTCAGATTAAGTTTAGTAGACCTATCAATTCTAAATCAATTAATTCGCTATAAGCATTGTCTACAAAGACAGGCATGAACAATTCAATAAGGCACCTCTTGGTCCGAGGATGATCCTCAATTCTGATGCTTCATTTATTGCGATGTACCTGCTGCGTAACCCTGGAGTTAGGTGGTGGCTGTTGCGGCGGCTGTTGTGGCGGGGGTACGTTTTCGGCGCCCCTTCGCCCCGTGGTGTCGCCCCCGTGCCCATTCGTGTACGCGCCTCCTGCATTCGACAACCGCATCTGGTTGTTGCGGGTGACACGAGATGGCGCTGGAATTTGAAAATAACAATAAATATAATTCGACTTGGAAAATTCACGGCAATGCTGAAAAACGCAACTCGTGTAATGATAAACTCAGTACATATATGTGCATTTAACAATTGTTAATTTTCAATATCTTACAACCTTACCACACTAGCGTTTTTTGAACATTTAAGGCTTGTAAAGTGTCCGCTACAGTTGCTTATTTACGCGCGTAAAAATATTTATATAATTGCTACATTGCTTATTTATGCGCGTAAAAATATTTATATAATTGCTACGTTGCTTATTCACGCGCGTAAAAATATTGAGAGACTATCTTACTAAAAACATCGCAACCCATGAATGTTCAGAAATCAACAACTCAAAAAGCTACTAGTGTGATAAGGCTGAAAATCGAGATCTCTATGACGAGATTAACGGCTATAGATAGCCTACGCAACTTAATTAGTCAGCCATAAAATAATTTCAAAGCACTTGACTCTTATCATCTGAAACAGCGTATTTTCCCACCGTACCTCAATGATTGGATGCACTAAAGTATACATGCTCATTACTTCGAGACTTTATTTGGAGGAGTGTCTCCAAATACAGCATCGTAAATCCAAAATTACTGTGCGAAACCGTTTACTGTACCACAAAACCAGACCCGCTCCTTACAAACTCGTTCAAGTTCGTGAATCATATGACAGTGACGCAATTTAATACTCGAACTGAGCCGAGACCTTTCTAAAAACCGCAACAGAAATAAAAAAAAAAACCTAAATATCGATCGAGCCGAATGCGAACCTAATGGTGCATAAAGCGAAAACAACTAGAGAAGCCCTTGTGAAAACTCGAGTGCAAGAAACATCTTTGTTGTTCTTACGTGACTTTTTTTCCGGTTCCACTTCCATCGCATTCGGCGGTTCCTCGGAGGGCGATTCTGTAGTCTCAAACGCCTCCATAGGAGTGCTAACTTCGCTCGAGTCGGCAACTCGCCTTCGACATCTTAGCCATGAACAACACATCTTCGGCAATTATCAGTCTTTCCTTTCTCTATGTATTTACTTTGGTCATTACATTAAATATTTGGCATCTATTTTGAAACTGTATCAAAGCGTAAGGTGATATGTACTCTCCTGACAGACGAATTGTCCGTAATGGCTGCGATCTGCGTTGGCGCAAGGCAATCCTGCGCCTGCGCCGACCGCCATATTAGGATCTCTTTCCGTAGTCAAGGCAATGAACCGTGACGCATACGCTCCGAGTACGGTCGTGCGCGAAGGTGAAATTGCATATCAACCGCGCTCATTACTGAAAACCTGCTTTACGCACAATTTAACATATCAACAGCGACCTTACTGACCTACAAGTAAAGACTATTAGGTCGACGGTCACCTTATGCATCAATTGGAAAAGTTATTTACGACTGCTACGACGGATTTTATTTTTACATCAATGTCGATTAAGTTATGGACACGACCGGCTACTATCTACATATCGCGCAAGACAGACAAGTGGCCAGTTAGAGGGACCAATTCCGTTATACTTTTCGCATTTATCAAAGAAAAAGATTATGATCGAACCAAAATAGTAGAATCACTGAAAACACTAGCGTGAAATCCGTGGGACTAACACCGATGTAACTGAACAACTGAAGGCTGGTAGCGAGCTAGCAAGCTGTCGTTCATCAATTACTAGAACTATCGCGAGGGCGAACAAAATTGGAAATAATAGTCGTCCATTTGGGTTCATTAATGTCTTTTGTCCGTCACATTGATGAAACATTTATTATGTGACGCGGAACCGCGGAGGTTTCGATCGATAGGCCGAGTCGACTTGAACTTGACAACACACAAACATATGGACATACTCTAGTGTCAGTACGATGAACTTTATCGATTAGATAGATGATAAAAGATTGACAACCTAGAATTGGCCTACAATGCATTTATATAGACATTAATATTACAGTGGTAATACGATATGAATACTACAATTAAAGAGATATGCCCATTGATATTTTATACAAATAGAAATAAAAACACGCGAACGGTCTACAAGAAGCGCATTGCCTGAAATAAACTGAACCAGCCAGCATGATGGGATCGGCTTCTTCCATTTTGTTTTCTGATCGCATTTGGCGCATGGTGACGTGTACCTTGACGACGGTTGGTATGCAGATAAATAAGGTTCGGTCGTCGCCCTTAAGAGCACCCATTTTCATGAAACATCGATTGAATCCAAACGCCGATACAATCGAAATACATTCAATTCAAAGTGTAATGTAATGGCCCATCAGGATATTGTTTTATGAAAGATCCATCTAGGCCTTTCTTGCTTACAGGTAACAAAAGCGTAAGAGACGAATCCTTGAATGGAAACTGCATAGCAGAATGCAACGCGAACGCAGCGAAGGCAATGAAGCCTACGTTTATTGTTTATGTAAACTATTATTCACACAAGACAATAACACTAATGATAAAATCAATTATGAGCAATCAAAAGCTGGCTCCGTGCCAATTTAAGGGTCTGAAACCGCAGAAATCAGATTTTTTTTTTCTTTTTACATGTTAAGTTACAGTACATACAATGCAATTGAATATTAATGCAAACCAAACAAAAAAAAAGGGGGTTGATATGATTAAGAAAAATTTATTATATATAAGTAAACTATTGGCGTTGACTGTACGGATGAATATAAAAATAGAGTTATCATTAATTACCTCATCTAATTCGGCAAATGAGGACGGTATACATTCAAGAACAAAGTAATTAAACAAGTTTGATAACAAGTATGAAAAACAATTAGAAATAAAAACGATCACGAAATAATTGTATTATACCTATACAAGATCTATAACCGACATTAAAATTTGTCTCTATGTACATTTCACACATTTCTACAGCATAACAGAAGATGGATTATAATCAATTTACAGTGTATTAACAATTCTATGTGAAATGAGGATTTCCAAAGTACAACGACCCCGATAAATTATTCTATTAAAAGTTCGTCTGTGTTTCAATCACACTTCCAAAGTCAGTCAAGTTGTTACGGTAGCAAATCCGCCTGAAACGACTGTAGCTGGAGTTCGCGTGGAAACATCGAAGGATTCACGGAAGAAACGCTGTTCTTTACTGCGGTTATTGTGCTCAATTACGTAAGAGACGAAGAATTATTGGAATGTTAGATAATGAAATTGTACCAGTGCGTTGGTATGTTTTTGTGCAATAGTTAAGTTGATTATAAACAAATCCTCCATTCATAGGTCGGTTGATTGTAATGATGACGTAGCTTTAGACAAATGTCAATTCTACGGTAAGCCACTTCTATATTGATACCATACATTAATAATTTCGTTCTCGTTTCATGAGAGTTGCAAGCAATAGGTTTTCGCCCTTACTACAGGAGGAGAGTACCTATAAAAAAAAATAATCAGACGAATTGAGAACCTCCTCCTTTTTTTGAAGTCGGTTAACAAACGAGTCCTAATACGCACATTCCATCTAACTACAATATCCACACTGATAGCACTTACCGGCGTACACGCTAGGTGTGTTTTCAACAAAGGTAAATAAATATGGAGTGCGATGGCAATGTATGACCCTTTTTCATGGCCGGTAAGTACACAGGCACATCTAGTTAGACGGGTATAGTAGATTAGCTTTAACCAAGTCGACCACGTATCACATAGCCATCTGAGCAGGGTTCAACCGCAAGATTTATTCGCTTGACCTGGAGGTGGAGCCCGTTATCCAGATCCCGGCACGTACGTATCCGCGAACGTAACGTAAGTGGGCACTTCCTAGCTCTTGTGCGCTATCTGATCTGCTCGCTCGTGGGAGTAGGTTAATTACTTACATGAATAAATATGGGAAGTATTGTTGTTTGATAGGGTTTGCGTAAATATAATTTCATGTTGATACGTACCCTATCTTAGGGTTACGAAGGTCAGATCGGCAGTCGCTTTAATGTAATTACCAGACTCGCTACATCCTGGATCATGGTCTAAGCGGACCCCGTCTAAGCACGGGACATAACGCTAGGAAGATGATGATGATGGTGACGTAAAAGACGAAGCCTATTACTGGCAATGGACGAATATGGGTTTTCAAAAATACAAAAACCGCCAGATGGCACGACGGAGTCTCGTGGTCTTATCACTGTCTCTATTGGCTCTTTGTTGACAGCATGTCAGTTTGGTCTGACAACTAACCAATGAGGAGGGTGACAAGACAGCAAGTCACAGTTACGCCATCTTTTGGATTTTTTAATTCAAAAAACCCTAATTTTGACTGATGACCATGATGACGTAAAGTAAGTAGTAGCTGATAAGCTACAGTAGTCGGTCCTATTCTACTAGGTGCCTTCGTCACTGAAAGTTAAAATTTTAAAGTCATGTCAAAGTCGTAATACTTAGCCACCGTCATCCTATAGGTAGCCGAGGGTCACTTAGAAGCTTGGCTTTCCTTTAGGTCACCATTACTTTGAAGAGTTGAAGACGATACAATATTCCACTAACCCAAAAGAAACACAAATTAGCTTATCAATCCACACCACTCGACTCATATTTCATCCATTCGTATTCGTTACAAAGGGTCTTTGTCATGGTAATAGCTTATATTCATTGCCTGAAGATTTCGCATCCACTTGAGCTTCTTTCAATGCCAAAATAACTGTTAATACTACCCACTAATTCTTCTCAAGATAAACGCTAAACCAGCCTTTCAGACAGGGTAATTCAACAAAGTCCCGCAACTTCATAATTCCTACCTAACTCGACAAACACTTCGTTATTATTCAACAAACTTCAAACAGCTTTACGAGCTTTCAACTTCATGAAAACAAAAGCGGAACTTCCGACAAAGACGAACGCATTACACATTTAGGGACTCTGCACACGGCCTCTTTTTAATAAGTCGACGGCACGCGTCTCACGAACGCGCACCCACAGCGCTGTAAATGACCAGAAAGCAGATTGTTGGGTTTGAATCGACTTCATTTCCAATTCAAAAATATCTTTATTATAATAGGCTTTTAAGAAAGCACTTTTATATCGAAAAGTTTACAAAACTCTTAAGGCAACGGGAATCTACCATCGGTTCGAGATTGTGATTCTAACAGGGAATAAACCGCAAGAAACTTGGTAATGATATGATTCAAAGAAGAAGCGAGTTCGAAGCGTGACTGTATAATGTTTACTGCTGTTAAGGAGTCTGATGAAGTTTCAGGTATGTGTATCACAAGGCGTTTGTATCACCGCAAACACACAACATACGTTGTGATCAATCAAATGCGTATTTGCGATACTTCTGCAAAGATTTACTGCCTGCGTCTGAATTTCGTTCAAAGCGCGTCAACAAGCATCATCTTCGGCGCGTCAAAATTAAAATACACCGTGTGCATAGTCCCTTACACGTATTCGCGTATGTGCACCGTTCGTGCCGTCACGTCCATCGGCAGCAAATTACATTACAAAGCCGGCGGAATTGGCCGTGCACAGAGATCATGTCTCACGATCTCATATCCGCGTTTTGAAACGGCGACGCCAATCAAATTAATAACAATTAGGATTCCACGCCTGCGCCTGCACGTTGCGAGTGGATAAACATAAATTGCCGCATTTCGGAGATATTATGTTTACCTAATATACTTTCGTAAATGGCGTGAAAACTGAAATAATACTCGAAAATTTGCGATCGCCGTGACTGAAGCAAGGAAAGGTAAACGTTTTGAAAATTAAATTAACGTAAATGTTTGGAGTATAGTTTATTTTTACCATATAAATTCTTACTTAAAAGAATATTCTAATGATGGATTACGTGTTTAATATACACTAATCCGTATAAGACAGGTCCACTATGTCACAGCGTTAAAAGACGGGAACTTACTTAATATATCAGACAAAAATATTAAATGAAAAAATATATATTTGATGAATTAGATTCTGTGATGTAATTGTGTTATACAGCAATATAAGACAAGCAACTAAATGTTTCTGATATAAATATATCAAGTTCTTTGAAGACAGAAGTAGTAGTGTGTAATAAAATTAATTACTCGGAGTAATAAACGCTTTAAGTGAATTAAACGGACATGCCATAACAGTATATTTAATCTAAAGTACCATAAACTCGGCAGCGTTTTGCGTCAACAAACATGCATTTAATTATACACACATGTGCATAGGGACCGCGAACATGGTCGATAAACGATTATTATCACTACTTACCCCGCCCCAGATAGATGTTCGATATGTGGTAGTGTGTGTATCACTACACTATGAGAGACACACTGTATTAAGATTTATGGATTTCTTATCGAAATACTACTCAGAAAGAAATCGATTTCATATCTGATATCCTGAATTTATACAGTCGGATTTGTGTAATAAACACAATGTCATTGTTATTCCATTCGAACTTTTGATAAAATATATACATATAGGCAAAATAAACATTGCAGAAATTTTAATGAATAGATATTGGTCTCAAGTCGTTAAATACTAAAAGTCAGTCAACAGACAAAAAACGTTTAACTAAATAAGCCCTCTATGTAGCCAAATTGCATAAAATCGCACAATATTAGGTGCAGCAAGATTTTATTGCTGAATAGAAGCAACATTGTTGGAAATAATGTGTTCTTTGTTGTTTCTAGTTATTTACTTGGATCTAAGTCCTCGTAAAATTATTTCCGAATCGTTTTTTGCTTTAATTACAGATATAAACAAAAAAATACATCCGAGAACAATAGCTTTATGTGACACTAGTTGTGACCGCGGTTTCACCCGCGTTTATGGTTAATATAGCCTATAGCCTTCCTCGATAAATGGGCTATCTAACACTGAAATATTTTGAGACCAGTAGTTCCTGAGATTAGCGCGTCCAAGCAAACAAACAAACTCTTTAGCTTTATAATATTAGTATAGATAGTATAGATTCGAATCAAAGCAAATTCAAAATGATGAGCGTGAAATGGGGCAACAAAAAAGCCATCAAGACTTAGTTCATGCTCGTAAACAACAACGAAAGACATTCATTTCAAAAACCAACAACTCCTTATCCCATTGTAAAGTCTGCGTGAGGGGTCGTTATCCAGCAGCCCACACACTGATTCACCAGCGACCTCGATCATCACATCATAAACAAAAAACTATTTTGTCCACAACGCATCAACGTGGGAAGAGACTGAGCATTGAACCTGAGAAAATTAGACTCATCGACGGACCAATCATCACACAGAAGCTCAAAATAATCGATTCTAAATCGATTTTTCGTCAAGAGGTTTTATAATGTAATGAGTCATAATCACGAAGACATATACGGTACCACACTGTTCAAAGCACAACAATACAATGAAACGTTCCTTCCAAAAATCAACACCAAATTAGAGCCTATCAGATCACAATTTGCGAACAAAACTCTCATTAATAATAAATAGGAAAGCACTCGTCATCAAGAAGGTATTCTATATTGGCGACAAGACAACAGAATAAATTTCAGATGTTCGCTCCCCTGTCACGGAAGGTCGTTCGGTAACAAACTTGGTAAGGGCGACATAACTTCCGCACTTAATACCTTGGACGCAACTTTCCGAAATGGGAACTTTACCGTACTAACCATCTGTAAACAACACTTCAACCCTAGATTCAACATAGCTGCACTTGAAACTTCACTCAATAATTTTGTAATAAGGTCCAAATCGGTATGAACTTCAACGACTATCGTATTAAGGGTTTTCACTTACGGCCTACGTTTTTTGTAACCCGCCGCGGCGGCTGCAAATGCGCCTGGGCGCATCTCTCGTACAACACTGGCATAACGAAAATCCGTTGACAAAAAAAAATAACTAAAAAAAGGTTTCAATCTATGGGAACTGTAATCGAAGGTCAGGTTCACCGCACTATTGTGTGTAATCCATTTGTGTAAATGGTTAATTTGAATTTGGAACACCGGTGCCAGCCAGTGTTGTGGTACACGCTACGGCCGGCCGCGCACTGTCCGCGCGCCACCTCCAGCCCACACTTATAGCGGGGCGATGGAACTAACGGAGCTGACCGCCCCATGTTAAATTCAAACAACCCCAAAATACAACATAACAGCACGCCATCGTATGTTTTAATGATGATAAACACAAAAATATGGCTACATTTCTCCGCGTACATACGTAGATGAGGAAAAGGTCGTGTTCCGCTTTCCTGTTCGCGAGGATGTGGTGGAAATGGAGGCACAGATAACAAAGGTCAAGTCAGGAATAGAAACGGTCGTGGCTGTAGGATCGCGGTGACCTTTGACACTGCGGCGAAGGATAGCCATCTTGATACTCTCGGCTGCTCTTGGGTTCAACAGACAAAGAGATACTTGGGAACGAGTTACTTTGAAACAAATGTATATATCTAATGCATGTGTTAAATATAACGCGTGGAGATTTGTACTCATCGCGATTACATCATTTCGTAAACACATTGGCAACGCATCTATGCTGAACTCTCAATTTATATACGAAAATAGGTCAACGGCTATGTTAATGAAATAATTTGCGCAAATTCAACCAACTGATGCAAAACTCCGGCCTCATTTTGAAATATTATTAGCATAAATATGCAAAACCTTATATTATATTTTTATTTCTCTAATTAGAAGCCATAGAATAAAATGGTGTTACTGGCAAAACGTAGTTATTTAAATTTTTGACGTCATATATAGAAATAGGTTACCCAGAGCATCTCGACCGATTGAAAAAAATTATAAACCATAGACGAATTTATCTTTTTTCATATTATGCGGACTCGAAACTAAATGCATCGAGTTTAATTTATGAGACATGTATTACTGAAAGATAACTGTCCACAAATGGTAGAAACAGTTACTAACGACCATCACACACATAAATATGGCGTATCCATATAATTCTCAGCCGTGGGTAAGTTTTAATTTTGTATTAATAATAATACAATTTTCTCTGTATAAAATTTTAATACAAGTCCCAAAGAAAATGAATTCAAACAATACGTAATTAACCCAAGCGCCCTGGGCTCAGTGTTGAGTGTCGTTTCCCAGCCAAATGGGAATATAAACTATCTATTACGAACTAATTATGAGAATAAAAACAACAGGTACCCACTGTTCTATCTACCTAACATAAATTGTTATTTTCTTGTAGTTGTTTTACATATTGTAGTATTGTGTGTGTAGTGTTAATACACTACATCAGCTATACTTAATGTGTGTTCCGCGGAACCCTGGGGTTCCGTGAAGCCTTTCTAGGGGTTCCACAAAAATTGGTACTGATCATAAATATCATAACTCCTGGGGGAAAATCCGTTAAAAGTCGATTATTACAAACCCCCCCCCCCCCGCACTGCCGCCCGCGCTGTTCTAGGATCCCGTCAAATACTCCGCTTCCTAAAAGGGTTCCATAGCATAAAAAGTTTGAGAAGCACTGCACTACATAGATTTTGTATACACTACCTTTGCTAATTGCTACAACTTATTACCCCAAAAACAACTAAACAAGTTATAAGTACTTCCCGTCAAATAGGTTTCGCGCCACGGACCTTTATTAAACTTTATTTATACAAGTCACGAATTGTTAATAAAAATGTTGTATACTAATATTAAGTTATTAGTTTACAAATTACGATACTAAAATGGTGACAACCATTAATCACAAATTAGCAACTTCATTCTTTAAAAAATAATAAAATAGCAACTTTTATGAAACAAATTATCATAATAAAGTTGCGTTTTATATACACACTACCTTTGTCGACCACGTACCAATTAACTATAATTAAATAGTGATAAAAAACACTATCATAATCGATTAAAGGTACTAAGAAACAAAAGGCTATAAAAAGAAAGCTGAAATAACGCGTCAGTTATTTACAAACAATCAACACTATAATAACTGAATAATCCTTGACCGCGGCGCGGCCAGAATTTCAATGAACACAACACGCCTTTTGACATTTATATAAAATTTTTCACAAAGCCGATAGCAATCTAATAACCACGCCATTTGTCAAATGATTGTTGCCTACTACCATAGTAATGGGTACCTAACACTTGTTTAACGCGAGCGCTCGCGTCTACATTAAGGAAAACTTTGTATAAACAAGAAACCAGCGTGCAATAATACCTTTTATGTAACGGTTATATTTGTACCAAATCTCCTGTTACGTTAATTTATGTCATTGCCAAGTAAGTCATTGATGAGGGAGTGCTTCAGCCATAACTTCACAGGTTACCCCATACCATAGAGCTAACCAAGAAACGGAGTAAAACTTTAAAAAAAATCCACACTTGATAAATCAATTTTATGTCTGTGTCCCTATTCCAATATTAAAATTTTGCAGAATAATAAAAAATAAACTTTATTATCATAATTTGCCTATATTATAAATAAAAGTTTCTTTGGATGTATGGACGTTTGTTACTCTTTCACGCAAAAACTACTGAATGGATTTTAATGAAACTTTACAATAATATAGCTCATACACCCGAATAACATATAGGCTATGTTTCATCGATGTACCACGCGAGCGAAGCCGCGGACAGAAGCTAGTTGAATATATCGGAGATTTTTCCAAAAAAGCTAAATTCTGTTTTAATAAATAACTAGCGACTCGCCCCGGCTTCGCACATATAAACCTTCCTCTTGACTCACTCTATCTATTGGTGTAAACCACATCAACTCTCTTTGCGTAGTTCCAAAGTTCTAAGCGAACAGACAGAAGTAACGTGGCGACTTTGTTTTATACTATGTAAAGATTTACTCGGTGGTCTGAAATATAGCTCGACACATTTTCGTTAGCGCCAAAGCTATAATTTGTGCTACCAACTCACGTCCTGCGCTCTGACCAATTCTTCACTGTCGCCGACGGCCTTGGAAGGAGCACAATGTCAAGATTACATTACCATAGGTTGACCCTGGCGGTTAAAGGTCCAACGGCTAAATCGGGCTCGTCAAAAATGTATTCTTAGAAATGTTCAACAACAGCTCTTTCATCGCTGATGACCCGCGGTTGCTTGCTCACTTTGTTTGCTTAATGCATTCAAGCGTCTTTTTAGCTTATTTTTTTGTATTTGTAGTTAATGAGGGTTTTTTGAAATAAAACATCCCAAAGATGGCGTATCTGTGACGTGCGGTCTTGTCACCCTCCTTATTGGTTAGTTGTCAGAACAAACTGACATCATGTCAACAATGAGCCAATAGTGACAGTGATAAGACCACGAGACTGCCTCGTGCTACCTAACGGATTTTTATATTTTTAAAAACCCTCATTATTTACATAATTAAAAAATATTAAACAATAAACTTGGTATTTATTTTATTTCTTATAATCGCATCAATTGAATGATATATATTTTTTTGTATTTTTATAGCAATTTAAGTGTTAATTCAACTAAATAATCCTAAATACTCATAATAGCACTAATAGTAATGTTAATTGGCAACAAAAAAGTGAGTTAGACATAAACGTTGATATTTCCGTTAGGATAAACAAAAGCTCTAGTTTATTTTGTCTATAGACTTTATACTAGTTTACTTACTGCAAATTCTGTTCCTGCACTCGACCTTCATTCACACTTTTTATTCTGCGCAGAAAGATAAATGTTTGCATGCACTCACCGACCGACCCCACTCCGAAGATAAATGGGCTCACTATGACATTTTGTACGTAATAATGTCTAAAAATAATGCGGTTCGCATTTCCATGTTACGTCATGATATCCTTCGTGACATTTGCGAAACATGCTACTGTGTGGTTTAGCCAAGGTCCATAGAATGACTTGAAAGAATTATTCAGACCTTTGAATAAGGAAGATATATCCGAACCAACTTTAACTATCTATTAGATTAACTTGAACGCGGCCAGTATATTCGTTCGAGTGAGTTTATACCATCCATCTAAAATCGCTATCTCGTCAATCAAATTGTCTGTTCGGAAGGAACTTCGTAACTGTTGGTCCCGATTTGCTAGCTTGCAACCGCACATACAGTCGTTAATGCACCGAAAACTGACAGTCCCTGACGTCGAAATTTTTTGATAATAGACATGATAATATGACCGTAATTGGGGCCATGTCAAATTTACAGTAAAATGCGAATGGACCCGGTGCTAAAAATGACGCGATACTTTTCCGATTTCTACTAGTCTGCGGAGTACTGTGTTTATTGATAATTTAGATACCATTTCTTAACTTCCCATAGAAATACGCAACGCATAATCCCGCTAAATCGAAGGGAATCCGAAGGGTATTGCCGGTTGAAAAGATAGTAGGACCCATCTCTGTCTATTCCAAGAACAGTGTTTACTTATACTGAAGACAGGTTGTTAAGAGTTCGATCAAATAATATATTTTATTGCTAGTGCTCAAGCTTCCCAGATCAACAGTGTGCAACAGAACGTTTCCGCAAAGCACCGCGGAAGATATCTCCATTGCGTAACCCCAGCAGCCATTCCTAACCACCGTCAACACGGCGAGATGTAGGGCGCGCATCGTCCGGGTGCCGCCGAATGTCGCCGCAACACGCGACCGCTGCCAAACCAACGTTGCGCAACAACGCGATTGACGCAACGATGCCGGCCCGGCAGGGAATGCGACCGGGCACGCGACCACACTATTTATGTTCCGGAGTGGCGGTAACAAATTAATTGAGTTATTGCCAATCAAATTGGTTACGTTTAATACCTCAATGGGTTGTGAAATAAACAAAAGTTTAATAGTTATTGTTTACTGAGAAGGCAACCGGCACCTTATGAGCCAGCGTGCTGAAACTCGTGATATGGAAGCAGTAAATATGGAGTGAATTTATTATAATGATCACAGCGGCGTTCGCACATTAGAATAGCATGCGCAATAAAAAGAACATAAAGCTGACATGGTATGGGTTTAGAGTCTTTAACGATGAATAATAAAGTCATCGTAAATAATGTTAATCAAGCAAATTTTTAAAAAGACACCTCTTTTTGTGCCTCAAACCAAAAAAAATTGTAGTAGTGTTTCAAGAAAGTGTTATTTTTGTAGACATGGATGTAATTTCAATGTTAAAACATATTTATTTAGCCCTAAGTAACTTGATTGGACTATAGCAACATGAAATGTTTTACGACCTAGGTACTACGAGTATTTTTATCGGCTATGAAGCAAAACGAACCTTTAACTAATCTGTTATTTTTACAGGCAATTCATTTGATATACTTTTATCATGACTTCCCCAAAAATAGCACCTAATTAGATCAATTAGAAACTATTAAAGTTTTAAACACTATTGTACGATGATTGTGACAACTATATTTCCAATGCTAGCGAATGTCAACTACAAGGCCTGCGAGTTCATTAGCCCGAATGTAACTTCTTTTGTAAACATTCTCCTTTACATCTCCATCCTAACTAAGATCAATGCCCTCTAACTCGAAGCGCGTTGCAATCCAATTCACATCTTCAACTGTAACTCGAAGGCTGTAAATATTGTAACGCCGAGAAGCGCAAATGACAAAGCGCCCATTTTTGCGCGCGCGTCCACCTGTTTACAGAGCCAACTGACCCGCGACCGTCGACCTGCAACCGTCAATGGCACTACCACGATACCAATGAACCAACGAGCGAGATTAAATGCACTCGCGACATCGTACCTTCCCTTCCAAACGCAAAGAACGCGATAAAGATGAATCATCTCGCACGACAACAGATCGAGTTCACGGGGTACGGGCGGTGAACGGTGAATCATCGCGTGATGAGAACTATGCCGGTGTTGGGCTGCCCTCCTTTTTAAGCGATTATCAATATCAATATTTGGACACTTATAGTATTCCAACATCAATATTTAATGACAGCATTACAAATTTCAATGCACGGGAATGAGGTCAAAGGAGACAAGAGGTGGTGATAATAAAAACTAAGTACCTACCTACAGACCAAAAAGTGTTTTCGGCACAATAAAAGCGAAGAACAAAGAGTGCATGCGCGGTATAGATTGTCGTTTAGATTGCGCTCAGACCGTTAGGGCATGAATGCGAGATCGTTAGGAGCTTGGTGACTTGAGTCTTTGTGGAACATGTCTATATTTAACACGTGGTGAGACATAGAATAATATCCACTGTTTGCGGTATGATTCACGAACTTAAATATGTGACGATACAACACCGCTTGACTGACAAGGAGGGAAAATGCACTTATACAGCCCGCCCAATGTGCATTTCATTTTAAGTAGAGAATAATATCGGTGTCGCAAACATTTAATTGGAGCATCTACCAGTTCTACCACTGCAGAGCTTTAATAAATTACCTACCGTGTTATTTTGATGGAGGGGAAAGGTATTCAATTAGTGTCAATTGAATTGCTGTTTGTCAGTGACTTCACAACTTCAGTGCTTACCTCGGCGATTTAATAACATAATTCTGTTATTTTAGACATTTTCGTAACGTGCTTTAGAAGTTTGAATCCTCAAACACAGTGAGCTTTATATTTAGCAAATATAAAAATTGAATTGATCGCGTTGATTTGTACTTGTAAAACCATTGTTCTACAAATACGTATACTTAGCTTGGAGTCAACATTATTTTTTTTAATGTTTTTGAAATTTTCCAAGAAAACCTTATTGTCAGTCAATGTATAAACTTGTTAACATTTCATTGCCCAATATTATTTAACAGTAGTACAGTAAAGCAACATCAACATCTTGGTTACGCGTTAATACTAGACTCTGTAATGAGCATGTATGCAGCGTGCGATTCAGGATCACGCGTCAGAATTTTGGCAACGGTCCCACCGCGTAGCATAAAGTAGATTGAATTAACTAACCTAAATATTATTTAACTTTTAAAACTAAAAATCCACTCACCTTTCGTCGCCACGGGGATGGATTGTCGCGTCATGTCCTAAAAACGGAAACAAAACATTAGTAATCTTCATAGTAATCACGATGAGTCGTTGCAGCATGAGCAAAATAATACAAGATAAGAAGCGGAGGATATCAAACCAAACTACCTAAGTACTGTATTTACAAAGATAGGATAGAATAAGAAAATTGTAAGAAGATTTTGCCGGAATTAAGGATATTTGCCGAAATTTAGAAGATTTTGCCAAAAGACGCGTGCAAAGATTGGATAGTAAACTGTACAAAACCTCTAGATCCCGTACATGTGCTGGGTTCGGGGACTTTTTCAACAACTTTATATAACGGATTTGATACTTAAACCCCAGCTGACTATAATCCTAATTGAATTCAACGGCAGAAAGTTTTCGCAATAGCCGTGAATTATTCGATTACGCTTACTTTTTTTTTCTAACGTCTAAAGAGCATAGAAGGTAACATAGGATACGAGCGAGCGACCGCGCCGGGCTCCCAAAACTGTTTAACCCTTCCGATGCTCCTAATTGATACGCCCCGCATTCGATACACTGATTCCGCAACAGGCGGTAGCTTTCAAAAACATAGCAATCTAAACTAACGTATACGGGCTGATACTGAACGTTTATTGCCGTCGTTAAATGTGGCAAACACGTTTATATGCAGTGAAAAGCTGGTTTATAAAGATAGCGCTCGTTTGTATTAATATTATAATTAATCGTCGATTAGACAATCAGGATTTTCAAGCCAATAGTTAATACTGTACATTTCCCATTCCTTTATAGGAGAATTGCTCAAAATCATTTCACGGGTTATTAAATTGATAAATTAAGAATTAGTATATTAGCAATATATTAGATGTTAAACAAGCCGTAGAAAACCTATTCCGTTACTCTTGCTCATATTATTAAATATCTGAATTCAGGTGTATTACTCTTTAAAATACAGGCGACTCAGAATACAGGACTTTCCATGTCACTTGTATATACTAAGAATTTATTACAAAACTGATAATTTTTAGCAATGAAATAGTTCTACTAATTTTGGATGAATAATTTCAAATGGATTAAGATAGCTACAATGCTTTATCGCTAAGATGGTAATTTATGCGCATTCACGTGATCGAAGGGAAATCATTTGTTAAATAAAAGTTTAGACTCGTACGTAATACCATTTTAGAAGTGTTATAACTGGCCGTCAAAATGTTTAGTCTATTCTTTTGTGATGTTTATAAACTTTGTAATAAATCACAAGCAGATTAAGACAAGCATAGCGGTTCATTGGAGGTAACTAGGCCGCATGTGTCGGGTGAAGGACATCGGTTACGAGTCGTCAACGGAACATGCGCTATGCAGCCGTAATTCAGCTCATTACTGCACCGGCAGAAGCGTGGACGGAACGCTAGCGTGTCTTGCATTTTATTGCATAATCGGTCAGTTCAATTTTGTCAATTTACTGCACGGGGACACAATTTCTTCCTGAATGCAATATGCTAAGCTAACCGTAATATTAAAATATATACATTCGTTGGTAAAAATATCTACGTAAATATAGGTCTTTTGATATCTCATACGCGGTCATAGAATAATCGCACGCATTAATGAGAATAAATTGCATGTAAGTAGAGCTCACAAAACAGTCTAAAAGAGTTGTTTCAATGACAACATAATTTACTTGAAATGTTTACTTGACAATGACGTGTCCAATTCGATAGTTCCTGAGAACGATGATTCTTTGAAACAGGAAATTCCATTTTCCCTGTTATTACTTTGATATATTTCAAGTCTATTCTGTTTATCATAGTTTTTATTGTGATAATCTTTAACTGATGGACGTTTCAATGACGTCAAAGGCTAAGTTTCGACCCAGAATTCTTTCCATTAATATCCATCAAAGCGAAGTTGTATAAAAATAGCGAAAGTTAATCATTAAAACCCGGCCTAGTTTAATAGTGACGCGAATAAGATTAGATCGGAGCCGGCACCCCATCAACCCAGACCACCTTGTGCAGGTATAGGGCTGGTGCCACCAAATATTAAATTGATATTTATATGCATATTATGCACAATATTTATCTATTATAAAGAAGAAATATTTGTATCTTTGTCACGAATAAATTCAAAAACTACTGGACCGATTCCAAAAATACTTTCACCATTCGAATTCTAATTTTTTCTCGAGTAACAAAGGCTATTTATTACTAGAAAAAAACACCACTCGCGCGAAACCGGGACAGGAAGCTAGTTATACTATAAAATTAAATTTATCTATGAATGTTGATGATCTTAGACACGATAATCATGTATGAAAACTGTTGCCAGATGTAGGCCAATTTAAGAGAGAAATCCAACGTTGGATTTTCACTGGGTTTAACCTAAAAGTCGAAGTTCAAATGGTATCGGAAATCAGTTGGATTTCGCATAAACGCTAGAATTAATTTTGTATTGATTTTTTACCTTCAGCGTCAGCCTTTGCCGCCTTTGCAGCGTCTCCCCTTGAAGCTTAGAATGATTTTGAAAACAGTCGAGCTTTGCTCTGATTTGAATAGATATAGAAACAAATATGCAAATTTGATATACATTCCTTCTGCTATAAGTTAGTAATACCAATTAACATTATTAAGGAGTATAGTATATATAGTATAGGTGTATGTCAGGATCGTAGCAAATGGAAGTACGTGATCTCTGCCTACCCCCATAGGAAAAAGGCGTGACAATATGTATGTATATATGTATCATTAAGGAGGTTACGGTTAAGCATGAATGTAATTTGTATCTATCTGTAATTGTCACCAATTAAATTATTGAAATGACATCATTCCAAAAATTTACTCATTTTTCCAAAACATATGCCACATTTATATCCCGTGCTTAGACCATGATTCAGGATTTAGCGAGTTTGGTTATTACATCGAAGCGAGTGCCTATCTGAAACACACCGTAACCTTTACATAGGGGAACCAGACAAATAAGGATTATGGTAACACATGCATATAGTTGTATGTGCAGGTTTCATCACGTTTTGTACCTCAACGTCGAGCTAGTGGTTTAAATACGTTAATAGATTTGATATTTCCAAAGGTACGTGTCCGCGTCTGAACCCGCACCCCTTGTGTATAAGACCCGCACCCCGCGTGTCCTTGCAAATGAGCTACCACCTCACTTATTTTTATTATTCCGGATGCACCAATGCTTAAAAAATCGTCTGGAGCAACATTTTTATTACTTTCCAAGGAATAGCATTCTCATGCCACGGTTATGTGAAAAAGGCCAAAAATAGATAACTACAGTAATAAAATATATTCTGCCATTATATTCACGTCGTAAACATTAGATATTTTAGTTTGTGCGACAATTTTTCCAGTTCTAAAAGCCTTATTTACTTCGTTTATTTACTCTTTAACTTTCAATACATGGTCCGCCGCTAAGAACTTTTGACATTTACACATATTTTGGCTACGCTGTCGAGCGTTATTTATATTTTTTAACATATAAAAAATAATGCAATTGAAGATATAATTTTGTTTACATTATTAACAGTACGATGACAGGTCTGATAAGCTTCCTTTACTGTCCGCATAGTGTCTCTTTTGTTGATTTAGTGCTGCCCCCTATAGTTGGTTGGTATATATACCACCGGTTCTGAATGCTGATTCTACCGAGAAGAAACCGGCATGAAACTCGGTAGTTACTCTTTTCAGCGTCAAAATATACATGCGTAATATACACTTCAATCAATCAATCCGGACATTGTCCTCTCATGGTCCAAATCCGGATAAAGCCACCCGACAACCCTGTCCGGAGCTAGTATGATGTGCGGCTGGCAATTTCCTCATTTGCAATCATTTCTGTTTATTTCCTTCGCGGAATAGATTTGATGGAATGCGACATTTACGAGCAAGCATTCAGAAACTATTACTTCAATAGATCATTAGCGACTGTATGTAAGTATGTTTTGGTTCTATTGCTTCATTACTTCGAATAACGACAATTTGTGTGATATACATCAATCAGAATTAGGCTTGTTTATTATAAACAAGCGTGTTATTAATTACTCAGTGACAAAGCCGACATGAAAGCTCATATTTTATAATCGATGAAATAATAATCACTAGATAATTACCTGAATCAGACTAACCGACGAACAAAAAGACAATGCTTTGTTTTTACATCAATGCGTCAAAGGAAAACTATATGTACTCTACAGAGCATTCCGTGGAGAAAACAAATCTATTTTTTTTTGAGAGCATTAAATATAGATAAATATTGACCTACATACATAACTTCACGCCCTTAATCCCCGCAGGAGTAGGCAGAGTCAAAGGGACAGCAGGCAGCTTTAACCACATACAGCCGAAAATAAAACTGGGCTGGATTAGATGGAAAACTGTGAAAAAGCACTGACAAGGGGCTAGCTCGTATAGATAAAAATATACAGAAATAATTATACATCCTACTAATATATCATAAACGCGAAAGTTTGTGAGGTTGTATGGATGTTAGTTACTCTTTCACGCAAAAACTACTTAATGGATTTTAATGAAACTTTACAATAATATAGCTTAAACACCAGAATAAATGTACCACGCGAGCAACGCTGCGTACAGAAGCTAGTTTATGACATTTGCGAGTGGAAAGTCAAAGTTGTAAAGCAAAACGACAATTAACTAACTAACTAAACTTCACGCCACTTCCCTAACGACAATTACGATTCAGTAATACAATCTAGTCTCCAACCTTTGACGCCGCAAATGTCTTGTCACCGCAAGAACACCCAAGCTTCCGTCCCCCACGTCATTACAAATTACAAACCAACCAACCACACATCAGTTGAAGCAAAATTACACACTGAATAAGGAAGAGATCATAAGTGTAAATTAATCTGAATCTCTGACATAAACGACGTTAAAATAGATGATACGATACTGTGAGTGTAATCTGAATTATCTGTACTCTGAGCAAATGACGATATCTTAGATCTGACAACATAGTATCGATGTATGAGAAATGTCCGGAAAGTGCGATGGTATCTGAAGGCATGCACCCCTCAAGTGAGGGTTGTTGATTAATATCCGGCCTCGTACATCTGAATTGATCAAATTTAAATATATTTGTACCTGAGCATAGTACAAGGTACATAATATATTTTCTTAATTATTGAAACTTACCCAAAAAGGAAAGAAGAATCTTCGCAATAGTTTTCGAAATGCATTTGATACTATAATGTCTTTGACAAAAGAAATTAGATGTCAAAATATGTAAGTTACGATAATTAATAGTAACAATTACACAAGTAGTCAATCGAGCATATTCGCCGTAGTTCAAATGTTTAAAATAACAAATGACAACTGTTTTCGTATTCCGATGCGCCAAATATTGTCGCCAGAGACAAAAGGCTGGCTGCGACGCGTCAAACGCATTGTGCCGCGCTTCATCGTAAACACCACGGGAATGCAGCCTGCACAAAGAGGTTTGTTCTTCGCTCACTTTCCAATTGCTTCTGGGAAACTGCTGATGTAAAATTTTCATTGCGCTAACATTGAAAGTCGATTGTCTTTCGTCTAATAGAACAAACAATATTGAAATTGAGGTTATGTTCTAAATAAGGGTAACAAAAATGTTGTTTCCAAGTATGTAATATGATTCTAGTCGGGTTGGTAAACTCATCCGATCCGACTAATGATGAAATTAATCCGCAGACCAAATACCTACATTATAATAACTTCCTGTTAACATTAAATAAATTCTAATCAATGTAAACGTACATCTGATAATGAATGTATCAGATTACCATTTATTTGCCCCGTGTACACAATTTAATCAGGCGCCAAAAAATAGCATACCTACTATTTTAACAAGCTTAAGGATATACAAATCTTCACCAAGGTCCGATAGAATACACCATTTTACTCGACCTTACATTTCCGACACCTTGAAGCGAATTATCTCTAAAGCCTAACATAAAAACTACATTTCGCTCCAATGCCACAGTGCACGCAATGTACTAACACAGTATGTAATGTAGTAATACCACACGTGTTACCTCAGTACGTACATCAACGGCAATAACTGTAAGTCATTTACTTAACGCGAACGAGGGACGTTAAATAGCCTCACAAATTGCTCGGGATTGTAATCTCTTCCAGGAGACTGGTCCCGCAGTAATTTGCCATCCGACGGGACGTCTCCTAACGAGGGCCGGGAGAAAAAGAAGGGAACAGATGAGGCAATACGGCGTCGATGTAATTGCCGAGCTACGATTAAAATGTCTCAGCAGTCGTACTTTATTTTCATCTGGTGGAAGTTTAATTACAAGGTTTTTTACAAACTAATTATTTCTGGACGTCATGCAACATATTCCTGGATTGATGGTACGTATCAGATCAGATCACTAGACATAATATTATAAAGTTTGTGATCGAAGTGAATTTACCGACTAGGAGTTTCCTATTTTAATATTAATTTGAGCGTGTTATTAACTTGTCTCAAAACCTATCTATATTATCGATTAGCCGACAGTTGCCTACTCCCCAGTGATGACGAGAAGGCTATTTCAAGCCATTATCGAATGTTGTCTTAAGGAAATCTTCAGTTTTTAAGAAAAAACAAAATCTTCAAATAGAGAATCCCTTGCCGCAATGCACCACAGATTGAGGAGGAAACAATTATAAAAGCATCAAACACCTCAAAATGCTTATCATTTAAGCACTTACAACGGCAATTCGTCACAACGATGTTTCCAATTACCGTCACCTTTCATTATGATAACATCCGCATGAGACTGCGGAGCTAATCAGTCGCAAAATTAACTTTTTTGTGGAAGCACCGTACGCAAAGAAGCGGCAAAAAGTCATTTACCACCAACAAAAGGGAACTTATTTCGATGAGCACGCTGAACAGGCCTTTGCGTAGTCAGCACGGAGTTTACAGTGTAGGATATTAGCTTGAAAGTCTCTTATCATGGAATTGAATTCACAAAAAACCGGGTTCGACTCGAAAAGGTCCGTTGCCCAAGGCCCGAGTACCACTACTATCCATCAACAAATCTATCGGTATCAACGTTTTGAATGGAAATCCAATTACTTAGTCGTTGAATGAAGATTTCTACGTACGTTTGAACATAGTTAACGGATCAGACGAGCTTCTAACAACAAAGGAAGTTTCAAATATCCCGTAATTGGCTTTACAGTTCATGGAATCCATAGTAGAGTGTAAGTTTACTGTCTTCGTGTACATTAGATTAATTACACCGCACAAGATAAGTTTTTTGAATTAATAATGTTTAAACACGCGTTTCCGAGGAAACATTCCAATGTCGGCACAATATACATATAATTTAATATTGCAAATTAATACTTGATATTACTGCAACGCGGTTCTCATTGTATACTATCATACAGCGGTATAGGTAGCTAACAAAAAGGTTGAAACGATAATACCCATTGTGCTAATATTATACAGTACACACTACACAACATCAAACTGATTGGATCGGGCTTTTGTCACGCCCACGCAATCTGGCAAATCGAATCGCTTCATTGAAAGCGTAATAACAACGGTGTGACAAAAGCGCAATCCATCAACAAAACACCATAACAAGCTGTTCGTGTGCAAATCATAGATCGTGGAGCAACGTAATCGTAAAGTGAGGAAAGTCGAAATAAAAAGTGGTGGTAGCGTCGGCGTCGCCCGACGTGCGATGATGTAGAAGGTGCGACACTGTACCGATCGGGAGTTGCGTACGGGCAGTGTGTGGCCGGAGTCGCCGGCGCCCTCCTCCGCGCCCTCGCGCAGGAACCCGCCGTCGTCCGACGAGGAGCCCGAGGGATCCTTGCGCGCCATGACAAACAATCATACAATACAACTTACTGGACTCTCCGCCGCCTGATCGTCCGTCTCCGTCATTTTAACCGGAGAGCGCACGAGCCTGCCTATTGTTCTACTACGAGTGGAAAGTGAAACTGGAATGCTAACATGACCGAGTGTGAAAAATCGATGCGACCCGGTGTCCGGCGCGCGTCCGACGTACCCATACAAGTTGGAAGGTCGTTCGGCCATCAATCATCGTCTGACCGGCCGGCGTGCACGGCACGCAACCGGCCGGCGTGTTGGTAAACACGCCCATAATTACACGACGTTACCTGCGTCTACTCGCATCTCCCATTACGCATTGTTTCTACGTGTATTTGTGTCTGGTGTCATCTGGTGGGCGGCGTGCGCTAACAAACGGCGTTGCCTTGGTAACGGTGCAGTTCGAACAAAAATATTCCACAAGCGATGATCGCGACTAAGTGCAACTTGCAAATGATCACCTGCCAGCTGATGATGTATGGGAACATTTCTACATTTTCCCCTGCGTATGCGACAGCCGTGACACCGGTTCAATCACGAGAATCTCATTCGCAGATTGGTTTTCACTTAGATATCACAGATGCTCTTCATTATTCTTACTTGTTAACTGGGTATCGTCGCTAAATGTTACTCGATATGGGCATATTTCGTGATGTTTCAGTGATAAGTCGGCAGCGGAGGCTCATGAGCACATTCGCCTATCGCGGGTGTCGGCTCGACTGTGGGCTGGTGTCGATTAGCAACGTGTCTCACGACCCAAACAATGAGAGTGATCGCGGCTTGGTACGCGGCGGACGCCTTGCCTAATCGATAAGCCTAACTAGAGCTTCCGACCGATGCTATCGCGAATGTGAAGTACATTCGATACATTCGATTACACACAAATGAATACAACGGCCAAAGCAAGCAACCGCGTTTTACGATAATTGGGTCGTACCTCTTGCTGACCTCAACTTCGCTTATACTGTAAAGAAATCATTTCAACGCTGCTGCAAGAAATTAATTGCACTTACACAGTTAGTGGCTACCTTGCATATATTAAAGTCAAAAGCAAGGTTATGCACTGAAAGTTTAATTACTGCTTTTTAATATTTTGTTAATTACCGAATGCAATTTCTACACTTTTCATCTGAGCGACCACTCACAATGGCATTAGTAAGATGTTAGTAGTAATGCCGTTTGTAAATCTCCAGTTTAAATTGCTAAATTGTTTCACTACAAGCAAGCGGGCACTAGCCGAGTGGTTGTTGACCTGAGTTTGTTTAAACTGGTATTAATGTAACTGTACGGAATGTAGTGTAGCCGTTAAGTATGCAATGATTAACTTCACAGGACATACATAAACACTCTAAAAATCTCGTAATGATTGTGAATGTGGTGTTAATTGTTTAGTGTGTACATAGTAAAATAAGAACAGTATGACCTCTATCATAAGCACATATAATCTACGCTCGCATGAACACATTTTCAGCTGTTATTGATGGATGAGCTGTCTCAGCGCTTAAGTGACTATCACGTAGAGCAGAGAAAATATATGATAGTAAACCGACATTATATAACATTCTTACAACAAGAGTAAAAAAAAAGTTGTTTTGCTGAACTTTACTCAGTAAAAATATAGACATATTGTTGATCAATCATAAGTCACTGTACGCATGTACATGACGAAGTTTCGTTTCTAATAAATTCTCATTCGCTGAAAAAGTGATGCTGTGACCATATTAGCTTCGGGAAAAACTAATAATTAGAATTTTTTAGACAGTCTTGAAACTGAATTACTTTCCTGTATGCACTATGCAATGGCTAGTAAGAGGTAATATGCATTTTACACGGTAATTTTAAAATTGTTAACCTATGCGGATTCCTTCTTCTAACATCAGTTCATCATCACTGTTCTTACTTCACTACGCTTCCGTGACATGGTGTACCAGGCGCTCATAATACTCCAAGAGGTGAACTGACCCTGGCGAGTTTGTTGGGCATTGGCTGGAGGTGCGGCGTGTGCCGCGTGCCGGCCAGCTCGGGGTTGAGCGCGAGGATGGCGTCGATCTCCACCTCCTTGCCCTTCGTCTCGCCGCGCTCGTACCACTCCACGGTGACGGACCGCGTCTCCAGGTTGACCCCGGAGACGATCGCCGAGTGAATTCGCCCTGAAACAATTGGATAACAATATTAGTTTCATTAGCACATAAACGTAACATTATAGTCACCTCCTCTTAAATCAGGGGCAAGTTGAAAAAGCGACAGAATACGTTACTCTGGCTTATGCCGGCATCAGATAAACATTTGTCAAACATTTTCTGTTAGTTAACAAACATATTTTAAAAATGTAATTTACTTAGTTTTTAAAAGACCGATAAACATTTGTCAATGTTACCAGAAGTCCTGACCGACAGTTATGGCCAGTGCCTGAAGCTATTGTGATCTTCACAACATAATAACAGCATGTTATTGCAACAAAACGAGATCCCCTAGAGCGGACCACCTAATCAGAAAATTCCTAAATATTCCTAAAGAAAGATTTACTTTGAAAGTAAGGAGCGCCTGGAGTCACCATTTTCAGACTGTAGGCAGTAAAATACAAGTTTGAAACTCTCCAATTGAAAAAGCAAAGTGTAATCGTAGGAATATCGTATTCAGGTACTTTTACGCCTATTGTTGGTTTTTTTTTTTAAGGTGTAACCATTGGTGTAAATTACAGCGAAAATATGAAAACAAAAGAAGTGAAGAAATTTAAGGTCATTTGGACAGAAAGTTACATAGCCACGATATGTTTGCTAGCAACATGAAACAAACCAATATATGTATTTGAACAGTTGTTTTATGCTAAATAAAAGACAATGCGATGCGGTTATGTTACAAATTTAAAATGCATTCAGAAATAGAGAATACAATAATGTATACTTCTTGACTTGGGTACACGAAATACATATATAAGGAACTAGCAGCGCCCCGCGGTTTTACCCGCGTAGTTCCCGTTCCCGTGGGAATACGGGGATAAAATATAGCCTATGTTACTCACTGATAAATCTGATCCATTGGTGAAAGAATTATTCAAATCGATTCAGTAGTTTCGGGGTCTATTCAAAACATACCAACAATTCAATGTTTCCTCTTTATATTATATTTGTATAGACAAAAGCTTCGAAACGTTTAACCATATAAAAATGCTATACCTATAAAAGTAAGGGTGTGGGACGATGGAAGTAGTCTAGCACGAGGGGGGGAGGCAACCAGACGCGTTAAGCAAACGCTATCTAATGCGCTCAGACAGCAAGGTCGGGCTCACCAGGTATTAATGAAGGGAGGAAGTTTCACACACCCGACGGGATGCCATTCTGTATTAAAGTTTTTTTTTCTAAGCGAAGACTTTGCCGTATATTGTATACAACTTTCAGCATATTGGTCTCGGACTGACCCATGTTCGTCTAGGACTCAAAAAATTTAAGAACCAGCTCTGTTTCTTGCCTAGCACGTCGTAAAGGCGGCTATTGATGTGTTGTTGTATTTAATATTGGTTTTGTAACTATGTAGGCAACAAGCTGCACTTGTCACTATTTTTTATAATTTTCAAACTAGGAAATCCAAAATAATTTTTAGCAGCAACTTTATTAGCCAAGAAACTTATTGGGTAAAATCGAAAATTAAGGAAAAATAGTGCAGTTCGTCGCCTATAAAACCAAAACCCAATATATCCATTAATCGTTTTTACAAAATGCATATATTTTCTAGTTCTAGACCATGGAACCTTATAATGGAATAATCTCATAACAAACCGTATGATGCATTTCATGCATTGCAATTTCCCGCCAGCAATACCATCATAATTGATCCACGCAGCTCAACAAATGCTAGTAAAAATGTAGCAATAAAAACTAATTATATCCCCCGGGACAAGGTCGGCGACCTTCCGCAGCGCGACCTATGCTCCTCCAGCCCGGACAGCCCCGGCGAACATAAACAGTGAACACAAAGCTAACAAACGCCGACTATTTCAGTTTTGTGCTGCGGCCGCCGTGACGTTTGCGAGAACACATCGCACGCGGCTGCACCGAAATGGATTTCTACAAGAAGACGTCAGCGGTGCGTGTTGGTGTTCATCTCCGCAGTTACTATATTTTGAAACTAGCTGTGCCAGCGGTGTCACCCGCGTTTATGGTTAATATTATAAAGACTATTTCCGTCATACATGATTTATGTAACTTTAACCATTAAGGCTGCACACGCGACGGAAGCTTAAAGAATGGAGTAACTTCTCCCGTTTTCTCAACATTTCCCTTCACTACTCTGCTCCTATTGATTGTAGCGTGATGAAAAGTATACTATAACCTGCCCAGGAGTATGAAGAATAATTGTACCAAGTTTCGTTAAAATCCGTTGAGTAGTTTTTGTTTCTATAAGGAACATACAGACAGACAGACAGACAAAAATTTTACTGATTGCATTTTTGGCATCAGTATCGATCACTAATCACCCCCTGATAGTTATTTTGAAAATATATTTCATGTACAGAATTGACCTCTCTAGAGATTTATTATAAGTATAGATAAACAACCTTTTAAATTGCTTTTTTCTTGCAACACCTTATAAGGGTTTTATTGGTGCCAGTGTCAATAGTATACCATTAACGTTTACCATTGATATTACCTATATATAAATATTCCGCGCAAGCGATTGGATGACTCGAAAACGTCCCAATCGGAACGTTTATTGACATTATTTTTAACCGACTTCAAAAAAAAGGAGCAGGTTCTCAATTCGACTGATTTTTTTTTAATTTACGCATTATAGACGCTAGCTGTTTTTTTTGTCTAGTGTTTAAATCTAGCATTCCTTTTTTTATTGTTTGCCATGTTATCAAATGTGTCACTAGGTTCGAAACATTTTTTCGGTGTAAATTCAAGCGTATGACATATCTAATATCTCATCATCTTCCTAGCGTTGTGTCCCGTGTTTAGACGGGGTCCGCTTAGACCATGATCCAGGATTTAGCGAGTCTGGTAATTACATTGAAGCGACTGCCGATCTGACCTTCGTAACCCTAAGATAGGGGAACCAGACAATTATTGGATTATGATTACAAATCCAAAGTTGTTTGAATTTGCAGGTTTCATCACGATGTTTTCCCTCACCGTCGAGCCAGTGGTATAAATACGTACATAGATTTGAAAAATCCAGAGGTACGTGCCCGGGTTTAAACCCGCACCCCTCGGTTAAGAGGCGCGAGTCCCTACCATTGAGCTACCACCGCTCTATATCTAATATCTATGGCAAATTATTATTGTTGTTTGCGCAATAATTTGTTTAAACATGAGTTTATTGTAAATTATTGTGCCAGTTGTTACGACTCAAGTGTCCCGATCACAATAATTGATGAATCAACCCATAACCTTAGCTTAGCATAACACTACTAATTTTGGCATCCATCCCAAAGGTCAAAGGGGTACACTTATTGCGGTGTTTCCTGCGTACCTAGTAACAAAAATAGAAAGAACCTAATGTCGTTATAAGTAGTTTCGCGAAATATTGCCAACGCTCGCTCAGACAATAGGAGTCGTTCACCCAGCGGAGTTTAAAAAGCACCAACAATGTAAAAGCGAAGTATGTAGCCAATGCGAGGCGCTTTACGAGTTCTATAGAGCTAGGGTGACCAACCCGCCCGCTGAATATGTAGTATACTTTCGACAGGTCCGATGACTCATAAACACAATGTAGGATCCATGCTTTTGCTTCAATTATACACAAACTACCGAAAGAATCACCGTGAGTCATTCGCGTATAATAACTCATTGCTAAGGAAATACATTAGTAGATACATATGTAAATTTAATTATCATTTTACCTTGTGTTTGGAAAAATCGTAACAGATTAACCAGTTTTGTTGAATTTTAGTATTTAGTGAGGAAGGAATATACGTTTCAGAAGTTTAATCCATCAGTGGTGTAGTCTGGCTATGTACTGACATCGACGTAGTTTGCAAAACCAGAAGACAAGTATGTATTTTATTATGGAAAGTTTACGAGCTATTAGTTTTATACAGTTAATATTTCTATCGTCTCTACGATAAAGGAAACCATGACCCTATACTTAACAATAAAACTCCCTAACACTAGAAAGTATACGAATGTTAAATTACTTATTAAAAGTTAAGGCACAAAAACGAAACATGTTTAAATATAAATAAATATCCGACTACATCACATACATTGATCTGACTCCGAAGTAAGTAGTTTAAGCACTTGTGTTACGGATATCAGAATCAACAGTGGTATTACAAATATATACTTAAATATTGGATATTAACACCCAGACATGGAACAAACACAAGTATTCATCATACGAATGTTTGACCTGGGTGGGAATCGAACCCACAACTCTTGGCACATGGGGCAGGGTCACTACCGAATGCGCCATCGGGCCAGTAAAAATCTTTGAAACTCATGATTAACACGTATAGCTAATCTATCGGTGGATAATAACTATATTGGGTACTAAAAAGGTGCCAGCACTATTATGGAGTGAAAGGGTGGAAGGGAATAAGGAAATAAAGAGTTCAGAAAAGAATTGAAATTATATAATATTTAAAATAATAAGAAATAAAAAAGTACAAAATTACGTGCACAAACCAATTATAACAGTGATAACAAGACAAAGAAATTGACAATGTAAAAAATAATATTAAAATAAAAAGGTATCAAAAGAGGTTGAAACTGGCCTTGCGGCTAGTTGGTAACAGGCATCATAGCGGAACTTGACAAAGCCAACCCCAGCACACGAGCCACATTGTAAACCCCCATATTGTGTTCCAGTCAGCTAATGCGGTGCGGGATCAACGGCTGCCGTGATAGACCGTCCCAAGAACGGGCTGACGCGGCGTCACCGCAACAATTTACACTTTCACCGCGGTGACGAGTCGCTTTGACTCCTTCTTGTTGTGTTTGATTGAAATTGATACTGTTTTGTGGAAACCTACAAAGTAGTAGACTCTGCGTTACTCACACTCAATGCTTTTTCGTTGAAAAACCATTACGCAATTTATTATTTAAACCTAAGAGTCTAGTAGTTAGTGATTCTAGCCAGAAACCCAAACGCCGTAGGTTAGTAAATCAAAATCCGAAATCGACCAAACGCCGTGTGATGAAAATGCTTACATGTGTTAGAAACGGTCCTTTGAACTGTCCAGTCGTAAGTTAGTATGGCCAGTTCCGTTCAGTACATTTAAATGAGTCGATTGTAATCTCAGTAAATAAGTTAAAGATGTGTGTAACAAAATAATAATAATATTGATATCGAATTGGAATTCCTTTTCTATATTAATACACGAACGATTCAACATTAACATCACCAAACGTTAGACCATGACCAACCCATTACTTTTTTGCCATCAAGCGAGCTACACTGCGCCAAAACAGTTATAGCAAAGCCATAAATAATACGAGACTATGTTTATATTTAAACAAATCCTACTCCAATATCAATTTATATTCAATTCAATGCAGACCACTAGAGTAAACCATAACGTGTTCCATTAAGAACCATAAAGCTCCTCTATAAAACACATAACCTAACGTTCCGATTCGCCAATGATAACGTTAATGCAGGTATCGAACACCATACCGTTACCATGGCTACGCTCCGCGACCGAACCAACGAAAGTGGAACGGTACGCCGAAATAAAAGAAGCAAAAACGCTTCTGAGTATGAGTATACTCATACTCAGAAGCGTTTTTGCTTCTTCAGCTTGATGTATACATCAAGCTCTATGTGTCCCTATAACTGTACTAAGCCCAAAGCGACATCGTGGTAATCGGGAAAATCGCAATAAATGCAAAACAGGTGCAAAGTACTTATAAAGAATAACTGCCTACCCCGCTAGGGAAGTGGCGTGAAGTTTAGTTAGTTTTAGTGTAAAGGACATTCCATTCTATACCTCATTCCATAAAATCAAAATCAACGAAGACACCACAAGTAGCAACCCGAGACAAGTATCTGATTCATCAATAACTTTGTTGAGAGGGTCAGAACCTCATTTGCTTGATTAGCGGGTCTGTCAATCATATGAAAACGTCTGAACCATCCTAAATATGCGGGTCAAGGTGGCTTCCCTCAAGGCCATACATTGATTTTGGAAAAGCGTAGTAGAGATTTGCAACCTTCTCAAATGTTGGACCTCAACGCTCTTGAGGATTTACTAACGGAATAATATACATATACTCTAGATAATGTGCCGTTTTTATGATAGTATGACGGCGACAGGAATGCTAACAAACGCCAAGCCTTAAGAGTATCCTACACTTGTACCCGCGATGGGTTTTAGATTAACTTTGATGGGTACTCGCGTGTTCAATATGACAGAATTGCAAAATCTCTGTTTGCTAACGTAAGCACTACACAAAATATGTTAAAACAAAATGAATCTGTAATCATAATTCACACCTTTTGGCGTAATTTCCGTTACTTACAAACTTTACAAAGCATAAGTAAAATCACAGACCCTTCCGAATAGAAATCAATCAGAAATTATGCATTTCATCCAAAATGTAAGAGAGGCATCAAATACCGAAAGGTCTGTCTATGTCGATAAATAATCATTATGTTTGTTAGCTAAATAATCCCTTAACGCAACCCTGACCTGACCCGCGTGTCTGTTAAACGGGCCAGCAGTCTCTATAAATAGCACAATTCAGCAAAAAGGCTGTTAAACATAAATTACAAGCGTTTGCAATTATATTCTCTTTAGTACTAAATGTGTATGAGAGCGTTTCGACACAATCAACACTTTTGGAATTCTTGCAACAATTCACCTTGAAAGATAATTAAAGTGAATCATTTTTTGATAAAAAAACTTTAATAACCGTGCACATTGATATATTAAACAAATGTTAAGAACAGTTATAAATAGCCATTTTAAAAAAGAAAAAAGAACTAGACTGAATTTTACTTTTTAAACTAAAAATAAATTCAAACAAAATGTTAATATTTCTGAATCAATTTAATGCATGCAACAATTTTTCAACAATGCAACATGTTAATCTACACCTCCAAAGGTATTAATTTATTAATAGCGGTTTTATCGCGTACCCAATTAATAGCACTTGACACTTAAGCATAATAAAATGTATCAGTTATGATCAAGATAATTATATTTACAAGGATGTCCGCCGCTTACGCGAAGCAGTTTTTTACCATATCCGATAAAAAAGGAGTTATAAATTTTACGAAAAAATTGCCGACGTAAAAATGTGAGGTCGTATTTTCGACAAGTAAACGTTGGCTGTATGAAGTGGTATTTTATAACCTCTTCAAGACTATATTGTTCCCAGACACATTGTAGGCCTTGAAATATAAATTATTTACGTAAATGGGGTTTAAAATTAAAAATTCATTGGAAAGCAAAGTTCAAGGCTTTGGCTCCCCCCTAGGCTTGCCCGCACTTTGCGCATTTTCCCAAATCGGTTCTCAGGGGGTTCTAATACAAGATCAGGATAATTGCCCAGGCGCGTAGTAAGATATCGCTTTACTTTTTTTCACAAAGTTATTCCGCATAGCACAGCGATGTCAATAAAATATCGTGTGAGCACTGCAAGGAAAATGTGGCCAACTGCCAAATAGTCTTTGTGACACCAATTTACCGAGACCTTTCTGTCCGGGATCTTCCCGACGGGCGCAGATCAAAGTAAAGTGGCGGGCGGGTGCTAGCAGTTTAGTTCGGTAGCCGGTGTGTCATTGACCCGTTAACGCATTGCTTTGCGCTAATTATAATCCAGTTGCGTTTCCTTAAACGTAACTTACGATTCCCACTAGACTGTGAATTCGGTTATCGTATGTAATTTAAATATTTTATGAACTATTTCCCTCACAATAACCATTTCTGCCAATTAATATTTTTAAAACTATCAAGTGCAAGGCGTTAAACTGACTGCAGTTAACGCCTTGCGCTGGACTGGTAAAAAAAAACAATGAAACAAAATAACTAGAAATCAAATTAAGTACAGCACGATTCGGTACAAATATACAAAACATCATGCCCATAATCCTCGAAGGGGTAGGCAGAGTCAAAGAGGCAGCAGGCCCCTTTAACCATATTCAGCCAGACACAAAACTGGGCTGGGTTAGATGGAAAATTGTGAAAAAGTGGTGACAAGTAGCTAGCCTGTCGCCCACACAATCACATACCCAAAACCCAATACACAATTAGTCGTCTTCTACGACATGCTAGGCCAGAACTACAGATGGCACATTATTTTTAAGTTCCAGACCAACATGGGACTATGGGCTGTGTTAGATAGAAAATTGTGAAAAAGTAGTGACAAGTGGCTAGCTCGTCGCCTACACAATCACATACCCAAAACCCATATACCATTAGTCGCCTTTTACGACATGCAAGGCAAGAAACACAGTTGGCACATTCTTTTTAAGTCCCCGACCACCATGGGACTAAGATCGTTAACATTATTAATAAAATATTATACCTACTCCTTACTTTTGTAAAACCCAAGGCCACAAGGTGTTTGATATAAGTCTCATTCCTCGTTCCAAAAATAAACAAAACGCGAAATCAATATTTCTCAGATAAGCGTGACAAAATTTGATATCTGACGGATTTCCGTGATCCACGACACAAAATAATCGCATTTCCCACTCGAGTAAGTAAATATTTACACAACAAACTTCATTACAACGCAACGCGTCGTCTAGATAATCAACAAATAATTACACACCACGGGTAAAAGTGGAATGAAACTAGCTCACGCCATTTAAGTTTCCCACGGTCAAGTTTGCGACAAGGAGAAGACGAGTGGTGTACAATTATTGGCACCAATGCGATTGAGCTAGCGTGGTTTAGCTAGTAGCTCACGGTCGGTTGGCTCATGTATTAACTGACGATGAACCTGTTTCAAGGCATTAATGTAGTGTTGTAAAAGAACTGAGTCTTTTAGTCCTCATTTTGCAGCTATGAGTTCTTTAGTCAAAAATTAATAAATTAAAGCTCAAGTCTCTCGGAGTTTTTAGTATTCTTAAAATAGACTCCAGTCTTGCCAAAGAGAACCAGAGACTGCGGCTTTTAAAAGAGCTCACTCTTTTAAAAAGAACTCAAGACTAAGTCCTTTAATTAAAAACTTAGCTTTCCTAAAAAGAACTCGCGACTGAGTCCTTTTAAAAAGGAGCTCAGTCTTACGAAAAGAGCTTGCGACTGAGTCATTTCTTTTCATTAATGACTAGCATTCTTGAATGGATTGAAATAATTTTGTAGGTCTTTTATAGTAATGCAGCACATGGGTATATAAACAGACTTAAAAAAATATAAAAGTTATCACATCATCGAAACCTTTTTAAATGCATATCATCACGCAATCCCCGAAGGGGTAGGCATAGGAGCAATGAGCACGTTAAACCACATTTAACCAAAAATCGAGTTGGATTAGATAGAAAATTGTAAATAGTATTGACAAGTGGCTAGCTCGTCGCCTACATAATCACAAAACCCAATACAGATTAATTAATCTGACGACAACAATTAACAGTCAGATTAATAAATCTGTGTCATTAGTCGCCTTTTACGACAAGTTAGGCAAGGAAGACAGCATTTGGCATATTATTTACGAGTCCCAGACCAACATGGGACGAAAACTTTATTATAAGTTCCACAAAAAATATTTCTAGGCTAGTAGTGGCCGTCTCACTGTTACGGCTTACATCATGACGGACGCAGAACTAGATCGACCGCTAGCAGCCTCAATGAAGATGTTTTATTTATGAAGGCATTCGTATCCTTCAGCCATCAATCATGGCACCGCAATTCGAATTGAAAGATCCGCTTTTATCTAGAATTGAGTAAGAAATATTAATTGCTTTCTACGTATATAACTAAGCTATAATAATGTTTTACGTATCTCAATTATTAATGTAGAATAATGTTATCAATATCCTTTAACTACTATTAACAATACAAAATTTATTTTAAAAAAACCGTAAAAAGTTTTCGTGTTATCAATACAAGTACGCAACAACCTACGTATAGATACAATGAAGCGTGAATGCACGCTAGTCTCGCTCAACACAAATGATTTACAATGCAAGTCGAGCGAGCATAATAGCAAACGACAAATGCAAACAGTCAAATGACATGTTCCTGCGAGAGGTCAAAGATCTCGCCGGCATGTGCCGGGCCAATGCCGCATAAGGTCAAACTCGTGAAATGGCGGCTAAGGTCAAACGCGGCTTTCCCCATAAAACGTAACTTAGCGCCAATTAGGGCCGGTCGAGACGTATCACGGCACACGGGGAAGGAACGCTCCGCTTTAGGGTTTCCTAACTCACAATTCGCATGATACGATCGCGGTTCCATTACGCTGCCTTTCAGGCAAGACAACCTTTGAAAATAACGGGCTGGCTCCAAGTAGCTACTTTGTAAAGTATTTTTCAAAGCCTCTCCTCAACGCTAAAGTTGAATTGTACTACCACAATTTAAAATGTATCTTTGTAAATTTGTATATAATATATAAGCCTCTCCTCAACGCTACAGTTGAATTGTACTACCACCATTTAATATGTATCTTTGTAAAAAATTCTCCAAAAATATTGAACAATAACATAATAATAACCTAAATGTGTACAAAATAATCTAAGAGGGTTGTCACAGTTTTCCTCACTTGGTTTCCGACCAACTATCTAAGTCAGTCTGCCAGGTCACCGCCTCCGAAACGAGTAGATAGAAGCATATCACCTCTCCGCGAGATCGTACTCAAAGTAAAAGTAGGTTCCTAGGTGCGCGGAGCAGTAATGAGCTACTTACGCGCATAGTAATTTCGCAAAGCGTTGGCGGCCGTGGCCCACATAATAACAATTGTATATTTAATAAATCATTATTTACAGCGCGACCGCCCGCTCCGGCGAACGGCATTTCAGCTTCTGTCGATTCCACTTTCGCTATGACACTAACGCCGAAAGCGATCATAAATTACTAACCTGGATTTCTAAACAAAAGCATTCCAACATACCCTATTGTCGAACTGTACACTAGTTTTCAACGATTGCTAAATGACCGTGAAAATCTTAGGAATGCTGAAAAAGGCAATTTAACATCCGTATCATTAGTGGTTACCGAAGGATATAACTTTTAATATACTTTAAAGGTACGCAATGTAGGTACTAAAATTAAGGAACACAACTATATTTTTATGTAACAGTACGTGAACCATCGTCTAATTAGATTAAAATTGTAAGTATATAACGCTCACGCTCTTAACATCATGTTATACTTATAAATAAGAAACAAGAGCAAATCCTCCACTTGAATGCAAATAAATCTAAAACGCCATTAACCTTGACAAAATACAGGATTTCAAGACAATCCTCCGCTACTAATAGTCTACAGAAGATTAACAGCAGAGATAAAAAAAAGATCTATCTAATTAAACAAAGTACCACTCAAGGTGAGCTAGCCAATTTAATCAGTGCTCCGAGCCGTCATAACTCCGGTCCAGTAATTGAATTATTATGTAACTAAGAATCGCTTTAGCGCGAATGTCGTTAACCTTTTACGGTATACCTTATTTTAGTCATTAAGACCGCCTCGAACTACTCCAACGATCAACTGTTGCTTTCTACTCGTCTTCCGAGTTCATTGTTATCGGGCTCCATCTGCCTCAGCTTAGAATGTTTCTTTTCTTAGTGCTTACCTTCACTTTCACAAATTCATCTAGCATATTTCGCGGCCAGCATCCCAATTCGGGCATTATAACTGATGCGTATTCATTTGTGCATTCGATCCAAATAAAGGTTTTACTATGGTATACTATGTATAGTGAGAAAAAAATGCAAGTAAAGCATGAGAAATAACTGAAGTAAGACGTTCTGCGCCAAACACCTGATGGTATGAAATCAAATAAGACAAAGTTTATTAAACGAATTTGGTATAAAGTAGACTTCGATAAAATTCGTTATTTTTAAAACGGACCACGATTACATTTTAAATAGTGAGACGATATAAAAAAACAAATCAGTCGAATTGAGAACCTTCTACTTTTTTGAAGTGGGTTAAGAAATAATGAGGGAAGGTAGGGTCAGTTTCCGTTCGATCGCCAGCCAAAAGCTAACTCAGTATCAATCTTATCGATCGTTTAACCATCCTTTAAACAGTTAGAGAGGAATGCAGCTTTTTATGTCCACAATAGTATATCTCTTATTAATTTGATATCTGCCTACCCTCATTGGTAGAAGGAGTGACATTAGGTATAATGTATAGCTCTGCCTGTCGTTACACAGTTAGCGTGCAAACGCACGATACGAATAGTTACATTATGATGTTATAAAAAAAAATCATCAAAATTATGTTATTATAATAACAATATCTAAATTATAACATTTCAATATAGCAGCGGAGTGGACCACAAGCGAACAGCAACGCCGTGAGTCAGCGATCCGGTTGCAACCGGCTAGACGTGCGCGCGCGCAGCCACAGCCGCCCCACGCGCGACGCCTTGCGGGATGCACTACACGTGGCCAACACTTCGGATGTACATATTGTGCATGTGCAATAGTGTAATATGAAGATATCATCCTGTATTCAAATGTTATTTCCATATAGTCGACAAACACCAGTGCACTTTGATCCTTATTACATTATAAATGACTAGCAGTGCCCCGCGGTTTCACCCGCGTCGTTCCCGTTCCCGTAGGAATACGGGGATAAAATATAGCCTATGTGTGTGAATTTTTCAAATCGGTCCAGTAGTTTCGGCGCCTATTCAATTCAAACAAACAATAAAATATTTTCTCTTTATAATATCAGTATAGAAAAAGTAAATCTGTCTGTCGGTTCGCTCTTTATCAATTGCGATTCAATTTGGCACGCTAAAACTTTGACCCCTAAGAAATGACAAACTCTTTACAACAAAATACTTACGAAGATATCAAAGATTGATATCATCGAATTTTAATAAAATATTAGCACATACATTATTTAAGTACACTTGGTACATTTATAAGGAAAAATAAATATGTACAGTCAATTACTACGTACACCGGTACACAAATGTAACCAACCTATGGTTACTCAAATAAAAGTTGCAAGTAAAACACTCCACAAATACTACCTATATAATTTAATAAAGATATCGCATTGCAAACCTTGTGTAAAGCCAATCTAACAATTGACTATCACAAAAGATACTAGATTTCTTGTAAATCACAATTGCAAGTTGTGATGTGTCTAGAGTGGGATTGATATTAAATCTATTTAGTCTAACCTAACAGAGATGCGCTGGCGCAGAACTGCACGACACGTGGGCGACACCATACACTCACTCATCTCGCACAACAGAGAGGATGAGGTTATATGACAAATGAATAAACAAATAAACAATGCTGACTTAGACAACGACACATCTAAATACCGTCATCTTGTATTTAGTACGACGTTTACTAATCAATTGATCGACTGGCCCGATGGTCGAGTGGTCAGAGACCCTGGCCACGAAACCGAGGGTCGCGGGTTCGAATCCCGCTAGGGGCAAATGTTTCGTGTGATGAACATGGATATTTGTACTCGAGTCATGGATGTTTATAAACGTATTTAAGTATGTCTATCCGTTCACCTAGTATCCATATCACAAGCATAAGCTTAGTTTGGGACTAGGGAATTGGTGTGTCAGTCTTGAGAATTTATTATTTATTATTATTATAATTGCATGGTTCTTAGAAATTCAGAAAGAGGATAGAGATACGGAATACAGTTTTACATTTTAATAACCAATTGATAAGTTCAAGTATTTTTTATTGATAAACTCGATAATATCTAATGCGTTTAAAAAGAGAAGTCACATAATTTTATGAATAAACATCATCATCTTCCTAGCGTTGTGTCCCGTGCTTAGACGGGGTCCGCTTAGACCATGATCCAGGATTTAGCGAGTCTGGTAATTACATTGAAGCGACTGCCGATCTGACCTTCGTAACCCTAAGATAGGGGAACCAGATAATTTTTTGGACCATGATTATAAATCCAAAGTTGTTTGAATTTGCAGGTTTCATCACGGTGTTTTCCCTCACCGTCGAGCTAGTAGTATGAATACGTACATAGATTTGAAAAATCCAGAGGTACGTGCCCGGGTTTGAACCGGCACCCCTTGGTTAAGAGGCGCGTGTCCATACCATTGAGCTACCACCGCTCGCTTATGAATATAAACATTATGTTTCGCTAATATTAATGAGGACGAGGTAATATTATGTTTAGTACAAATACAAAGAAAGGAAGTCACTCCTCTTCTTATTCAAGTCTAAACTTTAACTCAACCAACTCGGAGGTTTAACTACGTTTTTGCTATACCGGCCCGAAATGCTTGGCAAATTTAAACATTCCTATTGAGGTCACCCAGCGATGTAGATGCATACGGTACTTTGCTTAATGATATGTTATCTTGCATCGAATCAACAAGAGATAAATTAAACCAACCCACGTAATAATATACTAGATACATCCTTAATCTTCACTTACTCTTTAAAACGCAACGGTCTCCGGGAAGCATCTATTTTTATATCCAGTTTTATTTCCATGTTGGAAATTGACGACTTTTCCACTATCCCAAAATAACTGATTAATTAGTTAGACCTTTGCTGCGTTCCATGAATTTAGCTTCCAAACGTTCCGAAGCTTCGTAATCCTACTAAAATTATAAATGCGAAAGTTTGTATGTATGGATGGATGTTTGTTACTCTTTAAAAAAAACTACTGAATGGATTTTAATTAAATTTTACAGTAATATAGCTAATACACCCGAATAATATATAGGCTATGTTTCATCGATGTACCACGCGAGCGAAGCCGCGGGCAGAAGCTAGATAATAATATTGATGCGACAAGCGCATATTGGATTGGTAACAAAGCGAGGAATGGTATTTTGATCAAATAAAAAATGTTGTTCAAGCATGGATTACATTTTATCATAATCATTACGGGCGTGCTTTTATTTATGTATTTACAATCTTTATGCACTTAAAGTACGACAAAAAGTGTCGTGCATAAAGAAAATCAATACAAAACTCACAGCAACCTAACAGGATAAATCTATTCGAATTACGTTAGTTGTATTGCGAAAACAAAATTGCATCAACATTGGAGTGCAGCTTAAAACAAGTCACAGGTAACATTAAATAATTGTATTTAAATATGTATACCATAGAATCAGATGTCTGAATATCAGACGGCACGCCACGGCAAGCCGATATTTCATAGACTGCTTACGTCGATCTGATAAGAATAGAAATCGAATGCCATGTCTGTGTGTATAGACGGGCCGCATCGATTGGGCTGACGATTTAAATAATTCACTTTATAGGTATTTCATCGTAGGTACATTTTTATTATCTAGTCTTGACTGTTAGTATTGTGGGATTTTACCATAGAAATTTAAACCATCTATATATGTATATACGGCATTTATTTGACACTACTCTCAAATTGACATCTTCTTTTTATAATCTGAATGAACGCAATGATTCTCCTGCTTTATAAGTTTTGATACCATTTTCATAGGGTCATACGCAACAAGATAACTCGTGAAGAATTTATTATTTACCTACTGTTGTATCAAACAGCACGTGCGTACCAGAAATAGCCATAGAAATCAAGTAAATCAACCTCAAAAAAACCTATCCAAAGTAACCAATGCACGTCTATAACGATTTTATCTAAACTTAATCTACTGACTAAACGCAATCTGATCTCATGTTTCAATTGGTCAATTGCATTATGAACGCTTTCCTGACATTCTTCTGTAACGCGATACTGATCTGACATAGTTGCCGTAAAGGAATGCTGACCATATCCGATTTTCTTCCTTTTCAATAAACTTTGATTTGTATCAAACTTAATTTCTTAGTTGCCGCGGCTAGATGGCACGTGTGGTGCATTTTTTTTATACCTTCGTTCAGCAAATTTAACGATAAATTCTTTTCTAAAAAAATTCTCCTGCTCGCAAGGCATATGATACTTCCGTCAAGATAAATAGTTTCATACATTTCCGCAGCTTGGTGCGTAAACGCAACATATCTCATATGTTGTCATCTTTGTGCCCTTTACAATAAACAGCTGGCTTTCATTTAGTAAATAAGCCTGAACCACCAAATGGCAAGGCAAATAAAGCATTCGAACGTGACCAAAACTCAACTGATGATGATGATGTTAAAAGTATTGCAAAATGTTTCTTCACGACTCAACGAGACTAAAAATCTTTCAATAAAAAAACTGTACCCTGTTCAATAGAACACACGTAAGAAGATGAAGACTAATACAGCACAAATATTTTTCAAACAATCTATTCATATAACAACGACATACGAGTCAAAATACAGAGGGCTATCTAAGATACAAGTTCAGCGCTATTCCACTCAACTTGTGGCCACAACTTGGCCCTTATTCCGCGAGTCGTTAAGTTGAGAACCGCTCCAAGGCGCGGGGGCCGCGATGACATCAGTAGACGGAACCACTTGCCCTCCCACGCGACACCCACTCCACGAGAGCCTTGCAAAACCCTCTTTGAGTGAGGGCACACGCGCCTAGCGAGTGCAGCCAGCGAAAGCTAACACTAGGACACATTTGGAACTAGTATCTTGTGTAACAAGCGCCTTAAAATTTTGCTGTATATTTTACTTGATACCGATTGCTGTCCATGGTGTATCTGGTACGGAACGGCAGGACCGGTAGGTTTTATTTAGGATAGATAATAATACCGTGGAAAATTTAATTTATTACTTCTTCATAACATTTGAACGTACCATATGTCGTAAGGTTCTCTCTGCCTACCCCGCTAGTGAAGTGGCGGAAGTTTAGTTAGTTAGTTTATAAAATGTATCATTAAAATTACACGTATACCTTTAGATTCCTTATTATGTGTCTCTCGATTATAAATTGATCACTCGACGGCATTACTAGTACGATCTCATCATAATTACGATAGTCTCTTTTTGACATGTTTCTTTAATTACCTTCCGTAAACGTAACTTCAGTATTATAAGTATATTATTATAGTTGCAGTAAATCAGATACCAAATTCGAATGCACGATAAGTTAGCCATAATTTTTAACGATGACATAACATTTGTTATTATGTATTCATCATTTTAAATATTGTTAATAAACACAGCATGGTGGTTTACTCCTACTCAAGATTACGCGAGATATGGGTCATCACAACAAGATAATCCAACACAAACGGCATCATTTTAATACACCTACTCAGTAAATTAATTAAAACTTTAGCATAGGCGTTTCAAGCAAAAACTATAATTGTTAACACTTGAAGTATCTCAGTACGAAATAAATATTCAAACTGAACACCTACAAACACCTAATTATTATGCGTAGGTTCAACTTAATATCATAATAATTCTATTCGACCTGACCAGACAAGTTTCTCACTACAAACAACGCATCAATGAAGTGAGCTCATTAGAATAAAAATCACATAAGAATGAAATCGCTTCGACTCGAAGTGGTCGAGTTAACAAGACGAAAAAGATGATTCAACTCTAAATAGAACGACAAATTTGAACAATGCGATAATTGATCCTGCAAACGGCTTCGGCCAATTGAGGATAACGATTTGTGTCGACGAACTGGAAATTGACGTCGACAAATAAGTCCTCGGAAGAGACGTGACAGAGACCTGACTAGTTTAGGGAGTCAGAAATCGTGTGCGTAGAATGGGAGAATGAAGCGATTACTGTACAATACGATCAACGGTTTCCGTCGCCATTATATATACGTAATGAACTGAATGATTTCTATCATTCAAAAACGCCTATGCAATGGCAACTCATTCAGTGCTACGCCACACAACTATCAAATTGAATTGCCATGATGATTCATTATCACAAACTAACTCCTGTCGTTTCATCTGTGGAGACTCCAGACTTATGTCAAAGAACGAAGTAACATCCCGGACATTATTCGGATAAAACGAATACACACATCGCAGTTCAGCCTTATTGAATAACAAACATCCAAAGATACAGTCATACAAACGTTTAAATTCACAATATTAGTAGGAAGCAAAATTACAAAACGTGATGGATAAATAAACAATCTCACCAAAAAGCCACCGCCATATAGACAGAAGACTTGAAACAACTTTAGAGAATCCGTAGATTAGATGATGAAACCCGACTTTTAGTGCCATGATTGCGGCTGTACTGGTGTCGTGTGGTATCGTCAACAACCTGATGCAAGGTTAATTGTTTACGGTGTAGGCGGGAAAGAAAAAAAGTACTTTGATGCCTGATTCGGCCAAACAAAGGCAATTTGTGACCAGGATCTGATTTTACATGTTCCCGACTCAGGGAGGCCGGAGTTAATTCGCCCGCGGGATTTCAGGGACGCCCTCGCTAGGCTTCTTCGGCTTTGAGGGTTTCTTCAGTAGGCTAGTGCTTGGCAGTTGAGGGACATTGCTGGTCTTTAGATTAGTCTTCGGTAAGTATTTCTTTTATAAATATTTTAATTAAAAACATGCAAATTTACACAACTGTAAAAATATTTGGGAATATAGTAAATAATGATAGTTATGATACTTAAAATATCCTTACAGATCAAAATATATTAAATCACTAGGTAATTGATTAAGAATGGAATCAAATGTAGATAGTAAATCGGGTTTAAATATGAAATTTAACCACAAAACTGTTTTAAAGCAATGTAGAAATCTATTTTTTGTCATCTTTTCATCGGATCTCTGACCAATACACTATAGAAAGTCGTACCCAGACGGCACAAAAACTGCTACTTCTGTGTTTAGTTTTCTCTTCTTGTAATAATAGGTGAATATAATAGTACTACATGGAATATCATAGCCTTTTATACAAACAAGAACTTGTAAGTAATGTTTGCTATTGCTTTATTACGTAATAGAAAGCTAAACATACAATAGACAGCGATATAATAACCGTTTACAAACATCAAAATAGACAAATATATACTATAAATAAAAAGACTAGAGCATCCAAATATATGTTACTAGCTCATGACGCATGCACCATAATGATTGACTGATCCAATTGCGTCAATGACATGCTCCACTTTAATCCCAAAATATTAGGGGAACTAGGTAATGCCGAATGACAAAGGAAACCGGAACAAACATTTCCCGAAGCTCTGATCCAGTTCGAGTTAGTTTACCTTTCAAAGATACGATATCAGCCTGAAACATCTACTCGCAGACGACCTAAATTGACTATATCGATTACCAATTGTGGTAAAAGCGTAGTCTACTTTCACCTAGACGTTTAAAAGGCAATTTCATAACGATAAAAGGCTCGATTAAGCAAATTCGACTGAAAAACTAACAATCGTGACCGTTATTTCAATAATCAAATATATAAGGAAAATAAAAGATTAGGCTTTCATAGAAATCGCTATTATATTACTTAACAGAGGGCTTGAAAAATAGTTTATTAGTCATTGCAATTTTAGTATAACTTAGTTATAACGAGACGTATACTAACATAAGTAAGTACATTGTTAATACATTGATAAATTATGTATTAGAAGCACGCAATGGACATCTTAATTTAAATCCGGAATATTCGATTCAGCATTTCATAAGGAGGACCATTCTTTACGTAATTTTGTTCATCTGAAGGCCAAACCCGAGCGTCTAATATCGACCTTCGCGTGATTCCCACAAGTAACCAACTCCATTATCCACCAAGACCTTGCGTAACTAAAATCGGACCAGTCTTGTGTCAAAACTATTTCGCCGGCTCGTTATAGCCACTCGAGACGGCATCCACAGCATTAATAACTCACCGCAAATAATAACAGACTCCTACATACACCGCCCCTTTACTGTCGATGACATCACGTGAAATCGAAAGTAGGTTCATAACTATTTTCGGCACACTTAATTGCAAGCCACCAAAACACGGACGGGGCGAAATTAGGCGATTTTGTGTGCAACTTTACTGTTTTATGGTATCTTCATTATGAAATCTTTGGCAACCTGCTAAACATTTTGGAAAATGTATAAACTTTTAAGCGAGGTCAACCAGTGAATAATAGCCGACATGTGACAGAACATCGAAAATCAAACCGGATTTTTACGAAAATGTAATGATTCGCAAGTTCTATATCGAATAAACTACATTAATCTTTGTATAATTGATAAAATTTTCTAAGTGTAAGAGACAGAACTTAAAATTGTATTCGAAAACAATAATTTCAAACCAGTAAGTGCCATCAACTGAAATGACGTTTATTCGAGTAGACTAGACAGCCTATGGTAGAAAATTCGACCAGCTGACCTCAAGCACTCCCACCCACGTACCTTCACAGAATAGCAGGTTAGACAGACCCTAATTATTTAAAAAGGCAAGACGAAATTGCAAATGAGCGTGTGTAATTAATTATAAGAGTTTTCGGCATGCCGCCTCAGGCAATTAGACAGAAGAAGAATCCCATATAGTAGATGCGAATGGTGTCGCGATGACGACTTGTTAAAGATGTTTATTGACGTCTACGAATTATACCAAGATCGAATGTACATATATAGCAATCTTGCCCAAAAACCTTTGGAAAAGAGAAATGAGACAGCATAAACCGCCGAAGGTATGCAGGACTATACTCTTAAATGTCAGGTCTCCAGTATCTATAAATTACCATAATCGACACTAGACAATACTAGAATGTCCTTCAAAGAACACAGCAACTTTACGTCATCACTCTAGTTCAGAACGCTGGAATTCCGCCGTTAAAATAATAAACTTAAACGCCGATATGCAAGCCAAGTGTATCCAAATGGGTACGTGTAATTCGAGTACTTGTCCAAGCAAGATAACTTGAACGACCGAGTCGGCCAGCTCGCGGCCTCAGGATGTCGCCCACGTGTCGCTGGTGACGCGCGAGGTGAGCCTGTGCCCGACTAGTTTGCGTTCTGCTGCTTTATTTGTTATTCAATCAACTGCACACTCGGACTCGGAACAATTACTCGCTTCAATTGCAAATTGTTTTGCACAAGTTATTTGGCGGCTTGCGAATTTTATGAGGACGCCAAACCCACCAGCTAATATGGCTAACCAGTCATAATAGATAATATAAAGCCAGCTTTGCTTATCTCCAACTTTTTGTGACATAGTAATATATGTATAAAGGGATGGACCTTAAGTATTAAAGAAAGTTACGCAAGTCACCCAGCAACAGTAGTCCGGATAAGGTGGTCTTATCAAAAAAAAGATCGGCTCGAATGATAAGGATTTGACCTCCGTTGGGAGTCCGTTGAACAACGTTACATACACAAACGTAACGAACTGAGAATAACTCGCATTTCTTTAAATGTACCACCTTCTTTATTAAAAACAAAGTCGATGCGTATTTTCATATAGCCCAATCGAGAATGCTGGTGAAAAGTTTATCAATATTCCAACGGTAATCGACGTTGTCCCCGATCGTCAAAAATCCGGGCGTCAATAATAATTATAGGCTTCAATAATACCCCAAAAAAACAAGCCCGCAGAAAGTGTAACTAACAAGTGGGTTAATATCCATTGCAGCCTAGTAGCGAATAGAATTTTCTAACGAGCGACCGGTAGAGGACCTATGTACTGTTAGGCGGTGCGATCGGCCGACAGTGAGGACTGCGGCGCGAAGTCGGCCGGCGCGTCACAGCGAGGGAACCCGCTCTCCGGTGACTCACGCCTCCGCCACGTTCACTGACCACGCACCGCGAGGTTCTAGCTAATGAAAAATTATTGCCGAGGTGCAACAACTCGGACGAATGATGGAATTCGTTGCGAATTTCTTCATATGCTATGTCTCCAGACATTTAGACATTTTAGTGGCCCTTACTTTCGCAGTTTCCAATACACAAGATATGTTCAAACGGCATTCCAGGAATATCTTGATCAAAACAAAATCTAAGCTGCAAATTGATGATATCACAATTTAATCATATAACGCAAAAGTGAGGTCATGTTTTCAAGAAAAACTCAATATCTTCTAAGACCTTGTCGCAAACAGTACTGTTTCATGGAGACATTTAAGATCGCCAGAAACACCAATAAGGTATTGTTGGCGCCGCCCGACATCGAAGGGGCCCGCAGATCGATGACGCAACCTTGGCCAGCTCGTGGGCGATGCCAGGCGGGCACTACGCGACCAGGAAGTGGCGCACACCACGAACGCTACACGCGAAAACAGAGAACGATGACAAAAGCAACCGTTGTATCGAGTCGTAGATAATAACTGGACAAACAAATATATTGGGGAGCTTGCCGGCTATTTTGAAATTATATACGACTTACCTATATGAGGAAGTTCTTAAACAACTTAGACAATAAGCCATTCATTCTGGTGTAACGAGAACTGTCTATTTCGAATACTAAACATCTTAAAAAGGACACTAGGGCCACTTTGTTAAGAATCTTAAAGGGCCATTAAATCAGCAATGATAATGAAGAGAAACAATAAGACAGTAGAGCGTCAAAACTGGATCATACAAGACAGCTTCAACGCTCATAGGAAACCTTTTTAGATCCAATCATAAGGCCCAAATGAGGCACAGTAATAATTCCATCTCTTGGAACTGGCAACGAATCCCTTCATAATATCCCCTTGAACTAGCGCTCAAGCTCATAACCTTGCGCACTTTATTGGCGAGCGTGGCTGACACAACTCCATTGACAGCTTCCTGCCACAACATCACTTCACATAAATCAGCCTGTCCACACACCGATACCGCATTTGCCATTAAATACACGTCATGACGTCTATACCTCTACGTAGTCAAACCAATCGAGCTAGACTTTCCACATTGATATTCGCCGACACCAGCCCGACCTATAATTTTACATTTATCGTCACAGGGTCACAGCGACCCGCATCAAAAAACGCTGGCGTTATTTCTTTACTAAATACACCAACCAATTTTCTATTTTTAATGTACCGATCGATGTTGACTGCAGCTGAACCGGCCGTAAAATGCTTTGATAAAGAACAAAAGAATGCTGGTTTTCGCCTACTTCATGGATATTCGTGATGTGGCCAAAATGCCTTAAAAAGATGGGAGCTTTTCACAGTTTTTTTTTGTCGGTTCTACTACTGCCTCAAATCATCAGGGTTTTAATTTCAGGGATAGATTTAAAAGTAAGACTGACTTTTTTAGGCCGGTATACTTAAGAATAGTCTAAATCAGGCAGTGTGCGTGTACCAGACATATTTGCTTGCTTAAAATCATAGACGCGTAAATTTTTTTTGTTTGTTTGTTATTATAATTTTGCGCGTATTTGATTTTTTGCATATAGGAAGAATCGAAGGAGTAATAATAGGGAAGATGACTGCATTAAAAAACTATTAACTCTATTTAGTCCGCCAGTTAGATTATACAAAAATACTAGACACATATTTTTCGCTTATTAAATTAACAAAAAATCACAAAGAGCATCAAATATTTGGAGTTGGCTTGCGACGACACTATTTATAAAAATTTTACGAATGTGTGACGTCACGCGCAAATTGAATGCATTGTATCTTCGTCGATGTTTGTCCACTGACAAATTAAATACAAAAATACGTGTTTAATATTTTTGGTTTTTTTATAATCTAACTGACGGAATAAACAGATTTTTTTGTAATATTGTGGAAAAATTTAGCAGCCCACAGTTGACCCCAGAAAAATATTTCATCTCCACCAGGTCATAAAAAAATATCTTTGACCGCGTATCGAAGCCGCTTGCTTTTTTACTACTACTAGCTCCAAATAAAATCGCAATCGGCTAGGCAACTCATTAAGCCGCCGGTAGGTACGAGTATTATAATCGAGCGGGCGCGCGGCGCGTGCGCCGTATATGGGCGCACGCAACGCAAGGCCGGGTGCCTTCCTCGTCGGCCCGCGCCACTCGACCTGCCATTTCGATAAAACAAGCTTGTTCTGAACTTATTGGTTTTAAGGCAAATAACTTTGACCTTCTTGTCTTGTGGCCAAGTATGTCAAACATGGCATCAAGAGTTGTTATTGAAATGACTTTTTTTACCAAACAAAAAGCAAGAACCATAAGCTGATCAATGGCGTTATCTCTGGTCACCATATTAAGTCTCAAAAGATAGCTTTACATTGCTGGTAAATTAAATAAAAAAACCAAACAATATCTCCAATGGCACCAACCAAATAATCTTCCTGAATTTTCATTCTTCAGCTATTACCATGACCTATGATAACATCAGCAATAAATAAATACACTACATTAAAAACAAAATCCATCATTATGTGCTTAATTAAAACTTTTTAAGTACATAATTTACCTTTTCCAAGCACATAAAGGCATTTATTATTAGACTTACCTCGGAGTCAGATCAATGTGCATACATTGATCTGACTCCGAGGTAAGTAGCTTAAGCACTTTACTTAAATAAAAACTAAAAAAAAATATATATAAATGCATTGGTACTGTACACAATGAGTAATAATATTATATGATGTATATTAGCAATTAATCCTTTTTCATATAATTTTGTAAAATTGATGATGGTGCTAAGTGGAATTAAACATTTAGTGAAGACTATTATAGTTATACTATAAAATACATCACCTTCTCTATAATATAAGCATCATTTCAATAAAAGGTTAGGTTAGGTAGGTTTGAAATGCTTAGTAAGTATTACACTAATACCCGATAACTCAGCATAGCGTGGGAACATGGTCAGACAACATTTGATTGGATTGCTTGGGAAATGGGATATGTATCATCATGAATACAATTTGTATAACAAAATCAATGATAGTTGTTACAGTGAATGGTTATTGTAACGCTATCATGATCAATGTGCTTATGTATGCCAAAACAAATAACAACTTTAATAACAAATTCTCAAACATAATTTCACTAAATCTCAATTTACAACATACATAACATCACAACCATAATCCCCAAAGAGGTAGGCAGAGTCAAAGGGGCAGCAAGCCAATTTAACCACAAGTAGTCATAAATAAAACTGTGGTGGGCAATTTACCTTATGATCAACAAAAAAAATAATGGGAAAAACCAAATACATGTAAAAGTTATCATGAGAATGTTAATTAAATTTGGGAACTGAGGTAATTCATTCAATGTCTTATTACATGAATGAGTGCCACAGTATTTAATTTATGTTACATATTTTAATCATATTGGAAAAAACAAAATATTCAGTGTCAAATTAAGAATGCCACCAAATTTATTATCATTTAAAAGTATCAATATTGTTATTCAGTTAGGAACTTTTACCTCTGAGTTCCCCAAGATTTGCGATGTGGCTTAAATGGAATGCAACTCTTGAACAATGTGGAAAAATAAATAATTGCATTGGTACACCAAAAAATATTATTTTTGAGCCAGTTTATAGACAAGCATCAAACCGTATTCTGACAACAGGATTCTAACTAAATTTGAATTGAACACTCTTAAACAGATTACTTTTATACAGATCATTAGTAGGAATTTATTAACTTCATACTCAAAGGGATAAGTGACCCTTTGGACAGTGGGAACTTGGTGACTAGAAAAATATGCCCAACATCTGAGACTAACTGATTTATTTGTTTGCTTTCACTTTCAATCAACATGACTTTAGGAGGATCAAAGTGGCGTAGGATCCAAAGATAAACAAATTATATTTTTACGAGCAAGGGCGCCCGATTAAGCGCTTGCAAATCGCTAATTTATTGGTAAAAGTCGCGCTGAATCACACTCATTCGTAGCCATGTGAATCACTACAGAATGATACTGCTGTTATCATCACAACCAGCTGTCATGACCAGCACCTGAAATTCTTAACCAGCCGAAAGAATAAACCTAAGTAGAATGCCAGTTCGAGAGTTCTTTAGCACAATTTGTACTTACCATCTGTTCTTTTGATGTTGATGTTGATTCCAGACTGGATCTTCACGCTACCGTCATCCATTTTCGCACTGATTTATGCACCACATACACTATAGAACATTATTTCGCAATGAACGTTTATTCAATATTAGTCTAACACATTCGGAAATTACACATGAGAACCGGTGAAAATTACAAAATAAATTTCTACACCCAGATTGACAGTTATATCGAGCTAGCTACACACTTCAGACTGGAACGTTTGAAATTTGTTTCACTACAACAGTCAAATCAATCACCACTTTCTAATTCCTAACTAATGTAATTGATTTGATTATTGTAAAATGTAATAAAACTAAAATCCTAATAAACCACGAATGTTTTAAATTATTTCGGTTAAAAACCCGAAATTCCAAAATTATCAGGAACACTGCGTCGAAAATTTATGGAAAGTGTTGCCAGGTCCGTTTTTCTCTATTTTATAGTTGTTTATGGATGTGGTCTATATAAAAACTATTTAATTTTGCTAACGACTGTAGTTGTTTTTTTTTATTTTGTAATTATTCTGAGTTAGACGATTCAAACGTTATTTTACAATTCTTTTGGGAAATATTTTAGTACCGAAAAACATTTAAATCCTATTTGAACATAATCAAATGTTACGGACATCTCTTAAACCATAGACAGAGACTTATAAACTGTCATTCCAGCGACCACAGATTAAATCATTCGTCATTTTATTTTACAGCTTTTTCGCTTAGTTTTAAGGTTTGACGATAATTACAAAACTTTTCATAATTAAAATTAATTAATATGATTAGTGAATATAAAATTTCGCACAAAGCTAAAAAACGGATCAAGGAAGTCAAGAGAAAGGCTCGTCCAGGTAAGAAAACTAGTAGAACATTACCTACCGCTAAAGCTCTTTTTGATTTCTAGTCATGGATAAATTCATCCATCTATTTCATTAAATAGTTCTCTTTATGACAAACCAATTATAGCAAACTTAAAAATTGACAATTTAGACTGTAAATCCTGGTTCTTATTGTATATTAAACTAATTGAGTTCTAGAAGCCTCTGTGTGCAGGGAGCGTGGCATACTTTGTCCGACCTCGGCCCTACCAATCTACACAAATCAATGTTTTATGATTAAAAAAAAAATTATTATACCTATCTACAAAAGTAACATTGCAAGGCAAAGTCCTAATACTGATATCTTTATAACTATGAAAGTGACACATAACCTTTAGTAATAAATTAGCAAATCAACTTGTTTAATTTAATCAACTTTTGGGTCATATCTTCAGAAGATTGATTTCTTTATATTCAAATGTTACTTTTTATAGCACCCCATGTAAAGTGTAGTCAATGCTACTGTGTAATAATTACAGTAAACAGTTGCTTCCTCATTGTGCAATTTGTAAGAAATTTCAGTCTTAATATTTGAATGCCAGTCTTACATACATGCATAATGACACGCCTTTTTCTCATGGGGGTACTTTAGGACCATGCTAGTATAAAATACTGACATGTTTTAATTTTCTTTTGATTTAACATTGTTACTAATATTTTTGTTGAATGTTAGGATCTTACTGTGTCTGAAAAAGTTACATTGTAAAGTTGTTATGGAACCAAACAATCAGTGTAGCCCATTTACTCTTAGCTATTTAAAAGTGAAAGTCCCATCAAATTTGGTTTAGCCATTTCTGATATTACTTGAAACAAATAGACATGAAATTAAAGAAGTACATATTTTTGGTATGAGTACCTTATTATCTCTTATGTGAATTAATATTCCAAACAGATACTTAATTTTACGTATCTGTATACTTACACTTATCTTTAATCTATTTTCAGAACTAACTAACAAACACCAATGGACAGTATTAAAATATGCAGAGAACTTTGAAGAGTTTCTTAAATGTAAGGATAATGTAGAAAGAATAGACAACAATCAAGTTTCACAACAAGAATTCATAGAGAAATATGAGAGTGTATTTAAGCCAGTAGTGATTACTAATGTTCAGACCAATTGGAAAGCAAACCACAAGTGGACCTTAGATAGATTAGCCAAAAAATACCGTAACCAAAAATTTAAGTGTGGAGAGGACAATGAGGGTTATAGTGTTAAGATGAAAATGAAATATTACATTACATACATGAAGGCAACAAATGACGACAGTCCGCTTTATATTTTTGATAGTAGTTTTGGTGAGCACATGCGCAGAAAAAAGCTTCTTGAAGACTATGAAGTACCAAAGTACTTCAGGGATGATTTATTCAAATATTGTGGTAATGAAAGAAGGCCCCCATATCGCTGGTTTGTGATGGGGCCTCAACGCTCAGGAACAGGGATCCACATTGATCCCTTGGGCACTGGTGCCTGGAATGCTTTAGTATTTGGTCATAAGAGATGGTGCTTGTTCCCTACCCAGACCCCCAAGGAGCTTATTAAGGTGACAGGAGCCATGGGTGGGAAGCAAAGAGATGAGGCTATTACTTGGTTCAAGTTGATTTATCCTAAGACCCAACTGGATTCATGGCCACAGGAGTATAAACCAGTATGTTTTTTTTTATGTACACAATATAATAATAATCTCATTAATCATTATGTTTTTTATGTGTTTACTATAAAAAAAAAAATTTACAGGTGGAAATTCTTCAGAAGCCAGGTGAGACAGTATTTGTGCCTGGAGGATGGTGGCATGTGGTGCTTAACCTTGATGAGACTGTGGCTGTTACGCAGAACTTTTGCAGCCGCACCAATTTCCCCATTGTTTGGCACAAAACTGTCCGCGGTCGCCCAAAACTTTCCAAAAAGTGGATCAAAGCATTAGAGGCCAAAGAGCCTGACTTGTACAAAATTGCAAGTGGGGTTGATGTAAACCAAAGTACTGGAGTAGCATCCGACAGTTCTTCAAACAGCAGCTCGTCGAGCAGTGACAGCGAGAGCAGCTCATCAGATAGTTCTAGTGAAGAAGACAGCGGCCAGGAGAGCATCTCTGCACACAAAAAAAAGAAGAGAAGGAAAGTTGGAACTGAGTAACAAAAATATCAATCAGAATCATGATTCTAAATTTAGAGAAGATATAAACTGCATTAAATAGTTAAATTTAAAATTGTATTAGTAAAATATAGAATTACATATAAGCCTGCCAGTTTTGTATTACTAGACATAATTGATTGATTTTATTCATTGTTGTTATAGTAAACGTGAATGAAATATTATTCCTTTTGTTTACAGACATTACAATTCTTTATGAATAAAGTATTATTGTAAAAATACTTTCGTTTTATTATCCAATAAGTTTAGAAGTTAACAAGATATAGGTAAGAACAAGTAAAAATTATTAATGGAACCTAATAAACTGACATTATGTAGCTGATTGTTAATGCTATTAGCAACTTAAGATTTGATGCTAATTAAGTAAACAGTACCTACAGTTTACAGCTCGCGATTTGAGACTTTATGATTCTGTTTTTGTCTTGAAAACCACTAGCTTTTTGAAAATGAATTTACTATGTGCTAATATTATTATATTTTACGTAGAACCTACTTGTCCGTCCCAAATTACGTATTAATTTGGGACATAGGTAGGTATTTTTATATGGAAATTAATTAAAGTTTTGCTAAAGCCATTTTCCATCCAGGAGAGACAATCAGAAATTTATGAACTACTTTGTTCAGTTCAATTGATAGGTATTTATGGTGAAATACTTACTTAAAGTTGTTTAATTCATAATTTAAAGCGTTGAAATAAGCATAAAATAATTATTTATAGCCGTACCATTAAAAATCCAGATTGTAACACAATGTAGATTGTGTTACAATAAAGTAGACATCACTATTTTGTCATTTTTATTACTGGCATAGAATAACTTTAGTCTATGGTTTTCTGCAGCCATTTGTGAACTCTGCCAAAGTTCCTGTAAAAACGTCGGATCAAAATGTTGAAATCAGCTTCTGGCACATTAGCCAATGTCCTGAAAAGGTCCTTGGTCCCGGCCGTGAGGGTCAGTGCAGTGGTTCCAGCCAGGAGGGCGCACGGTGGTCCCGTAGAGTCTGATGAAGAATTCGATTGCAGGTTAGTCTCAACTTACTGACATTATTATGTAACTGAAAATGATAATAATCCGATCAGGTTCTAATTACCAGGCTTTGGATCGTATTTCTGCATATTCCTGAAATGTTTCAGTGTACTTACCAACTAGTGAATTTACCAGAACATAACTCACAAAAATTTACCATTCTAATCACACTATTTGCTTATCTCTCGGTTCTGTTTTCCATCATTTGGAGAAATGTTCATGACAAATGTTGACTTATGTTTTTCATATAATACGGAGATTTCGACCCATTTAGTTTGAGTAATTCATATGTTGAGTTATTTAAGCATGTATTGATTTTTCTCATGACATCTGTAAGGGTAGGCATTGTATTAAAGAATTTTCTACTATGATAACATTCGGAATCCAGGTAGATAGATTAGTTATCTGAATGTGTTCAACTTATCTACAATACAGACAATTAGTAATTATGACAGTTGTTAGTAGTTTACATAAACTTGATCAGACTTGTTTCTAATTTGTTTCAGATATGAAGCATTCTTCAACAGGAAAGACATTGACGGCTGGGAAATCCGCAAAGGGATGAATGACCTCTGTGGTATGGACCTGGTGCCAGACCCAAAAATCATTAAAGCTGCCCTGCATGCTTGCAGACGGGTGAACGACTATGCCCTTGCAGTGAGGTTCATTGAGGCATGCAAAGACAAATGCGGCCCTAAAGTTAATGAAATCTACCCATACATTATTCAGGAAATTAAGCCAACGCTAACTGAACTCGGCATTGAGACACCAGAGGAACTTGGCTACGACAAACCAGAATTAGCTTTAGAAAATGTTTATGATATGTAAGGTTGTCAAAATAAGCTGTAGAAAATTTGTATAATAGTTTTGTTGTCGACTTTTATTTTACATTTAATTGTGAGAAGATGCAACTTCAACTTGAGTATTCTTGGTCCACCATTCAAATCGACACGCTTTTGTCTAATGTATAAACGTTAGAGATTATGAGCATTGTTTCATTTTTAAAGTATACCCTATCTAATGTTAGATGAGGCATTGAATAAATATGCTGTCTGAAAACTTTGTTGTATTTTAGTACTTGTAGCTGGCAACTATCATTACTCTAACTAGGGTTTCTTTTCCTATTCCCAATAATATGAAAGATAAATGGCTGAAATCATAGTGATTCACATTAAAACCATATTAGAATAAGATAGCTTAGAGCTGCTACCCTGATTTATCCAAGTAGACAATATTTTTGCCTACTATTACCTCCTCACCTCTCTAAATAGGCCCAAAATTTGGAGTGTATGTGTAAGAGTGAGAAATAGACATACATACATAACATCACGCCCACAATCCCCGAAGGGAACACTTATTAGGAACACATCAATAATTGCTCAGGGTTCAGTTGTAGCTTAATTTTTTTTTTTATCTAAAAAAAAAACAAATTGATTTTTTTCCATTTCTATTGAATCTATTTACTCCCATGTGGCCACACCTTTACGAATATTTTTTATTTGGATAATGATAACAGTTACAACAGTAGTCCCATATTAGTCTGGGACTCGAAGCATGTGCACCAACTGTTTTCTTTCCTTAACATGTCGGAAATGGCGACGTAAGATAATTTGATTTCTAAATTGTGTGCGCATCGAGCTAGCCACTCGTTAAAACTTTTTCGCAAGTTTTTCTGTAACCCATTTCAATTTATTTTTGTCTGAATGTGGTTTAGGAGCTGCTTGGAATTTATAGATACATACGCCTGCAAGTAACACCACAAAGTAAAGTAAAAAGTATATTTTTTTTCTTTATAAGTACATACCTTGATTTTTACTGGACATTATTGATACATACAAAACTGGTTCGTGTATGCCATTACACCCGCAATCCCGAAGGAGTAGGCAGCTACGGACGAGCAATATGCTCCTTAACCATATTAGCCAAAAATAAAATTGAGTTCGGATAGTCGGAACAATTTCATCATAGCGTAAATTTTCACGCTAAGAAAAATTTCATTTTGCACAGCATAGACGGTACTAAATGTACCTACGAGTGTATGCTGGACTTTGACTTGACTGGCTCGATGGTGCAGTTGTGGGTTCGATCCCCACCTAGGACAAAAGTTCGTATGATGAACACTTGTGTTTGTTCTGTGTCTGGGTGTTATTATGCAATATTTAAGTCAGTAGCGTAGCTAAGTGACAAAGGGCCCTGGGGCAAAAAAGAAACTAGGGCCCATGGGCGTACGCAGCTTTGGTCCCCCCCCCCCCCACTGCAGGGAGGGTACTAACATTTTTCTTCCTACGTTAGACAGATTCAAATCTACCTCAAATGAAGAGGTGTGCTTATCAGGTTTTAGGGCCCCGGGGCACTGCCCCGCCTTGCTTATGGGTAGCTACGCCACTGATTTTACATATTTGTAATTCTACTGTTGATTCTGATATCGGTACATAACACAAGTGCATAAGCTACTTACCTCGGAGTCAGATCAATGTATGTGATATAGTCTGATATTTATTTATTGTTATTTATTTATGCCATCAACACTCGTAAGCACAGGTAATATCGTTAAATTTTATGCCGTGCCGTTAATTTTTATTTTATGTATTTAAAATTGAAGACAATAAAAACAGAAATTCATTATTTTACGTAAATACTTTAATGATTGCAATATTCACACAGTCATACTCATATTATTTACAATCACAAATCATTTACTTAACAACGTAATTGTGCTTTAATCATTCTATACCATACAAGACAACACAATTGAATTCTGGAAAAAATAAATAAAATAAAATTTTGTAAAATTTAAAACCATAAAATGAAATAAATAATACTTTGTTCCTTTGTCTTTTTTCCTATAAACAAAAAAAAATACTATATAAATTAGTTACTCGCTTTTGTACTTTTCTATACAACTAACTTATTGACTAGACCCGACTATATTTTTTATATTATTCTTAACGTTTAACGTAAATCGTCAATTTAAAAAATGTCGATGGCTATAACACTGGAGAATGATCTGGACATATCTACGTAGCTCAGATCGAAATATATTACATGTACAGCTAAATTTGAAATCACATCTATACACATAGTAGTTTAAACATTCAGATACTAACTTCAATCTGTGTTAGTTAACCCTGCGCAAGAATTATCTTTCTGTTACAGAATATACAATACTGTCGACTATTAAATTACATTTAAAAATTCACCTAGTTAAGTATATATTACAAAACTTACTCACATATTTGGTAAATATATTAATATAGAAAATCATGGCGTTTTCAGTGAAGTGTTTCACAAATTCCATTGTAGACTAGAACGTTTCATTCGTGACTCGAAAAGACTAGAATAAATAAGCAGGCGCAACAAACATAATTAGGAATAAATTAAACGTAAACAACAATGTACTCAACAAACTCGTAAATAAATTAAGGAATGTAAATTCATAAATAAATACGTAAATAGTGTCGCGTCCGCGCGCACGCGCACAGCGGCGCGCGGACGCGACACGCCAAGTCTATCTGTAGGTGTTGTAAAAATATATTGCACAAATCTGTTCCCTCCCACTATCAGCGATTTGCTTCTAAAAATTCAATAAATTAAGTCTCTTCTCGTATCTAATCATAAGTATTTTCGTATCAAACAAATAGGATGTCCATCACGGAGCGGGGCCCCCGACGGCGTGTTACCCTACTAGGAATTGAATCCAGGCGAAATTCACACTAAATCACTGAGTTGCTGGACATTTTCCTACGCGCTCAATAACCGCTAGAAGCCGCGCGAGCCGGCAGCGGCGCCAGCTCGGCGTCGCGCTACGTCCGCCCGGCGCGCCAGGCCCCTTCCTCCGCGTCGGCCTCGCGCGGCGCGTCGGCCTCGCGCGGCGCGTCGGCCTCGCGCGGCGCGCTGGACTCACTCGGCGCGCCCGCCGCACCGAATGCGCTAGATCCGCTCGGCGCGCTGGGCCTCACCGCCCGGCGAGCCGCCGCCGCCCGCACTGGGGGCGGGCGCGCTAGGTGCGCTCGGCCAGCAGCTCGCCGTCGGCCGGCGCCACCAGCGACAGCAGCTAGGAGTCCGCCACGACGGCGTCGCGCTCCGCCTTCACCTGCTTTAAACTCTCTTATCGTCAACGACCCTCGAAAATCACCAATTACATAAGCCGATTACTTTTTACACATTAGTCGATCTAGGATGTGCCTCCATAATCTTGGCCTGTTATGTGATTAAATTACATAACAACAATTCAATATATTTTATTAAATCCTATGGGGAAACTCAAATTCTTCCATAAATAGATATTGAAATAGCGGCTAATAACTGTGATCCATTCACAATGGGGACTTCCTATTTGAAAGGTGGTAATAGTGTAGGTAGGTACTACAGCGAAAACCTCATAGAGTACAGACCAGATAGATATAATTTTTGTTTTTAAGCATAAACATTACGCACCATTGCCTTGGTGAGCACGGTGGCGTCCTTGAGGCTGAGCACCTGCAGCACCTGCGCCTCGCCGCCGCCCTGCAGCATGACCTGCGCCACGCCGCCGCCCATCGAGATCGCCTCCAGCGCCTCGCCGTTCTGCTCCACCTGCGCACACACGCTACTGTTGAAATATGGAAACGCGGCCAAGCCGGTGGCGGAATTTCAAGACTTCCACACACCAAAACCGAAGGCCGGATATTGCGCAGATCGTCATCGCAATAAAAATGGATTTCGAAAATGAAACATAGAAAAATGATCCAAAACAACATTGCATTCTGGAATCACCTTTATCGGCAGTTGGAGCATCTGCGATGTTCCCAGGTAATAGTGTGTAAGTCTTAAATAAAAAGGGCTTTAAATACTACGCCACCCCATATTTAATTATAATAACATGAATTTGCCTTTTTTGCAACACAAAACTAGTAAATTGGACAAAATAGTTTCACTACGAAATGAATATCTTACTAATACGTATTATAAACGCGAAAGTTTGGATGGATGGATGTGTATATGTTTATTATTTCACGCAAAAAGTACGGCATGGATTTTAATGAAACTTTACAATAGTAAAGCTTATACATTCGATTATCACATATGCTATGTTTCATCGATGTACCACGCGAGCGACGCCGCGGACAGAAGCTAGTACAAGAAACACAGTTCACCAAAAATCAGTTCAAGAAAAATATTTTTAATAGACGGTATATTTACTCTACGCTAAAACATTATAAAAGACAAATGAAGTATATACTTTGTAAATTACTTATGTATGTGAATTGAATATGAAAATTTAAACTTATTTTGTAAATGTGTCGCAAAAGAGGCATCAATGGTGGTATACTCGGAGAACAATCAGTTTTAAAACGTGAAAACAGTAATTCATTACACATTGATAAATGAATAGACGTAAATGTGCATCAATAAACTCGTCAAAATTAACTATATCATACATTACATAACATTACGCCCGTCATCCCCGAAGGGGTAGGGAGAGTCGAAGGGACAGCAAGCCCCTATGCTACATTAAGACAAAAATATAACCGGGCTGGGTTAGATGAAAAATTTAGCAAATCTAGTATCAAGTATACTTATATATGCGAATTCAAGCATATACGAGGGACTGAAATTTATAACAAAAAACACAAACTACAAAAAATAAAAAACAAAAATCGAGCACAAATGACATCTAGCCGGCTACCGAAATAAAAAGGCAACGTACACACCTCTGCATGCAGCAAGCGGCCGGTCGGGGCAAGCGGGAGCAATGAAACCACACGCTGTTGCGAATCAACACTTTATTGTCGCCACCGGCACGCGTCACACAACACTCAACTCGCACTCGGAACTCAATTTGATGACGCAAACCATGGAAAAAGATATGTAGGACCACCGGATAGTGTGGCTTGTTGAATGTTATAAAACATGCGTTCGTTTACAATACGATGTCGACAAATAATTTCAAGAATTTTTTTACTACTTTGAAACTATGTATTTATTAGTTACTTGTACATTTTAACTAATACCTAAATGCTTTATAATCATAGCAAGTGGCGTAGAAAACTGTGACATATATTACCAGATAATCTAAGGGGCCTTTTAGCCAGCATAAAACAATTTAAAGCATGTCTATTTATCAATGAGATCGGATTACTGTGACTATATTGAACAAATTTGGTGATCTACTTTGTTAAATTGGATGGACGTGATATGGTTAAATTGGATTTATCGGATTCCGAGATTAACTCTACATAGGCAACATACCGTATTCATTATCATTATCATCATCATCATCATCATCATCATCATCATCATCATCATCATCATCATCCTGGCCGATTTCGGCTACGGCGATCGATTAAGCAACGAAACTCTCGGGTGTTTGGCCCCCATATGGCTGACGTATCCTATCGTATTACTACAGCATTGGATTGCGTCACTAAAATTGAATTCAAAGTGAGACAGAAACAAATTGAATAATAAAAACTAATGAAATACAACATACTACACAACACAGTTCAAAGCGAGCCTTGCTCAAGGGAGGAAGCCGCACGAACTACACTGCTACTGCATCGGCGGCGCTCCTCGCGTGAGCCAGGCTCCTTGTTCGTGCAACATAAAACCTATGACGAATCGAACATAAATATAAACGTCATAAATCAATACTGTGTGCTCTTTGGCGAACTGACAACACTAGGTTACAACTTAAATATCAAATGCAAATAAAACTCTTTGGGTAAATAGCATTTTTCACAGCAGGCGTAACAAAAATAAAAAAAATATCATGGCGGTGCAATAATAAGTACATTAGCATACGGTCAAAATTTTAAATAACTATACGAGAACAATTTGCCACCATACTAAATGTAAGTTTTCCCATCTATTTAGAAGGTATGAGATAAATCTATTCTATGGATATTTTATCTCCAATAAAAAATGTCAACACAATTGAAATCTGCAAAATTAACAGAATAAAATAGGTTCATTAAATTGTTTGTAAATAAAAGTAATACCTAATATATTATGCAATAAACGAATTCTTTATAAGACTAATAAATTCGTACTTTGCCACATTGCATGTCTCCACTGACTGGGAAGGAACATAGCTTAAGCCTAAAATACTTTGTATTGTGAGTTCTGCACCAAACTAACAATATTTTGTGGATAACTAACTAACTAACTAAACTTCACGCCACTTCCCTAGCGGGGTAGGCAGAGAGAACCGATAACACCGATTTGTGGATAACAATAACTATAATTAATCTATACTCGACTAGTTCGCAGGCATATCGACTATGACTATATTTTATGTAAATTAGGCAGGAACCTAACAATTCAACATACATATTTATCTATTTTCTAGAAACAGATTTATTTTTAAAACGTATTATGTACTTTTTCTACTTTAAGTTATGGCGTGAGATGGATACTTCTACTTAGGGAGTGCGCAGAGGGACTTTCGTTTACCGATAACAAACATTAGAAAAATCCACCCGGAATTTTTACACACAATGAGCTGTGTGCCTGTACGCTGCATACAGACATCACTTGTGAGAGTTTATAAGTTCATAAACTTGTTGATGCGATGGGAAGCGACTTATTATGAACGAGAAAGGTTCCTCATCTGAGCACTCACGTTATTAAAAAATAGTATTAGTTTAGCGCAGTTCAAATTAACATAATAATAAAATCTGAATAAGAAGCAACAAAAAATCACAATGGTGAATACAAAAATAAGCACTTTGTGCACATTGTTGGCAACAGGTAAATAAATACTACACGTAAAATATGGCAATGTCATGCATAGCTTGGCAGTCACTTAGCAGTGCTTTGGCACACGTATAGTATAGTTACATATAACTATGCTATAAGATAATTAGAATATTTTATGTCATATATCGTTCATACAACCACTAATTTGGGGAACGTTTCAATACGATCCCCCATGAATATCCCTTTTGTGTAAAACTAAATACATACATCAAATTAAAATTTAGAAATAAAAAAAATACGAATCTTTTGTGATCGTATAAAAAGATATCGAACCACAAAAGTATCTACTATACTAATAGTATTTTAAGCACTAACACAGAGATCTCGTTATTTAATAGTCTCTTACAATATCACATCATCTTACTGGCACTGTTTCTGACTGGATGGCACAACATACAAAATAAATAATGGGATATAAAAAAAAACATCTATACTTCAATGGTAACTAGCATTATCTACAGCATGCTTCACCCGACACCGTCAAACGGAGCGAGCTGGGTTCACACATAAATTGCACACACTTAAAATGTTACGCTTCAAACAATTTGTTTGTACTTGGCATATTAGAAAATATTATTTATACTTTAACGTAACAGTATGTTATTTCTGTTACGGATAGAATTAACGCAGAATCAAATCGATAAAGAAGCGGTACATTTTTTTTATATATAGGGTTGGCAACGGCAAGCGATCTACGGTCCCGCTAGACTTAAAGTATTGAATTAGGTCCGGCGGGATGGTCGCGATTACTATGACGGCGGCGTCGAAGCCGTAAACATCCGTCGGCCCTGGCGAGGCCACCGCGTACAGCCAGGCCGCCCAATCAGTTCAATTAGGCCCACTTGGGCCTATGGTTGCACATTTTATTCAGGTCAAATGGAGTATTTTAAATTTTTGGCCCACTAGCGGTATTTTTGTCCATATCAAAAGTGATAGCATGTGCAGCTATAATAATATATAAAATATTTTAAACTTTTTTTTTTAGTAAAAGTGACAATAAAATTATTTCCACGATAGGAACGTGGACGAATTGCGGGGCAGACGTTTTAGTTTGGGCGATCCGAGTGTAGGCGATGCGACTAGACGACGCGCTCGCGCTGGAGCAGGGCGCGGGGGCGGCGGGCACGTGCGGCGCGCACCTGCACGAGCGGCGCGACGCACACGCCGTCCTGCGCCTGCATGGACGCCACCATGGACTGGTACACCGACGCCGACACCGGCACCGTGATCACGCCCGACACCGACACCGGGTACCCTGCGCACGCACACACAAACACACACACCTCAATATACATAACATATTTAGCGACGGATGCTTAATCGAATACTAACAATCCTCCGATCCGCCTCGATTAAAGATTAAATGGAAAAATTGCAAACAAAATTTTTAGTTAGACCTAATTGGTGGTAGTTATACGACTAATGATCAGGAAAAGCCCAAAGTATCTTCAACTTCTCCCGTTTACTACTTTTTTGTAAATAAAGAAATTAACAGTAAAAACTATGGTGGACTGAACTGAGACAAGAATGACACTGTAAACATTTTTGAACATCCTTAAAACTTTGAATTAAACTATATGTATATCAATATAACGTAAGTCTTTTTTCAACATTTTGTTGTTATACATATGAAATAAATAACACTATGTAACTTTTTTTTAAAGAACTCCTCTAATGCTTTTTAAACAATTCTTCTCATCTATTAGAAATATATGACACAATGGGCTAGATTCTTATTTGCAATAAAATTTTATTATCAGTGGTCCATTGAGATAAAATTAGTTACATAGTTCTTATTCATTCAAGAAAAGTTACTACCCTTATATATAGTAATATACGATATAAGGACAAAGTCAAAAGAGCAGTAAGCTCCCTGAACCACATTCAGCCAAAAAAATAAAACTAGACCAGGTTAAATGGAAAATTGTGGAAAGTAGCGACAAATGGCTATGCTTGTCGCCTACACAATTACATACCTAAAACCCGATATACCATTGTCCTTAAATATCCGTATTATCTTGTTCTATTTACTAAGATGATTTTTAGAAACAAAAAAGTCTATTACTATAAGGCAGTGTTTTTCGCGACCCCCTGGGTCATAGGCAGAAAACAGCTTCTCACTAATACTGTGTATAGCTTTGCTGTTTTCCCCTTGGCACCCCCCCCCCCCCCCCCCCCCCCGGGGGTGGCGCCCCACAGGTTGAAAAACACTGGTGTAAGGAATCCATAAAATGTGAAGTATATGTGGTAGTTACCGTGTCCGTCCTCGCCGGTGAGTATGATCTGGCCGTCGTGGTTGAGCGTGGCCTCGGCCACGGCGTTGAGGTCCACCACGGTCCCGTCGCCGTCCAGAGCCTGCACCACGCCCACCGACCCGCCCGCGCCGCCCTCGCCGCTGTGGATCTGCCGCCACTAACACTCGTTATCTTACTCGACAACACATCTATGTTGCTGTCGCGACAACTATACATGTCTGTCTACATACATAACATCACGCCCATAATCCCTGAAGGGGTAGGCAGAGTCAAAGGGGCATGCCCCTTCAACCGCATTTAGCCAAAAATAAAGCCGGGCTGGGTTAGATGAAATATTGTAAAAAAGCAGTGACAAGCGGCAAACCTGTCGCCTGCACAATTAGACACCCAAAACCCGATATACCATTAGTCGCCTTTTACGACATGCTAGGCAAGAACCACAGTTGGCATATTCTTTTTTTTTGTCCCAGATCAACATGGGCCAACCCACACCAACATGGGACAAAGTTATATCTGTCTACTTTTATTTTGTTTATCCAGGGGAATGCATCACGCACCGTCCCGCTGAGACCGGGGGGAATCAGCGCGGTGGGTCGGACTCCCGGGGCCCTGTAGATGATAAGATGACCCTGCTTCGCCCAAGGTGGCAGTGGGCAGGGTATACCGACTAAACCCCAAGGATGTACCTCTACTCTTTATGCAAGGTGGTGTATCATCACCCTGGATGTAGCAAGTCTGGTCATTATTACATTGAAGCCACTCGTAACCCGTAAGTAGAGATCACATCTACAATCATCTGAATGAAATTCTGAAATTCTTCACGGTGATAGTATTGTTTCTTCTCTTTTTTTTGTATATTGACTATTTATAAGTGTTTTCTTGAAGCCTTTATAAATAAAGATAATATGAGAGAAGGCTACTGAGCTACGACCGCTCTTAGCAACGTATTGTATATTCAGTGTGAACCAAAAATCGTTCACAACGCTATAGAAACTAAATTATCGCCTGATCCCAGTCGGTGGCGTTCAGTGAGATCATTATATCAAATAACTACGCCCGCAACCCCCGAAGGGGCAGGTAGAATGAAAGAGGCAGCAAGCCCTTTAACCACTTTTGGCCAAATTAAATGTTCAATGAGAACATTGTCAATATAGTCCAGTCATACAAGAGGTTGCAGATCGGAATAAGAGATAAAAAGCTCAAAACTCGTACAGGCTTTTATTTAGGCATTACAAAACTTGACTTTAATATCTCAAGACGCGGACACGAGATTTTATGAGTTTTTTGACTCAACTTTTAGCAAAGCAAAATAAAGACCTTATACAAGTTTTTTCAATCTTTTACCTCTCATTCCGAGATCAACCCTTTTTTTCGACTTATACGACTAGACTAATAAACTATACTACACTACATCTAGTCTACTATAGTAAGAAAGGTCATAAAAACCGTGAGACTAACTTGACTCACCACTTGCGCCGTGGTGCCGTCGGGCAGCGTGATGATGGGGTTGTTGGGGTCCACCTGGATCAGCGACACCGTGCCGTCCGGGTTCGTGATCGTCTGCAGCACCGCTGGCGCGTACTGCGACATCTGCCGACATGATATACGAGATTATTGAAGACTTTGTATTATTTCAATGGGGCCTTCTGGGTGTCGGACCCTGCTTCTCAATTGTGACAATTTTAATTTTATTTCTGTGTTTTCATAGGATAATAGCAAAATATTCCTTAAGTTATATTATTTTTGTGACTCGTGCGACAATCGGTCGAATGGGTTAGTCGAGCCAGGCAAGAATGACCGCTACAACAGTCGCTCGGTCCGTCGACCCCCAGACGAGGGCCGGGCCAGCACTAGAGCAGCGGGCGGCTGTAAGGGACAGATGTGTGTCGTGTGCCGTACGTCGACGTCGGCGAGCGTCATCTGGTCGATGCAGACTTGCGGCGGCGACAGCACGGCGGGCGCCTGCTGCGCGCGCGCCGCCCCGCCCGACCCGCTCATGCACGCCGACACCTGCGCGCGCGACCCCGACCGTCGTGTTGGTGCAGCCAAAGGGGTGTGACCGAAGGATTGGGCGCGGGTGAGGTTCATGCGTGTCATTAGATATGAAAATGTTACCAATTCCAAGGCGGCATTCCGAGTGAGCGTAGGTAGAGAAGGAAAATGAATTAAGTCAAATTTCAATCAGCCACACATATAGTTATATAAAAAATACATATATTAGGTAAATATGATTATAAATTATATTTTTAAAAATTTTCAAAAACCATAACGGAAAGGCTATCCAATACAATAAATAAATAATACCTATTTATTTATCATAAATGTTAGAAAATCATCTTAATAAATTATTGGTTATATTATATGTACATGAAAGTAAATAAAAGTTGCAAAACTGCTCAAATTGTTCTTAATTAATGAGTAGTTCTCAACAAAACCCTGATTCTAAACATATTTTAGTATCAGCAAGTAAGTAAACGAGACGTAAGGCTCGCTACTCACGGGCTGCGTGGGCGGCCCCTTCTCGTCCTCCTCGGTGAAGGCGGGCAGCAGGTCCTCGCGCCCGTGGTACTTGTAGCAGTTGATCACGATCTGCCGCAGCGCGTGCGTCCACGACATCTGAGACACACACAGACACACACAACTGTTAATACACCAGTGTAATGTCCTCCTCACCGATATCGGTCACGACGGCTTATCTCAACGAGGATTAGCCAACTGCGCAGGCGATATTATAGTACCCAAATGTGTACGCAAACATAGGTGCACTCTCTGTTCCTTCACTCTCATAGTCCGGTGAGACGGCAATTCGACATGACCGGAGAGAGGTTAGGCGCAGGACCAACGGCTTAACGCTCAAAGGCACGAGGGTGATTAAACCGCCAACTTCCTGACTCCGGACTGTTACTGAGTAATTTCAATATTGAAATAACCAGCCACAAATTCTTGGCCCGACCCGGGATTGGAACCCGGGACCTCCAGGTCCTTAGGCGGCGCATGCTACCACTAGACCAACGAGGCAGTCAGTAGTGGAGTACACCAGAGTACTCCACTACTTAATAACCTGCTCGTATATAACTAACATAATATTTTTGGTAAATATGTTAAGTGTTCTGAAAACCAAACGACTGTCTAAATTAATGAAAATAACTTTGTTTTTAATGTTATTTGTTAATTCTACATTATTAATTCTTACTTAATTGACTAAATTTTATTTTTCTCTAATTTGACAATTGCTTCTTTACACTATATCCAGCGTGTCCGAATTAAATACACAGTGACGTTGTAATATTGGTAGCAGAATGAGTAAAAATGCATATGGCGAAGCAAATTATTAAAATCGTACAATTTTAAAATATTGAGAGAGTTCCATCTGGTTAATATAGTTAAGCCACTGCAGATACAGCTAACTATAAACGTTATAAAAGGCTGGTACCTTCTGCTTCTCGTCCTCGGAGCGCGCGTCCATGCGCACGTTGGCCCAGGGCAGGTCCTTGGGCCACCACGGCGGCCGCGTCGACTCGCGCCCCCAGCCCGGCTTGCCGCGCACTGCGCAACGAGTAGACACTTACATTATTGCGCCATTGGACCAGGAGACACTGACAGGTGTGCCTTGGCTTGACTGTCTAAACTAGAGGCACCCCAAATAACTTATTATTGTCGAAATCCCCGTCAAACTTATTATTTCTTCAAACAAATTATGGAAACCAATTCCAAAAAAAAGGACTTACCTACTCGTCGTTGAAAATCCGATTCAACGAAAGTAGTTTTTGTTATAAGAAAGATTTAATTTGAACTCAAAAAACATTGAAATAATTGGCTTTATATTTTTTTAAGGTAGCCCTTCTAGATATAAGACAGTAAAATGTATGCGCACTCACCCATAGAGTATTTGAGCATGAGCGGTATGAAAGCGCGCAGCTGCGCCTGCGTCATCTTCTCGACGGGCGTGGGGATGCCGTCGATGATCAGCGGCGGCAGCTCGAACAGGCTGGGGTCGTCCAGCGGCGGCGGCGGCGCCTGCTCGCACCCGCCCAGCCCGAACTGACCCACGTTATGTTGTCGCGCACGCACCCACCGACTGACCCCCGGGGACCCCCTACTTGTAACGTGACCCCTAACATCCTACATCTACTACTGACTCATGTACGCGAAGACTATTGAGACTTGGGAAAACTGGGAGAGATGGATATCTCCCATCTAAAACACACCTGTTATTAACTCTTTCTCACTATGTGGGTGATAAAGACTATCTCATAACAAACTGTGTAAAGTATCTCAATGAATGATTGGTTAGATTGGCCCTTACTTGCGTTTTAATATGGAACGAGGGTCTTCTGAATAAAATACCACCAAAATTAAAAATAGAATTAATATTAATTTCACATTTTAAATCACATGTTCAAAATAGTCAATCTTATCTATTCCAACTTTCATCTCAGTAGCGCCATCTGGTTGACATTTTATGTTTCGAAAACCCTCATTGCCAGATTATCAAGTATACTGAAAAGCCTAGTCATATAAAGTTCTGTTATATATATTATCCCAACATGCAGGAGTATAATATTTTGTATTTATAAGTAACGTCCTACTAATAATTGGGTCCGCGTTGGAATCGCTCGGCGGTACGGTGGGCGACAACTCGTTATGTGCGACACAGGGGTCAACTATTATAATTTTTATAATGATATGAAAAATAAATTAAAATAAATATCAATTAGCCATAAAGGAATAGGATTATTTTGCCAATTGTAGTGAAAAACTAAATTAAATTAAATTACAATAGTAGACCCTAGTGCACACAGTTACAATAAGTAAGTAGGTAAGCTCAGGTTTTTAAAGTGAATAACGTTAGCACACACACAATTTTATATTTGGGACATATAAATTCATAGGATATATTTTTATCCATAACCTGCGTAGAAAATAAATAGGTCGTTTTCTCATTTATTATGTTCGCGAGAAAAGTCAGGCGCAAGTATTTGTTTAATCGCATGTTATGCGTGCTCTAAGTATTCCAGACCCATTTATTTCGTAGCGGATTAGTTCGTTGCGTCGCGTCTTAAATACACGTGGCCTCTTAATTCCATTTGAACTTTTAATGTTCAAGACTGAATATATCAAAATTATTAGAAACGTAGGGTAAATGTGGAATTTTCTACCATTGTTGGGGGCAGTCAGATTATAGACACGATGCAGTTAAAATTTTAAATCGGACATCCAGTTTCAATCACTATTTTAAACAAAACAATATTAGCGTACTTAATTATTTAATCGTATCTTTTAACAAAATCAATACAATAGAATTATTTTATTACTATCATCGTACAAAACTCAATTTAAAACATATCTGTAATAGCAATAAAAACTGAATGAGATAATAAAAAATGTGCGTTTCGTCTCTCAAACTTTTATCGTGTTCGTAAAATTTAATTCATTATCATTATACTCCCATAGGTTTTTAATACATCTCGATCGGTTGTCATAAGGTGGTTTCGCTATGAAAAAGGTTGAGAGATACTGGCTTATACATAGTTAAATTAGAAGTGCATGGTGCGCGGCATTGATGCCGTCAACCTGAGGCTTTTATCTTCAAACTTGTTTTTTTTTATAAGAATAGACATTGGATTTATCATTTGTAGGATGTAGGCTACGAGCTAGATACTTGTCATTACTTAATGTTTTTTTTTCAAACTAACGCAACTTAATGTAGATATTTTTTGGTTAAATGTGATATATTGCTTTTAAGACTGCCCACCCTTTCGGGGATAACGGGCGTGATGATATTTAATTATAAGTTTTGGAGAAAAAATCTCGGCCAATGAGCATCAGTGACGCGCGTTGCAGTAGGTGTGCGCGCGTGCGCACGCTAGAGCAGCCTACCTGTTGCGCGAGCGCGTTCTCCAGCTCCTCCATGATCATGCAGCGCAGGTTGCGCACGACGTCCTCCAGCGGCTTGGCGCCGAACACGCGGTACGACGTGTTGGGCTTGCCCGGCGTCGCCACCAGCACCACCGCCTGCTGCCCCACGCGCGTCGCGAACTCCTCGATCGTTTGCTGCGCACACACCACACCAGTGCGTCACGACTCATGACATAGAGGGCGACGTCTATGCCGCCGCACTCCTGAGTCGTCGCATTTTGTAGTTGAGTCATAAGTCATGACTCAAAAATGCGACGACTCAGAAGTGCAGCGGCACAGATGTTGCCCTCAATCCTGCCTAGGCAAGAAATCTATTACTTATGCATCGACGTAAGTAGAAAAGATATAAATCCGTAGAATTCCATTATTCTAGAAACTTAACTAAGTACGCAACGACCTATAGCATGTCTCGTCCTTTTCCAATAATCAACGCATAACTAAAAAATATTACAGAAGCTAATCTATGTTGATTTTTAGTAATTGATATTTTATTCCTTCTACTATTTTAATATTTCCTCAAATGTTTTACCATTCACAAATATAAAATATCATTTTAAGACACATCAAAGAAATAGCGGTATAGATATTTCTTTATACTCATGTAAACCGCGAATAAGGTAAAATACGAATACGATTATCTAGCACATCTCTATACAAAACATCTATTCGGCATACAAAGTACAAAACAACCACCAATATCAGAATGAAAAAAGTTCAAATCGTGTACAGCGCGCATGTCGCTAAAGTAATCCTGAGCACGATCCGAGTATTCCGAGTTTTCATTCGAACGCCCCGCTAGACCAATCTCACGCAAATACGCCGCAGGGAAATCAAGTAATCAGGGATTTTGGGAAATCACTAGAGAATGTACGCTCGAATGATGTCGAATAAATTAATCTGTAATATCATCTAAGTAACATAATATCTCGTTGCTCATTTCCATCAATAATGTTTAGTTCACGATGTGCGATACGAATTCACCCTCTGCTTAAAACAAATTCGAACCGGTGTCGCTGTCAAAAATTAACCGGACAGACAATACGTAACCCTCATTCGTATTCGGGTTGGCTAACGAAGCCGAGCGTGACCGTGGCACGACAGGCTGCCGGGGTCGGCAACCCCTCGGCGGGTTAGGGTTGAGTTACGGCACCGGCGCCAGGAGCGAAGTCAATACACAATGGCCACTGGGGCTGGAATTAGCGAACAATAGGAATAGTCGTTGGACGCCTCCTTCGCCTTTAGTGTGGAAAGTTCTGTCTGGTGAAGATTACGTCATAGGTCACCTAGCTAGACTACACCTAAGAACGAGAATCTTACATAACACTAAAACGCTGTCTTTTTAACCCTTCGAGCTAGAATGGCGTATCACTTGAAACATTTTCAAATAGAAAATTTCTAATCAATGGCATTTATTCTTTGTCCCAAAAAGCCCTGTAATGTTAAAAAAAAAAAAAACACAGAAAGAACTTTACAGCGCTTACCCTTAGCTTCCTCAGGAGTCTGTTCTGGTGGCGCTTCCTGACCGAGGGGTTGGTCTCAAATGAGTGTGGCCTCTTGCGCTTTTTGGACGACGCTATGGCGGCCGCTGCGGCCATGCCCACTGGACCTGTACCAAGGTCAAACATTAAAATCTCTTCAGTCCTGGTCATGTCTATCTAGGGAATAATCTGTATCATAAGTGCTAACAAAGTAAACGTGATCTCCGCCTACCCCCATGGGAAAAAGCCGTGACATTATGTATGTATGTCACAAAGTAAATTGATGGAATCTCATACATATCATACTACAACGAAGGTACGCCAAACATAGATTTGACACAAACCCAGACTCGTTACAAAGAATTTGTTTAACTGTCATATGTGTCGTTGTGAGGATCGCACTTAGGTTGCAACCGGCGACTCTCAGTGGAACTGTCCACTCAAAATGTAAACCTTGGATAATATTATACGTGTTATTTTATTGATAATAACAACGGATATAAATTGGAGGTAACTAAAGTAAATATTCGTTGGCTTGCTCAATGAGATGCCTAATGATATAGGCAGTTTAATCGAGTGGTTAGACTCTAACCACGAAACCAAGCCAAGCGTGTTCGAATTCGGCAAATGTTCGTGTTATGGAAGGTCATTTGTGGTCAAGGTATAATCGTTTATAAATAAAAAATTCTTTATCCGTTACCTAGTATCCATGGCACAAGCATTCATAGTTGAGAACAAGGGAACTTGTGAAGCAGTCTTAACTATTTTATTCACAAACTATTAAGGGCTGATTTTTTATTAGTCAGATAACAATTATCCGACTGATAAATTATAAAGTTACCAATTTGCGGATGTCATACGGTATTTTATTTAGGAAACAGGCAATGTCATTTTAAAATCATCCGGATCGTAATTTATTCGACTGTTATTTTTAATCTGACTGTTAAAAAATCAGTCCTTAATTCCTCACAAAAATGTGATTGGTTGCAAGTCTTACAGTTAAATATGACTTAATTACTAAGTCGAATGTAACTATAAGACTATACAAATTAAAGACTATATTATATGGCTTTATAATAACAAAACAGATCATAATTGCGTCATACTCCGTATGAAAACAGCTCTTATGACATCATCAATTTTGCCAGACTGAAAAATCAGGCTGACGTAAACTATTTATCGTCTCCGTTGGGTTGAGGCCAATGTCCTATGACTTTTATAGGCTAAAAATCCATTCTTGTTATGCAATTTAATATTGGGATTTTATGTTCGTTCGCAGTTTTTAGAACACCACTTAGGCCTAAATGATTCCAGAATGCAATAACCCCATTTAAGTTATACGGAATTAAAATGTATTGTCAGATCAAACAGGTTACAAACTCTAAGTTACTTTAATGAGAAAAAATTTAAAATGGAAATAGAACATCTTGTACATTTTTTTTTATACCATTTAAGGTGGCAATCAAGCATACGGCCCGCCTGATGATAAGCGGCTAGCCTATGGATGCTAGCAATACCAGAGGTATCACTCTCGCATTGCCGACCCTGTAAAAACCTTTTCACAACCTTCTTGAAGGACCCCATACTGTAGTCTCGTGGGAAAACCTCGGCGGGGAGCTCACAGCCTAATTGCACGTGGCAAGAAGTTTCTTTGGAACCGCACAGTACGCGACCATTTTGGCTCCACTGTATGTGGATGAACTCCCCGTCGATGGCGAGCGGTGCGATGGTAGAAGGTGGCCGTGGGCACTAGTGTTATATCCTGCGCTTAGTTCAGGCTCGCTTAGACCATTTAGCAAGTCTGGAAATAACATTCAAGCAACTGCCTATCGACGTTTTCTCTCACTGCCAAACATGTAGAATAAATCCGTACTTGAGATTTGATAAATCTAGATGTTCGGGCCCGGTTTTGAATCCATACTCGTCGCATATGAGGCGTCTCCGAACCATTGAGCGCTTATCTCGTACATTAGAGACTTATATTACATTACATGAAAGGCATTGCCCCCCAATCACTAAAAGTTATCTCACCCGCGGCGGCAAGCTGCTTGGTGACCTCGTCGCTCATGGCGCTCTTGATCATGTCCCCGCTGTCGTCGTAGGTGGAGCCGGCGGGCGAGGACGCGCACTCGTCGTCGTCGTCCGACCCGCTCAGCCCGCAGCCCTCCACCTGCGACATGTCCTGCGGAGAGCACTGACATCACGACACGTACGCGACACGCACGCGACGCGGACACGGCACGCGCGTAGCCGTCGCGGCACGCAGCAGCCGGCCCGTGCGCGACGTGCGGCACGCGACACGCACTTACGCAGGCGCCAGGGCTGTATAACACACCTCATGTCCCTGGTTTACAATATCAACCTATCCTATGAAATAATTGGGGGGTGAAGGACACAAGTTATTAGGTTTTTTTTGGCTTAGTAACTACTAAGAACACTGAACACTCACCTAACTTAATTATACACCTAGATTTTAATGATACATAATTGAATTTTCACATATAATCCATGCTTAACGTGATGTAAGAAGTATGTCTAATGTCTAAAAGGCTTTTAGTAAATTTCAAAATGTTTCAATTCTTAAATTTCAGTTTAGTTTACTTTAATTAAGAAATTTTTTTTCCTTTTAAATATAAATGCTATAATTTGTTATTCCTAAGAACATATCTCATGTACAAATCAGAAAAACAGTACAGCTGAATAGCATAAAAAGATCTTTACCTCCTCTGCCATATCCATGGATTCGGTGCTCACAGCAGAGTTCATGATGCCGAAGTCAGTGTCTCCGTCGTCGTCGTGACCCCTCACCTCCCGGACCATTGGGGTGTCCGACTCTGTCCACGCCGGTGCACTCACACTCTTGTCTCACCCAGTCGGATATTTAATACCTGTGACAAATATTTTAATTTTTATTTATCAGTTTTATATGTAAAAAAGTATTAACATTTATGTGAATTATTGACTATAATTATGATCACTGACATACTAATAAATAAACCAAAGTTGTAATTGAGTTCTTTCTGTAGTATATAAACATATAAGTTTAACACCATATACGGCACCTAAATAATACACGTCATACAAAAAATAGAAATGGAACAGTTTAGTCCAGCTTTTATGTTATTAAAATTAATAGTAAAAGTAATGTTCTAACTGTGTTCCTTGCCTAACATGTCTAGGTGATTAATGGTCTATTGGCTTTTAACAATTTTCCATCCAGTCCAACAGTTTTATTCGGCTAAATGTGGTTAAAGGGGCTTGCTGTCCCTTTAGACTTTAGGGATTATGGGTGTGATGTTATAAAAACAAATAATAATAATAAGTAATAACAGTTGTATCCCTATAATTAATTTAAAAGTTTGCGCAATGCCTGGAAGTAATACTAAACTAAACTTGCTGAAGCTAATGACTTAACAATAGTCTATACCAAATTATTATTATGATTGACTAATTCAATTAAATTATTACATTTGATATGTTATTGATTTATCTTTTCTAATAACACTAAACTTCACACCATTTCCCAGATATAAGAAGTAAAAATGTATGTTACTAATTTTAATATTGCAGGCATTAATTTATCTATGCACATGGGAAATTTAATTTATTATCAGCATGATAACCATTAATTCTCAGCAATGAGGACCTAACTGAATGAGCACTGTTCTCTTCTGTTTTTTAAAAAACAAAATATTTTTTTACATATGGTATCATACCATACCACATAATTATTTCTGTATACCACATAATTATCACTGTATCATACCACATAATTATTTCTTGTTTAAGCAATTTTGTATAAGGTGGTCACAAAGTAAATGATATTGATAAAGTAAAAACACCATATAAGGAAAATATTTCAGAAGGCATTTAGCCTACTGAGAAATTAAGACTTCTTTGAAAAATTTACATTTATTAAAATTCTATAAAAAAAATTGGGTCAATGTGTCACCAAGGAAATTCTCAGATAAGAGAGAAGTTTTAAGACAGCCATATCATTGAAATAGATGTATGAAATTATTCTTGTTGGAAGATTATAAGCTTAGAATAAGTATTCAGTAGTACAATCAAGAATAATCAATACCTTTACTAAAACCATTTACAGAAGTGAGTTGGCTGTTGTATGAATAGAAAAATTTTGACTCAACAAAAAAATATTGATTGACTTTTTCGTCTGAGCTCTTTCTACTTTATAATTGGCCTAAGAACATTTTAATTCTAATTGGAAAGTTACTTTATTCCAACTTGGGTCATAATTTTCATCAGTAGCTGAAGAAATTTGCCTTGATTCCTCTTTTCTTAGATCTACAGTAGCCACCAGCAACTTTAACTATTGTGTAGGCTGTTAGCTCTGGAAAATCAATACCAAAGCTATCTGCACAATTTCTTTTCTACATTTAAAGAATAATGCGTCTCAAGACGATGACTAAAATACAATCAAGCTGTAACCATATTCATGTTAAGCTATTTAGCTTATTCCCGGCTTAGAAAAGTTAAGATTTTCCAATAATGGCATTTTCAAGCCATTTGCAAAATGACGCATTCTGTTTCGATGTTTTGTTTGCATCCAATGCACGGTGCTTTACTGCGACGGGTCAACATCGAAGACGAATGACGCGAACTCTTTTGCGGCGGCGTAAAGGATAAGCCCAAATGAATGGCCATCATGAAGGGGAATCGCGCGTTCGAGCAGGCCCAGACGGAATAGAAAGACTACGGCTGCGTACGCACCTGCGTGATTTGAAACACATATTGCAATCGAAATAAAAGTATTCCAAACTTGCTGTGATGTAACCGATCTGAATTAACACTTTTCTAGCCGTTATCACTTAACCAGACACTGAAATCACAAATTTTACTGAGTGCACTAGAGACCCCGAAAAATCCGAATCCTCCATTATTATCGATCGGCAAACTCAGTACATGGCTAGCATACACTTCACATCCACAAAGCGCCATTTTGTCCGAGTCTGCGCGGTGTGATTTTTCGCATCGAAGGAAAGGGAAATCGCCCCTCAGCCAGAGGGGGGACCGGAATAAAAGCTTTTGTAAGTACACGTAGAGCTTTAAATGGTGTTTTATGCAAAGACTTACCGATTCTATGGGTTAATATAGGTGGTTAAATTAATTTTTCGCCCTACAACTTGGGCGTTCAGGAAAAATTCCAAGTTTATTTTCGAAAACATTGATCAATTGTCATACAAGTGGCGCGATCTAGGATTTTTTTGTAAACTAAATTTGACAGCTGTCTGTATTTGACATTGTAAACACAGCCAAACATATCGCAAATTTATTTTTGAGATTTTGTTCAGGAAATATTACTCAAAATTGCGTAATAATTCGCTATCAATTATTGTAACGGGCACACAAATTGTTGAATTAAGTTCAGTAAGTACTTATCTATATCTCTTTATTATTGAGATTGAAAAATAACCCGATTTTAATATTTTGTAAAACTCCTTGTAAGATATTACAGTAATCGTTTAACATAAATCTCCTTTTTATGTATTCGATAATTCAATAATTAAGATAGGCAGACAGTCGTGCATGACTACAATATTTACTTAAAATTCTTTATTTACATACTGTTAACCTAACCTATTTGCATCAGCTGATTGGAATGACTTTTTATTGAAATGTAGGTATTTTGTAACACAATTCTCTCAAACTAATTTGCTTGAAGGCTCTTAGATCAATTTTTATTAACATTATTCTAAAGCCATTTAAATAAATAAATATTTAGGATAGCATATTTAACTTGGCCAACTAAATTAATTTTAATAAATAATTTTAGAAAAGTCATCATTACATTCAGAATTATATTTAACTGTAACCAATAGGTTATGTGTTATGATTATGGAATAGAAGGATAAGAAAACAAAATTAATATAAAATTTTATTCTTTTGTATTGCATAATATTTTTATTTGTAATGTCTAACATATTTAAAATGGCATAGCACTTACAATCTAAATGACTAATTTATTCTTATTTATTAATATTACATTAACATTATGTGTAAAAATTATAATGATATGGAAATCACATTAGCATTTATTAAGTATTTGTCAATTTATTGTCATATTTTTCATCTTCACCGTGGCCTTTTGTGTTCCATGGATTCCTCGGAAGAACCTGAAAGAATGTGTACAATATTTTATTCAATATCATATTATCTTAAACTATTGTTACATTTAAAACGACAAGCTCGATGGCGCATTCTGTAGTGACCCTGCCCCATGCGCCAAGAGTTGTGGGTTCGATCCCCACCCAGGACAAACATTCGTGTGATGAATACTTGTGTTAATTCTGTGTCTGGGTGGTAATATCCAATATTTAAGTATATATTTGTAATACCACTGTTGTTTCTGATATCCGTAACACAAGTGCTTAAGCTACTTACTTCGGAGTCAGATCAATGTATGTGATGTCGTTGAATATTTATTTATTTATTTAAAATGGATAAGATTGTGTTTTTTCAAATTCCAATAAGAATGTCATAGCTATCAAGTCAAATTGTTTAAGATTTGTAATCTGCCTACCCTGCTATGTAATTGGTGTAAGGATAATTTGGAACTATGGGTTCTTATATTAAGGACACAAGAGATGAATTTTCCCATTTTGTGCTTTAGATGGTCTCTTAAGATTTCCGAGTTATGCATTGTAATTAGACAGCAGACCAACACCACCTAAACCTAAGTGGTGTTGGTTGGCTTACGTCGCTTTGGGGCGCGGCGGGCCGGTGGCAGTAGCGACTACGCCAGCCCGGCTCGCAGGCGCAGGCGCCGAGGCGGCGGGCGGCGGGCGTCGCTTAGGGCGGGGGCGGCGGTGCCTACCTAGCGCGGCGGGCGCGGCGGGCCGGTGGCAGTAGCGACCACGCCAGCCCGGCTCGCAGGCGCAGGCGCCGAGGCGGCGGGCGGCGGGCGTCGCTTAGGGCGGGGGCGGCGGTGCCTACCTAGCGCGGCGGGCGCGGCGGGCCGGTGGCAGTAGCGACCACGCCAGCCCGGCTCGCAGGCGCAGGCGCCGAGGCGGCGGGCGGCGGGCGTCGCTTAGGGCGGGGGCGGCGGTGCCTACCTAGCGCGGCGGGCGCGGCGGGCCGGTGGCAGTAGCGACCACGCCAGCCCGGCTCGCAGGCGCAGGCGCCGAGGCGGCGGGCGGCGGGCGTCGCTTAGGGCGGGGGCGGCGGTGCCTACCTAGCGCGGCGGGCGCGGCGGGCCGGTGGCAGTAGCGACCACGCCAGCCCGGCTCGCAGGCGCAGGCGCCGAGGCGGCGGGCGGCGGGCGTCGCTTAGGGCGGGGGCGGCGGTGCCTACCTAGCGCGGCGGGCGCGGCGGGCCGGTGGCAGTAGCGACCACGCCAGCCCGGCTCGCAGGCGCAGGCGCCGAGGCGGCGGGCGGCGGGCGTCGCTTAGGGCGGGGGCGGCGGTGCCTACCTAGCGCGGCGGGCGCGGCGGGCCGGTGGCAGTAGCGACCACGCCAGCCCGGCTCGCAGGCGCAGGCGCCGAGGCGGCGGGCGGCGGGCGTCGCTTAGGGCGGGGGCGGCGGTGCCTACCTAGCGCGGCGGGCGCGGCGGGCCGGTGGCAGTAGCGACCACGCCAGCCCGGCTCGCAGGCGCAGGCGCCGAGGCGGCGGGCGGCGGGCGTCGCTTAGGGCGGGGGCGGCGGTGCCTACCTAGCGCGGCGGGCGCGGCGGGCCGGTGGCAGTAGCGACCACGCCAGCCCGGCTCGCAGGCGCAGGCGCCGAGGCGGCGGGCGGCGGGCGTCGCTTAGGGCGGGGGCGGCGGTGCCTACCTAGCGCGGCGGGCGCGGCGGGCCGGTGGCAGTAGCGACCACGCCAGCCCGGCTCGCAGGCGCAGGCGCCGAGGCGGCGGGCGGCGGGCGTCGCTTAGGGCGGGGGCGGCGGTGCCTACCTAGCGCGGCGGGCGCGGCGGGCCGGTGGCAGTAGCGACCACGCCAGCCCGGCTCGCAGGCGCAGGCGCCGAGGCGGCGGGCGGCGGGCGTCGCTTAGGGCGGGGGCGGCGGTGCCTACCTAGCGCGGCGGGCGCGGCGGGCCGGTGGCAGTAGCGACCACGCCAGCCCGGCTCGCAGGCGCAGGCGCCGAGGCGGCGGGCGGCGGGCGTCGCTTAGGGCGGGGGCGGCGGTGCCTACCTAGCGCGGCGGGCGCGGCGGGCCGGTGGCAGTAGCGACCACGCCAGCCCGGCTCGCAGGCGCAGGCGCCGAGGCGGCGGGCGGCGGGCGTCGCTTAGGGCGGGGGCGGCGGTGCCTACCTAGCGCGGCGGGCGCGGCGGGCCGGTGGCAGTAGCGACCACGCCAGCCCGGCTCGCAGGCGCAGGCGCCGAGGCGGCGGGCGGCGGGCGTCGCTTAGGGCGGGGGCGGCGGTGCCTACCTAGCGCGGCGGGCGCGGCGGGCCGGTGGCAGTAGCGACCACGCCAGCCCGGCTCGCAGGCGCAGGCGCCGAGGCGGCGGGCGGCGGGCGTCGCTTAGGGCGGGGGCGGCGGTGCCTACCTAGCGCGGCGGGCGCGGCGGGCCGGTGGCAGTAGCGACCACGCCAGCCCGGCTCGCAGGCGCAGGCGCCGAGGCGGCAGACGCCGTGGCGGCAGGCGCGCGCGCAGTCGCCGGCGCGCCGCCCCACCTCGCAGTGGTCGCCGCCCAGCCCGGCCGGGCAGCGGCACTTGTTCACGCCCTTGCAGCGCCCGCCGTTCAAGCACGGGATCACACATTTAGCTGGAACAACGATTATCTCTTGCTGGGTCTGAGGCGAATAATGCAGCTTCATTTACCCATGGCATCTGGCATTATCATAAGAGGTTCCTTTAAAAAAATTTAACGTTGTTTCATAATTTACTACAAGAAATGTCTAAAGACGCAAAGTAAACTTGCAAAGAGCTTTTGGCATATTATGATTTAATTCAAAACTAGGACTACCTTCTGACCGGATTATGTAAGAATCAAGGAGTTTTACAAAGTGCTTATCTAAAATACAATTCAATTAACCGTGTTTAATCAATATCTATCTAAAAAAACTTTAAGAGTCGAGTAGAATATGAATGTTATACAACAGGGAGTCGTAATTAAACATTAAAATTACTTATTCTTCACTTTAGTTAAGCAATATCGCATGTGTAACACTTACAAAATTCGCATCTCAATCCATAGTAGCCCTTGGGGCACTCGCAAGTGTCCTTCTGAATGCACTTGCCTCCGTTAAGGCACTTCTGCGAGCATATACCTGCAACAACGACACAACAATTAACTCGTTAACAACATAATTAAAAGATCTCTCTTTCCAGTTACAAAGAGCATGATGCGACCGAAGGTGTCCATACAGCAAGTAAGGCTGGCTCACGCGGCCACCTGGCAGAAGAATCCACACGTAAGTAACTTCACTTGCGAAACTTTGACGCGTGGTTAGTTTGCTTTAAGGTTAATACGCCTCTCCAAACTCACAAGTGGCACTTAAGTTAGTAGTACTAAGAATTAGCCGAGCAAATAGTCAGTCACTCTTTGGTGCTTACTCGAAGCGGGTCGCTATCAGCGCTCCCTCCTTAACGTTACCACTGGTGTGTCTAGAGATGAGACGTAAACTGTTTCATATAGCAGAAGTCACACAGTCACGCCTTCTCATTGGGGTAGGCGGACAGCACACCCTACATTTGCTACGAACCTGGCTCAAACCTTTCTTCTGCATTCATTAAGGCGAGTCTCTACCGAACAAAAGTTGGCAACACGTGTTTGTGACAAAAGTTTCTGTAATTTTATTGCGTTGGCAACAAATGTTGGGAACTCTGTTTCCGTTTTTGGCGACAAACATCAAAGAATACGCTTGTTGCTGATATTAATTGGCTCTGTTGAGACGCTTAGTTGGAAACAAAAAGAAACATGCCTGATACGTGCACAAACTTCATTCAATTGACTTGTTATTTTTTTATTGATTTATATCACATACAAACCGTACTATGGGACGCAAGTGATGAAAATTATAAAAATTAAAATATGAGAAAGGATGCATGGAAAGCAACTATCGTCGTTAGAAGACATTTTGTAGTAGAGACAGCTTGTTGTCAACTAAATTGTTTTTTAAATTATTGGCGACTCGGTGTAGACACAATGAAAACAAAAGTTGGCGACTTTGTGAAGTGTTGCAAAATGTTGGTAACACTGAAATTGCCAACAATTTCGGTGGAGACTCGCCTTCAGTCATTGCATGCATTCTCGTCGGTAAAGAGTACTCTAAAACTGTTGCAGCTTGACAAAATAATCCGCGTAGACCACGCAGGCGAGCTGGGCGCAGACCGCATCTACGCCGGGCAGATGGCGGTCCTGGGACACACGGCGGAGGGGCCCACCATCCGCCACATGTGGGAGCAGGAGGTGAAGCACCGCGAGAAGTTCGAGGAGCTGATCAACAAGTACCGCGTGCGGCCCACCGTGCTCACGCTGGTGTGGAACGTGGCCGGCTTCGTGTTGGGCGCGGGTGAGTCTCTGTCGGTCTGACGTCATCCGCCACGTGTGGGAGCAGGAGGTGGCACACCGTGAGCAGCTCATCAACAATAGTATACCTACTAATGGAAGAATGAGCGTAATTCCTATTATGAGTCATTACTCAACATCCATCCATTAGAATCCCATTGGCATCCTAATTGGCAGGACATCATCCTATTAGCACAGACGGACAAGGTTCGTGTACTATTGAGAAGCCGTTTTCGGTTAGACGCTTTAGATGCTCACCCACTAGTCATCGGATCCCGCAAATGTAGGAAGCTCATATCTAAGTAAAAGAAATGTGCTTTCGATTTCCAGGCACAGCTCTGATAGGCAAAGAGGCGGCGATGGCGTGCACGGTGGCAGTGGAGACGGTGATCGTGGAGCACTACAACGACCAGCTGCGCACGCTCATGGAGGACCCCAATGTGGATAAGGAGATCCTGGAGACCATCACGCGCTTCCGCGACGAGGAGCAGGAGCATCACGATACTGGCATCGATCATGGAGCAGAACAGGTACCTCGACATTCATCATCATTTGTATTTTAGTTTAAAGCTGGTAAAATGGATGTCACACACCGGGCAAGTCTCACTAACCTCAATGCAGAGTCGGAGTACACGATTTCCACATCGACCACCGCGCCGAGCTCATTCCTAATCTTATTATTGGACATTTGATAACCATCTCCCCCCCTTCCGTTTAACTCTGGTAACTAGCCCCCACCAGTAATCCCAACGTGGACAAGAATACTCTGAAGACCATGACTTCCTTGTGCGAGAAGGAGCAGGAGCCGCACGACACTGGCACCGACCGCGATACTAAACAGGTGCGGCAGTTCATCCTGAATCCCAGCCTAGAGCTACTATAGTGGATGTTACATATACAAGTAGATGACTGAATCACGGTGTGACCTCTCGACCCCCTACACCCTATGCTAGTAATCCCAGTATAAATGAAGCACAACTCACTAACTAACTAAACTTCACGCCACCTCTCCAGCGGGGTAGGCAATGATCAGACACGGTTACTCACCCCGAATCACATCATCATTCGGATCCCGAGTTAGAGCTAATGTAATGGGTGACGCCCAGTGACGTTCGGTGTGGCTCCTTACCCATCTTTAGCTAGACAGAGGAGCACCATAAACATGTGTTTGTCCGTCTCCGCAAATTTAGATCGATACACATGTATCGATCTAAATTTGCGGGTAAATGGCATGTAGTTAAGGGATTTAAGGATCCATTTCAGCGGTACGAAGTAACTGTGGTGCAAATCATAGTAAAGGAATTACTGGAGACCAAAATAGAGGTCAAAGACGAGAACAGATTTCGACCACTCTCGACTTGGTCCAATCTATTCTTCTACTTCACAGGTTTGTGAAGTTCAGTAAATAAGCCTTCTCTTCCTTACAGGCACCGTTCTACAAGGCGCTGACGGAGGTGATCAAGACGGGCTGCAAAGTGGCCATAGAGATTTCCAAGAAGATTTAGATAGGAGCAACAAAGTATTAAAGTTAGATTATATTTTTATTACAATAAACATTTTCAAATTACTGGGTAATTTTATTAAGAACATGAACCATCATTTCACTAATCATAATTAGTGAAATGATTATATTTATAAACTAACTGCTGAATGATAACTGATGAAAAGTCAATTCCGATGACATAACATTATCACTTCTACGTCAACATAAAGTTGTTTGGAAATGTTTACGTTATTAGCACAGCAAAATAGTTGGCCCTATGAAAAGTAATTGGTATAATTTTTTTTACTGGCCTGGCATACTTTCCGTACAATTTTTCAGCAATAAGCTGATTATGATAAGGATACACAAAATCTTAGTAATGCAAAGAAGTCTGTAGAAGAAGATAGAACGCTTGTATATTAATATAATAATTAATTAAATATAATAATGAACTGAAAAATATTTGCGTCAATACAGTATTTCAGGCGCACATCACTACGCGACTGAATTTATAATATTCCAATAAAAATACAATTGGCTCGAACTTTAACGACTTAAAACAACACACAAAATACCAATGATGCAATAAAACTGCGTACCAAAAACCATTGTCCCATGTTTGTCCCATGTTGGTCTGGGACTTGGCCCATGTTGAACTGGGACAAAAAAAAAGAATGTGCCAACTGTGGTTCTTGCCTAGCATGTCGTAAGAGGCGACTAATGGTTTACGGGCTTTTGGGTATGTGACTGAGTAGGCGACGAGCTAGCCACTTGTCACTTCTTTTTCACAGCTTTCCATCCAACCCAGCCCACTGTCCCATGTTGGTCTGGGACTTAAAAAGAATATGCCAACTGTGGTTCTTGCCTAGCATGTCGTAAAAGGCGACTAATGGTATATCGGGTTTTGGGTGTGTTTGATTGTGTAGGCGACAGGTTAGCCGCTTGTCACTGCTTTTTCACAATTGTCCATCTGACCCAGCCCGGCTTTATTTTTGGCTGAATGTGGTTGAAGGGGCTCGCTGCCCCTTCGACTCTGCCTACCCCTTCGGGGATCATGGGCGTGATGTTATGTATGTATGTATGTGTACCAAAAACCACTTAAATATTATGGTCATGTATGGATAGGTGAATTTTTAGAAAAACATTTTACACTTCAATATGACGTGAGTTTTCTTTGTGGTTGCGCAAATATCATGCATTTATTAAAAAAAAAATAGTATACTAACGTCGAACTGTTCTCAAAATAAAGGGTGCAAATTGTGGAGTGGTCAGACCTACGTACGTCTCCAGGGTATCTATCTTGTGTAACCCCTGTCCGGTTTTATTCCTACTGATTGGACATTCGCCATTTCATCGGCGACATTGAGCAATATCAAATATATTTAGCAATGAAATGCAATATTGCCAAGACAATTGGCGCAATTTATTAGAATGCTCCAGATAGACTACTAAGTTGTTGCCCCAGCACGATCTATTAGGTACCGTTGGTGCTATGGTTCAGACTTAAGCGTCGAATGCAAAACATCCCGCGTGTTTTGCATTCGACGCTAAGACGATCCTCTTATTGAGACAAATAGTTGTTAATGAACTAAGTTTAAACTTCACGCCACTTCCCTAGCGGGGTAGGCAGAGAGAACCGAACGCCATATAGCACGATCCTCACTCGCCTCTTCAACATTCATAATCATTTTCATACAAGCTGTACGGTTTTTACGACTCCTAACATCTCCTTCTGTTAATACACGACCAATCTGGCTGTGGTAGGTGAGCCTGGGCCTTCCGCGGCTCCTACATCCTTCCACTTTCGCATTGTATATCTGTTTAGTCAATCAAATAGTTGTTAATGAAACACGCTAATTGCCTTAATACCTACCTAGCACACCATTGGTTGCCTTTTACAGGCAAGGCAGTTGATATATATTTTTTTAATATTATCTGTCGCAGGAGTTTGGAGGCAAAACTCATTCATCTCTACTTGATTAAATCCTAAATTAGGCTTTAAAAATCTTATTCACCTTTCCCTCCCCAGAAATTTCTAAAATTCGGATAGACAATATTGCTTGTTATTAGGGACCTCATTCAACTTTGTCGCCGCCTGAGTTCTATTTCTTTTACTAAAATGTAGGCGGCATTCGAGAAGACATCATGAAGTTTGTCATGTTCGAGTGGCAGTTAATGTTTGAAAAGTATATATGTCGGCTCACCTCCCTCGCAGTTCCGCCCCTGGTAGCCGGGCGGGCAGGAGCAGACCCCGGGCGCGGTGCAGTTGCCGCCGTTGAGGCACTGCGGGTAGCAGAGCGCCGTGCGGCAGTGCTGCCCCATGTAGCCCTCGGGACACTGGCAGATCTTCTCGTGGTTGCACCACCCTTGGTTCGCGCACTTCTTGTCGCACTCGGGGTCCGGCCCTGCTTGTGGGTTTTATTATTTTTAATTTGTTATATGCCATTGAGTGTGGACAAGAAGGCTCTATTCTCAACGCGTTTTGATTTAATAAATTAAGTTAATTTCGCCACTATATGACTTATTCGTTGAATTGTAATGAATACAGAATATAGAAGATATGATTATATCTTCTGTGATTGGACCCTGAAATTCTGTTCTTGAAACAACAAGATTTTTTTTTATTTTTTTTATTTATATATTGCTGTCTTTGCAGCAGCAGGCGTTACTTATTAAATAATTTAAAAATATATATTGCACACGGAAAAAAACAAAGCGAAGTTATCTGTTCCTGGAATAATAAATTAAATCTACATTAACTAAAGCATAATATGGAACCTTAATTTAAAGTTAAATGTACAATATAGCGTGTTAAGTAAAGCAAGCGGATGTACCAACCTAAAACGCAAATGAGGTGAGCAGAGGCACCGCGCGCCAGCCGCCAGCGCGCTCGGCATAGCACCCAGAAAATAAGGCAATGCGTGAGTGAGGACCATAGACAGGATTAACTCTTTACAGCGGACATCCAGTGGTGGATTTTAAATTTGACCTCCCCGGGCCATTAAGTTATGCCGTCCTATGTGGTATTGACAACAAAATTTGAGCGGACTTTATGGTTTGCCGCTCGATAGGCCAATATCAATTATCGATAGTATCGTATATTGCTATATACCGATAGTATTGTACGAACAGAGACATCGAGTCGATTGTCGATTGTTGAAACAATTTTCGCCCCTCGCAGGTTGCAATTTTTGTTGCCCCCCCCAACCATAGCCCTAAAAGGGTCTAGAGATATGCCCCTGGGCTAGTTTAGATGTCCAAGGTAGGTAGTTGTATCTAGGGTTTGACTTAAAATTGTTCTAATAGACTAAACATGGCTTAGTTTGGCCAGTTACTTATAAATTTTGTATTTAAAGTCTGTGGCAGATGACAACGAAATTATTTAATAGATAACAAAGAGTACCTAATCCCTCTCTCTGATCCTCATTCATTCGGCGTTAGTATTAATTGGGCCTGGCAGTCCGCAGACTGTAAAGTACGCGGACAATGTAATTAGTGGCAAAACTAAATATGTTGTTAAAATATACAGATAACGTTTGACTAAGGCAAACGGTACAATGATTGACACCCCCAGTAAATACTGGAACTTTAATTTTTTCTTTAAAAAAAAATTTTATTTAAGAATTTTGATACGTCCAACAACGTCTAGTATTTAAACGTTTCTAAATTTAAACTCTGGAACTGTTTAGTCTAGCTAGGAGCATGAATAAAGGGTATGTTGAGATTTAAATCCCGTAGCTAAGTCGAACAATACTCTAATAAAATGTCAATCGCCGCATTGTTCTTGGACATACGAATACAAACGAGATATTATGACTTATTAGGCTATAAAATTGTGTTCTTACGGCGAAAACGGTTTGTTCTACCAGTCAAGGTGGGTATTATTAGTAGCGTAAGCACAATCGGGAGCTTGATAAAGATGATAATGTTTTAGTATTTTTCTAATGCCAAGTTTTCTCTTGTAGCTCGGGTATGAGGATAAATCATTTATTGAAAAAAAATAAGCATGATGATCAAATTAATAGGCTTAAAATCAATAAAATAAATAATTTCTCTAAAATGACTTGATTAATTTTACTTTATATTACATGAAAATCTAATTAAAAGCATTGTACCTGTGTTTTTGTTGCGTTTTCGTATTTGCTGATAATAAATATTTTTGTTAGTTATTTTTTTTAGCTACTTCATTATAAGTATTTTTAAGTCTGTTGTTATTGATAAAACGAACAAAATCACAGGCATGTAAGTGTTAAAAATGCGTTGGCGATACAATACCTGTACTTTTTATATACACACCTCTCTGTGCGCATTCCTTCTTTAAATTAAACCTGAGGGGCGTGCTCTTCAGTGGCACCCCTCGCCCGTTCTTAAGTACTAGCCCTATTTCGAAGGTAGCCAGTCCACTGCTGTTACCGACACACGGTAAAAACAAACTGAACTCTGTGGACAATTTATTTATTTATTAATTGGTCGGTGAGTTGGTGCACAGGTTGATCAAGGCAATTATGAGATTGGCAGATTCGGTTAGTGGGATCAAGAGTAAGATATTTGTATGAATAGTAATTGTCTAGGTGTTTCAGTTAAAGCTTGTATGATATCTTGTTTTGCTATCAATGGAACTATCTAATTTGATCAGTAGTTAACGGGAAAAATAATAAAACTTTTTCGCAGCTGCTATCAGCAATGAAGAAAATAGTTAAAAGAAAGAAAGTGCTGAATACATCTCTCTCTCTCGAATTAGACATTCAAATATCTTTTTCAAAGATTATAATACTTAGGCATTCTTACCTTTGTCTGTCTTAGGTACTCGTCCTTGCGTTTTGATAGACAGAACTGGGGGGCTTAGTACTTTCTCATCTGAAGACGTCAATGTATCAAAATTGTAAAAATACTTCTTCCTTGATCTCCACGTAAAATTCACATATCCAACTTCGGACGGTATGAGGGGCAGCTTATGAGAGAAATTTGGGTCCAGTATGTACGGAGATATGTGACCGTTCTGTATGGCGAATACTCTCATAGATATACCTGTAATTTAAAATATTATTATTATTGTAGTATTCCAAATCTTTACTCCGAAATTAAATGCGCTATGCAAGTATTTTAAATATTTGGATAAGTATAGCATGGGAAATAATGTAACTAATACCCACAAGAGCTTCATTTTTGCCATTTTTCTAGATTGATCTGAACGCGACTGTGTACCTAACTTACAAGATCTATTTCACAGAGAGATAACGGATTCTTCTTAAGTTTACAATACTGGGTGACTGGAACTGAACCGGCCATAGCAAATTCGCATATAGAGGAGGTCATTAGCTAGTTATTGGACCTCTCTTTCCCGAACTAAATTTTTCAATACATAAATTATTTCCTTACAAGAATGATTTAAAATTTTGTGGAGTAGAAGATGCTCCTTTTGCCCAGCTCCGATGGTAAGTGTTGCCATCTATAGTATTTGAACAGTTCTCACCACTGAACATGCGTATCTGCCGCTCGTCGATCCACAGCGATATGTCGGTCTGGCGCGCCTCCGCGTCCTTGTACTCGCGGCGACCGGCGCTGAGCGTCAGCGACATCGCCAGCGCGACGCCGGCGCACAGCCGCGCGCCCATCGATGCCGATCGCCACATACTGGACATTCGGATACAAATCACCATAACTTGTTAGTTAAATAAACATCAAAAAAACTAACTAAACTAGTTTGTTATGTTTAATAGGCTAGATTTTTTGATACTACAACTTGGAATTGATTAAGGACTTTGCGTAAAAGAGATTTTTAAAAACCTATCCTCTCTCAAATGCAATGTCTACAAGTCGTAATACCGTAACGAGAAAACAATAATTTATCAATTAATGGCTACTACATCAGATCACTGACACAGCTACCAACTTAATAAAAGTAAGTAAAATATTGCCTTTCACATTAAAAGGCCCATCATTAGTAACCCTTGTAAGAACCACCTAAATAATAGGCGTGTAACCGGCGTATAATTTGTTTGTCAACCGTACAAAATACTTCCCAAGCAAACGTGACAAAAAACGAACAAAAACAAAATATCACAGTTAACATAATTGATTGGGCCAGTTCGAGACGTGCTGTCACAAAGGAGTTGTCGTGAGAAAAGGGCAGGTTGTCGTAAAAAACCGACAACTTCATTAAATATCCCCTGTCAAAAAGTAATGTCTACTAGTTTTTTCTCGCTCCCGATGTCAAATTATACTTACAAAAGGTGTTAACGAAAAAAATAGTCGACAATCGTTCTACGCACAGGGATGACCAACCGTTTTGTCTACGAGGAAACCTTACTAACACAGGTACCAGTAACTAGTGTGTTTACCCTACAAAATATTTATACTTACATACATAAAACCACTAATATTTATAGTTACCTATAATTGCGTCAAGTATAAAAAATATTTATTCAATATGCATAGTTTAAATAAACTATTACTATCCGTAATATTTTGTTATTAAAGTTTCTAAAACAAATGTTTGTTTAATATGTTTTACTTAAAAGATATCGAATCAGAAACTATGCTTGGAAGTATTGCTGTTTACAGTTGAAGTGCTTATATATAAAATTGCGCAGCTAACAGAGTGAATAAATATTATTTACTAAAAAAAAATAGGTGACAATATCTTATCTTAGTAAATAATTGTTATTGTCCCTAAAATCTCCGAATGGCGCCAATTATCTGGCTTTACTTGCGATGTTTATAAATAAATGTTAATTGAAGATAAAAATATGAAGCTCAATAATTTTCACATAAACAAGAGTGATAACCCCTGGACTGAAATTAGCGACGAGGACAATGAACACATCAATAATTGTGCCCTAATTTAATTTTCTTGACTATTTGGCTATTTGTGATTTTAGTATTTTACTAGACCTGAAATATATTCGTATATTTTTAAAGAACGAAATTACTTTTTACAGGGGTTTATGTTGATATTTATGACCAAAGAAATGAGTAGGTAGTTCAATAGTAATACACGCCATGCATTGGTTTAAACCCGACCTCGTCTGGGTAAAATAAATGATGAACTCCAGATTTGTAACATTAACTCCAATATTTATTAACTGATCCAATTTGTATAGTTCCCCCGTAACCAAGAGGGTGTTTACAGCCATCTCGGCCTAGTTCATTTTATTTTTTTATAATTATAATGGTTTATTGCATAAAAAATACGAAAAACAAGTCACAACAGAAAACAAATTACAGAAGTAGAATTGTGCATCCACAACAATATATTAATGATGAAAAGAGGTTCGCCACAACCGTAAGTTACCGTAACCCTTAGTTGCGAGAATCAGATTGCCGTCGCTTCAGTGTAATAACGAGATTTACTTATATAAGAACACGGGCCACGCAGACCCCGACTAGCAACGACACATTGTGATAAATGAGAATAATGCAAAAAATATCGCACGTATTGAAAAAAATGCAGGATCGCAACCAGCGTTGCATCCTTGCATGCGATGCGACGAGCACTTCCTGCGATAGTAGCTTGCGGAGTGCGAATGACCGCGCGATTTTGCGAACCTAATATTTGCAGTGACATTGTAAAAACCATTGTTATTATGATGTCTTTGTGAATAACTTTCAAACTACGACACTTTCCTCCTATGACTCCTATAGATTTGACATTAGTTAAAGGATTTAAATTATGTGTGGTTACCAACAATATTTTTGTAATTTGTTTTCCCTCTTAAATTAACCTTTTAGTTCATTTCGTCACCTTTTTTTTTTTTTTTTAACTAACTATTACATTCAATTATTTAAGTAAGCGATTCAAAACAAATCATTATTAGCTCGCAATAATTGGACCTATACTACTTATAATAATCGCAATATCCTTTTAGAACATTGTTCCATTACTTAATCATCGTAATTAGTAATTATACCTAAACTTTAGATTACAAATATAGTAACATACAATTTATCTTTACATGAGTATTCTGCCTATTAACCCCTCACCTCTTCAGCTTATCTAACACGTTTTGCACCACACGGACGAATGCTCAAGATAACATAAAGGTAGTAAGGAAGTAGAGTATTTGTTACAAAATATTTCATGATCAAATATATTTTTTTTATGCTAACTAAATGATACTTACCAAGAAAAATATACGTTAACATACTATTACAATAAGTAATTAAATAAAGTTGCTGTATGGCATAATGATGATTTGAGCGGAAAGGTGAGTGTAATAAAATCCATCATACAATGAACGTGCGCTGAATCTAACTCCCGATTTGTAAATAAAAAAAAGTACTAGACCCTGTTAGTAAAGGAAAGACAACGTCGTAGGCAGCTTTGTATATATCTGCCAAGTAAATAAAATCTTGTTAAAGTTGTAACGGTACTTCAAGTTTATTTTGTTTAATTTCTTAAAGTAAGAAACTGAGTAGTTTATAAGTTTTTATTATATTTTGTATTATTTCGGACGTCGTATGTGAAAAGCTATTTTTCAGATAGTAAAAACAGTAGGTATAGAGACCAACATTTATTGTATCAACACAGTATTGGACGTGTTGCGTTAAGTAACGCAGAAGTCGTTGTATAATGTTGACGTATGGTAAAGGTTTGCCGCCCCTGGCGGGTGCACTTGTTAGGCTAACCGGCCGGCCGAGCTCGTCGGAACAGGTACCCGGGTAAAAAGTAAAAGGCGCGTTGCTGACGCGCAGCGTCCGCTCCGCCGCCCCAGGGCTAGCGCAGGGAAATACCCACACGACAAGCGTTTTGGAGCTTTGGACTTAAGTGATGAGAATATCAAGTGCTTGCATCTTAGCACACTCAATTTTGCTTAGGACTGATTGTGGTTTGAACAAGTTGTTGCTACTTGAACTCTGCCTACCTACCCTTTCGGAGATATAAACCTGCAAAAGTCGCACTGTATCAGTTTCTTTCTAATGTTCTCAATTTGGTTATATTTTAATTTTGGTCAGTCATTCGTGAATAAACATTAATTGCCTTAATTTATTAGCTACTTTTTTAATAAATATCCTAGTCTGTATATCTATACAGACTGAAAAGATGTCTAGTTTCTGTAGTTACAGAGAGAATTTCCGTACTTTAATTAATACTGTATGAATGTCAATAGACTTACCTATTCCTCTACGACAAAATGTCTTCAAATTTAAAGTTTCACTTTATCTTTTTAACCGACTTAAAAAAAAAAGAGGAGGTTCTAAATTCGACTGATTTTATTTTTTTTTTATATATAAAAAATTAGAAGCCAGGACCCATGTCAAAAAATTGTAAACACAGCTCCGATAGAATTTGACAAAAGTTTGATAAAAACACCCTCTGCCGGGTGACAACCCTGCGATTAGCCCGGCCGGCTATTCAAGCGGACACTAGATTTTTTCCTCTATTTTTATTTGCTACTCGCAACCCACAATGGACGATAAATCCGCCTGTCACCGCTAACTGGAGTCGGAATTAATATGACTCGAGATGCAATTAAAAATAAACGGGACCGAAGAAGCATCGTAGGTTTAGCATTGTACGAACTTTTTTATGCTAACTCTAGACATAATAAATAAGTCTGAAACGGTTTCTGAAAATAGTAGTAGGTATATTTTTAGCGCCGATTTTATTCGAAATGCCGCAAGCTGACTGCGCTGTTTCGACTTTAAGACTTACATGCTAATAAACACTGCGTTTGCGTCAGTGGCGTAATTTAGTATCAGTGAGCCCCGTATCAAATGAGTCCCTTTCCATTTGTCACCAATATGTTGATGAAAACATTTTGGACAACTTTTCTGCGAATCCTTGCTTACAAACAGAATAGAATAGATAAACTTTATTCTATTCTTTATTTATATTTTGACTGGCCCGTTGGTCGAGTGGTCAGAGACCCTGGCCACGAAACCAAGGGTCGTGGGTTATATCCCGCTAGGGGCAAATGTTTCGTGTGATGAACATGGACGTTTGTACTCGAGTCATGGATGTTTATAAACGAATTTAAGTATGTTTATCCGTTCGCCTAGTGTCCATAGTACAAGCATAAGCTTAGTTTGGAACTAGGGAATTGTTGTCAGTCTGGAGAATTAATTCATTTATTATTTATATTAAAATTTTTAACACACACAATTGAGGTCGTTACAGATCACGGCCCTGCCGTAGCTCTACGCCTCTGGTTTTTGTTTACTACCCACCAGTTGATTTGAGCGGTTGTAAAATGTCAACATGTGAAACGTTTCTTTGTCAAACGTAGCATGTTAAGGTTTTATTAGTTTAGTTTTTAATAGACTTTTTAGTCAGTCTGCCTGTGGCCTGTCCATACGGTTTCCGTAATAGCATATAATGCAGATCATTCATTCTTGCAGGCATGCGGATGAATTATTTTAAGGAATTTCTATTCTTTCACAGGGAATCAATTTAGCCATGAATGTACATATATTCTTACATATACCTACATATCTAATGAATTAGACAATAAGTGATTACCTTCTTCTAATCAAATACATATATCACAGTTTAACACAGAAATTCATTAATTCTCATATATTCACAACATATTTATACTCCACCCGCGATTGATGCGCCGTAGAAACTTGAGCAGGGTTGGACACCTCGAGAACTCGTAATTAAAACGAAGCGTCAGGCAAAAACTATCATATTCCCAGACACAAACGAAATCCGGTTTTGTAATTGAGCCCGTCCCACGAGTTCGGTGCAAATAAATCGCCAATATTTGTGAGGAGCGGTCAAAGGCCCGATGCAGCGCGCCTGCACTATTAATAACGCACTTAAATGTTTGTTTACTCCTGCTAGATAGCAATGTTTACATTTTTACACGCTTTTAATCTTTCGGCGTTTTGTAAGCGGCATGTGGCACCGGTTGTGCGTCTCTAGAGGTTACGTTTATTATAACGTCTTTAATAAATGCTTTTTCGTCTACGTAGTTTAGGAAAATAATAATCAAACACCTAGGTGTCATGTAATTTGTAGAAAACGTACGTATGTCAGTACGTGTAATTTAAACAAAGTAAGGAGTAGTGTTTTGTACTGGAATCATTACGTTGTTTATGTGATTTTAGACATCAAAATCAACCGTTGTTTGGCGAGGGGAGATACAGAATGCACTGCACTCGATACGATATCGCTCAAACAATTAACTTTTAAGTGGGATCGATGATCTTTTATTAACAATCGCTGTTATCCCGAGCAAATTTGCGAAACTGACAAGCGCTTTAATCTTTTTTGGTCATTTACCTGTGAGTTTGTGTTCGATTTGTGTCAAAATATTGGGGGTATCGCACAAAACACGGTCATTATTTAAAGCACTGCACTCGCGAACTGCGTGGAAGACGGGTAGCGGTGTGCTCGGCGCAGCGGTCGGGGGCAGACTGGCCAAGTGCCCGAGTGGCCACACTGGCTGGCGCTTCGGAGAGCACCCGATGCCCCCCCAATCCTTCTGCTACACAGAACTGAACCATATCAACATCTGTAGAACGTGCCAGACCGAATGCTTCAAGTTTGTCCGGCGCGCCGTCAAGACAGAGAGACGGGGTCTGCCTTTGCTAATTAAGTTTTTTTGTTACCCTACGTACTTATTCTGAATGTTTATTAAGGGGATATTGTGACACCTTATGTAAATGTCATCGTTGATTGTTATGATTACAATAAGTTTAGCCGCAAGACTACTTAATATGCGTGATTAAATATATTGTGTAACAGCCAAGCCAAGTCAAGCTCAGTCGTTCTAATGGTTTCAAACGTTAGGTATATATTAATTTTGCATAAACGATTTCTGTATACGATTCCCTGTAATGAATTATTTGTGTAGGTACAATAAAGATTTAATAAAATAAATAGATTCTTAAGTCATGCACCATATGTAAAGCACGAATATTTTGCATCATCGTAGTGCTGATTTATTATAAGTAGGTATTTGCGGTATTGCCCTGGCGATTTGAAACGGAATAGGTAGGTATATTCGGGTTTGACTCACCTCATCCAATGAAGGTAATTATTAAATAGGTCCATAATAACAAAACCAATTTAGAGAAAGAACTGTCACTTGCCTATTAAATCGGTACAACATTCCTTTTTCTAGATTCTTGATTCAGGGACTGTAGAAAATCTACTTATTTCAAATACAAGTTTAGCAGGTAAATGAACATAAATCTCCTCGTAGTACCGGCATTTATAGTCTTCATAAAAAGGAAAACTGAGTATAAAGGCATATGTTTTTCTTTCGAGCAATAGTGTGAACGAGCTATTATACCTAGGTGCAAAATACTTGTAGGCAGGGTTGGACTCGGTCTAGACGTCCAGGTGGCATCAGGTACACCTTAAAATAAAATATTTATCGCTGTTCGGCAGTGAAAACCTCGTAAATGCTTTTGACAAAATTTTACAGAAGGAAGAAAAACCTGCCTCCAGAAAACAATTGTATGGATCGAAAGAATTCAAATATCCCGTGGCTAAATAAGTCTGAAGTGACTTACAAAACAAATTTTAAAAAAATAAGCAAATGCGACTTCCGAGGTTTTCACTGCCGAACGACGTTATGGAGATGCCCCTTCAGCTTGGCCTACCTCAATGGCATGTCCCATAGTCCATTTATATATCTATAGTTCATAATAGTAATACTTTTATTTACGTAGAACATTCTTATCAAAGACATGTACTTATAAAAGCTTTTACTGCTTAACTTCATGCTTCCATATCCCGATGGATCGACTAAAATGATAATCTTCATAGCATTATTTGTAGCCCTGTGCGTAGCCAGGATCTGCATTGCCAAAATATAAATAATGAAAACGATCGGATTATTGTTAATCAAACGTAGACAAATGAATAGCGAGCTCCTAACAACACAGACAATTTGGCTGTTAATGAGGAAGTGTAATTGGCACTAATTGTCCGCGACAGCGGTCAGACGTCGCCCGCCCCAGAGCGTCTTCAATTACTGCGAGACGGCGCAGCCGCCGTTCATTACGCACAATTGCAACGCGCATGCGTCAATTCGATTTATTGGTTGCGATAAACGATGCTTCATCAGCTTCCATTATGATATGTTTGTTTATCTGTATTTTAAAACTGTAAGTTATTCAGGAATCGAAGTCCTGTTTTGAATAGTTGGGTCATATTCATCAAAATATATTCTTGTCCAACTACGGTAGCCAATTTTTTACCGTTATTAATAATTTTTTTAATGCATAAGCGATAGAAAATTGACTGTGCATTAACGTTAATTTACTTCTAATTAATTTCCCAGAAGCCAAAAAAATATTTTTTTAAATTACCCCGTTATTTGTATACACATAGGTGCCACAACACGGCAGGTATTCTATAATTTATATTATAAAAATATTTTGTTACGTCTATACGACTAAAGGTATATTTATTATAATAATATGTGTTGTATAAATAATAAAACATTTGAAATAATTTCTTAAAATTTATTTTCTATGCAACATAAAAAAATATCCATCATAGTTACACAATAAATTACAGTTACTTAATGCGAACTAAAATGTAATTATTATAATTCGTGATCAGAACATCATATTCCCACGAGGTCAGATAAATCAAATAATAAGTAAGAAGAAATACCATGTTGCAATTTGTCATGTTCAAAGTTGTTGTAGTAATTAATAAATGCAAACTATCATCTAATTTAACAAAACACCTCCAATGTGGGTTAAAAAGCTTGCTTAGCATTATCCTTTAGAATACAGATGCAGAAGTTTTGTGCGCGCCATCGCGATATACTTGATCGTGGTTCTTACATAGGCGGCAGATACATTCATTTAGTAATTATACATACATTTTGATACACACTTGTGACTACATTTTAATTGTGATGTACTTATATTAAAGCTGCAAATACGCATTTATAATAAAAAATAAAGCTACCAAGTAACAGGCGAAATAAAATCAGACTAAAATACGTGAAATAAAAACGACAGTATAATTTCTAGTGAAACTTAAGTCACAATTACAATAAATCTAGTGAACTACGATCGCACTGGGGACAAAAGTAAAGCATCTGTATTTCCTTATTCTATAAACAACACTGATTGTACCATACAACGATTAGCTACTTGCTTTCACGGTTTATATATCTATCGTAACAACGTTCAGCTATTGCCTTCTGTTGGTTGTGCTCGGTGCCCGCGTACGTCTACGTACGGGGCGTTACTCCACACCGAGACACACAACAGAACAAACCATATTTTAATTTGATCAGATCATACAACTCGGCTAAACCATCCTCTGAACCAATGAGCTCTACAGATTGCGGTCGTATAATAAATGACATAAATACATATTGTGACTGTGACACTACGTAAATGCAATCATTGTGCTCGCGAAATAACATTTCCTTCTAAAATAGTCATTCTCGTAAAATAATGAGAGTACGACACACGTTAATATAAGGCAAGTTACGATTGTAGATTACATGTTACGTACAAAGTAAATGAACACATTGTGAATTCTAAGAATTTCGAGGGAAGGCAGTGACACGATCACCGTGATGCTCGCAAGACACATTCAACAATTTAACGTCATCAAACGGCTCCTTGGGTACTAACAAATGTTTGACGAATTGATTAACAGCGCGGTAAAAAGCGACAAAACAGACGCGACTCGAACAAGGCTCTCCTACTATTAATTAATATTAATATATATTAAATTCTTACTAGACAATAGACATGATAAAGATTCCTTAACAAATAACTTAAGGGGGTTACGATAACAGTGCCTTCAAATATAAATATAATGCAATGTATAAGGTACCAATGGTTACAGTGTAAGCTCTAAACCAGAACGATCAAACTCTTGCCGTTAAACATACGATCGAGAAACTATACAATATATCAATTTCCCATGGGGAGAAAATACAATAAAGTTAATTAAATACAACATAAATAAGTTACTATGTGCGTTTCTATCGTAAACGGCAGTCTTTAGTTTTAAAAACATTGTTCAGATTACATCTGACCGACGCGTACAATGAGAAACAAGATAAATAAAGAGAACTCTAAACAAATCAACTTGGTTAAACCGCGTGGAATGTATTACTTAGGACCCGACACCTTTCAGGCGAAGAAAGAATATGCACAAATAAGTATTATACGAGCGCTCCGCCTGGCTGACGCGAGCGCAGTCCGTCCGCCGGACGGCGCGCCCGCGAGATTGAACGGTACAATAATGTCACATAAAGCAAAGAATAAATATATATTACAGTATAGATGCGACAAGCGAACGCGTTAGCTGACTAACATTAGTTAACACGAGACCCTAGCCTTAAATCTAACACGAGATACAATTGAGATATTCACCCTCATACCGGACGGTGGCGGCTGCCGACTTGCATCACAAAATGTTTCGATAACGCGCCCACAGTTTTGGCGAATGGCAACAACGTTCCGAAGTCTTCAAACGCCGCCGCCCGGCAGTCATCCAAAATGAGAAACATCAACTTGGGATAATAACTTGTTATTAATGTGAGTGGTGCGAACAAACTTCATAAAAGTCAAATATATGTTAAATACAAAAAGCTACAGAAGTCTTAACATCTACGCAAGAGAGAGACAGAGGATACATCTCACTGACGGGTACACGGTTCGAATAGTTGCGCGAGGTCGATGCGACGGGCTCGCCTCGCACCACCTCGGTAGTATACATTCATAATTGTTGAGATTCAGTGTAATATCATTACAATACAATCTTATACCATATTTAGCAGCCAGAGATTTCTGATTGGCCGGCAGACGGTACGGCATGATAGCCCGAGCATAGATAACAATGTCTATAAAGATTTACTATTATCTAGAGATCTCAAAGTCATCTAGTATGATTGAAAGCTATCAGAAGTACAGTCGACACAAAATTTCGATCCCCTTGGATTAAATATTTATTCCTCGGTCTGATAGACTTCAAATGGAATAAATAGCAATCATTCAGGACCTCAAAAATCTTACGTTAACCAAATTCCTAAGCACAATCACACCAAACTTTACAGTAGTACAACTTCAATATGTTTTGATATCGCCATCTCTATGACAGTCATGCCGCACAGTGCTCAGCCCGATGGGATATACCGATCCGTGCATAACTCTACGTATCGAAGGATCACAACACGCGCCGTCTCCGCGAAGCACCAACATCGGCCGGTGGTCACACTGCGCGTACAAAAATATATCCTAATAAAATATACGCTCCATTTTACTCGATGACATCTACTGGTGTTTGCATGGTTCTTTCAACGTCCCGCGTCAATATTTATTTTTTAAATATACAAACAACCAACGGAAACTAACGAGATACACAAATGATATTGTTTCAATTGAATTGGGTCAGAGCTTTCCGCTCCCCGTTGATCTGGTGATGATTGATGCCAAGGCTGCAATGATATGATGACGAGCCATCTTCGAATGTTCTATCGAAAATAGATATAACTATACCATTAGATATATTATTTGATATATCCAATGACATTTCTAAAATAATTGTATAGTTATATGCAGTGTTTTTTTAAGCATAATGTGGTGATATGAACACGGAACGCAAAAGAACAAAGAATCACCGTTTTTTATTAAGAAAAAATATGCATCTCTGCCTTTTTGTTGGCATTTTTTACGTGGATTTAACATTTTCTAATTTGGCATTAATATGGGATTGTACAATGATTTCAAATATTAGGAATCGAACAAGCGTTGTGTTTGTATTTAGAGAATATGAATACATCTGAAAGTTGTATATGTCAAAATTTAATTTTGCCTCTATCGACGCTACGGAACAGTCATATTTTTATTTTTACAAAATAAATTTTCTCAATGGTCCGCAGAGAGTTTGTAGTCTAGAAGAAATATTAGAAAAATAATGGCGATAGGATAGATCTTCTACTTTGTATACGTATGGCTAAATAACCTTAATAGATGCAAACACGTTTTCTTTATTCATAAATGTTTTCTCACAATTTGTTACCTTCTTTTATTTATATTTCCCGAGCCTAATTCAGGCCTAGTTCATATCAGTCTGACCACCGGCGCCCAGAGCTAATAATTTTAATCCTTTACCTATTTTCTGTGACAAAAATAGCTTCTCTTAATTTCAAATCTTCACCAACTACCGTATCCTTAATTTACAAGTAATTGATATCGAGCCAAAACATCGCCTACGTACATCCTATTCAAGCCGTAGAGATGGGACTCCGACACCGAAGAATCGATTAGAAAAATGCAAGTATATTAATTTAATCGATTTTTCGGTGCCAAAGCGAGTGTCAGGTTATGATGACTATTTTACTTCATTACTTAAAATCAGTCTCATAAAGAAAAAAACTCATTTTCCTTTTCTCAGATTGTGATAGAAACGCGACCACTTCGTATAACATTAAACATTTATCAAGCAACACTATAGTGATCACGCCGGTCCGGTCCAAATGTTGGACCAATGCAACGCGAATGTTTGTCCAATTTGAATAAAGCGTTTCGCATCATTGGCTCCAAATTGGCCCTTGGCCCAATGTTTGGACAAGGCAGTACACATGTATGTATAATCGTAAATAATGAACAATATAAAAATTTATATATTTAAATAGCCTTCACTACTGACACTAGTTCGAGGGCCAACTAACAGAATAGTAGGCTCTGATTTCAGCTTATCCTAACTTGGCCCTACGCTAATAAATTTAACTAAATAAAGTGTCCAAAATGCTGCCGTTAATATAATATATATTACATACCTGACGTCAGTGCTACTGTTCGAAAGAGAAAGAAAGTTCGTGGCAGTTTCGTAAGGTGGTGACGCGCGTCTCGTCTCGTTGACCCATTTGGAATGTTCTATCCCTTTCTTACATTCGAGAAATGAAAAGGATGTACAATTCCAAAATATAAGTTTCGTTAAGTTGATTATGCAATCCGAAACACTCGAAGATGTGATATTAGGGAGCACAAACTATTATTATTTAGCCGTATTTTGTTGGAAAAAGTTTAATCTTTTTTTTCGGTTTTGTTCGGCGCAAAGGACGGTTTGTGCTCTCTTTATCTTTGA